>OX439360.1:9651203-11034961 GCA_949319445.1 Mythimna lalbum | reverse complement strand
AACTCGCTACGCTCGGCCGTCAACTCCTTCTCGGGACGAAATAAGTACGTTTCACCCTAGTGTAACAATGTACTATTTCATTACTCATACTCTGAAAGTAGGTCTGAAGTTGCCTGAGGAGCGGGCTGAAAATGATACTTTTCATCCTTAGGGAGTTTTACTTTCAACTGACAGCTGTCAAATAATTAAAAAAAAACTAGGTCTATCTTCGCAATTCTATTGTGTACCATATTTCAACTTTCTATACAGCCAGTCAATTGCATCTGGATATAATTTTAATAACTTAAAAATAAGTATTAATTAAATAATATTATATTTGCTTATTTTTCAATTGCTTCTTTAAAGTACTTTATTTTTAATAAATTACAAATAATTCTCTAAATTTTCAATAATGAATAAAGGCTGAATAGCTGCAGGCCGGCCACAAAAAAAAAAACAGCGGGAAAATGGCAATCTTATTATACAATATTAATAAAGGGACTAAATAAGTAACTTTCACCCTTAGTGTAACAATGTACTATTGTGCCGTTTTGTTTCATTACAATCATGGCATTACGTTTGGATACACGCATAAGACTGTATCTATCTGTAGTAAACTTGAAGGTGAAACTAAGTTTACTTATGCACAATTAATGAATTCTGTTGTTTTATCAACTACTAGCGGCAAAAAAAATATGCCTATATTACTCAGGGTGAATGTAGCTTTCCAATGGTGAAAGAATTTTTGAAATCGGAACAGTGGTTTTTGAGATTTTTCATTACATACATACCAAACAAAAAAACAAACTTTCCCTCTTTATAACATTAGTGTAAATGATACCGTTTTATTGGTATTACCTACATAATAAATAAAAGTTCATGAGAGGGAGAGACAGGCCAAAGAAAAGGTGGATTATTTGAAGAGTGTTAAGTACATGTATTTTTTTTCTTTCATCGCAGTGATAATCTACTGTGATATGTCTGGTGAAGGTGTGCGTTTGTGTTTTTTTGAGGTGAAAAATCACCTAATGGCTTCTCCTACTCTATCGTAGAGCAAGAGGACGTTTCAGACTTTTGCTAACTAAAATTCACCTGTGTCTTTCAATTACCATTTGCGTTCCAGAACCATGGTATCCTTTTCAGAAGTTCGACGTAGCCCTGGTGAGCATCGGCTCAACTGGGCTCCAACCATTTTACTGACATCTTTTAGAGATGCGCATGGAACGCTACGCACCGTCGACGAGTCAGGTTTGGTCCTTAACAGACGGTTTGACGGTGAGCTACCAATTACTCGCCATTCATCGTGTCCGTCCACCGCAAGTTCGTGCCTGCGGTGGATGGAGATCGCCTTCTGCCTCGCAACGTTCGGGGCGTCTCCAAGAGAGGATTTTTTTTAATTCACTCCGTAAGAGGAGAAACGAACTTTGAACTCCCGTTTTTCTTCGTTTAAGTTTCTACTTACAATCACGTGGTTGAAGCCACGGGCTGAAGCTATAGAAGAAGCCAGATAACAGTGAAATAAAGTACATTGACAGTTTCCTAATATCTCTGCGTAGGTACCTACTCGAAAAACAAACAATGAACTGCTTTTCATTACAAGTGGTCGCTCACAATGGGCCTCATCAGAAGGCTTAAAGTCACCCAAAGGGCAATGGAAAGGGCTATGCTCGGGGTTACCTTGCGTGATCGAATCAAAAATGAAGACATCCGCAGGAGAACTAAGGTTGCCGACATAGCGCAAAGAATTGCCAAACTTAAGTGGCAATGGGCAGGGCACATTGCTCGCAGAACAGATGGCCGTTAGGGCCGAAAGGTTCTGGAGTGAACGCAACGTTGGAAGGCCTCCAACAAGGTGGTCTGATGACCTGGTGAAGGTTGCGGGAAGCCGATGGATGCGAGACGCGCAGGAACGTTCGTTGTGGCGACGCTTGGGGGAGGCCTATGTCCAGCAGTGGACGTGTATCGGCTGAAATGATGATGATGATGATGACAGCTGGGACTCGGGCCTCCTCTCTAGGAGTGGGAATGGGCCGTAATACACCACACAGGCCCAGTGCGAATTGTAGGAGGGTCAATGACCTTTTTTCCAGATTTATCGGGCGCCTACCTTAGTTGTGTATAAACCGTGAAAGGCGGAAAGCCCAAGCCTTTAATCCTGCGTTGTCATGGCGATCATTAATCATTGCTTGTTGTTGTGGACAAATTGTGAGAAGGATGCAGCTCATCCCTCAACATCTTGCGGTTATTATTCTGCAGTAAACATGTAATTTTACTTAAGGTACCTATACTTTTATACATATACAAGGTTAAGGGACAGTCCTCCTCAAACTTTAAGGGCTTGTTCATTAGACGAAACTGAACTACCTACCACAATTTTTTTTTCACGAAAAAAAAATCGGCCTCGCCATACAAATTTGTCCAATCAAGTTTATCATTTTGTATGATGAGGCTGATTTTTTTTTCGTTTCCTGAAAAAACGTCTTGTGGAAAAACAGTTGTACAGTTTCATCTACTGAGCAAACCCTTAAAGTTTGCGGAGGGCTGTCCCTTACACCTAGTATAGATATACTTTGCCATCAATTATCGAGACCAGGCACACACAACACCGATTCGATTCAATTTCGGATTGGTTCTGTAAGAGATTGGCCTGTGCAATAAAGCCGCCCTTTTCACAGTTTGTTTTTGTATATGTTTACTTGTCCACATTATGAGGTGTACAATCTATATATATAAAAATCAATGCCACTTTTCGTTGTTAATTTATAACTCAAGAACGGACTCACCTATCCAAACCAAATTTTTAGGCTTTGTTCGGACTATTTAGTAGATGGTTTATGTGAAGTTTGGTAGGGTAGGGTAGGGTATAGTAGGGTAGAGTAGGGTACAGTAGGGTAGAGTAGTGTAGAGTAGTCTAGGGTAGAGTAGGGTAGAGTAGGGAAGAGCGGGAGCGAAGCCGTGCGGGCAAAAGCTAGTAAAGTATATAATTAATAATCAACGGAGTTATGTGGGACTTTAAGTTCTATTTCACATAATTACCTCTAAAACACCTTTTTACTTAATCTTTCAAAGAATTATTTAATCGTTTCTATCGTATCCGGTAATTTTTTCAACCATAATTACTATCTACTTTTGTTGGTGGGACTGCTGCTGCGGCTACCAGGAATCTCAAGCGGCTGAAATATAACAACCTCATCAGCAGTTATATTTTTGAGCCGTTTGGGGATGATGATGAGTCTTGGGCCGTGGGGTCTGAGTGCCCATACGCTTTTAAAAAAATTCCAAACGCCTTGTTGACACTTCACGTGATTCAAGGGCTGGCTTTTATCTTGGTCAGAGATTAAGCATTGCCATACAACATGGCAATGCCGTCAGTCTTTTGGACACACTTCCCGTCGACAGCGATGCGGAGGAATTTTTTGAGGCTATATTTTAGGTATCTAAAAGTTATTGTGTATATAGTTTTAATTAGGTGTTTTTATTTTTCATGTTGTTTAAGGTACTTAGATTTTTAGCGACGTAATAAACTAAATACCAAAAGGACTTTCATAGGTTGTAATGCTCAGGGTTCCAGATGAACTAAATGAAAGACGAACAAGATCGGTATAACAATATATGCACAGATTCCAAATTAAATAACCTAAACAATGAGAACTTATCAACTAAAACAAGGATCTAAAGCAATTAGAAGTTAATGTGACCCAATCATGAGCGCAAGACGGGATCGAACCCGTGGCAAGGAGAATGCCTGTCCGCAGGCCCTGCCTAGGAGCTGATCGCTCCTTGAAACTGCGGCGAATATGACGGTTGCCACTATGTCAGACGGACAACGAGTCTGTTGTGAAATGCCCTGGAGTCGAAGACCTTGTGCAATGTCCAGGTACAGGGGCGTTTCCGCAAGCTGAGAACAATAATGAATGTGTCAGCATTGTGGAACCGTGCCCGATCACAAAAGCATCATTTTTGTAAAATAGACGCAAACACTTACCCCGTTTCCTTCACACTTCGCCTCAAACGTACTACAACTCCTTAATACACCACTGATACTCGCATGGCACGAATTACGTTAGATATTTATATTGCAATCAAATCGCTCAATTAGTGAAAATAGAATAAGTAATAAGGTGGAACAGCTTTGCACGATCGTTCGAGTCCCTTTTCCTTTTTCATTATCTTCTGCGCGGTGTTACTGATTTCCCGCCACCCTCACTTGTCAAATAATCAATTAACTAGTAATGATGATCATACGAAGTGGCGAGCCTAGTGATGCCATCTATATTTAAACCACGGAACAAGATCCTCGATCATTACAAGGTATTTTAAACTTCCTTCACATTATGCTCCTCATTCCTCTATTTCAAGAATAATAAAGGAATTCCTAATGAAAATGTAGTACTAGCATCTTCTTTGTGTTTTGCGATTCCTAGTACATTAATCGTAGTATAAATTATAATAAGTCGCTTTTCAGGAAGATCAATTTTCTGAAACATTTTATTCCGTCAAGTGTTTTATGTAGACAATTAAACGAAACGAGAACTTTTGTCTGTAATTAGTAACAAGATTCTTGTCCTGATGTTATATGACTACATTACAACATCCTTACTAATATTATAAAAACGAAAGTGAGTTTGTTTGTTACGTCTTCACGCCTAAACGGCAAACGCGATTTTGATGAATTTTGGTACAGAGATAGTTAGAAACCTGGAGACGTGCATAGGCTTTTTTTAAGTGAGAAAAGGGGGAGAAAGAAAAGGGTAGATGAATTAAAGTATATTAATAAACGCGGGTGAAGCCGAGGGTAAAAGCTAGTGATAATATAATGGACAGATAGATATTTTATAGAAAAAAATAGCTTAAAGTAGACTCGGTCATTAATTCTATGATTTTTCTTTCACACATTCACATAATGTTTTTCAGTACTGAATTCAACTAGAGCTAAATCTACTTATTGGTTCCATGTTAACATTTGCGATGACTACAAAATCCTTAAAATAGTCATCAGAAGAAAAACAATTTTCCTTCGCAAAACTCAAGTACCTATTTAATTAAACGCACTCAAATGGATAATACTGGGATTACGTCTTATAACTTTTTTTTTTATATAAAAAATAAAAAACTCGAGATTGCGTATATAGGGGAAGGCGACCGCGACCTTGCGAACTTTTCTGTTTATGCTTTTAAAAGTACTAATAAAATGCGCTCGAGAATGCTTTCAGAGATAAAAGTATATGTGAAATGTTACTTCGAACTCTGTCGTCCTAAAACTGGGCGATACTTTTCTGAGGGCTTCAATACTTAAGTAGGTAACTCTAATGTAATTCATTAGTGTAACTTAAGTATACATAATGTTATATAGTCTAACTTGTGATTATGATCAACAAGTCATTAACCCTTCAGATACCGTCAATTAGAGACACAATAGTAAGACAATAGATGCGCGGCCACCGGGTGTCGCTTGGGGATTCATGAATTAAAATATACAGTACAACTAAATAAAATCAAAACAAAATATGGTGTCAAAAAACTTTTCCACATCGCTGTCAACTGGTAATGTGCCCAAATGACTGGTGGCATTGCCACGCTGTATGGCAATGCTTATCCTCTGTTCGAGGTAAAAGCCAGCCCTTGAATCACGTAAAGTGTCAACTAGACGTTTCCTTTCGTTTTTATTTTACTGTAATAAATGTAAATTATTCATGTAAATAAATAAAATACAAATCAACATTTTATTTAGCACACATAAGTAAGTTAGCACGCCTAAGTGTCCTCGCACACGGGCCTCAAAAAAAACGCCGCTTTAAGCTTCTTTTTGAGGCGACCTTTTTTTGTGGCTCGCGTTAGGCGGTGCTGCCTCAAAAAAAAAAACGCTTGAAGCTGCTTCAAGCTTCTTCGGCCACAAGCTGTCGCGCGCTTCTGCTGTTTTTTTCGGCGGCTTCTAGCTTTTTTTTGTGGCCGCTTCTAGCGTGTCTAGCTAATAATAAAATGTAATATATCACTACGTTTTTATTAAATAAATTATTATTATTATATTTCTCACTTTATTTTGGTTAGATGCGTCTTTTTTTCTTTTGAATGAAAAAAAAAGAATTTACGGTTTTCCGAAATAGGGTACCCATGCAAAGCATTTCTTATTTGGATTTCTTTATTTGTACTGCTCTCGAGGAAATCGGTCAAACGTGCCTCCAGTTGTTTGAAGATTTGATGTCCTGTACATTATTTGAAGAGCGGGATTTGTTCAGTAAATTCATCTTCGATTTCGACAAGATGTTTTGTAACTCTGAAAATGATTTGCGTTCCAGTAAAAAAGAAAATGCCTTAGAACCTTTTTCAAACAACAAGGCCTGATGTTGCACAAATGCCAGATCACAGTATCAAATTATCTGCACAATTTGAAAAGCCCCCCAAAATATATATCTGTACCCGAGAACAACCATGAGGCAGTTGCCTAGACCAGACATAACACCCGTCTGGTTGAGGGATCCTCCCCTTACAGGTAGGTATGCAAACTAGGCAGGACTATACACCATGTTCTGTGTAACTTCATACAAGTACCTAAATGTTCATGTTCTGAGCTTAACTGTGTAACTTAAAAAAAAAAACAATTTTGCCTGCATAGTGTGCGTTTGACTTAAGAGGGTCCTTCTCCACTCGCTTATCGTAAACATCGAAAATGGTTTAAAGGCTTGTTACTTCATTTAATGCAATCCAACGCGATGTTTGACGAAAAGGCAACCCAAAAAAAGAGAGATAACGCCTGGAAACTCTATTAGTATTCGGTAATTCCGAGATTTACTCGAAAATTTCACAAAACTTGCTCCAAGAAATAGCTGTTTTTTTAAACCCTTAAAAGTTTTTGGAAAAAGTTGTCGACATTTAGAATCTTAATAAAATTTGCAAGGTCTCTAGAGGATTACTTTTTTGACTTTTTTTAATTTTTAGGCAAATTATGAATTGTCAAAGCTCATACAAAATAGGACATTTTAAGAGGTTTTTACTGGATTAGTTTTACACAAATTTAGAAATTGGTTTCTTTAGAAACCTAGATAATATCCACAAGATACTGTGTTTCCAAAATATCTAATGAAAAATGTGTAATAACGTCATAATCAGTTATGAGCGGTTATATGAAAAACAGTGAAAATGTGAGTCATGATGCACCACCTTAAGATTTAAATGTCGTTTCATTGATCTTCACTAATATTTGAAAGAGGTGAAGTTTAGTTTTTTTTTTTTTGTTTTTAGGAGGTAATCTCTGAAAATACTGGTCCGATTGCTTAAATTTTTCCACCAATAGAAAGCTGTTTTTTTCTTAAGTGACATAGGTTATAATTTATGTGCGCGGGAAAAACCGTGGGCAAAAGCCAGTATCTAATATGTGGGGGAGTTATTTTATTTTAAAGAAACACATGATTATTTTTTAACAAGATAGTTTTGTAATAATACACAATAGCTATACATTTTGCATTTCTCCCAGGTTGTGAACGAGAAATTTATTCAAGCCCTATTGAGCAGTAAATTGAGCAATTATTTACAAGAACGCCTGTGATAATGATTATAAACACAATATTTGCTTCGAAGCGTCTTATTGAGATTTAAATTTTAACAGGAGCTGTAACAAAATACTCGTAGGCACTTTGTTGAACCTTGATCAGTAGGAATATCAGGTAATATTTATTATAATTAAGCTAAAAATACTGTTATTAATTAAAAATATACTTCTACTACTACTTCTACAACTTTTACTTCTGACTGACTGAATCTCTCTGAATCTGAATGACTAATTCTATTTTATTAAATGAAATAAAATAGAATTAGTCATTCAAAATAATTTCAGTTTTATATAATTCATGTTTATGAAGTAGTAATTTGGTTTTTAAAAGTTTACATCAATTACTAGATTTTTCCCACGGCTTCACTCACGTACATAAAGTATAGCTTACATCACTCCGGAATAAAGCAGCTATCTATCGCTTTTTTTTTTTTTTTTTTTTTTTTTTCCTTAGTCCTCGAGTACATCTAAAGGATGAACCCTAGTTTTTATTACAATCTAGCCTTATATATAGACTAATAAGTAATTTAATTATATCCTAAACTAATAAATTGTCTTTACTAAGAATGTGTCCAATAGCACTTTTCTTATTGTCTCTATTAAGGCGAATACACTTCGTTCTTGTATTTATTTGGTAGCAATTATGCTACATTTCACTATTCACTATCACTAAACACTAACTCGAACGGTTTTGTTCTTTTTAGTCTTCTCACTATATTTGTGTGGTCGAGAAGCTGGATTGCCTCGATGTTCACATGCTGATGAAGTCGCTTTTCGTGAGCTTCTGCAAATTTTTTTATCACTTTATCGATGAACTCAACTTTTAGGTCCCGATGGAGGTCATCATTTCGTATGTACCAAGGTGCATTTACAATTTCCCTTAGTACCTTGTTCTGAAATCGTTGTATGATATTTATATTGGTCTGTTTGGCGCAGCCCCACAGCTGAATACCATAAGTCCAAACTGGCATCAGGACTTGTCTGTATAATAGCAATTTGTTCTGTACAGACAACGTGGAATTTCTTCCAAGCAGCCAATACATTCTCTTAAATCGTAAGTTGAGTTCATCTCTTTTCTTCTTCACGTGGGCTTTCCAGCGTAGCTTAGCGTCAAGAGTCATACCCAGATATTTGGCTGTATTCTCATATGGGACTTGTTTATTATTTATATAAACTGGAGAATACTGGTGTTTCTTGCTACTAAAGTCTATGTGTACAGATTTGGATTCATTTAATTTAATCCTCCATTTTTTAGTCCAGTCATAAACTTGGTTGACAGCCATTTGAACCTTTTCAACTGCTTCTTCGTGGCTGTTTCCTACAGCCATGAGGGCTGTGTCGTCAGCAAAGGTCCCAACGGTATTATGCTCTGATTCTGGAATATCGCAAGTGTATATTAGGTACAGGACCGGACCTAATACACTTCCTTGCGGTACGCCGGCTTTTATTTGCTTCAGTTCTGAGTAGGCATCTTCTTGCCTTATTCTAAAGACTCTGTTTAGAATGTAAGATTCCAGGATATCTGCAAACTGCTTCGGTAACAGGCTCTTTAGTTTATATATTAGACCTTCATGCCATACTTTGTCGAAAGCTTGTGCCACGTCTAGGAACACAGTAGAACAAACTTTCTTGTCTTCAAGGGCGTGTTCTATTACGTTTGTGATCCTATGCACTTGATCGATAGTTGAGTGTTTTTCTCGAAAACCAAACTGGTGCTCTGGTATTATGTTCTTGCTTTGTATTATTGTTTTGAGCCGTTTAAGTAACAGCTTTTCAAATAGTTTTGACATTATAGGTAGCAAGGAGATTGGCCTATATGATGCTGTTTCATGTGCAGGTTTCCCAGGCTTTGCTATCATGATCACTTCAGCAACTTTCCATAAGTCTGGTACATACTTAAGTCTTAGTGCAGCATTAATAAGGGTTGTCAGCTTAACTAGACCCTTTCTTGGTATGTTATGTAGTATTTCCCCTGTTATTAAATCATAACCTGGTGATTTTCGACGGTTTATATTTTGTTTTATTTCTCTTGCGACTTCTCTCGGTGTTACTAGTTTAATATCTTCATATTCTGGTGTCATGTTAACTGAAGTGCAGTTCTGTATCATTTCCCCCTCGTTTGGTTGAAATATGTTTTCTAGATGCTCAGCAAACCTCTGGGCTTTTTGATTACTAGTGACTGCCCACTGCCCGTTTTCACACTTGATGGGAGGAATTTGTGTGATCGGTCTTTTGAGATGCTTGGTAGCCTTCCAAAGTGAGTAGTCTGTCTTTAGGTCGTTACTTAGTTCCTGAAGATAGGTTTTGGTTGAATCATCTTTAAAGTTCTGAATTAGTCTTCTTACTTTTTTTGTTAGATTGTTTAGTTTGCGTTTGTCATCAGGGCACCTAGACTGATGCCACGTTTTTCTCTGTCTTCTTTTATCCATAATGAGTTGCTTGATACTGAAGGGATAGATACTTCCCTTCGTTCTCTTGTTGATATTGGGTGTATTTTCCCACGCTGCTTGCTGAATCTGCGTTACAAACTTTTCTAATTCGATATTTAAATGTTCGGGTGTTTTTAAAGAAACTTTAAGATCTATTTGATCATCCAATGTGGTCTTAAAACTCTCCCAATCTGTGTATTTATTGACAAGAGTGAGCCTGTTTTGTTTGTACAAAATGTTTTCACTCATTTCTAAATAGATTGCCGAGTGATCTGAGTTCATGTCATAGCTTTGTTCTGTTTTTATATAATTAGTTGATAGATTTTTGGTTACGAAAAAATCTATTAGGTCTGGAATTTTATTCGGATCTGTTGGCCAGTAGGTGGGCTTTCCTGTAGATATAACTTCACATTGCATCTCTTTTATGGCACTCAGTAGTTCTTTGCCTTTAGTGGTAGTTAGTCTGGAGCCCCAATGGGTATTTTTAGCATTAAAGTCTCCACCTAAGATAAAACGACTGCCAAGGCTGCTAAGGAAACGTATATAGTGATCTCTTTTTATCATATACCGAGGTGGACAATAGATGGCGGACACTGTTAGTGGATACTTTTTAGTTTGGAGACAAATCGCCACTGCTTGAATGTCTTTCTCTTCATATTTGAGCTCTTCATAGTGCTGTAAATTTTCTTTTACAATAACGGCACTACCGCCTCTTGCAGAATTATCTGGGTGAAGTGCATGATATACTTTGTACCCTTTAAACTTAATATAAGATTGTTTCGTGAAGTGTGTTTCTGATATAAGGCACACATCTATTTTTTCTAGGTCTAATACTACTTGTAACTCGTTCTGGTGTTTTAATAACCCATTTGAGTTCCATGTCATAAACTTCAGTGTAATGGTCATTTTTTAAGCTTAAGAGTAGCAATTTTGTTGCTATTTTCAATTTTCTTCAGCCTCTCGTCGAATGATGACATTAACTTTAATATTTCATCCAACTTCTTGTCGCTATTATTATCAACCATTGGCGCCTTTGCTACACCTCTTGCAGCTGCTTGGGCGTATGAAATGTTTTTTGTGGTGGTTTTCTTCGTCATTTGACTTGGATTGTTCAAATAAGGACCTTCACCTTTTTCAGTAGGTGCATTTTGTTGAGGGGTGGTATGATGGTTTTTTGATTTATTGTTTCTAATCTGCTGAATTTCTTTAGCAACAATGCAACCCCGGTAGTTGGCAGGATGTGGAGCTCCACAGTGGACGCATTTTGGCTTCTCTTCCTTTGATTTTTTGCAATCCTTGGTGAGATGTTTACCAGTGCATTTTACACACCTCGGTTCTTTTGAGCAATACTTTTGCGTATGGCCGTATGCCTGGCATCTTTTGCACTGTGGTACCAGTTTTGTAGATTTAAGGGGCTGAATTTCTACATTACATCCCATTATATATTTTATATTATAAATTTTACTGGTTTCTTCATCGTTTGAAAAAGACAACATAAACATATTGAGTGGCTCTTTAGTTTTCCAACTCAATTTATTGACTGCTTCTAAAATCTTGTAGCCTTTGCTTCGCAAGTCCTCTACTACTCTTTCTGGGATGCATGTATGATGCAATTTTTTCGCCATAACTCTTATTGGTCTCTCCTGCTTATTCTCATAGGAGTGCCAAAGACAATTATTGTTTTTAAGAGCATTAGTAATTGCTCTGTACGATTTTTCGCATTTAGCATTTACTTTGACGGTATCCCCGTTCATCATTTTGATGCTGAATGTGTCAGCAGATTGGTTTTCGCATAGGAAATCGAAGAATTTTTGGTATTCCTGGATACCATCTACGATAATAGGTGGTGGCATAGGAGTTCTGATATGTTTTTCCTTACCTTTGTTCTCTTTAATTTCGTGTTCAGTTTGAGTAGGTTGGGCGGGAGAGGTGTTCAATTTCCTTTTTTTCCTGCTTTTTTGCCTTATCCAACCTGTTTCTCGAGCAAGCTCCTCTTCATCTGTGCTGTATTCAACAGGTGGGAGAGAAGTTTCATTGGTGGTAGATGCTGATTGCGGTGAGTTTACCGCTTGAACTTTCAGTTGCTGCTGGAGGATTTCTATTTGACTTTTCAGGTCATTTAAGTTTTTTTCCAGTTTTTTACGCTGATTCTGTTCTTCACAAAAATATTTAAATAACAAATGTTCAGTCTGTGTATTCAAGATTATTCTGGTATCACCCAGAGTCTCCTTTTTCGAACTCATTGTAAAATATAATTGAGTATTAGCTTCGCCTTAACAATAATATTCGCCGTCAGTCGTCATCATTGCGCAAAAACTAGGTCATTGCGATGCATCGGACTCGACGGCGTTATTTTGATGAGTAAGCACTTTACACTGTGGTACGCGCGCGATCGCATGCAACACAACTGCTCTCAGCGAAAATCGAACGACTATGACTATCTATCGCTGAAAAAATTTTAGCAAACAGACTAGTACTTTCAGAGATTACTTCGTACAATAAAAAAAAACCTTTCTCTTTATAATATTAGTGTGCTTAGAATGAAATTTAAACTTAGCTGTTTTATTTTTTTTTTTAAATCGAGAAAATTTATCAAACTTTTATGCATATTACGTCATAGAAGTTTGATAAATTTTCTCTAATTTTCTAAAATTTTCTCGATTATTTTAAAATTCTAATACAAAAACAAAACATTCAACCGTAATAAAAAAATAAAAATATTCTTATATTGTATAGAAGATAAAATCAGATCTTCGTGTCTTCTTTATCTTACCAAAAGTTTTTTTCGAACCAAAAAAAGTATTTTCCCGAAACAGTGAAATTATTGAGTTAACAAAAAACAAAAACCTATGAATGAATACTTCGTTTTTGTAATGTCGGTTAAAAATAGCAGATATTATCTTTCAAATTATTATGTCGACTAGATAAACTTTTACCAGTATTAAAATGTCTTTCTCTTGACAGAAACCTTAAGTTTCAACACCAAAGTAAACTGGATGGAAAGTATAAAACAAAGTTTTTCGATATTAATTCTTAACTTCGTCGAACTTATTTCAAATATTAATTGAACTTGCCGCTTTTCGTTGATACTTTGAGTAAAACAGTAAGTAATAATAATCGTGGCCTTTCGAAACTTCTGGCACAATTAAAATGTACAAAAATGAACACAATGAATCGACATTTTCTATGGGAGTATCACTCGGTGATACTAATAACTTACTTGATTATAATGTGATATTGGTTTGATCAGAGCTCGTAGTGACAGCCAGCCACAGTTTTAAAACAACAAAAAATATAACAAATTTTCAAGTCTCATGAGACACCCAATAAGATTAAGCAATAGGGCTACAGTATCCCCATCTAATGTCTGCCGACTCCTACTCAGACTCTCTCTCACTTCATCTATCTTGAGGATAACCACCTATAATGAAAAAAGGCGGTTCATCTATCCTCATGCGTGCATATATCATTACCAGCCTATAATGCTGAGAACATCTTATTATCAATAGCCTTCTCTATATGAGAAGGAAGTGGCCGAAAGTTCGCCATGTAAGTCTACAACGTACCCTACGTTGTAGACTTAGGAGCCGGTTACCAAAGACAGATGTCTTTAAATTTTTATAATGATGAACCTGCCTGACTTTAAATTCACTGAGTCGTCAGTGGGTTATCATTGGGCCATCACTGAGGCACCACTGAACCATCACTAGGCTGCCAGTGAGCCATCACTGAGCTATCACTGGGCCACAACAAAATTGTCACTAGCCCACCAACTAGGCCAAGACCAGGCTACTAGTGATACACTCCTATCTCTCTCCTACACTCATGCAACAAGTCCCAACCCCAGAATAACACTTTAAAAGCTGTACCATAAATAAAATGCCTCCACATTCTCAGCCATTGTATGTACAAAGCGGGGATACTAGGAAGCGGTAAATACATAGCGAATCGATACGATAACTAAGTTGGTGGAGGATATTGCATATGCCGCGCGGCGGCAGATGTCGAACCACACTGGCGGGAATTTTATATTGCCTTTAGAAAAATTATTGTGCTTTTTTTATTTCTTGCTTACTGTGTTTGTTTATTGAGAGTTTTTTGACGGAGCATATTCTTCAAATGTTTTTTTTACTTTTCGTTTGTATTCATAACAAAAGCATCCCAAACGAGCGGTAGTGAGAACTAAGGACTTGGTCTTCTGATTCTGAAGAATAAGCACATTACTTTGTGTAATTTATTTCATTACCACTTCTCTTAAAACGATAAAGGAAAACATCGTGAGGAAACCGGCATGTCCTAGATCCAAAAATTCGAAGACATGTGACTCACCAACCCGCACTGGGCCCGTGTGATGGATTACGTCCAATTCCCTCTCCTAGAGAGGAGGCTTGAGTCTCAGCAGTAGGAGCATTATAAAGGCTGATGATGATATAAACGTTAATTTAAAATACCACCCTTGAACATTATACCCTAAATACTCTGAAATCAATATGTGCTACCATTTATCCTCGATTCGTTTAAAATAAGTCACGAGAGCAGAACCGCGACAAGCGCAGCAAGACTTGATTGATTCATTTTGTATTAATATAATTCTACAAAAAATTATAAGTTAAAATGACGCTGTATAAACCGACCCTTGAAAATGAAGTTAGATCTTTAATTTTTCCGCGGAGTTAGTAATTATCTCAGTGAAGGAGATAATGAACTTTACTCGGAAGTCCATTAGTTATGCTTTAACAAGTTTTCAATGTCTGGTAACGACGTTCATATAACTTACTTATAACTTCCATGCTTTTTTAGTCTAAATGAGTTTTCAATATTGACTAAGGGACGGAAAATTGTACTGTCATGTTTGGAGAAAGATCCTTCAAGCGGAAACTGGCAGTTACGACTTTTTTCATATTTGGTTCTAAGTTATTGGGTATTCGATTTGTGGTATCTATTGCTTGCAAAATGTCGTATGTCTCTAGTTGCTGATTTGACTATTATCATACTTATTGCGGTAAAGTATGAAGCAGTAAAGAGTTCTAGAGACCAATCCTGCTCTTTGATAGCTTTTTTATTATTTTAGATTTTCTTTTATTACCACTATTTTTTTTTTGAGAAATCTTCCTATTTTAGTCTTTTGCTCACTGGCTGACAGTCGAAATGTTTTTGAAGATATAAAGGGCAATGGTTTATCTTTGTACAGTGCCATGTATAAAAATATCTGTATCCTGGAGTTGTTTCCCTTCATCAGATCACAGCATAAGTCTTCTGAATTTCTGTCGACCCATATATTTTTCGAGGTAAAAACTATCGGGCTATATGGCTTCATACTGTCCGTGGTTACTTCGTCGTAAAATATGTACTTTCTACCTGTAGTAAATAATATTTGATGTTAGTTACAATAGGTTTAAGCTAGCTAGCCAGGATATAAGCTATCTTGGTGCCAAACATCTAAATTAGTTCAGCTGTTTGAGCATGATGAAGCGTAGATTTACAAAAATTTCGCCTTTATAAAATTATGTGATTACCATGAACTGCAGTTAAAGAAACCCAGTTTTATAATAATAAGCTCATAAAAAAAAACTTTTATTCTCATTACGTTTTTCTTTGAACAAAACATCCTTACCTACTAGCTACTGCAAGTTAATTAACTGAGCTAAATCCAGGCAAGCTCCATTCAACTACAAGTTTCCAACATCGTTACGGGACATGAAAGCTCCCCAATAACACTTTTAACCCAGTTTGAAATCATTTTCTGCCCTCAGTAAATCTTGATATCGAGCTACATACACCCATGGGCGAGATATGCCATGAAACGCTTGAGCGAATATCATAAAATAGAACATCAACTTTATGTCATAAACTTGGAAGTTTTCTCCTTGTAAGTAGTTTAGTATTTGCCATGTGAAGTGGCTTTTCGATGTTTGAGAGCACATTTGCGTCACGTAATAACTCTTCAGTCATATAATAAATCTGTAGACCCGTGGCTTTGCTTGCAAGACCTGCGGAAATAGTACATTTACAAGGACAACAAATAACCTGCGATACTCAGCTATTAGGCTTAACCCTTCAGATACCGTCAATTAGAGACACAATAGTAAGACAATAGATGCGCGGCCACCGGTTGTCGCTTGGGGATTCATGAATTAAAGTCACTCAAAGGGCAACGAAGAAAGCTCTGCCCAGTTTCCTTGCGTGTTTGAATCATAAATGAAGATATCCGCAGGAGAACCAACTTTAGTGCCACAGTCATCAGGGCACTTTGCTCGCAGAACAGATGGTCGTTGCTTTTAAAGGCCTCTCACAAGGTGAACTGACGACCTGGGGAGGTTGCGAATCAAATAGTTGCGAGACGCACAGGATCAGTCAGTGTGACGGCAGTTGGAAGAGACCTATGTCCAGCTGTAGACGTTTTACAACTTATATAATTATGTTAATGACTGGGCTATTGAGCTTACAATGTGTTTAGGATATTTTAGTGGAGGATGTTTCTTAATCCGATATATAGGGACTTTTAGAGATTACCTTTAGAGAGACCCTGAGCTAAAACTCACCTATATTCCATCAATTACCCTTTGTAATTGATGGAATATAGGTGAGTTATAGTCCGTAAAAGTCTAATACGTCTTCTCGATCCACATAATGCGGGAGAAGATATTTTTTGACTTCCCACCTATAACTATCAGAAAACAGACTTCGACAGGAAATTCCACTCTTTAGCTGTATGCAAAACCAAAAACATTTAGTGTCCGTCCCGTATTAAAAAAAAAACTATTTGCAATACCATTCTTGTGAGGATTTTTATTATTATATGCCGTGATCTTCAATTATTTTAAGATGAAGTTCTATGAATAAAAGTAAAGTATACTTTATGTTGTGTGTAGTATAGTTAGGTAATTTATCAGTTTTATTTAATTTTCAAAAATAAAGTAATATTATTCGTTTGAGTTAAATCTGATAGCATTATGAAATATTTCACACCCGTGTTCGCTACCACTTTCCACCCTATATATTGTCATAAAGAGGGTTTCAAACAGCGGAAGCCTACTCGAGGAAATAACATTATTTTTGTCAGAGTTCCCCTCTCACAGGCATTCAGGTACACTGACGCAAAGCAAAGGGTGCTAATGGACGAAATTGAACGGAAACGTAATTTCAAATCTCTTACCCCGTACGAGCCCGTTCGAGCCCATTCCGGGGCCCGTTCGATAACTCAACGTTGCAAAATGTAAGTATGGAGCTCGATTTAAAAGTGACTGATTTTACAAGCTTTTATTTAGTTTCACCTGTCCCGATGTTTGTAATAATTATCATCATCATCATTTCAGCTAAAAGACGTCCACTGTTGGACATATGGGGTAGGCCCCCCCAACTCCCGCCACAATGAACGGTCCTGTCCGTCTCGCATCCATCTGATTCCCGCAACCCTGAGTAATAATGTCTGTAATCAAATCTTGCAAATTTGACCCACTTTTGGGTTAGCGATTAAGCTGAAATTCGGATGCATGTGTAAATCAGATGGCAATACAAAATTATTATGACATGGAGCTGATCTGATGATAGGACCATAAGGTGGCCGTAGGAACTCGGTTTTTAAACGACACACCCAAATCGAGTTTGGGCTCGTATGATTTGTCTTGGCGAGTATTAATTATACAGGTATACTACGCTATAAATGCTAGCTATCAAAAAAAAAAAAAATTAAAAACTTGTTAGGTTAGGTTACGTCCTACAACATGTAACTGTTATAATACCCATATACACCCAATTAGATTTGATATTATCGATATCGATGTAAATGAATTTTTTGATGCCTAATAATTCTTTTATAAATATTATTAAGTTTTTCAATATTTATTAGTTTTGATGTTTATTACCAAATAAAATGAATGTTTAGAACAAAAAATAAAAATGAGTAAGTAGGACGATACCATTTTGGTCATAAATCTTAAACTTATATACCTACCTAAGTTCATCGGAGTCAAAGATCTTCCCAAATATTCTACCATCCAGCATGACCCAGATTTTCACAAAGATCGCAAATCAAAATACGTCATCAATCTACGTAATAAACTCAACACGGTTTCCAGTATCGAGTAAATTATTCTATCAATCGCTGTTAAGCGCCTGTCAGGTCGAAATCGGGCCTCTGCGGTACTTATAGCTTGACGGAATGGACTTAGTGTACTATCAAAATACAATTTACTATCATCATCCAGTTTAATGGAATGAAACCTGAATTTCTCTTTATCATTATTCAAAAGCATAGTAGTGTAGTTTAGATGGATATAAGTGTAAAGAACAATATTCTAGTGTTAAATAAATAACGGACTAGTTTTATTTTTTAAGACTAGTTTCATCATCATCATCATCATCTCAGCCTACAGACGTCCACTGTTGGACATAGGCCTCCCCCAAGTAACGCCACAATTAACGATCCTGTCATCGTCCTGATCTGTTGGGGCCGAAAGGTTTTGGAGTAGCCGCGTACTGGAAAACGTTAGAAGGCCTTCTACAAGGTGGACCGATGACGTGGTGAAGGTTGCGGGAATCCGATGGATGCAGGACGCGGAAGCGGTTTCGAGTAGTTTAATTATTAAGAAATATAAGAAACCGGATAGTCGACCTATTGCCGAATATACACCGAGTTTTTGTCGGAACATCTCTAAAAAAATATTTTGTCGATATTTTTGTTGCATCATCCTATTCACATTCTATTTCATCACGCAATAATATGAAAACTAACTCCCTAGAGATCTAGTTTAGATTATAAGTCTAATATCCAAGATTCTCTGATGCTTTAGCCTTAATAAATGTTATAAGGAAACTCATTTTTCATACCAATAACTTGGAAAGGGTTCTTTGATATGAAAGTAATGGAAATGAATTTGTGAAACGGATACGAGGATACTCACTCAATCAATTTTAGATGTTGTTATTAACGTTTTTGTTAAACATTTGATGGATTTTTTTTGCTAATTCATGTCCGAGGTATTTACCTACGTTAGATAATAAAAACAAACTTGTGGTTTTAGAACCTTATCATTAAATTGCGTTTTTTCATAATTTTGCGGATGGGACCAAACATCATAAATGAATAAGATTATTCACACTATAATTCGTTATTATCAACAAAGTCGCAGTTACCTATATGTTTTCTAAATTCAAAAATATTTGAATTTCTTTTTTTAATAATAAGTTCAAAAAATTAAAAAAAAAATCGTAATTCAATAGTACATTAATACATTAATTTTTAAGTTTTTTACTAACAATTTTATATGGATTTATTGTGGTCTGAAATAAATATTATTATTATTATTTCATTTATTTATTATTATATACATATAAATTATATTTTTAAATATTCAATAAAAAATAAAAAACATTTAAAAATAGTAGTCCACCGGCATCGGGAACAGGGTCCAAGCTACCGGTGGTCAGGGCTCCTGAGAAAGGAATCTCCTAACAATGCGCGCCGTGTCCAGGAGTACTGCTTTCTGGATCAAGCCCTTGATCCAGCTGCCTAACGAGAGCCTCCTCAGATGTTGTTCGAGCCTCTTGGCTATTAAGCCGTTGGCCGTTACGACTATCGGCACAATGATTGCTCTATCCACATGTCGACAACCTCGCGAGCTAAGTCAATAATAATAATATTTAATAGACTTTTTCTAAAAACTCTATTAACTAACTAATTTTATAATAGTGTTATTTGTAAAATAACGAATCTAAGATTTGAAGAGAATTCTTTTGTTGGTACGCCGCCGCCAACAGATATTGTGATTAAGGTAAAAAGTACTGGCGACAGTCTGCTGCCATAAATCAAAATTAAAATGAAAGAATAAAAAGGCGTCGTAATTTTCAGAGCAAATATTTCTTTGTAAATCTATTGAAAAACGTCGTTTCATACACATGCAAAATAACTACCATACCATATAATCCGATATTAGTAAAATTGCAAAAAAAAACTAAAATTGGAATTTCGTGGACTACCATTAACAACCGTTAAATACCAATTGAAGTCTTTAATCGGAGAAAAATTATAAATATTTCATATAACATAAAATAAGCAGATGTCATCATATGAAGCTGGCAGAATAGTTGACACCAAGCTTAGTTGCCAAGCCAGAAGAAAAAACTGATATCGTAAAATTAAATCTGGAGACGCATTTCAGAAAGTCCCAATCAGCACTTTTAACTAACTTTATAAATGCTAATAACATTCGTAGGCCATGGACTGCGTCCAGCAGTACTAATTTTCGCTTTAAATTCTATCTATCGGAAAGATCTGTTCTCAAAGGAAATACTTGGAACGAAGATATAGCAAAAATAGAATGAAATGAAATTACTTGGCAAAGGAAAATGTATGGATTTTCGAACAGACAATTTATTGGTTCTCTGTTTTGTAGTACTTTTTTTCTACTTCCTCCTAAGCAGTAAAGTATTATTGTAGAAAATATTGAAAATATTGTCTGATAATTCTACACACAACGAACGAAACGAACGAACGTAAATTTCATTCATAAATATCGTCTAAATGAGCGCTCATTTCCTATTTTATTGTCCATACTAATAAATATTGATATGATAAACGTAAAATTAAGACGTCTTCCTGTTACATTATCATGATTAAACCATTAGGGCCAGAGGTATCTAAAAAGGAACTCAAGCCCCGGTACGAAGGTTAGGAGGAACGGGGTGGGCTTTTAGTCAGTAAGAGTCTGACGCTATCTCCCGCTCCAACCAAGAGCGGGGGTTGTCATTGGATGATTTTCCCCATCATAATAAAAAAAAATCCACTGAACGGAGTAAACTTGATCCCGAGGAAGGATATACGCTACTTTTTATTTGCCTTATACTTCGACTTAGCGTCCGCTATAACCGGTGTTTACACAAATGAAGTCGTAGGCAAAATGTAGTAATAAATAAATTAAAAAAAAACAGCTTTCTGTTCACGTGAAGAGCGGAATGGCTGTTTTGTGATTCCCAGAAAAACTGAATGAGCACTCGGACTGCATGGCCCTAGTGCTTCAACTTCAAACAACTCTTGATAACTCCTATTAAGGTTGTTATTTAACGTGGCAATACTACCTGCGTTCTGGACACTCAAAATATATGTGGATGTTGATACCCATTATGTTATAAAACGCTTTTATAAAAATATTACTATTTTAAGCTAAATCCATTACTTCAGTTATTTGTTAGTAGGTACAATTGCACTTTTTTCACCATCTAACAATTAAATATTATGTCTTAAAATTCGATCAATGAGTCATACTTAGTAAAATACTCGTAAAAGCAGAAATCTGATGAGTTCACCTCTAAATCAGCATAGGTATGTTGCTGTAGAATAATTTTAAAGTTCACGCGGCTGAAGATCTTATTGAGTAGAAACAAATTCAAAAAAGTTCACGAAATTGCTATTCATCATTATTATCCATTGTATTTTATCGAGCTACTAGATTCTCTCAGCAAAAACTTCTCTGATAAAATCGATCATAAAAACCCAGATAAAACTCAGAGCACAAGTGAATACAAATTCAAAACAATTCATGAAATTCTTTTCTCTTCATCATTAGGCACTACCCACGTTGTATTTTACCAACTAGAGCTAAAAAAAACTTCTTCGATAAAATCGATCCTGAAAGCCCGAATATATCTCAGGATACAAGTGGATCAGTTTATTTGTACGTATATATATTATTTTAGGAAACTATACATAGGTACCGTGTGTTCAATCAATCACCACAAATTCACAAGAGGCTGCCTGTTTCCTGTGTGCGGTTAGACTGGGTTTGTGTCTAAGAGCAGGGAGCAATCATTTATATTTGATGAGTGATGATCCAAAATCTAATGATGGACCAACCAACTAGCCTTATAGATGTTTAAGAAATTATTGATTTATTTAAAAAAAAAAAAAAAAAATAGTTTATTCAAAATTTGCTTACAATATTCATTACAAAAATTCTGCCAAACTGTGAAACAGTTTGTCGGCAGTAGTTCTCGTTTCACACGAAGAGTGATTTACAAACGAAGAGTGTCTTTATAACAAATTAAAAAAAAATAGAGGGTAGTAAAAAGGACTATAACCTTCCAGATGTGAACTTCTTCCATAAAATGGGCACATTACATCGCTCCGGCAGAAAATCTGCTCCTTGAACACGAACTGTAGAACCCAATCTGAATCTATTTTAACATTTCTTAATTAATAGCGGGCCTAGATTGACCCCTGTGGAAGTAATGTGTGTAAAGTAATGTGATTATGGTATATAGATCTATAAATGGAGTTTTATAGATCTATATACCATAATATACTGTGAAGGACCTTCACAGTATATTATGTCTATTCTCTTTTCCTGCCCAGCACGCATATTTATTTACTTGAACCAGTCAAGGCTTAAATGAGGCAAATCACGTAGTGGTCTTACCTAGACCACTCTGTCATTTGCTATATTCAAGTCAACTACTAGTAAAAACTGGTTCGAGTAGTTAACGACACGAAAAGAAATAGATCTTCCAGAAACTTTATTTCGACGTTTTGGCTCGATTCTCTCGTATCCGAATGTCTTCACCAGACGCCGTTATTGTAAAACTTTTCTGCCTACGAGTGTGTACCTAAATATAATTTAAAGCAGGCCAAATATTAGATTGGGCTGTCTATCCACTTTATTGACGCCTGCCGAACTTTATAGGCGTGAAGTTTTTACATTTATTGGGCAGTAAAAAAACAAACATAAAATATATCGGCCTTGTAAACGTCACTCTCTTTGCACGTCAGTCAATAAAAATCTACCAATAATGTATTAAAGAGATACTTTAAGGACAAAACATAAAATTGAAAAGAGTGTTAAAGTTTTAGATCTGTATCTATACAAAAATCTCGTTTTTGCAACAAATTGATGGAGGAACTTATAATAATTTAACAGACTTAGAACTTATAATAATATAATAATTTAACAAACCAGGTTTTATTAATTCGAGAATAATATGACACAGTGCTTAATCACGGTCAGTTGGCGATTTTAAACGTATGGTTTGATATGTCCCAGTTTTTTTTTAAGTTTTATTACTATTTTGGTTTATTCTATAGATACTTTTCCTCACGATGTTTTCTTTCATCATTATTTTAGTCAAAATACCATCACTGCTGGACATAGGCTTCCCCCAAGTGTCATCATAACAATCAGTCCGCAGTAGTCACTCCAAAAACTTCTGACCTCTTCGTCTTCTGTCCTGCGAGGAATGTGCCTGCCCTTTGCCATTTGCTCCTTCATCAATATAACAATTTATTTTAATGCTAAAGTTCTGTTGGTAGTTAATCTATTTATCAAAGACAGCGTTATTTTATTCATGTACCTTTATACCTATTCATGTGACAAATTATTTTTACCTACTTATTAAACTTTAGACTCAAGTAGTTCTTCTGAACTAACCTTTTTGGTAACCCTTATCATTTTCTCGTAAACATTATGGATAGGAGGTTAGTGACGCCACAAATAACTTTATCACTTTGTGACGAATTACTATGTTTGTGTCAATATTTGTCAGAATGTGATGCATTATTATCAGACTTTTGATTGAATCATCAAGACGTGGCCTTTCATTACTTCTGCTCAATTGAACTAAAGGGCGGGTTAGTGACGTTGGTCTTCCATGGTTTGGTTGATATTTGTAGGCGAAAGCTTCTTAATCTTTCTAAACTGATTGCATAAATGAGTCGTAAATATTATTTTTTCTTAAATTTTCTGTAACTTGGCAATCTGTGTAACACACAATGGGCCATTCATTTGTCGTATCATTAGCTTATAAATATGATGAACATCTCCAAAGGGAGCTTTATCAATCATGCCTTGGTGTAGTCCATAAAGTAATCTACCAGGGCTGGAATTTGTAGTTTCTAAACTCTTGGTTTCAAGTGGACCCTACAATCCGAGAGTTTTAACTCCAAACGGTTCGAAAATATTACCTCCAACAATGTTATTTATTTGTTAATAAAAATGGAACTACTTATACAAAACGGAATGCGACAAATATTACAAAATCTTTTCATGTTATTCCCAGGCCTTGTAATGCTCGGGGTTCCAGATGAACCAAATAAAAGATGAACAAGGTCGGCATTACAATTTATGCACAGATTACTAGGTTTAACAAAAGAAATAATAATAACTTATCAACTAATGAAGATCAAATAAATAAATAAATATAAATAAATAAGAAATATAATCCAATCATACGCGTATGTCGGGATCGAACCCGTGGCAAAGGGAATGCTAGGCTCACTGCCTAGAAGCCGATCGCTCCTTGATCCTGCGACGAATATGACGGTTGCCACTTTGTCAGTCGAACAACGAGCCTGTTGTAAATTGTAATATATGATTTGAAGTCGAAAACCTTGATCAATGTCCAGGTACAGGGGCGTTTCCGCAAGCTGAGAACAATAATAAATGCGTCAGCATTGTGGAACTGTGCCCGACAACAAACGAACCATTTCTGTAAAATAAACGAAAACACTTACCCCGTTTCCGTCACATCACGCCACAAAGGTCTGCAACAAAGAAAAAAAGAAAAGAAAGAAAGAAAAGTATTTATTTTGGCGCACAAATCCATTGTAGACAACAAAAAAACTGAAGACAAACACAAAACAAAAAATAAAATAAAAAATAACATTGTATGTCTCACGTTTGCGCCATAAGGTCCAGTTCAGCAACAACTGCTCAATACACCTGATACTCGCATAGCACGTATTACGTTAGGTACATTCCAATAAAATCACTCAATTAGCCAAAATAAAAAATAATGTGGGACAACTTTACACGATCGTTTGAGTCTCTTTGTTCTTTTTGCATCATCTTATGCGCGGTCTCACAAATTTCCCGCCACCGTCACTTGTCAAATAATCAATTAATAAGTAATGTTCATATGAAGTGGCGAGCCTAGTGACGCCATCTATTTTTAAACTATGGAACAAGATCCTCGATCATTACAGCCTTTTGAAATAAACTGGATTATTGATTACCTCATTCTAATTTTAATTAATATTTCGACCTGCTTTAAAGTTATCTATTGGCGGCTAATCTTTAAAACTTTGTTTGTTTTATTCTATTCTATTCTTTGTCCTACACTAGGTGTTCAATGTTACCTTAGCACATTGACTGAGCATTCGGTTTAGTCTAATCACAGCCCAGTTAAAAGAATAATTTGATGGCGTCGTACACGCAAAGGACGAAAAGAGTTTTTTTAATAGTTTGAGTTCAGAAAAAGTAGTACATAAATAGAACATTTTGTAAATGAATTAGATTTGAAATTTATATTCTAGTCTGATTACCCTTCAATATGGCCAAGACACGTTTAGCCAACTTTGATCAGTCTCTGAGTCTGCGGGATTGGTAAAGAGTGTATCCTTACAAAACCTGGTATTCCTGTCTACTATTCGTCGGTAACCTATGTCGCATGGTGCAGACAACCCGAAATTATTTATATATTTACTTATCACTAGGAATTACTCCTGTATCGTAGGTACATTCACAAGCATGACACCCAGACTATATTTGTCCTGTGGAAACAAACCCGCGACATGCACCGTAAAAGCCAATCACCCAAATACCGTGCCTTGACGGTTTACTCTAAATAAAACTTAATTTACAAAAATGATTGACACACAAAGCAAAAAGGCACAAGTAATTTTTACCCAAAATACCGTTTTCAGCAAGAAATATTCACTAAATACAATGTCATTCACACACATTCAGTCGTGCTTAAATATGACAGGGACTATTTCTTGTATAAAGCTTTTGAGGATACAGACAGGCAAAGTACAATTTGAGCGTCTTCAAGGCTAGAGTGAATAGGCTCCTCACCATCAACGATCGCTTACCATCAGGTGGGATCGCAGTCAAGTACTAGATTATATCAAAAAAAAAGTGCGACAATGTGACAATGACGGGACGACCCGTTTATAGGGTTTTTTTTGGGAAAATCATCTTATGTCATCCCCCGCTCTGAAGCGGAGCGGGAGATAGTGTCAGACTTTTACTGACTAAAAACCCACTCCTGTTCCGTCATTGCCTTTTGTACCGGGGCTGAGCTATCTTTCGAAACTAACCTTGGCCCCGGTTGGTTAAACGTGTCAACAGAAACCTATTACTAAGCCTTCGCTGTCTGTCTGTCCGTCTGTCAGCGTGCTGTATCTCATAAACTGTAAGAGTTTGAGTGATGAAATATTCAAAGAGTGTGTATTTTATTGCTGCTACAATAAAAAATAATAAAATTATAATAAATAATATTGAGTACACAATAACTATAAAAAAAAGAAAATGAATTAAGCCACTGGCAGCTAAGAGATGACCAATTGACTAGTCTCAACTGATGGCACCCATTCACAAGCATGACGCGTGCATCAGCTGCACTCAACTCAACCATTTCAAAGGCAACTGAATGGTGAAACCACGGTAACCTGATTCATCACGTGATATTTTTCCATCTGTTTCTGTCTCTGGAATTTACAACCATTCTGTAAAGTAATTTTAGAACTATATCAATGAAAAGGCGTTGTCCCATCGTTGTCCCATCCTCGCTGTACTGTCGTTCCTGTCTTTATGAGCTACAAGAATAACTACGAGATGTTATCATTTCTTTGATTTATAGAGAAAATTTACCGTATCTCGGGTTTTAGCTAGGACTAGACTAGGAGTTTATTGTTAACTTATGATGTGGGTAGGCTCTATCTTATTATGTTATTGTTAAAATGTTTTACGTAATGTACATGTTCTGTCGCTGAATACTTTCAAGTGGTCTTTGTTAAACATGAAGTTGACGTTTGAGTGTAGGAAATAAGTTTATTTCTTGAATTACATTTTCTTTAGAGTAGAGTCACAATGTAACATTTTTGTAATAAACTAGCTTTTGCTAGTGGTTTTGCCTGCGTAATAATATAGACCTAGTTAGGTATTCAATGATAAAATAGGTTTCTACTAGTGAATACCGTTTTGCCCACGGCTTCGCTTCCTTTCTACCTTACTCCACCGTGGGCACGCCATAATTATGGCGGTAAGTCCCCTCTTTGAGGCGTGGCTGGAAAGACCTCACGGCGTTCTTACCTTCCGCATGACGCAGGTCCTTACCGGACATGGCAAGTTCGGGAGGTTCCTGCATCGGATTCAAGCGGAAGAGTCGCCCTGGTGCCGCCAGTGTGCGGAACGCCCGGAGGACACGGTGACACAGCCGAGGTGTGCCCTGCTTGGGCGGAGCACCGCCGTGCCCTCGTGGGGGCGATCGGCGGCGGAGACCTCTCGCGCCGGGCCTTGGTTCAGGCCATGGTCTGGAGCGAGGAGGAATGGCAGGCGGTCGCCTCCTTCTGCGAAGCAGTAATGCTAGCAAAGGAGGAGGCCGACCGCTTCAGGCAACGGCGCCCTCGCCGCCGCTGCCGCCGGGATTCTAATCCCGATTTCCAGCCACCGTAGACGCGGGCTCGTGGACAGCGAGCCATGGGTAGCTCGCTGTCCGATCGTCCGGAGGAGGAAGGAGTTGTCAGCAACAGGAGGGGCCCAGCTAGGTCGAAGCCTACCGGGTTTGGGGTTATTCGAAAGGAAACTAGAGCCCCGGTATGAAGGCTAGAAAGTACGGCGCGGGGTTTTTAGTCAGTAAGAGTCTGACACTATCTCCCGCTCCACCCAAGAGCGGGTTTTGTCATAAGATGATTTTCCGCGTCGACAAAAAAAAAACCCTATTATAGCTTAATCTACTCTATTCTACCCTTCTCTGATCTACTCTACCCTACTGTATTCTACTATACTCTACACTACCATGCACTAACCTATTTTTATTTCCATAAGAACCTTCTCCTCTCAATAACAAACACAACAAAAAAGAATTAGCATAATCGGTTCAACTGCTGTCGAAATTTGCGCTTAGCAACACATTCAGCGATTTATTTTTATATAGATAATTAGCTTTTACCCGCAGCTTCGCCCTCGTTTATTAATATACTTTAATTCCTCTCTCTATTTCTTCCCTCTACCTCCCCCTTTTCTCCTTTAAAAAAAATAATAAGCTTATGTCCGTCTCCAGGGTCCCAAGTATCTCTGTACCAAAATTCATCAAAATCGGCTTTGCCATTTAGGCGTGAAGACGTAACAAACAAACAAACTCACTTTCGCTTTTATAATATTAGTAAGGATATCTACTGCCTAAATAAAGTCTTGCAAGCTAAAAGTGAGATAAAAAAGGTCGATTGGCTGATTGTATACAATGTAGGTATCACCAATAAGTTCCCACATCAAGTGGAGTGGAACTACCACCTCAATTACTCTGCGACATTAGAGACTTTTTACGAGCAGCTCAGTAAATAAAATTGAACGACATATGTTGCTAAACGTCCATAGTCATTATCAAGATTAAATACGAGGTAAGGCGATGTTCATTCGTTCAGACTTTATGTTCGTGACAGTACCTCAGGGAAGATAAGTTTAAATAAATGTGTTTTCACCTTTCTTTAGTGAGTTCTGCTTTGATCGTGTTTATTGTAACAACGTTTTCGTTCGATTGTAGGTTTTTCTGAATTTACTTTAGTGATAGCTTTTATTAGAACTCTTTCTACGGAGCACATGCTGGAAAATATAGATACGTAGGTTTGCGCGGTGTTCTATTGAGGTAAAAGTGACGCTTTTTAGAGCGTACTGTACCTGTCACTATATTCGTGCAGCCTATGGGCTGATTACAGCAAGAAAAGTTACAGCGCTCTTCGCGTCCAATATAACAACGCTTTCAGGGCGGTGATGGGGCTGCCTCGAACTTGTAGTGCTTCGGGCATGTTCGCAGAAGCACGCACCAACTGCTTCCATGCCACTATGCGAAAGCGTGCCGCATCTATGTTGCGCAGAGTGAGGGGTAGCACCAACGCCGCACTGGCGATGTTTGCTGCAAGGATGGACTGCTATATCCTTAGGCATTGTAGTGATCGACATGTAGCAGTACAAAAAAAAAACTACCTACTTTTTTGAATATGTAAATTGAAATTAATAATAATAATAATCTTTATTTTTAGACAAGTGTCCATATAGTGTTAGTAAAAATACATAAAAAAAAAGAAAACTTAAGATAAATGTTAGTACGAACTTACTCTAATGACAAGTTGGAAATATTACTTTTTAACATGGATTTGTATCCACTGCCTCCATATAGGACTATCTAATTTACAAGCAATTACCTTCAGGTAGCTGTTGGAGCTGTCCCTCACCCTGCGCATCAGCGATGCCGCCCGCTTACGGATTATGGCATGAAAGCCATCCACTTGTGCTTCTGCAAACATCGCTGACGCGCTGCAATAGCGAGGCAGACCCATCAGCAACCTGAAAGCATTGTTGTACTGGACCCGCAGGGTGCTGACGACCCGCTGCGTATAGGTGACCCACAGGCTACAGGTGTAGTAGGATTGGCAATAGGCCCTAAACAACGTCTTTTTTACCTCCTTACTACACCTTGAAAACCTGCGGATCAGCATGTTACACCGAACCGCCAGCCCTCTGCGTTCCCGCTCCACATCTAGATCATCAGCCAAGTCCTCATTCACTACATGTCCAAGGTACACAAACTGGCTGACCCTATTTAGCGTCACTCCGGCCAGTATAACAGGCGGTACGCAAGAGGGCATCTTGCGTCTCGCCCGAAACACCAGCAGTTCGCTCTTCTTAACATTATAAGTCAGTCCGTGCGTTCTACCTCACAGACGCCCAGCAGTCTCCGTAGGGCGCTGATCGACGGGCTCAACAGCACCATGTCATCAGCGTAGCTTATATTGTTTACAATCTGACCATCTATAGAACAGCCTACCATGGTGCTGAGCTTAAGCCCCCCTGCCTCACACCACACTTCAACTGATAGGCATCCGAAAAGGAACCTGACCACCTTACACTATTAGTCTGATGATGGTACCAATACTTAAATATATTAGTAACACCATCAGGCACCTTGTTGTCTCTCAGTTTCTCCCACAGTCTGTCATAATTTACAAGGTCGAAGGCCTTTGAGAGGTCCAAAAAGGCAGCATATACTGGCGTCTTACGGTCAGTGTAGTATCTGACGGTGTGCTTCAAGACTAATATGGCACTCTCAGTAGAGAGACCTGGCCTAAACCCAAATTGGGAGTCTTCGAGTACCACAGACTGAGAAAGATAATCATTGAGCACACCGTCAAGCACCTTGGCAGCTATAGTAGCCAATGTAATAGGCCTGTAATTGTTCTTGTCACTGACATCCCCAGTCCTATTCTTCACAATCGGTACTACAACCGCCTTCATAATATCGTCAGGCAAATACGCATGACGCAAACAAAATGTATAAAGCATAGCCAACACTCTACAGAGGTGAGGACTTCCATGCTTTAGGTGCTCCACGCTGAGTCCGTCGTGTCCAGAGACTTACCCTTACACATATTCCGCAAAACCCGCGATACATCTTTCGATGTTATCCTAACGGGCTCGTCCCGTGGAAAACCCGCAACCTGGGGCATTTCTTTCTGCACTAGTGCTCGTTGCTCTGTCTGGAAGTGCTCCCTGAAAGTGTTGGCTATGTCCACCGCTTCTACTTTGCCCTGCACACTCACCGGAAGACCCGGCCTGGGATTCAGTTTATTGGTCTGCTTCCAGAATTGCTTGAAGGACTTACTGTCATGATGCGTTGCGTGCATTGCATGCATTAAACAATTCACAATACTACTAGTGTTGTGAATGGTCAAATTTTAATGATTAGTTTTTATATTGATGATTTTTTAGATATTATTTATGTAATATTAATGTAATTATTGTGTTTAGTAATTAATTCAATTTTCGAGGCAATTTTATTTATTTTATTTCATTAATCGTATTAAGTAATAATTGTGTTATATGGTGTGTTGTGTCAATTTAATGATATGGGTGTAACTTACCTGAATAAAGATGATGATTATTATTATTATTATTCCATTTATTAGTTAGTATGTACATATTATCTACATTTTTAAATATTTCTTAAGTAAAACACATTAAAAAAAAACATTTAAAAATATAAAAAATAGTAGCCCACCGGCATCGGGAACAGGGTCCAAGCTACCGGTGGTCAGGGCTCCTGAGAGAGGAATCTCCTAACGATGCGCGCCGTGTCCAGGAGTACTGCTTTCTGGATCAGGCCCTTGATCCAGCTGCCTAACGAGAGCCTCCTTAGATGTTGTTCGAGGCTCTTAGCTATTAAGCCATTGGCCGTTACGACTATCGGCACAATGATTGCTCTATCCACTTCCCACATGTCGACAACCTCGCGAGCTAAGTCAAGATACTTGATCTGCTTGTCTTTCTCAGCTTTCACGAGGTTCTCGTCATGAGGGACCGCTATATCAACATTATTATTATTATTATTATTATAGACAGGACAAAGGGCGCTTTCAATTTAGACGTTTCATGTTCGGACCGCTGCCGCACCTTTCCCGTGCTGACGCCAGCCGGTTGCAGTAAGTTAGCAGTCCGACAACAGTATTGTATATCAATGATGTGCTATTCAACACCGAATTGAACACGTGGTGCTTGTCACGTTATCGTCCTGTTGTTGACCGTTCGCCACACGGTTGCCACACCACGCACTTTTTATGAAAAATACGATCGTCCGTACGCAGTACGACTAACGCACTGCATCGGCACAGCAACCGGCCGTCAAAAAACGCATAAATTGAAAGCGCCCTAAAAGTGATTATCCACAAGACATGTTTTGCTATGACAATGCGTTTGATATCTACCATACTGGAGTTATTTTCCTAATATAACCAAGCGATAATGCGGCGGTTAGCAATAGGCATATGGCTTGATTGGGTTAATAGTTCATCATCGTCTTCCTGCCCTTGTCCCATGTTTTTTGGGATAGACCCAAAACGTATTTTTCTACTCCAACCTATAATAGGTCAGGCTACCTCTGACTCTCTTATATTTCATAGCACTCCTCACACAACACAGTTATCTGTCACCATGTCATCCATCTTGATTTGATCTCATGCGTTATACCTCGGTGCATTTCGCCATACTCTTGGACAAGTGACCTGAGGTACCAGAAGTTGAAGCAAATTGGTGTGGACGTTCCAGTCTGGAAAGACGGACAAAAATGCAGTTATTATGTCAATTTAAATCCATTTTTGGAAGGCCTCAAAAAGCACAACCCCAAAACCTTCCAAAATTACATCTTCTACACAGCTTTACGGGTATTTATCTATGGAGCTGCTAATTCAATTTAATTCATGAATCCCCAAGCGACCGCCGGTGGCCGCGCATCTATTGTCTTACTATTGTGTCTCTAATTGACGGCATCTGAAGGGTTAAAGACTTGTAGCGACATCAATGACGTCACATAAGAACTAATGCCACTTAGCGCAATCAATGTTCTCCGTGCGATTTGAATATAATATACCGAAATCATCTATCGGGCAGTTGCCCACCAGGCCATAACACCTGTCTGGTTCCGACCGATCCTTCCTTTTCAACGGAGGTATGTGGGACTTTCTCTGTTGGAAAGGGAGGGTCCTCCGACCACACCTACCTCCAAAGACTAAACAATAAAAACTCATGTAGCTCTAGCGACTTCCTAAATAAATAAATCTGTTGACGGATTAATGTAAATAATCTTGAGATATGGCTTAATATTAATGCTTAAAAGTAACGAGTTTTGAGTTAATGAGTATACCATATTCTTATTAATTTATCTCGCGAGATAAATTATCACAGTAATGAAGAAAAGCAGCTGTAAAATAGTGACGTCATCTGAAAATGAAAAAAAGTGTTTTTTTTAGGGTTTTTGGCTTGAAAGTCTGTTAAGCCATAATTCCTTTAACCTCGTAACACATTCTAGTATTTTTACAGTGTTGGGCTGCAATGTATCGAATCAGCTTTCTTGGCAAGCTTCGCTAAGGTAGATAATACTAAAGCAGTCAGCCACTTCACTCGAAAAAACCACGCCAAAAATTTGTTTGATTTTATTCTATACGGTCACTATATGGAAATATTTACAGTTGGTCTTCGCTAGAACCTGTTTCCTGTGCGATTAACCTATAATAAGCATAATCAGACATATAACGTTCTTAGTGGGAAATTTGGCATCTCTCATTAAGTATTGTATCCTCAAGGAGTGGACAAATTTCACATTTGATAGGCATGTGCCAAATCTCCTCTAATTGCCTTAAACCAACACCTGCGCTACGAAGCTGTGCCCACTAACCGGTGTTGCACCCCCAGAAATTCGCAAGGATGATGCTAGTCGCATGAGTGTCCGTCTCGTGATAACATCACCTCGGAAAGATGCGATCTTTGGCGAGAGACGCTTAAACAAACCTCATGATTTCATCTAGCTGTCGGAGAGCCTCTTGCCTGGACACGAGTTGCCATGGCTGACCTGAAAATTTTAAACCAACTCCGCTCCTAGGACGGATGCAGCAAAGACAATCTCCACAAGATGGTTCTGTACTTCACTGCTTGCGCGGCGGATTTCCGCAGACAATATTTCCATCTTGTGTCACGTGCTGTTACTTAATAACGTAGATCAAATGACAGTATCAGTGGACAATATTACCGAGGTCAAATACAGGCCAAGCAAAGAGTTTAAATTGAAAAAAAAAAAACAGTTTTTACCATCAACGCGCTATGAAGAAAAATGTTCCTATTGCTGGGACTCAGGTCTCCTCTACAAAAGAAGATATGGGCTATGCGGACCTAGTTACTTCTAGGCTGTTCTTAGGCATGCCAGTTTTCTCACGATGTTTTCCTTCACCTTATTAAAGAGACCTCACCTTCCTCCTTCACCTTATAAGAGCAGTAGTAATGAAATAAATTATACGAAGTAAAGCGCCTGCCTGATTTTGAACGCATAACTTACAACTGTTAAATTTTGTAAAATAAAAATGTAATAAGTTAGTCCCTTTTAGGGCAAAAAAAAAATGATTTTCTTTCTTTCTTATATCAGGCTCATATGGCGCTATCACTGCTTCCAATAAATCAACCAGACTTCAAAGTATGAGTGAATAGGTTTCCGCTGGGTATCCGCTATTTCACCGTAAACCTCATCCATTGCTTTCCATCAGAAGTAACTGGAGTATTTTTTTTAAGGCTTTCACTAATTTTTCAGTTTTAAATATAGCTTATCAATGATAACAATCTACTAAATATTGATTCAACAAAGATATCCATCTAAGTAATATTATTTTATTCCTTGTTCAGCTACGCAATGTATGAAGGTGAGATATCAGTCTCTTGATTGGTTCGATTCGACCTAAGAATCGGTTTACAATTTATTGGCAATCTCTTTGGATGTGAGAATACTCATTAATATAAACAATTTTGACCATTGGGTCCACCTGAAATAGCGAAACAATATTCAGCCATTTCGAATATTATAATTTTTTGGTTAACACCGATCTAGAAAGCCCAGAACACCTGTACGGTAATGGGCATAATGTTTCACCTCGTCTTTTATACCGCGTACATCGAAGGACTGGAACAATTTAGCTGCTGCGGTTTTCCCGTCGAATTATAATGCAGGTGTCTTCAAGGCTAGAGTGAATAGGCTCTTAATAAATTAGTGCGCCTCAACGACTATACCATCCACTATAGCATCATATAACCATCAACTATAGCATCGCTGCATTTTTTTTTTGTGGGATTTATATGAAATTTTTAAAATATATAATATGTATGATTATTTATATCCTCTGAAATATTAACAACTAATCAAAAGGCACTCTACATTTTTTTTCTTGTAATATAATTAGTTCTACTAATTTGATATCTATTTAGGTACGTGTCTCACAGATAATATACAAAACCACTAATTACTTAATTAGGTACTAACAGATCTAACTGTCATTAACATACCTAAAGACTTAATTATCTCGTCTAAATATTCTAAATGCGGGTTTTCACATTGTTTCCTTGGCGACACTTAGGTTAGGTTCAGACATGAGTTAAAAGTTTGAATGATAGGCTACTGCCTTATAAAAAGTTAAAAAAAAATATATTTTCAAGTCGTATATTTTACTAGCTGTTCCCAGCGGCTTCGCCCGCATGATAGCAGAAAATTATCCCAAGGGAACATACTTCCGGGATAAAAAGTATGCTATGTCCTATTCCAGGACATGGTCTATCCGTGTACCAAGTTTCATCAAAATCGGTTTTGCCATTTAGGCGTGAAGACGTAACAAACAAACAAACTCACTTTCGCTTTTATAATATTAGTAAGGATAACAGGGATATGAAGAAAATTTAAACCTTAGGAGTGTTCCATTCTATTTCAAAATATTCATTACTAGCTGACCCCGTGAACTTCTTACCGTCTAACGGTAACAGTAGGGGGGGGGGGGGAGCTGTCTATTGGACAGTCAGTACACTCTGTCGTGCACCTTTAGCAGTGTGGTCATGGTCATGTATCGGTAGAGTCCTGCGCCACCGCCTTTCTTCCCACACGTGCCGTCAAGCAGAACAGTTCTGGCAGTTCTGCTTGATGGCATGGGAGTTGTCACTAATGCTGCAATGTGTCACATAGTCTGTATGGATGGTACAGGCTATGTGACACACCGCTTTTCGCGTCATATTCCTCAATGCTGAGGATAATGACTTTTTTTTTTACGGTCGGCAAAAATTATCTTATGACAGCCCCCGCTCTTAGGTGGAGCGACAGATAGTTTCAGACTCTTACTGACTAAAAACCCACCCCGTTCCTTCTAGCATCTTCATACCAGGGCTCGAGCTTAATTCCTTTCGGATAACCCTGGCCCCAGTAGGCTTCGACCCAGCTGGGCCCCTCCTGCTGCTGACAACTCCTTGAGGCGCGCGGGAACAGTGCGCGCCGTCGACATCTTGGGCTCGGTGCGGACAGTTACCGGATGGTCAGACAGCGAGCTACCCATGGCTCGCCGTCCGCGAGCCCGCGGAAGGTCGTGACCTCCTTGCTTAATCACTTTAACTTTTATAATATTTCTCCATCTCTTTTTGTCTCTGGCGGTGTGTAGGGCATTGTATACCGTAGAGGCAAGAGTCGTACGTATCTAGTCAGACCAACGTATTGGGAGCCGCAAGGCCTTTTCCCGTTCACTTTACCGGTCACAATGAGTCTTTCGAGGTTGCCTTCGTCTTTCCTTGTCTGTACGCAGCCTTACTCAAATAACACGTAGAATTTCGACTAGACTTGTTGCTAATCTTTATCACTCCATTGTATTTACGAACAGATAGTAGACCATTGAACTTCTCATCTAAATAAACATAAGAATCATATCCAAGATAACATAACGTATATTTCTTAGAGATTTCATTTTATAATTCTTTACTAATATTATAACAATTAAAAATATAACATACTTAGCACAGTCTTAGATTATTTAAGTTTCTGATAAAACATTGCACTGGGTTCTTTACTGAAGATATTTTTGATTGTGTTTTACAGTTTACGATGTTTAACTTTATATACAGGGTTATTTATAAAACACTAACAACCTTACAAAACTGTAGGTATTATTACTAATATCATAGACAACAACTTTTGTTCTATGACTTTTTACAAAACATAATACATTTACCAAAAACAAACCTTCAAGATTTCGTTGTACTATCTAACACATTTCAACTCTGTATTTTGCTATACCTACCTCATCATTATCGTCTTCATTCCCTTACGCTATTGTACTATCGCTCGCTTCGCATAGACTTCGTATTATTTAGAACGTTCAATTTAATTCATGAATCCCCAAACGATCACCGGTGGCCGCGCATCTATTGTCTTACTATTGTGTCTCTAATTGACGGTATCTGAAGGGTTAAATATTTTTAGTTTTGTATGAAAATATGTTGAACTAAAAAATAAAAAGGAGTTAACAGTCATAGAACAAAAGTTATTGTTTATGACGTTACCATAGTCCTGAGAGGTTGTCAGTGTTTGTAAAAATAACCCTGTATACAATCAGAAAAAGTAAGTACTGACTTCAATTCACTGGGAAACATTGTCAAAAACGAGAGTTATCAATATGTTTTTCTGTTTTTTCTCAACTCTACTGAAGTAAAAAGTCTTGTTTGAAGGTTTTTTAATTACTCTTAATCATTTTTTTGTACTCTATTAGATATTTTTTACAACCTACTGAAGAACTTATACGTTGTATCTATAGTACATTACAGTTCAAACAATTATAATTGATCGGATTTCTTTACAGTATCAAGACTAACACATAATTATATTGAGTACATAGTTTCAGTACTTAAAAATGCATTATCCTTGTTCATTCTTATTATTTTTACTACTTACAAGTACCTAGGACCGACGTGTAAGTTTTATTTTTCAGGTCAATTTTCGGAAACAGTCAAGTTCTCCGAAATATAGTAGATAAAGTTTAACTTAATAAAAAATTATCGCAGCATCAAACTACTTAGATGTGGCAAAATAAAATTTTGAATACCAGAAATTTTTGAGTTTCTGTGAATAATAGCGCCTTGTCCTTATGTATTTTATGATAAACATATTACAGAATGCACTGTTTTATATAAATATATACTACCTAGTATGATTTAAGGCTCCTCTCAGTAAATACAATGCAAGGTTATCAACAATAATTAAAAAAAAAACACTTTCTCTCTTCAGGCATGTTTGCCTTTATTTTCCACAACATTATTATCCACAAATTAATTTCTGTTAAAATTATCGTTGTCACATCACGTTTTTCTGCAGGAGCCTTTATGGCAATTTCTCAAACGATCATTTTCCTTTCTCATTCAGATCAATTTGTTTTACGCTAACTAAAATCTACATTACAATAGTTAAAATCGAGACACTTCATTTGATCTGGCGAATTCTTCTTTTTTGCTTGGATCCGACACGGTAGCTCTCATTCTCCGCCTCACCAATATATAAATTAATCTGTAAATGGAAAATAAAAATTATAGGTATAAAATCTTGCCAACAAAACTTTATACAAAAAACAATAACAATCTTTTATTGAAAATCATTTTTTCATAGTAAGCTTTTATAGCTCGATATACCTATATAATTAATACTTGTCAAGACGAATCATACGAGCCCAAACTTTAATTTACAAGATTTGATTATAGACAAACATCGGGATAGGTGAAACTAAATAAAAGCTTGTAAAAATTAAATTAAACACTTGCTTAGGCAATATTTAAATTACGGAAGCAAGTGTTAAAAATAGCGAAGAAACAAATTCACTTTTTGATTTTAGTGTTTGTTCGTTGACATTGACATTGTCATTGAAATCATAACGAAGATGAAAAAAATATTTGCTCAGCTTCATTAGCTTCCCAAATAAAGTGTTAAGTAATTTAAACGTTAGACAGTTATTGTATTTGTACATTCCATTGATGAGTAAATTATACTGCCATTATTCATAATTATGTCATCTTGACGACGGTAACGTTCAATATGTCATGTCAAAATGTTGGAAAATTAGAGGTATCTTTGACAGATAAGTATGTAAACACATTTAAGAAACTTAAAAGTACTGTGGAAAAAAACTGGTATTGTACAATCAAAGGTATAATTCCAGTTTACCTTTTTGAAAACCATGATAGAGCGCATTTATTATTTCAACCAAAAGACGTCCACTGTTGAACATAAGCTTCCCCCAAGTGTCGCCATTACGAGATCGTCGTTTACGACCGAGCGTTACGCCAGGCGTCAAAATATTTCAACAACAATTGAAAATTCTGTGTTTGCATAAGATAAAAATGAAATATAAATAGGTATAAGAAAAACTCTCTAAAATCTAATATTTTTGCTACTTGCGAGAAATGGAGAAGGTGAGCTACTTTAACACCATTTTCATGAATTAGGTAGTAAAATCGAAACAGATTTGAAATAAATATAAAACATGTTTTATGAAGGTAACATTAACACCTTTTTCAAAGTAATAGCAGGCGTAGGGTAGGGCCTTTAGGTATTCTATAGGTTGCATTTTGGACCTTATGCTCGGGAATTACATGACTTGATTCCGCCATCACCTTTCTACCATCGGACAATTCGACGTACGGTGAGAGTCCACCTTTATATTATTGAAACCTCTACCACAAAATATATAGGTACAGAAGTCTACATACAAAGCGCGCTCGAGCAACGCACACATAGATAGTGCTCACGGACACGATATCTCGGAGCGTTTCGGCCGACTCGTCGTACAGTTCCGGCTTAATTCATGAATCCCCAAGCGACCACCGGTGGCCGCGCATCTATTGTCTTACTATTGTGTCTCTAATTGACGGTATCTGAAGGGTTAAACGCTTATTAGTGTGCGTCCACTGAGCGTAGGTATAAAAAGTGAAGCACATACATCAGACTGACTTCTGTACCTATCTATTTTTACCCCCCAAAGGTCCAGAATAAGCTTTTCGCCTCGTCGTTTACCGCATACATCGAAGGGCTGGAACGATTTGTCCGCTGCGATCTTCCCTATTACAACTTCACTCGACGTCTTCAAAACTAGAGTAAATGGGCTCATAATAAACTATTTGTTTTACCATCATCGATTACATTATCATCAATAGGTGTAATCGTAGTCAAGTCATAGATTATATCATAAAAAAAAAATCTGCTGGGACTCAGCCCTTCTTTCTAGGAGAGGGACTAGGCTATAATCCACGTGGTCCAAGTGCGGGTTATAGTATTTATTCAGGTCAAAATAAATGATAAGGAGAAATAACTACGTTTTTTTATGTTTGTTATCAACACAGATACGGATGCGGGTGCGTATGCGCATATTAATGCATATGTCCAAACACGTGAAGCTCATATACAGTTCTAGAATTTGGCAGATAGAGGACAATCATCGAGGATAGAATACCAGATAGTAAAACTGACCACCGTAAACGCGGGCTCGCGGACGGCGAGCCCTGGGTAGCTCGCTGTCCGACCGTCCGGTAACTGTCCGGACTGAGCCCAAGACGTCGACGGCGGGCACTGTTCCCGCGCGCCTCAAGGAGTTGTCAGCAACAGGAGGGGCCCAGCTGAGTCGAAGCCTACTGCGGCCAGGGTTATCCGAAAGGAACTCGAGCCCTGGTATGAAGGCTAGAAGGAACGGGGTGGATTTGTAGTCAGTAATAGTCTGACACTATCTCCCGCTCCACCCAAGAGCGGGGGTTGTCATTGGATGATTATTGCACACTGAAAAAAAAAGATAGCAAAACTGAAGGGCTCTGTGTAGGGCTGATGTCTGCTAAAACTGTGGGAACGATTAAAAGAGGCTAATGTAAACACAGGTTGGTTTTAGTCAGTAAAAGTCTGATACGCCTTCTTGTTTTGCTCTATAAGGTGAGAAGTCATCTGATAATTTTTTCACCCCAAAAAAAAGACTTACAAAGAGGTGCCTTGTTGGGCACGCCACAGTTATGGCGGTAATTCCCCTCTTTGAGACAATAATTCGTGCGGAAGTGACCCGCAGGTAGCGCCATTGTACGAAACGCACGTAGGACATGGTGGAGCACACAGAGGGGATGTGTGCCCCGCTTGGGCAGAGCATCGCCGTGCCCTCGTGAGGTCAATTAGTGGCGGCGATCGGTGGCGGCGATTTTTCGAGCCGGGCCTTGGTACAGGCCATGGTCCGGAGCAAGGAGGAATGGCAGGCGGTCACCTCCTTCTGCGAAGCAGTAATTGTAGCAAAGGAGGAGGCCGACCGCATCAGGCAACGGCACTCACAGCGCTCCAGCCGCCGAAATTCCTATCCCGATTACCATTTTTTTTAGACATTTTTCATGCGATTTTCTTTGGTATCCCAGTGTGTAGATACATAGCTGAGTAACATAAGGTAAAGTAAAGCAACCTCTATCTGCAACTCTTGTTTTAAACATTTTCTACAATTCAGTCCAATTTTTTTCATAAAAAAAATGTCAGTCTTATCAATTCGACCCGCATGCATAACTGATAATACTCCAATGCTATTTCAGTAAAAACGCAATTTACTTGCAAAAACATGAATGGACAATGCTATCAGAATACAAGAACTTGATAGCTTATCAATGTGTAAGTGTGCGTGTGTTACATAAGATTTTGTTTTAATTTACTCGTCATTGATGTAATATAAACGAAAAATATTTTTAAGGAAATGTAAAAGCCATAGATTATCTCGCTTTGACTTCCATGATTAGCTTTTTCAGCATTAGCTTAGTTGGGTGTGGAAATAAATAACGTCTGTTTCTGATTAATTTTATAATAGTTATATAATTTTCTATATATTTCTAGCTTTTGCCCGTGGCTTCGTCCATGTACATAAAATATTGCCTATGTCACTCAGAAATAAAGCAGGTGAAAAAAATTTAGCAATCCGACCAGTACCTCCTACAAATAAGAGAAAAACAAAAAAAAGCAAATTTTTCCTCTTTATAATATTATAAATGTTGATAAAAGGAGAAACTGGATCTAAGGAGACACAGACCAAAATATCAAATGTATACTGCTAAATTTTGTACAAAGCTTTCCGTCGTTATAACGTAGGCGAGCATTAAAGGGTTTTTGGTATTTCAACCTTTAAGTGGAATTTGGGTTGTTTGCAAAATTTTATTCCGTGGGCCAAAATACTTTAAGCACGAATAGTAGCCTAAGTAAATAATTATGGTTGTCATTAATATAAAAGCACCTTCAGGAAATAAAGGTTTTACTGAAGGTGCTTTACAACCATACAGAATCTTAACATTAATAAATTTATCTTAACATCATATCAAAAAACCTGAAAAGTATAATATTAAATATTTAATAATATAATATTAAATAGATATTATTGTGTTTTTAAAAAAATAATATTATCCTATATATGTATTTAAAATCGAAAAAATTGCTGACATGTCCTAGTGCCACATTCACATTTAAGTCTCTTTCATTCTGAAATTACTGATTCGATTGCTAAAATTTTTTTACTCATAGAAAGCTGCTTAATTCCTGAGTGACATATGCTATACTTTATGTGCGTAGACGAAGCTGCAGACAAAAGCTAGTATAATATATAGATAATCAAGGAATTATTTTTATTATTATTATATCTAGCCCATATTGTCCCACTGCTGGGCAAAGGCCTCCCTCCACTCCTTCCAATGCTCCCGGTTTTGAGCTACTTCTTTCCAATAATAGATAATTTTAAGATAAAAATACCTATTTAAAAAAACCGAAATCATCTCAGTAGCTGATTTTGAACACAGGGCATTACTTTCAGGATATGCGTTTATTTCACATGTTATATTATATAAATATTATATGCCAAGCCTTTTTCCAAGTATTCTACATTTCTTCAATTCTCACGTAAAAAAAAAGTACTATGCTACGCGGCGTCGGCTGACACTAGAAATGTATTTAGATTAATGCAGACTATGACATGCCTAAATGATAAGTCCTCTTCTCCGCTTATTGTGTCCTTTTTTAGCTGTGCCCGACTGGGTCCATGATTGTTTCTTTTGACATGTTTACCACCTAAGCCTACATTATGGAATGCAATAAAGAATTGAGTATTGAGCATTAAACTTTTGTACCTATATATTGAAAATTCTTTAGAGACTAGGACTTGTTTTTATTTTCCAAAGATTAAGATGAGTGTATACAATGATACGCAGCAGAGTCTTAATTACACATTGCGTAAATTTTAATCCAACCGTTTACCCTACAACTGCAATAAAATCTTTCACTATATTTTCGTCACTTATTATTACTTTATTCTTGGTAAGTGCGTAGTATTCTATGAGGAAAATACTGAAGAATAATAGAAACAAACAAGTCTTTCAAAATAAAGATAATGCTTCCAATAATGCCGATCATTGTCAATATTTCGCCATTGTGATTATATTATTATCGATAAATGGAATAGAAAAAAAAAACACAAAACAAGTTTCTAATGAAAATGCTTTTATAGCACGGTAAAATATCTATATAACTAATACTCGTCAAGACAAATCCTACGAGCCTAAATCGATGGGGTTGTGTCGTTTAACTACTAAGCTCCTATAGCCACCTTTTGTTCCATCATCAGATCAGCTCCATGTCATAATAATTTTGCATTGTCATCTGATTTACACATGCAAAATTTGAGCTCAATCGGTAGCCAGGAAGTGGATCAAATTTAATTTGCAAAATTTGATTACAGACAAACATCGGGACAGGTGAAACTAAATAAAAGCTTGTAATAACAGGCGGTAGTAATTAATCAAAAATAGGTTATTTGCTCATTTGACCGTAACAGCAAATAATGACCTTTATAAGTTTGATCGAAACATCTCTTAAAATTCATTAGGGATGTTATGGATATGAAATTTCAGATTCGGATGGATTCGGATATTGGATTAATATTTTTTACCACCCTAGGTAGACTGGTAGAGAATGCCTCAGGCATTTAGTCCGCCTTTATACTTTTATGTTGCATGAAGTTTTAATAAATAAATAAATAAATATTATACCGGTTTTTTTAACGTGGGAAATCATCCAATGACTTCTCCGACTCTAGGGCAGAGCATGTCAGACTTTTATTGACTTAAACCACACTTATGTTCTTTCTTTGCCTTTGCGTTTTAGGATTATATTTTATTTCGGATATCCGATAGCTTCGGTTACGATTGCAGAGCTTCATAGCATCTCTAAAATTCATACTACAGCAAGATACTCTCGCGAGTCAGAGGCAATCTGTAGACCTATAGTAGAATAAAAGTGCGCCGTCAACTCACGTTTTTTAAACGCGCCGTTGACGCGCGTTTGTAGCAATACAGACGATATACAAACCCGAATCAGACGCAGCCTGTAGACCTTAATAGGATAAAAGCGCGCCGTCGACAGCGATACATGTTTCTTTTTGTAAAACGCGTGTCAACGGCGCGTTAAAAAAACGTGTGCACAGGCCCTTTGATGAAAGGAGATATTGACCAACAAGACGTTTTGCCGTCAATTTAACCTTTAACTGGTGACATGCGGTCTCACAGGCCCAGTGACGTCAGTGAATTATCATTTCACCCCTTTCCCCGCGTTTCCTTTGTGTCAACGCCTGAGTAGCTTCAACTTGAGTCGCGTCAACCCTGTAGAGAGAGCTAGTTACGTTGTATAGTCCCAAATCGGTAAATTACATCGATGTAAAGTTCGGTAGCGGCCTCTCAGACCGCATGTCACCAGTTGTGTAACTTTTTTTAAATATTGCGCCATATGGTTTTTCGTATTTTTACAGTTATTAGTCATAGTAGTCATAGTAGTTTATTGGTAAGGGATACTTACAAGTCAATTACATAATGTTACATTATACTTTGTCAACAAAATGATTACATATAATGTCAAGTGATTAAATAATGTCAAACATATAAAATAAACAAAAAAAAATAAAAAAAAATAGAAGTCAAATCACACATTAAAATAAGAAATCATAACAAAAGTCAATAATAAATAGTCAGTCCAAAATAATATTCAATCATCAAAATTAAATTAAATTACATCATAAATTCGTCAAAAGAATAAAAAGCTTGCTCGATAAGCCATTTTTTCAAACGTGCTTTGAAGCTCCCTATAGTCGGGGCACCAGAAATAGCTGCAGGTAGCTGATTATAAACTGTCGGGCCCATAACATGAGTCGTCTTAGAAGATTTGACGAGCGTTCTCGAAACCGTCGATAACTGACCCCTGCTTCTGGTGCAATATGAATGACGGCTACCTACCTTTGGGTAAAGGTCGAGGTTCATCCTCACGTACAGGGCGACCTGATATATAAGTATAGCAGGTAACGTGAGGATGCCTAGTCTAATAAAGTGGGGTTTAGCGGACATGTCCTGCGGTATCCCGACGATGCTCGCACGGCACGCTTCTGCATACGGAAGGCGCGCTGCCAATCGGCAGCACGTCCCCACAGCTCAGCGCCGTATTGGAGTAGCGAGTGCACCGTCGCAAAATAACAGGACCGCACATCGCGTTCTGGTAAGACGCGCGATATTCTGCCAAGAGCAAAATATGCACTGCCCAATTTACCGCACACCTTACTAATCTGACCATCCCACTTGAGGCACCCGTCAATTTCAAATCCAAGAAAGGTTATTGTCTTCACCTGAAGAAGAGCCACTCCATCCGCAGACACCGCCAGTGGTCGTGAAGACCGCCCTGACAGTACAAAGTTAATGAAGTGGGTCTTTCTCAGATTCAGAGCAAGACCATTTCTCTGGAACCATAACGCCAATTGATTCGCAGCATCGTTTAACTTTTGCTCTAACTGGTCTACTGATTCAGCTGTTACCAACGCTGCAACATCATCAGCGTACATGAGTACTTCTGCGTCAGTCACAGAATCTGGCAAGTCATTCAGCAGCACAGAAAACAATATATTGGACACGGATGAGCCCTGAGCCACTCCCATTTCCGATTTCAGAGGCTTGGACCTCACCATTCCTTGGCCACCTACCACAATTTGAGTCCTGTCATGCAGCAAATCTGTTACTAAAGCGTGCGATGAGCCCACCACTCCGTAATGCTGTAGTTTTACAGCTAACATGGCGCGGTCAGCAACATCAAACGCTTTGGACAGGTCGCAGCACAGGACAGCCACTTGCTTTTTTTGCTCACGTGCTGACATGACTCGATGTACGAGTTCACGTGCTAAAGACGTGGTCGAACGGCCTTCTCGGTACGCATACTGACGGTCAGAAAGGGTGTTCGTCTCAGATAAAAATTTAATAAGTCGTGAACTCTAACCGTTTTCAAATATTTTGGCAATGGTGGGTATAATAGAAACTGGTCTATAATTATGCAGTTTTTTTTTCCTTTTCCCTTTTTTACTTGCAATAAATAATTCTTTACCACCAAAAGAGAAGCGTAGGGCGTCGGAAGTTGGTATTTCAGTGTCAAATACTAGTAGGCTTGAAAATTATCAAATTGAAGAAAATCTGGCACATGAAGATTTAGGTACATCGGAAGCCAAAAAGTAGTTTTTGTCTGAAGTCAAATCACAAATTTAATCACCGATGTATATCGATTAATAAACATGTGTGCTTGCCAAAAAAATATGATCTGATGGCCAATAAAAATAACCAAAGTTTAACCATTGTCAGTTTTATCAAATGATACCTATAATTAGAGCTTAATTTTTTTTAATATTGATTAGTATCCTAACTTTAAGGAAAAATTGTATTTTTGTCATAATTTGTTTGACTAAATTTTTTTGTATGTGATTATAGATCTCATCTCTATGTTTTTGATTTTTGTTACTACCTCCACTGTAATAGCAAGTTTATCATTCAAAATTACATTTAGAGTTTTTTGATTACTTCTATTTTATTCTTTTAGATGTTATTAAACTGATTTAGAAGACTGCAGTAAGCTACCTCACTTAATTTTCTTATACTTAGACCAGATATGGCAGCGGCCTCTCAGACCGCCACCAGTTACGTTACAAAAAAATCATGTCACCAGTTAAAGGTTAATTTGTGTCATTACTTAACCAACTAAGGATTTTGACAAGTGTCTGGATGTAACATTTTTTTTTCTTTTTCTCCACACTAGGAATTTGATCATCATCATGGGTACATTTAAAAACATAATGTAACTCTCAGTTACATACAAGACACCCATAACAACTACCTGTAGGCCACATGAAACATTGAGGAATGGAACCCGCGACAAGCAGACAGCAGCCAATCCCTCGCCTTCGGTTCGGGATTTCTTTGACTTACTTTATTTGACCTAGTAAAGTAGTTAAAGGTGCGTCCACATCTGGCGAATGTGCCACTCGCGATCCGTTTTCGAGCCGCTTGCGAACTGCGCGCATGCATTTCATGTTCGTAAGAAGCGTGCGCGGCGCGGCGCATCCGCTAGCTCTGGACACATCATAAAACCTACTCACCCGAATAATCCTAAAGCTACCACAGTCAAGGCGGCATCGAACATGTAGAAGGCACCAGGGAAGTGGTCGATGGTCATCACGTAGATGTAACTGGTTGCCGGCATGTATATCGACGGCGCTATCGCCTCCGTCACTCCCATCAGGGCACTCAGCTTTGCTGAAATGAAATTTTTCTGGTTAAAATTTAGCATTATAGGTTCAGATTTAAATCATTCGTCACCTCCTTCCCGGCTCTCGTCTTTGACACACATTGATTTTAAGTAATAGAATGTTTCATTTTCCCGTCATAACAAGCTTTTATTTAGTTTCACCTGTCCCAATTTTTATCTGTAATCTTGTAAATAAAATTTGACCCACTTCCCGGTTACCGATTGAGCTGAAATACTGCATGCATGTGTAAATCAGATGACAATGCAAAACTATTAAGACATGCAGTTGATCTGACGATGGAACCGGAAGGTGGCTATAGGAACTTTTTAGTTAAACGACACAACCCCATCGAGTTTGGGCTCTTATGATTTGTCTTGACGTGTATTAATTTTATAAGTATACCAAGTTGTAAAAGCTTGCTATGAAAACAATATTTTCATTAAAACCTTGTTTTATAAAAAAGTTAGTTGAACTGATAAAAAAAATAACCTACTACTAAAATCTTAATATTAGATGCAAAATCACGCCACATTTTGAGTCAGGAAACAAGAGTAATTTCTTAACCCAAAACAACCTGAACAAATTTCTAAATAAAGATCTACAAAACCTCATGAATTTTGAAGTATAAACTTCGCAAAGCCAACAAGACCGAAACAAGCAATTTCTAATTTCCACGTCTCTTCTGATTAATTTAGTGGGTGCGCTAATACGAACAATATTTACGCAAAAACGGATCCTCTGTCTTCATAGCAACAGGTGTTAATCCTTTGCATAAGCGTTTCTTCCTTGAATAAACTGCTGTTTTTGCCCTTTTCCTGGAAATTTTGTCTTATCAAGTCGTAACGTTTTAGTGAGCAATTTCTTCCGTCATTTATTTTGTGTAAACACTTTCAGGCCATTTACTTTTAGATAAATAGAACAATCAAAGTTACTCCATGATTTTTTGTTCCTCAGCGATTCTGAGGTTTTTTTTCACCATCCGATAATTTCTTCCGCTCTTGGGCAAGCGAGAGGGCGTGTCAGATTTTTACTGACTAAACCCCTATTCCTGTTCCTGCTTTGCCTTCGTTCCAGGGCCGGGGTTCTCTTTCGTACAACCCATGGCCTCAGTAGGCATCTACCCTGCTAGGCCCCAACGGTTTTCCTGACATCTTCTTGAGAGATTCTGAGGTGAAGTTTTATGATTATATACTAATCAGTGATTGCATCACTATCCTCATAATATCAGTCGGAAGCTGTTAAATCTGTTCTTTACTGGACATAGGCCCGCCCCAAGAGTCACCACAATGAGCGGTCCTGCATACATCGGTTTCCCGTGACCCTCACCAGGTTGTCGATCGCCTAATAATTCGATTCAATTGAATTAAAGGTAATTGAGTTACTTCAATAATGTTAGTATTTTGTTGGTAGAGGAAATAGAATTTTAGAGAGATGGGTAGTTTCAAGAAGTCTTGAAAATTATTTTCTTGGTAAGTAAGCTTCTTAAGGAAACAGTAGCGGTAATAAGCTCCTTACCTGCTGTAGAACCATTATATCAATCCCCGTAAATGCACCTCAAGAAAATGGCAGAACATTTTAAAATATACGGGCTGTAACAAAAACGGGTGGGTATTTTATATAGGTACCGTTTTTGTGATTTTCTACAAGGTAATAAAAGTAACTCACAAAATAATTCACTCTCATAGAGAGGAGGGCTGATTCCCAGTAGTGGGAACATTTAAAAGACTGATGATGATGAAGTAAAAGTAACTGTTCCTAACAAGTTATGGGCTGACCAAAATTGTTTTTTTTTTTCCGGAAATTACTTCGGCTTATAGCTGAGACACAAGTTTTAATTTTTAATTAATTCTGGAGTGAAATTTTCATTTTATTTCTATTGTACAACTTTTGGAGGTATGCGGTACAGAGAGTAAAGTCCCGCCAACCACCGTTGAAAAGGAAGGATTATCCGACCAGACAGGTGTTATGGTCGAGCAACTGCCCAATAGTTGGTTTCGGGCTGTCGTAAATATTCAAATCGGGCAGAGAACTTTGATTGCGCGATGCAGGATTTCGTATTTTCTTCGTAGTTCTTATGTCGCGCCATAGATGTTGCTACAAACTGATTAATTATCTACCATGTCATCATAAGGATGACTTGCTAGCGAGAAACAAAGATGGAGCTACACGTCCTCACGATATATCTCAGTTCAGTTTAGGTCATCAAATGGATCGATTGTAAAAATTCCGGTCAATCTCAGCAATTAACGTGACTACGTATCGTAGTGACATCTATGTCGTCATATAGGAACTAAACATTCGAAATCCTGCATCGCGGGATCGAAGTTTTCCGTCCGATTACAACAAAACCGTCCAAAATAAACCAATAGGAGGTCCACGGACCAGACCTAACACCCGTAAATATGTAGGTATTATGATCACTAGTGTGCACTCACAAACACGTAATTTTAATGTTTTTGAGCATCCTCTCTTTCCTTGCACTCGTATGACAATAGGTCGACCTTTTACTTGACCAGCTGAAGATCAGGCTCGAGATCAACAATGACTTAAATTACTTTTCATGGGATGAGGGCGTCACACCGAACTCCAAGTAACACTTGGCCCGTACTGAGTATTAAACCCAAGACCAACGTTAAATAGCTGCGCGTCTATCATTGCAGCTCAAAGGGGCCAAATAGCATAAAATAAAATAAAAGTTACAATTCCTTACCAACTTCCTCCGTAGGAACACTCTTGGTGGCCAAAGACCTTACAGCAGTCAGGCCGGTATGACTGAAGATGTTCAACAGCGGGGCTGAGTAATACCATGGTCTCGTTGGGGCAAACGCAAACATGAAACAGCTAGCTATCCTGCTCGCACCTGCAAGGGCGCCGATAGCACTGTCCTGCACACTCAGTCTTTTGCTGAGAACTGATATACAGAAGAAGGTTCCTGAAAAGAACAAAATACAAGTTATTTTAAAAAAATTGAAAGATATGAAAGCTTATGCTATCTTTATTGATACCCCTTATATTTTTAGTTATTTTCTCATTTTAACTCGAAATACAATTGACAGTAAGTGACTCCGTTTAAAAGGCGCCCGAGTCGTGCTCACAATACGCTGCGTATTGGGCGCCCAATTTTTTTTTTTGTAACACAGCACACCATATATGTATTTTATTATTTTTTGAAGAAAAGGGGCTATGCATCTCCCATAGTGTAGGAGATGTAGTCACTGCGACCTAAAAGATCTATTGTGACTCGCCACCTTGTTAGAGTAACTCTTTTAGCCGGGAGGCTTCCAGGAAGTCTAGAATACTCCTAGCTTTGAGAGTTTTAATCTCCTCCGGGCGAATAATGTGTCGACCCAGATGGATACTCCGTTTGTGGATAAGGGGCCCACATTCACACAACAGGTGCTTAGGCGTCTCCCTCTCCTGATTACAGTACCTGCAAACATCAGTGTCACTCAGTTTCATGTGAAAAAGGTGCCTGTTTAATTTGCAGTGGCCGGTTAAGGCGCGGGCTATCGCACAGATGTTCGTCCTGCTAAGCTCAAGAAGCTCGGCAGTTCGTTTTTGTGAGTAGCCTTCTATAAGAGATTTGGCGTGTAGCAGTCCTGGTTGTAACAACCAGTGCTTTTTTGAATCGCCAAATAGGTTGCCCTTAAGGGTCTGCATGGCCTGGTTCTTTGAGATACCACAGAAAGGTTCTGGTCCTATCTGATGACCCTGAGCCCCAGTCCTTGCAAGTTCGTCGGCTTTTTCATTGCCAGTAATTCCAGAATGACCCGGTACCCATCTCAGAATAACTTTATTCCTTTGCCCCAGGTCATTTAGTTTGTTAACGCAGTCTTTTACCAGTTTCGAATTTATTGTATTCGAGTTCAAGGCGTTAAGAGCTGCCTGGCTATCTGAGTAAATCAGAATTAATTGATTTATGTAGTTTCGTTGACGGTTGGCTTCCGCACATTCTATAATGGCGTATACCTCCGCTTGGAATATGGTGGCATATTTACCCAGATTCAAGCTTTTGCTGAATTTCGGGCTAATGCCAAATATTCCACATCCTACATTCTCACCCATTTTGGATCCGTCTGTAAACCAGATCAGGCTTCCAGCCTTGCAAGTAATGAGGTTGCTTGCCCAATCCTCTCTGCTCGGCAGTTCCACTGTGTAATTTCTTGTGAAGCTACACTGTGGAAGCATGACGTCTGTTGTCATAGCTAGCTGATCGTGTTCAAGCACTGATTCGTGTAGCGATCTCAGTGCTTGAGAGCGCCAGTTTACTTTGCCAGTGCTGTTTATTCTATACATGCCCGCTTTCGCCTCCTTCGCAATTAATAGATGAAGTGGCGGAAGGTTAAGCAGGGCATTTAGAGCAGCTCCTGGTGTTGTAGACATGGCCCCTGTTGATATAATGCATGCAAGTCTCTGCAAACCATTAAGTTTGTTAATGACTGTCACTTGGGATGTTTTCCTCCACCATACTACGCAGGCATACGTTATTATCGGCCTAACTATAGCGGTGTACAACCACAGGGCGATTTTAGGGTTTAGGCCCCATTTCGTCCCTGCTAAGCGACAGCATATTCCTAAAGCTATTTTAGCCTTTTGAATCACATTATTAATGTGAGTGTTCCAGGTCAGTCTCTGGTCGATAGTTACGCCCAGGTACTTGACCTCATTGGAGAATGGTATGCGAGTCCCCTTTACAGTGGGCGTTACAAGTTTGTCCAACTTTCGCTTCCTAGTAAAGGGGACTATTGTTGTTTTACTCGGGTTAACCGATAAATTGCTCTCTGTGCACCATGTGTTTATAACGTTCAGAGATCTTTGCAGTATAGATGATACCGTGCTGTGACAGGGGCCGATAACACAAGCCACCACATCGTCAGCATAACTGTGTACATCTAAGTCTCTTTTAAAGGCTTCAACCAGCAATTGGTCAACAACGAGTAGCCATAGAAGTGGCGATAGAACGCCTCCTTGTGGGCACCCTTTAGTTGTTTTGAAGCTTTTTGTAGTTCCGTGTAAGGTAACACTGATAGTTCTGTTGAGGAGCATGAATTCGATCCAACGAGTAGTTGTCTCGTCAATCCCTTTCGCCTTCATTCCCTTGGAAAGGGCGTCTATGGTGACGTTGTCGAAAGCTCCTTCAATATCAAGGAAAGCACATAGGGCTATCTGTTTATCTTCCAAAGCCCTTTCGATCCTGTCTGTTAGTTCTAACAGAGCAGTTTCTGTGGATTTTCCTTTTTGGTAAGCATGTTGCTTCGGATGCAGAGGGTTAGCCCTTAATGGTCCATCCCTGATGCATTCGTCCATAACCTTTTCCATACTCTTGAGTAGGAAGGAGGTAAGGCTTATTGGTCTGAAGGACTTTGGTTGAGAGTAGTCTTTCTTACCAGCCTTTGGGATAAAACAGACTTTAACTGTAGTCCATTTCTCAGGTATATATCCCCAGGCAAAGCTTGCTCTGAAGATTTTGATTAAGATAGGGATGAGTATAGTCTTCCCTTGCTGCAGGAGAGCTGGGAAGATATCGTCATCACCTGCAGACTTAATCGGCTTGAATGAGTCTATAGCCCATTCTACCTTGTTTGGTCTAAAGTACCTCGCCGCTCTTCTCCAGTCTTCATTTGTAGGCCTGGAGAGGCGGATATGAGGTGAATATGGTACGATGATGTCTTGTGCCATCACCGAGCCAGGGAAGTGTGTTGACACCAAAAGTTTCAGGGTTTCCTCCGCTGATGCAGTGAAGGCACCGTCTGGTTTCTTTAAGAGTCCCAGTTGATTCGTAGGCGATTTGGATAAGACTTTGTGGATTCTGGCTCCTTGAGGGACTTTAGTAATCTCCTCGCAGAACTTCCTCCATGAAAGTCTTTTCGCCTTTCGGATTTCTTTATTATAGGTAGTTAAAGCTTTCCGATACCGATCCCAGTCGTCAGTCGATTTAGCCTTATTGAACAACCTACGTGATTCCTCCCTTAAAACATCGAGCCTTTTGTTCCACCATGTCACTTTTCTGTCCCTCACAGTTCTTAGAGGACAGCTCTCTTGGTAAGAGGCTGTAATGGCTTCAGTAACTTGAGTGACAGCATAGTCCAATGTTTCAGGGGAGCGTATGGTTTTAGGGACGTCTAGGAGTCTCTCCTGGAGCTTTCGTCTGTACAAGTCCCAGTCCGTGGTTTTCGCATCCCTAAAAGTGATAGTTCCGCAAATGTTGGATGTATTCAAAGCGAATTCAATAAGTCGATGATCAGACATAGATGGTTCATCACTGACATGCCAATTGGTTATCAGCCTGGCAGTGTGAATAGTAGCGAGAGTTACATCAAGAACTTCCTTCCTCGATTTAGTTACAAAGGTCGGTTTACATCCCTCATTAACTATTTGGAGGCGGTTAGTTAGTACAAAATCATGAAGCAACTCACCTCTGTCGTTGATGTCAGTGCTGCCCCAGTTGGTATGGTGGGCGTTGGCGTCACACCCAATGAGAAGCTCGGCATTGTTGGCATAGGCGTACTCTACTACCTTTGCAAGCTCCTCGGATGGGTCGGTTTTCGTCCCGTCCAGGTATACCGAGCACACGATGAGGCGTCCATTTCCGCTCTTGACATTGACATAAGCTGCAATCAGGTCATCGCTGCACAGGCCTGGTATGCATAAGAAATCAATATTATTATTGAAAAGTATACACGCTCTTGGTTTGACTCCACCGATATGATGAGCGACCTTACCTGCAGAGCCCAGTCCAGACACCGTGTTAGTATTAGCCAGCCACGGTTCCTGGATAAGAGCGATGTGAAGGTTCTTCTGTGTGAAGAGTTTTTCCAGAACAGCCGTGGCCGCTCTGGCGTGATGCAGGTTTATCTGCACCACTTGTGTGTTTATGTGTGTCTGTGTTATGGTGTGTTTGTGTTGTGTTAGTGTTATGTGTGTGTGGGTGGGTTAAGTGGCGTTTTTCGACCCGCTTGGCTTCGAGGCTATAGGGCAGCCCTGAAGTTTGGCCGGTCGGCTCGCCACTACCGATCGATTGGGACGTGTAGCCCCTTTCGTCGGTGGTGTCCCGAGGGGGCGGTTCCTGACGCCCGGGCCTCCGGGTTTCGGCTTAGCGTTTTGTCGCTTTGCCGTTTTACCAGAGACTCGGACGTTCGGCCCCGCCTTCGGAGCGTGTTGAGCAGATGGCAGAAACCTTGCGCCAGATTGGCTAGTCCCTGCCACCTGCTCAGCTTTCGCTGGCGTATTATCGCCGCGAATGCGTATTAGGACTTTGCGAAAGCCTAATTGCGGCCTGCAGTCTAGCTTGCGCAGGGCTTCTATGGAGGCATCATCGATAGCAAGGGCGGTCGTGATTCCGTCCCCTTCTTTCTTGACGCTCAGCACCTTCCACAATCCAGTCTGCAGGTCGTTTTGTTTTTCCAAGAGATTGAGGGCATCTCTTGGAGTTTTAATGACATCTTCTGTCTTGAAGTGGAGGATCCCAACCTTGGCTTTTGGCAGGTCCTTCTCGTTAATAAGCGAGAGTTCTGCCTCTGGCCACGGCTTTAGTGCCCCCACTTTTTCTTCAAGCCATTTCAGGCTGTAGTCGTTTTTGATCACGACTTGCAGCCATCCCGGCTTGAAAGTGCAGCCCTCGATTCGAATTTTGAATTCGGGGGCTTTAGGCATAGGGGCGTTAAGAATCGCCCTCAGTATGTCCTTAGAAAGGAGCCCCAATTGCGCATTCGACATGGGCTCTCTGTTACGAATTCCCACCCGGATGTTGGTCAGGGCATCCTTAAAAGACATAACGCTTGTCTCAGGCGGTGGTCCGACCTGAGCTGCGGACGGCTCATCAGGGATCATTGGAATTGACCCTGACTTTTCGTCCACACGCGTAGTCTTTTTGGCATGATCTTTTGGCGACTCGTCCTCGGATCGAAATCGTTTTATCGGCCTCTTCCTCGAGGACTTATCGGCCATTAGATCAGTCAAAGGAGCGCGCGCACTCGCCAACTGCTCCTCGACCAGCTTGTAGGCCTCAATGGAGTCCATGCCGCCAGCCTTGAGGCGCCGCAGGCGCTTACGCGCGGCTCCTGGCAACCGTCGTTTCCTGGGGCTAAAGTCAGTTCCCAACGGCACTTCCGAGTCCATCTCAGTAGGCCTCGTACCATCGTTTGCCGACTCCAGCTCAGGAGGGTTGAGTTCGGTATCCAAGGTGACTTGGGAGTCTCCCTCAGAACCGAGCAAGAGAGTAGTCAAATCGGGTATTGACCCGATAAGACTACTAGAGGGTTCTGAACGTTCATCATCGTCCAGAGATTTCGTTTGGTTATACTGAATAGAATCCATACAGTTCCCACGAGAAGCTAGGGAAATAAACAGTCCACCCCGGCAGAGCCCCGCTTGCCCGGGTAAGGCGGAATTACTACCCCAGGATTGCCATCTCACTGAGGAGACACCGATAAGAACCAAGCTCCCCCTTGGCCACGCATCCCTCGGCTCGGTACGAATAACACCTTGGATTGGGATTCGCCAGGCGGTTTCTGTTACGTCTAATTCTGATGGAATTAGACCAATAACGGGGTGGCAACCTCGGGAAGGTGGATCCGCCTGACTTGCCTTGAGGATCTTCACGACTGTAGCGCTCTCCCTCAAGACCCCGCCACCTTACCACCTCTGAGGGAGGTGATAAGGTAGGCCTGCATCTATACTACCAAGCAAAGCAAAAGCAAAGCGTGTCGTTGTGCAACCGCAAAAGCATACATACAGACCCTCCCCTAAAACCATATATGTATGTGGTCCTGATCATTTTTTTATATTTTTTTCTGCATCAAGATATTGAAATGTCAAAGCTTACAACAAAATATGGTCATCTTGTAGTATTTGACGATAGTGTACGCATTATAAACGAGTACTCGGGCAGCACAGCGCCCAAAACGCAACATACTAAGCGCGCAACTCGGGCGCCTCATAGAACTAGTCCTTTATGGCTTGTTATTGAAATTCATTGCAGGCTTCTTTTTTCGTTTTCGATTTTTATTTTCCTTAAAAAAGGACTGAGAACAAAGATCTAATATTTTAGGAGAAACTATGTAATTTTTGTATCTAATTCTGAAGGTTTCTCATACGGTAAAGCAAAATTTATAAAAATTAGCTCCTTACTTGCTCAGTAGGTACTTGATTTAAATTGCATCTCGTAATTTTTCGAAAATATCCTCATTTAGGAACTTGAAATATCCAAGTGGCGTGCATAACTGACATTTAACTACCGCATTCACTTTAGGCTCTAATAAAACTTCCAAATTATGGCCGTATTCGGCATTATGCTTCGCGGCTTCATTCTTTGCGATTTACGTTTAACATGGTGTAGTAGCGCCATCTACCGTAGGCCTTGCACGATGGTTTAAAGTCTATTTTTTTTTTTTTTTTTTTTTATATTCGCCCCACCACTGCACACCGCTGTCGTTGACCGCTCCGACATTATTCCTCATTCTGTGTTATCGTGCTGTAGCCTTCGCACGCATTCGGTTACCCTGCCACTGCGTTCTTACTTTTTTAAATAAGTAGTGAATAAATAATAAAATGGGAAACAAAAGGAAACATCAAGAAGAAGAATCTAGGATCTCAAAGAAGATTAAAAAACTGGAACGGAAATTACAACGAAGAAGGCGCGTTATTTCTTCGGATGATAGCAGTAAGTAAAAACAAAATTATTCTAATCGTCGTTGACGTGTTACTATTGCTATTTTAAAATCGTCTCGAATAACAAAATTATTATATAATTGAATCAATTACCGTCGTTGGCGGTTAATTTTTTATAGTACCTACATGCCGTCGTTGGCGGTTAATTTTATCATAGTACCTACAGGCCGTCGTTGGCGGTTAATTTTATCATAGTACCTACATGCCGTCGTTGGCGGTTAATATTTGAACTAATTGCCGTCGTTGACGGTTAATTTTATCATAGTACCTACATGCCGTCGTTGGCGGTTAATATTTGAACTAATTGCCGTCGTTGGCGGTTAAATTTTCAAAGTATAATGCCGTCGTTGACGGTTAATATTTGAACTAATTACCGTCGTTGGCGGTTAATTATTCGTAGTATAATACTGTCGTTGGCGGTTATTGCTTGAATCTACTACCGTCCTTGACGGTTACGTGAGTCAAGTTTTGAAATGACAATGTATTTTTGATTTGTCACACAGATTCTGAAATCGAGGAGCAAGTTTTGCCCGTGATGTCACCAAGACAATCGCCAACCGGACTTGGAGCTTCACCACTCAACCACAGGAATGAATCCGTAGATATGCCTGGTCTGATTTCTCCTATTCCACAAACCTCACTGTATGAATCTACTAGTTTGGAACATACCAATGCAGAAGCTGTAATTCTGGAGCCAGGATCGACCTCTGCTCCCGATCCATGTTTGTCAAACGTGCAAGAGGAGGATACCCAGCTAGAAGAAGATATACTTCAGATCTTAGGGGAACCACCTCAGCCAGATATTGCGCTGGGTAAAAATATTCATAAAGACATCGCGTCTCGTTGGCAAGATATCTTGGTTAAAGGTTTACCTAGAGAACAAAAAGAACCGCTTCTCAAAAAGTATCTTATACCAGCTAACTGTAACTTTCTTGTAGCCCCGTTATTAAATCCTGAAGCTAAAGCAGCTACCCCAGATATTCTATCCAGGAGAGACGCCAGTTTGTTACAAAAGCAAAATCAAATTGGCGTCGCATTAGCCGCATTATCTCAGCTTACTGAAATGATTATACGAAATGAAACCTCCAAGCAAACCCTTCTGCAGCCTCTTAGTGATGCTTGCCGCATTCTATGCGACAGCCACTGTATTGAAAGTAGAACCAGACGCAGCATAATTATGAGTTCTATTAATACCAGTTTACGCGATGCTCTTGCTAACACAAATCGTGACAAGTATTTGTTTGGAGAAGATTTGACCGAGAAACTAAAAGCCGCTAAGTTTGTCCAAAAAACAGGAGAATCTCTGCAGAAAACTAATCCTATACCGTCTACTAGTAAAAATAGTTCGAACTTCAGGGGTACGCCAAGGAACCGGAATTTAAACTTCAGGGGCCCAATGCAAAGGAAACCACCGAACAAGACAAACGAGGCATCGAGAGGACGACAGCCGGTGCGTCAGACTCGCGGCTCAAACTATTCGCGTCAGCCGCCACCTCCGCCGAAGACGTCTTCACCGACCAGGAGGAACTATCGCAGATAAATACCCAGGTAATACAATACGCTGGACGGTTGCAATATTTCTATTTACAGTGGTCTCAAATTACAGATGACCCAACTTTACGATCTTGGATAAAGGGATATAAAATCCCATTTATATCCACTCCAATCCGATTTGACAGCCCATGTTCTATGCCTAAATCAGAACAGGAGCATTACGATTATGTGAAAACAATTAAAAAGTTAATTGAGGTCAATGCAATTTCACAATGTTCACATGAAGAGGGTGAATTCATATCAAGTATTTTTCTTGTCCCTAAGCCATACGGTGAAAAACGCTTTATCCTAAATTTAAAACTTTTAAATAGATTTATAAAAACTGATCATTTTAAAATGGAGGATTACAGGACAGCCATTAAATTAATAACTAAAAATTGTTACATGGCTTCAATTGACCTAAAGGATGCATATTTTTTTATTAATGTCGCTAAAAGTCACAGAAAATACTTGCGTTTTAATTATAATGGAACTCTTTTTGAGTTTAATTGCCTACCTTTCGGATTATGCACCGCTCCGTATGTTTTTACAAAAATGTTGAAGCCTGTGTTGGAGTATTTGCGGTCGAGAAATATGATTTCAGTTATTTACTTGGATGACATATTTTGTATAGGAAAAGACTTAAAAGACTGTACTTTTAATGTTAAACATACTTGTGCATTTTTAGAAGACTTAGGATTCATTATAAACAAAAATAAAAGCTGTTTAATGCCAAGTACTAAGTGTAAGTTTTTAGGTTTTGTTTTTGACTCCCAAAAAATGATCATGGAATTGCCTTCTGATAAGAAAGATAAAATAAAAAGTAACGTTCGAATTCATTTAGACATACGTAAATGTAAATTACGCGATTTTGCTAGAACAATTGGCCTACTGATATCTGCGTGTCCTGCGATACAATATTCTTGGATGCGTACAAAATTATTTGAGCAATTCAAATTCATTTCTTTGTTAAAAAATGATAGTTACAATCAAACAGTTGTATTGCCTAACTTTATTAGGGAGGATCTTAAATGGTGGTTAAATAACGTAGCATTTGGTTATTCTAATATTAAAACCAATACATATATAAAAGAAATTTTTAGTGATGCCTCACCCACCGGGTGGGGTGCATATTGTAATGGTGATGAATCGTATGGTTATTGGAAAGAAAATGAAATGAAATTACACATTAACCAGTTAGAACTAAAAGCCGCATTTTTCGGATTAAAAGTCTTTGCCAGTGATTGTTTTGATTGTGAGTTGTTATTAAGAATCGATAATGTTACAGCCATTTCATGCATTAACAGGATGGGCAGTGTACAATACCCACATCTCAATGATGAGACTCGTAATATTTGGAAATGGTGTGAAAGGCGACGTATTTTGATTTTTGCGTCATACATTAATACTAAAGATAATCAAGAAGCTGATATATTGTCTCGGAAAAAGTTTCAGGATACTGAATGGGAATTAGGAAATTACGCATATGAGGAAATAAAACACAAGTTAGGACCACCAAAAATAGATTTATTTGCCAGCCGTTCTAATTCTAAATGTAATACATACGTTACCTGGAAAAATGATCCTGATGCTTGGGCTATTGATGCGTTCACCATTTCATGGAAAGATTTAAACTTTTACGCCTTTCCACCATTTTCAATGGTACTAAAAACGATCCAAAAAATCATATCCGATAAAGCGGAGGGTATATTGGTCATCCCATACTGGCCAACCCAACCTTGGTTTCCGTTATTTAACAAAATATGTAACTCTGAAATTATTTACTTTCCACCTGATAGTAATTTGTTAAAATCTCCTTACAGATCAACCCACAGTCTGCATCAAACATTAACATTGGCTGCCGCGAGATTATCCGGCAGACTTTATTGAACAAATTTCTGTCACCAAGGTCAGTGGAAGTAATGTTAGCATCCTTGTCAAGTAACACCTATAAGCAATACGACGGCTGCATAAAAGCCTGGATTATTTACTGTCAGAAACATGATTATGATCACACTTGTGCTTCAATACCAATAGTGATTCATTTTTTAACAGAGGTATTTGACAAGGGTGCGAAATATGGGACAATCAACTCTTACAAATCTGCTTTATCTTTATTATTAGGTCATAATTTAGATGATGAAAGACTTAAACGATTCATGAAGGGTGTTTTCAAATTAAGGCCAACTAACCCAAAGTACAATATTACTTGGGATCCTGACATTGTTTTAAACTTCTTAGCCCTCAAATGGCCCAATGAAAACCTAGATTTGAAAACTCTCTCCAAGAAAACTGTAACGTTAATTGCTCTTGTGACTGCACATCGTGTACAAACCTTATCTCTAATTAAAATTAACAATATAATTACAAATCCCAATGAAATTATTATTAAAATTCCCGATACCATAAAGACAACTAAATTAAATTCATTTCAACCAATTTTAAGACTTCCATTTTATAATACACGTCCAGAAATCTGCCCAGCTAGATGCTTACAAGCATATATGAATAAAACTAAGACATTACGTAAGAATAACAATAATAGTTTATTTATAAGTTTCAAAAAACCACATTCAAACATTACTTCTCAAACTGTTAGTCATTGGTTGAAGGATACGCTACTAGAAAGTGGCGTAGACACTTCAATATTTTGTGCTCACAGTACACGACATGCAGCCACATCAAAGGCAAATAAATTAGGAGTAAACATAGATGTGATTAAAAAGACAGCTGGATGGACTGATTCGTCTTCAGCTTTTGCTCGATTCTACAATAAAGAAATTGTAAATCATAATCAATTCGCCGAATCATTGCTTAATTCTTCTCAAATATAGTGTAATAGGTAATACAAATTATATTATTATGTATACTTAAATAAAACAAGAATTGATTTTGAATAATTGTGTGTGCTTCTTACTACCTCTTTCCAGTATACCCGAGGTAAAAGCAACGTTCAAACCTACAAGTATTGAACATTGATTTGTGTACAATGGCATTCTCTAGAATATCATTGTTTTTGTATTTATTTTAAAACCGTTGCTATAAACATCCTACACCATGTTAAACGTAAATCGCAAAGAATGAAGCCGCGAAGCATAATTGAAGATCAAACGAACTTACCAAGTGAAGTTCGATCCCAATTATGCGAGCGGCTTCATTCGACGCGATTTACTAACTCCCACCCTACTGTCATGTTAATCATCAATTCAGAAATTTACCCCATCCCGATATGTTCAAACGGTTCTAAAATAAATTTCTTTACCTTTAAACAAAATGAGGAATAATGTCGGAGCGGTCAACGACAGCGGTGTGCAGTGGTGGGGCGAATATAAAAAAAAAAAAAAAAAAAATAGACTTTAAACCATCGTGCAAGGCCTACGGTAGATGGCGCTACTACACCATGTTAAACGTAAATCGCGTCGAATGAAGCCGCTCGCATAATTGGGATCGAACTTCACTTGGTAAGTTCGTTTGATCTTCAATTATTTTTTGTCTTGGGTCTTCTACCCACATATAGAATTTACGATAATTGAAGACAACATTACACAAACAATGCATATTTTGCAAGCTTTTAGCATTTTTCTAACCGGATTTTAGGTAATCGACCCGATAGTTTGTTGACATCTCTTATTTAATACTGTTCTCGAAATTTTACGTTGACCTAACGGTGAATGAATGCAATAACACATGTCCTAATGCCGAGCACGCCACATTTTTGACGGTAACTCCCTTCTTTGCTAAATGGCTAGAAAGACGCCACAGCGTCCTCAGTTTCCACCTGACACAGGTGGAAACTGAGGACGCTGTGGCCGGTCCCGGGCGTCCGCAGTCGCAGGAAGATTTCTGGCTACCACAGGTGCGGGTTTCCTGACGATGAGTAATAGGAAGCTTGCCATCCGGCCGTTCGGTAAAGACAAGCTCGAGTTGACGGTGCTTTGTGTTCCATGTGCGACTCAAAGAGAACTCAACAAAACTAAAAAGCCCCGGAACAGCCGATGCCTGCTAGGGCTGCGGCAACGTTTAAAAGTGACCTTGGCCCTATAACGCCAAAGTCATAAATGAGTTTTAGTTTTTAATAGTCTGGCACACACTATCTCAGGTGAGATAGTGGTCAAAAACGACCCATCAATAATAAAAAATGCCGTCTGGTCCTACGCTAGTGTGAGAAAGTTCATTGGATGATTTGCCACCACAAACCTACTTTAAACAACATTTCATGTGCCATCAAAACAGTATTCTGTAACCCTATTTATTCTAGGACTAATAAATAAACAGTTGTGCTGGACTGTCTCATGCATAATGCAGTATGCGTATTTGGACACTATTTACACAAAGTTGATCGATTCAGAAGGTGTACTTTCTTGCAATTTGTGAAACGACTTGTTTTTTTTTGTATGTTGCGCAAACTTATGTAATCAGCATATACATATGTTGCATTGATAAAGTACAAAGTTACATTATCTATTTATTTTAAGCCATGATTTCATACGGTTTCACTTTCGAGGCCTATTCAACAGGAACCATATTTTTTTTCGGAGTACAAATTACGGAAGAATCTATATATATAAAAATCAATGCCACTTTTCGTTGTTATTTTATAACTCAAGAACGGGCTCACCTATCTAAACCAAATTTTTAGGCTATGTTCGGACCATTTAGTAGATGCAGGTTAAAAAACGCTCGAAATATCAACCGAAATCTGTAGATTCTTAAGCTATATAGTCTGAAACTACTTTTGATCATGACCTTTTTTTTTCGAAGTTACCCCTACCTAACTGTACCATACATCTGAAACAAACCCAGATAAAACAGTCTATAACTTCGAGTGTAGAGTCTCTAATATTGATAGGATTAGGTGTATTTTTTTTTTAATTGACATAAGCTAGACTTGAACTTGACTGCGATCTCATCTGATGTTAAGTAGTGATGCAATCGTTGATAATGAGGCGCACTAATTTATTAAGAGTCTATTCACTCTAGCCTTGAAGACACCTAAATTATAACCAGACGGGAAGACCGCAGCAGGCAAATTGTTCCAGTCCCTCGATATACGCGGTATAAACGACGAGGCAAATGCTCGGTCCGGACCGTAGAGGTTTCAACAACATAAAAGTGACTAAAAACTTGCCGTTTGTCAGATTGTCCGATGATAGAAATGAGATGGAATCAAGTCATGCAGTTCCTGCGCACACTTTCCAAAATGCATCCTTTAAACACCAAAAGGCTTGCCAGCCTCACCTGTTCTCAAGGCTTTGTAGAGACTTAACCAGATCTAGATCACCAAATAGCCCCTTTTCACGCTTTTTCACCGAGTCCAAAGCTGCCAGGTGGCATTTCGCAGCACCAGCCCATTAGTTACAGGGGTACAAAGCAAGACCATAATTGAGTAGAGAGAAGATAGCATAGAATTGTTTGTTATACTGCTGAATTTTCTTGCAATTGCGAAATGCAAGTGCAGTACGGAAATTCGAAATATAAATCACAAGTTATATCGTGAATTTCCGGACTTCGGAAAACGAACTGTGGCATAACGTCTACGACTCTACGTGATATATTATCATATGGGCTAACCTCAGAACGTCGTAACTGTATTATTCCTGGGGAGTCACGCATATTGTTGATAGCCGGATGTTTTACAGGGTTATTACAATATCAACCTTACTGGACTGTATTACGAGTATTTACATCATAAACAACAAACTCTTGTTATACGACTTTTAAAAATGTATCATATTTTAATTCATCAGATTGTCATACAAAAATAAAAATATTTAAATTGAACGTCACGAAGTCTATGCGAAGCAAGTGATAGTACAATAAGCAGAGAGGAGCGAGGTGATGATGTTAGTAACATAGTCCTGAGAGGTGGTCAGTGTTTTTAAAATAACCCTGTATATGGTAAATAAGGCTCATATGCCCTTAGTCGGTAACGTGTCTCACTTGCAAAACAACGACACGCATTTAAAATTTGGTGCTTATTTGAGCCGATCTGGTTAGTTTATAAGTATGACGGTGATGTAAACAATACAACGCAAGTGTCGCGCGTGGACACTACGTAACGGTCAGACGACTTGGGCTCGGCCCGGACGGTTACCGGACGGTCGGACGGCGAGCTACTCATTGCTAGCCGCCCGCAAACCTGCGCCTACGGTGGCCGGGACTCGCTCTATTACATCTGACGTCCAGGGCGTCTCTGATACCCCTATCAGAGATGCCCTGGACGTGAATATTCTATGCTCCTCAAGGTTTTCGCCGCTTCCTTCGTTTGCGTTACTGCTTCGTATCAGTTTAGTTCAAAACGCGTCATTGTTTTTCTCTATTGTCACAACGTCGTAATGAAAAGATCGCAGTCCACTGCACTGTCCGTGGTGCTAAGGCGTAGGAGATCCTCAAAAGAGGTCTTAAAGTCAGGGAATACGAGTTGAGGCGTGACAATTTCTCTGCCACGGGAAACTTTGGGTTTGGTATCCAGGATCACATTGACTTGGGTACCTTCTACGTCGTACTTGGCCGACCAGGTTTCAATGTACCCCACAGAAGACTATATTGGAAAGGTTGAGTTCTCCCATTCGCTTGACAAAGGAAGATGCCATAAAGTGGTTCCAACAGAAATACGATGGTATCATCCTGAACAGCAAAGCAAGTAAACGTATTGTTGCCGTTTTTTTTAAAAAATCATTTTTCATAATGACTGTTTGAAAGAGGTCATAACTATGATTATTATGGTAATGGTAAATACGTTACGTCCGTACAATATGTTATGACATATTGTGAGTTAAAATTTATGCTCGATGAGCTCATTGATTTATATTTTGTCCATTTATTTTAACTTCTGTTGGCTGTTAGGTGATGTAATCTAGTGCAGTAGTCGCAGTCAATTGCGATCCCACCTGACGGAAAGTAGCGATGCAATCGATGATGGTGAATCGCACTAGTTTATTATGAGCCTATTCACGGACTGTGACAATCCGTAAAGACTCTTAAAGACAAATGGCATCGGAAATCAACCGCTTCTCGTACTTACCGAAGCATGGAGGAATGGCGGTATGTTAGTAGCCTAGTCGGCCTTATAATGTTCCCACTGTTGAGACTCAGGTGTCCTCTCTAGGAGAGGGAATGCGCCGTAATCCACCACGCGGGCCCAGTGCGGGTTGGTGGATGTCACATGTCTTCGATTTTTTTTGTTTTAAGACATGCCGGTTCCTCACGATGTTTTTTCCTTCACCGTTTTGAGAGCAGTAGTGATGAAATAAATTACACAAAGTAATGCCACAAACCCAGCGCCTGGCTGGGTTTGAATCCGCGACCTACAGCCTAGAGAGCAGTGGTGGCCGAGTGGTAACGGCCCCGACTTATGGCTGGTTTACACAATGCGAGCTAGCTTACGAGTTAGCCTTCCGAGTAGCTGCACTGCAGTAACTCGCACTGTTTGGACGTAACTTGCCAGTAACTCGTACGTGCGAGTTGGTCGGTAGCTCGCATCCGAGTTACTTCAAAATTTTTTTGTTTTCACTCGCATACTCGCCCGGCAGCAACTCGCACATAACAGCGGCTCGTGCGTCGCTTGCATCGTTTGGACGCGTTCGGCAGTAGCTCTCCAGTGCCAGCCGGGCAGTTGTAAGTGGAACCCGTGTTTTTTTGTGTGCTACGCCTGTGTACTAAATCGAGTTCGAAATGGCTGCGGATAGATGGTATTCATAAAATTATTGTCATAGAGCGTATCACCGTTTATTTTATTAAAAGAAGTTCACTTGACATCGTGACACGACTCGGACTGGGCAGTAGCTGGGTGTCGTGTAGACAGCAAAGGCGAGTCGAGCTACTGGCGTACGAGTAGACAAACCGAGTAGCTGTCTACTGGCCAGGCAGCAGCTCGCACTGTGTAAACCAGCCTTTACGGTATGTTAGTATGATCACCCAACTATCCACACACCTTGTCAAGCGTTGCTTAACCTTCTGTTTTGACCCGTGCGGCTGTTTTTATTTTACTATCTACAAGCTCCTTATCACTCCAGTGCATGCACTATTAATCTTATAAATAGATAATTACAATTTTAATTCGCGCCTATTCCGCCACAATATTTACTTTCAGATAAACTTAACAAATACTTGAAGATAATAAATTGATCTTGCATCGACCTTTCCGCATTCATATATATATTTATAAATGTTATTATTGCGTTTCTGTGAACGACTGTAAGATTTTATACGACGCATTAGTCTATACCTATTAAAGCAAAAATTATATACAGGGTGTAAGGGTTAAGGGCTTGCTCAAAATTATAAACTTGATTGGACAGTTTACATGGAGAGGCCGACTCTTTTTTCGTTTCCTGGAAATAAATCTTGTAGGTTATTCAGTTTCGTTTACTGAGCAAGCCCTTAAAGTTTGCGGAGACCTGTCCCTTACACCCTGTTTTTATATTTTTAGCCACTAGTTATCTTCTCCTTATGCCACTTTCTGGGTGATTATTAAAAAACAAACCACGAAGGCTTAACCTAGCCGTGTCGAAATCGCCCCCAATTCTGAGCTCGCTCTTGGGCTAAAAATATTTAGTTGGCATTATATAAAAAAAAAAGTTTATAAGAGGTTATCATTTTTGAGTTACTTAGTTATAAAATGAGAAATTTAATCACGTGGCCAATAAAGAAAAAAAAAACTGGGCCAGTGCAAGTCTGACTCGCTCCCAGAGGGTTCCGTACAAACTTAACTATGTAAATAGTTCAATTCCGGAATGGAGTCTCGGAAGGTTTTTCTGAATCGCAAAAAAAATAGTGACGTAACCACAAGACAGTTCAGTCATATTTAGGAATTGCCATTTTTTTACCTTTCTTTATGCCAAATTCCAGGAATCTGAATAACCGGAAAGTACCCTATGAATTTTGATTTCCTCGAGAGTGTCGAAATGTACGTTTTTTGCCACATAAACGAAAAATCGATACCTTTACGAGTTCCCGAGATAAAGGGTTTTGACACACAGACAGATGGACGGACGGACAACAAAGTGATCCTATAACGGTTCCGTTTTGAAGTAGTGAACCCTAAAAATGTGGCCTTTTTTGTCAATGTGGGATTGACAAAAAAGGCCACATTTTTAGGGTTCACTGACTTAATAAATCATACCATTTCTTACTCGTATAAATCTCGTATTTTATCCATAGCTTACAATGATCCGAGACGTCGTTTGAGGTAGCTATAGGTAATACCAATTTTAGTTCAACGATCTCAGTCCAATCGAACAAAACTGGATTAATAGCTAGAGATACCTACCTGCCACAAGTACCTACCAGGCACCCAACCACAGTGAACGACCGAAAATTAGGTTTAACATTGAAAGTATGATACTTTAAGTTAATTTGTTAAACATCACCTGTTCAGTACTTGAAACCTGTTTTGATAAAAATAATTAGCAAATTAATGAACGTGATCCTTTATAAGAGAAACAGAACTCTAAGGCTATAGAAATTGAAATCATTTTTGAATGATGGAAAATCAGTTGCGTGATAAATGCAAGTCCCTATCGCGATTCGCCATCCTTGACCTAGGTTGATAATGATGGCATTTACCTACCAAGTCGCACGCAACATGGTGCGTTTCTTAAAACATCGTAAAAGATAAAGAGATAAGACTCACATACACCAGTTATAGAGAGGTCGTATATGACGTGCATACAATTTTTTTTTATGAAAATAAGAGGAATTTATCTGATTTTTAACCGACTTCTAAAAAAGGAGGAGGTTCTCAATTCGGATGTTTGTATGTTTTTTTTCTTATATTTGTTCGCGCATATCTTCCTCGCTTACCAACCGATTTGAAAGAATATTTTTTTGTGGGAAGTGTACCCTTTCCCAAATGGTCCCATAATCACCAAGTTGGGATCTGATGATGGAATTTTGGAGTAATCGAGGAAACTCCTCAAATTCAATTCAATTTTTTAGTGAAGTCGGTTATTTGTTTTTTATAAAAAGGTTTTTTAATTTGACCAAAATTAAAAATAATGTGCATGTTTTTGTAGGCACAGAGATAATTTTGATTTGACAAAAAACGTACCTGTACTGATATTTTGTAACGACGGACCTTTAGAGGTGAAATTAAGGATCTTATTATTTTGTAGTCTATAAACCCAGTTTTTGTTGGGACAGTAAAAAATATAAAATAAAATATGGTGTAACATATACTTAAACTATTAAGTTTAAGTATATGTTTCACCATATTTTGGTCTTCCCATTGAAGAAACAAAAGTCGTCAAGAGCATTATCTCTTGACGACTTTTGTTTTTTCAATGGGAAGAAATTTCAAACACCGAATCGAAGATACTTTAGTGAACTAACTGCCGAACAATGCTATTTATAAAACAGTGACTTTCTGAAGCCTACTCCTCAGTAACGACTGAGTCAATAATTTGAAAAAAAAAAATATGTTTATAGATTCATGTACAACATTATCAACTTATGACATTTTGGTAAAAAAAAATATCATCATCATCATCAGCAGCCTTTTTAATGTTCCCAATGCTGGGACTCAGGCCTCCTCTCTAGGAGAGGGAATGGGCCGTAATCAACCACGTGGGCCCAGTGCGTGTTGGTGGATGTCACATGTCTTCGAATTTTTGGTTCTAAGACATGTGTTTCCTCATGATGTTCTCCTTCACCGTTTTGAGAGCAGTGGTGATGAAATAAATTACACCAAGTAATACGCCTGGCTGGGTTCGAAGCTGCGACCTACAACTCGTAAGTCGGGGCCATTACCAATCGGCCACCACTGCTCTCAAAAAAAAAAAAAATACGTCATGATATTTTTTCGCTTGTTTTCCCTACTCTTTTCAAACGGCTTTGATGTTTAAAAATTGTTTAAACAAAAAAATTGTGGTTGAGTGTTTTTCAGAATATACTTAGCATATGTAAATGAATCAATATTTAACAAATAAAATGGGTTTAGAGGCAAGCCGGGCTCTATCCGGCCATATGTGACTATACGCCTTAAGAATCAAGTCCATGATCAAGGACTTGATTCAAGACACTATTTATCTATATACTAGCCAGTGGCTTTGCTAGCAAATGATGATAAGTATATAAATATGTATCTTACGGTAAAGGATTAAAATTCGCCATGCAATGGTATGGATAAAATGTCATCAATCATAATATAATATACCACGTATATCGAAAGACTGGAATAATTTGCCTGCTGCGGTCTTCCCGTCCGAATGTAGGCGTCTTGAAGGCTACAGTGAATAGGCTGTTAATAAACTAGTGCGCCTCACCATCTACGATTGCGTCAATGCTTACCATCAGGTGGGATCGCCATCAAACACTAGTTAATACATTAAAAAAACACACCTAATTCTACGAGTATCAACTCTACACTCGAAGTTATAGACAAGTATATTTATTAAATTTTAATAAATATACTTGTCTTTAAGTATATTTATTAAATTTTAATAAATATACTTGTCTATAACTTCGAATAAGACATGTATATATATAGTAAAAAAATATCTGGATTTGTTTCAGATGTATGGTACAGTTAGGTAGGGGTAACTTCGAATAAATAAATAATTTTATCGACATAAATCCAAAACAATATACGAACCCAAATGTGTGTCCTTTACATTTAATTACACATTATAAAAGCCAATAAAATTGAGTTCTTGGAAAGGAAAAAAATAAGAAAATAAAAGTTTATGACGGTCTTATCAAAACTTTAGTAACTAAAGGATAATACACACATTAAACTCCAGACACATTACTGTGTCTTGTGGCGGTGCCCCAATCAACCGACTCTATGATATCACAATGAGTTTTATAGCAACTGCATCAGAAGGCTCGTTCAGAGACCAAATAATAGTTCGACCCACTTTTTTAATGTTTCTGGCTTCGATACTAAATTCTTCAAGCTATGTTTTCGTATTTCGTCGTTACTTAAAGCGCTATTAGAATACAAATATACATATTCTTATGAGTTTGATTTAACAGTAAATGTATCGAGGCTGCCTTTTCGGCAAATTTCACTAAGGTAGTAAGTCTTCTTCTTCCTGCCCTCATCCCATTTTATTTAGGGTCTGCGCAACACGTTTTTTTTCTTCCATTCTGTCTTGTCACTCGTTATGCTATCATTCTCTTTTTTTTTCATATCACTTCTCACACAATCCATCCATCTTTTCTTTGACTTCCCTTTCCCTCACCATCATCCACATTTAAATTCATAACTTTTTTTAGCAATATGTGTTTTATGCTACCTTTTCACATGTCCATACCCTTTCAACTTTTTAGTCACTGGCGCTACTTTCAAACTTCCTCTAATATACTCATTCACGCTGAGGTAGTAAGTACCACAATGAAATCCTCAACTTCAGTTTGAAGAGATTGCGCATGTCGACACTTGAGATTACACCAACTTTCATCACAATAACTTCGACTAGGAAACAATTCACAAAAAATTAAAACATTACACCCTGAACACACAAAACTTCACTCGAAAAAATATTGCCAAAAACCGCACCTACAATAAAGGACTAATTCCTCATAAAAATATGACGTTGACATGACGACGAATGTGACTGTGTATGAACCTTTACTTCTTTAAGTAAGGAATCCAAGAGATATGTCTTAATTTGTACTTACCAAAGAGACCCAGGACGATGTTTATGGTACCATAAACACTGTATTCAACCTCTGTGAAGCCGAATTTACGAATCACGTAGAGATACGCTACTTGGGAGTCACCTGCAAACAAAAGAAATGCGTTGTGTATTTTATTGCTCCTGAGGAAAACATAACTACTAAATAAATAAGGAAACAAGGATAACTAGGAAAACACGATCAACAATAATAAATCAAATAAGCGTGTCTTTTCCGCCTTGAGGATGGGCAGCATTTGAAAGCAACAGGTATTCAATGTTCACTGCTTTTGAAGATGCTAGCAAAGTCCCGAACAAAATTTTACTCGCATATTTTTTTTTGCGTTTTCACAATTATTTATTGTCGTAAAAATTCTAGTAGACAATTCAGTTTCTAATTATGACGATTTTTTGCAAGACTGAGACTGGCTATTAGCTCGATTTGATCAAATTAAGTAAATTATTTTGCCGGTATATATTATTGAGCTATGATATGTAAACGATTAATAATTTCATCAACTATTTCCTCGCCGTTGTTATTTACTGTAAGATAAAATATTTAGTTTAGTTTAATTACCAATCGGAAGAAATCAGGATGCCTTTTTATTCTTATGTGTTTGACTTTTTATCAAGCGCATATTTGTGTGCAGTTACGAGCAAATAAATATACCTATACGTTGTTACATTTTTAATCTATCATAACTCCTGCTATTCAAGAAATAAGTGTACGACAAAACACACTTCCTTTTTTCAGAATGTTTGAATTAGGTCGTTTTCGACCTAAAATATCCAAGAAATTTTAGGATCTGAAATTAATGTGAATTAATTATTGATAAACCTTGATTGCTCACCACTAAGTGCATTTAACTTTCAATTAACATGCTCATAAGCTTTATAATGCTAGAGTGGAACGGTGTCCCATACTGATACGCTGCATTGTTCTTTTACTGGTGTGCATATACTAGTTACATGTTGCATATAAATAATATGTTAGTACTTTCTTTTTGTTGAATTGAAAATTGAATATCGTGTGGATTTATATAAATTAGAGGTGATTGGTAATTAGTGACCGATAAATAAACACGTGATTGTACTCATGATTACAAAAAACTTTTCCAAAAAAAAAAATTGTTGTTACTCATTTATTTTATGTTTCATCACAATAACAAAGCGCGGCTAACGGCCGCAGACGCGCGCGCGAATTTCAATTAGCTGTTTTGTTATTGTGACAAACGATTGAAAAGAAAGAAAGAAAAACTTTTTATTTGCTTTTTTTTATTACAAACATTTTCCATGACAAAAAAAATGAGTATAAAAAAAAAGTTTCTTTGGGAAACTTAGTACAATCACGTGTTTAAGTATCGTCACTTATTACCAGTCACTTTATATAAGACAGGATAAAAATAGGATTTCAAGTCCTGAACTCCTTTTAAATTTTACTTCTATCATTGATATCTACTAGAATGAATCGACACAGTATTGTACGCTTTACCCACACTTATCCCAAATTAAATTGTAAAGGAATTTCATCCCTTTACCAGTTAAATAGAGCATGTATTGCCAAATAATTAATTCGCCACCAATGCTGCGAAATCGCTAATTTCATTGTGGGTTACCAGTTTACTACAGCAAATTGATGGGTTAATAGGCCTACTAATAGCATCAATTAAATTTATTGATGCCTTATTACACGTTGTAATTATCTGTCTATTACGGTTGACTGATTTGGATTGAAAAGCAAGTATGTGTTAAATTATTCAATTAATAGAAAGGGTGAATACCATTAATTCCTGTGAGTTTTGTAAGAGGTGCCTAAAACATACACCAGAGAATGGGCAGCAACTGTCTCTGTGCAATTAACAACCTCACTGCAATCGCTAACCCACTTGTCAAGCGTGGCTATAACGGCAAATTCCCCCTAAAGACCAGCACAACAAAAAAATGCCCACCAGCGCCAGTTAGCCTACCTACCCTTGACTCCAGCAGCGGTTATGGTTACAGCGGGTGCGAAAAATCTCTGGATGAGGTTCGGCTACCCCATTATAAACAGACGACAGGACCTGACATGCGAGCACTCCTGACTAACGAGAAGGATCTTGAAGAAAAATTGAGCAGGTTACGATGGAGTTTTCTAAGATTATCTGAAGTCCAAAGACCTGATAATTCAGCCGAAGAAAATATTGATAAAATAGCCATACAAATATTGGTTCCGTGATATCTCATAGGCGATCTTCCACGTGGCCTGGTACCCTCAACCTTTCTCTGGACCACAAGTCGCTCAATAGCCACCTCCCCTCGGCGGCATACGTGGCCAAAAAACTTTGATACGAGATTGTACCAAAGATGATAAACGCTGCTTGATGCCGAGTTCACGGAGTATAGACTCGTTGGTACGGAATCCCTAGTATACAGTGACACATTACGATAAAACAACATTTTGTCCTTTACCACCAGCGTTAAGAACATGAGACATAGTTTATTTAATGATAGAAAACAAAGAATTATAACGACGTAGTACTTTTTTTACAATATTGTCATTTCGTATTTGTATATTAACGGTTTTAAGTGAAGGCAATGACAAAATAAGCAGAAAATCAAGGTCGTTTTAATTCATGAATCCCCAAGCGACCACCGGTGGCCGCGCATCTATTGTCTTACTATTGTGTCTCTAATTGACGGTATCTGAAGGGTTAAGAACGTTCAACCCGAGATTCATTTTCATAAACCACAATTATGACGTTATACACATCTTTCTCTTGATAATTTGAATACACAGATAATTGTGGGCTAAGTTTCTACTGAAATCAAAACATAAATATGCATGTATGTTTATAATATTGGCATAATATACCTATATATATATATATATATATATATATGCATTTTATTATTATATGCAGCTTAATTCATGAATCCCCAAGCGACACCCGGTGGCCGCGCATCTATTGTCTTACTATTGTGTCTCTAATTGACGGTATCTGAAGGGTTAATTACTAAATTCTATTTCAAATATCTGTTATTTCTTTATTGTGCATACCTACCACAGTGTTGTATTTTTTAACCCAAAGGTTGACTACTCGTAGATTAAGTCTTTTTTTTTCGCGTAGTTTCTTTGTCAAAAATTGCGTTGGATGAACCAAGAAGCTTTTAAACCTCGCTCAGGTTGTCAATAGATGGGTCGGGAAGGACCTTCTTAAGAAAATCATCACAAGAACAAACATCCCCCAATGACCTGAAAAGATTAGTTTCAGATATTGTGACATTGTGAAAAGTATTAGCATATTTGATCTGTTAATGTTCCCGACCGAATCTCGGCCGTGGTGGCCAACCTCAATGGAGATTAAGTAAGTACGAGATATGAAATGATAAATGATGTTTAATTTGCGAATAGCTTCTAAATAACACCTAAATTTAATTAAATTTAATTTAATTAACACCTAAATTTTTTTCGTCAATTTAAACTAGTTTTAAGAAAATTATCACAAAAACCAACATAACAAAAAACTGTTTGTACCAACGGCTTACAGTGCTTTCCAAGGCACGGAGCATATTATGACTTAACCGTGGAAATCGTCTCATGCGGCTGTTATTATTCTCCTCCTTCCAGCCATAATCTTCTCTCCTTCCCGTACAATATACAACACTAAAGCTACAAGCCTATATGTACAAAGCGTTTTGGGAATACATTCATTAAGCGTAATATATACAGCTAAGGAGTGAAATTCCCTGCCGGAGTCTGTGTTTCCTGATAGCTATAACCTAGGGGTTTTTAAGTCAAGAGTGAATAGATTGCTTCTAGGTAAGCGAGTTCCATCGTCGGCCACATCATCGCTTACCATCAGTTGAGATAGTGGTCAAACGTGAGCCTATCCATTATTAAAAAAAAACCGTTTTACCGTTTTAAACATAAACAATCTATAATGTTCCTACTGCGGGGATCCTGGGACCTCCTCTCTAAGAGAGGAATGGGTCGTAATTTACCACGCGGGCCCAGTGCAGATTGATGGATGTCACATTTTTTTTTTTATTGTTGATAGGTTCGCGATTGACCGGCATCTCACCAGACGGAAAGCGACGATGCGGTCAATGTCACATGTCTCCCAATTTTAGGTAATAGGATATGCCGATTTCCTGACGGTGTTCCTTTACCATTTAGAGAGCAGTGCTGATGAAAGAAATTACAGAATGTACCTGGCTTACTCTGTTACTGTTGTACTGTACAGAAATAAAAGTAAATTTATTGACTGCTGTCTTTGGCAGGTAAAATCGATTTAGCTGCTATAATGTCCCTTTCAACAAAAGATTTTACTTTAGATATTGGTGAAAAATAGAACAATAAACTAATGTGTCACATAAATATGGAATTTGCGAAGCTTTTTCGAATTTTGTCGCGTATATATTGTCACTACTTCGCTTCGAACCAAAACTGTAATATTTATGGTTTTAATATATGATATAAATATTAACTTCTGCCAGCGCCTTCGTCCGCGTGAATTTTGGTTATTTCTGACACGAAGTCGAAGATGGATAAAAAGTAACCTATGTCCATCTTTGCTCAAGTTTCTTCCAACCAAATTTTATCAAAATCAGTAGTTTAACCATGGAAGCGTAACAGACAGACAGACAGAGTACTGAGTTACTGTCACATTTATGATATGGTTATGGTTATGGCTATAGGAACTCTGTAATGCTATCAAGTGACTTCAAAATCTTGTAGGCCAAACCCAGCCTTTTTTTGAGTAATTTATTTTATCACCACTACTCTCGAAACGGAGAAGGAACACATCGTGAGGAAACCAGCATGTCTTTAAATTTTTTAAGACATGTAACATTCACATACCCACGCTGGGCTTGCGTGCTTGACTGCCCAAGCTAAGCAGAGCTTGTGTTATGAGTACTAGACAACTGATAAACATAGGTACTTATATATTTCTAAATACATACGAGTACAAAATATAGATAAATTACACCCAGACACAGAACAAATGATCGTGCTCATCACATAAACATTTGTTCTGGGTGGGAATCGAAACCACGATCTCCGGCATAGCAGTCAGGGCCACTAACCACTAGGCCAACAGGTTAGGCAAGCCCGGAGGACACGCTGGAGCACACAGTCGAGGTGTGCCCTGGGTTTTATCATAAGATGATTTTGCCCATCGACAAGAAAAAAAAAATCTGGCCAGTCAAATATTATTGGCAAGATTATGCTATGTTATGCTTATACTCTCATACGAAATCATGTATTTACTTCGTGATCCCTGTTACAAAAACAATTGAATGCAACGCAGGCCCAAGGTTGAATTCTGTCGACAAGATGTTTTTTAATTTTATTTGGTTAAACACAAACGAGTTTGAAATAACAAAAATGGAATTTATTTAAACTTTCATTTTTGTCGGCTTCTCATTTGGGTGTGCAGAGGTCTGAAGTCGGTCATCCCTTATCATAAACCTGAATGACTGGCCCAGAAATGAAGGAGGTTGAGGATTAAGATGAGCCTTTTTAGGGTTCCGTGCTTAAATTGTAAAACGGAACCCTATTCCTAAGACTCCGCTACCCGTCTGTCTGTCTGTCTGCCTGTCACCGGGCTGTTTCTCATTAACTGTGATAGACAGTTGAAATTTTTATAGATGATGCATTTCTGTTACAGCTGCTATAACTACAAATACATAAAAAAAAAGAATAAAATATACTGCCGTCATAATTAAAAAGGGCACAACAAAATTTTTTTTTGGAATTTAGTTAAATACGTACCTAATAATGCAGAATCAGAAAAAAATGACATTCTGATAATTATGTATTTAAAAAAAAACGAGTAAATGTTAGTTTTGCCCTTTTTACTTACGACGGCAGTATATATGTCTAAGGGGCTCCGATACAACCACAGAATAAAGAAAAGTAGAGGAAGTGCCTCTTAGATATCGCGCGTTTGTCAACAGCAGGCGAAATTCGCCTATTACATATTATATACTAGTGCAGGTGAATATGGCATCTATTTCAAAGGCACTAGCGTTCTGAATAGAATAAATTTGTTACAGCGCCATCTAGCGTTGAGTAGCCGAACTCGTTGTAAATTGGTTAAAACTTCTTTATTGTTTGTGTCATGTCAAATAATAACAACTTTCTTACGTTGTAATAAGACCTAATTTATGGAAGCAATAAGAATATGATTTGTAAAAGTTAAGTTTGTAATTCGTAGCTTCGTAGCCAATCATATTACTGTTTTTTATGTGTGTAATGTACAATTTGATACGCAAATGTGTGAGTTTGGCGACACTGGTTCCCGTGCTTAGCCACGTTAGGGGCACTTCTACCTATATTTTCTGTTCTGTGGATACAACAAACGTGATTTTTTTGCCGTTTTGCTACGGACGGTACAGACGCCTTCGTACGCGAGTTTGACTCGCACTTGGCCGGTTTTTTTTTGAGGGTGGCAAATCAACTAATACTTGAATCTTCTACAGTTCCACCTGTGTTTCTTTAGTTGTTATTTAAGGGTGGTAAAACATCAGAGAGATCCTCCCTCTCTGATTGGAGCAAGAGGTTGTATCTACAACTTACCCTTGTTCCTTCAGTTGCTCTTTGCGTTCCAGTGCCGTGTTGGTACTTTCAAAAAATCCCGCAGTCTTGGCGGATTATGACGTATCTTAAGATGCGATGACGTTGTTATGCCTTTATTAGCATTTTTGTACACCGATGACGTCAATTCAACCTTATGTGATTGTTGCCGACTTGTCCTCTCGTATCAGTCAAGGCCGAACGCATTTTATGTAACTAATGAGGCTCTACAAAATGCACGTGGCGAAAATGTTAACTTGGTTACGATCTTGAGTTACTGACAATTAGGACAGTGTCCGAATAGACACATTTTTTTTTATCAAAAAATTTTCACTGTAGATTCGGATACTACCAATTTTATTGAAGCTGTTTAGTACATCAGTCTGTCAACTACCTGCATGCGCAAAGTACTGGAGTTCTTTGGCCAGATTGCTAGGAAAAATGGCCACAACCTTAAACAGCTCATCGTATCTGGCATGGTTGATGGCAAACGACCAAGAGGCCGCCGCCCAAAACGACGGGCAGATTAGGTCTGCTTCATACTGGATACATAATTGCACGTCGCACTTCATGACGCTAAGAACCGTCAAAGATAACATCAATAAGAAGCTAATTCAGCGGCAACTTCACGACCCTCAGTAATGAGAAATACGACTCGAGGAAGATGAGGGGGGTTAGTAGATACAGTCAGATAAAAAAAGTTAAAAAAAAAATAGTATAAAGAAATTCACCATTCGAAGTTGCCGCCTTAAATCCATACTAAAATAGTTTTATTAACTTTTGCACCATTTATTATATTTTTTTTTATCTGACTGTAGTACCTACTAAACAACAGTGTGTTTCCGAATCATTAGTGAAAAATACATTGAAATTAATAAAAATGTGTCAATTCGGACACTATCCGAATCATCAGCAACTCACGTTCTTACCTCCAAGACTACTGTTATCAAGGCCAGGTCCAAACTATTGAGCTCTACGCGATAGTGCTGTGATTCACACGTAACTATTACAGTTAAGGATGTGGCTAAAGTAGGTCAAATTGTATCAGGCACTTAGTTTTAGTGACTTGCATTAATTGGGAACGGAGTATTGTGTTTGGTTACTCTTTATTGACGCACTGGTTAGTGAGTAACGGTAGGAACAGGCGTGCGGATGACGAGCAATGAATAGCTCGCCGCCCGGCTGTTTAGTAACGGTCCGGTCTGAGCCCGAGGAATCGACGGTACGTAGTGTTCTAAGCGCACCTGAAAGAGGCCGATGCCCGCAAGGGCCGAGAAGAATTTCGGAAAAGGAAACTTATAGTCCAAGAATGCGAAAAGCAACTGAAAGACATAGATATGGTTTTAGTCAAAAAAAAGCTTAACAATCCCTCCCTTTCTATCCAGCGGAAGAAATTATTGATAAGAAATATTCTACCCTAAAAACAGTTAGTGTATTACCTTGGTTGCTGTGTGACTAAGAAAAGGACAGATCAGCTCAGGAAAAAAACAAGTGGAATATTTGATAACAATTTCGTAAGCATCTTGTGCTAAAAGTTTGTAATCTGCTTATTCATAATGTTCGATCATTCACCGGTCAATGGTCTCGTTATAGAGTTGTGGTAGAATGACAATATCGAGCTGTCTCGTAACAGATTATAAGCAAAGCCTGCACAATGACGGTCTAATAGTAGGACACCGATTAAAGGAACAGTCAACATTTTTGCAGATTACCGCATACATCAGGCATTCATTGGTCATTATGTACGAGATTACCATTCTATGCCATTTCTTTTAAACCCTATTAAAAAGCGAATATATATATATTATCAGTGGTTGACCATTGGAAAATCATAATGACGTCATAATAATAGTAGATTACGAAACTTGTCAAAATCAACAATTATGAAATCAATGATAGTGTCAGAATGGTTCTAACACTATTGTAATAACAGACTTGAGGCCCTGGTTTCTAGTTCCTAATTTATTGAAGACGGGTAGTTTATTTAGATTTATCAGTAGCAGTCCTTAGAAATACGTCTCAGAACCGGCTACGTGAATCTCTTTTGTTTTATTACAAGCTTTTATTTAGTTTCACCTGTCCCGATGGTTGTTTGTAATCAAATCTTGCAAATTAAATTTAATCCACTTCCCAGTTACAGATTGAGCTAAAATTTTGCATGCATGTGTAAATAAGATGAAAATGCAAAATTATTATTACATGGAGCTGATCTAATGACGGATCCGGAAGGTGGTCATAAGAAGTCAGATAGCCCCATGTTTGAAATGGATCATAGGAATGGTCGTGATGAATATTAATTATATAGTTATGACTCCGCTATAAAAATTTGCCATGAAAAAATATATTACTTGAAAACTTGTTATTATTAGGCTCTTGTTTGTCCACTATCTCACCTGATGGAAAGCGATGATGTGGTCGACGATATAGCATGCTTACTTAGAAGTAACCTACACACTCTTGGCAGTGGAAACACACATATCTCTGTGGCAACATTGAAGACTTTCAAAACTATAAGGTTTCAAAACAATATATTAATTTAAATAATGATTTCACGATAAATTCTTTAAAATTGCGCAACATCTTCTCAATAATTTGACATTTTCGAAATCTTATTTATTCGTCAGATCATTCGCTTTTGTTATACAACATACTTGTACTTGCTGCCATAAAAAGCATGTGAAAGTACTTTCGTGATTTTTAGGGATCCTCTGAAATTAATTGTTGTTCCAATACAACTTTGTTTCTGAATATTAGTTTTTTACAGTAGCAATATTCATAAATAATTAGGTTTGGTTATTTTAATTGTAATTAAATTTATTTTTTTACTTGGGAAATCATTATATGACTTATCCCGCTCTGGAAAGACGTATCAAACTTTTACTGACTAACCCATTCATCTTTTCCTTCTTTGTCTTCATTCCAGGGCTACAGGGTTTTCTTTGCACAACACATGGCCTCAGTAGGCTTTGACCCTGCTAGGTCGCTACGGTTATGATAATAGTAACTAGATACCTTACTTATGATGTTCACATTCTAAGAACACAAGCAGTATTTTTATTTTCTACACTAGCTATTTCTACCGTTTCACCCGAGTCTTTTGTTACTGCTCTGCTCCCTTTGGTCGTAGCTTTGTGTTATATTAGCATATAATATAAGCCGTCTTCCATAAATGGGCTATCTAGCACTAAAAGTATTTTTCAATTCGAATCTGCAATTCTGGAAATTAGTGCATTCAACAAACTCTTCAGCTGTGTTATATCAACTTTATAGAATTAGATTATTTAAAACAATCAATAAGAAACCTAGGGTTTACAGGGTGTATACTACAAGTATAAGAGACGGTTCGGGGGAAACAAGTGCGCCTTACCATCAACGATTGCATAACTGCTTAACATCAGGTGGGATCGCAGTCAAGTACTAGTTTATATCAGACAAAAAAAAGGTTCACACTACGAGCTAACAGTTTCTAGAAAACAAAAGTGGGATACGACCAGTGACTTTTTTGCTCTATTAAGTCTTAAATGGATACGGAGCCCTCGATACACAGTGCCACTTGCACTTGACCAATATTTTTTAACTATACTCAATAAATCAGCACAATGTTGCATACACGGAAGTCGTGACAGATACGTTGGTTAGCCAGATTGCAACATTTTAAATGAGCACAAAAATTTTTGCATTTAGTAAATAAAGTTTTTTTTTCCGATTTCCAAATTAAAGATAGAGTAGAGTTTTAAAACTCAAATTGAATTTGAGTATTAAAACTCTACTATAGTCTAAAAATCTAACAAAATATCGCATAAAATAATTGACACAATGCTGTGTGTTGTGTTGTTGTTATTTGTTTTGGTAATAATCGATTGTTAATTTTGTTGGCTTTTTTTGATTGATTTTCATTTCAATTTGAAATTTTAATGTTAGTTTTAATTCTATTTGCAAGATAGACTTTGTTAAATACAAACTTAAAAAAGTGTCATTGTCCTAAGAGTCTTTGGCTTAATGTCGTTTCGGACACGTCATTTTGGGACACAGTGTCCGAATTGACACTTTTTAATTTCAATTTTTTTTTGGTGACGCTTCTGACCGTACCAAAAATGAAGCTGTTTAGTACAATCAGATACAAAAGTTTTAAAATATATAATAAAGTAAAAAACATTACCTATCTGAGTATCTTCTGATATCGTTATGCCGTCTCCGATGATAATATTCTGATTTCAATTTTGATTCTAATTTAAAATATGTTTTTAATTTTATTATACTTGTATTGACATTGAATGCATTTGACATTTTTGTTTGTAATATGGATCAAGGTTATCTGATTTTGTTTATTTTTTATTGACTAATTATTTTGTATTCAGTATCTATATTTGAATCCAGGAACAAGCTTTTAATTGTCGCAAGGTCTGAAGCCTCTAGAATGTCTCTAGATATTCTTACGGTGATAACGTTTTTCATGTCTAAAATGTGAGATTCGTCACAGTCGCATCATAGAGCAGTGATGACCCAATGGTGTCGACAAGTAGTGGTGTGCCAAGCAGGCGATATACATTGATTAATTTATTTCATCACCTTTGCTCTCAAACCAGTGAACCAAAAACTTGAAGACACGTGACAGCCACATTTACGGCTTATTCCCTCTTTTAAACATAATGTATGAGCCCCATCGATAGGAGCATTATAAGGCTTTTATACTCTGCTAACATCGCTATCGTAATGCCATGAAGAGAATCCCAGTTGTCTTGCATTATACCAACAACTGTTGTCGATATTGGTCACTACTGTAGGTTCAGAATGTCGGACTGTGAAAAAGACGGATAAAAAAAGATTGCATCTAGTAGAGATGAGAATGCTGAGATGGATGTGTGGTGTGACGAGAAAAGATAAAATAAGAAATGAGTATATCAGAGGAAGTTTGAAAGTGGCGCCAGTGACTGAAAAGTTGAAGGGGAATCGTTTGTCTTGGTACGGTCATTTAAAGTGGAGGGATGAAACGCACGTTACTAAAAGAGTTATAAGTATACACGTGGATGGGTGGAGAGGGAGAGAGATGCCAAAGAAAAGATGGATAGATTGTGTGAAGATTGATATGAAAGAAAAGGAAGTTTGTGATAGCATGATGGGTGACAGGATAGAATGAAAGAAAACAACGTGTTGCGCCGACCCCAAATAATACGGGACAAGGGCAGGAAGATGATGATATTGTCGATATAATGTTACCCTTTTTAAAGAAGCTAAAGTGACTTTTTAGTGATGTTCTTGATTATTATTTTGTACGTTCTACCTTTATAGGTAGAAGAAACTAGTTTTGTATCTCCAAAACTAGTTTTTATCTCTAGTGGTCTGGTATTTTTTTTGTAAGAGGTAAAACGGGGAAAAATAGTTAAGGTTTTGGCTGTTGGTTCAAATTCACACAAAAAACTGTAAATTTGAACCAACAGGTTTACAGTAAAAAATCGGCGAAGATAGGTTCCGACTCGCACACTGAGAGTTCCGTGTAACTGAAAATACCAAACGTTTTCAACTATTTAGCCCAAAGAATTAGCATAGCAGTCTTTTGGTCTTTCCGTATGACAGCGATGTGGAAGAGTAGGTACTTTGACGACTGTGTGTACTTTGTCATTTTGTATTATATTTATGTACTTACTTAATTAGGTTTTAGTTTAAAGTTTAGTTAATATTTTTTTATATACATAGTTAGATATTACTAACAATAAAGAGTATACTTTTAGCTATTCCAAATGTCAAGTAGTTGTTGAAGTATGCAGCAGCTACAGACAGACGAAGTCAACAATATGTGGTAATAACTATGTAATAATAATAGCTATGTGGGTTTTATTATTTTGATACGAAAACTCTAAAAAGACAAAGGAGTTAATAAAATTATATCGTAAGGATTTAAATTGTAATTCTACTAATAACTAGGTACTACTTATAAATAGGTAAATAGGTATGACTAACAGAGTAAACAGGTTAATTATCCTGTCTACTTCTAAATAAAAATGTTTTTACTACTTTATTGAAGCCAGCAAATAGTTACAGACCTACAATAAATTAAAATTATTCAATTTAAGGCACTATTTGTAACAATGGTTCAATAAAATTATTATTCTTATACCTAGACATTCGAAGACGACATTCACCAACCCGTGCTGGGTCCGCGTGGTGGATTACTGTCCGTTCCTTCTCCTAGAGAGGAAGTATGAGTCCCAACAGTGGGCACATTAAAAGGCTGATTAAACTAAACTATAGCTAGACCGTATTGTTTCCGTGCAGGGCAAAGATTTCCTTCTATTCTTTTCAAAGATTACGGTTTCTCTCTTTTTCATTTCAATTCTCAAGACATCCAGGTCGTCTCACCGTCTCCTTTGTGGTCTGCCACGGCCCCGTCTCGTTATATCCGGGCCCCAGTCCCATGTTTATGGGCCCACAGCTAGTTAGATACAGCAGATATGTCCTGCCTAGTCCCATTTAAGTTGGGCAGCCTTTTGAGAAAGCCACAGAAATATTATATAATATAATAATATATAATATAATATTCCACAACTATCACAAAATGCCGTCTAGTTCCAAGCTAAGCAGAGCTTGTGTTTTAGACAACTGATAAACATACTTATATATTTCTAAATACATACATATTATAAATAAATTACACCCAGACACAGAATTTATATATTATATATACCTATGTTAAATTCCAGTTCTAGATAATTTACTTTTTTATTCTAAATTTTACGCACATAAAATAGAGACCGAATCAAAACCGGAATGTCTAAATTTTAAAATACCTAAAGTAGATGAAGTCATGAAATTGAGTTCGTAAAATATTATTATCAATACAATATTCTGTTATATAACTTGAACTATGTAACTTAAACAGCTAAGAGTACCGTCTCACAGTTTTCTTCACAAAAAAGTAATAAGTGACATTACTTTTTTTCAACCATGTGAAGTAAGTAACAGGAAAGTATTGGAGTCAAGGTTTGCTAGTTATTTACCGGCTTGCCTTCTAGATAGTGGGCTAGTAAAACGGGCCGCGTGGTTAACTTACGGATAAGCAATGTTCGATTCGATACCTGGACGATATTGTACGTACATTTAATCATTGAATATTTATTTGTATAGATGGATGTCTTGGTATGGTCATGTGAAGAGGAGGGATGAAGCGCATATTACTAAGAGAGTTCTGAGTATACGTGTAGATGGATGGAGAGAGAGAGGAAGGACGAAGAATAGATGGATGGATTGTGTGAGTAGTGATATGAAAGAAAAGGGAGTTAATGATAGTTTGACGGGCGACGAGACAGAATGGAAGAAAAAAAACGTATTGCGCCGACCCCAAGTAATATGGGATAAGGGCATGAAGAAGAAGAAGAAGATAGAAAGAGAGAGAGAGAGAAGGAAGTCAAAGAAAAACGATGAATTGTTCGAAAGAGTCGTCGTGGCTTTGGAACGCAAAAGGAAACTGAAGGTACAAAAGTCAATAGAAGTCTGACTCCTCCTCTCCGTCACTGGTTAGTGTGCGTGACAGTTGACAGGACTAAATGAAAGAAAAAGACGCATAGCTCCGACCACAAGTTAACGACCTTAAGTTACAGGAAAAAGGACAAATAGATGGTCATTATACCTACAATTAATATTGTTCAGTTATTCTTACTTAATTTTAAAAAAGCGAAAGTGAGTTTGTTTATTTGTTTGTTACGTCTTCACGCCTAAATGGCAAAACCGATTTTGATGAATTTTGGTACAGATATAGTTGGAACCCTGGAGACGGACATAGGCTAATTTTAAATATTCACCATTGATAAACGCCGGCGAAGTCGTGGGTAAAAGCTATAAAACATTTAGTGTCATTATCATACTGTGCTGTTTCTTCCGGTATGTTCTTTTTTGTTTTTAGTTTACGAGTAAGTGCTAAAATTAATGATGAAACCTTTTAATGTTTTGCACTTAGGACAGTATTATGAGATACAAGTGTCGTGAAACCAATAAAATATTGCTAATGCGTCATTTATGACGTCTGAATTCAGTACTAGGTTATTACCATTTACGATCATAGATTTTTTATAGGTATTTGTGTAAAACAAAGGAGCAATTTGAATAAATGATTATCAATAATGTTACGTAGAGCCACAAAATAATCATTACAAAAAATCATCACAAAAAAATGTTCATAAAAATCTCTTTTACCATTTTAAACAAGTGCGCAATCCATTAAAATCAAGCTGATGGTAAAAGGGCCAATATTGGCCAATATATACACAGCTGGTAATGAAACTTTATTAACTGAGAGACAAGAACAAATCCAGACGCAGTAATGAGTTAATGACCCACTTTCGAAGTCTCATTGTGACAAGAATGTATAAAGAGAGTATAAACCAATTTGACATATTTACTTTCAACATTATATAGTTTTAAAGCAGTACAAATATTTACTCACCATAAAGAGGTCCCACCATTAACAGGTACAGTAGTATCACACAAAATATCTGAGTCCTTCCTCTAAACGCACGAGGCTTCACAGCCACCATCACAGTGTTTCCTACAAGTTCAAACACGTCCTTCAAAATATTCCGATCTTTAAGTTTTTCAGGAATATTAGTACTATTCACTTCATCAGGAGGAAGCATATCCTCAAGTCTAAACACACCGTATAGAAAAGATAAAGTGTACAATGCTAACAGTATAGAAAACACCCCATAATACCCTACAGCACGTAACAGTATACCACTGATAGCAGTCCCGGTTGGCGTTCCCGCCGTCACACATATAGTTACAAGCCCCAGGCGGAATGTCCTATTTTCTATCGTAGTTCTATCTGCCATAAAACTGAACATTCCCATAAATATGATGATGTAGCCGCCAGTAAACGCCGCCGGCAACGCTTCGATCAAAGCTGTAGCTGTCAGCGACAATTCATTAAAAAAATACGTAGCAAATAGTAGCCCAATATTGCAAATAATTTCTCCAATAAATGGAAATAAAATGCATATTTTTCTCTTTTTGTACTTATCACTCCAGGCTCCCACGAATAACACCATCACTGCTGGTATTGCTGTTTGAAGAGGAAATTTCCAAGCGACCACTGCAGCTACCAACGATTGTATTTTCTTATCCTCCTCATCCAGTCCAGTAATATTTCTTCTCGCAATACGATCGCAAATGTCCGATCCATAATTTAAATTAACTCTGCAGGCTTTATCCAGGTGCATGTTCATGACAGCTAAAGAAGATATAGCGGTGCACAGCATGTAAACAAACAAACAAGGTTCGACGGTGGTCTCGAGGAAAACACTCTTTACGTATTTTATTATCTTTTTCGATTGTTCCTTCCATGTTGTACATTTCTGAGAGCCTGTGAGACGTATGTTGGATCTGGTGAGCTCGTTAACACTGCTAATATTTTCTGTGCTCGTAATCATGTTCACTTGGCGCCAGAAAAGTGAGAGTCAGTAAAAGTTCAGCGGCCCACGGCTTATATCACACACTGCACTGTACGCCACTGGCACCCAAAGGTGACTATGCGTTTAATCCGTTTTTATTCGTCTGTAGTTTCCAAAAACCTGAGCAGTAAATGTCAGGTTGTAAAATTAAGCGCGATATGAGAGTGCGCCAGCGCATACGAGCCGCTCGCATCTCGCCCGATACGATAACACAGGTCTCACTGTCGACGACACCACTTTTAATAAATATGTAGCTCATTTATCTTGCTGTACCTTGAGTTACGCATCGGCCAACATTGTTCCGATAGCTTAATGTTACTGACGCCTAAATGACAATTAGCATAATCGTAACGGCTGTACAAACACCACTGGTATGGCGAATTTCTTATATATTTATTTTAATTTATTTTAACACGTAACTGAGTGTAGTCGCTGGTATCGGGCTCATTAAGAAATGTTGTGTTGACTTATCTAGTCACTGATATTGTTAGCGTGGTGGTCGAGTAAGTTGAGGTTGTTCACCTTTTTATGATTCTATAGCCATCTTGACTAGAGTAATTTAGTGTTAAGCCGACTATTCGGTCGGCTTACAAAGATTTTTTTACATGATGTCGCTTCGTAGTCGTCAGCGTGACTGACACTTTTCCATACTATGTTGAATAACTATCGGCTTAGTTTCTCCTATAAATAAAAATCTCATTTCTGTCATTTCCTCTATTGCCTCATTTACATAATTTAAAATAAACTTTTCTCGTGATAAAGTCTCTTCAAAATAGTCATAAAATGCCAAAGTGAAAGTTTACTAAATGGAGGTGTAGTTATTTTTACTTTATACTTTGAAGGTATGGCCGATACTTTTTTTGGATCAGACGTTATCTAATAAGTTCTCTCGCTCTGGGTGGAATGAAAAGGAATGTCAAACTTTTACTGTTTAAAATCCTAAACTTACCCCTTGCATTCTATTGTCGGGGTGTCACTCTCTCAACCCCAGATGTCCTGATACCTTCGATTTTATTATATTTTGAACACTTAACCAACATTTCCAATTCATTAGTAACTAGCTTTTGCCCGCGGCTTCCCTCGCGTTAAATTCGGGGTAATACGGTTCCCCCGAATCTTCAACAAATATTGTTAATGTAGACAGAAATAAATACACATAACCTTCCTCGAGAATCACGCTATCGAATGGTGAAAACCGCTTGAAATCGATGCAGTAATTTTTGAGTTTATCGCGAACAGACAGAGTATTGATACAATATCGCTCGCCATACAAATTCACCTTAAGATACGAAAATATGAAATATTATTTATTATATTCTTCGTGTGTGTGATAGTCCATTGAATTGTATAGCGAGCGATATTGTGACTTAAGATAAAATATTATAGTATCTTAGCCGTGTGCAGCGCCCCTTTAGTGAACTCCACTGCAGATGACGTAACCGCAAAAGTTAAGTTTATTTGTTATTGTATACAACGTCTAACGTTAAATGCCCAAAACCTCAGACACCCCAAATGATTTTTAATTCGATTGAATTTTACCTATTTTAACTAATTATTACTTTCAGGATGTGCGTTTAATATGTATGTTGCCTACATGCTGTATGAAAAGAATAATATCTTAAGACTTTACGGCACACATAGAGATGATTCTGTTAGCGGTTACCTCTTTTACTGACATATGTGACTTGTTTTTCAAAAAGCTATATCTTGTAACACTCAATCTTCACTATCTTTTCCTTGTTACAGGAGCTAACCTTTTAGTGGTCCCACTTTTCCTTTTTACCCATCTTCGCAATGACAAAAATAGTTTTATTTTTGCACAGAGGCGTAACTCCCGTCGTATCAGTCGTATAATGGGCCCCTAAGCTGCAGGGGCCCCGTGTAAAAATTCCCAACATGTTATCCATATCCTTCCATTCTCTAATTGTAACGCACGCACCTCTTATGCGTGCGTAGATAATGAATAATAAAATTACTAAATGATCGGATGATCCACTTTTATAACTCTGTTCGTTCTAGTATTATCTAAATATTATAAGATCACAATAAAAACGTTAACGTCTGTGCTATTCCAGAATACTCGAATAAACGAGGATAACCGGGCTAGGTTTTACATGAATGAAATCTATACAATTAGTTAGATCATCTCTGTGAAGACCTATTTTGACTCTGATGTCTCTGTGTTAGTAGGGCCTATATATGTATATAGGATAACTTTGATATGGGGCCCCTTTGGGACTAGATACGCCACTGTCCAAGCAGTGTTGGTTTCTTACTTTGGTCGTGTTAGAAGTAATGTCAAAGTTCGCATACTTTACGAATTATTAGGAAGATGTTCCTTGATTCGATTCCGACAGGGTCCATATTGACTGTTATTTTTTATACCATCATACACACATATGGAATGCAATAAAGTATTGAGTATTGATTGTAATTTTTGGGACTAGGCTTTAATACACCCCAACTGTTTATAGAACAGTACTGTACAAAGAGAGATAAAATACAGTTTAACATTTTACTATAGATACTAGGATTTATATGAGGCCAATCTTAGATCTGTACAGGTTGCTAAATACTGGCAGGCAAAACGTTATTTGAGATAATCGACATGAAAAAGAGTCGAGAATCAGTTTTATTCTGCAGTTTTACCACAAGCTCTTAAAGCGGTTCAAGATACGAAATAAACTTAACTGTTTTAGGGATAGAGTTATATAGAGTGTAAATCCATCTCTCCTTCTCGCTGGAAATATTGATATTTTAACACGTCATGGAAAGTCCCCTGTACCTTTCAAGATTTATACGAGTGAAATAATAAATCTATACAGGTTGCTCAATTCTGTTAAGAGAAAAAAGAATCGGAGTTTATAAACAAGAAAAGAATAAAAGTAATGGTTCCACAGATTATCTTGTACTAACATTTTCCATGGATTTTTCTCCTTTGTCCTAATGAGTTGGTCGGTTAATAGTCAGTCAATTTTCCTATCAAGGAAAGAATTTACGAGACTCGCAAAATTGTCAGTGGAAAAGTTGGTTGACTATTACTGTCCTAAAACCTTGTCAACCTTAAAAAGGTATTTTTTTTTATAAAATCTTCAGCAAGTGGCTAAAAATTTTATTAAAAAACTAATTTTTGCCTATGGCTTCGCCCAGATAGATAACATATAGCCTAAGTAAAAAAAAAATTTTGCATACGGACTAGTATTTTCAGAGATTAACTTCTACAAACAAAAAAAATTGCTCTTTATAATATTAGTGTAGAATTGAAACCTTTTTAGGTATTTTATAGTACTTTGAATATTACAGTACCTAACTACTAGGTTCCCTGAATAATTAGGTTTCTAACTAATTGGGTATCTACTTGATCTCAATAGCATCTCAAAATAAAGGCCTACCTGCCATTATATTTCAATCAATTTAAATGTCAATCAGGGATCATTGGTGCCTATGAAATGTCGATAAGAATGCGGTTTCTTGCAGGTTCAAAACACCAATATGCGTAGATGTATGTAACTAACAGGAAATGTAAAAAGGAAACATTCGATTTTATTTTTTTATTTTTCGGTGGATAAAAATGTAGCGGGAGATAGTGTCAGACTCTTACTGACTAAAAACCCCACCCCTTTCCTTCTTACCTTTCATGCTAGGGCCGAGCCTCCCTTTCGGAACTAGACTCTGGCCTTAATAGGCTATGACCCAGCTGGGTGCTTTCGATTTTAAGGTTACAATTATGTACATACGGCCTTTAATTTACCCTGGAAGTTTTTTCCTTTTTTATCTAAGTATCAGGTCCCTGTTCTTATGCAAATTCCTACGAAAATAGAATTTTATTGTTATGGGTATGGTAGAGTCTGTCTAAAAAGTCAATCGACTTGGGTAATTATTAGGGCAACATGAAATATGATGTAGTTATCACTCGTTCAATAATCAAGGTTGATTAAAAGATCTTGATCATTGTTTACTAATAGAAGAGCCTTATAAAAAGTATTGGACATAAGTATTTTCAATTGATTTAATATCATACAAAATTCCCAAGTCGTTTGAATTTTTAAACAGACTATAGTTCGGTTGTTGTTAGAAGTCAGAAAAAAGATCAGAAAAGTTGCCATGAGGTGTTAAATTGTCAGTCGTGCGAGCGAGAAAGAGGGACGGAGCTGTAAACCCTACATAGCTTCAACCCTTTAACAGCTCAATTTAGATCGTATAAAGGATCGCATTAAAAGGTCATGGTAGCACTGCACACAAATCATTATTATAGAAATCATCACAAGATCAGTTTTAAAGAGTATAAGTTCTAATCACACTCTGAATCTGTCAAAACTCTAGTTTTTCTACACTTTGACAAGTTTTTAACATTGATTAATGCTGAGACGGGATTTTGAGTAATTCAACTTGAGGTTCTTTTAAGCTATTGCATAGCTTCTATCGCGGGCCTTGAGCGTGGAGACTGAATCCAGAAATTCCGTAACAAAAAAAACCTAACACCCCCCACTAAATGGTTGTCATGGCTGATGGCCTGATAGGGAAACTGGTTTTTTTAAATTATTTGTGCGTCTATTCGGGCAGAATAGACAGGATTTGTTTCTTTCTTTTTATGTTGGTTTTTGTTTTCAGCACGAATACGGCTTTCTACAATGAAGACAACGAATTAACATATACGTAGTATATGACAACCAAAGATTTTTTAAATCCTACTACAGGATATATAAAATCTTTGATGACAACTTACCAGGACGTTTGTATATAAGGTAATGCACAGCTTCTGCGTATAGAATCCCTTTTATTTTGCTCAACACACAATCGAATATACATAATAAACGAGTCTTAATTCCGTCCCAATTGTTAGTAGCCTTGTAAAGGACTCAGATCCGTCGCGTCTGATTTCATAAATGTCACTCGGGACTGCAATAAGAAAAAATAATTTCATAAATGAGATCAAGGACGAAGACGGAATCGTTACTTACATTATTAGGTATTATTATTGGTGGCTGATGCACATTTTGTCTCGCGGCTTTTTTGTTTTTGTTTTAAACGTGTTGCTGTGAGAAATTTTGTAGGCGTCTAAGTTTGGACTGTTCGGGCTGGCCTGTTGGTCTAATGGTTAGTGGCCCTGACTGCTATGCCGGAGGTCGTGGCTTCGATTCCCACCCAGGACAAATGTTTATGTGATGAGCATGATCATTTGTTCTGTGTCTGGGTGTAATTTATCTACATTATGTATGTATTTAGAAATATATAAGTATGTTTATTCAGTTGTCTAGTACCCATAACACAAGCTCTGCTTAACTTGGGACTAGACGACGTTGTATGATAATTGTGGAAAAAAAAGCTTGGGACTAGACGGCGTTGTGTGATAGTTGTGAAATTATTATATTAATATATTAGGTATCTAAGAGCTTCCCCCGCAAAATTCCAAAGCTATGTGATACGACGTCTTTGCGAAGCGAATTTCAGCGGTGCGATTTCGTGGAGCAAAGTATTGGTTCGGGTGACTATGTATTGCACGATGCGAATCAATTTGCAAGTTCTTGCAATGCGTCATACAAGCTCGCAGTTTTTTGCGCTGCGATGTCGTATTGCAGTTTTGTGTTTGGGGCCTAAATTATTATGTAGAAATTACAATATTTAAAAGTGCCGTTCTCTGTTCAATTTTAATAACAATATACACTTTCAGCATTATTTAAATTGCTGTCCGACAGTCCGGTAACTGTCCGGACCGAGCCCAAGACGTTGACGGCGCGCACTGTTCCCGCGCGCCTTAAGAAGTTGTTAGCGACAGGAGGGGCCCAGATGGGTCGAAGCCTACTGGGGCCAGGGTTATCCGAAAGAAACTCGAGCCCCGGTATGAAGGCTAGAAGGAACGGGGCAGGGTTTTTAGTCAGTAAGAGTCTGACACTATCTCCCGCTCCACCCAAGAGCGGGGGATGTCATAAGATGATTCTCCCACTGAAAAAAAAAAGCGTAACTTAAATTATAAAACTCGTTAACCCAATTGCTCTCTAAATACTCTTAGATACTCGTACTAATTAAGAAATTTGTAATTCGAACACTATATTACTACTAGGTGTGTAAAGTAATCACTTGCTTGTTTAGGGTTTCGGTACCCACAGGGTAAAAGCGGATCCCTATTACTAAAGCTCTATTCTCATTCTCAATTTTATCCTATTTTCTAGCGCGTAGAATGCATAGAGCCAATAAAAAAAAACGTACAAGTCGACAAGTCAATGTATTCACGCCAGCGGCCACAGATTTAAGTGTCATCTCGTGGTAGTACCTATTTAAGTATGCGTTTAAACTGAGACAGATAAGTATAATTACTACTTTAGGCATGGCTTGAGTTTAGGAAAGTTTTTAACTTGGATTGAATTTTTTAATAATGTCCTTTTAATGGTTTCTTGAGTGAAAGTCAACTCTTAAGTCTATTAGTTTATCAAACTTATTTTAGGAACTAGCGGTTCCCCGCATGCCGATGGTTTCACCTGCATATTTACCTACTAGCATAGCATAGCATAGTCAGCCTTTTTTTTTAATGTTCCTACTGCTGGGACTCAGGCCTCCTAGGAGAATAATTTAATAATTTCCATAATCTACCACGCGGCTCAGTGCGGGTTGGTGAATGTCAAATGTCCTTTAATTTTTGGTTCTAATACATGCCGGTTTCCTCACGATTTTACCTACTGATCCGCTTCTATCGATCGTGGCGTGATGATTATTATTGAAATAATCACACGTCACCTTAAATCTCAAACATTTTCTAATGTTAACAATAGTTTTGTCTAATGGTAGAACTACACTGCGCACACGTGTACCACACACGCCAATCTAGGCGCGTCGGTCTCCATACATTTTAAATGGAATCTAGACTTGTAGAGCTACACTTGATCCACGCCACGCGACGTCGTTCTACGTACAAATCAGGCGTGTTACACGTATGCGTCGGTCTAATGTGGTTCTAGCTTAAGACTTCAGTAGAGTTTATTGGTCAACTCCTTCTGCGAAGCAGTAATGCCAGCAAAAGAGGCGGCCACACGCACGAGGCAATAATGGCCCTCGCGTTTCTCGTATTCCGATCCCGATTTTTGGCCACCGTAGACGCGGGTTTGCTGACGGCGAGCAATGGGTGACTCGCCATCCATCCGTCCGACCTTTCGGTAACTGTCCTGACCAAGTTCAAGTCGTCGACGGTGCGTAGTGTTCCACTCGCGTCTCAAGGAGTTGTCAGCAAATCAGGCCCAGCAGGGTTAAAGTCTACTGGGATCATGGGCGATACGAAAGAGATTCCCGGGGCCCTGGAACAATAGTCAAGAAGGAACAAGGATGGGTTTTTAGTCAGTAAAAATCTGACACTATCACCCGTTCCGCCCAAGTGCGGGAAATCTTTGATGATGATTTTCCTACCTTAGGTAGATACATATTTAGTAGCTATATCCTGCGGTATACCTATCCGTGTCTTTGCTTATAATAGCATAACATTATAAAGCTTCTTTCTCTGTCTTAGAAAAATGGGCTATCCTATTATACTAATAGTTTGTTTGGAATCTCAAAATACTACCTGTATTTCCGGAGATCCCAAACAAACTTCAGCTTTATAATATTAGTGCCTATAGGTATATTATAGGTACTTGGATCTTACAATAGCTCTAAGATTATAGTAAATAATGTTACACACCAATTTTTGAGGAAGTAAATGCAACAGCGCCTGCCGTCCTAAATATAACAAGTACACAAATCATATACTTATTGCTATTGGGACGTATTTTCTCGACTAAAGCTTCGTCTTCGTCGGAAATAAAGTAAATATCATATTGCGTCTCCGTCTTGTAGTATTTTAAAAAAAGAATAAGGAATTCCGCGAAAAAAAACTTCCTGAAATTGCGAGGAAATGACATTGTGCTGTTTTACGAGTCAGTCGTTCACGAAAGAAAAAAACGAAAAAAAAAACAAAAAAAAAACAATCATTATTTCTTATAGGTAATTAATTACAACGGTTAAACCCCAAAGACACAGCGAACGCTGCCAAACCGCGAATATGGTAGGTATTCGAAAGGTTTAATCAAAACTTAATAAGATATTTTAAACTAAATTATTTTTTACATCTAATGTTAAATACACATAATTATTACTAGCTTCTGCCAGCGACTTCGTACGCGGATCCTGTTGCTTATGCCAGCGACTACGGTGTCGTCAAAATCCCTTTTTATACGTCCCGCGCCGCGAGTCGCGTCGAGCGCGGCGATCGTTACGCAAAAATAATCCTTATAGCATAATTCAGCATTCACGCGCGATGGCTTATTAGCGTATTTCATATATAACTTTGGTGTTTCTATACCGATTTCTATGATTCTTTTTTTATTGAATACATAATAATGTTAACTTTTTTAAATTAGGGATGAGTGAGAGTGTTATAAACGTAAGAGTAAACAAAAATAAACAGAAAGCTCCGAACTGCTAAGCTATTGGGAGCTACACGTGTTATTGTGAGTCAACCATAAAAGATAGACATATGCTGTTGTGGGATATTTTTTATATAATTTTAAGGAAAACATTTCCGTTATACATTTCTATGATTTTCATGTGTAGCTTTAACCATTAAGGCTGCAAACGCGACAGAAGCTTAAAAAATTGAGTAATTTCATCCGTTTACCCAACATTTCCCTTCACTGCTCTGCTCTTATTGATCGTAGCATGATGAAAAGTATATTATAACCTGCCCAGAAGTATGAAGAATGATTGTACCAAGTTTCATTAAAATCCATCGAGTAGTTTTTGTTTCTATAAAGAACATACAGACAGACAGACAGACAGACAGACAGACAAAAATTTTACTGTTTGCATTTTTAGCATCAGTATCGATCACTAATCACCCCCTGATAGTTATTTTGGAAATATATTTCATGTACAGAATTGACCTCTCTACAGATTTATTATAAGTATAGATTACAGATATGGTCTGGCAGGTTATACAACAACTCATCGAGTGTGCAGTGAAGATGATACAAATAGCGCCGTTGACATTGCATTTGTAATACTAACCTAACGCAGTAACATTGACCGAGGGCAGGGTTAATGAAGGTACAGTCAACCTCACTGCAAAAAAATGTTTTATTAAAAAAAATTCTATGCTGGTTACGGCAAAACGTGTTAAACTGTATTGACTTTATCTTAACATACACATGTTTATACAAATTTAATGATCTTGTCTTATCCAACTTCAATGTAAAACAAAACTTTTTAGTTGTGGTACCCTTCAGTCAAATGTATTTTCAATGTAAAAAAAACTTTTTAATTGTAGTACCCCTCAGTCAGTATGAAATGAGTCAGAGCCTGCGTGAATTTACAAAATGCAGCTACGCGCGTGAATGCGTAAAAAATCGGCACGATGATGCAGATCTGCACTCCCGTAAGTACACGCGTAGTTGCGTTGACCCGCAATATGCAGCGTGATACGCGGCAGTTGATAATCTCCTTAATTAAAAAAAAAAGAGAAATGTGAACACACATTAAAAAAAATTACGGTTGAACATATAACCTCCTCCTTTTTAAAGTCGGTTAATGATCTACAAATATCATCTTACAACATTATGACATAGCAGTAAAGACGTTTATAATAAAGACACTTTCAATGTCAAATTGTTAGCAATGATTTCTGTTGACTGTAGCTTTGTGTGTGAGCTATAGAGATAGTAATAGTTAATTTGATACTATAAAAGATCTGATTGCAGGTCAGGTGCGTAGTTTTAAAAACAACGACTTACATAGTCCACACGATTGGTGCAGTGGTTGCGAGATTGGCTGCTGCGCTGTGTTGCGGGTTCGATTTTCGCACGGACAGGCTAACCCTTGATATTAGTCCAAGAACGAGCGAAGCGAGCTCGAAAGTTTAGGGCATCCCGTAACGGACAAGTTAGGTTGAAAGGCTAAGGCGTGGTTACTTTTTTATAATCACCCAGAAATAACGGCCTAGGCGAAAGAAGGCGCCAGATAACCGTGGAATAAAGAGCAGTGGTGGCCGAGTGGTAATGGCTCCAACTTACGAGTTGTAGGTCACGGGTTCAAACCCTGCCAGGCGCATTACTTTGTGTAGGTAATTTATTTCATTACCACTGCTCTCAAAACGATGAAGGAAAACATCGTGAAGAAACCGGCATGACCTAGAACCAATAATTCAAAGACATGTGACATTCACTAACCCACACAGGACCCACGCGTGGTGGATTACGGCCCATTCTCTCTCCCAGAGAGGAGGCCTGAGTCCCAGCAGTGGTAACATTCAAAAAGACTGATGATGATGATGAAAGTACATTGACCTTTTCCTAATATCTCTGCGTAGGTAGATACCCGAAAAACAAGCAATGAATGAGAGAGCTATGAATGAGTTATGTCATTGGATAATTTACCACCTTTAGTATAGATAAAGTGGGGAAAAAATACCTACTAAGTATACAAAAAAAATCTTTAAAAAATCGGCGGTGCCGTTTCGAAGGAGTGCGGCCACATACACCGAAATACCTACCTGTTTATTTAAATTAGATTACCTGTGCACATATTTATTCACTTTACTTAATTCATGAATCCCCAAGCGACCACCGGTGGCCGCGCATCTATTGTCTTACTATTGTGTCTCTAATTGACGGTATCTGAAGGGTTAAGAAAGGGTACTTTAACAAGTAGTTTTAAGTTTTTATTATGCCTTTAGGTATAGATACATAAGGGCATAAGAAAACAAGGTACTTATGTAAAATCTATTATTCTCTCAGAGATTGCTGTAAAAAACTCAAATTCAGGGTTGAGTTCGCTTTTGGGCTTTACCTAACTAACCTTTTGGTTTTTGTAAACTTTTTGTGTAATCAAGAATCAATAAATGTAATATTTAATATCTTGAAAATTATGAACAGTAGGTTCATTTACCAAAAAACCACTTACCCCGTTTCCTCCACACTACGCCTCAAAGGTACTACAATTGCTCAATACACCACTGATACTCGCATGGCACGTAGGTATTACGTTAAATATATTATATTGCAATAAAATCACTCAATTAGTGAAAATAGAATAATAACGTGGAACAGCTTTGCACGATCGTTCGAGTCTCTTTGTTCTTTTTCATTATCTTGTGCGCGGTCTCACTGATTTCCCGCTACCCTCACTTGTCAAATAATCAATTAACAAGTGATGTTCATACGAAGTGGCGAGCCTAGTGACGCCATCTATTTTTAAACCACGGAACAAAATCCTCGATCATTACAACATGACCATCCAATGTCTTCCTGGCATCATATTTTTCAACAAAATAAATGAAATGACAAAATATATTTTTTTTCTCGGTAGGCAAAAATCATCTTATGACAACCTCCGCTCTTGTGTAGAGCGGGACATAGTGTTAGACTCTTACTGACTAAAAACCCCACCCCGTTCCTTCTAGCCTTCATACCGGGGCTCGAGTTCCTTTCGGATAACCCTGGCCCCAGTAGGCTTCGACCCATCGGGCCATTGGGCCCCTCCTGTCGCTAACAACTCCTTGAGGACATTACAAAGTCTCACTTAAAAACTTCAAGAGAACAAGAAAACATCTATAATATATCACGAAGCAATTATTTATTGACACTGCAGCTCAATATTTCTAGCTGACACGCTAGTTTTGGCAACTGCACGGATGCAATGTCACGTAACACTTAAGTGATTGTGGTAACACTCTGTCGAATATACCGACATTCACATATTTGAGGAGTAAGATAGGTATTTGACACTGAGCGTAAATTCGCAAAAGTGATTGAGTTTGGTTTACAGTTAAATACATTCTATTCGTGCTAGCTGAAACGCTTGTTTTGGCCAAATTCACGGATATGTCACGTAACACTTAGGTGATTGTGGTGACACTCTAGCAAATATACAGACAATCACATATTTGTGGAGTATGATATTTGACACAGAGCGAGAGATCGCAAAAGAGATTGGTGTACAATTAAATGCATTACAGTCAGTAAAAAGACCTAAGTCATAACAAGCTTTTAATGAAAAAAATTTTTTAATAGCAAGCTTTTATAGCTCAGTATACCAATATAATTAATACTCGTCAATACAAATCATACGTGCCCAAACTCGATGTGGTTGTGTTGTTTAACTACCAAGTTCCTATAGCCAGCTTCCAGTTCCATCATCAGATCAGCTCCATGTCATAATAATTTTGCATTGTCATCGGATTTACACATGCGTGTAAAATTTCAGCTCAATCGGTAACCGGGAAGTGGGTCAAGTTCAATTTACAAGATTTGATGACAGATCGGGACAAGTAAAACTTTTTTTTGTTTTAATTGTTGATAGGTTCTCTAAATAAAACTTGTAAAAAAAGTATTTATTTTTTATTAGTATCTATTATTTTAGTCCTTTTGATCCATCCTAAGATTGTCTGGTAGATAACGTTGTCAGCGATAAGACCGTCATTGTACTCATAGATTTAAGTTTATGTATAAGTTGTGTTACTTTTTGGTGTACAATAAAGTTTATTCTATTCTATTCTAATATTATATACTTCATTCCAGAACTTTGAGAGAGACTACGGCTTCCTTACTTTCCACATGACGCAGGTTCTACCGGACTCTATGGGAGGTTCTTGCATCGGATTCTGGTGGGTGACATGAGTGTTCAAAAATTGATTCTAGAAAAAACTTGCGCCCCCCTTTAGCGCCGATACGTCTGTACAAATTGAATGACCTTGAAAAAAAACTGAATTTTTGGTTTTGTACACACGTTTGTTTTCAGAAAAAGTTATATTTTTGGTGATTTACGTAAAAACGGCAATTTTCCAGATCATTAACACCCTGGTGTTCGAGGAGTTAAAGATACCAGCCTGTCAAAAAAACGGGCCCAGTACTGCGTTGCTCCATAGGGCCACGGAAATTTTAGAAAGAGGTAGGTACTGTAGTCTTGGAATGTAGAGGGCAACTATTCTTCAGTTACCCAGGTGGCGTGACGTGTGCCGTCAGTTGAGACTGGTCATCTCTTAGCGGCCAGTGGCTTAATTTAATTTATATTTTTAATAATTTTTGTTTTAATTATTATTACTTATCTGCATTGTGTTCACATATTAGAAGCGACAAGAAATATGTAACCAAGATTTATGTAACTTATCTGATTTAAAACAGTGTCCATGTACATGGAGATTCTTGCTCGTTCTTCTCCATAGAGACTTTTTTGACTGACCGACATTTTGGCAATTCAAAAGTGCCGTAATTTGTCAATTTGAAATAAACGTTTCTGATTTGCTTAGTAAAAGTCTGACGGCCCTCTCGCTTCAGCTAATTAAGTGGGAGAAGTCATTTGATGATTTCCCCACTTCAAAAAAAAACCAGTAATAAAATGTTTAAAAATAATATTTATTATAACCATTTATTACAGGCATTTTTAAACTCTCAAAGGGTGGTTGTTGGGATTGGGAGTTACTAAAAAAAAACAAAAATTTAACGCTTGATACTTGTTTATTTACTTAAGCTATTTTGCTTAATTACATAACGTAAATACTTATTGATACGTTTTTTTTTTTTAATTAAACTTAGTCATACAATATTAAAAAGGTCATCATCATCATCAGCCTTTTTAATGTTCCCAATGCTAGGACACTGGCCAAAAAAAAGGTAATATAATAATATAACATTTTACACTATTTGACATTTGTGACCTCGACTTTAACGAGTAAAAACAAATTCAAATTACCATAACAATATTTACTTAATATATTCTTAATTTAAATTAATCTCTCAGGTTTTTAAAACCTGTTTATATCACGAACCGTGAATTATGGCAATCCATATCCTTAAACATAATATTTTATTTTAATCTTATTCATAAAAACCTTTTATTGTAAACCTTATAATTCACTATACTAGTTGTGGATAAGTTTTATTTAATTTATATATTTTAGTCAGAGAAATGAATTGTTAACTATGTTTGACATACCAGTGCTTACCTTCAAATGTCATGAAACATTGGTTCATTTGCGTCGTTCACATAAAATGAAACACTTAAACATGAAATGACAGAAAAGGACCAAATGAATTCATTAGTGAATTGATCCAATGTTTGTTATTGGCATTCAGCCATAGACTTCCCAAGTAAAGAACTTTAAAAAAGAAAAAGTTCTTTACATGGGAAATTGATGCATTCAGCATCATTCACCTACACTTTGAATTCAAACACAAGGAAAACATTCACTCGAGTTCACCCAATTGTCGCGAGTCCTGTACAGACATACCAAGACACACGATGTCTTTCGAGGACATATTGAAAGAAAAGAGCTGGTAAATGTTAATTTTTATGTTATTTCAACTAATCTGCGTGAACAAGGAATAAAAAAACCGTCTTATTCTTCTTTAAGGTTGAATCAGCTGGTCTTAAACAAAAACAGACTTTCTCTATTGTCCGAAATTGACATGACGTCTTAGGCTTGTCTTAGGCATAATTTCTTTAGACCTGTAAACTTTCATGAAAGTTGAATTACATGGCGGGCTATCGAGGTATAATGTGATCAGTCAGTTATTTATACCCCGCAATGTGATTTAACTTGCATGGAATTTGCTTGTAAATGGAATAAAAATAATTAATTTTCCTTGTTTCGGTTTACATAAAAAAAATTAAAACATATTGCAAAGTTAATGCCGCAAGGCATTCTCTGTAATCTTTTCACGTGCACGCTAATATGAAAGAAAAAAAAACAGTATTTTTGTTGTATATCGGAAACCAAATGCGAAATTAAGTGTCTTCATTTGTACAGGTAAACTTTAACTCGTTACCAATCTTTCAAAAGATGAAAGTACCCTTAGAACGCATTTAATTTTATTTAAAAAGTAAAAAAAAAACAATGATAAACTATAAATTACTTGGAAGGAGATAGCAGCAATGTATTTCTAAGGACTCGAAAATGGTTCCGAGCCATAGTTTTTTTTTATTGTTGATTGTTGAAAGTTCGCGCTTGACCGCTATCTCACCTGACGGAAAACGACGATGCGGTCGACGATGGAGCGCGCTTACTTAGAAGTGACCTATTCACTCTTGAGTTAAAGATTACTGGGTTGTAGACATACTGTTCTAGAGCCAAGAAGATTTCTCTTTGCCCAGCTGGTGGAGCAGTGCAGTCTGATATAATATAGTATTAAAAACTTATATAATACTTTGGGATCAACTCTGATATAACAACGATACAAAATCCATAACTATCACACAACGCTATCTAGTCCCAAACTAAGCAGAGTTTGTGCTATGAGTACTAGACAACTGATAAATATACTTATATACATAAATTACACCCAGATACAGAACAAATGATCATGTTCATCACACAAACATTTCAATCAAACCCACGACCTCCAGCATAGCAGTAAGGGTCACTAACCACTAGACCAACAGGCCAACTCTGATATACACTTGCGTATAATGACGGTTTGGCATAGTGAAAAGTTGTAAATATTCTATAAAATTGACAAAAAATAAAAAGCCCGTTTTGACATTTGTATTTTGACTTTCTAACGGTTTGTCCGGAGTACTGCTAAAATAGTTACTACTAAACCGGACCCCTAATTATTATTTTATTTGTTTCTTTCAGTTTCGTGCAAAGTTACATTCTAGGGTCTTTCTCAAATGTCAAAACAGGCCTTTTATTTTCTAACCAGTAAAGTTATTGGTTTTATGGCAAAATATTCTCATTACATTATCAATCTTTTGTACTGTCATTAAAAAAATAATCTACTAAAGCGCCGTGACGTCATTGTCATGTGCGTACGCCTCCTTGGCTGCTGGGTTCTTCACTGTATCCCGTTCCTGTCGTTTGTGCATGACATAGAGAGCTCTGAAACGTAGAAAATAACGATTTATAAACTGTCTAAATGGCACTGTAGCGACATCTATGGCGCCACATAAGAACTAATCCTGCAACGCGCGATTTAATTCATGAATCCCCAAGCGACACCCGGTGGCCGCGCATCTATTGTCTTACTATTGTGTCTCTAATTGACGGTATCTGAAGGGTTAAAGAAAGAAAACATGTTTAATCCACTTAAATAGACATAAAAATCATTTCAAAAACATAAAAACCAGTTTCCCTGTCAGGTCATGTGTGTATCGGGCATAACTGTATTTGATTTGGACATATAACAGCCTGAAGTTATCTATCGGGCAATTGCTAGGCGGTTGCCGGGCAGTTTTTCACCAGATTTTGTCATCTGATTTACACGTGCATGCAAAATTTCAGCTCAATCGGTAACCGGGAAGTGGATCAAATTTAATTTGCTAGATTTGATTACAGACAAACATGAGGTGAAACTAAATAAAAGCTTGTAACAAGCTTTGAATGAAAATATTTTTAATAGCAAGCTTTTATAGCTCGGTATACCTATATAATGAATACTCGTGAATACGAATCATACGAGCCCAAACTCGATGGGGTTATGTCGTTTAACTACCAAGTTCCTACTTTACACATGTATGTAAAATTTCAGCTCAATCTTGCAAATTAAGTTTTGATCCACTTCCTGGTTAGGAGGAAGTGAGTCAAATTAAATTTGCAAGATTTGATCACAGACAAATATCGGGACAGGTGAAACTAAATAAAAGCTTGTAAAAAGTAAGTAATTGCTATAAAAACAGGATTATTAGGAAATTTCAGAGGAAATGGAAATGTTTGATTAATTAACATTGTCTGAAAATCTTTTTCAATTAAGACAAAATGAATCAAATGCAATAAATTAAATTGATTGCCTGCTTGCGGTTACCTATTAAAGTCCATTAGTAAGTTAAAAACCTTGTTAAAAAGTTGGAGTCGAGTCGAGTTAACTTTCAAAGTTTTAAGTGACGTTTCCGCTCCGGTCAATATACTTTTTTTTAAGATAATATATGACTTTTTAAACGGTTTAGTTTGACCTTTGTTTGCTTATTTATTTCGTGACTAAAACTAAATAAAGTACGACGAGGTTTTTTGATTATTAAAAAGGTGTCTAATAATTTGTGTAAGTAAGTATTTTATTTTGTAGGTTGGAGTGATTTTTTTCTGCGTGTCTCACGTCTCATAATTCGTCTCAAAAAGCAGGTTGCAATATAATATATAATTTGAAATCTACACTTCTACAGTAAAAGTATATTATAGAAAAGGATCTTTTAAATATTTTTTGGTGATTTACGTAAAAATGCGCAATTACGTAATAATAATACCCCTCCGTCGTGCGAGGGGTTAAGAGGGTCCTTTTCCACTCGCCTATTCGTAAACATCGAAAATGGTTTAAAAGATTGTTACTTCATTTAATGCAATCCAACGCGATGTTTGACGAAAGGGCAACGCAAAAAAAGAAAGATAACGCCTGAAAACTCTGTTAGTATTCGGTAATTCCGAGATTTACTCGAAAATTTCACAAAACTTGCTCCAGGAAATAGCTGTTTTTTTAAACCCTTAAAAGTTTTTGGAAAAAGTTGTCGTCACTTAGAATCTTAATAAAATTTGCAATGTCTCTAGCGGATTACTTTTTTGACTTTTTTAATTTTTAGGCAAATTATGAAGTGTCAAAGTTCATACAAAATAGGACATTTTCAGTGGTTTTTACTGGATTCGTTTTACACAAATTTAGAAATTGGTTTCTTTAGAAACCTAGATAATATCTACAAGATACTGTGTTTTCAAAATATCTAATGAAAAATGTGTAATAACGTCATAATCAGTTATGGGCGGTTGTATGAAAAACAGTGAAAATGTGAGTCATGATGCACCACCTTAAGCTACTAATTTGGAGACCTTTTTTCTTTTCTTAGTTTCAATCCCTACAAGCTAATAAAAAGTTGTGTGCTTATGTATATTAAACCAACAAAATGTAATTTATTTACTTAATTTTTCACGTTTCTCAAATCCCTCGTAATCCAGTTCTGAAATCCACGCAGACGAAGTCTCTGGCTTGTCATATTAAACTCAATTTTTTTCACATTTCAAACGAGAGTCGATTTCTCATTAGGCTTCATTGACACATTGATACCTACTTGACGTAATGATTTATGACGTACTAGCTTTTGCCCGCGGCTTCGCCCGCTTACATAAAATACAGCCAATGTAGACAAAAGCAGCTTTCTGTCGGTGAAAATATTTTAGCAATCGAACTAGTACTTTCAGAGATTACAACCTACAAACAAAAAAAATGTAAACGAAAAAAAAAAAACAAACTTCTTTATTATATTAGTGTAGAAAATTGATATGTATATAATTTGAACTCTATTATTATTTGTACAATGTTATATCATTAGGTATACAATGACTTACTTAAGTAAAATAACATATTAATTTACGACCTAAATCGCTCGATGTCATTGTCAACGTGTGCTTGTGTCCAAGAGAAAAAAAAGAAAGAATGAAACGTATTATCGAACACCGGTCAATAGTTTTGTTTATATGACGTATAAAATTCTTTCACGTATATAGAACTGAATGCTTTTGTAGAAAAGTTCACGGGCATACACTAATAAATAGTTTATAATTATTTCAATGTGGTTTTTTCCATACCTATTCGAGTGCTAAGGATTCTTTAACGCTATCTCTATCGTAAATTTTGACATATCTACTATATTAGTAGCATTAGTAATAATTTGGAGACGTTCGTAGAAGTTGAAGTCGAAAGGCTAAGGCAGGAGCTCCACTCCACTCCACTCCTACCTTAGCCTTCTAACCTAACCTGTACGCGTCGGAGTGTCCTATAATTGTGTTGTAAATAAGACGAATTATTTTGGAGAAGTGTGGGATTTTTACCTCAATAAAACCACTACATTGATCACCACTTATAGAGTCCCATGATCACTTAACAGACCTTTTATATATATATATATATTTTTTTGGTCGGGAAAATCATCCAATGACAACCCCCGCTCTTGGGCACAGCGAGAGATAGCTTCAGACTATTACCGACTAAAAACCCACCCCGTTCCTTCTAGCCTTCATACCGGGCGAGCTCCCTTTCGGATAACCCTGGCCCCAGTAATAACTTAAAAGATCTGAAACTTCCTCCGTACAACACCTTTTAGCTACTCCTAAAAGTAAGCCTATGACATCTACAAAACATAAACTTTTAACACATGCCAATTAGAAATTCACCACCAACGCCCCTGAGATCAGCCTTTGACCGAATAACGTGATCAATTTCAACTGACGTGTGCCATTTTGTTCTTACAAAGTCGACGACAAACCATTTAAACCGCGCTCTTGGCAGAATTCCGTCATGTATTATACTGATTACGTGATTGGAAACAGCCTCGACCTTTTTGAGTCGTTCAGTTTTTCCAAGAGCAATCAATTGGTTTTTGTGAGTTGAAGTATCTACTTTGTGGCGGTTTGTGGTGTGTAGTTGTCATTATGGAAGATACTGGTGTTTTTAACTTCTAAATATATTTTAATTATTGTCTTATGCTATTATCTATTTATATATTTATATTGTACTAGATTTTGACAGCGGCTTAAATTCGCTCGCATGAAAACAACTTATGCACTGTAACGTTAAATGTGCAAAACCTGAAATTAGTTTGATCAGAATAAAGAGCAGAATCAATTAAACCACTTTTTTGTATGGGTTACATTTTCCAAAAAAATCTTCATTAAAAATGTTGCCCTATCTTTTCTCACAGAATTAGATCAATTGAATTAAAAATCATTTGGGGTGTCTAAGGTTTTGCGCATTTAATATTACACGTTATATGATATTATAAAGAGATAAAATTTGTTTCTTTTTGTTTGTAAGAGGTAATCAATATGACTTGACTAAGGTCCTCCAACTAAGCTCTTCAAAGAAACAGATTATATTCCTCTTCATTTGATGACTAACTAATAACTGGGACTATAATTTAAAACTCGTACTCACATAAATATAAGGAAGGCCGGTATCGTCATGGTGCCTCCCAGCAGGTATACCGCTCCGGGCAAAGTCTCCACAGTGTTGGCAAATAATTTGCTGTACAGCGGTATGTAGATCACAGGAATCAGAGTCTCTACGAAACCGATGAGCGAACAGATTTTACCTGAAAAGAACGGATATTTGAATAAATTACAGTTTTATTTAGTTTTATTGTACTATTTCTAACTCACCCTACGATATGTTAGACAGATTTCTTCAGATATAAGCTTTATAAACAAATCCAATAACATTTCACCCGATTCGGAAATCTCGTAGCACTTGCGACTTTAAGAACAAGCTTTTCAGTAAATAGTTGAAATTACATAAATATCCTAACAGACCCAAAATGAAACCTTGAGGAACACAAAGTAATATAAGTACATTTAGCTTGTTCCCATGAAAAGGTCATCATCAACATTATCATCATCAAGCCTTTTTAATGTTGCCACTGCTGGGACTTAGGCCTTCCCCTAGGAGAAGGAATGGGCCGTAATCCACCACGCGGGCCTAGTGCGGGTTGGTGGATGTCACATGTCCTCACGATGTTTTTCTTCACTGTTTTGAGAGTAGTCGTGATGAAATAAATTACACAAAGTAATGCGCCTGGCTGGGTTTGAACCCGAGACCTACAACTCGTAAAGGTAAAGTTTGTAGTACATTTTCTATTTAAACTTTTACTGTTCATTTCAAGAAAACGTGTGTTTTTTTAGTTTAATATTCTCATTGGGTATATTTATTATTTTAGTGTTCCTATCATCTTCATTAAAATTTTAGCCGAAAGAACTCTACTGAGGGTTTAGACAAAGTAAAATTTCTCAGCAAATTAAAGTGTCAAAGCGTGTTTTGTTTGAGGCTTACTGAAATATTGAGAATCATTACTACTGAAAGAATGTAGGTAAAATTATCTGGACGACTCAGGATTCAGTCAAGCAAAATGAACAATTAGTTAAGTGCAGAAAGCAATGAACAGAGCCTGCTTAATTGATTTATTGGACGGCTTGATATCATCAATCAATTTTCGTTGAGAATATTTTTCAGTATTTTCTTTTGGTAAGTGTATTAATAAATAATAGCAGTCTGAAACTAATTTCTACGACGAAGACGGTACGGTTGGCTCTGTGATCGAGCGATTGGCAGATGCACTGTGTGTTGTTGGTTCGATTCCCACACGAAGCAAATATTAGTATTATATGTCCTACAGATAAGTGTTACACATCTTGTACATGTGTTTCTATGTTTGTAAGCACACCCTCGATACATGAGTTTTCCTAGTGAGGAAATAGAGAGGCCCAATATTTTTGACTACAAAAGAAAGATTTGAAAAGTGTAATACATAATTGGGGTTGACTGGGAACGAATATACCCTCTTGGATTCGATCCACTTGCACACATATATACCTACCAATACTGTACATGAAAATCTAATAATTAAATAATCCGAGCATCAACTCACTTAAAACTGACCAAATAATTTAGAAAGTGTAGTGACAGGGCATGGCTGGGAAATGCAATTTACTCAGCAATGGATTAAATTCTCGCACTCAAGTGGACATGCAATGTCTGCCACACTTTGTAAGAGCAAGAATTTAGGACAAACTCTATAGAGACAGATGGAGGGTACCTAGCTTGCTACTAGCTTTTTAAAGGCTCTGGAATACTTTAGCGTGTTAGTCTTAAGATAGATTAAAAGTTAAGACAACTTCTTCTCATTTGACTTTCGATAGCCGCTTACAATTTTGGTCCTACAAATAAAGAATTCTGTATATTTCTATCTATCGATCTTGCCTAACTTTTGTAAGGAAACGTCTATAGAGAAACACTGAATAACCAATATAAATTTAATCAAATACTTTACATAAACACGTGTAACGGTATTCTAACCTCAAAACATAATCATAACATTATACTTATAAAATGTCAATTGAGGAGATGTTGCTCACACTGTATTCGCCCACCAAGTGAACGATCTCTAGTTTATTTAATGCCTAGGCTAGTGTCACCCCACCATTGCTCCGGAAGTTTTTCAACGGACCAATAGTAGCGCGACACCAGTGTTGCCAATCTAAATAAATATTGTATCTAAATTCAGACACAGGGCTTTTTAGCAAATAAATCGACTATTAACAAAATCATAATTCCACTAATGCTAAAATAATTATATCTATCTCTAAAAATGTACGTCCATCTTCGAAGCGACAACATCCGGCCGTCCTGCGTACGCATCCGTCCCCGGATAGCGTCCCAGTCTGGTGCAATTGCTGAGAACAAAGTATATACATGTATTAAGTCACATTTTATCAAGTGAAATTTGATTAACTAAAGTTATTTGAGTTGGGGATCTACTCCGCTATTCCATCAACGGCCAGCAGAAGAAAGACCCCAAATCAAAAGATTTGTTGACATGACATATATTGGTATTCCGATGTAATCTATAACTGTTCCATCAGCGGTCAGTTATTGAAATGTCTAGATTTTGCAGTTCACCCTAGGCGATGCCTTTGGCCAACCCTAGTTATTTTACTACAAAACCCAAACCCAATAGCAACAGATCTATTTTACACGAATAAATACTGTTGTTCAAAATACCAATACATGTTTGAAGCAAATGCACTAGACATCTCATCACAAGTTGTATAGTAGTAAAAGTTGATAATGTGGAGAAATAAATTCATTACTTAGATTAATAAATACCTGACAACATCTTAGGCCATTTCTATACCTTCAGGATCTAGGTCGGCCAATTTGATCCAAAGTTTCATATTTTCAGCACACGTGGTCCCCTCATAACACTTGGTTGTTCTTTCGGCTCCACGCATATCCTTTACTTTGTAGCGATCATGTCCTAGTACTTCAGTCACCTGGAAAGGTCCTTTAAACAGCGGTAATAATTTAGTACTCTGCCCGTCATTCGATTGACTGGGGATTTTTATAACTACCAAATCGTTAACATTATACTGATGTGCCTCTTTTCGTTTGGAATCGAAAGCCTGCTTTTGTTTGTCTGCATTGGCCTGAATGCGAGTGTTAACATTATTCCTTAATAAAGTGACATCAACAGACTGATCTTGTGTCAACATGTCAGCATCAGTTTGTAGTCGGTACCCAAAGAATACTTCACTGGGTATGGCTGAAGTAGTTTTATTAATGGTACTGTTTATCCCTTGTTGAATACTCGTAATATGCATATCCCATTTATCATAGCTAGTGTTAGCACCCATAGTTCTTAATGCGTCCAGTATGGTGCGATTAAAGCGCTCCACCTGACCGTTAGAGCGTGGGACAGCAGTAGCTATTACATGTTGTCGAATATTTTTGTCCTGGCAGTACTTGACAAATAATTTGGACGTGAAAGAACTTCCAGCATCGCATATCAGACGCTTCGGATTACCAAAAACTTTAAATATTTTATCCAATTCACTAATAACAGCTTTACTTTTAGTGTTACGAACAGGTGATATAAATACAAATTTGGTAAATGAATCGACAGTCACCAATAGGTAAGTGTTTTTACGTGTAGTCTTTACAAATGGACCTAGATGGTCAATGTGCAATGTGTGAAAAGGCTTGGCATACTTAGGTATAGGATACAGTTTTCCTTCCTTTTTGCCGTGGATATTTTTATAGTAAATACAGTTAATGCAATTTTTTATATATTTGGACACAACTTTCTTCATCTTGGGAAACCAATAACACGACTTTATTCTCTCAATTGTTTTGTCCACGGCAAAATGGCCAAGATCATCATGATTGGCTTTAACAATCTGCCAAATACATTGTTTAGGGACTAGCCATCGTCTACCATAGTCCGTCCGGCGGTAGACCTTATTACCTAACAGCTCATAGTCGTTATACACTTTCTTATTAAGCTCGGCCTGACCTGACTCTAATATTTCTCTAATTGCACAAATACTTGGGTCTTGTAACTGAACTGATAACAACCAATCTGCTTCAGTAATAACCAACACACTTTCATTGCATATGGGGGTAGAGTCTGAACCAACCGAATTCCGGCTCAAAGCATCAACATGTTGCATTTGAGCTCCTGGTTTGTGCATTATCTCAAACGTAAATTCCTGGGTAAGTAACACCCACCTACCAATTCTAGAATTAATTTCTTGTTTATTAATCGTATATTTAACAGCATTACAATCTGTATAAATTTTGAATATAGATCCTAATAAATAGTGCCGGAATTTTTGAAGCGCAACAACTATAGCTAAAAATTCTAATTCAAAGGAATGATACTTTTTTTCTTCATTAGAAGTCTGTCGACTATAAAAATGAATCGGTTTTTCACCTTTATCAGTCAACTGAACCAGAATGCATCCTACGCCATCACGACTAGCGTCTGTGTACAGAATAGTAGGTAATTTGGGATCGTAAATGTTTAACATGGCGTTCTGTAACAACTCTCCCTTTAATTTATCTACGGCTAAGACTTGTTCAGATCCCCATTCCCATGTGATGTCTTTCTTTAAGAGCTTTGTCAACGGTTTTGCTATAAGAGCGCAATTCTTTATGAATTTTCTAAAATAATTAATGAGGCCTAGAAATTGTCTCACTTGGTGCACATTTTTAGGTTCAGGATAATTCTCTACTGCCTTTAATTTCTTTTTGCCTGGACGTATACCGTCTTCAGATATGTCATATCCGAGAAAGTTAACAGAGCTCTGGAAGAAATGACATTTCTCTAAATTTATTGTCAAACCATTATTTTGCAAAATTTCTAATACTTCGTCTAATTGTTTAATATTCTCATCAACTGATTCTGTAGCTATTAAGAGGTCATCCATATAACAAATAACTTTATCAAAGCGTAGTTTACCCAAGACCGTGTTCATCAATCTTTGAAATATAGATGGTGCATTGCACAACCCAAACGGCATCCTTTTAAATTCGAAATGACCGTCAGGGGTAATAAATGCAGTTTTAGAAATGGAATTTTCATTTACATTAATTTGATAGTAGCCACTTTTTAAATCAATTGATGTGTAGCATTTACATCCTCGAAGTTTGTCTATAAGATCTTCCACGATGGGCATTGGATACTTCTCTTTTATAGTTATTTTGTTTAGAGCCCTGTAATCAATGCACATACGTTTTTCACCTGAAGGTTTATCGACTAATAAAACCGGACTGGCATAAGCGGAGTTACTCTCCCGAATAATGCCATTTTTCAATAATTCGTCAATAATTTCCCTAGTTGCTGCCTTCTCGGATTCAGACATACGGTAAGGTCTCTGGTACACGGGTTTGTTAGTTGTTACTTCAATTTCTAATTCGACACAAGATGTCTGTCCTAATGATTGTAAATCTTTTGAAACAACTCGAGGATATTTAGCAAAGATATCATTTAACAATGAGATGTGTTCAGCTGAATCAGAGTTAAACATAGATGGCTCGATTAAGGCCACGTGTTCATTGCTTATAGGGCAAAAAGAAAGGTTATTTCCTACACGTGCATACATAATTCTTTTGTCCTCCGTAAAGTTTCTACCAACTAAAATAGGACAGCCAGCTAATTCATCACAAATATATAAGACCACATTAAGCTCAGCTGTGTCGACCATAATGTCAACCTGTACCCCATGAGTGACATTGGAGCAGGAATCCGTTTTAAATCCAGTTAGTAAAACAGACTTATTTAACTGAAATATAGCAAGGTTTAACTCGCATGCCAAAGAAGACGTTATTAGAGAGCAACTACTACCCATATCAATGAATGCTTGTCGTTTGTATCCATTAATAACAACATCCTTATAAAATTTATCCTTTGAAGTAGGCTCAGCAATAAGCTTAACTTCACTTTCCTTTTCAGGTTTTACTCTAGGTTTAGATCTACAAGCAAGCTCCAAATGACCAAATCGATTGCACGAATTACATTTGACATTGTCTTTTTGACTACAGGTGGTCTTTTTATGCCCAGGTTCACCACAACGAAAACATGTAATATTTATGCCCGCACTAGAAACAGAACTATGTATTGGTACTCCATTAAAGCTTGAAGAGCTTTCTGCCTTTTTATCTACAATAGAATGCCCTGAGCGAACTAAATTTTTATTATTTAAGCTGCTGTGCTTCTGAGCGCACTTTTGTTCAGAGTCAGCATGAATTTTCCCGTGCAAGAATGAGGCCAGTTCATCACAGTATTTAAAATTACCAGCATCTGCCGCAGTGCTTATATTTTTATCGCCAATTGATCCTACAATAACCGAAATAATATCCTGTTCAGAAAACGACAACCTCATTTTGTCAATTTTGCCTTTTTGTACAAAATAGAACTCATATAATGATTGACCGTCCACAGGTTTGGTTTGGATCAAGTCTTTTAACAAACTATACATATTGCGTTTTATTTGAAAGGTATCTAACAGTGTATTTCGCCAATCCCTCCATTTCCAGGTCGTCCACTGTGTTTGGTTTTTTTGAAGAGAGTCGTACCAGGTTTTAGCAGTATTGCGTAATTTTTGCAACGCTTGATATTGTAAAACACGATCAGACCAACGGAAAGCACGAGCGTTGGCTTCCACTACATTAATCCACATTTCAATATCGTCCACTAATGGGTCAAACTCGGGGATCACAGATGATAAAATAACATTCTGACTTACTGCGGGAGACGCACGCCTGGTGCGTCTCCTTTTCTTACGCCTGTGTCCATCAGAGCTGCTCGACGAGGGTGAGCTAGATCTCGAAGACGAGCTATTCGTGCCACTCGTACTTGATACTTTTTTTCCTCGAGTGCGCTTACGGCGTCGCGGCATGTTTGGGCGCGTTTTCGTAACACTTCTGATGTAAGGAAACGTCTATAGAGAAACACTGAATAACCAATATAAATTTAATCAAATACTTTACATAAACACGTGTAACGGTATTCTAACCTCAAAACATAATCATAACATTATACTTATAAAATGTCAATTGAGGAGATGTTGCTCACACTGTATTCGCCCACCAAGTGAACGATCTCTAGTTTATTTAATGCCTAGGCTAGTGTCACCCCACCATTGCTCCGGAAGTTTTTCAACGGACCAATAGTAGCGCGACACCAGTGTTGCCAATCTAAATAAATATTGTATCTAAATTCAGACACAGGGCTTTTTAGCAAATAAATCGACTATTAACAAAATCATAATTCCACTAATGCTAAAATAATTATATCTATCTCTAAAAATGTACGTCCATCTTCGAAGCGACAACACTTTGAAAATATGTTAAAGTTCACGGGTTTTTCTGATAACACAATACTTTTGCACGTGGAAACTATTTATATACATATAAATGGTTAAATATTTACATTAATATTGGAAAGCATATAAGAAATATCATAATATGAACCTGGGTCGTTCGAGCCGGATAACTAGGACATTATTTCAATTGAAGCATTTTATACCGAATCTTTCAGATTAATAATCTGAAAGAGTCTGTTAACGAAAACCAATTTATTACAACCACAACCACTACAAGCAAATTGTTTGCACTTTTGCTGCTTACCATGGTGGCATTTTCATATCAAATATGAACAAACACACCACTAATTCGTACCATATTTAAATTTATAAACCCATCATCTATAAAAAGATCGACAAACATAATTATTAGTTTTTTTTTTATCTTAAATTATGTTTCGCTTGATCTTTCATATAGAATCCGGTTATTGGTTGATGTTGATGATGATTATAATAATAATGCCACATGCCTCGAAGCTGACATCAGAGGTTGATAAAAACTTAAGGATCTGTGGTTTTTAGAAATCCATATAATAATATGTCTTTATTACTTTATTAACATTTAAATAAAGTTTATGATATGACACATAATGTTTTTAGAGAAAGGGATAACCAATAAAACTATGCTTGAGTTTAAGATGTTTTTCAGATGGGAAATTATCCAATGACTTCTCCCGCTATAGAACGCAGCAGAATGTCAGACTTTTACTGACTAAAACCCACTCCTATATTCCTTCTGCCTCCCTAGTAGGCTTTGACCCTGCTGGATCTCTACGATTTTCAGCAGGAGGGGCCCAGCTGGGTCGAAGCCTACTGGGGACAGGGTTGTCCGAAAGGGAGCTCGTGCCCCGGTATGAAGGCTAGAAGGAACGGCGCGGGGTTTTTAGTCAGTAAGAATCTGACACTGTCTCCCGCTCCACCCAAGAGCGGGTTTCGTCAAAGATGATTTTCCCCGTCGACAAAAAAAAAGGCACGCGTGGAACACTCCGGTCCGGTCGGCGAAAAGCAATGATTTTACTGCAGTTACGGAACGCAGCCGCAGCGTAAATGACAACGATATTAATATTACTATCAACTTTTCTTGCTAGTATCAAAATAATATATTTAAAAAAAAAATGCTTTTATCATTAGATGATTTTACCACGTAAAAAAAGTTGAAGACAATAATTCTGTTTATCATACTCTAAAACTGCGGCTAAAAATAATTATTTATCCGTAATTATTTTAATAGGAGTTGATGTAACGTGTAGCCTTCACTCACACTTGACCGGGTTTTCAATCAAATTAAGCTACCCACGCTTTGCACGTGTCTGTTTTTATATTGGTGTCTAAGCTTTTTATATTGTGTTTATTAATTTATCTTTAAACTGTTTGGTTTCTCACCTTGATTCTTATATATTGATTAATTTGCCGTAAATATATAAATAACTATAAGTACCTATATTTTAACCCTTTTCTAATGTGAGAAATCATACTTCTGCTTAAGAGGGTCCTTCTCCACTCACTTATCGTAAACATCGAAAATGGTTTAAAAGCTTGTTACTTCATTTAATGCAATCCAACGCGATGTTTGACGAAAAGGAAACGCAAAAAAAGAGAGATAACGCCTGGAAACTCTGTTAGTATTCGGTAATTCCGAGATTTACTCGAAAATTTCACAAAACTTGCTCCAGGAAATAGCTGTTTTTTTTAAACCCTTAAAAGTTTTTGGAAAAAGTTGTCATCATTTAGAATCTTATAAAATTTGCAAGGTCTCTAGAGGATTACTTTTTTGACTTTTTTAATTTTTAGGCAAATTATGAAGTGTCAACGTTCATACAAAATAGAACATTTTCAGAGGTTTTTACTGGGTTAGTTTTACACAAATTTAGAAATTGGTTTCTTTAGAAACCTAGATAATATCCACAAGATACTGTGTTTCCAAAATATCTAATGAAAAATGTTTAATAACGTCATAATCAGTTATGAGCGGTTGTGTGAAAAACAGTGAACATGTGAGTCGTGATGCACCACCTTAAGGGTGGACTGAGAGCCAGGCATGCCAGACTTTTACTGAGTAAAACTCAAATAAGTTCCTGCATATGCCCTTTACATCCTAAGGCCACGATAATTCTTCAAAACATTTCCGCAGCCCTAGCAGGTACGGCGGGCGGCCTTCCTGGGCCTCTTCAGTTTTGGTGTAATTTTTTTGAAGCGCGCGTTGTACATTATGCGCTGTCAACTTGGGCTTGATTTTTACTGAATGACCGGACGGCAAGTTAGCTATTGCTCGTCGTCCAACCGCAAAAGGTGCGGAACCCGCGGTGGCCAAGAACCGCTCTACGACTCCCGATGCTCGGGGCGTTTCCTGTCGCGGCAGTATGGGCTTTAGATAATACATCAGTATGCCATCCATCAAAACAATTTTTTTTATAAATTAGGTACTTGAATGAAACCGAATAAATTTATAAATTTATTTAACGTCCTTATCAAAGTTTTTTCATTATTTAATTAGCACGGGCTTACCAATGAAATTTAATTAAAACACCCACTAGCAGACTCGAGCCCAATTGATGCATCACAGGTTTAAAAATGAAAATATATCCGTAGCACAAACACGTGTCTATAGCGCTAAGTGAAGTGTTACTAACATAGTTTTAAATCATGTCATTTATCATTTAGTCTATAAAGTATTAGTAATATTTCGGGTTCTGTGTCTTGAAATATTTTTTTTTTATATATAGCGGCCTAGCACACGATACCAATTGGGCCACAAGGAATTTCTAAAAAGGAAATCCGTGATCCTAAAACACAACAGGTAACTAAAAGAAACAGGTTTGGTTTTAGTCACTACAAGATGGACACCTCTGCCGCTTCACAATTAAAAAACCAATTAACGAAGAAGGCTTAGTATATAATTTGCAGTCGTGCAAAGCTGGGTCGAGTCACTAATAAAATTATAAATGCGAAATGACTCGTAACTGTATTTGTCTGTTTGCTGTATTTTTTGATGAATTTTGATTTAGAAAAATATCTGAGAAAGACATACTTTTTGTCCCGAGAGTAGAGAGGGTGTCACTTATAGTGTCCCTTGGGTTATTGTTCGATTGAGATAATATCATGGACAGAAAATTGTGTGTAATAAATATAACAAAAATTCAAAGAGTCGTTAGCCAGATAATTTACTCTAAAGATAAAATCAAAAATAAAAAGTAATGAGAAGTTGATCAGTCACATTTTTCTTAAGGTTTTGAATTCCGATAAAATATTAAAGCTTTCTTTAAAAATATTTTCTTAATCTAAAGGCTTTTACAATCATTTGTCTTTCAAAGATTCACGTTAAAAGTATAAAATCTTCACAATTTTATTCGTTTGATTTTTGGATTAATCAAATAGTCTTTTCTTATCTTTGAACTCTAAAACAAAGCCCAAGGGGTCAGATAATAGAGTCCAACTACTGAATAAAATATGTGTAAATTTATTCTGAGTATGAGCCACCGTGAATTATTTTTTATATAAAATTTATAACCTTTTTTAAATAAGTCTAAGTTCTCATAAGATATATAAGTCCCGTGGGCCAGTATCAGGCATGACAACACTTCTTTTGCTAAATGATTCATGAGATTTATGACTTAGATTTATTCATTGCAATGACCCTATGTAAATGGTAGTCGTATCTTAAGAATACAGTCTGAAAAGGTCAGTGCAGATACAATTTTTAGGGACCACTGCAATTTGAATTCTTAAAAGAAACTTGTTAACCCAACTAGTGTTTTTATTTGAGTTTCTCATTTAAGTGATATTTGAAGATTTTGATGATCCTTTTACCGCAAAGTCATTTTATAGAAGAAGGCAAATCATACGTGTTAAATCCAGAATGTTTTCAGTCAAATTTTCTCCATAACTAACTTTCTGCACCATTTTTTTTCCAAAGACACTGTAATTCATTGAACCCCAAGCGAAGAGCATTCACTCTCTCATTGCCTTTCTATTGTATCTCTAATTACGGTATTTAAAAGGTTAATTGTGGTAAACATTATTTATACTTTAAGAATAAGGATCTTCTATCTGCTTACGCATATATATAAAATACTAGCTTATACCAGCTTTGCTCAAATGAAAGTAAAAAAAAAATGTCGCAATGACCCGAGACGAAGTACAATATATGCTATTTCCGGACATGGTTTGTATGCCAAGTTTTATTCAAATCAGTTCAGTCATTCCAGCTTGAAGGAATAACAAACATACTCGTAAACACACCACACACTAATAAAGTTTCGCTTTTTTAATTACATAATTTAATTTTTTTTTAGTGTCGTATTTTTTTATTTTTTTGTACTTACTGGTATATGCGTGGGCATAACATTTTATTTTTACGTAATAAGTACCATGATTATAGAATTTAAATAAAATAACTTACCAACTTGATCCTGCTTTACAACCTTAGTACCAAGAGACCTGATAGCTATGGCACCAGAGTTTCCAAAGAAGTCGAAGACTGGGGCAGCATACAGCCAGTCCCTCGTTGGAGCCAACCCATATACGTAACCAGATACTGTTTTACAAGCTGTGGCTATAATACCAAGGAAACTGTCATGCATCTTCATCTTCTTACTGAAGAGCGTAACAGCTACTGCGGAACCTGGAATACGGAGAACTGATTAACATTTATTTGAATTTAGAACAACTGGAGGAGATCGCTAATTTTTTTTTATAGGCGCCTTGGAGTTTCTTTCCGGTTCTTCTCCAAAGACAACGACCAGTTGAAACCGTGCACTAGCTTTATAAGTGCCCATGAAGGCCTATGTGAAATAAAATTATTTTGAGTTTAATTTTGTATATTTCCGATAGTCGCAACGCATAAAGGCCAGATATTGAATCTCAGCGAAACAATTATAACAATAATATTCTACAACCTCCCGTTGTCCCAAACAAAGCAGAGCTTATGCTATGAGCATTCGACAACTAATAACTTTTATATTTTTATCTTATTTTTTTACACAGTAATTTATATTTGTAACTATTAAATATTATAAATTAATAAGTACATACGAACTGTACGAATATGTAAAAAAAAAACAAATATTTTAAATAAATTACACCCAGACGATTGCGCTTATCACACAAACATTTGCCTTGGGTGGGAATAAAACCCACGACAACCGAGATAGCAGTCAGAGCCACTAAACACTAGACCAATAGGCCAGTCAAATTAAGTCTTGGACCCAGTAGCGAAGTTACATGAAAGTAATATAGAGCTGCCAAAAGTATTGACTAACTGTCATACACCCACAGGTTCCCAATATGGTAAAAGTTTCTAATTCATAAAACCGCTAATCGCCTTTCCAATGCCTCAGTTGGTGTTGAAAGTTTTCTAACATAATGCTACAACTTTACCTAAGTGGTCAAATTAATTTCCATATTCTTAAATGTTAGAGATGATTGGAGAGACAAAGTTTTTTTTAATCTTTCATATTACATACTTTATAATACTAACTGTTGCTAGCGGCTTCGCTTGCATGAAAGTGAAGTGAATGCGTGAGTCATATGTAAGTTTATATTATATTCAATACTAGCTTTTGCCTGCGACTTCGCCCACGTACACAAAATATACCCTATATCACTCAGGAATAAAGAAGCTTCCTATCGGTGTAAAAATCTTAGCAATCGGACCAGTACTTGCAGAGATTACCTCCAACAAACATTATATCAAAAAAGCAAACTTTACCTCTTTATTATATTAGTCTAGATTATATGTTTGTTTATTGTACATATATTTTTGTTCCCTTGTTTCCTTCTTAAGATTTTTTTATGCACCTGCCTTATTTTCACTTCACCACCCTCGGTTGACTGGTAAGGAATGCCTAAAGTCCGCTTTTGTACCTTTGTGTGGCATGATGTTTTCATCATCATCTTCCTGCCCTTGTCTCGTGTTATTTGGGGTCGGGGCAATACGTCACCCGTCATGCTATCAATAACTTTCTTTTCTTTCATATCTCTTCACACAATCCCTCCATCTTTTTTTCGGCCTCCCTCTCTTTCTCCACGAAGTTTTAATAAATAAATAAAGTGAAAAATTTACCCAAACGGATGTACTCTCAGTTTAATATGTATAAGCATAGCAGAATCTGCCTTTTTTAATGAACCCAATGCTGGGACTCCGGCCTCCTTTCTGGAAGAGGGAATGGGTCGTAATCCACCACGCGGGCACAGTGCGGGTTGTCACACGTCTTCGAATTTTTAATTCTAGATGTCCTAGAACCTCATGATGTTTTCTTTCACCGTTTTGAGGGCAGTGGTGATGAAATAAATTATACAAAGTAATGCGCCTGGCTGGTTTTCTCGCCTGGTCGTTACCACTCGGCCACCACTGCTCTACTGCTCTTAAAATGTATCCAATATACTATTCCAGGACATAGTGTACCGATCAGCTAAATGTCGTCCAAATCCGTTCAACCGTTAGAGCGTGAAGAAGTAACAAACATAGTACACAAATACTCACAAACTTTAACCTTTATAATAATATTGTGATAAAAACTAACTCTATTCTGTTATAATTATAAAATTGAAACAAGAATGAAGATCAAGGCATTACACTAATTTGACATCTCTAACTTAGTTTTTATAATTATAATCACACAAATAATACCACGCGCAGTAAACTAAATTAAACAAGAAAGAAAAAACACAATTTACCTTTATGTTTTTTTAGGTTTAATAACTTTTGATACCACGCAACGCATTGAATAAAGTAAAAAGGTTATTATTCGAGCCAAACCTATAAACAGAAATGTTAATAAAGCCTGGAGGGCACTTGAAACAATTTAAATGAAATAACATCATAATTGAACTTCTTGCTTATTATTTCGCTCAAATTCTGTTCCATAATCTAACCACAATAAACCTGATGATGCTAAGACTCACACATAGGGTTTGTCGGTATTTTATTTGTAACTATTTGACTGGCCTGTTGGTCTAGTGGTTTGTGGCCCTGAATTCTATATGCCAGAGGTCGTGGGCTCGATTCCCACCCAGGACAAATGAGCATAATCATTTGTTCTGAGTCTGGATTTAATTTAATTATAATTTATGTATGTGTTTAGAAATATATAAGTATGTTTTTCAGTTGTCTAGTACTCGTACTCATAACACACGCTCTGCTTAGCTTGAGACTAGACGGCGTTGTGTGTGATAGTTCTGGAATATTATTTTTATAACCTACGCGTGTGTATATTGAGTAGGATTTTTCTCCAATATAACTATTCTATTTAATCCCAATGCAGGTCAATGATCTTACTCTAACTTTGCACATATATCTCTGTGTTTTCATTAGGAATCAAACTTGTCTTACTCTCTGCGATATTGTCTGGTATACTGTGGTTCATTTAGCCTATTGCTCATCTAAAGTTTATTCTTGTTCTACATATTTTCTAGTGATTCTAGCACAAAATAGATGATATAATAATACATATAATATTATAAAATTGTTTAGTAATTTGATTTTTGTTTGTAGGAGGTAAAGTCTTTGTCTGATAGCTAACATTTTTCACTGATAGAAAGCTGCCTTATTCTAGAGACATAGGCTATATTTTATGTACATGGGCAAAGCTGTGGGAAAAAAATGTGTTTGTAAATTATGGACACTACACAGACTATTTTTTTCCCGCCGCAAACACCGATCTGTATTTTCGATTTGTTTTTACTATGTTCACGTTGCTATCATCTTCTACATATGTATTAGTGTAAAGTATACTATTATCTCAATATAAACCTGTTCAAGAATTATAAACTACGTTATTATATCAATGATTTTCATACCTGCAGTGCCCATCAATATGGAATATGTGCTGAATAAACTCAGGTCTACGACGCTCATACTAAACTTAGTCAACGCATACAGGAAAAGAACCGCTGCTTCACCTGAAAAAAGGAAATAAGTGTTATTCAAGGGTAAATATAATGAAGATATTCCGTGTACAAAACGATTAAAACAATTATGAAATTATTATTGTCTGTTTTATGTAAATAAGCTTGTTTTTATTTGCATAAATTTAATATTGAAATCATAAATAAACAAAAACATCTTCATCATTAATCTTGGAGTAGTCTAAAGCCTATAGAACCAAGTGAATTATAGTGGATTGTTTTGCATCAATTTATAGCTAATTGTTTCCAATACTTACTAATCGTACATGTATAATGTCCTTTAAAAAGAACGAGGAACCATGAAACTAGGCCATGGAGACCATTTACACCGATAACTTATTTTCTATTTAGGTAATTAGTAAACATATACATATTTTAACATAATAAAACTGGTTAAAGTACAAAAGTACATTGGTATTGAATCCGTAATTTATAAATAAGCCTTACCAAAAACCGGTCCCATGATGACGATATGTGCACAAATTACCAAAATTATTTGTACAAACTGCTTTCCTCGAGATAAGAAGACCAATGATATAGTATCCCACACATTCTTAGGATGGAAAAAGTCTAACACTTGCTGCATCAAGGTCCCTTCCAATTTCACAGTCCTTACATTCTTGATTTTGAAGTAAGTGTAGAAGAATCCAAAGATATACAAAGCTAAATTGATGCTGAATATTCCATAGTATCCAACGGCTTCTGTTAACACTCCACTTATTGATGTACCGAATGGAACTCCTAATGTAACAATGATTCCAACTAATCCGATTCTGAATGTCCTTGATTCTACGGTTGTAAGATCAGCAATCAAACTGTATGAGCCCATCAATGCGATTGCATAACCTCCTGTCATAGCTGAAGGTAGAGCTTCAATTAACGCAGTTGACCACAACGGCCATTCTAGGAAGAAATATGTTGTCAAAAGCAAACCAGCGGAAGATATTATTTCTCCTATAACAGGTATCAGCATCAAAGCTTTTCTATTACCAGTTTTGTCACTCCACGCTCCAACATTCAATATGACAATAGCTGGCAAACTGCTCTGTAAGGGATTTTGCCATGCTGTCATTTCTGCTATTAATTTAGTTGCATTTATTTGTGCCTCTGTACCGATAGTATCATTTTCACTGACATCACCGTTCACTGCTCTCAAACATATTTCTTCTGATAAATTCAAATCTACTCGACATGCTTTTTCTATGTTAAGCTTTTGCACTGCCAATCCTGAAATAGCTATCGGCAAAATGTAACACAACAAAAATGGTTCAACTGTAAAGAAGTTGAAAAACTTCCGAATGAGAATCCCACAAGTCACTGGTTCTTTTTCTTTATTTTGGTCACTGTCTCCATTAGCTTCTAAATTGTCTTTATTATTAAGTTCTAGACCTTTTTCACTTTCTCCGTTCATGTTGATAATTTCATGTCACTTCTTACGATATTTTAAATGTTTTGTTCTAACGAGTGCGTTTGTTTGTAAATACGTTAACCGACTGGCAGCTCGACCGTAGGTCATCGGAAACATCACGGAAACTTGTTTCTTATTATCGTGGCTGCTAGTACGAGTATCTTCATAAGTTGAAGAGGATCCTACTCAATGTGCCCTTGAACTAAGATGTATCAAAGTTTAATTATATTCTTAATTTTTTTTAGATACTTTAAATGTCACCGAATATTTTAAATAAATATCACAGGTCCCTTTTTTAATTAATAGGTCCACTTGAATATAAATTGCGGATATCGAGGTATATGTAGTTGGTTTAGTAAACATTAAATTCATGAATCTATATGGTATCTAATATTTTCTATCAATACATTTGTTTTATCTTTTTTTTTTATAAAATCATGATTTACTGTTAAACTTCAAACATAAGCATTTCCATTTCGAAACAAAACCAAATAATTGTCCTTATTTGTATTATTGTAAAATTACTGCATTATTTATTAAAACTGTAGAGAAATTTTACTGAAATTCCTGATAGCTGTGTCTAAGAATGTTAGTACATTGAACATTGTTCCCTTTACTTTAGGAGTACTTAATGTAATAAATAACCTCAAAACGTCCCGGAAATTTACAATAACTTATTTAAATTGAAGTTCGCTTTTGAACAAAATGAAAAGAGTATTGAATGAAGTATTAACACACAGAGTTAGATGAACTATAACACTGTCATTAATCTTTTGAATACCGTAAGAGAGATACAATAGAAATTCAATGAGAAAGCGAAGTTTGCTTGGGCTCTAATGAATTAAATCAGATTTTCTCGATAAATATTCAATTCAATGTCATTTTATTGTTACCGAAAATCCCATTGGCAATGGATGGCGATCGGATTGCCAGTGTGTAAAATTAATTATGCGCGGATAACGCCTGTTGCAACCGGATACAAATTCGTCGTGCAACCGATTGATTTCATTAATGCAACAGGCGCTTCAATAGCCTTTAGTTATTTCCCGATTCCGTTTGTTAACAGTTTAGTGACAGCTCTAGTTCAAATGTCATGTAACGTCTCTTTGTTAGTCAGTCTAGTAATTAATCCGGTGTTGCAATTTTATCTGTTAACAATGAATAAATTTATTTCCCAAGGAAATAACCTTCTTGTATAATCATTAAAAGTAGAATGTCTATTGAAACCATCTGAATAATTGGAAATTATTTCGATAAATTTTTCCTAAAGACATGGAAACTCTTTAAAGTAGTTAGATTTTTTTTCTAATAGCACCTCCTATCCCATATTATTTGGAAATACCTACCTAGCATATGTAATGCAAGATTGTCTAATCTTTATACTCATCAAAATGAATCAAATAAAGATTTATTACTTTATTTCAGTTATTTATACTGTATATTTATTAAATATTTAAATATTTCAAAAAATAAACATTTAATTATTTTTTTCCTTTATTTGCCTTCTTCACTAAGTTTTAACATTTTTAAATATTTCCTAAAAAAACATATGAAGAAACTCATTTAAAAATATAAAAAGTAGTTGTCCGCCGGTGTCGGAAACAGGCTAAAAACTACCGGTGCTTAGGGCTCCAGAGACAAGAACATCCTCACAAGGTGAGCCGTATCGAGAAGTACTGCCTTCTGTATCAGGCCCTTGATCCAACCGCGCAACGACAGCTTCCACAGATGGTCGTCGAAGCTATCGGCATAATAATAGCCGAGTCTTATTATTTTTATTATTTTAAAGTATAGGATTTTTTCCTTTGATTACCAGCAAATTTCTAGTTCGAAATTTTATTTATTGAAATGCTTTCCTTTGACCTTATTTTCTACCTCTGCTGCTAAATGATAACATATAACCAATTAAGGCTGTATTTAATTATAAACTAGCTAAGTATGTAACTAATACTTACGTACTTAATTTACAATTACGTAGAAAATTGATTAGATTCTATAGCTAAAAACTAACAAAATTCTGTAATTAAATAGACTAACAAATTAGAGATTTTTTCCAACCTCAAAAATACTAGTGACTCCTCACGAATTCGCCCGCATCTATGGTTATTATCCTGCCCTAGTTTGGTTTTCTCCTATTAACAATAAATTACCTATCTAACACTAAATATTTATTTTTATTTTGAACCAGTAATTCTTGAGATTGGCGCGTTCAAACAAACTAAGCTTTATAATATTATTACTATAGCTAACCCGTAATATCCCACTGCTGGGCCAAGGCCTTTTTCCATTCTTTCCAACGATCATGGTTTTTCGCTTTCTCATTTCAATTATGAACAGCGGGTCGGACCAGAGACGCGAACTGTAACTGTGTAAGGAAATGATATCTCACTCGTCCAAACTTGAAAGCAGAAAATCTGCCACCAGGACACAAACTGAAGTGGCCAATCTGGAAATCTTTGAACCAACTGTGGACTCAGGTTGACCGCTGCAAAGATTATACTGGCCAAATGCGATTTCTTTCACCCATTGCAAATACAATGCCAGTGTGGAGTCACTACACAGAATATATGTCATCTCCTTTCCTGTGTGTTTTACGAGCCCACAGCTCATTAGATATGCTTTGGTCTACTTTCTTGCAATGAAAATTTAAGATTTTTTTTTTTATTGAAAAACCATTCAAGAATATACCAGATAAAGTGCAAGATCAATTCTCAGAACTAGTTTTTCACAGTAGGTACTTTTGAATACCTACCTAGTTACCTTATTACGTTCCATTCATGTAATTCAACAATAGCCACCAATTTCCATCAGGTCATTGGACCACGCGTATCTGGCAGAAGGTTGTGGCCGCTTTCTATGGCCTCAATTCAAGGATCCTAATACCCAGTTGTAGGGCCCATAACTACGTGACCAGCTCAGTAAAACCAATTTACTTATTTTTGATATCACGTACATGAAGTATGTGGTTTCTAATATCTTGAGATTACATTTCAAGAACATGTACTTGCCATGATCTTAATACGTTGGTCCGTTATTGTTTTTTTTTGCAGTTGGTAATATTTAGGGTCAACTTTAATGGGTCCTCTATTTTTTTTCCGGTGGGAAAATCATCTAATGACATTTCCCGCTCTTGAGCGAAGCAGGAGATTGTGTCATACTTTTACTGACTAAAAACCCACTCCTGTTCCTTTGTTGCCTTTCTTACCGGGGCTGAGCTATCTTTCGAACTAACTCTGGCCTCAGTAGGCTTCGACCCAGCTGGGAAGCTGCTGCTGCTCTTTGAGGCGCGCCAGCGACGACTTTTGCTTCGTCCGGACGGTTACTGGACGGTCGGACAGCGAGCTACCCACTGCTCGCCGTCTTCAAGCTCTCATGGTTCCCCCATTAAAGTTGACCCTTCAAGGCTCATTAAGTTGTTGTGGGTTGTTATTAATAAACGGCGGTGGCTGTACCTAATAAATTAAAATTAAAATTAAAAAAAATATTTGTTGTCATAATAATTATAAGGTTGATACTACTCATGAAGCCTCTAACTGCAGAACTAGGACGGCCTGTGTGTCAAGAGCCTGCGCCCTCCCAATTTTATTTTGGCTCTATTTATTTCTAATTCTTATTAACAAAATGTATATTACTAGCTGCTCCCAGCGGCTTCGCCCGCGTGATAGCAGAAAATTATCCCAAGAGAACATACTTCCGGGATAAAAAGTATTCTATGTCCTATTCCAGGACATGGTCTATCCGTGGGCGTATCCGTAGGCGTGAAGACGTAACAAACAAACTCACTTTCGCTTTTATAATATTAGTAAGGATTTTATAACATACTCTTATATGTTAAATAACTAAAATACTAATTCTAAAATTAGCTAAATCGTGCTGTGTGAGTGTTTATAAATGGACGTTAACAAAAGATTTTAATTTTAAATTTTTTAGCCATAGTATAATTAGCCTTAATTTTAAAGTTCCCACTGCAGAGACTCGGGCCTTCATGCGGGCTAGTGGACATTTGAAGACATGCCCCATGATGTTTTCATTCACAATTTTGAGGTAATTAAATAAATGACAGAAAGCAAAGCACCTGTCTGGATTTGACTAGCCGTTACCACTGAGCCTTTTTTCGAGAATACTTAGATATTTTTTTTTATTTTTTTATTAAAACTTTATGCACTTGTAAGCACTGTACTAAAGCGGATTTAATACCTCAGACATTTTCTACCAATCGACCTTAGGGTGGTGCAGAAAGATAACAATAATATTGCAACAGTGGATTACTATTGTAATCCGCGTGACAACTGCAGGGTTAACTTTTTCCATGAAGGTTATTTTACTAATGATTGTGTTAGTACACGAAGCATCAACAACCTCAAAATTATTACACGAACTCTCTAGTGTAGAAAGAATTCATAATTTTTTCTTTTTCTTTAGTAGAAGAGTACTGCTTCTCTGACCAATTTTGTTGCAGGAGAATAGAGAAATGGTTTTTCTAGGACAATTTTTTAAGTTTTCGTACCTCAAAGGGAAAAAACGGAACCCTTATAGGATCACTTTTTTGTCTGCCTGGTTTTCTGTCTGTCTATCTGAGCATAAACCTTTAATTTGGGGAACGCATGTAAGTATCGAGTTGAAATTAAAACCATATACTCAGATCTCCGGTGCATAATGATGATGGATGATTTTTTTTATTTTCTTTTACGGTAGGTAAAAATCATCTTATTACAACCCCCGCTCTTGGGTAGAGCAGGACATAGTGTCAGAATCTTACTGACTAAAAACCCACCCCGTTCCTTCTAGCTACTTCATACCGGGGCTCGAGCTTCTTTTTAGACTACCCTGGCCCCAGAAGGCTTCGACCCAGCTGGGTTGTAGTCCTGTTACTGACAACTCCATGAGGCGCGCGGGAACAGTGCGCGCCATATGATGGATGATGATGATGTTGATGAGTGATCTCTGATAATGTTTTCTTTGTAAAAATCTGTCACACTCTCTCGTTCCACCCAGAGTGGAAAGAGACATTTAATGACATGCCACCCCAAAAAAAGTATCTTATGACTGTGTTGAAAGGTGGCCATCGAAACTGAAATAACATTTGCAACTTTTCTCACTGTTTCATACTCTGTTTTGCCGACTCTGCATGCATAATATGTCACTGAAGCCTTATTCCACTAGAACTGTATCAAGTCTATACTAGCATATGAACGAATTATATTATTCGTTGACCTCGAAAAGGCATACTCCTCCTCCTCTTGGCGTCGTATTGACAAAAAAATAAAAAATAATCTATACTAATATTATAAAGAGGTAAAATTTGTAAGTTTGTAAGTTTGTAAGTTTGTATGTAGGGGGTAATCTCTGGAACTCATAATCCAATTGTAAAAAAAATTTAACTGGCAGAAAGCTACATTATTCCTGAGTGCTATAGGCTATAAATTGTTTCTATAGCATGTATATTAACCGAGCTATCACAACTTTTGTCTAGCAAGTCGGAAAAAAATACCTCATAAAACCGAATTATTTGCGTGCGCTGCCTAAACAGTTGCTTAAAATTAAAAACAATGTATGGCTACCTGGTTCGTCTTAATTATTTCTACAAAAAAGTCCGCGATACCATATCTCTATCTTTTATATTTTTTCTTTTATACTTCTTTTATTGCATTAAAAATAAATTTTTTCGGCATACTTACGTTTGGCTGATTATTTGAGCAACAAAATATTAATTCTTATGACATTAAATTATTTCAGTACCACAAGAACATCATATAGATAAGATTTGCCATTTACAGCATATCAATTGGTCATACAGTTTCGGAGATAATTTAAAATGACTAAAACGCAAAATGCATACTAAATAGCATAACTTTCATTGTGCAGACGTTTTACCTATTTTTTTTATTTTTTTTTTTTTATGCTGGGCAAAAATCATCTTATGACAACCCCCGCCCTTGGGTGGAGCGGGAGATAGTGTCAGACTCTTACTGACTAAAAACCCACCCCGTTCCTTCTAGCCTTCAAACCAGGGCACGAGTTCCCTTTCGGATAACCCTGGACCCGGTAGGCTTTGACCCAGCTGGGCTACTGCTGTTGCTGACAACTTCTTGAGGCGCGCGGGAACAGTGCGCGCCGTCGACGTCTTGGGCTCGGTCCATTACCGGACGATCGGACAGCAAGCTACCCATGGCTCGCCGTCCGCGAGCCCGCGTCTTCGGTGGCCGGAAATCGGGATCGGAATCCCGGCGGCGGCGGCGGGGGCGCCGTTGCCTGATGCGGTCTGCCTCCTCCTTTGCTAGCATTACTGCTTCGCAGAAGGAGGCGACCGCCTGCCATTCCTCCTCGCTAAAGACTATGGCCTCAACCAGAGCCCGGCGCGAGAGGTCTCCGCCGCCGATCACCCCCACGAGGGCACGGCGATGCTCTGCCCAGGGAGGGCACACCTCGACTGTGTGCTCCACCGTGTCCTCCGGGTGTTCCGCACAGTGGTGACACCCGGGCTTCTCTTCCGCTTTAATTCGGTGCAGGAACCTCCCGAACTTGCCATGTCCGGTGAGGACCTGTGTCATGCGGAAGGTAAGGATGCCGTGAGGCCTTTCCAGCCACGCCTCAAGGAGGGGACTTACCGCCATAATTGTGGCGTACCCAACGTTTTACCTATTTGCCTGTAGATGGCGTTCTGCAATTACGTAATTTTTCTGAATCGCGGTGTTAAGTGGTAATCGCGGTGGTAATCCACAGAAAGTGGATTGATGACCCTCTCGAATTATTATGCCCACGTTGTCGTTAGTTGGAGTTCTTCTGTCAGTTGCTTATTGGTTTTGGTTGTTTCGTTCGTATGGTTGTTGTTATTGATAGATACCTCATAATCGAAAATATCGTAATTTCGTTGTACGTTTGTTTTGTATTTTCATAGTTTCGTACTTCGTTCTATCGTAATAATCGATACGAGTTATTCGATATTACGATTGTTTTGTTTTGTAAAGGCGGACGGTGTTCGAGTCGCTTGTAGCGACATCTATGACGCCACATAAGAACTACGAAGAAAACATGAAATCCTGCATCGCGCAATCAGAGTTCTCCGCGCGATTTGAACATATACGACAGCCCGACACCAACTATCGGGCAGTCGCCCACCAGACTATAACATCCTGTCTGGTCGGAGGATCCTCCCTTTTCAACGGAGGTATGTGGGGCTTTACTCTCTGTTCCGCTTACCTCCAAACGCTCTCCCTTTGTTCATAATTGTTTTCAAGTCTGTGCGTAGTTTGTTGAGAGCATGTCTAAAAGGAAATCTCAACTGTCCCGTCGGTCATCACAGACAAGAGCCGCTCGAGTACGCCGTACGGAAGAATCTGCCCCTGAAAATGAGCAGCGCCTCTCGAGAAATAGAGAATATATTTCGCAAGCACGCGCTAGAGAATCTAGCTCTGAGCACTCACAGCGCCTCGCTAGCCAAAATGTGAGGACGTCGCGGGCCCGTGCTCGAGAAACTAGCGCTGAACGTGCGCACCGTCTATCTGAGTTAAGGCAGCATGTCTCTGAGACAAGGGATAGGGAGACTAGCGCTGAGCGCTCGCAGCGGCTTGGTAGGCAAAATGTCATAACATCGCAGGCCCGTGCTCGAGAATCTAGCGCTGAACGTGCGCAGCGTCTATCTCATTTAAGCCAGCATGTCTCTGAAACAAGGGATAGGGAGACTAGCGCTGAGCGCTCGCAGCGGCTCGCTAGGCAGAATGCCATAACATAGCAGGCCCGTGCTCAGGAATCTAGCGCTGAACGTGCGCAGTGTCTAATCGAGTGTAATCTTATTTTAAAACAAGAAATTTTCCGCGGACGAAGTCGCGGGCAGAAGCTAGTAATATAATAATTATAATATGTCTCGGTCTATAACTGTCACTGTAACAACTCCTGTACCATATTGGTAGCAAATAAATGATTGATTGATTGAATGCTGAGCCTCCTTCCTCCTTCTGCCTGCTTCATCACTTTAATTTTTATGATTTTTTTTTTTCATTTATTCCTGTCTCTGGCGGTGTCAAGGGCCTTGTATACCGCGGAGTCAAGGGTGGTGAGGATTTGATCGGACCAACGTATTGGAAGATATTCGCAGGAGAACCAAGGTTACCGACGTAGCTCGAAGAGTCGCCAAACTTAAGTGGCAATGGGCAGGGCACACTGCACGCAAAACAGATGGCCGTTGGGGTTGAAGGATTTTGGAGTGGTGACGATAGGTAAGACGCAGCGTTGGAAGGCCTCCAACAAGGTGGACCGACGACCTGGTTAGGATCGCGGGAATCCGATGGATGCGTGACGCACAGGACCGCTCATTTTGGCGACGCTTGGGGGAGGCCTATGTCCAGCAGTGGACGTCTTTCAGCTGATATGATGATGATGATGATGAACGTATTGGGCTGCACCCGCGAGGCCTTTTTCGAAAAGGCTTACGACCGAGTATTTCATATGATTGGGGCCCTTGAGAATAAAATATGCCTGACTCTATAACTACTACTCAGATCAAGTGTTCAGTTGATCCGTCAAAACATGCAGTAATCAATCTAACGCATTAAAGATTGCTTGCTATCAGGTAGGATCGCAGTCAAACACTAGTTTATATTTAAAAAAAAAACAATCAAGCTTCTTCGTGTAAGGCCGCGTTCCCATTATGTCATAACGGTTAATTTATCGTCAAACGACTATCGTCTCTAGCTTTTTCCTTTATAACAACTGTTTATCGTCTAAGACAGGTTGTCGCAACACATGATTTACCGTCACGGTTCAGTCTTGACAATTTTTTAACGTTTCACGACTGTCGTGCTAGCCGTTCCCACTATCGTGACAATTTGCTGTCACCGCTAAAAAGTCGTAGACGGCAATTGATCGTCCTATATGTGACCTCCATTTCAATATATAAGCCACGACACTTAAAACTACACAATTATCTGTCGTTACGACAAAGTGGGAACGCGACCTGCAAAACTACAAAAATAACAAAAAGTATTTTTGAACTTTTTAAAAAAAAAAAAACGTCATTTCAAGCCCCTTGAACTATAAAAGTAATACATTGTGGACTGCAAAATCTATATGTCAATTTTTTTTTATATAAAATAAGATTCATGATCTGGACTTTTCTGTGGTTCTAAGCACAGGCACAGTTTTAAAACACAATAGTCTCAAAGTCATCCCATTCACTGGGTTTCATAATGTGGTTATCCAAAGGTTTCACTAAAATCTATACTATACTTTCGTTAGAAACCACTTGAGGGCGCATAAAAGAGAAGCAGATCTGAGCTTACAACCACTGTGAGAGGCCAAAGAATGTGGTCGCTGTGGCCGAAATCGGCTAGATGGCATCATCATCATCAGAAACCACTTGGAGTTTCGTCCGAATATGGAACCCATGTTACCAAAAATATTTTAACCGAATAGAAAACATCCAAAACAGATTTATTGAATTCTAGCTGACGCGAACTGCTGAACTTCATGCCATCTAACAGTCAATGAATGTAGTATATCTTTCGATATAGTCAACCGATTGCGATGAAACTGGTGGAATTCCCTGCCGGAGTCTGTGTTTTCTGATAGCTACAACTTGGGGGTCTTTAAGTCAAAAGTGAATAGGTTACTTCTAGGCAAGCGTGCTCCATCGTCGACCACATCATCGCTTACCATCAGGTGAGATGGTGGTCAAACGCGAGCGTATCAACAAAAAAAAAACCAAGCCTAAGTAATATATCAAGTTACTGACAATTTTAGCATATAAAAGTTATATAGCTTTGTAAGAAAAAGAACACAAAGTTGTTGCAGTAAATCTACTTTTTAGATTAGTCTTTTAAATGAAACAAAAAGGAAATCAACCACAATTTTGAAAAACAAGTAAGTATGCTTGCTTTGTTCATAAATAAATCCCAAAAAAAAAATTTGAAATTTAATTTGTCTGTAGTCCCCTAACTAACCAGTTCTTAGATTGTTTTGAAAATATGCAGGGCTTTGCGTTTTCCTTAAAAATATAAGATTTAATTATTACATTAAGTACCTGCTCTGTAAAATATGGTCCTTGTAAGCCAATCAATATTATAAGCACACAAGTTTAATATCGGCCTGTATGCCCTTGATTTTTTTGCAGTTCAACAACTTGCTTGATGCTCAGTTTCTACTCGTGTCTTCTGACAACGAAGTCTAAACTGCGCGTCTGGTCGCAGAGTTCCCTAAGATATGGTTGAGCTAAACGACGCAGACGCGTTCGTCATGTCCGTGAACGGATGCCGTCGATCGGAACTGGTCGGCTCGCGCTGCCATGAGGTTCTAGTTATAGCTATAAATGATTATTATAATTATAGCTTAAATAGCATAAGTAGTCATATACTGTTCATAGAAACGCAAAAAAAAAAGGAAGTGCTATCGTGTGCCACAGTCTTTATTGTATCATAGTGAAGACTGTGATAAATGATAGATAGTTTTATAATTAAGAATAATTGTAATGCATGTGTAAAAATGTATAAAAAAAAAAAAACAAAACAAAAAAACAAAAAAAAAAAAACAAAATAAAAAAAAAAAAATATTAAGATGGACTCACCTAATTATAAGCTTAGAAATAAGGAAAATGTGTGTCCGACACAGGAGCACCACAACTGCAATAAACAATATTGTTAACAAATAATGTATAACATTTCCAAAAAAGGGCGCAGACTACCATGTCTGCGGTGTAATAAGACACTAAAAAAAAAAAACCTTTATACCCTCTATTTTTCACCAATTTCAATAGTCGACTAGTCTTCATATCTTCATTCTTTGCTAAAAGAGTCAAATTTCATCATCATCATCAGCCTTTTTAATGTTCCCACTGCTGGGACTCACGCCTCCTCTCTTGGAGAGGGAATGGGCCGTAATCCACCACGCAGGCCCAGTGCGGGTTGGTGAATGTCACATGTGTTCAAATTTTTGGTTCTAGGACACGCCGGTTTCCTCACGATGTTTACCATTACCGTTTTGAGAGCAGTTTTGGTGAAATAAATTACACGAAGTAATGAGTTCCAGCAGAATCAAATTTATTCCTGCACAATTTTCGAAGGCCATCGCGATAGCTGATATCATTATCCGAGTAAACTTGAATAAAACTAAAAGACGTTGTAAAATCTGAAAAGAACTTCTAAGTAAGTCAAACAAGAGATTTCACAGATTGTAATGACTGTTTGTTGTGACTTTCTTATTCTGTGACAACAAATCCTTACTAATATTATAAAAGCGAAAGTGAGTTTACTTGTTTGTTTGTTACGTCTTCACGCTTAAATGGCAAAACCGATTTGATGAATTTTGGTACAGAGATAGTTGGGACCTTGGAAACGGTTTTAAGCTAATTTATTTATTTTTAAAGTGAGAAAAGGGGGAGAAAGAGTAAAGTATATTAATAAACGTGGGCGAAGCCGTGGGTAAAAGCTAGTAATATTAGTAGTAGTAGTTAGTAGTATGGTTGGCTTTATGCCATGCCATATTTGACTTTTCCGATCGCACCAGGCCAGGACTCGCGAACTGTCCCATACCATCTGGTAACCATCCAGACCGAGCCCAAGTCGTCAACAGCGTATAGTGTTCCGTATGCGCACCTCATGGAGTTATCAGCAGGCGTAGAAGTCCAGCAGGGTTGAAGTCTACTGGAGTGATGGGTGATGCGAAAGAGATCCCCGAGGCCCTGGAACAATCGCTAAAAAGGAACAGGAGTGAGTTTTTAATCAATAAAAGTCTGACGCTTACTCCCGCTCCGCCCAAGAGTGGGAGATGTCATTGCCGTGCACTAGCTTCTGACGTTTTATAAGTGCCCATGTAGGCCTTTGTGAAATAAAATATTTTGACTTTGATTGGATGATTTTCTCAACCAAAAAAAAAAAACTATTTGACTTTAATTAAAATAAGTGTAAATACAATACGCTGTAGTTTACTGGGTCACATTCATTTACGAGAAACGTCAAAGAGGGAAAAAGAATTTAAAATAAAACACAACGCATTAAATGTAGCACAACGCTAATTTAAAAATGATAAACTAAGAAAACGCTAAACTTATATTAGTTGAAACGAATAAAGTAAATAGGAAAATGTTTATTTGAGACTTTCACAAGACAAAAAAAAAACAGAATAAATTAGAAATGGCTAACATTAGCTAACATAAAAACCAATAACAATGTTTAAAAAGAACAAAAATAGAACTGTGTGTGCTCAAATAGGCTCCTATCTCAATACGAAAACGAAAAAAAATATCAGCCTCACCATACAAAATTAAAAACTTGATTGAACAGTTTGTATGGAGAGGCGGAGGGAAATCTTGTGGAAGGTTGTTCAGTTTTGTCTACTGAGCAAGCTCTTAAAGTTTGTGGAGGGCTGTCCCTTACGCCTTGCATATAAAAGAAGAAACTGACTGAGTGACATATCAACGCACAGCCGAAACTGCTGAGACTAGGAATGTGAAATTTTGCAGATTTCCTTTTGTGATGTAAGCAATTACAAAGACAGATTTTTTCAAAAATTACTCCCCAAAGGGATGAAACGGGGCTCCGAGGTTTGTATGAAAAAAACTTCTTTCACGTTGGCGAAGCCGCTGGCAGAAGCTAGTTTATTTGTTAATGTAATATAAAATAAAAATACTGACTAGTAACTTATAAACTATATATAAACCAGACATAATTTATATGAAATTGCTTTTGATACAGCGTCAGTAATTGTGAATGGACGTGATGGTTGTTATGATACAACCGTAAGAGTAAAGAATGATTGCTAATTAGGTACAGATATAATAAGAGAGCATTATCGTAAAGGGGTAGCCATTAATAAGGAAATATAATATAAAAATATATAATCATCATCATCATCATTTCAGCCGATACACGTCCACTGTTGGACTTAGGCCTCCCCCAAGCGTCGCCACAATGAACGTTCCTGTGCGTCTCGCATACATCGGTTTTCCGCAACCTTCACCAGGTCATCAGACCACCTTGTTGTTATATAATCATAATATTCCACAACTATCACACAACGCTGTCTAGACAAAAGCTAAGCAGAGCTTGCGTTATGAGCACTAGACAACTGATACTGATTTTTGCTTTGACATAGAGTCTGTCTAAAAAGTCAAACAACTTAGGTCATAATGAAATTTTTTTTTTTAATCTGATATAGTCAATCAACACTGGTTGAACAATCAAGGTTGCAAAGAGATGATCATTGTTTACTAATAGAATCTTATAAAAAGTATTGTATGTAATGTATGTAACTGATTTTTTTTTCCAAGTGGGTTGACTTTTTAGGCAGACTTTTATTTTTTTATTTATTACTTTATTGCACACCTTAGCTCAGTAAAAGACAAACCTTTACAAAAAGAATAAGTATACAATAGGCGGTCTTATTGCACAGAGCAATTTCTACCCGACAACCTCTGGATGGACTGAACGAAAGAAAAGATTTGGGGTTGTCATTGTCTTTTACTTATATTAATAAATCTACATGGTTGGTTACATTGAAAAAATTAGAACATTTCTATATTTTAGCTTTTTATGTGTGTATGAAAAATGTGACGATAATGTGTGTTGATAGTTTCTTTTATGATTTACTCAACTTCAAATAGGAAGGCTAAAAGAGAATCCATGGAGAATAGCGTCAAACGGTGAAATACGTACAATTAAACTCAATATCCTGTATATTACACACAGGATATTGAGTTTAATCGCCGAGTCAAACGAATTGCTATCGAGTTTTATAGGAAATTTTCAGTGCCGTCAGAAAACCTAAATTTGTGCGCCTCACCAGCAGCGACTGCATCACTGCTTACCATCAGCTGCGATTGTAATCAAACACTAGTTTATATCAATTAAAAAAAAAATGTTCTCGGTCAGTATTACACTGAGTTACTTACACTTGCTCTACCCAGAGCGAAAAGAGTCATTTGATGATTTCCTTCGAAAAAAAGCATGTGTAAGCAGTGGAAATATGTAGTTGTTTCAATATCATCCAGTGGATAAAAATGTGAAATGGGTAACGAACCAAAAATATTGTCTTTATGTAAATATTTAATATATACTCGCAGAACAGCACATCGATGGAGACTAAAGGTTCTGGTGACTACGTACTGGAAGACGCAGCGTTGAAAGGCCTCCCACAAAGTGGACCACCTAGTGACGGTCGCGCAAGTCCGATGGATGCGAGACACACAGGACTGGTCATTATGACGACAATAGGAGGAGGCATAGGCCTCCACCTGATAGATAGATGATATTATATATCTCCTCCTGGTCCGACAGGCGTCCACTGCTGAGCTTAGATAAAACAGGGACATAGGTCCAACAGTGGAAGTCTTTTGGCTGTAATGATAATCTTACTAATATTAAAAATGAGAAAGTTCGTATGTATGTGTTTGTTACTCTTTCACGCAAAAACTACTGAAAGGATCTCGACGAAACTTGGTACACGAGTAGACCATATCCCAGAATAACACATAGGATACTTTTTATCCTGGGATTATGTACGCGGGTGAAGCCGCGGGCAAAAGCTAGTGATAATATAAATATATACGCTAACTTAATTTTGAAACACAAAAAGTCTTACAGCTTAAATTAATAACTGTCCCCCTCGCGTCTTTGGTTACTACCATAGACTATATGAAAAATATTTCTATGGTTAATACATCGCTCCTATTGGTTGTAACATTATGTTATATAGCTTATAGCCTTCCTCAACATATATGCTATCCAACACTAAAACAAATCATATTTCAACTGCGAACTGACAACCGGTACTACTTCAATTTTGACAACAATAAGGATGAAGAAAAACTTGTTTGCGTTATAAATACAGCTTCTGGTATATTGAATAAAAATGCGTCTTTAAATGTTTTTATTACTTATTCAAAACAAAAGTTGCATAATATGCTTCCTTCTAATATTGAAACGAGACAATGTGACCGTCGTATTCAAATCAAAAAATTACATAGGTATGTACATTAAAAAACTTAAACTATTTATACTAAAACCTAAATAAATACATAAATAAAATACAAAAACATAAATCACACTCAGGCGTCGAAGTACTCCTCCACATCGCTGTCATCTGGAAATGTGCTCAAAACACTGTCAGAAAAGAAACGAGACAGGACAATATAAAACAATGAATGGAGTTGAAGTTAATACAAGTTAAATTAAATCGAGTCTGGCATAAAATTTAAATGTTCCTATCTAAGATGGGATTTCTTGCAAAGCTGCGGAATATGTGTGTATGTGTATTATATGAAATAGTATTAAAATAGAAATCTTCAAAAATTGAGATAGGATTGGTTGAAAATTTACAGTCGATTCGATTTTACAAGTTTCATCTGTCCCGACGTTTGTCTGTAATCAAATCTTGCAAATTAAATTCGAACTACTTCTCGGTAACCGATTGAGCTGTTTTGCATGCATGTGTAAATTAGATGACAAAACCAAATTGTTATGACGTAGAGTTGATCTAATAATGTTGAACTCAAATACCCTATCCTGTTTGAGCTCTTTAGGATGGTCTTGACACATGTGTAAATAAACCGTAATTGATGAGTATAAAAGCTTACTACGAAAAGTTGTATAAACATCTACAGTAATTGTAATCCGAGGCAAAAACACCCAGACACTCCACTAATTAGATAATGTCTTGGAGATCCATGAAATTTGTCATACAATCGGGAAGGGAATCGACGAAGTGTGACATTGTGTGATAAGGAGAACATGCCTAAGAGTAGACAAAAGATTTGTGACGTTACATTTTAAAAGTAATATCTAAATATTCTAAAAGGAAATATTAAATTTTAAACGAAAAGTTTCAAAACATATCCAACTTGGAGATGATATATTTTTTATAGTTTTTTGTTTTTCTTTTAAACGTCACTGTATGATTTTAATTTATATTATTGGAGACTTAGAAAACTAAGTTCGAAACTATTGTTTCAATCCAATCATTTGTAGATGTAAAATTGCATAATATGTTTTTTTACTTTTGTCAATTAGTTTGTATTATTTTTATAATTCGTATCGCTAAATATTTTAATAGGAATTCTCCATCACCACCTATAGGTGCAAATTAATAATTCAAATATGTGATATTGATATAACCTGTCTTATTTGAATAGAATTTGTGTACCGTAGAAATATTCCTATTATTTTAGCACTAATTTGGTTACCTTTGATGACCTATTTTTGAGAGCGTATTTTTTTAGATACATTTTCATACAACCACTCTTACGTGATTATGATGTTATTACACATCTTCTAGATATTTTGGATACACAGCTATCTTATGGATATTATCTAGGCTTCTATAGAAATCGAAACATACATTTGAGTAAAACTTATCAAGCCTCTGAAAATCGGCTATTTTACGTGAACTTTGGGCCTTCATACTGTACTAGTATATCAAAAATATAAAAATGTATATCAATAAAAGCCTTGCACATTTAATCAAAATTTTGAAAGACGACATTTTTTCTGCAAAACTTTTAAGGGTTTAAAAAAACACGTATTTCCTGGAACTGGAACTTATGTATTTTATTTTATATAATTTACTTTTTTCCGTTTAAAGTATTTGTTCTTTGGTTATTATACAAACCTACCACAGTGTTGTCTCTGTACTCGTATACACTTTGTTGTAGGTTCACTAAAACAGCAACATAATATATGTATTTTGTTGCTTTTTGAGATTCTCGCTATAACTCAAAAACTGGTTGACCGATTTTGATAATTTTTGTTTGCTTCTAAAGATGGCAATAGAGAAAAAGAATAGGGAAAAGACATTAAAAATTTTCAAATAAAAATTGTATTTTTGTTTTTTTATTATTATAGGTCAGAAGTCAAAAAAATATCTGTCTTGCCAAGATAGTACGTGGTGCGAAAGTGAAACAGGGAGTCGCTCTATCTAAGATACTAATACTAATTTAGCTTTTTTTTGCTTCTGATTAGACTGGACAGCACTGGAGACTGACCCAAATATTGTTAGGAAAAGGGTAGGCTGAATTAGTGTGAAACAATTTATTATAGGAGCAGTATTGGCCCAGTTGTAACTGCCTCGACTTATGAATTGTAGGTTGCAGGTTCAAATCCAGACAGGCACATTACTTTGTGCAATTTATTTCGTCACCACTGCTCTCAAAACGAAAGAAAAAATTACGAGAAAATCGGCATGTCAAAGAACCAAAAATTTTAAAACATCCACCAATCCGGATTGTGCCCGCGTGGTGGATTACGGCCTATTCTCTCTCTTAGAGAGGATACCTGAGACGCAGCAGTCGAAACATTATAAGCCTGTCTAAGCTATTTATTTTAAAAATAATTTTTCAACCCCCCATGTCGGAAAGAGTATTTTTGCTCTTCGATATCAGAAAGCAAATGCCGTTTTTATTCTCTAGAGAGATAAAGCAAATTGAATTCAGAACATCGCGTGCACTATGTTTATGAATTATTATTTACGTCAAAATAATAATGGTACCAAATTTGTCATAAAACTTTTTTTTAATTTGTTAAAAACTCAGACCCAGAACCTCCTCGGTGTACTTTTTTTGCATTTAGTAATTTCCTCGCTGAGGTGGGATGAAAAGTTACGTGTTGCACTCGACTGCAAAGATTTTTCACCTCGTGCTCATTTGATTCTCTCGCTAACGCTCAGGATTCTAATTTTTTAATGACTAGCTGCGCTCGTGGTTCAATTTTAGACTCATTCGCTTGCTCGGTCATTAAAATTGAGCACGCGGTTAAAAAGCAACTTTGCACTTTTGTATCCATAACAATTAACTATTACCTTTTTAAAACATCCAGTGCATGGTTAATTGCAAAACCATTTCCACTGAAAGCCTTGAGACAAAAATTTTGTATTTGATTGTTGGTTCAATTATAAAATAATGTCATTGTCAAAGGCATCTAATTTGTTTGATAATAAACACATTACGCAACTTCTGCCAGTCCTCTTGACCGACTTATGGGAAAAATTGGAGCGCATGTATTACGTGCTAAACATTGTCATTAAGAATTTTGATGACTGGTTATTGTTCACTTAAGTAATTGTTAAAGGTAAGAAAAGGTTTTGATAAATATGTGACATATATCTAGATAAATTATAGGTTTAGGCTATGCTTTCTAGGTCCGTGGTTTAGTGACCCTCGGTTACATACCAAGAGTTCTGTCCTTCGTGCCTCGGATAATACATTCAACCATTACATCGGGTGTCTTTTGTAAATCTTAGACAAATGTTATAGATAGAAAACTTATAGAGAAACAGAAACTGGTCTTAGCAAAGAGTATCGTTTTACAGTAACTTCACTTAACATGACATAATCAACCATATACTATTCTCATTGCTGTGACTTAGACCTTCTCACTAGGAGGCGGAATGAATGGGCCGTAGTGACTACTTGGTTCCAGTAATCTTACCTAAGGTAACCTCAGAATCATTACATTAAGGTTGTAGAGGTCAATAAGAGTTGCTTTATGAAAAGTACTCAGTTTTTCTTGTGCATTCAGTACGACTGGAAGTCAACCTCCACCCCTTTCAGGCCTCCTCTCAAGGAGAAGGAATTTGCCGTAATCCACCACACCGGTCCTCTGCGGGTTGCTTTACAGCGTTCAATCAACGTCAACGGTAGACAAAAACTTCGGAATGGCCTTGATCTTCAATTTAGTCAGACGCCCACTGCTGGGCATAGGCCTCCCACATGTGTATCTACAATGATCAATGTTGTGCGCCTTGCATACATTGAATTCCGGCTGACTCTCGCTAGCTCCTCAGGAAAGCCTAAGGTATATAAGTAACAAAAAATATTTTAATTCATGAATCCCAACGCGAACGGCGTTCGCGCATCTATTGTTTTACTATTGTGTCTCAAATTAACGCTATCTGAAAGGTTAATGATTAACGTCGATTGATGATGCTATCGATGATGATGATTTCGGCGCTGGCCCAGCAGTGGGTCAATAATAATAATAATCCTCCCGACCTAATTTCGATCACGGTGATTTATTTACAAACTTATCGTTTTCTACAATTGCTGACACCGAGGCGTTACCGATTGAAGAACGGATTTTGACATGAAATAGTTGTAACTAGGGGGGCAGTACCCCTAGCAAAGTTGCTAATCTGTAATCTTTAACGCTAATAGAAAACCTTAAATGTAAGGGAATGACGTCGTCTCAACGCTCAGTCAAGTGGTCAAAACAAAAGAATTGGGGGCGTGACCAACTTGAAGCGTTCGACACAAGCGAAACGGTTATAACTTGGCAGACTTAGACGTGCTTTCCGAGGCACGGAGGTATCCACTGTAGCGACATCTATGGCGTCACATAAGAACTATTTCTGCATCGCGAAATTAAACTTCTCCGTACGATTTGAACATATAGATCAGCCCAAAATGCATTCTACCCGGCAATTGACCACCAGACCACACCCGTCTGGTCCGAGGATCCTCCCTTTTCAATGGGGATTTGCGGAAATTTACTCTCTGTTCCGCATACCTCCAAACTATCAACTTCCAAACATCGAGCAGCTACAGACTAGTTCCTAATGGAAAAACCTAATAGCACTTTTTGCTCGACCTGGGAATCGAACTCAGAAGCCCACGCTTAGCATTAGCGCTGGCGACCTCGAGACTCGGGATCAACGAAGCACTCAAATAATATCAAGTACATAAACGTGCAAGTAATAATCATCATTATCATCATATCAGCCGAAAGACGTTCATTGTTGGACATAGGCCTCCCCCAAGTGTCGTCACAACGACCGGTACTGTGCGTCACGCATCCATCAGATTCCCGCGACCCTGACCAGGTCATCGGTCCACTGCGTCTTCCGGTACCTAGTAGCCACTTCAGAACCTTTCGTCCCCATCGACCATCTGTTTTACGTGCAATGTGCCCTGCCCATTACCTCTTAAGTTTGGCGATTCTCCGAGCTATGTCGGTAACCTTGGTTCTCCTGCGGATATCTTCATTTCTGATGAGATTTCATTTATGCAAGTAATGCATATCCTAAAATAAAACAAACTTTTATTTTCAGCCATCTTTATTCAGTTTTCATGTCTTAATTGTCCTTCATGAAAATTGTATTTGGAACTCGCTGAAATACAAAATAAGCTTATATGCATTACATTACCGTATTTCATTTAAATATAAACCACAGGCCATTTGTTTACACAAATACTTTACAGACGAACAGTTTCGGAATGTCAAGTTTAAATGCGATAAAACCAAGGTCAGATTTCAGTTTTACACTAATGAAAATAGATGAAGTTGATTGCACTCTTTATTTTCATATTTTGTTGATCTGTAAAGAGGATACATATTTATATATAACTAGCTTTTGCCCGCAGATTCACCCGCGTACATAATTCCAGGATAAAAAGTATCCTATGTGTTATCCTGGGATATGGTCCACTCGTGTACCAAGTTTCATTGAGATCCGTTCAGTGGTTTTTGCGTGAAAGAGTAACAAACATCCATACATCCATCCATCCATACATACAAACTTTCGCATTTATAATGTTAGTAGGATAGTAGGATTCATATGTAGATAGTATCTACGTATGAATATCTACTAGATACTAGATATCTACTAGATACAATAAAGTAGCAAAACCCAGCCCTGGAACAAAAGGCAATGAAACTAAGAGCTGTAAAACAGACTTTTACAGCTCCTGGTTTCATTGCCTAGACTATCTCCCCACTCCACCCAAGAGCGGGGATGTCATTAGATGATTTACCCACCGCAAAAAAAAAAACGTAGGTACAATAAAGTAGTAAAAACGAGCCCTGGAACGAAAGGCAACGAAGGAACTAGGAGTGGGTTTTAGTCAGTAAAAGTCTGACACTGTCTCCCGCTCCACCCAAGAGCGGGGATGTCATTAGATGATTTACCCACCGCAAATTAAAAAAAAATACCTACGTAGGTATAATAAAGTATCCAAACCCAGCCCTGGAATGAAAGGCAATGAAGGTACTAGGAGTAGGTTTTAGTCAGTAAATGTCTGACACGCCCTCCCGCTCCACCTAAGGGCGAGAGATTTTCCACCGAAAAAAAATGGTACGATAAAGTACACAATAAATTCCTGCGCACCTCAAGAAGTTGTCAGCAGCGGCAGGAGCCCAGCTGGGCCGAAGCCTACTGAGGCCAGGGTTAGCTCAGCCCCCGGTACGAAAGGCAACGAAGGAACTGGAGTGAGTTTTTAGTCAGTAAAAGTCTGACACTCTACGTATCTCCCGCTTCGCCCAAGAGCGGGGAATGTCATTAGATGATTTTCCCACCGAAAAAATAAAGTACATAGTAAATAAATGAAAATGTTGTTATGATACGATATGTCAGCAATAGTATTTAAACAGAATACTTAATTTTTCCTATTTTTTGTTCAAAACTAATGCTTAACAAAAATCTTAAAATCTATAACAAAAAATAAATGAACATTACGTCAGCAATAACATAACCCTTAATAAACAGTTCGGAAAAACTTTAATTATGTTATAATAACCGCATCCCTCTCTAATGAACCGTTATGGAATATTTCTTATTTTGTGAACTCATAAAGGAGTCATGGTGAAGATTCGATTAGCTTATAATATTGCATATGATCAATAACAACTATAAATTTAAGTTTGAGTACACGCCAGTAGGGCCACGTGATAACATTATAAAGTACAAATTAAACTCTACCAACAGCCAGCTGATAGCCAGTAACGAGACTAGAGCCGCCCGCAACAGCCGCGAGCTCTCGCAATCAACTGTCGCACGCGCAACTGAACACTCGCCCCTCGTCAACGTAAACGCGCTCCCCTGTGATAATAAAAAATAAAAATCATTATTTTAAAATAAATTTAAACAGTAACACACAAATATAAACAAAATAGTTCTCGTTTAAATTATGTTAAAAAACAAATGAACAATAAAGTGGTAAACTGTTGTCAAAATGACGTTACGGGTCGAAGTGCCCGGAGAAAAGATTGTGAGTGTGGAACCATGCAAGTGCAACATACAATACGGCACCGAGCTCAAGAAAACCGAAACAAAATTGAGCAAAAGACTGAAACAATTCCTCAAAGAGTCCTGGGCTTTTAGATCTAAAGTTACAGTGGAACCATTTGTTATTTGTTACCTGTTGCCGAGTGTACTTGCAGGGTTAGCTGTCCAGAATTTGAGCTTAGAAAAATCATGTCTAGTAAATCTACAGTACGACGAGCGAACCTGCTCACATATAATGCAGGGACGCACTCACAACTACACGGAACAAGAGAAAAACGTACAGACAATGGTAGCCTCAATGACCGCTTGGAGTTTCCCGCTCCAGACAGCACTGCCAGGAATACTAACTCTATTCTTAGGAGCATGGAGCGATCGAACGGGAAACAGAAAAGCCTTTATGGTGTTGCCTATTCTAGGAAAATTATTATCTGCTATTGGCCTCATCCTAAGTACGGTGTTCTTCCTTCAAGTTGGGGTGAATGAGACGGCGCTGATCGAGGGCCTGCCACCTGCGTTGGCTGGCGGGCGTGTTGCCATGACGATGGCTGTTTACAGTTACATCACTGACATCACTAGTGAATCTGAAAGGACTTTCCGTTTAGGGATTATTACGGCAATATTGACTCTTAGCAGACCCATAGGGATGGCTGTTAGTGGTATTATGACCCGTCGTTTTGGTTACTACGGTGTCTTCAGCACAGCGTGTGTGTTCTATCTGATTGGGTTAGTTTATATCGTTATAAGACTTAAAGAGAATAATACAAAGAAGACGAAAGAAGTGGACGGCGATAAGGTGCCTAGTATTTTAACAGTGCTTTCCGTGAAGGACTTAGTGGCGACTGTGAATGTGGCGTTCAAAGTGCGGGAAGGTTCGCGCCGAGGACAAATAATCCTTGTCATGTTAGCGTATATGTTCATCGTTGGACCCGTATTAGGTAAATATTTTTTATTATTTGACACTATCTCTTTCCTAATTAATTTTATGATAAGCCTAATGATCTGCGTTCGCTTGGAGTGGGGTTTTTGATCCGTAGTTAAGTCAACAAATAGTTAGGATAGTAACTAATTGATATAGTTTTCGGTAAAATGCGTCGTTCAAGCAATTTCTAGCTTGACAAAAAAAAAAATTAAAAAACAATCTAAATTCAAATTCAAAATCATTTATTTTAAATAGACCAAATGTAGGCACTTTTGAATAGTCTAATGTCGGTCAGTCCAAGAAAAGTGAAGCTAAATTATATACATAGATACAATTAGTTGCTATTTTAACTGTTATATTCTTCTAGTGACTTGACTTGACTTGTGCCCACGTTTGACTAGAAAATAATCCTAAGGGAATATACTCCATAGATTAATTTCATACAAATCGCTTCAGCAGTTTCAATGTGAAGGAGTAACAAACGTGTACACTCACAGACTTTTGCCTTTGTAATATTCGTATGATAACAATTCATATAGTGTGATTACCCTTCATGACTTAAACGAAGCCAACGACAGAGCTGTCCTAGGTGGCTAAATATTGGTCGGACAAACTTTGAGTCGAATCGACACGAAAAGACGAAGAAGTTGAGGTAACTGCGGATCAAAAACAGGCTCTTAACATGTCCTAATGAATGATCATTAAATTCACTCAGTTTGCCAAGGAACTGGTTCCTATGCAAACTGGGTGAATTTAATATAATTTTCCATTTTATCAGGATAAAATATTAAAAAAGGACTGAAAAACATTTCACTGATTCATAATGTAGATTTTTTGTACAGGTCAATGTCTGTTTCGCAAAGAATGTTCAAATATTACTATCGCAACATAAAATAAAATTCAGCACATGTGCTCGGATCGTTTGATTTTATTGTGATTTCATTGCCGAATGTAAATTTTCTTTCTCTTGTTATTGCAAATACCGATTCATAACGACATGAATAGCTAGTACAACTTCGTCACCGTATTTTTATTTCTCATTTCTGCTTGTAAAAGTGCATACAATTTTTGGTTGTCTACATTAATCGTGTAACAGATACAGTATACATTGTGTCGGTTAAATCCATTGTTTCAGTGGTACTTAGATAATTGCAACCAGTAATCCTTGCATTTTGCTTCAAAATGCTTTTTTTTCACGAAAGAAGTACTACTGTTTCATGATATTTTACTCTCGCAAGCTCGAGCATCCCCTAAATTTTCCAGGAAAACAAGAAATAAAAATTACTTATTAAAGTCAGCAAAAATCTTCGCCAATAGTCTTAAACAATACTGAAAAAAAATATGTATTTTACCTACATATGTAAATTGGTACATTTTAAATGGCTGTTTATCTAAACTATTATGATAATAGAATAGTTTAGATAGAACGTAGCCACATATATTATACTCGTTGTCAAATAACGGTCGCCGAAAATTATAATTATTATCTTTTTCTCATACAAAATTAGTTTTAGTATATGCGAAACGCGAAACACGTGTTTAGTATTTTTATGTAAAGAAGCTATGAATAAAATTGCATAACTGTACCATGAAAAATCACCAAGATACCTGGTTATCCACATAAATACATGGTTACCGGGCCATTCGTTCGATTGAAGGGTTGTTTTGTTTCTGCACCCAGCTGTGCGCTGGCACCTAATACCTGCTCTGACCTGTGTTGTAGTTAGTGTCGATGGTGTCCAACTTGTTACTATTTTTGGGAAAAAATATAACATGGTAATGGAAATTGATTCAGTGACTGATTCTGAACAAACTATATTCAGGTTTCCCATATATACTAAGAATAATGTTGCAGCTTTATTTTTTTTATTTATTTATAAAGCCAGGAGCACCAAGCGCACCAGTAACTGGGCTGTGGCGGTCTTATAGGCAGTCGCTCTAAGTTAAAAACGGATACTAAGCCGCATCTGGTTAGACTGGAAGACTACCCCTAGTTGAGAAAAGGTTGGGGGATGATGATATAAGTTAGTAAATTATCTGGCTGTTACCAGACCAGACCTTATACTGCCAAAAATAGCAAGAGTTTCAAGTTCCAATCTGGAAGGGGTACAATATTATTTTTCTTTACTTTTTAACTAAAAACGGAAATTTATGAGTAAATTGAATTTTCTTTACGTAATACCCTCGTCATTTTTAAAATACGTGTCCTTGGCGATCTCTTTAGGGTTGACATTTAACGAAAAAAAAAGCATTCATCCAAACATAAAACTTCTTTGTTTTTGAAGACGGTTAAAATTATATGTATGATTTGAGGTAGAGGCAAAACGGATCTATCTAGGCTTTGTTTAAAAAAAATGACTCATAGTAAAATAAGGGTTTAAGTTGGTAGGTATATAGAATAGTAGCTAGCTATTACTTAATAATTACATAACAAATTATTAAGTAAAGTCTACTTAATCTATTACATATATCACATTAGAGATAACGTTTATATTATGATGTAAATTTATACAACGGCTAAATTATAAAAATCAATTTAAGTCAGCTGTTACAAAAACTAGAATATTTCAAAACTATTCAAATTTGAACAAGGTTTAAGCTAAAATAGATTTACTGTCGAAGATATCAAAACTTTATGCCTAACCATTGTGGATTTAGCTTTAAAATGAATATATTATAGGAATAACTTAAAAAAAAAAAGAAATATAACGGGTTATCCAAAATAGAAAAATTCAATTCCATGACATCGAAACGATATTTAATTCTTTTTATGGTTGTCTACTTTTATTCTTTGCAGTTCTTATTTCGATTTTGAATTGTTTGCCTAGAAACGATTTGTTAATTATACTACAATAATTTTAACAATGGTCATACAATAGTGTAATTATGTTGTTTTAAGACACATACCTACATTGGTTTATAAATTTACGCAATATTTTTTTTTCATGAACGAAGGTATACAAACTACAGGACTCCCTTAGTTAAACTCTTTATGCTCACTGTTCTATGATAGTAATTAGGTAATGATTATATTGGCTCAAAAAATTAAGACTCTTAAATTAATCTTAGTTTATAGATTAATTTACGGACAAGTATATACGTATAGTCATTTTGACTACCCCATATTGTGTTCCCATCGCTTGAGACCAATTTACAGTTGGTTTTTCTCACAACAATTCAAAAGTCAAGGAAAAATCTAGTCGACTCATTAATGAAATCGATAAAAGCAAATCTAGATTACGATATTTACATTTATTTATCAAGAAACTGGTATAAAATGGCAAACTTTGCAACTTGTATTAATTGGTTTAGTAATTTAAAACTTTGTATCTTAAATTAAAGCATAATTTTTTTAAAGAGCTTTGTAATATTGACGGGGGTAAAATGAGGGGTACCTCATTATGCCCCTGTCAATTGAAAGCAAGGTTGTAAAATAAAACAAATCATCTTGCTATAAAAAAAATCAATTAACCCTTCAGATACCGTCAATTAGAGACACAATAGTAAGACAATAGATGCGCGGCCACCGGTGGTCGCTTGGGGATTCATGAATTAAAGCAAACCAAAATGACAAAATTTATATTTATTTATAAAGAAACTGGTATAATCAAATGGCAAACTTTACATTGAATTACTCGTTTTTATTCATATTAGGTGAGACGGGTTGTTACAAAATCACTAACATACATGTAGATTTTGACAAATTTTAAATTAGTTATTATTTATCAGAGTGCAGATTGAAGGTATCCAAATCATACCCTGTCAAAAAAATATTATCACACAAAATTAGGAGTTATTCAGCACGCTTTAGCAGATCCGCTATCGGAAATGGCGAAAATATTTTACCTGCTACTGCCGCAGCCTCAAAACCGCCTCTTCAGTAGCCAATAAAGCAATATATATTATTAGGTTAATGTAATGTGATGTAGATTATGGTTTAGTACAATGGGTTTGATATGCCCTACGAGGAACAATAAAACCCTAAATAAAAATACATAAAAAAGTTCACATAAAAACTATTATACTTCTAAAAAATTTTTCTATTACACTTATTTTTATTTCAATGTTATTGCAGCCAGAAACTTCGTTTGCATGAAGCTTTGACCCCTCGACCACTTCACCCCTCGGGGTTAAAAGGTGAAGGTGGAAAATTATCGAGACTTACTGAGATGAAAGTTAATAATCAAAATATAAGTTTGCATAAAATCTTTCAACTGATATCCATTCATTATAAATCTGTTAAGCTCAGCTGTCCGTTTCCCATTCATATTTATTTGCTTTATTTTCAAGAATGATTCAGAGGAATATCTATAAGGGGACATAGTTATTTTAAATATGTCATAAATGCGTTTAATTACATTTAAGTATAGAGGAAAATATCGTAAGACAACGTTAGTTAGTGCATAGCGCACGTGCTCAGGTCAAAGATTCTTTGTCACATCACTTTACATAGTATATAATATATTATGGTCAAAAGATATTCATTCTTATTCATAGTCATGATTATCTCTAATCTATTTAGTAAGGCCTGTATTGGTGCGTCCACATAGTACAGACTTAACATGTACTAAGTCTGTACAGAGAATGTCTGAAGAGTGTCTGTGGTGGTGTAGTCAGCACCAGGAGGGGCCCAGCTGGGTCGAAGCCTACTGGGGACAGGGTTGTCCGAAAGGGAGCTCGTGCCCCGGTATGAAGGCTAGAAGGAACGGGATGGGGTTTTTAGTCAGTAAGAGTCTGACCCTATCTCCCGCTCCACCCAAGAGCGAATTTTGTCATACGATGATTTTCCTCATCGAAAAAAACAAAAAAAAAAGTCTGTACAGAGTGGACGCATTCTATTTATTTGATCAATAATTAATCTTTTCTACTTGAGCAGTGGTCGCCGAGTGGTAATGGCCCCAATTTACGAATTATAGATTGCGGGTTCAAACCCAGCCAGGCGCATTACTTTGTGTAATTTATTTATTTACCACTGCTCTTAAAACGGTGAAGGGAAACATCGTGAGGAAACCAGCATGTCCAAGAACCAAAAAATCGCAGACATGTGACATCCACCAACCCGCACTGGGCCCGCGTGATGGATTACGGCCCATTCCCTCTCCTAGAGAGGAGGGCTGAGTCCCAACAGTGGGACCATTATAAGACCGACTATGCTATGCTATGCTACTTGACCATTGATGACGGCTACATCCTTTATCGTGATTTTCCATTTTGTCAGTTTTTGTGAAGAGGACCAGAGGTCAACAAACAATTAGATTATTTTCAAGAAATATTTGTATTTCTTCAAATTAATGTCAGTTATCACACTAATACATATAATTATACACTTATAATATTAAAGTTTTTTTTTTTTTGTTTGTAGTAGGTAATCTTTGAAAGTACTAGGCCGATTGCTAAATTTTTTTCATCGATAGAAACATAGATTTTTTTCTTATATCAATGGGTAGAAAGCTTTATTCTTGAGCAACATATACTATATTTAATGTAAGCGGGCGAGCAAGCTAGTAAATTATAAAGTTTGTGAGTGTGATAGTTTGTTACTTCTTCACGCTCAAACGCCTGAAGGGATTTGGATGAAAATTGGCACATTGGGTAAACCATGTTCTGAAATACTTAGAATACTTTTTTTCCCCGGGAGTATGTTGCCTAGGGATATTTCTTTACTTTACGCTGCTAGCAGCTAGTCGTCGATAAATAAATGAAAAAAAAATCGACTTACATTTTTATTTTTTCTCACGATCTTTAAAACGATCGAACTTGTTTCTTTCATGCTAATTAGTAATCATGAATTATTTAAAAACAAGTTTAGCACTAACATAATAACAGTAATATAACACATTTTGAAGATTCTTATTCTTAGTGATCTTCAGTTTAGCGTTTCAATATTGAATATAAAATTAATTAACACCTATTTTTAAAAGAATATTTTCCACAGAAACACTAACCTACTTAGGTACAAGAACGTTTTTGTAACTCAAAAGACTTTCCTAAATACTCACAGTCATTGATCTAAGATTGAAATTATTATCGATGATAAAATAATCATCAGTTCAGTTGAAAGATGTCCTCTGTTAAATATGGGCCTCTGAAGTGTCGTCATAATGAACGGTCCTGTGCATCACGCAACATGTGGGAGACTTATACTCTGCGTATTCCGTCACGCGGTTGCCACTCTGGCTGGAGCGGCAATGTTGGGTCAACGATCATCAGCTCTGCAAGCAAGGTGTCCTGCCCACTTAAGTTACCAGTACCCCTAGCCAAGTTGCTAATTTGCAATAGTTAACGCTAGTAGAAAGCTTCAAATGTACGGGAATGACGGCATCTCGACGCTCAGTCACGTGGTCAAAATAAAAGAATTGGCGCAAAGGTCAACTCAAAGCGTTGGACGCAACTAACTTGGCTGGGGGGCTGTTGTGATCACGCAAGGAAACTCCGAGCATAGCCATTTTAATGCCCTTGCGGTAACTTTAAACTTCGTTTCATTCACTTCGTGTCATCTCACGCTTATTAAAATTATCACACTATAATATTATAGAGGCAAAAATTTGTATGTGTGTATGTTTATTACTCATTCACGGCTGAAAAGATTTTAGAAACTTGGCAAACGCACACGGCTTAGGATGCTTTATGGAATAACACATAGGTTACTTTGATTCCGGAGTTACTTTTCATACGAGCAAAGGCGTTGATAGAAGGTAGTAAAAAAATCAAACTCTGTTTTCACCAGTCGACCCAGATACTACAGTCATTTGAATAGAATTACAAAATAAAAGATTTTATTAGTTCCTAAATTACAGGTCATCTATTCTGTTACGATCATATGACATGCATTGTAAACAAACATTAAAGTCAATTTTCATGTCTAATACTGTCACTAGTATTCAACGATGGTAATTCCATTTCCAGTTTTTTTTTTTATTGTTGGAAATTCGGTTAGCTCTCGAAAAAAAAATTTGGCGACATAGAGCGTGGGAAAATTATTAATTTATACATAAAATAGACATAATAGTTATGCAAAATTCCAGTTTTTTTTACGACTTACCTTCTAGGTATATGTATCTACCCATAAACTCACGTGTAACTGTTCGTGTTCATCTGTGAGGCCATTTTGTTCTTTTTTAAACTATTCAACAGATTTCGGTGATATTTTTGTCATAAATACATTTTGCAACACGTGCACTATTGGACATATTGGTGCACGTCTTTCGATTGACGATGATGATATACATATACACTATATGTTTATATTTATTTTGTCATTGCTTCGGTGTTTTGTTAGATTATAGTAAACGTGAGATGTAACCGCAGGTTAGAAATGTAAATTCTTGTAATTATATGTCTTTCATGTCTGTTTTTTGTAATGTTTGTATATGTTTCTTTGCAGGAAATGTTTCAGTCCAATAAATTATTTTTATTTATTTACAATGTCCTCAAACACTTCAAGATATGTTGCCGCATTGTTGTTACGTCACTTCATGTTAGGGACCGTTTTCGGAGCTCATTTTATAAGTGTGCAAGTCTATTACGTATATCAAGTATATTAAAACATGGCAGGCGCCTTCACATAGTTCTTGGTGTCTTTGTTTTTTATATGTCGCAATAGTCTTCCACAAACCGGAGGTTGTCTTTGGGTGCATAGTATGTACAAGGTTAATTAATCGTCTGTTGGGACCACATTTCATGAAAATTGTCTAAGTTATCTCTGCGAGTTGATTGTAGCCTCTTGAACGTACGTACATCTTTCAAAGTTCTAGATCTCAAGATGAGATATAATATAATGATAGTAAAAATATATACTTTAAAACTTAAAGATTTTACTATCATTTTAGTTTCAATGTTTAATAACGCAAACAACCCACACTGGGCTATCGTAGAGGAGGCCTAAGTCCTTTGGACACATTTTAAGTTTGATTATGCTATGTGCCTATAACAAATTTTGATAACAAAATAAGCAGTACTAAAACGTATCAAATCATAAGCCTTTATAATTTTACATATTTAATTAACTATAGTAGCCGTTTTATTTTTTAAGAAATGATTCCCCCCATTTTTATGTAGTATTTGTATGCTTTTGCCCGCGCGGCTTCGCTCCCGCTCTTCCCTTCTCCACCCTACTCTACCCTACTCTACCCTACTCTACTCTACCCTACACTACCCTTATTTTTTTTCCATAAGAACCTTCTCCTCACAATAACAATCACAACAAAAAAAAAATCAGCCAAATCGGTCAAGCCGTTTTCATGCCATGCCGTGACAACGGAAAACGGGGCTCATTTTTATAATATAGCCTAGCTTTTGCCCGCACGGCTTCGCTCCCGCTCTTCCCTACTCCACCCTACTATACCCAACTCTACCCTACTCTACCCTACTCTACCCTACTCTACCCTACTCTACCCTACTCTACCCTACTCTACCCTACTCTACCCTACTCTACCCTACTCTACCCTACTCTACCCTACTCTACCCTACTCTACCCTACTCTACCCTACTCTACCCTACTCTACCCTACTCTACCCTACTCTACCCTACTCTACCCTACTCTACCCTACTCTACCCTACTCTACCCTACTCTACCCTACTCTACCCTACTCTACCCTACTCTACCCTGCTCTACCCTACTCTACCCTGCTCTACCCTACTCTACCCTGCTCTACCCTACTCTACCCTACTCTACCCTACTCTACCCTACTCTACCCTACTCTACCCTACTCTACCCTACTCTACCCTACTCTACCCTACTCTACCCTACTCTACCCTACTCTACCCTACTCTACCCTACTCTACCCTAATTTTTTTTTCCATAAGGACCTTATCCTCACAATAACAATCACAACAAAAAAAAAATCAGCCAAATCGGTCAAGCCGTTTTCATGCCATGTCGTGACAACGGAAAACGGGGGTCATTTTTATAATATAGAAGTTTATAATAGTGGTAAACTTCATGTCTTCGAGAAAATAGGTAACAAGCTCATTGACTGACAGCTTTTTCAATTTCATTTCATCATCATTTCATTTCAGCCGATATAAGTCCAGTGTTGGAAATAGGTCTCCACCGAGTTTATTTCATGGTTTACTGGTTTATCTAATTTTTCGATAGGTATAATATATTTTTATTAAATACAAAAAAATCAGTATTAATTGAAAATGAATTAATTTAAATAGTCGTTTTCTAGAAACAGTTAATAAGGTAGGTATCTTTTTGAAATAAATTAAGCTGGTCTCAAAATATGATGTCAAAGAATTTGAACTTTGAACTTTTTAAAGCTTGTTTGATACAATGAATTTAGGTATTCTATTTTTTGCGAGCACATTTTATTTATATTATAATAAACTCTCAAAACGGTGAACAAACCGGCATCTCCTAGAACCAAAAATTCGAAGACATATGATATTCACCAACCCGCACTGGGCCCGCGTGGTGGATTACGGCCCATTCTCTCTCCTAGAGAGGAGGCCTGAGACCCAGCAGTGGGAACATTAAAAAGGCTGATGATATGATATGATGATAACAGCCCTCTGCAGCCCTACTTGCGTACAATTATTTCCCACGTTTATGAGGTGATTTCCACACAAAATTACAAATTTTGAATTTGTCAACTGGTTTAATGGGCCTTTTTTGTCTATAAAACTAGCTCTATGTTAGAACGAACAAAACCAAATAAATGATTAAAAATGTTCAAGCCATTATATTTTATATCAATAGATAACTATTTATTTAATATCCCCCTTTTCAACGGCTAAATTAATCGCCATTTCAAAAATTCAGTCAGGAGTAGGTATTTTATTTTGAAATATTTTTTATAACGCCTTTAAAGTCAATAATTTTAAAAATTCCATAATACACGTTGTATTTAATTGCGCAATGAATAAAGATTATGATTTTAAACTTGAGTGCTGGTCAACCAATCTACAATAAAATTACAGATTGTAGCTAAACATAATTTTAATCAGAATCCTCGGAATGAGAACTTCCTCATCTTTGAATTTTTCCTTTGAGTATCATCACGTGAATCACATTGGATCTTGGAATGACTAGCAGTATTCGTAATAGACAGACAGTAAAATAATTGCGCCTCTAAAATATCTCGAGTCATTGCGCAGGCCTTTCAATGTTCTGTCTAGTGTTTCCAATACACGTTTGTGCGCCAGTGTGCATTTGTTCCTGACGATGATTTTAGACGCTACTAAAATATTACCTTTTCCTTTTTCCTTGCCTTATCCATTCATTTGGGGTTGGCTCGTTTTAGGCGCCTGATAGTGTATTCTGGGTTATTACTATCTGAGCTCGTCTTTAGATACGGTTATCTACCACGTAGTTAGAGGCACTTTCTGCTTTCTTTTCGGGATTGCTAAAGCTTTCTTTAGGTACTGGGTATTCGTCTCATGACATATCCGAACCAACGAATACGTCTCTTTGACATCTTATCTGCTATCGGTGCAACTTTGAAGGAGGCTCTGATGTATTCGTTGCGTACCTTATCAAGCCTCGTAACGCCAACCTACCATCGCAACATTTTCATTTCATTGACGTACAATTGGTTTTCTTTAGTCATATTCGTTGCCCAGTATTCAGTGCCATAAAGCATGATGGGTCTAATAGCCGTTTTGTAGACTTCGCCTTTTTTCATCTTAACCATGTGGCATTGATTCTATAAGCTATATTTAAGTCTATTTTGGCGTTCTCTGACAGTATCGATCCAAGATACTTGAAATTGCTTGACTTAAGGTAATTGTCGGCTACTAAAATATTAGCCTTATGACATAAATCTAAGTATATATCACAAGCTAACTAGTTTAATTAACTATTCAGGTAACAGCCTAGCTTGATAATTAAATGGCGTCGATCAACTAGCGACTTGATTATAGTTATGTTGAGGGGTGAGTCATTTTCTCAGTCAATCATGAATGGTCAATCTTATTTTCCTCTTCAGCCTTTGTACTAGAGCAGAAGTGATACTACAATCGTACACAGATTCAGAAAACACTTTAATCAATTACACATCAAAATAAAAAACGATCGCCAAGATAGTCATAGATTTCAATCAAACCAACCACCAATCACTGATTTTAATAGAATTCAGTCCCACCTCTCTACAGACTCTCCAAATCATTAAAACATTTGGTTATCACTGCTCATCGCCGCCAAACTCACCCAAGTACTCAGGTGATATGGTGGTCAAACGCAAGCCTATCAATAATAAAAAATTAAAAAATATAGAATATGATAGAAATGAACAAAGCTTAACATTCCGTATAATCTGCAAAACGTATAAATAGGTTTAACGGTGAACAAAGTTGACTGCGATATCATACAGTTTTTACACTACATGCTTGATAATATCCTTTTTTATATGTTGTATAATTTTCACCTAATTCAAGTAATTCCTAAGGATTTAATATGGTATGGGTATCTTCCAGGGGTTTAAAGTGATTTTAATTTGAAAAGTTAAAAACATCCAGTCTACTCCCTCACTGTGCTCGGGAGTTAATTATATGAATCCCGCACTGTATTTGGAGTTTTAACTCAGCTTTGTTCGGAATTCAATATGCCACCCACGATTTAAAGACACTGCTTTATCTTCTAATTATATAATTTACTATTAAGAATTTCAGACCGTTTTCTATTTTCTATTTGCCTTTAGCCCGACGTGCATTTTTCAGAATGGGCAGAGAATTACTCTCAGATATCCCTGGGCGATTCTTATTGCTTACGAGTATATCGTTCCCGTCTTGCATCACAATGACCAACGCATACCTTCCCGTATATTTTTCTTTATTAATTGTTTTATCTGCTGATATTTGCTGAATTCCATATGTTTTAATATTGAAGGAATTTTAAAGTTCAAGTTTTGTTTTGAACTCAAGTAAGTAAACATTAAAATAGTGTTTTTTTTTAAAATTACTTAAAAGCTGTCTTCCAATTTACCTAGTAATATTCACTTTTCTGTAGATATCTATAATATGTATTTTTGACAACATCTATCTATAGGGTGATATCTTAGATAAATTCAATAACTGTATTTTATTGAGTGAACGAACGCATGCATCTACATATTACTATGAGATTAATACATAGTATGAAAAAAGGAAAAAAACATTCCCCGAATTAAAGTTGTCAAATTGCGTGATTTCAAAATTTACTATATATGGTAAAGACGTTTATGTCCATGATTATTGTCAAACACTAAATAATGGCAAAGAATTTAAATTCACCTTACATTGAAACAGAATAATTCAATTTGATAAAGCTTAGTAAAGGATCTAAAGAGACATAAATAACTGCATTAAAACGACTTCAAGTAACTTACAGCTTAGGTACTAGAACCAAAACTTTTTAATTAGAAGTTAGAAAGAAATATAGTTTTAAGACTGCAGAATGGTAAAGTTTATACAGAAGATTAAGCCAAACTAAGTCGAGCAATAATTAGACCCACTTTATGCATCATCCATCACAGTTCTATACGACTTTAACAAATAATTTGTTTGATTCTCTCATTACGAGTTTATATTTTGACTTTGGCAAGGATATATCATGAATGGGCAATAATTTGATATCTTTTAGCTAGAAGCCCACAGAGGTGGAAACCGGTCGCGATCTGCGATGGGATATTTTATAATATTGTAGTTTTTAAGCAATCTGTTACACCGAAAGCGGGTGCGATTCTAAACAGGAGATCGCTATTGACCGCTTCTCACCGTTCGCCAAATATATGATAGGTATTATAATAGCAAAATATTTTGGTAGACTGCTGCATGCAGTCTTCTTATAATAATTTTAACATGTCCTCTAAAATTATTATCTGGCCATAAAAATGTTCTAAAACATTCTTTAAAAAAAAGAGTCAGTATATTCATACCTAAATATTATTTGTTCTTTATGAGAACCTACTTTTTGGTAAGATTTCCTAGCATCAATATTTTTTAATAAACAAAACACAAAAAGTAAACAGTGTGTGTCATAAACAGTATTTAGTAGTTTTTTTTTTTAGTGGTTGTCTTTTTAAAATTTAATTTTAATGATCAAACCGATATACAACCTTAGTTTTAGTAAATGCGAAACCTGAAACACCTGTCTAATATTTTTATGTAAAGATTTTATACAAAGTTTCAAAACTGTATTATGAAAAATCACAAAGTTATAAGTCACCGGGCTCCCGAGCGACTGAGGGGTTGTTTTGCTTCTGCACCCAGCTGTGCGCTGGCTCTTAATGCCTGTTACCTGCCGTGACCTATTTTGTACTTAGTGTCTGTGGTGTCCAACTTGAGACCTTTAGTAAATATTTTTGGTAAAAATATTTCAGTTATGGTTTAAAAATTCATGGAATCGATTCAGTTACTGACTCTGAACTAACTATATTTAGGTTTCACATATTCTATAAATAATGTTATACAAAATTATTTGATTTCAACCTTGACCAAGACACTGAACTATGCTGAAGGTAAACTTATGTGAAGGTGAAAGTCTAGTTTCCATTTGTTATACTTAATTCATGAATCCCCAAGCGACCACCGGTGGCCGCGCATCTATTGTCTTACTATTGTGTTTCTAATTGACGGTATCTGAAGGGTTAAATAGCCGACGGTTATTTTAAACAAGAGATACGTGCTAATTAAATGAAGTTAAACATGCTTCACTTATCATATGTTGCTATTTTTGTTTCAAACAAGTTATTATTTCGTCCTCATTAATAATGCTCATTTATTAACTTATAGGGGCTTTCTTTTTTGCACAGTGATCGTACTAGAAAAGTATTAAGCCCGGAATAAAACACGACACCGACTACATTGCTCACTAGAACGAATCAACTGTGAATCATATCCGTGCATAACGATTTGAGTGACCCTTGCAACATCCTCGTATCATACTCGTATCATCTGCGTGCTTTGTCCGTTTTCATATTCTTGGTTATCCTTAATGATAATTACATAGACAGGTCTCTAAGTTATCTGTGTATCTAAAAAAAATCATCTCGCATCTGGACCACCAATAAGTAGGCACTACTCTTTACAATCACAATCTGCTAAATCCCTTCTAATTGGGTTTTAGACCTGGATACCGGGCTTCTTCAGCACTCATGCATATTACGGACGATATTAGGTCGAGTATAGAAAGTACGGTATTTACTAGTCTGTTTGACTTTAGCAATGCTTTCAATATAATTGACTTCGACATTTTGCTCGGCATCTGATACTTTTATAACGTATATATCCATGAGTAATTGAGTGGTTTTTATAGTTATTTATTTGACCGCTAGTGATGTATTTGTATTGAAGAATCGTTCTTGTCTTATTGTGTTACCGGTGTACCGCTGGGTGGTGTTTTATCTCCTCTACTTTTTAGAGTTTTTGTTAATGCTATCACTTAATTTTCTATCATCATGCTGATGATCTATACTCAAACCGTTATTGGAGAGTAATTTAAGGTTATGGATACTATTAAATTAATATAGACATGACTCAGATAGGTGACTGGAGTACGAAGTTTGAGCTAATGGTCAATACAACTAAGACGGAAGTGATGGTTGTTGACAGTCCTCGGGCTGACTTAAAAATGATTGGTCGACAGTTTTCCTGACTTCTTTCCATTACATAGTTAGTAATTTACACATTTAATAACTGGGAGGCTTATATCAAGAGCACTTTTTCCTGGACAAAATAATTATAGCATGTCAGTCGTAAGATATTTCAACGGGAAAATCTTGGGAGAATCTTTACATCAGGATTATATTTGACTTGCACAAGATTGTTTGATTGTTATTTCTGAATTTTGTACTATTTAGTAGGTAGATTTTTTTACTATTTTAAAAATGATTTTTTAATAAACCGCTAAATGTTTTTCTCAGAAAAACCTATTAAAATACCGTTATCTATCTTCATAAATTATTTTGTTAAAGACAATCAAAACTAGGTTTTTATATAAATAAACTGTTTAGTCTGTAAAATACATACAGATTAATATTAAACAGCCTGTATTTAAAAACTAGTTTGATATTTACGGCGCATTAGTGACGATAGTAACGAAATGATTCTTGGAAAGGTCTAAAAATATATTTGACTTTATTTTTGTTAAAGTTTGACAGATAAATAAATCATTATCAGTTTAATAATAGTCATGCAAAGTACAAAAACGAAGAAATAGATTGAAAAAGAAGAGCTAGGTAAGCAATAAAAAAGCTTGAACACAAATATTATAAGGTATCATAGTACAAAATAAGCCATAAAAGCTAGAATAAAAACTAAAATAACTGTGTATTTTTCCTATTGTGTTAGCGATCGGCATCCAGTCTAACCGGATACAGCTAGTACTAGTATTTGCATAGATCGACTACCTATCTGAGGGCTTATCCAAGTTGATAATCAACAATCGTTAACGCTAGTAGAAAACTTCGAATGTATGGGAATGACATCATCTCAACGTTAACTCTCGTGGTCAGAACAAAAGAATCGGAGGCGTTACCGACTATAGAAAAAGATTCTAAACAAAACTTGGCTAGACCTGATGACCTCTACAACCCTTTGACACTATATATAATGGAATTAAGAAACTATTACGTGACTGTTTTTGCCAAAGGAGTGCCTTAAAATACCCGAATGAGTCTATCCTCTTTACTTTTTAGAACTTACTTTTCTTTTACATTTTATTTATATTAGTCCCCCATCACAGTACACCCTTATAAACTATGGTATCTCGAAATACGTTTATTTGGGGACGAAATTCGTTCTAATTTCACATCTTTGTGAAACTACGTAAAGACACACTTTGGGATAAGTTAACAACAAACATAGTTTCGTTGTAACTAAGCTGAATTTAGCGTTTTGTATACAGGGCGATTGTTTAAGACAAAGACATACTAATAGATATTAAAATTGCTTCAAGAATGTAAGTGAAAGCAACTGAAATTTATTAATACTTGAGATTAAAATCGTAGGTATGTACATTTTATACAAGGCGTTAAGAAAAATATCTGGGGGAAGCATTTGCCCAGCAGTGGATTGTAATGGGTAGAGGAAAATAAAATCTTTATTTAAATTTCTCATCATCATTATCTTACTGCCCAGCCCCTAGCCAAGTTACAAGCGCTTCGCTTGCGTCGAACGCTATGCACCAATACTTTGCAGCCAATTCATTTGTTCCGACCACGTGACTGAGTGTTCAAATGACGTCATTCCCGTACATTTGAAGCTTTCTACTAGTGTTAACTATTGCAGATTAGCAACTTGGCTTTTTTTTCATATCACACAATCCATCATTACGCCAATATTTACTTGACAAGTTTTATAACTAGAGGTTTCTACTGTTTTATTATAAATATAAATTAAATTCTTAACGAAGTTTATTTTTCAAAAATAAAAAAACATTAATAAAATGTTTATAAAAAAAACTTATTAACGACGTATTTATAAGCTTAATTTATATTCGTTCACTTTAAAATAAACCCATTTCATTTCATGTGTGATATTTAAAAAGTACCTAAATGGCATGTAGCCCATTGAATATATGTATTACTTAAGTGTAGTACTTTATTATACAATAGTATTTGATTAAGATAGGAACATATTAATTAAACCAGTGAGGTTTTGGGTAGACCACGTAACAGGAATATCAAAAAAATAAGTATCAAAGAGTTTCTATACGATTTTGTTCTTCAGTCACACAAAATCTTAGAAACACACATCTGAAGCTCATAACCCCTATAGTACAGTACCTATAAAAAATAAAAATGGTCTCTACAGTCCCAATCTAAAATAAAAATGTCTTAATTTGTCCTACGTACCGAGTTAATTTAAAATTCACCCTGTATATTTCGAAGGGTGCATGCACTCGTTTGTGGCGTTCTGTTACATTTATATCAATTACGGAGACGTAATCTTGTTTATCTCAAGACAATATGTTTGTGTAATAGATTTTAGAGCTGCCACAGTGAATTACATTGAGTTTTTTGGAATTAATATAAGGGTTATTTTTAAAGAAATTTAAAAGAATATTAATGATACCTAGTTCGTAGTTATGATAGTAAAGAGTATTAAAGGTATCGAATTATAGTACCAAAGAGTATTAACGGTACCTTATCATGATACCAAAGAGTATATTCAGTACCTAATTATGGTGAGTACCAAAGGGTAATAACGGTAGATGCCTGACTAGGTACAAAAGAGTACCTAATTATAGTACTATGGTACCAAAGTCTATTAATTAAACACCAAGCGAACGTCGCGTTGTCATTGTCTTTCTATTGTGTCTCTAATTGACGGTATCTGAAGAGTTCACAGTTTTCATGATTTCCACTACCCAAATAATACCGACATAGCACAAAGAATTGCCAAACTTAAGTAGCAATGGGCAGGGCACATTGCTCGCAGAACAGATGGCCGTTGGGGCCGAAAGGTTCTAGAGTGGCGACCGCGTACCAACAGACGCAACGTTGGAAGGCCTCCAATAAGGTGGTCTGATGACCTGGTGAAGGCTGCGAGAAGCCGATGGATGCGAGACGCACAGGAACGTTCGTTGTGGCGATGCTTGGGGGAGGCCTATGTCCAGCAGTGGACGTGTATCGGCTGAAATGATGATGATGAAATAAATCGGAGTAAGACAGGGTGATGCTTCAAGGAGTACATATCGAATATTTGTAAATCAATCAGTCATTACACGTTCAAATTCTAGCTTTTCACAGCAAATGTTGAAAAGTCAACGACCAAAGAGTCTTATTAAGATTAATGATATAATACAAACTTTGATGTTTTCAAAGAAGTTAGGCGTGATAACGATGAAACTAATGAGATATTAATTTAGTTTATTCGTTATATGAATTGAGATAGTACAAACTTCTGATTTCGTTAGTTTTACTTTGTTTTGAAATTCCCAAAAAGATAAAAACTACGATGTCAATGCCTTCAATGTCATGATCTGCCCATTACCTAGAATGATAGTTGGTTGACTCTGCAGAATAACTGGAAAAATTAGAAGAGTTATTTGATTTGCAGTGGGAGAGTATTTCTATTATGTTTTTTAAAGAGGTAAAGTTTTTTTTTGTTTGTACCAGTACTTTCAGAGATTACCTCCTATCTCTGAAAGTACTGGTCCGATTGGTAAATTTTTTTCACCAATTTAAAGCTGCTTTATTCCTGAGTGACATAGGCTGTATTTTATGTACGTGGACGAAGCCGCGGATATAAGCTAGTTATTTAATTTTTAAGCTTTAAAGTTAGTTTGTTAGTTTCAACTCAGGAATAAATAGTTCGAATCGACAAATTTGTATTGGGGCTATTTTTAGCAATATAAGTAACATCACGTTCAATCCAATAGAACAAGTGGAGCAGTAACCACAGTAAAATCACGAGGTACAGTTAGCAAAAAAATGTATATAAACTACACGACGAGTATGACGAGTTTTCAATAATATTTTTTGTGAAGCGACTTGACAAAATTCAAAATTTCAAGTCAAGTATTTGTTTTACACTACATAAGGCTTACTTGCGAGACACACAGGACTGTTTTTTGTGGCGTCACTTGGGGGAGGCCTATGTCTAACAGTGGACGTCTTTCGGCTGAAATAATGATGATGAAGGCTTATTTTGGGAGGAATAATATTAAGTATCCCACTCTGGGTGGAGCGAGAAGGAGTGTCAGACTTTTACTATAACTAAATATCTACCTGTGATCCTACAGTTGCCCTTTGCGCACTAGGGCCACGGACACTTCTTCAAATGAGACTGAAAGAAACAATAAAATATTAATTAGGAGCCTGGTATAGTAGTAGCTATTTTAGTAGTAGCTACACTACACCGGACAAGCCGCTAGGTAGTCAAAATACAAATATCAAAATGGGTCTTTAATTTTTTGACAACTTTAGAGCAATGTTTAAAAATAGTAGATTATGCACCGATGGGCTAAAGTTGTGTCTGATGTCACGGGCGTCATATTGAATGTCGAGTGCAATGAAAGATTCGGGATTTAACTCACGAGCAAAGCGAGGGAGTTAATACAAGAATCCTGAATGCAGCGAGGGATTCAAGCTAGCCCAAGGCAAAGACACGTTTAGTCCAGAGGAGGATACTCTACTTTTTACACCTACTGTGAGAAAAAAATAGTCACATTATTGACCAGCGGGTCATAATGAAAACATTATTGACCAGCTGTGCCCCCGGCCACTAATGACTACTTTATGTTAAGGTTGCTTGACATATAATTTGACATTTTCGAGCAGGTGGTGTGAAAAATACTTTTCAAGCCTGAAAACTTAGCACATTGTTAATTCCATTCAATTTCATTTATAACACTCGGTGTCGTAATAAAGCGTACTAGAGTTTTCATTTCAAAGAAAGTTGTTGGCGTATAATCTGAAATGTGTGTAATCTACACATTACTGACGAACAGTATTCAACAATCACGCGTTATCGTGAACAGTTTTTACATTTTTTATAATGCTCTTGGTGCAGGTGAGCAAATGTTATTGATGGTGTGCAATAAAACGAGTAAACTTATTTTTTGGTAGCAAAAAATCAAACAGGAGGATCAAAGGATCGCCAAACTTAAGTAATAGTGGACATTGCTCGTAGAATTGATGGTCAATGAAGATCGCCAAAAAGATTCTGGAGTAGCGACCGCAGGAGGAAAACGTAGCTTTGGAAGGCCTCCCAAAAGGTAGACCGATAACCTGGTGGGAATCTCCTGGGCACCCAGAAATACGTATATTAGCCCCGCGGCACGAGGCTCCACGCGTTAGGAAGTACTGGTTTAGCCTAGGCGAAATAGTTTATCCCAAAATTGCCTTTGGCCGGCAATATATAGGTACTATAGGTGCAAAAACGATAGCTGGACACAAAATTACTAAAAGTGATAAGTTTATATTACGCTTGAATTACTGTATCTATAACGAGGCAGGTAGAAAGGTAGATACTTAAAATACTTTACTTGGATGTATACTCGTCTGACTAAGATTTTTCGATCTCACCATAAGTTTATATGCTATGTGCGCTGAGTGCAAGTGATTTTTACGTTAACGCAATCGAAACGTTTACCGCGTTTGGCGCTCTGATTGGGTAACGGCTCGGAGCGCGCCAATCGGAGCACCGAACGTCATAACCGTATCGACCGTGTTAACGTAAAAAAAACTCGCACTAAGCACTCTGAATGTCATAAAAACTTTAACGATGACCAAATTCTTTTGTCCATTGGACTACGTATTTTTGTAACGTTTAGGGGCAGTAAGTTCTTGTTTTTGTAAATTTCTTCTGCACATTATATCAACGATAACAACCTTTAAAGAGTTTTTACGAATTGTTTTGAGTCAAGTTTAGTGATTGTTTCAATTATATTTTCTGTTAAATGAGGCTTAGTTGTTATTATGTTATGAAATTGGTATTTATACAACTGGACAATATAATATATGAAGTCATTGAAACAGGCACGATCTCAGTATAATGGAACTGAAAATTTAATCTCAGTATTGACCACCTCAGCGAAAATTGCAGTGAAGGTTGACTCGATACATTTGCCGTCAAATGCTACAAAAAAAAAACAGTAAGTGTTACATTCGCACTATATTGGTAAACAAAGTGACTGTAATCTGTATCAAAAACCGAATAGGTTAACCTTGACACTGGCCAGTGCACAAACCACGCTGCGTGAAAAAAAAGAAAAGAAAAAAAAAATAGTTAGAAAAATGTTACGTGTTCTACGTGACATATCGACAGCGCATAATATCTACTCCGTGCGCATGTCAATCAACTCTTTTTTTACTTTGAGACTATTGTTGTTGCTGATAGAATGTCTCTTTAGTGTGTTTGATAGAGTCACTAACGAATCATGTACGAGTGGAAATTTAATGCTTGTTTTTTTACGTGAGAAATTATCAAACGATTTCTTGACTCAGATCGGGATTGTTGTCGGCAAGCTAGCCATTGCGCCTATGATGACCGGGGATTGCACGGCGGGGAGCTGTCTCCAGCGGGGGCTGGAGCGTGAGGCTTGTTTCGACTTCAGGGTTTTGGACACCTCCTTTTAATGCTTCGCAGAAAGTGGTTTCCAATCCAATTTTCAAATCCTCTGTATAAAATTTACAAATTTAATTAGAGGAATATTTTTTAATGCTAATAGCTAATTTATTAACGTCCATAGCTAACATAACTTGATTTATGATAGGCTAGCTGAATAACCTTTGTTGTCGATACTACCAAATTATAAACTCTTTGAGTGGTGGCTGGAAAGACCTCACGGCGTCCTTACCTTCCGCATGACGCAGGTCCTCACCGGACATGGCAAGTTCGGAAGGTTCCTACATCGGATTCCAGCGGAAGAGACGCCCGGGTGTCGCCACTGTGCGCAACGCCCGGAGGACACGGTGGAGCACACCGTCGCAGTGTGTCCTGCCTGGGCGGAGCATCGCCGTGCCCTCGTGGGGGCGATCGGCGGCGGAGACCTCTCGCGCCGGGTCCAGGTCGAGGCTATGGTTCGGAGCGAGGAGGAATGGCAGGCGGTCGCCTCCTTCTGCGAAGCAGTAATGCTTGCAAAGGAGGAGGCCGACCGCATCAGACAACGGCGCCCTCGCCGCCGTCGCCGGGATTCCGATCCCGATTTCCGGCCACCGTAAACGCGGGCTCGCGGACGGCGAGCCATGGGTCCGCTGTCCGATCGTCCGGTAATGGACCGAGTCCAAGACGTCGACGGCGCGCACTGTTCCCGCGCGCCTCAAGGAGTTGTCAGCAGCAGGAGGGGCCCAGCTGGGTCGAAGCCTACTGGGGACAGGGTTGTCCGAAAGGGAGCTCGTGCCCCGGTATGAAGGCTAGAAGGAACGGCGCGGGGTTTTTAGTCAGTAAGAGTCTGACACTATCTCCCGCTCCACCCAAGAGCGGGTTTTGTCAAAGATGATTTTCCCCGTCGACAAAAAAAAAAAATACCAAATTATAAAAATTCAAATGCAATATCAGCAAATGGAATAAAACGAGCGAATTTTTTTTTTTTACTTTTCATAAACAAAATTCACAGCACGGTTTACGCCACGGTTGAGCGACTGGCTGTCGTATTGCGTGTCGAAAAAATATTTATTTGGCCTACAGACAATTGTGATGTGACAAACCACAATTAAAACTAAACAACATAAATTTTCTTTCTGTCTACACGGGCCTCAAGAAGGCGGCCACAAATAAAAAGCTAGAAGCGGCTGCAAAAAACAGCTGAAGCGCGCGACGCCTCTTGTGTTTGGTGAAGCTTGAAGCCGCTTATAGCGTTTTTTATGGCAGCACCGCCGCACACGAGCCACAAAAAAAGACCGCCTCAAAATGAAGCTTGAAGCGGCGTTTTTTTGAAGCCCTTGTGTGGGGATAGTTTGAAGTTGGTATATTCTATTATAAAATTTGTTTGGATTCTAGGAAAGTCAATCACTAATAGGTTCGTGACTTATCTTTGGTGACATATCAATATCATAAATTCCGCGTAAATTCACGTCGCACACGTAAATCTGAACGTGTCACGTTTGAGATTATGTAAATTGATTCAATCGGTTTTATAATATTTCCGTTTATGTTCATTAAAAATATTTCCATTAATTTTCTTGATAACTCGCACTACTGAGACAAGACATTTGACACTACATATTTGATAATTTAAACAAAAATATTAGATACCGTTTTTATTGTATACAGCTTCCACGAGCGGTTTTGCCCGTGTCAAAGTAGGTTTCTCCAAATAAATTTTAGACCCTGTTTTAGGACTAAAATTTTGTAAATCCTTTCTTTGTGCTCGCCTAAGTCATAAAATGAAACCTTTTGCAAAATTTTACGCTCCTAGTTCAAGCAGTTTTGGCTTTGCGTTGATATGTATTTTAAGTGATTGGGAGGCAAAAATAATTATATTTATTGGTTATAATTTTGTGGAAATAAACGAACATAACAAATGTTCTGAACAACTCTTCCTGCTCTTGTCCTATTTGGGGTCGGCGCAACACGTTTTTTCTTCTATTCTACCCTGTCACCCGTCATGCTATCACTAACTTCCTTTTCTTTCACATCACTCTTCACATAATGCATCCATCTTTGCTTTGGCTTCCCTCTCCCTCTCGACCCATCCACGTGTATACTCACGTGTTTTTCATTCAGAGTTGGTCCTATAGTAAAAGCTTTTATAAGTGAGTATTTTACTCCCTGGAATATTCCAGGAATATTATTGGCTATATAGCCAATGTATTAAAAGTCACCTGTAGATAACATAAATATTTAGGAAAATCCAGATTGGTTTAATATGCAAATAAATTGTCCGAATGTAATTTAATACCAGAACAAACATTTAATAGTTGACAGGTACAACAAGGTTTTTAAATATATCGTTTTTTTTTAATGGTACACGTGTTCTACACGGATCACACTTAAGACGTGTTTATTGATAAAAACAGTTCGAAGAAAAATCAATAAAAATATTTAGGTATATTTTAAAACTCACGTTGACAACAACTAGTATAACAGGTAACCGCAAATGACAAATGTTGGAGGGTCTATCTACACTAATATTTTGTTTGCAGGTGGTAATCTTTAGAAGTAGGTACTGTACTCCTAGCAAAGTTGCTAATCTGCAATAGTTAACGCAAGTAGAAAGCTTCAAATGTACGGGAATGACGAGCTCTCAACGCTCAGTCACGTGGTCAGAACAAAAGAATTGGCGGCAAGGTCAACTCGAAGCGTTCGACGCCAGCGAAACGGTTGTTAGCTAGGGGGGCTGGCCCGTTTTCACCGATAGAAAGCTGCTTTATTCCTGAGAGACAGGCTATATTTTATGTATGGGGCGAAGCCTTGGGCACAAGCTAGTTTTAAATAATATAAAAACCACTAGCTTCTGTCCCCGGTTTCGTCCGCCTTAAAGTAAAAAATTAGCTAAAGGAAACACATTTCAAGGATAAAAAGTACTTACTGGCCTATTCCAGGATACAGTCTACTCATGCGCCAAATTTTGATCCAAATCTATTTAGCGTACGTACATAGCGCACACAATTTTATCCATAGTGTCAAACACTGAACGCAAATTAAAAACAAAAGAAAAATAAATCCATTTAGCCGCGACAGAATTACAAATATACACAAAAACTTTTACCTTAATAATACTAGAGAAGTAATATACAAAGTAATCATATCTCTCATGTCATGTCATCATGTCTCAAAAACCAGAGAATAAAATATATTCTTACCACAAAGTTCCACATTTAAAAAAGTGTATTTAGTACTAGACATTTTCCATCAGATCCTTTAAAATAAAATTATCATTTCAAGCCAGCTACAGTTAACTTAGGTTAACCTCATAATCAAAACAATAATGATAAATAGCTTGACCCGAAGACATTAAACAATTTTTAACTTAATTACTACAATGAAAAATAGTGGCACAGTGCCTTGTTCCAAATAACTTATCAGTTGTTCCATATGTGAAAAACACAAAGAGCCAATGCCAAAACAGTTGGAACAGACGCAAATAGAAAATTGCTTGAACAAACGTAATTGCTCTCTGTTTTAGGTATACTACGTTCTCTTAGAGGGTAATTTGTAAAGCACTGGCAATCCCTCTGAACTATGGCACTGACATCATGAATGACTATTCAACTTAAAAAAATGCTTTATCCCTTTTGACTATTTATTTAGGCTTTTGAGAAACCCAGACAAACTAATATTAACGTAGTTATCTGCTCTTATCACTTTCCAAAATCTCAAGCCAGGCTTTCGTATAATCTGTGGTAAGCCAGAGACCGTACACATAATCCAAAACTTTTTCAACTAATCCTATCTTTCAGAGCTTTAGGCCAAGTTGTCGTGGAGTTAATTAATAGTACTAAAATCGGATTCTTGTGTTATAAATTATAAATAATATTTATTTTGCAAATAGGTTTATAAAAGCCCTCAATTTTTTCGTCAATTGAAACTAGAAGAGTCCGGGGTTTCGTAGCTGACTACCTTGAGAAGGAACACCGAAACAAACTCAGGATCAAACTTTTTTGTCTATTTAAACTAAAAGAGGCCGGTGTTTCGTAGCCGACTACCTTGAGAATAAACACAAGAACAAACTCAGAGTCAAACTCTTTTAAACTCCATACCGCAAACATGTAATGACAAAAAACCACACACATTTGAGTAGAACTGTCCAGTCAGTGCAAGCATTTGTTAGTATTCGTGCAGCTCAACTCCGTGCGTGATAAAATCCGCACAATATAAAAAAACAATAAGACTAAAAGTCTTGGCCTACTAGATACACGAAGTGAATAATTCACTTCATGTACATTGTGATATAAGTATGCAATGTTAGTGATTACCGTCGAGGTGGTATTTAGTCTCGAACCACGGCGAGGGTCTTAAGAGAGCCGAGAACGGTAACCATAAATTACTCACGTGTATCATACGACGTTTTTCAATACACTTGTGAAGAAAATAACTGTAAAACTAGTAAACTTTTGTGGCGGTAAAAATCTGTTTTCATACCACCTATTTTTTTTTTTACGAAGAGGTTGAATAAAAAGGTTTTAAACCACATTACAGAACCAGTGTAGCATTATAGTAGTAGTGTATAAAATGTCACAGTTTGGTAACAAGTGCCATTATATGCCTAAGTGCAGTGTAATAAGAGTCACTTTATAAGCAAGTGTATTAAAAAAAACGGTTATAGTTCTGAATCTCCATTTCCAATGAAGTAAAATGCACTGTATTCCTTTGTCATTGTTATGTTAGGAAAACTATTCATAGAAAGTAATCAACTATTCATAATAATGGCACACGTGACATTGGTTTCTAATTCAAACAAATATAGGCTTTAAACATCTTTAATTTACTATAATCGCGCATGACAATTTTAACTTAAAGTTGACTGCATCTACTTATAGGACCTGGGTTATGTCAATAAGTGACTTTTAAGAGCGACAGTACCTAATCATGTCATGTCATCATCAAAACTGCTTTTCCCTTTTTTAAGGTGGGAAAATCATCCAATGACAACCCCCGCTCTTGGGCGGAATGGGAGATAGTGTCAGACTTTTACTAACTAAAAACCCACCCCGTTCCTTCGTTCCTTTATACCGGGGCTGAGCTATCTCTCGAAACTAACCCTGGCCCCAGTAGGCTTCGACCCAGCTGGGCCCCTGCTGTTGCTGACCACTCCTTGTGGCGCGCGGTATCAATGCGCGCCGTCGACGACTTGAGCTCGGTCCAGACAGTTACCGGACGATCGGACAACGAGCTACCCATTGCTCGCCGTCCGCAAGCCCGCTGCTTTTCCAATGAAACAATTTTTTTTTTCATTATTGACTTTTTTTGTTTCAAGAATCAAAGCATTAATTTCAAATATACTATTTACAGGCCCTTTTGAATGGTCAAAAAGTTAGTCAGTCAGAAAAATTATGCCAATTGCATGGTTCTAAGTACAAATCAATAGAGAAGAATGTGCATGAAATTCCATGGACACTCTTTTAGTCGGTCTCTAATAAAAGTTATATTCCTGAGTACTTTGAACCCCTGAGATATGGCATAAAAATAAAATGACACTATTTAACACAGATCTATGCGTCTCCGTACTAAAAAACATACAGGCTGCAACGGTTGAGAATAATCCCGAAAAAGGCTTAATTTAATCCCAACTACAAACTCTTAGTATTACGTCATCTACGTAATCTTGTCCCCAAATTGACTGTGGATTAATATTTTCCTGCGGAAACTGAATAAATAATATTTATACTTAGATAAGCCCAGACTACCTCCGAAATGGCAATGGGCAGGGCACATTGCTCGCAGAACAGATGGCCGTTGTGACCGAAAGGTTCTGGAACGGCGACCGCGTACCGGAAGACGCAGCGTTGGAAGGCATCCTACAAAGTGAACCGATGACCTGGTGAAGGCGGAAATCCGATAGATGCGCATTGCACACGATCGTTCATTGTGGCGACACTTGGGGAGGCCTATGTCCAACAGTGGACATCTATCGGCTGAAATGATGATGAATACATGAACTTTATTTTTGCATAATAATTCATGGTTATGTGAGAAACTTCTTGTTCTTTTTTTCGTGTGAATATGATTCAATATTTTCCAACCGATATAATATGTATAGTCACCTAGAGAGCTCTGTCATTGGTGCCATTTAAGTTGTGAATGGTGCAGGTAGTGATTCATACCGAGTAGGATAGGAACATGAATAATATTTTGAATAATATTAATTCTAAAGTTGTAACATCGGCTCTATTCTTAGATTTAAGTAAAGCCTTCGATTTTGTACACCACTCAACTCTCATTCATAAATTGAATAAAATCGGAATACGAGGTCCCGCCTTAGAATGGTTCAAATCTTATTTATTGAATAGAAGTCAAATAACAAGAATCACTAAATTTGATGAAAAAGTTAATAGTATCATCAATTTCGATTCACAATCTCGACATAATTACTTTGGAGTACCGCAAGGAAGCATCTTAGGGCCACCATTATTTCTTGTATATGTTAATGATCTTCCTCAAGCAGTCGAACAAGATTGTGTTCTTTTTGCTGATGATACAACGGTAATTCTAAATTGTAAAGACATTGAAACTTACGAGTCAGATATAAATAAGACCTTACACAAAATTATCTCATGGTTAGAAAACAACGATTTAAAACTAAATGTAGAAAAAACTAAAATATTAAATTTCAAAACACAAAAAAGTAAATGCATCCCACTTAAAATATCTTACAAGAACCAATTGGTCGAACAGGTACATAAAACAAAATTTCTTGGAATAACACTGGATGAACACTTAACCTGGAAAGATCACGTTGATGAAATATGCATGAAAATTAACAGATTTGTTTTTGCCTTAAAAAAAGTTAAAGAAGAAACGTCTAAACCAACTGCTATGATGGTATATCACGCTTACATATGTTCCATTATTCGATATGGTATCATTGTTTGGGGAAATTCCTCTGAGATGTCTAGAATACTGATAGCACAAAAAAAATGTATTCGTACTATCTTTAACATGGGCTGGACCGAATCATGCAGACCAGTATTTAAATCACACAAACTTCTTACCGCTCCATGTATTTATATTTACGAAATTGCAAAATTTGTTAAAACTAATTTCTCTCTATTTGAAGCAAAAAATAATTTTAACAAGCGAAAAGGTACACAGTACTTACTAAAGATCCCTGTGCCTAGAATAGAAATGTTCAGACACAGTTGCGTATATATGGCGCCACTTATTTTTAATTCGTTACCTAGCTGGATGACCATATTACCTTACAAAAAATTCTGTTTAGTTTTAAAAAAATGGTTGATATCGCATAGTTTTTACTCAGTAGGCGAATTTCTGAATAAAAAATCTTGTCAATCCTACCACTTCAGGAATGTTTTGTAGTTTGTATTAAAGTGTTTTATTTTAAAGTATTTACCAAAATCTCTGGTTAATATTATATCTGGTAAATAATTTGGGTAAAGATCTATTTGTATTTCTGTTTTATTAACCATAGAACTCTAGATAGTTGTGAGTTACTTTATGTTACTAAAACACTATCGACTAAATATTTGCATGCCATCATTAAATGGCGGAATGTGTCTTTGCACTTGTCTTTTTTATGTAACATCTTTTGTACCTACCACATTTTACGCAAATAAATGATATTATTATTATGAATACCCTGTAAAGAGTATGGAACCCCCACAGGATGCTAATGGGGATCAACTGATTGTTTTCCAAAGTCAGAGTTGATTCCGTGTTGATAATTAATAAAAGATATTAATGAGGTGAATTAAAAAGACTAAGTAGTTTATAAGAAAAAAAATCGGTGTCAGATAAAGGAAAAACAAATTACGAAACACTAACTTCTGAAATTAAACTTATTTTCCACTTCTATTACGACCAGTTAACCTACCAAATCTTGACTAGATTAGGTACAGAGTTAAACTTAAAAATAACCAGAACAGATAAAAATAACTTAAGTACCTACCTACCTATTTTATTCGTTTGATACGGTATTTGCGAGGTAAAAGAAGACGATAAAATAAAATGCCAGTGACAGTTCCATTACATATCGAGTCAGGCAATTTATCTAACATGTTAGATAGTATATTGAACTTATTAGGAATATATTTTATCAAACGAGTGTATACTGTAAGTTTTTTGTGATATTCTCAAGGAATACTTTAATAATCCCCTATTTTTTTTCATTTAGTAAAAGCATAGCGTATTTGTTTAACAAAATTCATCAACAGACAAAATTTCGTTAATTGCTATTAGATGCCTTTGATTCAGTTACTTATGTTCGTATGATTGAATGTCTTCAATTTTTCTATGTTCCTCCAATTATTATAACACTATTTTTGTATTTTCAACCTGTGTGTATTCCCTTTTATTTTTATATATATCTCCACCTCAGCAACGTATACCTGTACCTTTTCCATGTGTGTCTCTCTAATTCCCAATATTCTACATATTTTTTTTCCTGTGTTTTCCCAATCACCCCATCATGTTTCTCCAATTTGTCTGTGTGTTCCCACATTTTTACTTGTATATATACGCCTTTTCTCCAAAAAATTCCATTTTTAATGCTTATGTCTAAATTATCCTAATTTATTCCTCCAATTTTCCCAAATACGGCTAGAACAGAGCCTTTTACAGGTGATGTTTGCAGATTGCCGTCCCTCGCTGGCTGATTGACTAATACCTGTTTCGTTTGGGATAAAGGTGAGGCGCAGATGACGTACTGGTTTACTCGGTACAAGTTCAAATTCACCGAAGTGGACTACAGCTTATTTCTCACCTACTCCGTCCTTGTTGGCAGCGTTGGTAAGTTCAGTTTTATTACTTTGTACTTTAGCTAGTAATGAGTTTACTTACGAGTTATCAAAATAATATTTGATTGTTTGTTCGTCGATAACATTTATATTGTGTGTACAAGAAAAAGATATTCAAGAGTAATTTACTTTGAGATGCTATCTGTTACTTTGTATGAATGTACAAACATATCGTTGCTTTAGAATTGAAAAGCAAGGGAATGATGACCATTAGGTGGGATCGCAGTCAAGCACTAGTTTATATCAGATAAAATAAAAATTGGTATGTTTTGTTTTTAAATTACATTTTTTTGAACACAACTAAAAATTATCTTATTTACAAGGTTTTCACCCTAAGGCGTCAGATGTCTAGTTTGTTTCATTGGAAACAAATTGGACAAAGAAACAAAGATGACGTTATTTAGCAAATAGAAATTCATAATCTCTAAGAAAGTGCCATAGACAGTAGATAGTCGCTTTGTAATCTTAATAAGGTAATCTATGCCATTACATAGATAATTATTGTTTACTTGTTTACCTAAAAATAAATAAAACAGCATTTGTTTGTTTAGCGCTTGAAATTAAATGATATTTTGCAGTTCTTTTGTCTTCATAAATTATAGATAACATTCTATTTAAACATGAATAACTTGCAATGAGTATACGGTATAGGTAGTAGTACACAAATATCAAATAAGAAAAATATAAACAATGGCTGTGTGAAAAAAAATCAGAAGCGATATCGAACGCATTGCTTTTTTTGTTGTAGATAATCATCAAAATTATATTAAAAAACGCATTGCTTAATGCTACAAACGGAAATAATAAATATGATTGTATCAGACAAGATATTAAAAGACGTATCACAAATACAACCTAAATTGAATTCAGCGTAAATTGAAGATGTTTGATTAACAGTAAAGAAAAAACAAATATATTTTGTGGATGTCAACTACGTTATTGGGCATAATTACATTCTTAAACTAACCTTCGTCGCATAATATAATTATGAAGAATGCAATCTAAACACTGAACAGTAACAATGAAACTAGTGTATAGAGCGATGTATTCAGGTCGATGGGGCAGAGCAATAAATCTGTAGCGCACACGGACCATGCATCTTTGTATCGACTGATGCACGGAGATAGATGGTCACGTGTCGAGAAAACACGTTTTTTTTTAAATATAACTTTTAATGACCGAGTTTATTCTACAGGATTATAAAAATGATATTATATTGTATATTAAAAACTATTAACAAATTATAATTCTTTATTAATTCATGAATCCCCAAGCGACACCCGGTGGCCGCGCATCTATTGACTTACTATTGTGTCTCTAATTGACGGTATCTGAAGGGTTAATTTAATGACTAAACATAAACAATCGTAGTTATAACATTAATAGTTATAAACACACACACACAAAGACAGTGATAATCGAACTACGTTTATTGGAGTTATTTGATTTCTTGACAAAAAAACAGGTTTCTCTAGATAATGCAAAATATATACATATATGTATATCGCAGACTTTCTGGGAACTTTTTGCTACTTCAACGAGTGGAAAGAATTTTATCTAATTTAATTATAATCTTGCGCAATATCAGCAAACAACCTGATCAAACAAGGCTTGCACGTTGCTTTATAAAAAAGCAAATATGCAAAGATTTTTTTTTATTAACCAAATATGGTTAATCAACAGAATACCCACAAAACAATCTTTTTTTTTGGAAAATTACACGGTGAAAAAGATTATTTAAATGACATGATAAAGAGTCAAATAAATATTATGACAGCGTGCGATTTCAAGAAGGTAGTTCTAAAATATTTATGGGTAACGTCACTGTGTAGTTTTTCAGATAAGAAAATTACGTCGTAACTTATCAGTTATTACAAAAAAAATATGGAAAGAGAGATAACAAAAAGTATTTAAAAAGGAAGAAGGTACTTATAGTAAAATTAAAACTATAACTTGTAACTAAAACCTGTTTTCTTAAAATTTGGATAAGGTATGTCATTTCATTGCTCTTAATAAAAGCCAGACTAAAACGTCCACAAACACGTTCAAATCATCTTTTGCAATAATAATAACCATAACCTCCGAGACCTTTGTATAGCAGAATAAATTAAACATATCTATAACACATTGTCTGTTGTGGTTTATGACAACTATCGACCTTGCAGAAACTGCGCGATAGCTTTAAAAAAAAAAACATAAACACCGTATTTTTTTTATTATTAGGTATTTGAAAGACAACTCTCTTTTTTTCTTTAAAAAATATCAAAAGAATCGATATATTCCATCATTGAATCAAATCGTAATTTTTAAAAACTTAAATAGAATTTTCCTTTTAAAGATCTAAATTATTAAAATCGTAAGGACTTAGTATTTTTATTTTGTCACATGATCAGAAAAACTGGTTGGCATCTATTAAAATAACATATCGTATCGTTGACAAAAATATGTAAAAACGAGTTTAAGAATAAATTAAATTGTTACTAAAATAAACAAATTGATAATTCGTTAATATGCTAAACGGATTTTGCATAGTTGTATTTATGATATAAAATTAAATTTTGATAAATTATAAGGTAATTTGAGAGCGTGTCTCTCTCAGAGCATTTTTTAGAAGGAAGCAAATCATAAAATAATTTTTCCAGTTCTACGTAAAACGTGAGGCGTGTTAGTGCCAAAGCTTACCTTAAGCGGTTACTAGCTAGAATGATATGGTCATCATCAGCCATCAAATTCATGCAAACTATACGCATCAGTGTTAATGTCACCGTTTGTGTATAGAAAATACGTAGCGAAAAAATTTATTATGCATGTAAACACAGATGATCTAAATGACATCCGTGTTGTAGTTTTTCTAAGGTTAAACATATATTTCATTGTAATAAATAAAATATCGATGAACCCATAAGTGAAACAGTAAATTAATCAAGTAGATTAAAAAGTGTAAACTGTATTTCCTGCTTATCGGATCGAATCACCACAAGTAAATCAAATTTCACAGTTCACACCCGCATCTAGCGTAAGAAATACAACAGAATCCGATAATAATTATGGTATAAAATACCTATTCTTGGATTTCTTAATTAATGGATATTATAAAACCGATGGAAAAGACGCCAGATTTTTTAAAGTCTACGGCATACATCATTTTTTCGCAAAAATAGACACTCTTTTCATGTTTTAATCAGTTTATTAGGGTTACGCACCCAAAAGGTAAAATTGGAATACTATTATTAAGACTCCACTGTCTATTTATCTATCTACAGGCTTTAGCTCATGAACCGTGATGGTAAAATTTTCACAGACGATGTATTTCTGTTAACGGAATAAAATTAATATTTAAATGGGGCCATCCCATACAACAATTGTGTTTCGTATCGATATTAATAATAGTTATAATATAGTAACTTATGGTATATAGAAAATGATACGGAGCTCTTTGTCCGACTCGCATTTGCTCGGTTTTTACTTAACCCTTCAGATACCGTCAATTAGAGACACAATAGTAAGACAATAGATGCGCGGCCACCGGTGGTCGCTTGGGGATTCATGAATTAATACGTTGAAATTTCTTAACCTATCATTTCAGGTTTATTTAAATTGACTTATCGTCTGAAATTAATTTTTCTCTGTTTCTGAAATGAAACATTGACCAAAATTCTAAGGTAAAAAGTGCTTAGAAGAAGTAGATTACAGAAATTATATTTCTTGCCCAATTCTGCTAAGTTCACATGCCCACATAGTCTGTCTTATGTATCCAGTCGCAACATGACAGTTCTAAGCCTCGTTGACATGGGCGAATATACTTGACATGATTCGAACGAATCATCTGATATTAAACAATTGCCAAGTTAGCTTCGGGAAGTAGTTCAGATTTTAATTAGGTTACTTTAGTTAAAGAAAACAAACAATCTTTGAAAATGTTTCACAAAAAAAAATACCTAGTTGATAGAGTAAAATTTAAAGATGCTGTGAGCATATTTTTTAAGCAATTATTAATCTGATAAGGTATCAAATAAATCTAAAATCTAGCTTACTTGCTTTATGTAAACGTGGCATTACAAGTAATTTGTCTTCTTCTGCCTAGCACTGCTTCGACCTCGAAACAACCGCCCGTCTATCTTCAAACTGTCAGCTTAGAACAGGGTAAACAAACAAGACAAACATTTGAAATGCTTACAATGAAATGATAGTGAAATGGCATGGAATATCTTTGAATAGATCACAGCTGGTTAACCGATATTTTAACACAGCAATTAATAATATACCCCTGATTTCTAGAAACTAGATTAAGTTTTGGATCAAAAAGTTCTTACGTCATGTCGCTGTAAAATGGCACCTGATTTTAAAGGTTTTAATTACAATAATGAAATTAGCTTCACTTCATACAATTCTATTATAGAATAACATACAAATAAAGACGGATCCACGGATGCCCCTCAAGTTGAAGGGTAAAATCTACAAATCCGTGATAAGGCCTGTCATACTGTATGGATCAGAATGTTGGGCTGTGAAAAAGACGGATGAAAAAAGATTGCATGTTGCGGAGATGAGAATGTTGAGATGGATGTGTGGTGTGACGAGAATGGATAAAGTGAGAAATGAGTATATTAGGGGAAGTTTGAAAGTGGCGCCAGTGACTGAAAAGTTGAAAGGAAATCGTTTGTCTTGGTATGGTCATGTAAAGAGGAGAGATGAAACGCATGTTGTTAAAAGAGTTATGAATTTACATGTGGATGGATGGAGAGGGAGAGGGAGGCCAAAGAAAAGATGGATGGATTGTGTGAGAAGTGATATGAATGAAAAAGGAGTTAGTGATAGCGTGACGAGTGACAGGACAGAATGGAAGAAAAAAACATGCTGCGCCGACCCCAAATAAAACGGGATAAGGGCAGGAAGATGATGATACAAATAAAGAAAAAACTTTATTATTATTATTGATAGGCTCGCGTTACATCAAATTAAAACACCTCTTATTATTAAAAATGATAATATAGATAAAGACAAGCGTGCTTATTCGTCGGCCACATCATCGCTTACCATCGGGTGAGATATTGGTCAAACACGAACCTAACAATAATAATAATATAAAGATGCAGATACTCTGCAATGGACCAGTTTTGCGATTTATAACTTTATCACCATCTTGTATCAGATAATAAAATATTGTTTTAAATAAAACTACATTCAGAGACGTCATCGGACGTGTTATGGCAGAAATTGTTGTAGGCAAAATACGATACAAAGACAATACTGTTTTATAAATGTAATAGGTAATTTCCACAGATGAGGTATTTGATAACATTTTACTTAATATCTCTTATATAGGCTCTTTGTTTAAGTCAAGGTTTTGTTTTGATAGACATGAACAGTTAAATTCAAAATTTTTACCTAACTTTGTGTCTGGTCAAATCCTTTGTATTGTCAAAATACTCCACGTGTAAAAATCTTGTACTGTATGATAAGAAGTTGCTATGTTCTCTTGTAAAATATATGTCACAACTTCTTTGGTGGTCCACAGGTTCCTTCATAACAATATATTTGTTCAGCAAAAGATGGAAAATTGAAGACAGCATCATCGGGGTGATAGCCTGCCTCAGTAGGATAGCCGCGGCGGTGGTGTACTCGCTCGCTCCTACCAGGACCATCTACTTCTTGGGCCCGGTGTTGGACATGTTCAGCTCAGCCGGAGCCACTTCCTTACGATCAATCGCTTCTAAGTTGGTGCATGCTGATGAAGTCGGTGAGTTTTTTTTTTATTATAAACATATTCCTCTCTTTCCTTATTTATATTTTTTTCCGTTCTCTTTATGACTAAAACATGCGACGGCATTGAAACTTTGAGACTAAAATCAACACCGTTATATAAACGATTTAAAAGCTCGTCTGGTTTAAAGTAACACAACTACTGTTTCTTTAGATTTAAAGTGACAATATAACAGTAGCAACTCATTTTGTCTGGTAGATGATTATCTACTTACATCGTGAGTAATGAACATGAATCATGATGCACCTATATTGTCACTCACTTTTAAATATACATCTATTTTTAACTTGTCAAGATTGTACCAAGTCTGTCAGTTATTAAAAGTAAAAACTTACTATGATAATGTAATAATTTACAATTTTCTTTCCTATATCAATTACCTTTGTAAACTCCCTATCATTTGTAGCAATAAATGTTTCATAACAAATGTCATCGAATTCTCCCGTAGTAGATTAAAAAGAAGAATAAAGGTCAGAATACATTCATGGATTCAAAAAGTGATGTCTATCACTTATGTATATCAGTATGTTCTTCATGCAATGTCAGGAATGATCAGAGGAAGTACGTGTGTTGTACGTGCACAAATATGATTTATGATTCTAGCTGCTTAATGCGTTTCGGATAACTTGTAGGATTTTGATGATTATTTGACACACAGTGACGCTTAAAGTAATTATTTTGATTTCTTATTCCAATTTATTTATGATCAGTAAACACAGCAGTAAATACAGCTTATTTTATTTCTACTTATATTCAGTGTACTGTTTCGAAAAGGTTAGTCAGTATTGCCTTCAGCTAAGTTTATTGTTCCAAGAGTTTCCAAGAGAAACTTCAGTCAAGCCTATCAATATGCATTTTCCGACAAAACCTTGAAGTGATATTATAATCAGTGACCCTCGAGTTGCACAGGTCGTTAACTTGGTCGGTTCTGGAAAAGATCTTGACGTTGACAATCACTTTTTGTTAGTCCGTTCATCTGTCCCACCTGTTGGTCAAGGACAGATAGCGAACTGTGCCATTTTCATTACAAAACCGTGTACAATCAATTATACATCATTGTCTTTTTGTCTTTCACAATATACAATTTCGTCTTCTCGGTCAATATCAATTTCTCAATGGATCTTAAAGTTCTCTTCGATTTAATTTTTTTATACCAGTACTGTGGTTCATTCTAGAACACCGAACAAGAAACAGTAAGCTATTATTCCATTAAACGAGACAACTGGGGTAATTACTATTTCACTACATCCAGTCATTACCTACCTAGAAATAACTACATCGAAGACTTTAGTGACTACACACATCGTGGCATATCGTTAAATTTCAACTGTAACTCTCATCTAATAAAATTCGAATAGCTACCTAACTTTTTCTGGATTTTCAGTCGGTTTTTTTCCTTAATAACCTGTTTGTAAACCTTCCGACACTATATCATGTAATTCTTCAGGCCATTGATCTCAAACGCTTGACTGAAATCGATTTTTTTCTGTTCAATCTTGTCTGCTTGTAATTTTAAGATATTGCTATATTAAGAAATAGCTATTCAAATAGGCAGACCAACAAAACAATGGATAGATGGCGTAAAAGACGACATAAAATGGACGAAAAAGAATACTGAGATCACTGTAAACAAATATGTGGGAAAAAGATAAAAAACTAAATAACTTCCAAGATAGCAAACACATTCAATACAAATTCTTCTTTGTTGATTAAAAACAAATATGACAGTATCGCCTATAAAGTCAAAGGTTAATTATTTTTAAACAATTAATGCTGTAAGTGTTTAAACTAATCATTGATAGGATTGTGTATATACAGCTACTCAATGTTATTGTATTGTATTATATCATCTACAATTTACATGTTATTTATAAATGATTGATACATTTGAAACGTAATATATGTTGATCTGATTGTCTTTGTAGTGAACGAGTTTTTTGTGACTATTTAAAGTTTGTTTTTTTGGTACAATTTAACATAGGTTATCTGGCTTGCTGTGTTCCTCTTTGATAGTTTTATTTGTTTATAATGTTTCATAATGATGTCTACTGACTTACGCCTACTTACCTCCTCTTCAGAGTAATTTCTTAGCATATTAAAGATAAATCATATTTAGCTAGTTGATAATATATTATATTTGAATATAACCTTAACCCTTCAGATACCGTCAATTAGAAACACAATAGTAAGACAATAGATGCGCGGCCACCGGTGGTCGCTTGGGGATTCATGAATTAATAGTTACTAAAACCTTACTTACACACATGCACGAGTATATGACAATATACTAGTATATGACAATATACTCGTGCATGTGTGTATAAATAGTAATTTGCTTGCTTTACTCTATTTATATAAAACTTACAATTTATGTTCTAGTATCTGCAATATGATTATAACAACTAGTTAAATCTACTGGTTTATCGCTAGTAATGTTATGATAATTATTAATAATGTTATTAAGATAAATGACGATAGGTATGCATTTAGATTGCCCACGATGCCGCATATATGTATATTGATTCATTTGTATCGTTTTATTATATTATTCAATAACAATATTTCTTTAATTGATAACCATATCAACAAAATGCTACCTGAAGCCTTGTTTTTATATTGAGAACATGCACATTGTTTGACCCCTGGTAATTTCAGGCTTTGATTGTAATTTTATGTCCATACAGACTTTTGTCATCATATTTCTGTCACTATTCTGCCCTGTACTTTAGATCATCAATTCCTTCTTTCGTTCTGTCTTATCAACTGTAACTGTAACCCTTTTACTGAATACTTTTGTTACATTCATATAATTCTTCACACAATTCATTAATATTTTCTTTGGCCTCTTTCTTCTTTATCCATCCACATTTATACTCATGACCCTTTTATTCACTATTTTGTATATTTTCTGTTTGTAATTCTATTATTTTGCGACTGTTGCTATTGCGATATGTCTTTGCTAAATAAATATTCTCTTTTTTATATATAGTTCATACATTTTTGTAACATTAATTAATTGATTGTATACTAGAGTAACAGTACTTAAGCGTGTTTGGGAGGATTATCTTTTTTTTGTATCTATCATAAAAAAGGTCTACAATTTAATTTGTGTCACTCATTACATTCATATTGTAGTGAATATATACGTGAGTGGTGTGGAGTATCGTTGATGTATCTGCCCTTAATTAGTTTCTTGAGTTGCACACCACATTAAACAGTAAAGCAATAATGCACTCACTTCACTGGATTTGTAACTGAATTTACAAAACAACCAAATGTAAAGGAACCAGATAAAACGATGTACGTAAATCATTGTGTGTAAATTATTATTCTTGAACTGTAACTCAAATATTGTTTCAAACAAATTATGACAAGTCAATTTCCGACAATTTTTGTCACAATTTTCACGATAAAGTAAATATTTTTTAAATTATTCTAAATATTTATTTTTTCCCGCACGTTACTCAGTATTTTGTCGTTAAATTTACTCACGTGTTTCCTAGTCTACTGTATTAAGTCATAAACCGTCTAATAATGATTGATACCAGTTTTAATAGCCTCGCATTTTCCATTCATAATTATGACTTACCTACTAATACTGAAAATTCAAGTAACTGCTTGAGTGACATTTCCATGAAGATTTATTTGATTTTTTTTAAATAAACATGTCGCCTCCATCGAATTATGTTTTAACTTCTTACGTGTGGCAATGCTGCCAGCGTTCTGGGCACTTTTCCCATTGATATGATTACTTTTTCTACCTGTTTGTACATATTATTAGTTTCAGTTTTTATATTATTTATTAAGCTATAATATTTTTTTAGTTTAGATGTTTACAAGTAGTTATATAATTATAATTTTATTGATTGATAAATCTAAAACTAAGAACTTTTATGTAGCCACGTCTAACCACGTAAAATGCCTCAAATACAGCCAAAATCAGTAAGAAAATAACACTATCGTGTTATCGCACTAACAGAAGTAGTTAACCAAACAATCTCGAACGACCTTCTTTCATTTCGTAAGATTTTTCAGAGCAAATATTTTTGCAAGATTATAAGGCTCATTTAACTTCCTTTGCTAGTAACGTAAGCATTTTTAATGCGTTATTCACAGTTGACTTCTCGCAATGACTCATAGTACGCGACAGAGTGAATTATTTTTATATTATGAAATAGAAAATCACATAACAATATCAGTCGGCACGTAATGTTCCACACACGCCTCAAGGAGTTGTCAGCAACCGTAGGGGCCCAGCAAGGTCGAAGCCAGTCGAAGCCTCCTGGGGCCATGGTTGATGCCTTTCGCATCAACCATGTTTAGACATTTTAAAACATAAAGCATACAATTCGTTAGCATAACTAATTACGTATAACTTGGGTAATGCGTATGTTCACACATATTCATGAAACAATGATTGTTTGGCGGCCTAAAAAAAATATCTGAAAAGATCTAATATTTTCGCCATACATTAGATCTTTTCAGATCGTTCCATTTTTATTATCTAAGTTTCCCAAGTGACCTTCAATTTCCCATAGCCAAATGATTGCTAATACAAAAAGAAAACTTCGAACAAAGACATTATTCTGCTTGATTTCGAATGAAACGATTTCCGGTACAATAAAAAGTAATCAGGGAAAATTGAACTGAAACATCTGAAGTGCACTGTGAGTGAAATGAAAAGTATGATTGAAGGAAATGAATGTAGATTTTCAATTAACGATAACGTTTTTTGATTCACTAATACGTATCGAACTCAAAATCTGCTGGATCGTTGGTTTTACTATTGTGATAGCAATAGAAGTGAGTGAAATAGATGAAAAGCGAGGGAACGGTAGCTAAGAAGAATGATAGTAATATTAGTGAACACAAGTACTTAATCTTCTGTACATATAAAAAGCAAAGTCCTGACTTATTCGCTGACTCATTAACGCTCAGTCATCGTTACGACTAAAAGAGGGGCCAGTTCCCACTTCGCTGGAAGACGGGAAAACTGGTCCCCATCGCAAAGCTGGGACGCTCTGCGGACTCTCTGTTAGACCGCCTCGTTATGCACCTAGCATGGGTAGGGCCAGATCTTGCGGACGGTCAGGTAGCAAAGGTTGACGCCATTATGCGCGTGCGAGCCTTCACGACGGGGGGGGGGGGATACGATGTCCCAGGATAGGGTCACCTTAATGGTATTAGTCAGTGTCGTCGTCGAAGTCCACCCAGAGTGGTAGAAATTATTTTAAGATTTCATACTTAAAAAAGAAGACGGTAATGTTGATATTCTGAGAGAGAACCAATTTCGAAATTAAATTGACAAAATATGTAGAATAACTTCAGTTTAACATGCGTAGGTTAATGTACGCTTATCGTTATTACATGACATCGTTACTGATGAAGGGGGTGACTACCTTGGTGACAAATAATTGCAAAATTTGAATATTTATACTACAAATTGGAATAAAGGTACAAAATACAGTGTGTCACACTTTCACACTAATATCGAAAGGCGTTAATGTTTTTAATGTATACTAACTTTTGGCCGCAGCTTTACCCGTGTATGTAAAATATGCCAATGCCACTCAGGAATAAAGCAACTTTCTATCGGTGAAAAAATTTTCCCAATCAGACCAGTACTTTCAGAGATTACCTTGACTGGCCCGTTGGTCTAGTAGTTAGTGGTCCTAACTGCTATGCCGGAGGTCGTGGGTTCGATTCCCACCCAGGACAAATGTTTATGTGATGAGCATGATCATTTGTTCTGTGTCTGGGTGTAATTTGTACATGATATGTATGTATTTAGAAATATATAAGTATATTTATCAGTTGTCTAGTACCCATAACACAAGCTCTGCTTAGCTTGGGGCTAGACGGCGTTGTGTGATAGTTGTGGAATATTATATATTATTATTATATTACCTTCTGCACACAAAAATATTACAGTTTATTTAATTATTAACAGTCCCGACTTAGGAGTTGTAGATCGCGGATTCAAACCCAATCAGGCGTATTACTTTATCTAATTTATTAAATCAATACTGCTCTCAAAACGGTGAAAAAAAAAAACAACGTGAGGAAACCGACATGTCCTAGAATCAAAAATTCGATGTTATAATATATGACATCCACCAACCCACACTGGTATCAGTACCACTTGTCCACTACTGCTCGTTGGACAAAGCATTCTTAAAAAAAAAAAAAAGAGGTAGAAGAATTAATGTGCCACTTTCTCTTTTGCTTCGTAAATCATGTTACTTAGCAGATATTCCTGTGGTCTAGGTCACTAGTACCTATATCTAATAATAGCATGCCTCAGACGGTCACAAACCGACCACTTTCACACTTGATTAACCACTGCTCAAATCATGAGTTCAACATCATACAGACGCTTCAGACAATCTATTTTCAAGAAGTATATTTTTCAAATGAAACCTCTTTTGATATTTAAAACTAGCTATTGCTCGCAGCTTCGATCGCGTACATAAAATATATATAGCCTATGTCATTCAGGAATAAAGTAGCTTTCTATCGGTAAATTTTTTTTAGCAATTGTTTGACTTTTTAGACTGACTCTAGCTACATCATTAAACAAATTGTGAAAAATTTCCTACCTCACCAAATATATACGAAGTTTCAACCCAATCGGTCAAAAAATTTAGGTGACAAACCTACCTACAGAAGAATTATAGGTATACTTAAAGATTAATTTCATAGTCTACTTTTTATTACTGGAAGAAAAATTAACGATGGGAACCCTTACAAACAAAGCTATGAAATTAAAGTTATGAACAATGTAGTGCTTGACATATCGCGGGGTTACCATGGCATTCAAAGTAAGATTGTTTTATTTTTATTCCAGTGAGGGTAAGAGACAGAGCTATACAGGTTGTCTAGCACCATCTCTTACCCACACAGAATAAATTAATCTTTCTTTAAACGTCCTAATTGGTCCTAATTGGCATTAAGCGTAGGTATTTGGCAAATGAATGAGACTATAATGATGATTATAGGTTTTGCTGATGCAGCCATGACACTTATTGAATAAAAATGACATTGGAACTATAAAGGCAATGTAAACATAATAAGTACTGTGTGTTAACTAAAATCACTAGTTAAGGATTCGGGTTTATAAACTGTCATCGTAAAGTCCTGCCTAAATTTAGGTCGATATACACTAAGTCCTAATGTACTAAAAATAGTCGCTTGTAGTTGCAGCCCAGAACTTTAGTGTAGTAAAAAAGTGTTCTAATGTACCAAATGCTTTTGGTTAAATTCTTTTAAGTGATATTTCCTATAGGTACCTAAAGTTAACTATTTCATGCAAAAATGTATTGAAATAATATGTTCCTTCATGATAATTTTTTTTTTTTGAGATTGTTTATACCAAAAAATACGTTAAATATCATGTCATAATTTTAGGCCGCTGGGCTGTAATTTTTTGATTTTATAATGTATCTTAGGCCGGAATGTCTAAATATTTTTTTTTCCAATTCCACTTTTAATGTGTTCCCAAAACGGTTTGTGCGTGAAGGTTAGTTTGTTTTTAAATAAAATTACAGTGTTTTGATTTTAAAGTACTATTTTAACGTAGTATAAGTTACTGATATGTCCACCACATTGTTATGTGCTCATTGCGGTTTTATTACCCTAAGTATATGCTGTTAAATTTATAAAAAAAAAAACCGCTAATGCGCATTTTACACGTATCTTAATGAACAAATGTTTTATTGGTATCCATAAAGAGAGAAGATTTTTATGATTTCGTTATCTTTTTATATTTGGCAAATATTTTTAATCTAATGTAAATTGTAAAAATGTCCTCGTGTTTTTTTAGCATTACTCAGAAATTTATTTTACTTAACATTCTAATAGATAGGCAGAGTTTAGGTATTTGCTTAAATTCATTTAATTGTATTATATGGTAACTAACTCAACAAACGTTGTCCTGCGTTATACATTTTCAAAGAAAAAAATAGCGTTGTAGAATTAGGAGGGTAAAAAATAGCCTATGACCTATTTTCACACCTACCAGATATATACATCCTAGAAATTGACCACTTCATGATATGACCAAGTAAAACTGGCAAGATTAAAAACGTAGGTGCTTTGATGATTTGTCAGTCCTCGTTTGGTCTACTTTCTTTAGACTTTTCATTATCATAGAAATCCTACATCAGGGACATGGCCAAACGAGGATCGACATTATCATCAAGTGTTAACCTTTAAATGATCTGGTCAGTTTTAGTTGGCCATATCATAGAGTAATCGATACTATGATCTGGCCACGATACAAAAATGTTTCATAAAATTCGTCAAGCTATTCCGGAGGAGTTCGATAGTAAATACTGTGATTCGAGATTTTTTATATTAGATAACAAAGCCATTTAATTAGAGCAAAACTGTTCGGAACGCTTCGGGATATTGGTGGTGATAGTACTCGTAACTCCACGCCTAGAGGTGCAAACATAAAAAAACAGGTTACCGGTGCGGTCTGTATGGTTCGGTTCTGATCGGTGCAGGTATTATTCTCCCGTATATTATGCGTTCATTTATAAAGATACAGATTCATACCTGTCGGTACCGACTGTCCAGGCAGTCATACAGGTTTAAACATTGGCCAGTGTAATGTTTTACACATACAGATTTCATCATCATCATATCACCTGAAAGATGTCCATTGTTGGACATAGGCCTCCCCCAAATAGATTAGATACAGATTTACTTGTGTGGTTTTACCGGTACCTATCTGTACCGACATGTACCGAAATATCGGGACCGAAAACCTGTATCTCTAAGCACTTTAAAGCAGATATTTTGCGTACGGGTAGGACAAATGATACAGGTTTTTACGTACTGCGCGTATTTTCTATTTATTTTAATATGACTACGGAGTTCCCTTGAAACAATGAATGGAGTGATACCTGTCAAGCGATGTAGATAAAAACTACCGTAATATGACTCTTGTTTATTCTGGTACACTGCGCCATTATCGCAAAGTTTTTGTTTATTTATTGCGTAGTAAAGAGAAATTTCTTTGGCATTCTATAGATAACGCAAACTGATGTGTAATGTAGGATTTTTCCTACTTATATTAAAACAGAACATCCGGAGGAAATTGTTAATAAATTAAGTCAGTAAGTAAACGTTAAATGTTTGGCAAAAGTAAACGCTGCTGAGACATTTTTCTTTCTTAGTAATTGCCTTTCTAGAATCTAGAACTAGATATTTATTGGAAAAACCCCGTTCAAAGAACTTGCACTGCCTATTTAGTTATTTTCAACGCTACACGTTTTATGCAGTTTGATCATGAAATTATGTTTTCTTTTTCTTTATTATTGTTTTACTGTATAGGAATAAGTTTTTTTTAATTTGAAAATGTTCAGCATTAGTTTAAGGTGTTTATAAAAACTAGTTTCTGTCAGTGGCTTCAACCGCGTGATGGTAAAAAATCTATACTTAAGCCACTCGGTGATAAAGTAACATTTTAATGGAGTAAGAATTTTTTAAATCGGCTCAATAGTTTTCGAATTTATTTTTTATAAATAAACATACAAATCCTTTGTTTTATTATATCAGTATTTTGTAAATTCAGTATAATAATATACTGGTGGCATTTTGTTGAAATGAAATGTAAAATAACTCAGTAGATAAACTTAGGACAATGAAAGAAGACCTATTAAAAGAATTTTATGTCAATGAGGCCTAAAAAAGGGCCTCTGTGGTATTTCAGAAATTATTATTATGATTATTTTAAATACCAACATAAAGTTAAGGCTTTTTCTTATAGGGGTATTTAAAAGCTACAGATGTCACTTGCTGCGATTCTTAAATGCTTTTTTTGCCACTACCTATAAAATCTAATGTAGAGAGATATTAAAAAAATAACATTATGACGTTTATTCAATACCGACTAGTTTTAACATGCGTGTATTAATGGGTAACTAAAATAAAATATGACAACTTGTTCCTAATTCTAGGTATTATTGATCGTCATGTTCCTTCTTGTTCTACACTGACGTACATAATACCTACTAATGGCATTATTATGTAACAACAACATCGTAAACGTAATTGCGCAATAAGTTACAGCATTTATGGATAACAAGACTCTAACATCTGTTTAGCTTGTGTGAAAATGAGCTAATTGGAGATCCGAACTGGTTAAGTCCAAGCTACAAAGCCTAGCACAGGCGTAAGGTAGCCAGGCTTTCGGTGTTTTACCGGATGCATTTTGGTGAGTGTGCGCAGGATTTGCATGACTTGATTCCACCATCTCATTTCTACCAATGGACAATCCGACATTCAACGAGTATCCACCCTGACGTTGTTGAAACCTCTACAGTCCGAACCAAGCGTTTTTGCTCGTCGTTTATACCGCATACATCGAGGGACTGGAATAATTTGCTTGCTGCAGTCTTCCCGTTCGATTATAATTTAGGTGTCTTTAAGTTTAGAGTGAATAGGCTCTTAATAAATTAGTGTGCCACTGAAACTGCTGATGACGCTGCGGATGAAACGGAAGTCCAGCATTTGTATTGAAAAACTTACTTTTACAAGGTTAAAGCTGTTGGCAGAATATAGACTTGTATAATGCCATCCTTGACGTAAAAACAGTTTTTACTCCTTAAAAATTACTGTAAAAAATACCAGAAAATTAATAATAAAACATAAACAAAAGCAATGCGAAGCTTTGCTAATAATAAAACTAATAATCATAATTCCACTAAGGTAGAAGAAAACGGATGTGGATTAAATTGTTCAATAAATCACAGAACGTACAATGTTGCAATACAATAGAAAATCATTACCGTTTCAGAAATTACTTTGTCAAATCAGGATAAAGTGTCATAAATATACTGATTACAATAATTTCCTTCATTTTATCCTATAATTGATTATAAAGTTAATATAATCGCTTTATCAACCTTATTGTCATTAATTGTGAATGGGAACTCTTGACAAGCAATTAAAGCTGCTATTGTCTCCATTCAGCATTTAGAAACAATAAACAATATTGCTTTTTTGTTTTTTTTTTGTTTAGCATAAATCATTGATGAGTTCATTAATAGCGCAATATTGGTAAGAAGTGAGCAATTAAGATTAATTACGAGAACAAAAAATACACTCAATGGAATGTCTAACCATCCTTGAGATCTTACCGGATTAGCGCCGTCTTATTAGAAGATGGGTAATTTTTTGCATGGCTTTTTTTAGTTTGGAAAATCATCAAATACTGAAACTTCTCCTGCTCTTTGTAGCGAAAAGAAATGTTAAACTTTAATTCTTTAATTCTTTAATGTACACTATAAAAACTTATAAAATAGGTGGATAACAAAATTCATGTACACAGGCGAGCTTAACTCAAGGATGAGTTTTCTTCCAGCAAACCTTTGAGCGATAGAGAGAGATGATAGAGGGTGGGGTCCAGTGCACAATTTGAAAATTAGAAATGCTATGAATAAAATAATAAGACATAAATAAGTATAACTACATACATAAATACACACATACTATATAATATTATAGATAGATATATATATATATATACATATACTATGTCATTGAGAGAGGAAATGCTCTTTAATTTTCCTCCTGAAAACATCTAAAGAAGGGCTGTCACGTAGGGAGTGCGGAAGGGAATTCCACAGACGCACTGCAGTGACAGTGAAGGAACCATCATAACGACTAGATGTGTGAAACGGGGTACGAAGAAAAAGAGAATTTGCAGTGCGGCAGGGTTTACCCCTCGGGACGAAGTACTCAAAGCGTTCACGAAGGTATTGTGGAGAATTAGAGTTGTGCAGGATAGTGTAGAGAAGAGATAGGATATGGGTATCACGGCGACGCCGAATCGGCAACCACTTCAATCTGGCCCGGAAATCCGACACATGGTCGTATTTGCGGAGGCCAAAAATGAAGCGGATGCACAAGTTCTGCAGTCGCTCGAGTTTGTTAAGGAGAACCTCCGTTGCATCTAGAAAACAGACATCCGCATAGTCTATTAGCGGTAGAAGAAGAGATTGCGCAAGAGTGACCTTAGTATGAAATGGTAGGAATTTTTGGAGACGTTTAAGGGACTGAAAAGAGTAGAAGACCTTCCTACTAACATCCGCTATATGGACATCCCAAGAAAGGCTAGTGTCTATATGGACGCCTAGATTCTTAGCACTTTTCGAGTAAAGTATGGGTACTGAGTTATAGACTACTGGTGGGAGAGACTGATGTTTCAATAAGCTAAGCATATATCTGCCACCAATAATGAGCGCTTGAGATTTATTTGGATTCAGTAAGAGTCCAAAGGACTTGGCCCACTTGTTGATATTTTCAAGGTCATCATTGATGGCAGCTATAGTCTCAACGAGTTCGCCGACTTTAAAATGACGATATAACTGCAAGTCGTCTGCGTAGAGATGATAGTTTGAAGTTAGGACCTTAGTGAGAGCGTTTATAAAAACTGAGAAAAGTAGGGGAGAGAGGACGCCACCCTGAGGTACACCCGCAGCCAAATCACACCATTCAGAGGAATCCTCATCAGATCGAACAGACTGCGAGCGGCCCCGAAGATAAGATTTGAACCACTCAATTACTGGTGCAGAGACATTAAGGGAGGAAAGGATTCCTAAGAGGATGTCAAAATCAACCGAGTTGAAAGCACTACTGAAGTCTAATAGAACCAATACGGTTAGACATTTATTTTCCATAGCAAGTCTTATATCATCGGTTATTTTGATAAGAGTTGTTACAGTGCTATGGCCAGGTCTGAAACCAGATTGGTAGGGACTTAGTAGGCTGTTACAGGATAGATAACCAGACAGTTGCTTCTGAACAACACTCTCAAGGACTTTGGAGAGGATTGGGAGGATGGATATTGGTCTAAACTGGGATGGAGAGGTGGGATTTGAAACTTTAGGAAGCGGAAGGACATGAGCCTTCTTCCAAGCTGAAGGAAAGGTGTTAGAGAAGAGAGAGAAATTAATAATGTGAGTTATGACAGGGGTTATTTCACTCAGAATAGGTAGGAACATTAGGAGCTGAAGGCCATCGTCGCCTACCGCCTTGGTAGATATGGATTGGATACATTTCTTAATATCTAGCTCAGTAACTGAGTGGAAAGAGAAAGAAGTATTATCAGGCAGAGGAAGATTAGCAAGATCATTAAGAGTTGATGATTTAACATCTTCATCGAGTGTAACTGGTGACATAGAAAAGTGCGCATTAAGTGCATTGAGGTCCATCCTATCAGAAGAACTCTTGTTAGTGGCTTTGCCAATACCAAGAGTCTTCAAAAACTGCCATACTTGCGTTGGATTGGAATTGTCGATTGAGTTGTGAATGTGGCGCCTTTTCGCATCTCTACACAAACGACTGCAGCGATTTCGCATGTTCTTATAGAACTCCCAATTTTCTTCTGTGGGGCGCTTCCTATACAACCGCTTGGCTTTATCCCGCTTCGCCATCTGGTTTTTTATTGCTGAAGAAAGCCATGGTGCAGGAAGGTGCTTTACCCTTACCTTTTTAATAGGAGCATGAGCGTCATACAAATCCAGAACAGTCCTGCTGAAAACTGACACCATTGTGTCCATATCCTCGCAGGTAAGTACAGGAGACCAGTCAATTCCAGCTGCATCAGCCCTCAAACGCTCCAAATCAACGTTTTTAAAACTACGAAGTAAGAGAAATTTGGCCTTGCGCTTAGGAGGACGGATCTTATAGGAAATGTAAATGAGGTCATGATAGGAAAAGGGGGCAGGAAGCTGTCCATGTGTGGCTACTTTCTTAGGGTCAGAAACTAGGATGAGATCTAGGAGAGAAGGAGTACAGTGAGGGGCCCTGTGTGTAGCACTAAGTGGAAGTATATGCATATTGACAGAAGAGACAATTGACTGGAGTTTACGGCTGCGTGAATCTCTTTTGAGCAGACAAGTATTGAAGTCTCCGAGAATAATTGAAATAAACTTATACTGATTAAACCCACATACAATCCTTCAGGTTTTCATCCTAAAATATTCCTTTATTATATATTTTAGAATAAAAATTAGCACCTACCGACGCGCTATACCTACTACCGGTGCAGTATGTCAATTACCATATTGTTATTTGACAGTTTAGCGTGACGATGACCACATAACAAATAAAAGAATTTGCATTAAGCCAGTTACAGTTAGACATGACATAATCAGCCTTTTACCACTTACTCAAAATTTTCTTAGTCCAGTTAAGTACTTAGGTACTCAAAACTTTCCTCTCTACGTTTTGTGCATTCCTCCGCATATGCAATTTCCACACAATTCCTATACCCAATAACTTTGGAAAATAACTTACTATTAACCCAACACCACTTAGTTTTAATAATATCACTTTTGATTGACTTTTGTTTGCATATATAAGAAGGTACCATAGCAATTAGATGTATAGCTAAAGCGATCATAATTATCAATGGAATTTATTATGCCTATATGCATTTATATCGAGAGGAAAATTAAGAGGAAATTTTCCTACATTTTCTCACAGTGCCTTAGGTATAACGTGGCGTATAAATAATAATATCTGCTTAATGGAAATAGTGGAAGCGAAAAGCTCAAATCGGTCAATATTTTATATATAATAAGTAATCAATTTATATTATATTAGTTTTTACTAGCGGCTTCGCCCGCGTTAAATTGTTTTCTCCTTATTAACTTTGGAGCCCTTGGATTTTACCCCCTTAGGGGTAGAGTTTCTTAAAATCCATTCTTCGTAGATGTTTACATCCTATATTAAGAAACCTACCTGCCAAATTTCAAGTTTGTAGGTGATATAGTTTCTGATATTTCGTAATTAATCAGTGACTGGTATTTCGCTTTTGTATAATTATATAGATTACTAGTTTTGTCAGTGGCTTAGCTTGCCTGAAAGTAGGCTTCTCTAAATATTTGGATCCATGTTTCATCTCCTTTGGAGTGAATTTTGGAAAATCTCTCTCTCTCTTAAGATAATTTAAAATTTTGCTAGATAATTTATATAACTAGCATGCATCCAAAAAGTGTTTGTTGGCTTTCAGTTACTTTTGATTGATCGTGGTAAGTATTTCCGAAGATATACGATGATTCCCGAAACGCAAACGTTTCTAGGCTCTGTTGATCATCTAAGTATCTAAGTAGGAACTTACGACAAAAATTGTTTGATATTTGACGTAGTTGTGTGAATTATCGTCTAATGACATTAATAATATCAGTTTTGGGGTCAACCAATCTTTGAATTGTAACTCTTGATAACCTTTTCGGAATTATTTATGAATAAAATAAGGTTAAGTAATAATATTTAGGTACATTTTCATACTACTGATAAATTTGTAGTATACCTACGGCAGCTACAAAAGTCGCAATAATGTGATTAATTTGTCCAACGCTCGCTTAGTACTCTGGGACCAAGAATCAACCAAGATTTAAATTTTTAAGGGTAAATCGCTTGATCCTAAAGTCGACTGAGAGAAAATGCCTAAGGTATTAAGTCCGGTTTTGCACATCGTTTACTAACTTAGTGCATACATTTTTAATAAATAAGTCAAATCATTTGCGTAAAACAAAGCTAGGATAATAAGCTTTCCAGATACCGAATGTACCTCTATTTAAACTCCAACCTATATGTTGTGTAGATAATTTTAATTTCGTTGTTCACTGCATTTCATGGATTCCGGTACAGAAATTTGTTTGACGCATGAATAGAATTATGAAGATATTTCATTTTAAATGTTTAGTTCCAGAACCCTGGATACAATTTATATTTTTATTCAAGCATATCTCCAATGGTAATCTAATTGTATATTATTATTTAATTTTATTCATGTTGGTATCTTTTATTTATTATAAGAGGTATTTCGTACGGATAGATCATATATATTTTAAATGTGTCTTCAGATCACGTTTGTGCTAATTAAGAAATTAATAACGGAATTATTTCTAGATTCCAGATAACTATAGAGACAATCTAAGATATTTCACCGGATTATTGAAAACACGTCAGATTTAATAGGTCTGGTGACACATCAGATACATTCGATTTATTATGAATAGAACACGTTGAATAGATTCTTATTTATGTTGTCTCAATTCCGTAGTAAGCTTTTCTTATAATATGCGACGGAACTTTTTCGAGTTTATGGATTACACTACTGTACAATACAACGCAAACAAAATGAAATACACAAAATGATATTCTTTGAATAATTCCTTGTCTTACAGTTCATAGCACAATTTTTTTTTTACTTAGTAGAATAAAATGGGGCTTTATCTGGACCCATTACTGAACATATAATATATGTAGTCAAAAGTAAAAAAAAAACAAATCCCAAAAATGTCCACAACAAAAATAGTCATAATTGGTAAATTCATAATTGAATCAAACAATCATAACTTGCTACTAGAAAACAATACACTAAAGTATTTTTCCATTTTGATCGTCTTTCATTCATTCATAATAATCAATAGCCGGTACAATATTTCCATAAATTGTGAAATTTTGGTATATAAGCAAACGTTAATAACTTTGCTGTTTATGAATATTATTTATTGAGATTTTACTTAAACAACAACAAGGCCTTTTCTAATAAGTCCTTAAGTATTTGAACTAATTAAAAAAAGATGGTGTACATGTGAAAATATTAAAAAAAAAAACTATTCGACTTCTGATAAATACACTCTAAAATGATTGTAAGTTTTTCATTAATAATTTAATATCCTTACTAATATTATAAAAGCGAGAGTGAGTTTGTTTGTTTGTTACGTCTTCACGCCTAAATGGCAAAACCGATTTTGATGAAAATTGGTACATGCATAGACCATGTCCTGGAATAGGACATAGGATACTTTTTATCCTGGAAGTATGTTCCCTTGGGATAAATGTCTGCTATCATGCGGGCGAAGCCGCTGGGAGCAGCTAGTAATTACATAATATTAAAACCGTTACTTCATGAGAAATCAAAATGCTGTTCTTTTCTAAATTTAATTTATAATTATTTTAAATCCATAAATGTATCGGTTCATAGACCGTTCGAATTTGGCACGCACGGACAATCGTTATTATTTGAAGCACCCTTAAAGAAGATTGGAAAATAAACGGCATTACAAATTGCGTGACTGACAAAAACAAGCCCGTTCTACATCTATAATAAATTGTGGCCCTGAAATACGTATACCTACTGAAACAAAAACATGATAAATAATTGCTATTTTTTTTATTTGAGAACTAGCTGTTACACGCGCCTTCGTTCGCGTAGAGTTTAAGATCATTACAGTACTTTTTTGAGGCGATTGTGTAAGAAGTCTTATCTATTTCAGAGATGTCCCTTCCCTCTCAGTCTGTCGGCTGGGGATTAAGGTCGACCCTCGCGGCAATAAGGTCCATTTTCCACGGGACAGTGAAAAATAGCTTAATGTTTCAATCGTGATAATTAGCGACACAATAGAAAGACATTGGGTGCGCGAACGCCGGCGTTTGCTTGGGATTTAATTAATTAAATTATTCATTATAACATTAGCTATATCCCAGTGAAAGTCTAGTCAAATTTTGTTCAATACCTTTAGAAACGTGCTCAGTAGTTTAAACTCCCGTTTCTACGGAAAAATGAAAAGTAGGTTCATTCACTTCTTGGATATTATCTGTCAGTGGTAGTCTCCTCAAAATCGGTCTAGCCGTTGCTCAGTTTAGTCGGATCAAACAAACACTCAAACAAATGATTTTTATTTTATTTTTTAGTATTGCATTTTTGTTATAGGTATCAAATATACTTTCATGTTCCATTACAAACGGACACTATATGACAGATTTGAAGTTGAGAACTTTTTACACCCCACTAAATTTCCGATTCTTAATTCAGAAAACGGAACGGTTGATGTTATAATTTTTGGGACATTTTATTATAATTTTTTAAAGTATTATTTTATAATTTCTATTTATATATTTAATTTCTTATTAGTCTGTCTAAAAATTCAAACGACTTGGGATAATTGTATAATATTTTAATCTGTGTAGTGTTTCTATTAGTAAACCTTGATTATTGAACCAGTGTTGACTACATCAGATTTCATTTTACTCTAATAATTACACAAGTCGTTTGACTTTTTTGACAGACTGACTGATATTTAGGATTTGCTTTTTGTTAGGTTTTCAAAGTCACCAGGTACTTTGACATTATCCAGTAAAAAATCCAAATTTCAAATAGGTACAATACAATTATTGTACCCATTTGAAACTAAGTAACAATGACCTGTAATCTTATAACCGATAAATAACTATTGAATTCATAAACTGTGTTTTTTTTTGTCATCATTGTTTAACTGTTCTTGAATCTCGGTTAGACAGAGTAATTGATTCATCGTAGGTAATTCTTGTAATAATTCCAATGTCACCTACTTACAAGTTAAGAACTCTGAAAGTGGGACCTTTTTTGTATTTAAATATTTATTTTGCTACAGAATATAACCACAATACATTTATAATCAACTAAACTAGTAAATAACTTAATGGTCTGTAGATATAAATAAACTGAAAATAATTATTGCTAGTGGCATGTATATATTATTATTTTTTACAAATTTATTTATCTCAGGACCCTGAGGTCCTGGACCTTTGGAAGGGATACGAGGAGCCGAAGCCAACTTGCAGAGGCCATTTTAGACATTTTTAATGGAACTTGTTACCAATCGGTGATTATCCCTGTATGCGCTATGCTAATGCATCCAAGGACAACCCCCGGTTGAAAGGAAACTAATGCAACATTATTATTATTTATTATTATTATTACTGGCATATATATCGCCGCTTTGACAGAACTATAGAAAAGAACGCTCAGTCCATTCTCCATGTTTATACTCTCGACCCATCTTTTCAAAATACTGGTCCTTCCAAAACTAATCGTCAATATTTTTCTGTTCCAGGCAAAACAAGCTCTCTAATAAGCATATCAGAGGCCCTGGTGCCTGTGATTTACTCGCCTGTGTACACCAAGGTGTACCTCTCTACTCTGTCTACCATGCCCGGCGCGTTCTACATCATCAGCGCTGTACTAGCCGTTCCTGCCATAGCCATATTAATGTAAGATGTTTTGATTTTTTATTTCTGATTCAATCATGCAGGTTTAACTGATACACAGGTTTTGCCATTGCCCTTAACGTTACTTTATATGAGAGGAGATCAGGATAGCTGGAAAAATTGTTGACCTATGTGGCAAAAGGCGAGGCGTTTGTTCACAGAACGCATAGCCAACTGAGCCGAAAAGTTTTGGGGTGGTGACTAATAGATTAACAGACTTCGTTTAAGCATTGTTCCAAATGAAATATATAGATGCAAATACCTATACAAATTGAGGCAGTCACAACAATCTACCAGCGTTACGGAATTTTTCGAAAAAGGCCTTGGAACGCAAAGACTAACTGAACTAACACAGGTGGATTTAGTCAGCAAAAATCCCTCTTGCTCTACCTAGAGCCGGGAGAAGTTATTTGATGATTACATCAAAAAAGGCCAACCTTAGTTACACTGCACTACACAATTAGTAGGTACATATTTGTGTTGGGCCGGTCATGCATGTGGGGACATGTCCAAGTCAATTTTATTAATCTTGGTCTAAGTGTGGGTGACTTTTCGTATGCCCCAATGTCATATTTGGTTCTTTACAATATTATTGACAAAGAACGCAAAAAAGAAGTTCAAAATCTGTACAACAACAGATTCATTAGTCTAGTTTTGAGTCTCCAAGTCTAAATGGATTTTTATTGTTATTACGATATTTAAACATTAACGATGGAACTATTTAATTGAAAGTCTTTATAGAATCCTTTTCTCTGCTCAAAAACGTAAAAAAGGGACTTTCAAAAGTTCAGTCTTCAAGAATTTTCTTCTTAATGTGTTTTTCATGTCTTCCTCATATAAGTGCTTCGCTGAAGAAGTCAGTAACATCTCGTTGAACTTTTATCTATAGCACCATTAAGACAAGGAGAACTGATGAAAGCTCATTTATCAACATTAGTCCAGGAGTTCGCCTGGCTGTATCGATCTTATGCAAGCCACGCTTTGTAGCATTCTCTTTTAGCTTCGTTGCCAGAAAGTTCTTCAGTTGACAAATTTAACAAGATTTCTTTTAGCCAAGGTTGTCGATTACGATTCTACCCTGTAATGAAAATTAAGTGAAACTTTAAGTGCATATTAAACAATAACACAGAGTTACTTATAATTCATGTGCAATCTTTAATGCTAGATTAGACCGACGGCGACGCACATGTGTAAAACACCTGATTTGTACATAGAACGATGTCGCGACGCGTGGATCTTGATCAAGTGTAGCTCTACAAGTCTAGTTTCCATATTAAATGTATGGAGACCGACGCGCTCAGATTACCGTGTGTGGCACACGTGTACGCAGTGTAGTTCTTCAGAAATATCAGTATGGGACTGAACTCAAAATCGAGAAAAAACATCAGCAATTTACGTGAACCCTTGACGTGCCTATTTGATTCTCCAGTTACATACCACCTTATCTTTAATTTCTTGGCGTTTTTTAAGCACAATGAAAAAAGTTTCTTAATTGGAATGTATAAGGGCGTGTATTATTCTAGTTACTTATACAACGTGTTACATTAAATGCGCAAAACCTCACAAATCCCAAATGATTTTTAATATAATTGACCTAATTCTGTGAGAAAAAAAAACATTATTTTTTTTTTAAAGGTTTTATGTGCAGTTTTATTTGGTTTGAAATTCGTATCTGCATTGAAATAAGTACTTTTATTATCCCGCGTATGAGATAATTTGATTGTACTCGTACTACAATCATTTGTGTTTGTTTACCTATTTAGGCGGGTTTGCGCTCATGATGGTTTGACCTATTAATAAACACACAGAGCAACATTTTTTTAATGATGATTTTTTTGAAAAATTTAACCTATAATAAAAAGTGGTTTGATTGATTCTGCTCGTTATTCTGATCAAACTATTTTCAGGTTTTGAGCATTTAACGTTACACGTTGTATATGTTGTATAATATCAAATATATAATTAAATAATTATATAATTAAACGTACCTTGTTAATAGGTATAAAGTGAAAATTAAATCATAAATAAAATGGGTCTATTGATCAGTTTCCCCTATAGGTATACTTACTACTATTTACGTACGTTCATACGTATACTTTCGCCCTTTGAAATATTGCCTATGAATGATAAGTTATCCTGTATAAGTAGGTATGTCAACCTAAATCTCTGCCCAACAAATTCTAGGAAGGTATAAACATACATTCTACAATAAGAACCCAGATTTTTTGCCATGGAACAAGTGCATGACTACACGGCCCGTCTAAGCAACCGCAGCGTCATTTCGACACCACAACAAAAAGTGACCTTGTGGTCAGCTCGAGAGTTCGCCCTTACTATAATTTTGTCATCTGCGACCAATGAGCGATTTCTAATCGCTGTACAACCTTGAACAGTTTAGTATTTTCTATTTTCCTACCTTTTGATTGACCTTAGAGCCCTATGAAATTGCTCAGTAATTTTCGACAGAATTTAATTATTATTTTTTTATTATTGATAGGCTCGCGTTTGACCACCATCTCACCTGATGGTAAGCGATGATGTGGTCGACGATGGAGCACGCTTGCCTAGAAGTAACCTATTCACTCTTGACTTAAAGACCCCCAAGTTGTAGCTATCAGGAAACACAGACTCCGGCAGGGAATTCCACTCCTTGGCTGTACGCACAATAAATATCAATAATTTAATTTATTTAATCCTAAGAGAACCACCGAGCCATGGTGGCCGAATGGTAACGGCCCCGACTTACGAGTTGTTGTAGGTCGTGGGTTAAAACCCAGCCAGGCGCACTTTGTTTAGTTTATTTCATCACCACTGCTCTCAAAACGGTGAAGGAAATCATCGTCATCCTAGAACCAAAAATTCGAAGACTTGTGACATCCACCAGCGCGCACTGGGCCTGCGTGGTGGATTACGGCCCATTCCCTCTCCTAGAAAGGAGGCCTGAGTCCCAGCAGTGGGAACATTATAAGGCCGACTATGCTATGCTAGGAGAACCAACAGCTATATCAAGAGGATAACAACAGTATAAGAAACAAACAGCCAATTACAGGTTCTCACGGGTAGAAACAGTTAAAATAATAGAAAACTTACGATCACTAAGAGCACATAAAAAAGGAACATAATTAAATATCCCCTAAGTACAATCAGCACTATGCACTTTTGAAAAGTTTGCATTCAGCTGAGTGCGTGCAGAATAGGTTTTCTTACTAAACGGGTCAAAAGAAAACTCTATACAAAGAACATTAAAGTCCTTACTCGCTCGCACCATGTACGAGTTTCACCTTTGTATTGTACCTTTATAAATATAATAATAATATGTTAATATATTCCACAACTATCATACAAAGCTGTCCAGTCCCAAGCTAAGCAGAGCTTGTGTTATGAGTACTAGACAACTGATGAACATCCTTATATATTTCTAAATACATACACACACATAATAGATAAATTACACCCAGGCACGGAACAAATGATTATGCTCATCACACAAACATTTGTCCAGAGTGGGAATCGAACCCACGACCTCCGGCATGGCAGTCAGGGTCACTAACCACTAGACCAACAGGCCAGTCAAAAAGTAAATCTTACGAAATAAACAGAACGAAGTAAGCGAATGCAGTAGGGTCCAAATAGGGCGTGGATTCAAACTCAGCTAGGATCTTTACTTTGTTTAATTTATTTGATCACTACCTGCCTTCAAAACGATGAAGTACAAGTAAGTCAATCTTGAAGAAACCAGCATGTCCTAGAAACAAAAATTCGAAGACATGCGACATCCACCAACTCACAATGGGCTCGCGTGGTGGATTACGGTCGTTCTCTCATTTAGAGAAAAGGTCAAGTCCCGGCTGTAAGAATATTATAAGGTTGATTAAGCTATGATATTATGCTATGTGATATTTATATTATTTTAGTGAATTTAACATACGAAATTCTTAGATTACTTCCTATTACTCCCTTTTTTATTATGATTATATTTATTGTGTGTGCTTTTGGGTACAATATTGGCTGGTCTACACTATTCTTACACAATATCAATTCATACTGTAATATGGAAATATTGTGATATCAACCACTTTTTTTAAAAGAGTAACCATAGAGTTTCTTGCCGGTACTTCTCTATAGGAAACGACCAATTTGAAACCGTGCACTAGCTACTGACTTCATAAAACGTCCCATGTAGGGCTATGTAAAATTGAAGTATTTGATTTTTTTAATTGTGAAAACTAAATATTAACTTACTACCTATATATACTAAACCTAATTACGAACAAAGGTATAAACGATAAGAAAACATACTCAGACGTCGAAGTACCTACTCTTCCTCATCGCCATCATCCGGAAACGTGCCCGAAAATTATAGTGGCAGCGGCAGCATCACCACATTGAATGCTGATGCTAATTTTTTAAATAAAGAACGAACAGGCGAACGATCACGTCGTGTTGATCAGTCGGTGAGAAATATCCTTGAAAAGGAGACGTAAATAGTATTCTAATTGGTAAAATCTCGTAAAAATAAACTTACTTTTATTTTAACCACAGAGACCACTGTACCGTAAAATAAAAGTAATGGTGCGAATTGAATGGTGATAACACTTTTTATTCTCTATTAAAAAAATATTTTTTATTCAAATTCGTAAAGGTTACTCTCAATTATCTAAGTTTATTGGCGAGTGAATGAATTATTTTAGTCTACGGAAACGTATTTTATCGTCAAATGTGATTCAAATATTAAATATTTTATTATCAGCCTGTATAATGTCATGTGTGATTAAAAAGCTTCCTGATAATCTGCTTTAAGTAGGACACAAAATACGCGTTTTAAAGTGAAGTAGCGGACACCGTCTCGATACATACGAGTATGTCATCTGCTTTAAGTGACCTAATAAGTCCTTACTAATATTATAAAAGCGAAAGAGAGTCTAAATGACAAAACCGATTTTGATGAAACTTGGTACACGGATAGACCATATCCTGGAATATGACATAGGATACTTTTTATCCCGGAAGTATGTTCCCTTGGGATAATTTTCTACTATCACGCGGGCGAAGCCGCTAGGAGCAGCTAGTTAAAAATAAAATTAATGATTAATCATTTATTACAAAAAAGATTTACATTACATTATCATCACACTAATATTACTAAACGAATGTAAATTAAAAACATACTATAATTTATAATGGTTTCTCCATCAGTACTAACTACTACATGTACTACATGGGTGAAGCCGCTATCCGGAGCTAGCCAGTACACAATTAGAGTCAAACTCAAAAGTTTTTATTTCACATATGCTTACATGGTCACTTATAAAACGTCAGAAGTTAGTGCACGGTTCTAAATTAGTCGTTTCCTATGGAGAAGAACCGGCAAGAAACTACACTGCTTGTTACTACAATACTTCTTCACGACAACACAACAACGTAGTATTCTATCAACATATCTCTATGCTATCAACGCAGTGATAACTATATTGTCTTGTCAAAAAAACGAAATAAAAATTGATGAATACGTGACATTTCGGTAGCTTATCAATCATGAGGTTCTAGACAAAATTACATTCTCTCAGCGATAGCAAATGTCGTAAGATCAAAATGTAAGTGCGCATTAACGAAAGTATAACTATATTGTATTATCAAAAAATCGAAATGCAAATTGTTGAATACGTGACATTTTGGTAGCATATCAATCATGAGTATCCATGAGGTTCTAGACAACATAACATTCTCTCAGCGATAGCAAATGTCGTAAGATCAAAATATAGGCATTGATCGCATCGCTTCGGTAATGTTTGTCGATCCCATACATTTTTTTACTTTTTGACGATGATTGTTGCTGGTTTTACATTACCTACTTGACTGGATAGCTACTTATTTAAAACCTGGGCATTTTTACTTTTTCATAGAATCAACAAACACAATGGCTTGTTTATATCACCCTGGAAACAGTTTTTAAAACAACAAAGAACTTTTATGCAAAATTATAATTATTAATGTAAGTAGCACACAATTGAATGATAAATTGTCGAGCATAAAGTAGATAGCGAAAGTCTTAGGTCATCGTTCAAATAACTAACTAAATAGAATTGTTGGCGGATAAACGATAAAACAGCCCTATAACCTACTAAATAAAATATGAATTTTAATTGAAAACTGGTTCGTATTATTCTTATGAATGGAATACAAAATATCCCAGTACAAGCACTGGTATTTGTGTCCTGAAAATAAAAAAAAAATGGCTTTCGATGCAAATTTTTGACTCCTCATAAAAATGAAAACAATGTAGGAAGGAAGTAAAACCAGTAACAAATCATTACCTAGCCATTACCGCCGACTTATCGTAAGCGACATCTTCTTGAAAATGCAAACTTAGGAACTAAATCATAGCCTACATTCGATATAAGATCTAAAATGCATTTTAATAAGGATGTCGCTTACAATAAGTCGGTTGTAAGGGCTCGATATAGTATAATAAATACACATATTGTAAAATATCGTGGGAACAATAGAAAGACGCGATGGTGGCATCACATCTATCTGTTTTTCTGTTCGCAATAAATTAAAAAACTACTGAACGGATTTTCATGCGCACTTCACCAATAGATAGAATGATTCATATGGAAGGTTTTAGTGTATAAAAAAGGCATATCATATTAGAAAAACACCTAGAAATTCAAAGATTTTTGCGAAGCTGGGGCGCTTTTTGCGTAGTTGATCATAGATTCTAATGATTAGCCAGTGCGTTGCAACTTGCAATATTTTACCGGTTTTTTCATTATGAAACGGTTTAAATTTAGATATTGCAAACAAATCTCTTAAAGGTCACTGTGTTATCTAAACAACAATCGAATAATGTTTCATGCCATATTTTTAGTAGAAAAAAAAGCCGAGAAATTTATAGATTTGTAACATTTGTGCAAAGCTAAGACTCTGGTAGATCATAAATTCTAATGACACAATTCCGGACCAGAGCAATATAATTTTTTACCGATTTTTTGCTAAGAAACGGCATTAATGTATTGCAAAAATTTTTGCAAATCTCTAAAAGACCGCTTTGTTATCTTAATCATAATCAAATAATTCACGCATATTTCTGGTATAAAAAGTCAAGAAATGCAAAGATATTTCGAAATTGAGGCGCAAGTTGATCATAGATTTTAATGACACTTCTAAATCAGTGTGTACTAATATTTACTAGCGGTTTTTTTTTTGTTGAGAAACGGTATTAATGTATTGCATAAATTTTGGCAAATCTCTTAAAGGCCGCTGCGTTATTTTAATCACAATCGAATAATAAGAGAGAGAATAATGCATATTTTATTAGAAAATAGCCTAGAAATTTAAATATTTGTAACACTAGAAGTTGGGGCACTAGTTGATCATAGATTCTAATGACACTTCCCGATCAGTGTGTGGTAATATTATTACCGGTTTTTTGTTAAGAAACCGTTTTAATGTATTGCAAACTTTGGCAAATCTTTTAAAGGCCGATGTGTTTTTTTAACCACAGTCGAATATGGAATTTTGTTGTATTAATATTTATTTGGAATCATTAATTATTATCAAGAAGCCATTAATAATAATGGCATATTGACCCATGTTTGACATTTATTGGTTAAAATTTATTTTTGTATTTAAAGCTGTCTATGTAGAATTCGTTTCAATTTCAAAATTAATTACTTTAAATAAATTAAATTGCAAAATAATGTCAAAGTGCCAAAAACCCAAGGTGCCTTCGTCTGTAATAAATCTTTTTTTTTACGCCACAGTTGTAACTTATGCCAATTTTTTACCCAGAGTCATTAAAATTTATAATCATCTCCGTAGCCTTTTTCCAACTAACTTGGTGTTGTCGTCCAGTTTACATGGATGTGGCAGATTTCTCGTGTTTTACAGGGAACGACTGTCTATTAGACCTCCACATCTCAGTTGTTGGGCATCATGATACTCCACTCCTTGGATAGACTGATGATGGTCACGACTTTCTGGCGTCTTACTACCTGTAAAGACTGTCAAAGGTCTACGAATGGCAATCGAGACCATCGGCTTTACTTGTTTCCCAAAGCTTACTCCCCGAATTTTGATTTAAGTATTTGAAGTTGATTAACACTTTCTTTTTTTTTTCTTTTCTTTTTTTTCTTTTTTTTTCTTTAGCTTGTCAACCTCATTAAACCCCAAGCAAACGCCGGCGTTCACGCACCCATTGTCTATCTATTGTGTCTCAATTATCACGATTGAAGTTAAAATTAGGTTTTGTGACGTATATAAATGTAAGTAGATATAACATAATCAGCCTTATAATATTTCTACTGCTGAAACTCTGGCCTTCTGTCTAGGAGAGGGACTGGGCCACTATCCACGTATGCGGTATATACCTTTAACTCAAAATACTCGACATACAATGTTACATTTTTTTTTTTTTTTTTTGTCTTAAGTTTGTCTTGTCTACAATGTTTTGCGCGCCAAAATAAATACTTTTCTTTATTTCTTTTCTTTCAATTTATTTAGAAACCCGCCCACAGGGTTTCACAAAATTGAGAGAATTGATCAATTCTCATGTAGTCGCAGTTCATACAAAAACAAAAAACAGCTATTAAAACAACAGCCATAAAATGCATCAGCAGTCTAATTGTGTCTATTCGTGTCCATTTTTATACTCAATTCAATTCACTTAAAGCTACGGACGATCATCCTACACTCATTGAACTACCAATTTTCATTCAATGAATCAACAGAAAACCAATCGTTAATTAACACTGCTGCAAAACTCAAGGCTATTGCAACCACTAGTTTCATATCAAGTGGAAATCTGCGCTATTATAAAGAGGTAAAGTTTGTTTTTATGTCTTTTTGTTTGTAGTAGGTAATCTCTGAAAGTAATGGTCCGATTGCGATTTTTTTTTCACTGATTGAAAGGTGCTTTATTCCTGAGTGCTCTAGACTATATTTATGTACGCGAGCGAAGACGGCGGCATAAGCTAGCTACCTATAAAAAAAGCAGTGTTATAGTTGAGGACTGGGTTTCTAGGAATTTGCGTGTGTAAGGAGGGACCAACCAACGTATAAAGGGATCACTCCATTGTCTTGCTAGAAAATAAGCAGGTTATACTATCACATCGATCACTAATAAAGAACAGTGGTCGATATTACATCATCATCAGTCCAAAGGCGACCAAAGCCAGCTCGTATTCAGGTATAGGTAACTTAGAATCTATTAAGGGTACCCGAAATGGAAAATTGCGATTGATGATCATATTTACGTGAATGACAAATTATTGACCATCGCTTTAATTCTTTATTTAGTAAACGATAAATTTTCACAACAATTAACGTTCAATCATGTAAATATTATCAGTTGCGTAGTTCGGGTCGCCGCACACAGACCACCGGCCACAACCACAAAACACCACCACCAGCATATTTCCTGTAGTTTTCTTATATTTTATATGGATTCACCACACATGGTTGACGCCGGTGGCCGCTACACGCTACAAATCGCCGCTGCTCGCTTCTTGTTACCCGCACTGGCCACTAAACGCTGTCACACGCCACTCGCGCATTTAAAACTTCTTCATTACTGCGCATATGGATTAAACAAAGTAGCAGCCACTGGCCACAAGACAGTGTCTGTCGCGCGCTTCAGTTTCCTTTGTGGCTGCTTCTAGCTTCGCGGCGGCGTTTGTGATTGTGGCGTGTGGCCCATGTGCAACTCTTATTGGCGGTTTTGGGGACCTTTTAAAGCAATTAGCTTAGTTAGCTTAGCTTAGTCGGCCTTATAATGTTTCCACTGTTGGGACTCAGGTCTCCTCTCTTGGAGGCACGCGAGCCCAGTGCGGGTTGGTGGATGTCACATGTCTTCGAAATTGTTGGTTCTAGGACATGCCAGTTTTCTCACGATGTTTTCCTTTACCATTTGAGAGCAGTGGTAATGAAATAAATTACACAAAGTAATGCGCCTGGCTGGGTTTGAACCCGTGACCTACAACTCATAAGTCGGGGCCGTTAGTACTCCGCCACTACTGCTCTGGCAATTCCAGTTTAGAAATACTTTTTAAAATAGGAAGGAAGTTACTGAGTGTAACAAATTTGGGTCCTAGGTATCGAGCTACATTTCAATATTTCACATCGCATCTCATCTCGTTTCATATTTTAAGGGAGCACGTAAACATGATAGGAAAATAGGAAACGATATCACATCAAATACGAACAGATTGAAAGTGGAAAACGAATCAAATCCTGCTTCAATCTTGTTTGGTTTACGCTCGTAGAAGTCACGAGTGTTGTTTTTGACGTGTCGTGGCTTCTGTAGACACGGTGAATAGTATTGAGAGGCGTACACAGATAGAAAAATAATAAAAATATTATGCTACACGACTTTCGTTTCGTTTAGATAAAAGTCGACCACATCATCGCTTACCATCAGTTGAGATGGTGGTCAAACGCGAGCCTATCAATAATAAAAAATAAAAAAAGTGTTCCTGAATATGAAAAAATGCAGAGTTGATCTCATGGTAACAATTTTGACAATATTTACCATTAGATAAATTCCTGAAATACTTATCAAGAAATGCTTTCAAATCATTGGATATAAAGTATTTTTTGTAATTTTGGGTCGTGGGTCTCTCCGGACCGGGACCGCGCTCTCAACTTTCACTTTTTTTTTGTTTTATTTTGGGACCATAAATAAAATCTTTGTGGTCCCAAAACACTACTAAAAAAAATATATTTTCTAGATGGAAGTTCCTCGGCCCGATCCAAAGAGCCAAAATTACAAACAATAGTTTATTATCTTTCTTTTTTATATTTACACTGTTTGAGGAAAATTTCTGTAGTCAGAAATACGCCCTAATAATCTGATGATAATTATAATTCATATCAGTGATGAAAAACATTAGGTTTTACATCACGCGCACTCTACTAGACAAAAATATTGCCCATAAACACAGTCAAGGTTACCTAACCTTTATAAACGCAATGATTAAGTAGTTAAACCACTAAGTATAACAAAACGTGTAAGGCGCCGTCCTAACGTCATCGCACGCGCGATGATGCGATGCGATTTTATCGCGCGATAAAACCGATCGCGCGATATTAAATTGTGTGTCCTACTTTGAAGCTATGCGATCACACTCGTAATAGCTCATAACAGCTTGCAGCATTTGCTGTCGGACAATATTCTTTTGATGCTATTTGATGAAAAGAAGACCTGGACCGCATAATAACGAGTATATATCTCATAAAAACAGAAAAAAGTTCGATTAATTTTGCAATCAATAATTTGACGTACGGATTTTTTTTTAACAAATATTTGTGTACTAGCTTCTGCCAGCAGTTTCACCCGCATAAAAGTAGCAAGTAAATATACCTACGTCACTAAATAAATATAAATACCTACGTCACTCGATGATGAAATAGCTTTCTACTGGTGAAACGATTTTTAAACTCGGTACAGTAGTTTTTGACTTTATTCATCATAAATAAAACTACAAAGCTTTTCTCGTTATAAGTAATATTTGTAAATGATTAGACTCAATTGGCCGCGCGAGTGCCATTAGAAAATTTGGACAACATCGGTGATTGTCCGATCATTATGATGCATCAATGACCACGCGATTAAAACTAAACAATTTGATCGCATCGCATGATCGCGCGACCATCATTATGACATTCAGTAACATGTTTGAACGGATGGTCGCGCGATCATCGCACGAGCGATTAAATTAGGACGGCGCCTTTTTTAAGTTGAAACTTGAAAATTGAGCTATTTGATGTCGTTATTAGAATAGTTTTTTTTTTATGTTATCGTCTGTTTTAGTTTTCTCAAAATTATCTACGGTTAGCTGATGGTCGGAAAGCGACATCACTTATATTTTTATTGTTATTATAGGCTCGCACTTGACCATATTATTACACTTGATGGTAAACCACGGTTACCTAAAAGTATTCATTCTTAAATTTAAGGTTGTAATTATCAGGACATACATAGTCATACTTTGACAGGGAAAATTCTACTTGTGAATGAATGTGTTCCTAAAACGTTTTGTGCATAATATGGGTGTTTTTTGGGGTTAGAAATTCATCAAATGATTTCTTCCGCTCTGTGTCGAGCGAGAGAGAATGTCAGACTTTTACTGACTAAACCACCCGTGTTCCTTCAATAGTCCTTTGCGTTCCAGGGCGGTGGTGACTTTCGAACAATGCCACTATGTAACTTTAGCCTGATTTTTAAACTAGGCAAATGTATGGAGACTTGTATTTTACCACGTATTCGTAGGTTTATGTTTGTGACCCAGATCGACCGATTACAATTTGACGAGTTAGCAAGCACAAATAAATGTACATCTACCGAGTCGCCGTTTTTTGGATTCCTGGCGTCATCATCATCTTCTTACCTTGTCCCATATTACTTTAGTTCGGTGTAACACTTTTTTTCTTCCATTCTATTCTGTTAGCAGTCACGCTATCATTGACTCCCTTTTTTTCATGTCACTCTTCACATAAACCATCCATCTTTTCTTTGATCTCCCGCTCCCTGTCCATCCATTGACATCCTAACGTTCAAATGAAAAAATGGAACCTTTATAGGTTTATTTATGTGTGTCTGCCTGTCCGTCTGTCATAGCATTATTTTTTAGATTTATTTTAGGACAACGTCTAACAGTGTTTTGAATAATAAGTAGATCAAAAATGACATGACTAACCATTTTTTTTTTCTTTACAGAGCAATTTTCATCCTCCGAAGAAATGATGAGCGCGCTCTTCAACCAGCGCCTGAAGTCAAGCCGAAAGAGAATGAAATCACTCGTTTTTGATAAATGTAATTTATTATTGTTAAGCGTTAAATTTAATTATAGTTATGTGAAAAATCTCAATATAATTAAGATTTGTATAGAATCGTGTGTATTTTAATTTCTAACACTCCCGAACGAATTTAAAAATAAACAGAAACCCCGAAAATTCGTTTTATTTATTTCTAAACTAGCTGACCCGACGAACTTCGTCCCGCTTATCAGTCAATGTATATACCTATTCAAACTAGTCAACCAATTGCGATGAAACAAAGCCTATGTAATAAATCAAGTTACATAAGTACAATTTTAATTTATAAAATCATCTCTCCTTAATATCATCTTGCCTGAAGGCATTAATTCCGCTTCTGTACTATTGTGTGCCTAAAGAATAAATAAATGAATAAATCATCGACTATAGATACCTATAGTCGATGATTTTATAAATTCGTTGTTTGTAAATTTGATTTTGTGTGTGTCGAGATCGACATCGTCTACATCGATTATAGATAGTTTTTTTTTTTTTTCAAAAATGTCTGCTCATATTTGATAATAATGGCAAGAGCCACTAGTTTGGCTGATGGCTATATTCTCGCGCCTATTATCTACATGGGAAAAGGATATAAAAAAACTAGCAAAATATGGCTTTACCCACTCCTGCACCGCTTCTTTTTTTTGTCATGTGCGAAATTATCTAATGGTGTTGTCAAGCCATTCATTACTGTTCGTCTGCTAGCCCGCGCCTGCGGTGGCCGAGGAGCAATGGGTAGCTTGTTGTCCGGCTATACGAACCGAGCCCGAGTAGTCATCGGCTCCACTCGTGCAAAGAGATGTCATCAAAACCATAGCGGCCTAAAGGGTCGAGGAAGGGAATTTCTGAAAAGCAAACCCTTTGTCCTAGAATGCAAAGCGCAACTGAAAGACACAAGTGTACTTTTGGCCCGTAAAAGTCTAACAAGGCCTTCCGCTTCACCCTAGACAGAAGAATTTTTTTCTCACTTAAAAAATAAGAGTAGATACCTAAGTACAGTTCTAAAAGCAATGGTACCTACCACAGAAAAGATGAAAGAGGTAAAAATGGCCTTGTGGGCAGGGCAGGCATGCCTCAAAATATGATCATGCTCATATTGACACAACCAGTAGCAAACTTGCGATCTAAGTGTACGTGGTCTGTTAGTTAAGCAATGCGCGTCCGTATTAGTTTATTGCCTGTAGTGGAGTTAAAGCACAGAACAGATGAGAGTATGATTCCTTTGTTCTGTGAGTTAAATGGTGAGAGTGTGAGACAAGCGGCGACACTCGTTGTAGTACAAATCGGAAAGTATTTCCTTTCTAACCTCTTTTATCTTTTCTGTGGTGTGTTGTGTGTGTTTCCTACCTATCTACATTTTTTATAAGACAAAGTTGGAAGTTGACCCGGAAACGTGGTATCAGTAGGTACCTATAAGTCTACAATATCTAATTATTAGGTACCTACATCGAGTAACAATTTATCTCTGTTTATAATAATGGCTTATTGAAGATAACCCAAGACTCGATTGTCTTAAGTTCATTGCCTTTGTGGTTTTGTCTGATCACAGACCCTTGTCACTATGTGGGTAGGTAGGTAGATATGGTGACAAGCACTAGATATGGGTAGAAACGCTAGTGTCATATTGCCAATTGGGAAAAGCGGGTTTTGGGTTAGTTACCTACGTCGTTAGTTGGTTATAAAACAATGGCCAGAAACTGCCAATTATAAAGTAGGTACAGCTATAACTTTTAAGCCTACTTGATTTTTTATTTTAATCTATACTTGTTAGATACTTATTGATAATACCTATAAAATATTTATACATAATATCATATCGCTATGTACATTAAGACACCTAAATATTAACTAAACATATATAATAAACTATATTAATACAAAGACACAAAATAGGGATAGATAAAAACAGGCGTCGAAGTACTCCTCTACATTAGTCCACATCACTGTCATCCTGAAAAGTGCACAGTAAACTGGCAGAATTGCCATGTTGAATAGCAATGCTAATTAAATCAAAATCAAAATCTTTGGATGAAGAGCCAGCCGTAGTCCAATCGAGTTCATAATTTTGTATGGTGAGACTGATTTTTTTTTCGTTTCCTGAAAAAAAATCTTATGGAAGGTTGTTCAGTTTCGTCTACCGAGCACGCCCTTAAAGTGTGCGAAAGACTGTCCCCTACATCTTGTTTAATAACACAAATACATACCAATATACAATACCAAAAAACCTACTAATAAATATTAAATATATAATTGAGCCAGGAGAAGAAAACATCAAAGAGAAAGGTAAGTTACTCAATTACGAACAGTAATGAGTAGCTCGCCGACACTATTAGATGATATCGCACATGACAAAAAAAGAAGTGGTGTGGGTGTAGGTAAAGCCTCCTACACCAAGTAGGTATTTAGTTTTAGATACAGAATACAGTCACTTGTATTCCAATACAATGCGGATATAACCACGAAGTAAAGAAAAAAAGGATATAACATCAACGTTCAACCAAGTTGGACATAGACCTCCCCCAAGTGCCGCCACAATGAATGATCCTGTGCGTCTCGCATCCATCGGATTCCCGCAACCTTCACCAGGGCATCGGTCCACTTTGTAGAAGGCCTTCCAATGCTGCGTCTTCCGACATAACTCGAAGAATCACCAAACCTAAGTGACAATGGTTAGGGCATATTGCTCGAATAACAGATGGCCGTTGGAGCTGGGTCAAAACGGAAATACTACACGATTAGCAAGAAGGTAAATAGGATCACTTCCTTATCTTCAATCATTGATGTAGACCAGTAGGAACTTAATTAAGTAATTACCATCATAATAAAGATCCAACCTTCTTCAAAGTCCTTGCAATCAAATATTTGCACGCTTAGCTACAAAAATATGGATAAAACAAAGAAGTACCTACCAGTAGCTGTTTACTTTACTGGGTTAGATATTAGTATTTATGGACATAATTAGGCCATTATTACAAACAAACACTATTATTTGGGGTATTATATTATCAAAGGTTTGACACGTGACTACAGTTTGTTTTTATTGACAAACGATTAGCACTGTTATCAAGAACTTGCAGTGACACCCGGGTGAAGCCATTGTGTAGACCGCACAGAGGTCACAGTGGAGCATACGGATGAGGTGTGCAGTGTCCTCGTGGGGACGATCGGCGGCAGCAGCAAGACCTGACGCGAAAGATTTCTCGCGCCAGGTCTTGTTACAAGCCATGGTCCGGAGCGAGGAGGAGTGGCAGGTGGTCGCCTCTTTCTGCGAAGCAGCAATGCTAGCAAAGGAAGAGCCGCACGCATGAGGCAACGGGGGTCACGGCCCAGCCGCCGCCGGGATTCTGATCCCGATTTTCAGCCACCGTATCAACGGCGTGCTACCCAATGCTTGCAATCTATCCGGTAACCGTCGGGACCAAGCCCAAGACACCGACGGCGCGTATTGTACCACGCGCGCCTCAAGTTGTCGGCAAACCGTAGGGGCCTGGCAGGGTCGAAGCCAGGCCCCTGTAGCCAAGGATTTGTTTCTGAAAGGAAGATTCGGCCCCGGTACGAAAGACAACGAAGGAAAACTAGTGGGTTTTCAGTCAGTATACCTAACTCTGACACCATCTCCCGCGGCAGAGCGGGGGATGTCATTGGACGACTTTCACCAACCTAAAAAAAACCAACCAACCTAAATGTGCACGATATGTCCCTGTGATATGTGTTAGTGTGAACGCGGCTGTAACATTAGGACCTGAACCACAGGTTTTAATCGAAGCAATTCACGAGAACGCAGCGTTTACTTCAATTTAAACCTTATGTCCCTGACATAAAATTCAGATGACGCACAGTCTTGATTTGCGATATGATTTGTAACACATAAAGGATTCATAATTTTTGAATGCTTTGTTGGTCGCAAGCGTTAGTGCTGTACCTACCAAAAGTTCTTGCTTCAATTCCCAGGTTGGCCAATGCCATTGAATTTTCCCTTGAGGAAATTTCTCAGTAGGTAAGTCATAAGTCATTTATTCATTTGTTTAACATAGGTACAATAATAAAGGTGTTGCAATGTAATAAAGAGAGCGCTATGTTATGCCAGAGGGCGTACAAACGTCGGTGAGAAATTTGCAATTAACTAGCCAAATCTTGAATATTCAGATAAATTTAATAATAATGATGAATGATGATGATGATATGGTAATACACAGAGTCTGGATTTGTACTCTTTAGTAATTGACTGGTTATTTTTATAATTAATTCATTAAATCCCAAGCGAACGCCAGCTTTCGCTCTCTCATTGTCTTTCTATTATCTCTAATTACGGTATTGGAAAGGTTAACTCTTCAATCGTGATAATTAGAGACACAATAGAAAGAGAAAGGATAATAATATAATATATACCTAATATAATATATCCATATCCAACAACTATCACACAACGCCGTCTAGTCCCAAGCTAAGCAAGCTTGTGTTATGGGTACTAGACAACTGATAAACATCTATATATATAAAAATGACCCCCGTTTTCCGTTGTCACGACTTGGCATGAAAACGGCTTGACCGATTTGGCTGATTTTTTTTTGTTGTGATTGTTATTGTGAGGAGAAGGTTCTTATGGAAAAAAATAAGAGTAGGGTAGGGTAGGGTAGAGTAGGGTAGGGTAGGGTAGAGTAGAGTAGGGTAGGGTAGAGTAGGGTAGGGTAGGGTAGAGTAGGGTAGAGTAGGGTAGGGTAGGGTAGAGAGTAGGGTAGGGTAGGGTAGAGTAGGGTAGAGTAGTGTAGAGTAGTGTAGAGTAGGGTAGGGTAGGGTAGAGTTGGGTATAGTAGGGTGAAGTAGGGAAGAGCGGGAGCGAAGCCGCGCGGGCAAAAGCTAGTATTTATATATTTCTAAATCTAAATACATACATATTATAGATAAATTACACCCAGACACAGAACAAAATAATGATCATGCTCATCACATATAAATTTGTAATGGGTGGGAATCGAACCCACGACCTCCGGCATTGCAGTCAGGGCCAGTAACCACTAGACCAACAGGCCAGTCAATAGGTGCGCGAACGGCGGCGTTCGCTTGGGGTTTAACCCTTCAGATACCGTCAATTAGAGACACAATAGTAAGACAATAGATGCGCGGCCACCGGTGGTCGCTTGGGGATTCATGAATTAATGAATAGAGACTTAAACTAATAGGTAAACAAAATTATTTATAACCAACCTCCATATTCGGACAAACCCCACACAAAACCTACGAAGTTTGGGTCACGTCATTCGGCACTTTATAGCTCAATAGTGAACCTTATCTAAATAACATCAGCGCCAATTAGTATGTCGTTGTAATGTAGTTTGCTAAGCACCACCATTCACGAAAATCCAATTTTGTTTTGAATGTGTTCGGAACTGCGAATGAGTGTACCTACCTATTGACCTAGAAGAATGTATAGGCAAGTCTTTAGTAGAGTTTCAAGGTAAACAGTAGCCACATTTCTCAAGAAATGGTTGTCAAAATACCAAAACTACCTCCTCATAGAATAAACTTTATTGTACACCAAAATAGTACTTACCTAACAATTTTACAGAATCATCATCATTTTCATTTCTATTTCAACTGTCTTTTTTCTGTGTTCGGGCTTATTAGAATTATCTGATGATGAAGACTGATGAAAGGTGGGCACAGGAACTCCGTGTCAAAAACTTGACGACGGCTTCCAAGGGCCATCACAGCGACTGGCTCTGTGCTTGTTGCATACACGACAGATAGGTACTTTAGCTACTGTAACATGTAAGGTTCGACACATAACATTTGGCGAAAGCTAATGTCGAAAGCTCAAAATATTTGTTAGCTGTTTGGTAATTTCGGTAATATTTTTTTATTGCACAATCGTTTGTTGCTGATTGAACGTTACCTTTTCGGACATTTCGTACTTTTTTCTGGTAAACGATTTTCAATACTCGTAAAGAAACTTACGATTGTAAGCCATTTTTCGTACTTCCACAACCGGACTTACAATTATGACAATAAATAGAAATAGCAGCATTATGATACGCGTTCTTTATTTGTGTGTTTGTCCAGTTGTTATCACTTATAGAATTTCAATGAAATTTGTCTAGATCCTCGGGTTATTCCCACGTAACTTTGTTTGAGGTATACATTAACAAAAACAGAAACTGTTCATTTAATATTCTAGTCATAATTTATTCTTTACATTCATTCACATAAAAAAAAAAACTGTACAAAAATGCTAAAACTTAAGTTTGAAGTCTTTAGACGTTGTCTTCGTCGGTTGTGCCTTGGGCCATTGTTTCTTGTCATCGATTAACATCTTGATGTACCTCCCTTGTTGATCGGAGGGTAGGTTCACACCGAGCGCTTCACAGTTTCTGATTATCTCTGAACATCCCCGGATATCTCTGTTCCTCACTGAAACAAAAATGTGGGTAGTTTTAGTATTTTTATCGTCAGTAAGGTTCATACCTTTATACGTAGTAGGCACGCCATCGACAAGTCAGTCGCGACAAAAAATATCATTTAAATTAGAAGTCGTAGACACCGGAATTAGACTCAAATGTCTGTCGAGTCATAGACAGATGCTAATTGCGTGAAAGACTGTGAATTGTGATTTTAATAGTACATAGTTTTGGAGTGGTAAATCATCCAACGACATCAAAGGCAGTACTATATTGGGCACACGTGGGCCACGTGCGCCGATCTGGGCGCGTCAGTCTCCATACATTTTATATGGCAAGTAGACTTGTAGAGCTACATTAGATCCACGCCACGCGACGCGACTTTACGTACAAATCAGGCGTGGCCCACGCGTGCGTCAATCTAATGTAGTTCCCGATTTATTCATTTGTCATTACTAGTCTAATCTCAATTTGAGTTGCATTTCGCAGCTGAACCCTGGTCTTAACCCTTCAGATACCGTCAATTAGAGACACAATAGTAAGACAATAGATGCGCGGCCACCGGTGGTCGCTTGGGGATTCATAAATTATAACACAAAGTATAAGTAAAGGACACAGTTGTGGTTTTAGTCAGTAAAAGCACAAAATAGATAGGTACAGAAAAAATCGCATGTATGTACTACTCGGTGGACAGACACAACCGAGATATCGTGTCTGTGAGCGGTGTCAATGTGTGCGTTACTCGAGCGCGCTTTGTACGTAGATTGACTTCTGTACCTATATATTTTGTGGTAAAAGTCTAACACGCTAACACTTATTTTGTAAGACGTATATTGATTGGTAGGTGACAGTTTTTAGATACCTTAACCTATATTTACAAGGAATGTAACCTGTCCTGATGTCCCCACCTAGTCCGTTCAATTATCTTTATAGACAGATCAATTTTCGCGATAACGATTCACCTAGAAGCTATTAGAGATGTTATCAAAATTATTTTTCGTATAGATGTGGGTATTTTACTAATGGACCATTCACTATAAATATCAATTACAGCACCTGGACAAAAGTTGACTAATCGAATTTAAGGCTTAGGTAGGTTTTTCTGTCAGTTTTACCACAGTCAAAACATTGATTGACGAAAAACCTACCGTCTAATGCGTTGCATGACGGATTTTAGTACTGATTGACGAAAACCATCTTTCACCATCATGATTGATGGAATTGATTGACGCTTGCATGACCGTGTAATGGTCGCCATAGAATGGGCTTAGTAGATCGACATCTACACCACTCATATTTATGACCCTATGCGTGACTTACCTGAGATTTCTGATTTAAGCATTTGAAATTGCATAAGCATAATCAGCATAATGTTTCCACTACTGGGACTCAGAGGTCAGCTAAGAAAAAGTGACTAATTTGCTAAATGCAACCTTATTATTTATTGTAAGTATGATAGGGTCTACAAACAGACCAAGTAATTATTTATAAGTTCACGAGGGCAAATGATAAAGTACAACAAATTATTCAATACACAATGCGGTAGGTACAGTTTATAATCTTGTATGAACCTACTAAACATCGCATTTTTGCGTTTTACTAATGTGAATGTGATGCCCTTGTTCAGAAAATAAGCCACACGTTAGTGTGCCCCAATTGCCCCAACACGGCGTCCTTAGGTACCTTCCGCATGACGCAGGTTCTCACCGGACATGATAAGTTTGTCTGTCACCATTGTGTGGACAGCCCGGAGGACACCGTGGAGCATACAGTAGATGTGTGCCCCGCCTGGGTAGAGCAGCCATCTTGTCCTCGTGGGGGCGACCGGCAGCAACGATCTCTCGTGCCGGGCCTTGGTACAGGCCATGGCCGGAGCGAGGAAGAGTGGCAGGCGGTCGATTCCTTCTGCGAAGCAGTAATGCTAGCAAGCTAGCAAAGGAGGTGGCCCCACGCGCGAGAAAACGGCCCTTCACGCCCCAGCCGCCGGGATCCCGATCTCGATTTCCGGTCACTGTAAGCGGGGACTTGCGGATGGCGAGCAATGAGTAGCTCGCCGGCCCCAGTAGGCTTCGACCATGCCGGGCCCCTACGGTTTGCTGACATCTATCTGAGGCCATCATTACCACCACGTTGGCAACTTATATTAACAAGACATTGTACTAATGCTAGGAAAACAAACTAACAAGCAATACGTTCACCTAGATTTATTATAGGTCATATCATTAAAGGGTACACTGGGATCACAGACCTAGCATAAAGACGTACATACAGACTGATAAAACTGTCAGGGAAGTCTCCTACCTAGATAGCATGAGCGAGTAGTAAAGTGACCTATATCCTAGAGGTACTATTTACATATACTTGGGTGGTCTGAAAAGTTTCCGACATCAATGTGAAGGTAGCAGCACACTTCAATAAAAGTTTGTGTATGTAGTTGTACATCTTTTGACTGTTACTTGCCAAAGTTTCAGCCATTTTGGACGCGCAGTTAGTATTTTAGTCATTTGAGCGAGTCGAAACGGTGAAGAAAAACATCGTGAGGAAACCGGCATCCTAGAACCAAAATTCGAAGACATGCGACATCCACCAATACGCACTGGGCCCGCGTGGTGGATTACCATTGTGAGGGCCATTCATATTATTCATTCATTCATTCTGCGGTTACCACGGCTAAAATCTAAATGTAGTTCTAGCTTCAATCCATTCCAAGCCTTAACCAATTAGCACCTATTGACACGAAAAATCGCCAAACTTAAGTGGCAATGGGCAAAGCACATTGCTCGCAGAACAGATGGCCGTTGGAGCCGAAAGGATCTGGAGTGACGGCTGCGCACAGGAAGATGCAGCGTTGGAAGGCCTCCTACAAGGTGGGCCGGTGACCTGGTGAAGGTTGCGGGAATCTGATGGATGCGGGACACGCAGGATCGTTCATTGTGGCGACACTTGGGAGAGGCTTATGTACAAAAGTGGACGTCTATCGGCTAAAATGATGATGATGACCTATTGGTACATAAAACCACCATAACTTACGTTTATAACCGAACAACACTTGTAGAACTGCCACATACTCCATCATCATGTCATACTTGAGCAGTGTCTGCAGCAGTCTCACCACCGCATCTTCATTGTAGTCTTTTAACGCCATTATACTGAATGCAGTCGCTCTGGAAATAGTTATATGTTTGTTTTAATACTTGGTTGTTCTTAAAAAAAAAAAACACTGTAAGAACCAATTTGCAATAAGTTTTATCACTTTTGGAATACTAAGAGAAAAAATAGGGGCAAAATCTTGTAAACTCATCTTAGATGTGGTTAAGTTGAGTTCAGAGATTTTATTCCCCTATTTTTAAATTGGGAAATATGACTTCTCTCATTCTGGGTGGGGTGAAAAAGAACACACTCACTCACTCCACCGGGTGGGGTGAGTGAGTGTGTGCTTCCTCACCCCACCCACATTTTTACTGACTGCTGTGTTACTTCAGTTGCCGTTTGTGTTCCAATACCGCAACATTGTTTTGAAACTGTCTTCTAGCTAAGTAGACTTAGGATGGCTTTGAAAAGCTAGGCTAGGCTCTCATTAATTAACGAGATCAAATCAAAATAAAGTTATAAATACTTACTTTTCTCCCACAATTTCTAAAAGAACTTCAGACGTTTCAAGAAGCTCATTAGCCAACATCTGGTCTGAAAACCAAGTGCTGGCCCAGCAAATATGCCAGAAACAGACGAGCGGGTAGTGGTCCGACATCTCTTCACTGAACTCCATTACATACTTCCTAAAAATTACTAATGATGCCTCTGATCTGTTTAATACTGTATCTTGTATTAATTCTCTAAATATTATTCTATAAAAACTCCTTAAGCTATCATATTTCTTATAACAACTCCTAAGTATTGATAGCCCGTTTTCCGAGTTACCTTTGATACATTCTGCCTTTGCTAAATAATGCATGAACTCTCCGTTTCTCTTGTACGATTTAGGATCAACTTTAAAACAATAATTCTGTATCACAGCTACCATCTTAGGATTTCCATTCATGCTGTAATGTCTAAAGAGTTTCTTAACAGTCGCAAAAGAAAGATATTTCTTGCAGTTTTGACATTGTATGACTAGTTCTTCAGTCTTTTTATGTTTATTTTTAGCGAGTAGTTCTGAAAATATTTCGTCCAAGTCTGCACTGCTCATCGTGGCTACATTATTTGTATCACTTGTGTACGTACAATGTTGTATACTTGAATCCGTAAGGTCATTTCTCTGAATCTTTGAGGTTCTATGTCTTTCAAATATCTCACTGGTAAATGCATCAATTGTAAGTGTAGAGTAGTAACCATGACTATGAACGATTTTTTGCATTCGCTGCACATTATTTATGAGTCTTGCATACTTTAGAAGTTGCTTTGTCATGTGCAATCTAGTTATACTCATTGTTTACCTGAAATCTGCACTCTTTCGCAATACCTTTTTTTATAGTTATTCTACGGACGTATACTATTAATTTTGAACTTATCTGGCAGTAATTCGTGTTTTGTACTTCATGTTGCTGTTCAATTTGACTTAAATATTAAATATAATAATAGATTACACTGGTAAAATGTAAAATTAAAACTGAAAACAGGTTATTTACCAATACTATAGTTGACTTTGACATTAACTTATGATGTCATTTTATATTTGACAGTGACAGTTTAATTTGGGTTATAAGCTTACTTCGTGAGATAAAGTTGGAGTGTTATGTTTTGAAATTAATGAGGAGTATACTTATTGTTAGTTGATTATATTTATTTGTGAATTATCACATTTACTTTAATAATTTAGGAATTAATCAATCAACTACTACTGCCACCTTACGTTGAAGAGCGAGACTAGATCCGTAAAATACTCGCAACATAATATATCTATCCGACAATAGATGGCGCTGATCAAATCATCATAATTAATTTTTTTTTAAATTAAGTATTAACCGTAATTTTCTTATATTCAATTATATCGTAGTCTATAATGACAATATTAATGCTATCTTTGATGGAAATAAGCACTTACCTATATCATGATTATCAAACATCACATTGTTAACTGGTTAGCCTATAAATAGGTACTTACCTACATATTGATGATTTTGATTACAAAACAGACACAAAAAAAAACAAGTAACAATCGTGTTATGTCTATCCATCGATATTCAATACGTGGAACGGATTACGAATTTTATCTTTCGAGATATCGTATGACGCTCTAGTTTTTTTTATTTTCCGAAGTGATTGCCGACAATGATCGCCTGTCGATTAACATACAGCTATTAGTTGTTAATGCCAAGAGCTCGGCAGGGGTCCACGATAGACGCTAGTTCAAACTCACACGCCACGCCGTTTCAAAGCCAATTTTTTAGAGACATAAATTAGTCGGCTATTTTAAGAACGACACGTGCCTTATTGGATTATGTACACTTACATAGTTATTTACATTAGCTTGGTGTAATGTATTAGGTTCTTGGCTTATTGTTTTTTTTTTAACCTAATTTAAAATTGGAACTTTTGAAATGGAGCTTAGCTAGATGGTGATTCAGTGAAAGTTTATTCGTTTTGTTCTTTCATTTAGTTACCTCGCTTGACCACTTTATCACTTCGTCAACAGCCTGACTTTGCCCACAGCTGAACATCATCATCATGACTTGAGTGTTTAGACATCCACTGTTGGACATAGGCCTCCTCCTCGCCACAACGCGCGGTCCTGTAGGTACCTCTCACCAGATAATCGGTCAACCTTGCGGAAAGCATTCCAACGTTGCTTATTCCGGTACATGGTGGCCACTCCAGAACCTTTCGGCCCCAACGACAATCTGTTCTGTGAGCAAGGTTTCCTGCTCACTGCCACTTAAGTTTGGTTTTTCCGATTCTGAAGAACATAACTCTCTTTTCTTGCACAAACCTTCATGCTCATAAGTGAGCTCCATCCAGGTCCAGAAAAGGTACCCGCGTTGGCCCATATCCCAACGCTTTAACTCCCATTCCTTGGACTTAATCACTAACTCACTCAACTTATCATTATCTCAATAAACCATACACACTACTCACTACACTAAATATACTTACTCCATTATCATTGTGGTAGCAAAGCAATGCTTAGTTCCAATTAGCAAAAACTTGAGAACACCGTTTGACACCTACGATAGATAAGGTTTTTTCATAAGTCACGCACGGAATACATTCACTTTATTGATCGTCAAATTAATCATTGATCGATTGATCACGCGCATTTTGACTGCGATAGTGGCGAGTGGGTTACCTACTAGATGCAATAGTTGGCGCATAAAAAATATATAGAGTAGGTTACAGACGCTGTGAGACTCGTGTAAGAGCGTATTACGTTTAGCTAATGACATTGGGGTGAACTTTAAAAAAGTCATAGGGCCCCTTTCAATGGGAGATGGTGATCACCTGGGTAGTTTAGGGCGGTTATCACACTGCCCCGTATCCCGTGTAGTGCGTGAATGCGTGTCTTAACGTTGCTTGTAAGTATCTCCGTTAGTATAGAAAACATGCTCAGTCTAACACACCGAAACTGCATCCACACGCGTTCACATGCGGAGAAACACGCATGCACGCGCGTAGCTGCGGAGCGACACGCAGTCACACGCAAGGTATTCCACACTGAGTCTCGTAGTACACTAGTACCGTGCGTGATTTTGTACGAAATGAGTGCGTGTTTGCGTGAATTTACAAAACGCACCTACGCGCGTGAGTGCGTTAAAAACCCGCACGATGATGCAGATCTGCACTCCGGCAAGTACGTGCGTAGGTGCATTTTCACGCGCTACGCTACGTGGTACGTGGCAGTGTGATAACTGCCTTAGTGAGATAAAAATCCCACAATCCCTGGCTTTTACCATAAGTACAGGCGCTATTTAAATTCCAAATATAAAGTGTTTCAGATCCTATGTAGGTACCATTTATTTTATTCTAATATCTACCTAATATAGTTCAATAGTGTCCGAGACCAATTTATAGTTTTTAAGTATTAGTTTAGTAGGTAGGTGCGATTAGCTACTTCTCCCACACATCAATTTCCTATAATTCCAAGTTATCACCGGTTTTTATTTAGTACCTAGGTTTTTATCAAAACATGTCATACTAGAAACTAGAATAGTAGATAAACTCGCTCTACTGCTACTGTAAGTACCCCTTCGTGAGGTGGGAAATCATCCAACGCCCCTTCCCGCCCTTGGATGGAGCGATTGGACGTGTCAAACTTTTACTGACTAAGATTTAAGGTGGTAAATCATTAAATAACTCTTCCCACTCTAAGTTGAACGAGGAGTGTCAGACTTTTACTGACTAAAAATCATCTGTGTTCTTTCAGTTTCCCTTTGCGATCCAAGGCCGCAGTAACTCTTTCGATCAATCCCACATGCACCTAGATATAAAATAAAAACGTGCTGCACTACAACTTTAAGCCGCTTACAAACATCGCGTTCGCGAGGCGTGCGTCGCGAATGTTTCGTCTGGCATGGCTCGGGCTGAGTGGATGTGGCCGATCGTTGCGAACGCCGCCTCAGTACGAGCCATGCGCTCTGTGTGGACGGACAGGCGTTGTTTGCGTTTTCTACTGACGAACACCGTGCGTGGTGGTTTGCAAGCTCAGCTTGAGCATGTGTTGTTCGGGACACACGCATAAATGTACCGTCGTATGCCTCAGGTTGAGGCATGCGTGACGAACCATTCGCGACGCACGCCTCGCGACGTACGCGGCTTTCCGCTTTAGGTTAACCACGAAACCAACCAATAAATAAACTCGAGCAACCAGTCCATGCAGTAACAACATCTATAATTTACGACATTCGTATGTTAATTCCAAAAGGGGCGCGCACCACACTTACTTGGTCAATTATTACACTTTTTATATTTTCATAATTATGATGTCGGTATGCAGCATTAATTTGTTATGACATGGTTTTGTGGTAAAGATGTCAAGTTATATCAACTTTTTAGTTTGTCACTTGAGTGACTTTTTTGAGAGGGTTTTTTTTTTCGGTGGGAAAAACCATCTCATGACAAACCCTGCTCTTGGGTGGAGCGGGAAATAGTGTCAGACTCTTACTGACTAAAAACCCCAACCCGATCCTTCTAGCCTTCATACCGGGGCTCGAGTTCCTTTCGGATATCCCTGGCCCCAGTAGGCTTCGACACATCTGGGCCCCTCCTCTTTTTTGAGAGGGTGGGCAATAATTAAATAACTTCCACCTCTTTCTACCTGTGTTTCATCCCCGCTTGAACAGAGCATTGTCATGTCCTTGTGGGGACGAACGGCGGCGGCGATCTGTGAGTGGCAGACGGTCGCCTCCTTCTGCGAAACAATACTTAATGTTAGAAAAGGAGGAGGCCGACCGCATCAGGTAACGGTGCTCACGTTTCCGCGCGGGAACAGTGCGCGCCGTCGACGACTTGGTTTCGGTCCGGACGGTTACCGGATGGTCAGATTGCGAGCTACCGATTGCTCGCCGTCCGCTAGCCTGCGCCTACGTGGGCCGGAAATCGGGATCGAGATCCCGGCGCGGGCGCCGTTGCCTGATGCGGTCGGCCACCTTCTTGCTAGCATTACTGCTTCGCAGAAGGAGGCGACTTGTGCTTGGCTGGTATTTTTTTATTATTAATTTATTAAGTACATCTGTATTGTATTATTCAGTCTTTATTTACTTAATCAAATACAATACCAAAATAGATATATAAAAAGTAGGGAAAATACATACAAACTTTCTACAATTTCCTTCAATAACATAATCTATTAATAGAAACACGACATTACTTACATTATAGTGATGTAATCGAAGTTTAATAGTCGAGTTACTAAACGATAACAAGAAAGTTCAACTTAAGGTCACAAGCCCTTATCAATAAGATTTACTTCCGACGTTCACTATTACTTACCTACTTAGTATACCTAGTTTTACGAGTAGCTATTATTGTAATATAGGTATCTACACTGTTATGTACATAGGCTAGCGACCCGCTCGATCTTCGCTCAAGGGTTAGAAATCGTTAAAATCTGCGACTTTTATCTTTCGTTCGAATACCGTAATTAGAGACATTGGGAGAGCGAACGCCGGAATTAAGGTAGAACTACACTTTGCACATTGTACCATACTCGGCAATCTGGACGCGTCGGTCTCCATACATTTTATATGGAAACTAGACTTGTAGAGCTACATTTGATACACGCCACACATCGTTGTTCTACGTACAAATCAGGCGTGTTACACGCGTTGGTCTTATGTAGTTGTAGTTTTAATGTTTCTGTGTTATAAACTCAAACTTTCCTCATGAATCACTCTGTCTTTTGGCCAAAACTGCATGAAAATTAATTAAGTACTTTTTGAGGTTTCAGACAAAGACATGTTCACCACAGAGTGCTAGATTGTTTTTCCATTTGTTTACCGTTGATACTAAGCGAAGCAAAGCTTAGCGAACAAAAAACTCCTTCCAAATTGGTACCTATCTACTTGTCGAGTGAAAGGTCAGGACTCTTCTATAGTAGGTAATATTAATTGCACTTCCACCCACAAACATTGTTTAGTAAGTAGTCACCGTCAACTGCACACATTTAGTCATATTAAAATAGGATTAACATTTTCTCAACGTCACTAAGATCTGCTTAGCCCTCGCCGAAGATTAACGTGACCAGTATAACCTGAACCGTGAAATTTGGTAAAGTGTTCCACTGCTAGGGCCAGGTTCTACTCATTTTGAACTTTTTTAAACCTTTAAATATAAAAGAGTTATCAATAAATATATAAGAGCGTAATTAAGGACAGAATAGAAACACAATGAAAGAGCGAACGCAGAAGTTTGCTTAGGGCTTAATGAACTAAAAATTGACTAGATCCTGAACCTACCGCCGGGCAAAACTCAATACATGATACAAATTAGTTGTCTCGATTAAAAAATCGCGAATCTAACCCTAATTTACGATTTTCAAACGTGTATGTCTACGAGATTACGTCACGGAAATATTTGAAAATAATCAAAAATAATAAAGGTTGTTTTTTAAAAGGGCCTGACAAAAAAAAAAATTGCATAGTTTTCTTTTATATAGGTAAAAATAAAACCGCTGTTACGGGGCCACGAAATCGACATAGACCCGGACGGAGTTCATACAAAATACTCAGTGACTATAGCCTGTCTAAAAAGTCAAACGACTGGGGAATTTGTATACTTTAACCATTAAAAAAATTATTATATTCCATACTTTTTAAGGTTCTATTAGTAAACAATGATCAAGATCTCTTAATCACCCTTGATTATTGAACCAGTGTTGACTACATCAGATTTGATTTTGCCCTAATAATTACCAAAGTCGTTTGACTTTTTAGACAGACTCTGCAAGCGGCCCTTAGAGGCGATGAAGTTTTTTCAGAGATCTCAATAAAATGGCTGATATTCTTCGTAGTGCCACAATTAACCCGGCCCGCAGTCAGTAAGCTCACAGTTTAATCGAATGAGTTATGCTTCGTTTCTCCCAGAATGCAGTTATCATTGTTAACAAGAGTTTCTGGGCAACCTTTATTAATGAAAATGTTTGGCGTCACTACCCCACCATTATGCTGTCCCCGACGACGTTAAAAGTCTAAATTGTCCGTTACGAATTGTATAGTGTTGGTGAAACAATGGAGAAATTATGGCGTTAACGTGAACGAGGAATAGTTGGCGCGTAGGATTTTATTATAAACTTAGCTATAAAATTATTTTGTATACATTGAATTACAACTAAAGGCATATACCATTGCGCCTAACCTTCAGAGATTATATCAGTGGTTACCATCAGGCGGGATCGTAGTCTAGTTTATAACAATTAAATATATATATATATATACTCATGAACAGAAATAAGATCAAAATGTAATTACAATTTGAACATGTAGAAAACCATAAAAAAATTCTTTTATCAATTTTTGTGATTAAAATTTCAAATAATAGAATTGTAGCGCTATGTATGACGCCACATAATCATCATCCTCATCATTTCAGCCGAAAGACATCCGCTGGCATAGGACTCCCCCAAAGTGTCACCATAATGACCGACCGGTCATTATGGTGATCTTGTGCGTCTCTCATCCATCGGAATCCCGCGACTCTTATCGGACGGGAAGACCGCAGCAGGCAAATTGTTCCAGTTCCTCGATATACGCGATATAAACGACGAGACAAAACACTTGGTCCGGACCGTAGAGGTTTTAACAACGTAAGGGTGGCAAGCCGTTCGTTCGGGTGGATAGACCATTACAACGGAAGTTTGAGGGATATTATACTCTGTTTCTCATGCTAATAATAATAAAAAACAACGAAAAGAAAGACTATAAAAGTCAACGTTTTTCTTTCAAATATTCTAAAACAATTGAATCAGCAACAGCAGCTTTCTTAAAGGACAAATTAATCTACTGAACTATACCAGGAACAACAAACAATGACATAACATTATACTTCGTAACATAATACATTTCTAATTCACTTAGTTGTATCAAGTCTAAGGCTTCGACTAGAGTAAGAAGCTTGAGCGGGTGTTGAGGCTACTGGCGCTTGTGAAATCGTCGCTTGCATCCTTACTAAAGTGACTATGACGAAAGTGATGCTACCAAATGATAAAGCGAGCTATTAGATAATACAAACGGTTCAATCCGCATGTTGCGATCACAAAGACAGCTCAAAAAAAAACCTTGCACATCACATTTCATGTCTATAAACAAGTGTAAACATAAAAAATAACACAGTGGTAAACATAGTGAGAAAACCGGAATTTCCTAGAACCAAAAATTCGAAGACATGTGACATTCATCAACACTGGTCAAGTCTTAGAACCAAAGGAAAGACATGTGGCATTCATCAACTCGCACTGGGCTCGCGTTGTGGATTACAGCCCATTAACCCTCTACTAGAGAGGAGGCCTGAGTCCCAGCAGTAGGAACGTTGAAAAGTCGATTATGGTGAAACAAGGTGTTCAACTATATTTTTGCTAAAGTTAGTGTCTGTCTCGTGTTAGCGTTACTAGCAAATAATTATCAAATTTTTGACGCTTTGGAAAAACATCTATCCTTTCTGCCTCAACATTCTGAACAGTATTGAGTCATCATGTCCCGCTCGCCGATGCGTCCGCACCCGCCTTAGTCGACGCGCATCCACTCTGAACAAAGCCTTAAATTAAGTTACCAGAGATAAAGCGGCAAGCGGTATCGGTATGAAATATTACGTTGTTACAATTTGATACTCATGGCGGTACCGTATCAGTAGTTCGTTCCTTTGTTGATCTTTATCTAACACAAGGACTTCTTGATGATTCAATAAATAAATGAAGTCGGGAAGTATTGTGTTCCATGGTTTAGTTATTGACAGCTGTATGTTTATTTGATTGCTTGAAATATTTCTATTTCCCAGCAATATTTTTTGTCTGGGCTTAGTTTCTAAAGCATCGGCTTATCTAGGGTTATTTTTAACTCTTCTTACATGCTAGTGTATCTAGGATTATTTTTTAGGTAGAGCGTGGCCCCCTGTCATGTTTGATTATTGTGTGAAGTTATCCTTTTTTTTTGTATCTATCATTTTCGAACGTGTAGCGGAGTGTAGCCTAACATCCTGCGGTAGGCACAGCCCTCTCGCCAAGATACACCTACGAATACATAGGTAAGTTCCATATATCCTAAGCCCATGGTATTATAGTCATTTATTTAGTCACTGAGCCGTGATTGGTCAACAAAAATTTGAATATCGAGCAGACAGATTTTATAAGTAAAAAAAATATCAAAATGTGCATCACTGCGGCCCTGAAATGCAAAGAGTATCATCAAGGTTTTGGTTAGTAAAGTCCCTCTAGCTCCACCCAGAATGGGAGATTTTATTTTATGACGCTCCATCAACAGGACCAAAAAATGTATAGGTATCTATATCAAAACGTAGTATCATATAACTAGTTTAAATCTACGCGTATCTATATAGCTACTTTAAATATAGACTGGTGACAAGCATTCATCGGATGCTTTGTGGTTTCCATAAATATCCACTTTACTACCTGAATGAAGTGACTTAGTTCATTTCTTCATTCATGCAATTGCTGGCTGCGTGACCACAAACATAATCCAATACTAGATTTTCAGGTTTAAATTCACATTTAACCAGATTCCTCATTCCATTATCCTTATCTACCTGTTTCCTTAGTTCTCAATTTAGCTTAGAAACAGTGTTCCAGTGTTTAGAAGTTCAATAACCGTTAATTTTAGCTGTCTACTTTAGTTTTACAATGTGTACCTTACTCACACGCTTGTACACTCGCCCGTGTATTTACATTTGCTATTTGGATTTCTTTTATCGCTAAATTATGGTGCACTCGTTAAATTGAGCTGTAACTATTTCAGATTTTGAAATTTTTCTTGTCATGTTTGAGGGATAAAAATCTAGTTGAGTATCGTTTCCGGTCGTTATTGTGTTTCGTCATTTCCGTAAAGAATATAGGGCATTTGGTGTGTTGCCGGAACATTTGAAAGAACTTTCGTGACCCTAGAAAGCAAAGGGAAAATTCCCAAGAGCATAAGTCAGTAAAAGTCTAACACGCCCCTTCGCATCATCCTAGAGCAAAAGAAATAACTTATAATTTCTCACTTTGAAAATAAATAAAACGTTTGTTGTAAGACTACCATCATCTTCCGCATATGACGTCACCAACCAATTAATAAATATGTCTACAATGACAATCGATAATCCGTAACTACTCTTCAAATCATGATTACTGTAAGATAATGTAGTTCCTACCATTGTCTAATTTAACTTCTCAAGCTATCTACGTCCTCATTTAAAGCAAACTTGTTTGTCGATTAAATAGACTATTCTATTCTTGTCAACGCCCATACAGCTTTTAACCAGTATTATGGGCAATATTTAAATAAAAGATACCAGCTATTATCTATTACACCAGTATCGGGTTTCTAGTACGTAGAGCCTCATTGAAATCGACACCAACTTCAACATCGATCATTTTCATACTGCGATTGAAATTCTGTTCATTTATCTTCTAGACAACTGCTATTAAGGCTGACTGTCACAAGTTTACCCACAATAGCTTGTCGATGTAATCGCTGCTTTTGAATATATCGATTAAAGATCTTATAGTTGATGGTACTCTTATTGTACTGTCTTCACCCCTATCATGGGAGGCTGGGAGACTGCTAAACTATGCCGCGTTGTAGATAGAACAAAAGGTTCTATAACATGCTTGTCTGCGGCGACATTATCCTATCTGGAGATTGTATTCAGATAAGCGTACCGGCTTGCTTTATTTGGTATCGATCAAGTTTATATTGGTTTAATATATTTGACTGGTTTCTTAGACGCTCACGTGTTTATGTCGGAAGACGCTAAACGTTTACTTTCTTTAGGAAGTTGAAGAAAACTCATCAGTTGTTTATTAAAGATATGAGATACCATTTGCCGCTACCGATTAAAAATTATAGAAAAGTCATGTTCAATCAAAAAGAAAAGGTGATAGCAAATATAGACGTATGAAATAAAAAGAGCCGAACACATTGGTATTAGGAAAGGATCTTAAAACACACAATAACAGAATAAGATTACCGATGGACCACAAACGTAAAATTTCATACAAGACGAAATCTAATAAATCCAATACTAGTATTGGAATTATCAAAACCCCATACTCCTTCAATGAAGTTCAATGCTCCTTGATTAACAATGTACAACAAACGTAGGTATGTAAAATTTCATACAAAACAAAATCTAATAATACACGTATCCAATACTTGTATCTGAATTATCGAACCCCATACTCTTTCAATGTCCCTGGAGCTAGTATTTCTTTAGCAAGACACTCGACTCTATGCATGGAGCATGATTCGTATGATTAGCCGATCTTATCACCGAATGATTGTCGTGTGTCTGGCACGCGTCTGAGTTGTTTGCTATCGGCTCAGAAATCGTACAAGAGGAAACGGGACCTTTCTGAGTTAGCATGTATCATGTTTGTGCTGATGCAAATTTGAATTTATTGAAGTTGTAGATCTTTTTTGCGGGTGAAATTTAGTTAAATTCTGAGTGGAACGAAAGTATTGTCAGACATTTATTATTTCCCAGATTTTTTTTTTAAATAAAGTTAGGCTCGCTTTTGACCTCTATCTCACCTGATAGTAAAAGATGGTGTGGCCGACGATGGAGGATGCTTGCCTAGAAAAAACTTATTTACTCTTGACTTAAATGCCCCTAAGCTGTAGCTGAAAACTCAACAACAAAAACAAAAATATTCTATGGCACTCAGCGATGGTGTAAATAATTACATTTTCGTAATCACATCAGTGTTTACAGATATCACTTCTTACAAACCAAGAAATAAGATTTAATCTTGTACTCCTACTTAAATAAACTTTAATATTATTTTAAGTACCTGCTAAAACCACGGGTAATTTCTGAAAAGGAAACTAAGGGTCTGAAGGATACAGGTTAGTCAGTAAAAGTCTGACACGCCCTATCACTCCAGGCTAGAGCTGCAGAAGCCATTGGATAATTTCTCACGTAAAAAATACTCTATATCGTAATAAAATAAAAAAAATACGGTAGAAATTTTAAAAGTAATTGACTATAACAACACAGTCTATGCTTGCTTGTGAGAGACAAGCAAGCATAGAAATTCCATTTACATTACTATTATTATACGAGCACAATCATCTCATCCCAAACGATCTAAACGTTGTTTTCCTTATTAAATCAAAACTGGCAGGTGAGACTTATCAAGCGTTAATGGATACCAGTCTAGTTAATAATACAGTAGCTACTGGCTAGTTAAAACAATTAATGGAATTATTAATAGATGGTATTCAATAATAACTTCTATATTTTGGGTATGATTGTGCTTTATTATTAAGTCTAAATGTGATGTATTATCTAGCTTTGATGTGTAAGTATTGTAACATAAGACCAATAAAAAAATAAACGGGCCAGAACTCAATCATTCTTCTTTGCTTTTTGTCTTTAACCAAACAGGTATATTAACATTATTGTACACCTCGTGATGTGGACAGGATAAACATAATTGCAAAACTAAGTGTACAATGGGCAATCTCTTACAGATCTTACAATCTCTTACTGCGTACAGAACGGTGCGAAAGATGGAGATCACCACGGAGCTGACCCAAGCTCTAACAGGACACGGCGAGTTCTCCGAATACCTGACTCGCTTCAAATGTAAGGAGAACCCGGCGTGTATCTGCGACCCGGACAAACAGGAGACAATCCTCCACCTCCTGACGGATTGCCCGGTATATGCCTCACATAGATATAACTTTGAGGCACGAAATAGGGAAAAACTGACGAAAGAAAATCTTAGTGTACTCATTAGCAACAGGAAATATAGAACTGAATTCGTAGAATTTGTCTCAAAAATTGTCGTGTCAGTAAACAAAAATTAACTGAACAATTTAATAAACCGACACAAACCCAAAATTTTAAATCTTATTAATACTGAAATATATTATCATGAAATGATTGTTTGAGAATATATATATATTTTAAATTATTTATTTAATATTATAATGACGAGAATTATGGAATTTAAAAAAAAAATGACTATCACACCTGGATTATATAACATTTACTACATTATTACGAATTAATAAATAGAAAAGTTGCTAGAAAAATAGGACTACAGCCCCTAGGAATCCCTGCGAAACCTGACGGTGGGAGCCTTTCGCATGGCAGGAGTGGTTTTTAGCCGGTAGGAGTCCGGCACTACCCAGACTGCCTTTCTGCAAGGCACTCTGGGTGTCCATGATGGATTTCCCACTCTTGCCACGACTAAAAAAAAATAAAACTCGTACAGATAACCTTAGGATGAGCTGAACGAAAGGAGGTAGATTTGGAGCTGTCAGTGTACAAAAATCTAATCAATCTATTCTATGAGTAATCCTTATTATTGTTGATTGTAATCCCGGACCAATATCAGAGTAGTTATAACCTAACCTTGCCTAACTGTTAAGTTAGGGAACCGAGACTGCAATCTGTGTTGCTTAGTGTGTTAGTACACTTTGTGGACTGTAATATCTCTTTCTATATCTCTCTCTCTCTCTCTCTCGAAATTAACTTCTGTGACCAAAACTCGGTCGAGAGAATATTTTTATTATCATTATCTTTCTTAGCAGTTCCCACAGTTGAAAAGTTAATTGGTTCACAATAAATTGACTGCTGTCTCCTCTGTTTAAAGAATCACTAAATACTTCGACCTTGCTCCTAGCATCTGGGACATTATCTCGACTTATTATAAATCCGATCGTAAATCTTTTTCATTTTATCTCTTGCTACAATGTGTGATCTTTTTGCTTTATTAGTTTGATAATGATAACTGAATAGCCTTGCTTTTGGGGTGATAAATAGAAATATATCACACTAAGTAGTTATCACGGTCCTCAATGGACGCTTGAAATAGTTTTTAAATAAACGGTTTTATATCTGACCTGTTGAAATTATCTGTAAAATTTTAATTCATATTCGATGTAATTGTTTACCAAATAAGGTTTATTTTGGTGTGGCTTGAATACTTGTATATGTTGTTCACAATAAATCTTCTGACGATGTAAATAGAGGGTCCCGGAAGTGCAGATGTGTGGACTTTTGTTGAAATTCAATGAATTGTGGACAATCGGCCAAAGAGTATTAATTTAAGTCTTTTGTTGACAGCGCTGTGACAGTGGACAGCTCTATTTTGACTGTATGTGTCACTACACTTTAAATTATTGTCATTTGTAACTAATTTATTAGTTTGCTTACATTGTCATTTTGTAATTCTAGAACGCTGACTGTACCTACGGTGACTCATAAGTTGGCAAACGTTATCTACCTGCGTGGTTTTAATTTTTTATTTTTGTAACGTTAAACACCGAATCATATCTTCATTCCACTCTAAAAAAATTATCATCACATTTCAAAATACTTGTCACACTTGTGACTTTTTCTCTCAAATTTTTTACCTTATTACCAATTTTAGCAAAACTAAAACAAGTTTTTTTTTAACAATGTCTTATATCCCACACTTTTACGTAATTAACCATTACTTAGTTTCTGCAAGTGGCCCTCATAAAAATAGGAGATCAACTAATAGGAACAAATACCCGCGACAAAATTGTTTTTTTTACATCGGGTTTTTTTTTGTCACCGGATAATTTATTGTAAATGGATAAATCACGTATGAGCTCTTTTTTTTCTATAAGACTTGAAGTAAATGATCTTTAGATGAGACTTATTGTATTTGAAATGATCTATCTATAGTACCTATTAGGTGGCACCTATGAAAATGCCTTTTTTTAAATGGGTTACTTTGAACGGTGGTATCTTCGAATTGACTTGGAATTATAAGTTTAAATATATTTAAAAGAAACGTTACCTATTCTACTTTTTTGTAATATGTTTTTTTATTTTGTATTTTTTACTTACAAGGTCGCTAGATTTATTATAATCTTATAATGTTTCTATTGATATCGGCCTTTTTATATTCAGAGAGAACTTCATAAGTGGTAGGTTGTGTTTTTTGAAGGAAATAAATTTTTTTCTTTGTTAAAAAGTTAGTACACTTACCTTTTCATTCATTCATATTTCCTCGTTTTTATTCATTTATAGCATCACTTCATACTTCTCTTTCTATCATCATTTTAGAATAGAATAGAATGTATTTTATTTAAGACACAACAAGATCTATACTGTGTTAGTAACTTAACATATAAAGTATTATCTAGTGTTGGTTCCAATTTACCTTTAAAACAAGAAATTTTACAACCGGAGAGCTATTAGCTCTCCGCTTTAGTTCTCAGGATGCTGTTCCGACTATTGTTCACTCTCCCTCTTTCTTTTTTTTTAAGATGAGAATCATCTAATTACATGCAATTACTTTATTGATGTGTCAAGTGTGTGTTTTATAAACTCTACCCCATTTAAAAGCTTATATGAACTTATCACATCATATCATTACTTGTGTTAACTATCCTCAAGCCGGTCGCCTCAAGCTGTCACTCGGAATGTACAACATTGTGTTGATCCAGTGTCTGAGGGGTCAAACCGCGGCGCTGTGGTCGCGGGGAATCGGGCGCCGAGAGCTAATAATAGCCTCGATAGGAATGAGGCGACAGTCAATTGATTGGAAAACAGCGAAAATTATAAGTTTATTCTAAATACATGTCAGCGATGATAAAATTATATAAATTGAATTATAAAATGAGGATATGGAAATAAGGAGAAATAAAATATGATTAGATTGTGAAAGAAATGTTATGATAAAAAAGGAGATCAGTGATAGTGTCTGAGACCTATACAATGGAAGAATAACTTTACATGATGCATGAACCGGAAGTAACATGGAATAAAGACTGAAGGCTGAGCAGAACACAGTAAAAATAAGACAGACGATTTGATTGCCAAGCAGCATACAGGATGCATTTTAAGAAGATACGATATAGAAACAAAGAATGAATGGACTACGTGAAAGATGATATATGAGTAGGTATCTAGAAAGATCGTAGGTAGGACTACTGAAAGAGAAGTATGGACAAAAGGACATGTTAAAGAGACATGGATGCATGGATTTTGACAAAATTCGAACCCCACCACGAATATTCTAGATTATCTAAATTTTTTAATAAAATATGCATTTCGTATATTTTCAATGTTTTGTATATTTTAGTGAAAGCCAGGGAAGTGTAAGTGCATCATCTTGCACTACTTTTCTGGTGACCATGCCTACCACTATAGTGAGATGATGACTCTATAACAATAAAATTCTTACTTCGTTGATTTGCTACTTGTCATTTATGAAACCACACAATCACGAGAAAAGAAATCCTGCTCTGGAGGTTTATTTAAACTACCAATCTATAAATTTTGAATAAATGACTACAAAAATAATGGAAATAGCAAAAACATTTTCATAATTTAAAGTTTTCAGAAATTATGGATTTAAATAAAACAAGAAAATTAGAAGTACACGGTAAGTTGCATAACAACAAGGCAGATAATAATAGTTTCATATTAATTATTCGTGTAATAAGTAGTCAGAAACAACATGATTTATTAGGCAGCTAAATGAATTACGACTGTACATATAGAATCACGGGACAGGAGCACTACAACCAATAAAAAATCTGTGTAATTATTTTTAATTACTGACAATATGATCCCATTTATATTCATGAAATCTACGGTCAAAAGATTCCCGAATAGCGTCGGGAGTGTTGCCATTTTGCCACTTAAGCGAATCAGTGTTCTGATCATCGTCGCAAATAGAGTTTCTCAAATGTAGATAGTAGTCAATTATCAACGGCCATTACTTATTAGGTATCATTAACTTGTAACACATTGAGACTTACCTACTTACGAGTATGTTTACATTGCTTTAGAGACCACACAAGACCTACATTTGAATTACAATATAGACTCCTCTCGCTGGGAGGACGGCAAAAATTAGATAGACGTAGTTGGAGACCTTCAAAAATGCAAAATGTCTTTGAAGACCAGCGGAAGACAGATCTGGATGTCAGGTGAGAGATTATACTTATGCGGGCTTACGGACGGTGCGCCATGGGTAGCTCGCTGTCCAACCGTCCGGTAACTGTCCGAACCGAGCCCAAGACGTCGACGGCACGCATTGTTCCCACGCACCTCAAGGAGTTGTCAGCAACAGCAGGTGCCCAGCTGGGTCGAAGCCCACTGAGGCCAGGGTTATTCTAAAGGGAGCTCGAGCTCCGGTATGAAGGCTAGAAGGAACGGGGTGGGTTGTCAGTAAGAGTCTGACATTATTTCCCACTCCGCTCAAGAGGGTTGGCATTAGATGATTTTTCCCCACCATAAAAAAAAAACGTGAGTGACCATCAAAAATAAACCACCCTCCAACATCCAATATTTATCATATTTATTTAGCTGTGCATGCATACAGCGAAGATAGGCTGTATTAGTCATATAGAGCACATTATCGAAACCCATAGTTGCACTTATGACAATAACTGGTCACCGTTACCGAAATTAGCAAGGGAATATATTTAGGTATATATTATACTCGTATCGTGCTTAAGAAATCTAGGGTATACTCTGAAAATGTTTGATGTCATAAAGTTTTGTCATAATTATAATAAACTAGCTTTTGTCCACAGCTTCGCCCACATACATTAAATATAGCCTATGTCACTCAAGATTGAAGCAGCTTTCTATCTGTGAAATTATTTTAGAAATCGAGCTTGTACTTCCAGAGATTACCTGCTACAAACAAAAAATAAAAACATCTTTATTATATTAGTATAAATACTCGTAACAAACAACAAAAATATCTGCGACTGTATAAGTTCGTTTAAACCATAATAGGAGTAAACTTACCTATCTAAATATGGACTGTACACTTTCTCATTTTAGGGTTCAATAATAAACAGTTTAATTTCATGATTGATCCATCAACTCAGGAAGGCAGTTGTAAAGCTTTCTTTTCTAAACACACACTTTCCAACCGTGCAAACTTCATGAAAAAGGGGCCGTTAGTTCTCGAGATTAGCAGCATTTTACAGACGGACAGTATTTCACAGTGATTTGGTTAGCACGTCGCGTTGGTCGTCTGATACTCGGTCCCAAAGGCGCCGAGCGCATAAATTGTTTAAGAAAACAGACCGCCCGCAGCTTCGCAAATACATAGCCATTAAAATGACGCTGAAAACTGTTTGTATTGTACGGACACTAAAGTTTTATTGTAGTCCTTGAGAACTTTACGTCGTTGATGATTGGAAAACGAAATTGATTCTTGTTTTTAGAACCGGGTGTAGGTTACGTGTAAAACCGTTATGTTTTAAATCTATATATAGAGAGAATATCCTCCCTACAGAAAGAATAAATGCAGCTAGATTAATAAGGTTCATTTTGTGATGAAAGGATAAGAAGGGATTTTCCAGAATGCAACCCCGCTTCAAAGTTTGTATGGAAAAACCTATTTTTATGTGAACAAAGCCGCTGGCAGAAACTAGTAATATTGTAAGATAAATAACAATTAACAGAATTGGATGTAGGTTACTTTGAAAACGTTATACATTTTAAATGTACAGGGAGAATAAATGCTCCCAGAGATATCTTTTTCCGCAAACGCAGATGACTCATAAAATTATTTAAATTCAATTTATTGAAAAACATATCCCTTCAATTTTCAACAAAATCTTTTTGAATTTCTGATACGAATACCCTTTACAAGTAATTGTGGTTCAGCTCTCAACTTTTTGTAAAACGTCACTTCAGTAGAAATTTCATTCACTATATTATTTTAGCAAGCCTAAGAGTGCAATTTTAAGCACCCAACACCCAATATAGGATGTCGAGTGTTGCCCACTGTATCGCAATTAATTTACCATATCAAATGGTTGTGATTGCCACTGTGTGCTTTGTTTATGACGCGGCGCAATCAAAGAAGCCGATAAGATACACTTAAATGAACTTAATTAATCGATTTCCACTCAAAATAAGATTACATTGAGGACTGTGGCATATTGCTTCACAATGATCGGGTCTTATCGATCACTATCTGAGAATTCGCATTGATTTTCGATATAATCGATGTATTGATCGGAGTTGGCGGTTTATCAAAGAAAAGATCGTGGGTCAGTAGTAATTACTTAAGAAACTTTCAGTCTTTTTTTTTTTATTGTAATAAACTAGTGCTTGACTGCGATTCCACCTGATGGTAATGTAGCGACATCTATGACGCCACATAAGAACTACGAAGAAAATACGAAATCCTGCATCGCGCAATCAAAGTTCTCCGCGCGATTTGAACATATACGACAGCCCGACAACAACTATCGGGCAGTCGCCCACCAGACTATAACACCCGGTCTGGTCGGAGGATCCTCCCTTTTCAAAGGAGGTTTGTGGGACTTTACTCTCTGTTCCGCCTACCTCCAAACTGGCTCCGTTTTCAATGGAGGTATGTGGGACTTTACTCTCTGTTCCACATACCTCCAAACTGGTGACCCTCGACAAAGAACGTCAGCGCAGCCTTCGTGCAGCTACTACTTCGTGACGTCATCATCACTTCCTCAAGCTTTCGAGCAACGAGCCATACAGCCAGCACCCACGGCTAAGGGTATCCTGACCACCAGTATGCCTACCTGGTCATACCTGGTCACCACCTCAGCCGCATCAGCGACCTTGGTACACCTCTGGAACCTCTCCTGGTCGACGCCAGCAATCAAGCCCTACGTCGCACAAGCACCGCTCCGACTCACTGGAGCCAGCAGCACTACTCCGACTCACTGGAGCCTGCAGCATCGTCCCGACTCACTGGGACAGCACCACCCCGACTCATTGGGGCATCATCCCGACTCACTGGGACAGCACCACCCTGACTCACTGGGGCATCACCGCAGACAGTTCCGACTCACCGAGAACTATGCGGCATCGGTTCCGACTCACTGGAACCAACCTACCGCTGGCCTGGCACACATCAAGAAGCATCAAGAATCATCGATCTCCGATCTCCGGAGGGGAGTGATGTAGCGACATCTATGACGCCACATAAGAACTACGAAGAAAATACGAAATCCTGCATCGCGCAATCAAAGTTCTCCGCGCGATTTGAACATATACGACAGCCCGACAACAACTATCGGGCAGTCGCCCACCAGACTATAACACCCGGTCTGGTCGGAGGATCCTCCCTTTTCAAAGGAGGTTTGTGGGACTTTACTCTCTGTTCCGCCTACCTCCAAAGTAAGCAGTGATGTAATCTCTGATGGTGAGTCGCACTAGTTTATTAGGAGCCTATTCACTTTAGCTTTGAAGATACCCAAATTATAAATAATCGGACGGAAAGACCGCAGCAGGCAAATTTTTCCAGTCCTTCGATGTACATGGTATAAACGACGAGGCGAAACGCTTAGTCCGGGCCGTAGAGGTTTTGTCGTATTGGTTTGATGTGGAGTTAATGCTATACCCAAATTTTTGTTTTAAAATAACGTTTTATTCAAAAACACCTTTTTCTTTACACTACAAATCACTACACTACCAATCATAAAACAATTTTATTTCGAGAAGACAGAGAAATCAAATACTATCAAAAACCCATTGTTATTTGCATTTATTTTATCTCCATAATTCTTACGTCTCTAAATAAATGCACGTTCTTTGTCAACGTGCGAACGAACCCTGACCATCGATGGGGCTCGTAAAATATTATTTTAGAACATATCGAAGCGTTTCTGCGAATAGACAATGAACAATGCGCACGACCGCCCCGAGCCCGTGAACAATAGCCTGCCCTTAACTTTCATACGATTGAGTCAGATCTACACAACGGGTCAATTTATGTATTATATTATCGTTATAATATTAGTGTAGATAGATCACATGTCTTTGAACTTTTGGTTCTGGAATTGGCTTTCTCACGATGTTTTGTCACAAAATAGATAGGTACAGAAGACAATATCATGTATGTACTTCACTTGGCGATCGGCGGCGGAGACCTCTCGCGCCGGGCCCTGGTCGAAGCCATGGTCCGGAGCGAGGAGGAATGGCAGGCGGTCGCCTCCTTCTGCGAAGCAGTAATGCTTGCAAAGGAGGAGGCCGACCGCATTAGGCAACGGCGCCCTCGCAGCCGTCGCCGGGATTCCGATCCCGATTTCCGGCCACCGTAGACGCGGGCTCGCGGGCGGCGAGCCATGGGTAGCTCACTGTCCGATCGTCCGGTAATGGACCGAGTCCAAGACGTCGACGGCGCGCACTGTTCCCGCGCGCCTCAAGTAGTTGTCAGCAGCAGGAGGGGCCCAGCTGGGTCGAGGCCTACTGGGGACAGGGTTGTCCGAAAGGGAGCTCGTGCCCCGGGATGAAGGCTAGAAGGAACGGCGCGGGGTTTTTAGTCAGTAAGAGTCTGACACTATCTCCCGCTCCATCCAAGAGCGGGTTTTGTCAAAGATGATTTTCCCAGTCGACAAAAAAAAAATATTGTATGTACCTACTTCACTTTTTATACCTACGCTCGGGGACGCACACTAATGAGCGTTTGAGCCGGAATTGTTAGACGAGCTGGCTGAGGCGCTCCGAGATATCGTGTCCGTGAACGATGTCTATGTGTGCGTCGCTCGAGCGCGCTTTGTGTTGTGTTTGATTGACTTCTTTACCTACCTATATATTTTGTGGTAGTATGGACTTAGTCAAACTGCAAACTTAATCTAACATACAGATTTGTTTATCTTTTGAAGGGATCCTTGAAGCGGTGGTTTGTGATAACTTAGTTGGCAAAGTTAACTGGCGTGAATCCGTGATGGTTTCAAACAGGGTTTTGACTCAGAGAATTGTGGCAAAGATAAAAAAATCAAAACCGTCTCTGTCTTTAGCCACATCTCATCAATATTGTTTGATTAAGTTATGCGGAAGATGAAGTGTGCCAATATTGAAATAGGTAAGTTCTTGTAGAAGTTTGATATTTCAAGTGGATTTGATGATAAATGACCAGTAATAGAAGGACGGCCAACAACCTACATTATTTTATTAGTTTTATTTGTTCTTATAAAATTATAACACTCCTAGATCGAAAAACGGTTGTGACGAAGTTATGTTAATTTGTGAGAGAAAGCTTCTTTATTTAAGATGAGGATGTTTCTTCTACCTAGAAGATTTCTGAAATTCTGTATTCCTGAAATACAGAATTTCTTAGGTATAAATATACAAAAAATGGTGTTACGGTTACCGATAAATTAGCATTGTCACATTGCATATTTTAAGGAATTCTAATACTTTTTTGCGGCTTTGCGATTTTACATGGCCTACCTACTACTACCTACTATACTACACAGATATATCTGAGTTCAGCTTCTGTACGTATGTTTGTCACCTATCTCCTCCCAAACGATTTGACTTATATGGATCAAGTTTTGTGTGTATGTTCAAGAGAATCCCTGAATGGTTTGAAATAAAATTTGACTCGAGCTGGTTGACATAATTTTTCTGACGATAAGCCAGTTCTTGGACAGGACAGCGTCATTCAGTATCTCTAATTTATACATAAATAAAATTGAATCGTCTGTTTGTAATATCAAAATAATGATTAAATGCGTATGGAAATATATGAAACCGATTCGATATAAGCAAAAATGCAAGTTATGAAATTTTTGTCGGTACCTTTGTTCCTGCTAGCTATTAAATATGATAAATATAACTCGTCGATTAAATACTCCTACGCAGGCACAAATTAAGTGCTAGCAACCGGCAAAATATTTACAGGCGCCGTCTCCGACCTAGCTATTTATCTTCCCAACATATTGCCACCTTTACTCTCTACGTCATATGTTACATTACTGTGTCCACCTCAAGATATATTCCTAATCATATTCCATAGTAGTAAACTTATGGAAAGAGAAAGTTAGGAAATTTAATTCTGCTTCTTTTCGAGTAATGGTCAACTTAAATTGTTTGAGCACAGTAGGTGGCTAAGTTAATTAAAGTATCGGTGGTAGACATCATTGGGCACACATGGGCTCCTTACGCCGATCTGGCTGCGTCAGTCTCCTTACATTTTATATGGCAATTACGTGTAGAGCTACATTAGATTCATGGCAAGCAACGGCATTCAACGCGACTCTATACAAATCAGGCGTGACCCACGTGTGCAGCGGTCTAAAATGTAGTTCTTACTTTAGTCTTTCAAAGAAGAGGTGTAAGAGAACTTTTAGGGCTCCCATGTCTACTCTACTCTAACGTTTGGCTTATGTTCTGAACAAGGGCACCGCAATCGCATTGGATACCAATATCCAATGCGATTGCGGCGGGCTTAAAGGTGTTTCATAGACCCAAGTCTATGAAACGCTTTTAAGCCATGTATCTGTATGAATAGTTAATTTGTAAACTAAACCATTTGTGAGAAATGAGTATATTAGGGGAAGTTTGAAAGTGGCGCCGATGACTGAAAAGTTGAAAGGGAATCGTTTGTCTTGGTATGGTCATGTAAAAAGGAGAGATGAAACGCACGTTGCTAAAAGAGTTATGAATTTACATGTGGATGGATGGAGAGGGAGAGGGAGGGCAAAGAAAAGATGGATGGATTGTGTGAGAAGTGATATGAATGGAAAGTAAGTTAGTGATAGGGTGACGAGCGACAGGACAGAATGGAAGAAAAAAACGTGTTGCGCAGACCCCAAATAAAACGGGACAAGGGCAGGAAGATGATGAGTTCATTTGTAAACCATTGTACACACTCAAAGGTTTTTTTGTATTTGGCAGTCAATGTATCAAGTCAACCTTCTTGGCAACTTCGCTGAGGTAGGTAGTAAATACTAATGGATTCCAATTATTATTGACCAGTTGCACCGATAATTGAGATATAAAATTACACCAAATTTTACGTTTTAATTATTTTCAAACTGATTCCTAACTTTAAAATAATTAAAACAAGGTTCTCAACCGATTTAGTGCCGTGTTGTATCGGTCCAGGTTCATGTTCTTGAGAAATTGAATTTAATTATCTAATTATCTACCACTTCAGTGAGCAGTACCGGCCAGTTATAAACTTTACTAAGATTGAAACTAACTGTCAAATATTTTACAGACGTTTTATGACGTGCAAACGACTTGGAAACTTTAGATGATAAAACAATACAATGTCGCTAACTGTACATAGTTGTTATGTAGTTGCAAATGAATTATCATATTTTATAGTTGGTGCAAGCACAGCTGATTTACTTGACGAGAGATGGGTCAGGGATGGTTTCATTTAAACTTATGTACCTATCTAATAAAAACGAACTAGCTAATTATTTGAATAGTAATATCTCCTGGAACTTTTGAATCACATTACAAAAAATCTTTTGTTTTTCGTTCTGCTAACTGCCACGGGATTTATTTTACTTTTTTTTTAAAAGGCAGATTATATTGTCGGCAGATGATACTTAACTTAGATTTTGTGCGTGAGAGAAAGTTTTCAAATTGGTGTTCGCTTCAAGCTTCAAGGATTCCTGTTATTTTTTTTTTTCAATTAGAGATTATACAAATCTATTGAAAAGAGCAAAGTGAACAGAGCTTTCTTCAATTCAACATCAATTTTTCTGCCTCTTTAACATAGACCATCGGGGTTACTAATTAATCTTGTTTCAGTGTGGGTAAGAGATGGCGCTAGACAACCTGTATAGCTCTGTCTCTTACCCACACTGAAACAAGATTAAAACAATCTTACTTAAAACATCATGGTCTAGATCCAGGACAATATCTGAATTTTCAAGTATCTATGAAACCCACACAGTAACTTTTACTACTTAAAGAAAGATTTAATTATATGTTAAACTAAATAATATTTACATATTAAAAAAAAACTTAGCCATGATCATAATTATTCAAATTAAAACGAAAAATAATTAAAAGCCAGAACTAGTTTTAATTAAAGTAAATTAAAACGATCTTAAATAAGACGTCAAAAAACTCCAGCGCATCGATTTGAACATCAATGTTAAAAAAATGTATAGAAAATAGTAAAGTTATGTTATATACTAGTTATCTAGAATATCGTAATTATAAGCTAGTTGGTAGGAGTGTTAGTACGTGACAGTATTACAGTCAATTCCAAGCGGCAGCTACTTTCCTATTGATTTTCTATTTGAAGTTAAACTAGCTTTCTGTACTGGTAACATTGACTTATATTCTGTACATATATATCGATGAGTGGTAATTTTTTCCAATAACTGTTATGATAATATGGGTCAAGGAAAGAATGAAATGGCCGTATTTCCAAGTGAAATATGAAGATTTAAGAAAAAGTATATTAATCAGCTCAAAACTTTATAAAATGAGATGATGTTACCATGGTTATGGATACGCCCTGGTGTCGCCACTGTGCGGGACGCCCGGAGTACACGGTGGAGCACACAGTTGAGGTGTGCCCTGCTTGGGCGGAGCATCGCCGTGCCCTCGTGGGGGCGGTCGGCGGCGGAGACCTCTCGCGCCGGGTCCTGGTTCAGGCTATGGTCAGGAGCGAGGAAGAAAGGCAGGCAGTCGCCTCCTTCTTCACTAGCATTGAAGAAGGAGGCCGAAGGTTCTTCGGCCGCCGAAATTCCGACCCCGCCCAATCAGCTATGGTAGACGCGGGCAGACTTCCGCAGTTTGACATAGACGCCTCCCTCAAGTATAGCTACAACGACTCGTTCTGTGCGTCTTGCATTCAGCGAATTTCCGCGATTCTCACTCGGCCATCGATCCAACTTGTGTGAGACCTAACAAAGATGCATCATTCGGTATGCAGTCGCAACTCCAAAATCTTTCAACCCCCATTGGCATGTGTCCAGCCCACTTACACACTTAAGTTTGGCGATTCTTCGGGCTATGTCGATAACTTTGATTCTCTTACGTACAAACTACCAAAACAACAAAATTATTAATAAATTTTAATTGCAACAGGAAACATAAAAGTTTTATTTATCAAAATGGTTATAGTTTATTGATAAAATCTTTGCCTGATTGATAAAATAAAATCAAACTCTTAAATAAAAAGTATTCAAATACAGGATACATCCTTATTAATTACTACTTGGCTTTTGACTTTCGATAACTATTATCTTTTTAATATCCAAATTGAAATATTTGACTTGAACTTTTTCCATAAAATTTTACATTAGTAAAAGGTTTATCTGATATGGCTTCAAATGTCTTTGTTTGTAATGCAAAATTTGCCGCGAGGAAATTCTTATGTTAATTTTTCTAATATAATTTATGTGTTCATTAACTTTTAGTAGATAGATAAAGTTATTTCTCTATTAAACTCGACAATCTAAATATTTTAAGGTATCATAAATATAAAATTAATGTTCCTATTAATAGCTTCATTATTGTAGATAATATATCCGCTATTTTTCAAGACAGAACTGTATCACGATGTTTATGTAATGTTTTGTGCGACAAATCATGAAACAATTTCCGTGAGAGTTTTCACCAGAGCTTTTCTTATTCCCACATAAATGGTTAAGTATGTTTGGACAGTATCTAATTAAGTCATAAATATATTGGCTTATGTTTTTTAGTTGGTACAGTTTAACAGGAGTGATATGAAAGAAAATGGAATTAGTGATAGTTTGACGGGTGACAGGACAGAATGGAAGAAAAAAACGTGTTACGCCGACCCCAAATAATATGGGATAAGAACAGGAAGAAGAAGAAGATACTCGTAGTTTAAACACAACGTCCCGAATGCGGATGTAACGCACTCTAATGTTGTTACAGTTTTTGGTAATAAATGTATCAGCATCATCTTCCTGCCCTTATCCCGTTTTATTTGGGGTCGGCGCAACACGTTTTTTTCTTCCATTCTGTCCTGTCGCTCGACACGCTATCACTAACTCCCTTTTCATTCATATCACTTCTCACACAATCCATCCATCTTTTCTTTGGCCTTCCTCTCCCTCTCCATCCATCCACATGTAAATTCATAACTCTTTTAGCAACATGCGTTTCATCTCTCCTTTTTAAATGACCATACCAAGACAAACGATTCCCTTTCAACTTTTCAGTCACCGGCGCCACTTTCAAAGTTCCCCTTAATATACTCATTTCTCACTTTATCTATTCTCGTCACACCACACATCCATCTTAACATTCTCATCTCAATAAATGTATCAAGTGTGTCTAAAAACATTTTATTTTGTTTTTCTTTCCGTTTGGATGTGAAGCCTGTCGTGGACGAAGTCGCGAGCACTAGCTACTCGTACACAAAATCCCTGCGTGAATTACAAGTAAATATACTTTTGAAAGTTAAATTCTCCGATGCACCTGATCGAACCCCGTTCACGGTTTAAACATGAAAACGTAACATACAGAAATACCTTTGCATTTATAACATTACTAACTGATCCGAGAGATGTCGATCTGTCAAAACAATACCTAGTATTGTAATTGATAGCTCACCGTAATACTGAGAACAATTTGAATTTAATATAGAGAAATGTATTTTTTACGATTCTGCGTGGCCTCTTTTTACAAGACGACTTTATTTTTATGGTAGGAAATCACGTAATGACTCCTCTCACTCTAGGGTGAAGCGAGAGAACGTATCAGACTTGTACAAACTAAAACCACACATATATTACTTTTGCGTTCTAGGACCACGAGTATCGCTTTCATTCATACGATACGACTGCATTCTTGACTGGAACTTCAAAAAATGCTTAAAAAAACCTATCCTAATTGGTCTAGTCATTCTTCAGGTGTGCATTGAGCAACACAATTAGACATTTATTTTTATTTATAGGTCAAAAATCAAATCAAAGCATTTATTTCAAATAGACCATTTGCAGGCACTTTTGAATAGTCAACTGTCGGTTAGTCCAAAAAAGTGAAGCTAAATTGCACGTTCCAAAGCGTAGATCTGTAAGGAGAGGAACGTGCAAGAAACACCGTGGACACTCTTTTAAATCATATTGTGTTAATAATCTTGGTTACATATTTCTTGTTGCTTCTAGATAAATATAACAGAAGATAAAGTATGGAAGAATGAAACTTTAAGAATTACTACTGTTGAAGTAGGACCCTTTTCCATAGTAGATTTAATCTATCAATTTGAATATCTCGGCCTATCCATTTCTGCATCTTGATTCGCAACGTTCATCTCGAGTACGTCATACGGCAAGGGGGAATGCATTGTAGCGGGACAGTCCGTGATCATGTAAAATGGATGCGCCGTGAGCTGTTTTATGGTCACCCTCGTTATACGACAATTAGCTGTCATCGCCGCTCTTCTCCGGGGAGATCGGATCGAGATGCGAGAGGTGTGGAGTTGCTATCGATAAATTTTTATTTTTTATTATTAATTGTTTCAGATAGATTGGTATTGTCTTAACTTAAACATTGCAAATATACTGGTATAATGTGGTCTGATCTAGACCAATCCAGTACATTTGTATTGGTTTATTACGAAAAATCTGTGTGAAAAAATAATCCAATCAAGAAGACACATTTTTGTTTTATATCTGTCTGTTTGAAAGTGGCGCCGGTAACTGAAAAGTTGAAAGGGAATCGTTTGTCTTGGTATGGTCATGTAAAAAGGAGAGATGAAACGCATGTTGCTAAAAGAGTTATGAATTTACATGTGGATGGATGGAGAGAGAGAGGGAGGCCAAAGAAAAGATGGATGGATTGTGTGAAAAGTGATATGAATGAAAAGGGAGTTAGTGATAGCGTGACGAGCGACAGGGCAGAGTGGAAGAAAAAAACGTGTTGCGCCGACCCCAAATAAATGGGATAAGGGCAGGAAGATGATGATGATGATCTGTCAATACAAATATTTCCTGTAATATTTCTATACTTACACTTGACTGTAGTGGCGCGCTGATAAAATAATCGAATGCTTTTAACAATTTCTGATAAACTGTATTGGTTTTGGAATTATTGATTTTAAATGTATTGCTTCTGTATACGCATCTATGGATACGAAGAGTACAGGTCGATTAGTCAATGTGGCCATGCTCGGTAGAGGCCAGCTGTAGACGTGTTTCTGTTGAAGTTATGATGATTATTATAATTTATGCCGGTGTTACCGAAATACACCCTACTCTATCAAACTCGGATTGCTAGACACTAATGTAGTAACTACTAATTATTTTAAAATTATAATTTAGTATTTACAAGCGGTCTATGAGCATAAAATAAGCAAAATGAGCAGATAAAGATCAAATCAGGCATGTGTAGCTTTTATCAATGAAATACTCAAATAATTAATCATGTGTTTTTTTTAGTATGAAAGTCATCTCCGCCCCGCTCTTGTCCAGCCTAGCACGGGCGGACCCGGCGGGCGGCGGCGCTCGGTGGCGTCACCGCGGCGGCTCCTCAGATGCTGTTAGCGCGACTTTCGCGACACATCATCGTGACAGGACACTTCCAGGCGCCCTAACTAATGAACTCATATGCTAGCCGCTAGGAGGTCTGACAGCTCATTTATAGTGCCTAAATAGGAAACTGTTATGAAGAAATTCATTCAACTATAAATAGCTAAATTATGTAATTGTATTGTATATATGGTATACAATATTTAGTATATTTTGTCTTGTATTTACCACCATTTTTCTTTTCCAAAGGTTGACTAGAAGAATATGTTTAAGTCATTAAGTCCGTCTCTGTACTTTTATGTTAATAAAGAATAGAACGAATATACTATATATCTATACATTTATAAACTTTGATTTTTCTATTTTACTAAACTTCGTTGTAATTTTTTCAGCTGTTTCAGCGTTAAGAAGTAACAAACAAACAAACATTATTCATCCCAATATTGTTTAATTAATCAAAAGATCCCGATCTTAGATTTCTATGATCGTTAAGTATTTTACTGATTCTAGCCTGTTGGTTTAGTGGTTAGTGGCTCTGACTGCTAAGCCGGAGATGGTTGGTTCGAATCCCACCCAAGACAAATGTTTGTGTGATGAGCACGATCATTTGTTCTGTGTCTGGTTGTAATTTATATATATTATATTTCTATTTAGAAAATAAGAATGTTTATCAGTTGTCTAGTACTCATAGTAAAAACCCTGCTTAGTTTGGGACTAGATGTCATTGTATAGTAGTTGTGGAATATATTCTATAATATGTTTTAAAATAATCTCATCATCATCATATCAGCCGAAAGACGTCCACTGCTGGACATAGGCCTCCCTCAAGCGTCGCCACACTGACCGGTATTAAAATAATCTGGTACAACTTTATTTCTAACCGGTTAATTAAAGTTTTCAGAGCAATTAACTAAATTTCAAAGTTTATTTCCGGTCATGATTCCACCAAAAGCGTCGCTTTTATCATAAAACAAAGCTTGAGTGACACAAAATCCAGTAATTAAGAGCTGTTGACCTACTTTACTTGGGACTGAAATTCCTTTGTCACAAACAATGGCAATTTGCAACGATTGTAAAACTTTCATCTCTATATTAATTAATATAATTAAAGAGTTCGTTTTTAATCGGGCTGAAGAGTGATGTTTTCATGTTGCAACATTAATTTATAATGTCAAGATTTCTTTGACAATCAATTTTACTAAAATTATAATATCACTAGGTAGGCCAGCGTCAACTCAAGAGAGCCTTCGGAATAAAGAAAATATCTAATTATCTATCTTATGAGCTACTCCAGGATACAGTCTACGCTTGTGACAAATTGAAATCTTCTTCCATACAGAGGGCAAAGTGCTTCGGAAACTTAGATACCCTCCGCGAAATGGTCAGCAACACCCAGGCGCCGCTGATCTTCTTTGGGAAGTTGGGGTGGATCAAATGACACATTTATCGCACCCTTGCGCAAAATACGCGCTTAAGACTTCGAATCGCGATATACAATACAATTATACGATACAATACGATACTATACAATACGATACGATACAATACGATACCATATGATGCGAAGCGATGCGATACAATACAATAAAATACGATTCAATGCAATACAATTCATTTCGTGCCAGCAGTCGGTCTTTTTTTTAGGTGGAAAAATCATCCAATGACATTTTCCACTCTTGGGCGGAGCGAGAGGGTATGTTTGACTTATACTGACTAAAACCCACCCTGTGCCTTCGTTGCCTTTCATACCAGGGCCGAGTATTCCTTTTTTTGAAAGATGAGAAACCCGGATTCGGCATCGGTTTAGAGATTTTCTTTTCATTTCTCCTTTCGCAGGTCTGCTGGAAGAAATTTCTTTGGCAGTACCTTTGTACTAATGTCTCTTATGCAAGTATCATCTTTTTCTGTTATTTTTACACATAAATAATAAAATAAATACAATTTCCAGGTTTCATCATCATCATCATCAGCCTTTTAATGTTCCGTAGAGGGAATGGGCCATAATCCACCAAGCAGGCCCAGTGTGGTTTGGTGAATGTCACATGTCTTCGAATTTTTGGTTCTCGGATATGCCGGTTTCCTCACGATGTTTTCCTTCACCGTTTTGAGAGCAGTGGTGATGAAATAAATTACACAAAGTAATGCGCCTGGCTGGGTTCGAACCCGCGACCTACAACTCGTAAGTCGGGGCCATTACCACTCGGCCACCACTGCTCACTCGGCCACCACTGCTCCATTTCCAGGTTTACAATTACCAAACGCAGGATTGGTGCCCGGACACAGCAGCGCGGGGCCGAGGCAAATCACGAAGGAGATGGCGGGACGACCTGGATGGCTTCCTTGAGAATTGGAATGAGAAAGCGAAAAACCGTGATCGTTGGAAGGAGTGGAGGGAGGCCTTTGCCCAGTAGTGGGACAATATGGGCTAATTATAATAATAATAATAATTTCCAGGTGGGCTGGGCCACGGCACTTTGTGGCCTGTAGCGAGCTTTTCTGAAAGCAACTCAACATAATGAGTTTGAGGGGGGTTTTTTAGGAGCTTACAGTTTTTATAGTTTCACTATACTATTCTCATTATTGTTTTTTCAATCTGACCATTGGCAACACATTTACTATTTTCAATATAACTCTCGGTACTTTTACTCCGATACATTATAACCATCGAATTATATCAAAACCACTGACTCAATACCTCCTCCCCTTAATTTTTAAGCTCACCACCACAAACCGCAGCTAATGGTTATATTTAGCGATCAAAGCACTAATAAGGTGTTAGGGAATTCGGTAACGAATGTGATAAATGATATCGCTCAGTGTTCGATTACACGACGCGCCGGGCGCGAGGCGTGAGAAACAACACGTCTTTGGGCGATATCTCGTGTTTCAACCTACTCGTGTTAGAATTGGAGTGTTCTTCTTTGATCCTGGTGATTAGGACCATTTGCACTTATTTGACTAGCAGTGAGTAGTTTGCTTCTGAAAAAAATAATAAAAAATCGGTAGCGACATCTATGACATTACATAGGAACAAAAATTTTAAATCCTTAGCAATAAGAACATAATATTTAATGTTCTAATTAAAAAAGTTCAAAAAGTAATCAATATCAACAGTTCAAAATTAACCATCGGCCAGTTGCCCGGACTAGACATTACACCCGTCAGTTCAGAGGATCGTCCCTTTTTGACGGAGGTTTGTAGGACTACACCATTTTCGGCAAAACTACACCATTTTCGGCAAATCTCTAAACTTCACTTTAATCGATATAGGTAGGTTGTAGGTTGATTAAAAAGAAACAATATTCAATCGATATTCAATTCGCATTTTAATATGTAAAAACGTGTTTTTTTTTTCGTAATAATTTATTAGAAACCAATTTGTGTTAGTTGGTTAGTGGTTTGTAATATGGACCACCAGTTATGGCAAAAACTAAATCTACGTTGCTATCATGGCTGATAAAATCTTTATTACGTATTGTCTATAAGATGATCCTAATAAATACCATAAACAATTCTTTTTTTCAAACTAGGCTGTAGTATACAAGCTATTATTTAGAGCAATCAATCAGCCTCCGATAGATTGCCGATATGATAATATTGCTCAGTTAACAAGCAAAACGTATAAACAATATAATACCTAATCTGACATGCTATCAATTCCTAGGCGAATTCCATGAATCGAAACTGTATCTAGTGATATCAATAAATAAATAGGAATAATCGGAAAAAAACAATGATTAGCCTTATAAAATTTTGATGTTTAAAAACCATCTCTTCCTAAATATTTGTACGCCGCGATATTACGGTTGAATATGCTAGAACTTGTACTTATTTCATTATCTTGCCAATGCCTGCAAGGGTGACACGTTTTGACTGAACTATCTTATTGAACGAAATGAAAGGTGTGTTTGCCTATGAATAAGCTTTCACGTGACATTGCACCAGCGCGGTATTCGCAAGCGTTGTCTTAGTAAATCAGTAGCCTTAATATAATAATAAATAATAATAATAATATATTATATTCTGACAACTAATATACATTCATATATATTTCTAAATACATACATATCTTCTATATATATAAAAATGACCCCCGTTTTCCGTTGTCACGACTTGGCATGAAAACGGCTTGACCGATTTGGCTGATTTTTTTTTTGTTGTGATTGTTATTGTGAGGAGAAGGTTCTTATGGAAATAAAAAATAGGGTAGTGTAGGGTAGAGTAGGGTAGAGTAGGGTAGGGTAGGGTAGAGTAGGGTAGAGTAGTAGGGTAGAGTAGTAGGGTAGAGTAGTGTAGAGTAGGGTAGAGTAGGGTAGAGTAGGGTAGGGTAGAGTTGGGTATAGTAGGGTGGAGTAGGGAAGAGCGGGGCGAAGCCGCGCGGGCAAAAGCTAGTATCTTCTATATATAAAAATGACCCCCGTTTTCCGTTGTCACGACTTGGCATGAAAACGGCTTGACCGATTTGGCTGATTTTTTTTTTGTTGTGATTGTTATTGTGAGGAGAAGGTTCTTATGGAAAAAAAAATAGGGTAGTGTAGGGTAGAGTAGGGTAGAGTAGGGTAGGGTAGGGTAGAGTAGGGTAGAGTAGTAGGGTAGAGTAGGGTAGAGTAGGGTAGAGTAGGGTAGAGTAGGGTAGGGTAGAGTTGGGTATAGTAGGGTGGAGTAGGGAAGAGCGGGAGCGAAGCCGCGCGGGCAAAAGCTAGTTATAGATAAATTACACCCAGACACAGAACAAATAATCGTGCTCATCACACAAACATTTGTCCTGGGTGGGAATCGAACCCACGACCTCCGGCATAGCAGTCAGAACCACTAACCAACAGACCAGTCAGCTTAGCCTTGTAGGGCTAGAGTTTAGTACAAAGTGAAACAAACCCATTTTTCCTACAGAAACGCCAGTGACTTTGCCGCTCACGTGTCCAGGGACGATCAATTATTGTGGCCAAGTAAAGCGGACTACAAACAAGTTGACCGAACAACAAAGGGATTGGTTTACCGAACAACTAACAGCAGGAATCGGCGGTGTTGACACACTGACCGCTCTAGTGTCAGGTTCTGTGGGCTGAGTGCGAGTTGTTTTTACTTTATTGCGATCGAAACGTTTACCGCGTAATAGCTCTCTGATTGGTTAAGAACTTGGAACGAGCCAATTGGAACACCTAACGTCATAAACGAGTTGATCGCCTCAACGTAAAACAAATTCACACTCGGCTATCAAGAGGCTCGATTTTAGAGGTGGTAGGTGGCAAGCAAATTACGAAGGTGGTCTGAAAACTTTTTGAACTCAACGTGGGGACAGCACTCGTCAATAAAAGCTAATAAATTTAGATGTGCATCTTTTTACATTTACTTACCTACCTACCTAATTGTAATTAATTAATTGTAATTATTTGTAATTGTACCTAATTGACAGTTATTTGAGTGAGTCGATGTAAAATGCTGAAAAAGAAAATCTTGTTTTACCAAGACACCGAGCTGTCTCAAACTTTTGTGGTAGCCATGGCAAAAATCCACGAATTTCGGTTTAAGCTGCTTGATCATCTGCCTTACCGACCAAATCTAGCCCCAGTCGACTAACTTTTGTTCTTATCTAAGAGTTGCAGTCGGTGGTGGATAGAGATTTTGCCAAATAAGGAAGCAATCACCTTCGTGAACAATCCGGCTACCTACTATTTGGATGGGTTAGAGAGATGGGAGCATCGCTGGGATAAGTGTACAAAGTTACAATGTAGAAAAAGAAAAATTTATAAGAATAAATGTCTTGTATCTTCTTAGGTCGAAAACTTTTCTGATAGTAATATGATATAAATCTGAGTTCACCACTATCTTTTGTTAAAGGCACAGACAGTTAAATATTATTATTATTATTATTTCTAGCGACTTTAAAATAGTACTAAAGTATCTATATCGTGTGTGATACCGTTAACAGTTAATCTAAAAGCTAAAAATTTTATCATTTACTGTAGAAAAGAGGAAATAAGAGAAAGCTTAAACGTTCTCTATTATAGTTTAATTTAAACTAATCAGCGCATGATTTCCGTTTGAGATTAAACTATACAGGTAGTTGGATGATTGGATCTGTTTATTTGCATCGCATAACATAATCAGCATCATAATGTTTGCTTTGCTAAGACTAGGGCCCCCTTCCTAGGAAAGGGTAATGAGCCGTAATCCATAACGTGGGTCTAGTGTGGATTCGTTGATATCACAAATCTTCGATTTTTGGCTCTAGGATATCGGTTTCCTCATGATATTTTCCTTCAACGTTCATCGCACGTGCACTATAATATTAATTATAAAAATAACAAATATAATCAACCATAAAATGTTTCCGCGGCTGAGACTCAGGCCTCCTCTCTATGAGAGGTGATGGGCCGTTATCCACCAAGTGGGTTCAATGTGGATTGGTGAATGTCACATGTCTTCGAATTTTTAGTTCCAGGATGAACATCCTGGAATCAGTAAACTGGAATCTATTTTCTCACGATGTTTTTCTTTGCCATTCACCGTACGTATACCGTATCTATTTATTAACAAATTTCTTGATAAACTAGGTAAGTATGAAGTCATAAACGTTCGCGGTAAATTTTGTAATTTTTAGCAGCTGATAAAATTTCCAACACATGTTATTATTAACTTCATTACTTTTGTAGACAAGAAACAATAGACAATACAATGAGGTTGAAATTCTTTCTCCTAGTCTTCGGTCTATGGAAATGAGTGCAATGACCTATATACCAGACACGGTTTTTCATAGTAATATATATGTAAATATTTTGAGTGTGAAATACAAAGTGTTAATTTACTTTGTCCAGTACTGGAATTCGTTGTTTGTATCCTGTATTTTTTTCATGAATTGGGAAGTTTTCCCGTAGTTAATTTACATATATATCCGGTACTGCAATAACGTCGAAATGGTTTTAATTTTTAAGCGTCATGGTTTTGGGGTTTTATTCAGGCAGTTTCATTCATTTTATGGCCCATAAGCGGAAAACATTGCAATAATAATACCAGTCGTACCTAATGATAGGAATAGGTATAATAATCTACACTTCTACACAAATAATATTATGAAGAGGTAATTATTTTGTTTTTGTTTATAAGAGGTAATCTCTGAAAGTTCTGATCTGATTGCAATTTTTTTTTTATCGATAGAAACCTGCTTTATTGCTGAGTGACATAAGCTATATTTCATGTACGCAGGCGAAGCTGCAGGCAAGAGCTAGTATATATAATAATAAAACATTGCGAATTATTAGAACATTAAATATTTGCTGACGTAACAAATTTTTATAATAATTCCCCTAATAATAACTTTGCAATTTTATGTGATAATTTTATATTATATACGTAATACACATATAAAATAAAGCCTATGATTTGTTAAAACGCTGCATTAGATAAGTTATGTTTCATTCTTCTTCAAACGCAGGTGAAATTATTTTCGCTTTTTGTCAAATTTTATTTAAAAAATGTCATTCAAACCAAAATATTTTATTTTACTTAGGCACTTGTCAAATGTCAGAAGCTAGTACGCGGTTTCAATTGGTACAAAAAATTGTAGAAAAACCAGGCAAAAACCACTCCACAGTAAAAAAAAACACGCTTAATAAAAATAAAAGGATTGATCACACTAATATAATAAAAGCATGATCGATAATTCTTCATGCTCAAACGGGTGAACGGATTTAGATGAAATTTGTACAAAGGTTGACCATGTCTTGAAATACCACAATTTTTCCCGGGAGTATGTTCCCTTGGGATGAAGTTTTGTATGGGAAGCGTTTCTCCTCATCGTTTATACCGCGTACATCGAATGACTGGAACAATTTGCCTGCTGTGGTCTTCCCAATCGATTATACTTTAGGTGTTTTCAAAATTAGAATGAACTAGTACGTTTCAACATCGACGAATGCATCACTGCTTACCATTATGTGGGATAGCAGTCAAGCACTAGTTTATATCAATTATTTTATTTTTATTTTTCTGTAACTAATTGGTGTCAAAAAACCGACAAGTCGGTACATATTTCATGTATCCGTACCTATTGTGATTTCTTCTAAATCTTATTGAAATTCCACCTTTCGACCGCTTTTTTGTGTTGACAAGGTGCTAAGAGTCACGAAGCCACCTATCTCACCTAGCTATGCTTATATTTAGCAAAAATATCCGCTGTTCAACGATTTATTTTTTGTCGTGCTAATATTGCTGTTTATTTTTTTTTTTACACAGCATTGCGATTATAAAATTTGTGTAATCGACAGTATGAGAAAACTCGAAGGTCTCAAAATTGGTCTCAAAAGAAAAACAAACATGTTTGAACTTTAAAGCTTTCATCTCCGTTACCAGAAAGTCGTTACGATCCAACTGTTGTTGTTGACCTATTATGTCCCACTGCTGGGCAAAGGCCTCCCTCTCCCTTTTCCGCTCACCTATTTCGGGCCAGTCTCTCCGGTAGTTGCCAAGCAAATCTTTTTACCTTTACCTAGGTCTGCCGCGATGGCGCCTTGCGCTTAATGGGGCCGAATAAGTGGCTCTTCTAGCCCACAGTTTCAGCCCAATCACATTGTGATAAATCAATCTGATTTGCCTTTTTGATAGGAAAAGGCTAATAAGATATTTTTTAATAATCTCGGGATCGGCTTCCAATCTAACTGAATGCTGCAGAATACCAGTATTTTACATGGATAAACAGCTATTAATAATATCTGACCTCCACAACCCAACAACTGAATAATACGATACCCTTAGATAAGTTTTGATTCTGATTTTCCAGCTTCTGTTTTTGACCATCAAATATTAACTTAATTTTTTTACTTCATTTACATTGTTTTTACATAATAATAATGACAAGAAACATGTAACCGATATATTTATAATACACTAGCTTTTGCCCGCACGGCTTCGCTCCCGCTCTTCCCTACTCTACCCTAGACTACTCTACACTACTCTACCCTACACTACTCTACCCTACACTACTCTACTCTACCCTACACTACTCTACTCTACCCTACACTACTCTACACTACTCTACCCTACTGTACCCTACTCTACCCTACTATACCCTACCCTACCCTACCAAACTTCACATAAACCATCTACTAAATAGTCCGAACAAAGCCTAAAAATTTGGTTTGGATAGGTGAGTCCGTTCTTGAGTTATAAATTAACAACGAAAAGTGGCATTGATTTTTATATATATAGATAACGTTCGTTGAGTTTCTTGCATATTTTTCTACGTCTATAGATATCTACGCTTTAGAATGACTTCTTTGAATAGAAATTTCGAAGGTGCCTGTAGATGGTTTCTTGTAAGTATGTATAAACCATCTATAAGCACTTTTGAATCTTGAATTTTGACGAAGGAAGCTTGGTACAAACTGGATGGTCACCCATCTCCGGACGAACCTCGTCAAGTATAGCTTAACCTTGAAGTTCAGCCCGTGCGACTATTATTAATTAACCACGAGTTCCTTGAAAAATATTATTATAATGACAAAAAAAACAAGTGACATTTTACACCCATCATTGTATGGCAGCCTTTTGTCCAAAGCTCTCCTTTACTAAGGTATTTATGCTGACACATTCCTGACAGCATTGTGTTTACGACACGTGCCTGCTGTCGATGTGTGAAAGTTATGGCATGTGTAAGAATCGTGTACTATTAATTGACACCGTGTGTTTACGCTTCTGCTACGAATCAGAGGTGTTAAGGGGACTATAGGAGCTAATCGCAGTTTTATTATGCGCAAAAGCAAATATCTACTGCAGACCAATTTGGAACCGTGATCTAGCTTATGACGTTTTATAAGTACCTAATAGGCCTAAGTGAAATAAAATTTTTGAATTGTGTTTTTTTTTTTATTAATCAGAATCAGAAACCATATTATGTTATTCTTCAGAATAAATGCTAGATAGGTAATGTGTTCAAAATATAATTCAGCTCCTGGTACAATAGAAAAAAAACACAAAGACGCCTCCAAAAATTTTATCGATTAAAAATCACACTAATACACATAATAATCATTCGGAATGTTAGTCAAATTATTCTGCAAGCAACAATTTATTGTTTAGTATTTTATTTTTATAATATTTGTTAGTAAATCTTTAAAATGCTACATATTCGCAAGTACACCACAGACTACCCTTGTATTTTTTTAAGTTCTTGTCCATACGAAGGTTGTCTGGAAGATATCGCTTTCAGCGATAAGACTGCCATTGTACCCATAAATTTAATTTTATGTATAAGCTGTGTTACTTTTTGGTGTATAATAAAGTTTATTCTATTCTATTCTATTGTGTGTGCGCATCTCTTTTTGTTACAGCACCCAAAGCGCAGTCACTCTCGGAGATGCACTTCGAAAGTAACTGCGCTTTAGTTGCAGTAGTCCTCTTAAGGAATTGTATTCGTTAGTATTGTGCTTTGGTCATTGACGGGAGGAATGATTTAATTGGGTAAGTTTATTAATTTACGACAGCTTTTTGTGTTACGTAGCAAAATGACAAAAAGAGTTTCAGATGCTTGTTACTTCTTTTTTATACCATTGGTATTTCAGATGTTTTTTGTAAACAAACACAAGAAAAGTGCCTATCTGTCAAAGTGACACGAATATAATACGATACTGGTGCAAAATACTCTGTGCAAAAAATTCAATAGTTTGACATTTCAGTCGAAATTAAAAGGAAACTTTTTTCACGCATGCGTTCGGCTATCGGACTGTTCATGTAATCTGTGTTTTATTATTATTTTGTCTCATTTTTTTATTGACTAATATCAGCTTTTAAAAATTTTCGTGTTTAGTAAACCATTTACAGGCACTTTTGAATTGTCTAAATGTCAATCGATCAAAAAAAAAAAATGAAGCTAAATTGCAAAATAAGGAGAAATCTGCAATAAATTATTATTATTACCATCTTACATCGTAAAAAACATGATAAAGTCATGCAAATTACTGACAAAATTCTTTACATATTTTTAACATAAATTATCTGAAATTCCAACTTTGGGTAAACAAACTGTCTGCTATATTTTATACACTGAAAAACTCAATATTATGTACTGCAACATGTGTACCACTGCAATACCCGAAACTCATTTTACACCGACGAATGCAATGTTGCTCTAAAATGAAGTTTATTCAAGAAAAAAATAATTTAGCCAGATTAAAATTAGAACAAAAAAGATCTTTGACAGGAAATTAATGAAGACATTGACTGATTGACGGGAAGCGAAACACTCGATGCGACGCGACACGAATTGCAAAATGACTCTCTATTAGCACTTGTATGTTAGATTCAACAATATTGAATTTCAGATGTTCTGTCTATTACATTGTCATTGCCAATGACAATAATAGTTGAAAGCGTAATTCAGATCTTCAATAAAATTATTATCTTCAAGGTTTACACTCTTTTGTTTAACTTTATGACACTCTACACCAAATTTAAATTCAGCGTTCTTTTTAGTTGGTGTTCTTTTTTGTCATTTGTAGAAAAAAAGATTTTATTATAAAAATGACAATGACGTTCGATTTGCAATTTTTTACATAATAGCGCAAGTGACATTTATTATAGGAATTAACTTTCGTTTTACAACAAAAATTGAGTAAAGTTGCATATTTTAAATTAGGACTTTCGTCGGTAGGTAATAGACTAGGTACATACATAGGTGTGCGTCGCGTACCAAAGTAAAATTCTAGTAGAATTTATGCCGGTTCATACGAGAAGCGGTCATAGTCGACGACAAGGCGCGTTAGTGTTAGGACGCGCGCTCGACAACCCGACGCGAAGAGCACGCGGAAGGCAACTTGCACGCATTCGATCTAGTGATAAACATAAACAGTCCCATAAACAATAAAAACATTTTTGAATTTTTTTTTTGTTGTTATTGTTCGAAATTCAAACACGACAGACTGTCTGGTTTTTTTTTTGTTTGTGAATGAAACAGTGAATGATTTTTCCAGTGACCCGTAATTGAAAGGTTAGTATGTTTTTCCATAAATTAACATTGTTCCAAAACTTACGCTGTTGAAAATTATCAATGGAAATGCGTTCCGATCGCTAGCTAGACATGTGCAGAGTTCAACGTATAACCTTAACCCTCTAACGAACACAATACGACGACGGAGAATGTATTTACATTTTCTTGTAGTTATGAATTAAAATTAATTGACAACTGACATTTTAGTGACGAATTTTACTAACCGTAGAAAAGTGATGGCTTCATAATGAAATCTATCGGGAAGTGGCGTGTAATTAGCATTAAATAATAATCTACAAAACTGTGAACTGTAGCGTAGAGACGATTAAAGTCTATCATATTTAATTAATTAATGGGATTCATTCATTAAAATGTAAATTTATTCAACCGACTTATCAGCGAATTGACATGTGGTAGGTATTGATATTTCGAATCGATAGTTTTTATCGGATCGTTTTTTATCGATCAGCTGTGTGATCGATAATGTTTACGTCAATTTCCCTTGCTATAATTTTTATAAAGTATCAATAGTTTTTTCTTTCGGTCATTTGCCTATTATTGATATGTATTGGTCCCTAATGAATGTCCATTGGGTTTTTTGCACTTTTTGCCATCATAAATGAGATGTCATGACTTTATAAGTCCAAATTGATATAGTTATCAGTGACATTGTCATTTTTGATGACTTGAAGTATTTCTGGTCAGGAGTCAGGACAATTCACGATTTCGGTGGAAAAAAAGTATCGAACAATATTATTTTTTGTTGTGTTAATAGATCATAATAATGAGTCTATGACGTATGTATTGTGTTGTGGTATTTCATTGAATGCGACTTTCAAAATATTATAGACGCGGTATGTACTTCCTACTTAGTAACCATTTAGTTTTTTTTCTTAACTTTTTTACTGATACATAAGCGCAGACATTTCATGCGGTGATCTGAATGAGTTGACCAAATTGAAAGGCTGTATTTTTTACGCATTGCGCTATGACATCAGTTAGGTAGGTAGATAAGCAAGATGGGTAACCGAATAACGGTTCTGGGTAATGTTTAGAGTGTCTTCAACTATATAAGTTTGGACTTTATCTAAGATCGAACATATAGAGCATCGGTTTATGGATTTAGCTACGATATTATATGAACATTAGTGCACCTTAAAAAATATTCTGCGAAATGCTTATTATCGGGCAGCAGTCCCGCATGCGGGGCAGTTCCGCATGCGTGATGAAATCCGCACGATATTTAAACGTCCTTAATTTTAATACTTACAAATAAGAAAATGAGTTTCTTGGTTATTTTCCCGAGTGTTATTTACTGCACCAATTATTATGAAATTTTACATAATATATTATCGGTTTTTAGGGGTACAGAAATAGACATAAAGGACATTTTTACACCAAAATAAATTGATAGTTCTCAAGGAAAAGAACATAACTTTCAACGGTCACATTTGCTTTATAAGGGAAAGCCTTTTTTATATATAGATGGCCCAACGTATCTTTTAAAATCATGATAAATATCGCATTAATATTACTTACTAAATAGTTTGTATAATAAGTTTGTATGTATGTATGTTTGTCATTCCTTCAAGTTTAAATGTCTAAACGGATTAAGATACAAAATGATACCAAGATAACTTATAACTTGACATAAAATAGGTTATAATTTATATGGGTGGGCTGTGTAAATAACATAAAGATGTAGCGACATCTATGGCATCACATAAGATCTAAACTACAAATACTGAATAGCGTAATAAACTCATTAAACTCTAAGCGTTCGCTCTCTTATTGTCTTTCTAATGTGTTCTCCACCTGATTTGAACATATGCCACAGCGCAAAATCACCTATCGGGCAGTCGCCCAGATCAGACATAACATCCGTCAGGTCGGAAGATCCTCCCTTTTCAACGAAAGTTTGCGGGTCTTTACACTATGTTCCTCGTACCGTAAGACGCAGCGTTGGAAGACCAGCTCCTATAAGGTGGACCGATGACCTGGTAAGGGTTGTGGGAATCCGATGTATCTAGACGCATAGGACCGTTCATTATGGCGACACCTAAGGGAGGTCTATGTCCAACAGTGGGCGTCTTTCTGCTGAAATGATGACGATGACACTCTGTTCTGCATATCTTTAAATAGTACTTACTTATTAAGTTTCGTCACAAAACGTTTTTTTATTAATATCAACTAGTGCTTGACTGCAATCCCACCTGTCGGTAAGCAGTCTCTCATGTGGTTCTCATGTGATTTGACTATTATATATTTACTGTATGGACTTTTAAAGAGACTTTGATCTCTGAGTTTGTTTCGGTGTTTCTTCTCAGGGTAGTCAGCTGGGAAACACCGGCCTCATCTAGCTTAAACAGACGAAAAAAAAAATTGACGTGTCAAAGTGTTTTTTAAACCTATTTGCAAAAATAAATATCATCATCACTACATAGTATAAAACAAAGTCGCTATCCGCCGTCTGTCGGTCTCTATGTATGCTTAGATCTTTAAAACTACGCAACGGATTTTGATGCGGTTTTTTTTTAATTCATGAATCCCCAAGCGACCACCGGTGGCCGCGCATCTATTGTCTTACTATTGTGTCTCTAATTGACGGTATCTGAAGGGTTAATAGATAGAGTGATTCAAGAGGAAGGTTTATATGTATAATATTGCACCCGAGCAAAGCCGGGGCGGGTCGCTAGTTTATCATATATCATAGTGATGCAATCTCTGATAGTGAGGCGCACTAGTTTATTAAGAGTAGTTCAGTTGCAATACAAGTAACATCGTAAACAAAAGCTTGTTTATATTTCCTTTTCTTCCGTTCCCCATTACTGGTAGCAGTTGTTAAATAATTTCTTAGCTCTCACAATTAACACCACTCTCGATGACGTCACGCTCGCTCGCTACCATTATGAATCATAAATGTAAGCATTTCTGCTTAATTAACATACTTTGATAAAACTTGACTAACAAAACTGTGCTTAAACTTACTGCAGTGTTGGTACCCAAACCCAATGATAAATTAACACTAAGGTTTTTCTATACTAATATTATAAAAAGGTAAAAATTTTAAGTTTGTATGTAGGGGTAATCTCTGGAAGTACTGGTCCGATTGCTAAAATTTTTTCACCGATAGAAACCTGCTTTATTTCTGAGTGACATGGGCTATATTTTATGTATGCGGGCGAAGCCGCTGGCAAAAGCTAGTTTTTTTATATAAACTAGTGCTTGACTGCGATCGCATTTGTTGGAAAGCAGTGATACAGTTGACTGCGATCGCATTTGTTGGAAAGCAGTGATACAGTTGACTGCGATGCGCACTAGTTTATTAAGAGCCTATTGACTGCAGCCTTAAAGACACCCAAATTATAATGGAAAATAATAATGGTTCCGAAAAACAAATTAATCTCCAGCGATCTGTGGCCGACTATTATTCTAATTAACCAGCGTTATAATGAATTACCGACAAAAAACTCAAAACATAAACGAATAAAAAATATCCAATTTAACAACAAATAAGAGCATGTTCAAATAACATTTTCTCCTAAAAAAAAATGCATCTTCGAATAACAAAACTAAACTTCCGAATAGAATACTGAACCTCCGACAAAATTACTAAGTTACCGACAACAGAGGTTTTGTCAAAATAATCATATTTTTACAACTTGCATGAACTGTTTTAATTTTTATTTTTGGTTATCAAATTTATTTTTTAACTTTCAATAATAACGAAAATACCTCAATATTAAGGGATTCCTTTTTTTTTTGCATAATATTCTTTGTCCTAATATACTTTGGCATAACGATTTTGGCATAATATGTTTTGCCATAATATTACTTTGCCATATTTTTTTTGGCATACAGTGAATATAACATAACATAACGCCACATAGCAACAATAACAACAACACAACAATTACAACACACACACATTATTCTATAACAATTCAATAATATTGTTGGTTAAAAATTTAATATGTTGTGCTACAAAAGTTAGTGACAGAACCGAATCGCTGCAAAACCGACTTCACGTAGTCTTGTCTGCCCTACCCCTAGAGTGTAATTTAAAATTGCGTTGGCGCGTAGGGGCAAGGCGGCCTGTGGGCTGAGGAGCAGGCGGCTGTGAGCGAGCCGCCGCCGCTGAGGAAGGCCGGCGAAGCCGGCCAGCAAGCCGAAGCTGCGGTGGTGAGCGAAAGCCGTCTGCGATGATTAGCATACGTGGGGCTGCTGGAGGCCCGCAGCGCCGTAGCTGTGACAGAAACCATGTCTGCTGCATGTGGCATGCTCGCTTGAAAACTGCATGTTTGCTTGCATGCTGCATGTTGCATGCTTGCTTGCATGCTGCAATTTGCCTGAAATAGGTACCGATATCGAAGCATACCCGTGATAAGTAAAATTCAGGATATATGATGCAAGTAAAAGTTATTATTACAAGTACATTTTTACATTTTTTATAAGTTTCTGTATAACCACTCAGAATAATATTTTCAGTATAATGTTACAGTTAAAATAGCACCACAGTCTATGAAATATGAAAGGTAATTTATGAATCAATAGTAGACAAGTAAAGATAAAAATTACAAAGCGTAGTTTTCAGTAGAACGTAATTTATGTTGGTAGAAAAGTGCTGTAAACAGTTATGTTTATTTTTCGAAGATTTCAGTATCTCATTCGGTCGTTTCGTCATTTTTATTCGGACAAAAGTAGACGGAAAGTTAGTTTTTTAGGCAGTAGATTTAATATTTTGAGTAAGGACAATTCTTCTTTTTTTGTCGGAGCTTTTATTACTACCCAATTATAATCTAGGTTTTCGCATTAGTTTTGTATTGACTTTATTTCAGAAATAAATCTATTTCTGAATTTAATCAATGTTTTAATAAAAAACTTTAGTCAAGTAAATTAAGAAAAGTAAGAAAAAAGTAAATTCAAAAAATATGTGATTTTAAAGTGGTTAGCATAGCGTATTAATCTTATAATGTTCCCTACGCGGAGATTTAGGCCTCCGGTCTAGACGAGAGAATGTACCGTAAACTACCACGCGGGCCCAGTGCGGGTTGGTGGATGTCACATGTCTTCGAATTTTTGGTTCTCGGAAATGCCGGTTTCCTTGCGATGTTTTTCTTCTCCGTTTTGAGAGCAGTGGTGATGTTATACAAAGTAATGCCTGGCTGGGTTTGAATCTAAGCTCACAACTCTTAAGTCGTGGCTGGGATACCACTGCACTCTACTCTGTTTAGATTGGTTAATTGTAACAAGCTAAATTTTAAATCGGTTCATCTTGTGAGAGGCCTTCCAACGCTGCGTCTTCCTGGCATGCATGACTGTTTGTTATGGTGACACTTGGGGGAGGCCTATATCCAGCAGTGAACATCTTTCCGCTGAAATGTTGCTGATGAAATTTTCAATATATTTTTTTTAACATAAAATCCGTATTTAATTAATAACTCATTACTTAATTAAGAACTACGTCAGATATAAAAAAATCAAATTAAGATGTGGTTTTAGTAATCCTAATGTAGTTATTAAAACCAAGGTTAACGCACTAGTGTAGGTCATCCAGCCACATTAGACCGACGCTGTTAATTATTTAGCTAATTAGATAAACATCGAATAAATGTTCACTATTTAAGTCATTATACCGTATCTTATACTGAGATTATTATTATTTTTATTCTGTATTGACTTGCATTTGACCACTATCTCATCTGATGGAAAGCAATGATCTGGCCGACAATGGAGCACGCTTGCCTAGAAGTAACCTCACTTCACTCTTTCTTGATTTTTTCTATGGTGGGCAAAAATCATCCAATGTGGTCATTGTACGGAGCGCTCCCGCTCCCGCTCTTGGACGGAGCGGGATAGACTCTTACTGACGAAAAACCCACCCTGTTCCTTCTAGTCTTCATACCGGGCCCCTAAAAATGTAACTTGTGATTTAGGGAAGTCAAAGTAGATGGATTATTTAAATATTTTTCTTAGTAAAGTGACTGGACCTAAGTTATATATTTATAGGATTGTGAATAAAACACAGAGCGTAGAATCAGCTGGTGAAACCAATAAGCAGCTGGCTGAAAGAAAATAAGAAGTTGTAACAGGAAAATATGTGAAAAGAGACGCCATTTCACGGTACACGTAAGATAAGATTCCTGGTTGTGCAATTGCACTGAGCACAATCTTTGGCAAGTGCACGTAATGATTTTGGAAATATTTAAAAAAGAGTGAACGAATTTCTTCCCAGAGTTATTTATGTCTAGAAATACATAGAAGAGATATGATATTGATGACTCTAGAGTCAATAGGTTACTTCTAGGTTAGCGTGCTCCTTCATCGGCCTAACGTGATTATAGGTTTTGGAGGTATGTGGAACAGAGAGTAAAGTCCCACATACCTCCGTTGAAAAGGGAGGATCCTCCGACCAGACCGGGTGTTATAGTCTGGTGGGCGACTGCCCGATAGTTGATGTCGGGCTGTCGTATATGTTCAAATCGCGCGGAGAACTTTGATTGCGCGATGCAGGATTTTGTATCTTCTTCGTAGTTCTTATGTGGCGTCATAGATGTCGCTACATCACTCCCCTCCGGAGATCGGAGATCGATGATTCTTGATGCTTCTTGATGCCAGGCCAGCGGTAGGTTGGTTCCGGTGAGTCGGAACCGATGCCGCATAGTTCTCGGTGAGTCGGAACTGTCTGCGGTGATGCCCCAGTGAGTCAGGGTGATGATATCCCAGTGAGTCGGGATAATGCCCCAGTGAGTCGGGGTAATGATGTCCCAGTGAGTCGGGATAATGCCCCAGTGAGTCGGGGTGATGATGTCCCAGTGAGTCGGGATAATGCTGCAGGCTCCAGTAAGTCGGAGTAGTGCTGCTGGCTCCAGTGAGTCGGAGCGGTGCTTGTGCGACGTAGGGCTTGAAAGCTGGCGTCGACCAGGAGAGGTTTTTCATGGCTCTTCATATGACTGGCCGAAGGTGCGGTGTGCCAAGCCAAGGTCGCTGATGCGGCTGAGGTGATGACCAGGTATGACCAGGTGGGCATACTGGTGGTCAGGAGACCCTTAGCCGTGGGTGCTGGCTGTATGGCTCGTTGCTCGAAAGCTTGAGGAAGTGATGATGACGTCACGAAGTAGTAGCTGCACGAAGGCTGCGCTGACGTTCTTTGTCGGGGTCACCAGTTTGGAGGTATGTGGAACAGAGAGTAAAGTCCCACATACCTCCGTTGAAAAGGGAGGATCCTCCGACCAGACCGGGTGTTATAGTCTGGTGGGCGACTGCCCGATAGTTGATGTCGGGCTGTCGTATATGTTCAAATCGCGCGGAGAACTTTGATTGCGCGATGCAGGATTTTGTATCTTCTTCGTAGTTCTTATGTGGCGTCATAGATGTCGCTACAAGGTGATGAAACGCATCTCTCATCATCAATTGTGATAATGATTTCCATGAGCAAAGGTTAGATACCCGGTTTTAACACAGTCGTTTTTAACAGGGGCTAGTCAGGTGTATCCTTTCTCTGTAGGATAAAATATCGCGCTGGTGAATGTTCGTAACAAATGTTTTCGATTCGTCAGCGTTCGTGCACCGAGCGAGCCTCCTGGCAATGTACACAATCACATTTATTTCCGTCGGCACAACTATGCAGCTTGTATGGAGAGAATCAATCCGTTTCACTATACATGTATTTTCATTAAAAAAAGGTCAGTTTCAGAAAATTTCAATTTGAAAAAGTTTGTAAAATAAAAGGGTTGATTGGTTGATTGCAACAAAGCTTCAACAAATTGGTAAACGCTTTTGTTTTAGAAAAAAATATCTTAAAACAGACCTCTCGCGCAACGGGGGGGTATTATTATTACGTAATTGCGCGTTTTTACGTAAATCACGAAAAAAAAACTTTTTCTGGATTTTTCTAGGAAAAATAAAGATGAAACCAAATTTTTGGCCAAATAAATTTCGTACAAACGTGTATACAATACAACAATTAAGCGTTTTTCAAAATCATTCAAGTTGTACAGACGTGTGTGTACGAGTACAATCGGGGCTCGAGGGGTTAATTTGATTTTAGATATTTGTAATTAGCGTAGGGTTTTTATTATAATTATGTTTATTTTACTGTAATTATAGTTACGTTACGTTTTTTAATTATTCGTGTATATAAATAAAGTTGTCTAATTTCGTCAATTTTAGAAAACTTAAAAAAAAAAATATTTGAGAAATTCGTCCATGTTCTACCGTCACTTCATTCCTTAGTGATCTAATTCTCACTGAGACACCAGATATTCGTAATTAGTTCCATCAGCTGTTGGCACTGCAGTGTCCTGTGACATGTTTTAGGGCCAGCCGATAACACTATCGTTGGATGGTTTAACGGGCCCGATCGTGTGATTTTTCTATTGGACTCGCTTTGCATTTAGGTCGCTCAGTTACGATGCGAAGCGATAAGCCGCGGTAACTGTGATATGAAAGGGCAGGTTACGTCTGTGCATTCACGCGTGCCATTGTTGATTTTGTTTTAATATTTTCAAGGTTGACGAGTTCACTACATATATTTTTATTTTTAATATAGGTATGTATGCTCTTTATTAATTTTGTTAATTACAGTTGCGTAAATACTGTCTTCATTTTTTTTATTCTTTTAAATAGAGTTATTTTAAATATGTTGTACGATGAGGAAGATATTATAGTAGATGGAAGTTCCACACTTTGGTTTTGGTTGTTTATTTAGCTCCCACTGCGTACAATGGCTTTTTCTTGAGGAAAGAGAATGAGCCGTGATCCACCACACAGGCCCGGTGCAGGTTGATGGATGTCACTTGTCTTCAAAATTTTTTTTTCTAAAACATGCTGATTTCTTCACGATATTTTCCTTCGCTTTTTTGCGAACAGTGGTGATGAAATAAATTAAACATGGTAAAATACTTGCCTCGGTTTGAATTCATAACTTACTTACTTTATTTTTTTTTTGTGGGATAATTATCTGATAATCCGGCTCTTGGGCGGAGCGGGAGGTCTTGTAAGACTTTTACTGACTAAAAAGCCACTCCTGTTCTGTCTTTGCCGATATTCTTTTTTTCTCATCACCCATAGCCCCAGTAGGCTTTGTCACTGGTGGGCCTCTATGGTTGGTGACTTCTTCTTGAGTCGCGCATAGACAATACTCGCCGTCGACGACTTGAGTTCGGTCCGGACGTTTACCAGACGGTCGGACGGTGATCTATGCTTACTTTATTTGCGTGCATAACAAATGAGAAGAAGTGCTCAGGGCTGATTTAATAGGCATTTTTATTGACCAGTTTTTTTAAACGTCTCATATTTAATGATTTTTTTCTCCAAGCCGTTCGTTGTTATAGTGTTTTTTTATAGATATTGCAGATCTATAAATCTAATCGTTATATAATTGAAACATTTTAATTTATTACTTAGATTACTTTATAAAGATACATCTATTATTTTGGTCTGTTACATACATCCGCCTGTCTTATTAATTTATTAATATGTACATTGATTATCGGAGCTTGGAAACAAGTTAAATCATAAATCACAAATGTCCTTAGGCTAAATACACTAAAAGCTGTCTGTTTTAGACATGCTACTTTGAACCTGTCTCTCCTTAAGTGAACTTTTTATTTATAAACTCTTTAAAGTATTTGATTAATGGTTCTCGTCCTGCTGTAAGGCAAATACGTTAATTAGTAACAATATGTTAACGTTTAGGTGACAGCGTTTAGGTTTCGTTTCCTTGTTTAGACGATCTTATTTGTATATTAAAAAATATAGAAATATATCTACTTAAATATTTATTTATGGGTAATCAAATCAGTTCTTTCAGTAGGGTCGAAGCATACTGGAGCTCTGGAACAGCAAGGCAAAGGAGAAACATAGGTTTTAGTCAGTAAAAGTCAGACACGCCTTTCCGCTCCGCCCTAGAGCGTGGGAAGTCATTAGATTATTTTGCACCTAAGAAATAATCAACCTAACTTTTTTTTAATTTTCTGTCGTTTGTGCATATCTTAGTATGCTTCTAACATAAAGAAGGGTGTCTATTTTTTTTAAAAACGAAAATTTCTGGCGAAAATTTCCGAATTTCGTCTTTGGGGACGACGATATTCCGTCAGACTGAACCTCCTACAAAATACAAATAAATAGTTTAACAATAGTTAAACTTTTCAGCTTTTTCACGAAACATTATCACTGTTTACGCCAACAACTTGTAACCAAAAGTGCGTTGACTTTACGCAATTGAATATAATATGTCTTTATTTCAACCAAGAATGTAATTTTAATTAAAGCAATGTCTCCAGTTATTTGTGTCCTGAATTATTTTTAGATGAACTAGTTGAAGATTAAAATGGTCAAATTGGACACGAACCGATTACGTAACGAATGAGAGGAGTTTATAAGTATAACAGTGTCAACGACATTGAACTCTGGAGAGGAAACGCCAAACGGTTATATTTCTTGTAATCTGTCAATATTTTTTACGCTAAAAACTTTTTACTATAGTATCCATTTCGTCCACTGACAGTGACACTTTGACACTGGCTGGAAAATGTTTTTTTTTTTACTTTTCCGACGGTAGTTACTTAATTCCATATTCAAATATTTTTCTTTTTTAATTTGTCTATTGCTACTAACTTGATAAGTGGGGTCCGTTAGAATGCCAGTAACCAGTTGTCATTTATTTATCTGATACCAGAATCAATCAGCCATTAAAATGCAATGTCGATAATCACTGATCTATCGATAGCCAATTACTCACTCATTGCTATCTTTTCACGCTATTTTTATTTCTTAAAAACCTTACTGTGTATGTAGGCTGTGTTAATTCAAAAATTATGATTGCATTCAAAACTTACATCTATTTCATAACGCGCGTGAAATACAACTTTTTAAACGTCTCCATGTGCGGTCACTCAATGACTTTTAATCGAAGGATAGAAACTGCAATTTCATTCAAAGAAATATGAACTTTACAGGTGTATAAAAAAGGTCTATTTTTCTAAATAGTAGTTACCGTATCGATACTGACAGTAATTGAAAGGTGGACAACTGGTGTAATTAGAAAAAAATCTCGTAAAACGTCAAATCAATAAAGATTCCACTTATAGTCCACTTTCGTCAGGACTGGGCGTTTTTGCTTGGAACAACATAATTGCTTCGAGCAAGTCAATGTTTACCATTTAGCCGATTGATAAATGATTATCATTTAAATTCTTTTTTAATCGTTTTTTTTTTTGTAGTTTGTGGTCAAGAAAATTTGAATGGGTAAGTACAAACATTAATAATAGACTACGTACCTACATGACTAACTTCATTTGTAAAAATAAAAAAAAATATCCAATGATTTTACAAGTATATTTTTTTGTTTACTCCTAATAAGATTATCTCATGTTTTGCTACCATCTATTTAACATTGTCACCTTTTAAAAATACTTTTTTGCCGTTTATGGCAAAAAACTTGAACCGTTTTAAATTCCAGCTACCTACCAGCGAGCCGCAAAAATTTCAACAATGGAACGGTAGTTTTTTTTTTTCTTAATGGCTCTAGAGATGTTCCACGTTCGATATATCAAATATTTTACACTTTATAATTATTATTTACTTAGCAAGGTCCCAGCTATTTTAGGCATTCTTCTACTTTTACCACATGCTAGTATTTTACATGGAATGACTAGATATAAGAACTCCTCAACCGGGCTACAAGACCACTTTTTTTCGGTAGGAAAATCATCAAATGAGTTCTCTTGGGAAGAGCGGGAGCTAGTGTCAGAATTTTATTGTACCGGGAGCTGAGCTACCTTTCGTAGCTAACCCAGGCTCCAGTAGGCTTCGACCCGGCTGGGCACCTGCCGTGCTGGGCCCCTGCCCTGAGATCGACCCGCGTGACTTATTCAGCCACAAGATCGCATAATATCTCTGTACTATGCACTTGTATGTTACGAAACCGCGTCTGCTCTCCGTTGAGTATATTTTTTTAACAATCTATTTGTTTACGTGATGGGTACTACATAGATAACCCAATTACGTTCGCTTATCGCACAATGTATTAGAATATTTTCTTCCGTACGTTCTTACGACAGACCATGAATGAGATGTTTATTTTCTGATCGCTACTCATGCTCTATGTTTTGTTTTTGCTATCGAAAATAAAACTTTTTGCAAACTGTAATCACCTTGCTACATCATCATCATCATCATATCAGCCGAAAGACGTCCACTGCTGGACATAGGCCTCCCCCAAGCGTCGCCAAAACGACCCGGTCCTGTGCGTCACGCATCCATCGGACTCCCGCGACCCTGACCAGGTCATCGGTCCACCTTGTTGGCGTTTTCCGGTACGTGTCACCACTCCAGAACCTTTCGTCCCCATCGACCATCTGTTCTGCGTGCAATGTGCCCTGCCTATTGCCACTTAAGTTTGGCGACTCTTCGACCTATGTCGGTAACCTTGGTTTTCCTGCGGATATCTTCATATCTGATGTGATCACGCAAGGGAACTCCTTGATACAATGTTGATAAATTTAATATTATTTTTTTATATTATATTATATTATATTATGTTATATTATATTATATTATATTATATTATATTATATTATATTATATTATATTATATTATATTATATTATATTATATTATATTATATTATATTATATTATATTATATTATATTATATTATATTATATTATATTATATTATATTATATTACCTATATTATATTATATAATTTCTCAATATTAAATAACAAAGTTTGAAGACTAATAATAAATGCTAAAATAATGATAGTAATTAATTCATGAATCCCCAAGCGACCACCGGTGACCGCGCATCTATTGTCTTACTATTGTGTCTCTAATTGACGGTATCTGAAGGGTTAAACCCTGACTTCTAAAAAAAAATTGTGATTTAAGACCTTAATGTTACCTATGTTTACAAATTAATAAATGAATATATAAACTAGGTTTATGTACCTGTACTTTGGAAGCCAGTAAACATCGAAATTAATACGGTATAAGCATTATGTGTTGTACCTAGATAAGACACAATATGTACAAGTATGAGGATACAATAAGAGAAAAAAAAAGACAAGGGAAGTAATCTGCAAACGCAAATAATATTGATGCTAATTTGTAATACTAACGTATTGTCGGAAAATTATAAAAAATATAATTCGAGTTGTCATCACATTCATAATTCTTAACTGTGATTGTATGAGAAAAACAATAAAATACGCCTTCGCTTATAAACAAAATAGGGCAGGATTAAAACGGCAAACTCAAGGATAAATTCAAAATTAGAATGGATTACTCATAACATTTTGTTTTGATGAATAGCCTTAAAAATGATGTAAAAGGAAAAAAAATCAAAAATGGAATCTAGATTTTATATTTAGAACCATATTCTTGAACAATGGACTTGAAACTGTGTTTAAAATTATAATTCCATGCACTATCAAAGATACAAGATTAATTCTCGATCGTTGCTGTAAAAAAAAATTTACGGTCCGGAAAAAATATCACAGCCAACGAGGTTTTGTTACTCGTTAAACAGTGACGTTATGTCTTGAGTTGAACAGTTACAAAAGGTAAGTAATTTTACTTGACGACTCGTGCAAAGATTACGTGCAATAACGCAATCACATGTTTACTTATTCTAAGACCGTCAAAAGGAACATAAACACAACAGATAACGAGTTACATAACATTTTGTAATCTGCATAATCGGTCAGTGATACCAATCAAATGAATCATAAAATTGTCTATGACATATTCGCAAAATATTCCAAATTGTTTTTATGAGTTGTCACTTTTTTTTTGTACCATAGAATGAGAATAAGTAGATTTTATAGTCACATTAAATTAGAATTAAGAGCATAAAATTGATACAGATCATGTAAAGAATTTTTATGTTTATATTAACTATTTTTCGTGTAGAAAAATTAAATGTCACAAGGTTCAATGTCTTGTAATTTATTACAAATCAAATTTCACGAATCTATAAATACATTTATAAGTAGGTACACTTCCTTAGATATACTTTGTAAGAATTTATTTAGATTAAGTCAGTAAAGTTTTGATCCAATTAAATTGCCTTTTTATTAATATTTGACAAATGAAAGCTATTCAAAGTGCTGACATGTGTTTTCTGCACAAGAAACAATTCGCGGTAAAGTAATAATAATAATAATAATAATAACTTTATTTACACCAAATACACCAAATAGTAACAATTTATAGAAACTTAAATCTATGGGTACAATGTATATGTATAAGGTGGCTGTGATATGCCTCAACAGTTTGGATCCTATCCCCTGAACTAGGTGGTAACCTGTATCTCAGGGGGTAGTGTTCAGCCAATAGTTTGTACAATATTTATCACGAGTGCCACTACTATGTAGATGAGTCAGTATTAAAAGCGTGAGGATAGTGTGTAATTGCAAAAATGTGAGTGTAAGTGAGTGTAAGAATGTAAGTATGTTTGTATATGTACATATGTGTCTGGAGAGTGTGCGAGTGGGTATGGTATTGGATTTATGTAACAAAGATAATGAGATTTAGGAATGTATGTGTATATATGTATGTGTATGGAGAGTGTGAGTAGGCATAATATTGGGGTATGTAATAAGATTATAAGATTGCAATGTATGTTGGTGTATGTGTATGGAGAGTGTGAGTGGGAATGATATTGGGGTTATGTAATAAAGGTAATGAGATTTTCTGTTTCCGAGTAATCTAATTGTAATAACCAGCTCCTAACAGTAAGCTTTGCATTATGTCTATTTAGTCTAATTATGTTTGTTATCTTATTAACTTTTCTATACAGGTAAGAGCTTAGAACAAAGTATTGCCTTTTAGCAAAAGCTGTATTGTGAGGAACACTGGGACAGGCTGGCGAAATTCCACGCCTTCCAGTAGCGGGAGGGGCAACCGTTCGATGCTTTCTTAGAATAGATTGGAGCACAAAGAGTTTACGGACAGTGAGCACTTTACAGTCGTTGTATAGTTGTGCAGTAGGGTATCGATATGGTTTCTTTATGATAACCTTAAGAACCGCTCTTTGGGCTCTCTCCAGGGCAAGGAACAGCGTCTTAGCTGCCCCACCCCACACCGAAACACAATAACTTATCACAGACTGACACAGTACTATGAATATTTTTGTCAGAAGTTCTTGTGGTACTGATTCTCTAAGAGTTTTAAACAAGTATATCATAGTTCTCAACCTAGCATTGACTTTACTTAGTTGTTTATCCCATCTTAGTTGTTCATCAATTTGCACTCCTAGGTACCTAACAACACTGGCTGGAGTCAGAGTTTTACATTGACAGGTCTGTGTAGTATCCCAACATGTATGTGCAGTTATGTTAAACTCATTCGACGGTTTGCTATTTTTCTTTATCGTGAAGGTTACATAGTTGGTTTTTTTAATATTTAGTGTCAATAGGTTAAAGTTTAGCCACTTTAGTATTTTTTTAAGGCAGTCTTCGGTTTTAACTTTTATAAAATCCCAGCTTGGTCCGTGAACCACAATGGCAGTGTCATCCGCATATGTAAACATAGTTGCGTTCGAAAGTGACATTTTACAAAGGTCATTTATATATATTTTGAACAATGTAGGACCTAGAACGCTCCCTTGTGGCACACCGAAAGTAATATTTTGCTCGTCACTAAGTATAGAATTAACTATGACCTGTTGTGTCCTATTTGTTAAATAGCTCTTGAACAACAAAAGAGGCACACCCCTGATTCCTATTTGCTCAAGTTTACTTAGAAGGATAGGGACAGAGACCGTGTCAAATGCCTTTGCCATATCCAGGAAGACACCAAGACACTTGTTCTTTGTATCAAGTTGTCTTGCAACAAACTGTGTTAAATCTAGTACGGCGTCTTCGGTGGATACGCCGCGACGGAAACCATACTGATTATCAGAAATAATACTGTACTTGTCCAAAAAACTATTTAGCCTTGTGTTCAAAACTTTTTCTAGGATTTTGGACAGCGCCGGCAATACAGATATTGGCCTATAGTTGTTAACACAGTCTCTGTCCCCTCCCTTGTATATAGGATGGACTAAGGCTTTCTTAAAAGCCTGGGGAAATATACCTGTTCTTATGGACTGGTTACATATGTGTGTTATGGGAAGCGCTAAAGAGTCCTTGCATTGTTTTAGTACACTCGTTGATATTTTATCCCAACCCGTAGCGCAATCACTACGCAATTGTAGTATTATGGAGTCTACTTCAGAAACGTCAGTTTCTAGAAGTAGAAACGAATTACTGATAGATGAATAATTTTCATTTGTTATTGGATTTGATGGTCTACCTTGATTCGCAGTTATTATTTTACTAGCTAGATTACTACCAACATTTGTAAAAAAGGAACAGATTTGGTTAACAGCAAGCCTAGAATTATTTTGGTTATTAAGTAGTTCTACAGGTGATGAATACACTTTTTTTGTATGGGTAATATCTTTGATGACATTCCAGAGAGCTTTAGGATTTTGACCAGCTTTTTCAATCTCTTTTTTTTCATATTCTTTTTTTAGCTTTCGTAAAAGACGATTACAAAAATTTCGGTAACGTGTATATGTAAGCTTTAGAATTAAGTTGTCAGGACTTTTAGATGATTTATTATGTAGCCTATCTCTGTGTTTTATACAGCGTAAAAGTCCCGGAGTTATCCAGGGTTTTATATTTCTTTTTCTTCTAGATACAGGGACAGAACGTGTATATTTAGTTATTACCGCACTTAATTGCGAAACGAACTTGTTTGTAGCCTCATTTGCGTCTTCAATCTGTAATACCTCTGTGAAGTTCATCTCTTCTATTTCTTTTTTGATCGTTTCGCAATCAAGTCGGGTTACTACGTTATTGTTTGGTTTATGACTAGTGTTTGCATTTCGTATAGATAACATGACTGGTGCGTGATCAGTGATGTAAGTTTCAAGGACCAAACTAATAGCTGGTAGCGTGGACTTAAGTAAAATGTGGTCTAAGCAGTTATTATTTCTAGTTGGAGAAGTATGAGTTGGTGTTAGTCCGTGTGACGCATTTAATATGAGGTAATCATTGCATCGTTCGTCCAATGTGTTAGGTTTTATGTCTATATTAATATCTCCTATGAGTGCAATAGTGTTATACTCAGTTATTGTGTTATAAACATCGTTTAGGCTATCTAAGAAATTTTCTAAATTTTGTCTATTTCTGTAGGAGGGTGAACGGTAAATAGCCACAAGGGCCAATTTATTATTTACGCAGCAGACCAGGCAATTAGCATCTTTAAACTCTGGCTCTGATATTTTGTAGTTTAGGTTATCAGCAATATAAATTATTATACCATCATTCTGATTTTTAGTACGCATCGTGTAATGTGATGTGTATCCATCCAAAATAGGTATTTTGTAGACCTTACTCAACCAGCACTCCGTCAGTATTATGATTTCACATTTGACATTTATTAAAGATAATAGTACTGTTAGTTCATTGAAGTGTTTGTTTACACTTCTAATGTTTAGATGTAGTATTTGTATAGCCTTGTCATCCGTGGGTAAGTACATGGTACAGTTCTCGGGGGGGCAGCAAAACAATTCAGCCCGAGATATGGATTCCAATTCTTCATTTAATTCTATTAAATTATCCATTTAAAAACCGATTTGTGTAAGGTCCACAACAATGTATCCAAACATTTTTTTTTTTTTTTTATATATATATTATATATCTTTATTTTATAGTGGATATGGTGTATCTGATTTGAGTATGTTCCACTCTTTATGTGTTTAATTGTACTTAAGTGTGTGATGTGTTGTAAGTTTTCATTATTTTTAGTGTGGTGTGAATAGAGTAAGTAGGTAAACAACAAAATATAAATTAAACTTTGCAAAAGTAATAGTAAAATGAACATGCAAAAAATAAAAATATAAAACAATAAAAATATCATGCTATTCGTACTCAAGAAAATACTGTTACTGACTGTGACCATTAACAATTGTAGTCATACAACTTTCCCTTCTAGGTCATTTAAGCACTTCTCAGACTGAATTAAAATTTGCTTTTCACCTTGCTCTTTACGTAAGAAAATAGTACCATTTCTTGACCAGCAAAATTTGTAACCGTGCCTCTTTGCGAACTCCCTAGAAAGGAAAAACAACTTTTTTGCACTTGACGGTAGGAAGTCGGAAACATACACAGGCTGACACTGTCCAGGAATACCTGCAAGCTCAGTATTCAACTTGCCTTCTTTGTTTTTCACCTTTTTGTTGAAATTTCCAATAGCGGACAACATGTTTTGCTTGGCTTTCACTGTTGAAAACTCCACAACAATTGGGCGCGTTGTACCAGGTTTGCCCGGAAGCCGGTATACATCCCGTAGTTCGAATGACAGTTCCGGCATCCCAACAACCTTCCCGATGTTGCCCACGATGCACTTGAGCTCATCGCAGTCCTCCTTCTCTTTATGTGGGACATTTCTGATCTCAATACAAGATGACCGCGATTTAAACTGAAGATCCTGAACTTTTTTTTCAAGGTTCTCAATGTAAGCTTTCTGCTCTTGTCGCTCCTTTTGCAATTTTAGAACTTCCTTCCTGAGATCTTCATATTGATTGCTAATGAAATCGGCTGATTGCTGAATCTGTGAGTTTTGTGTCTTTAACTCTGCTATGTCAGCTACTAATCTCAACATTGATGCATTTTGTTTCTCGATCATTTGCTTTAGATGTTCTTCTTGCTCTGACTTCCACAATGCCAGCATGTCTATGATTTCATTTTTCAGCTCTTCAAGCTTACTTTCTTCTTTTGGAGACACAGACTTTTCCGTACGCAGCCGTTTGCTTCTGTTTACGTTAACAAAACTCACATCGCTTGTCGAAAGAGTATGTAAGTCAGGTTCAGATTGAGTTATAATGTTTGTGGGATTGGACGGCGGCGGCGGGGTGCGTTCAAGCCTCGACATCTTTCAAGAAGTCTGGTTCCCACGGGGTTTTTACAGCTGCGCGTATAGAGTACTTTTATACTGTTATATGTTAAAAAAGTATTAATTACTATTTTACTTATAAATCAACTCGGCAAATGCACGATCTCGAACTTATGACGACCCGTAGCAGCTGTGCGTAGCCGATAGCACCGGACGCAATGACGTAGTCGTTGTCGTAGCAGTCGTAGCTCTCGTAGCACTCGCAAAGCAAAGTCTTGTTGTGTCACTATTTTAACCTTTTAAACAAATTAAGAAATCGCGTGTCAACTGCTGATATTTTCATCTGTGCTTCTACCATCTCAATTGATTTTATGATACTGCACATATTCGATAAAAAATAAACAAGGACATAATAAAAACGCAAGTCCATTAACATTTGACCTTATTATGAGTATTTTATTTATAAATATACAAAATCTATAATAAAATTTGATTATAAATGATTTTTCTTTTATTCTTTAAAAAGACAACAGCCACGCTTTCCAATAAACTTGATATGGAAATATTATAACGCCAGCAATAAATTTTTATTTCATTTTAACTAAAAACACTTAAATAACAAATGCTGCTGGCGCCATTAACTGTGAAATTTCACCAAGATATATTAATTGATAAGTATAATCATTAATTTTGTTGATCGCATAAAATTCTATTTTATTATTAATAAGCGATCCGCTCCAGTTTTGTAACAAAATGCGATGCAACAAAATTGTATACAAAAATATACACAATTTTAATTATGATGATTTTAAGAAGGAAGTAGTTAGGGACCCAGATCACGGCTTTCAGATATAGTTTTTGCAAAAGTAAAATTTTTCCATCTTTACAATATTCGTTTAGAAAAGAAGCCACGAAACAGTTTGAAGAAATAACATGTCAATGAACGATTACAGAATTTCTAAAGAATGGTTTCTGTTGGTTCGTATTGTCGTCTTTAAATGGTCGTATATTTGTCGTGTAAATTGGTTCATGGCTCGTATTTGTGCAGTTGTTACATTGCTTAGACAATTGCTGTAACTTTAATAATTTGACACCATTTCTTCCAATTCCGGTCAGGGATAGAACATTTCAATAATTAGATAATTTCGAAATTTACTTTGACTATGGTACTGTTAGAATTGATAGGTATTAAATAGCAAATTAAAACAAAAAGCAATTACTTGAACCTTTCAGTTCTTATTTTTTGATTCCCGCCCATTGTGTACCAAAAAGTTTTGAAATTATAATGTTGGTAATTAACCAATATTATAATTTCAAAACTTTTTTACTAATTTTCATAACCCAAGCGCATAGACGTCCGCCATAAATTTAAAAATGAAATTCCAAATAATTTATAAAAACATAAACCGTCTAGCATCACGGTTCCACAAGATTAATACGTGTAATAGGACGTCTCGTTGATATACACATCAAAGTCAAAAGAAAAAGATACGGTGAGAGACAGGCGAAGATTTATAGTCATTAGACCATAGTGTAGAGACCGCGCGCATTATTTTCAACACCGAACTATGAGAAAAATTTATTAAGACAAACTCAACGCAGCTACCGAACACATAAACAATAAGAGAAGATTAAAAACGTGTCAATATACAAATTGAAACGTCAGATATATTGATTTGTTATCGCCAGAGGTCAAGTTACGGGAGTGAAATTCCTTGACCTAATATCTAGTTAAATGTATGTAAATAAATAAGTTATCAGCCGTTTGATCAGAAAAGAAAGCACCTTGTTTGACTGTTGATTAATATTCTGTTATTATCTCATGCAAATTGGACGGTTGTTGATTAAGTTGTTAACGAAATCTTTGCTCGAATAAGTCGTCAACACCACTCTTTTGACAAATATGCCACACTTTTCTGACTCTCATGTTGAAGGAAGAGGTTAGGTCACGGCGGTTCCGTCACTTCCGCAGACAGGTGCCACTGAACAGCATGAAGTACAGTATAGAAAATAGTTGTTGTTAAAAACTGGAAACGTAATGGATCTTTTAAGGTTTATGGTAATAAAAAAAGTTTAGAAGTGATTTCGAATGGAATATGGTAGAAGGTGTCAAACAAGAAAAATATAAATAAAATTTTATTTAGAAATACGTTCTAAAGGCTTATAACAATATAATAAGTAAAGAGAACGAAAAGCCTTTTCATTTGCGTCTCCGCACGCCACAATATACTACTTATAATAAGTATTGTGAATATAGTGTAATGTGAAGTGTTACTAACATAGTCAAAAGTCTTATTTACTAGCAATAAGTTATATATATTTACTATTCATATATGTATAATTATGTTAGTCTATAAGGTATACATCTGTAGATCAAGATGCAAGATGAATAAAATATTATCTGACAGTATTATTTTGTTTATTCATTTTCTATACATATTTACACATTTTAAAATGTTTCTTAAAATAAATAAAATATACCATAAAAAAAAATTATTATTAAATAAAACCAATACACTTAGTTGTAAAATCCTAATTATTTAGAGGAATTAGATTATATTTATATTTTTAGATAATAGAAAATCAAATCTATAGTAGTTCATCTAAAATTACAAACCACGGCGCTATCGCCCATAGAGTGTCAAAAAGAGCGACAAAACCCAAATTTTATTATCTTATTATATATTAATATTATGATGTTTCCGCGCGTAGGAGGATTTTTATACTACTCAACTGAATACATCTTTTATGGAGTTACATTGGTGAAGACAAAACCAGTCATGGCACGGGGCTCATTAGATAGGTAATAAATTGTGTACGTTTAAAAGATAATGATGGTCGATGGTCACCATTAACTTTGACAACATGCTATTTACGTCACTATGCTTGATATTGTCAGACATAAATAACGAAATGTTTAAAATATTGCAATGTTGGTTGACCACCCAGACTACAAGACAGAAAGTGAAAATGATGCTTTGCAATCAAATGAAAGTCGAATAAATTGTGAGTTAGAAAACGTCAAATTAATCCTGCGTGTGAAATTAAGTTTTATATTCTTATTTGCCATAATCATTAGTTTATAACACCTTTGTAATATTATCCTTATAATGGCCACATATTAAAGCAGTAAATAAGATAAAATTCTTTCATGAACAGCTTTCAAGTCGCCATCGTGGAACGTGATTAGAATAATATTTATAATAGCGAGATAATTATCATCTAAATGAACAGTCCAAACAATTTTACACATAGCCTAGAAAACAGCTAGGACAAAATAAAATATCAATACACACGCTATCAGCCAAACTACTATCAAAAATTAAAGGTTACAATTAAATTCCAAACGTCTGCAAAACTTCCTCTTGAGTGCCCTAATCGATTATTCTTCCATACAAACGTTATGTGATTACTTCACTGTGTGTCGGTACAAATTACAAACAAGAAATTGATATTTTTTGTCACTATCTAGCTCTATTTTGTTTTAAGAATTACAAGCTTTTGCTCATAGTTTCGTCCGCGTACATAAATAAAAAATAGCCTGTGTCACTCAGGAATAAAGCAGCTTTCTATCAGTGAAACAAAATGTAACAATCGGACCTCTATTTTCCGAGATTACAAACAAAAAAACAAGAACCTTTACCTCTTTATAATATTAGTCTAGATAGAGTGTAGAAAATCGAAAAATAACTTATCTCACTTGCCTCGCAGCTTAGAACTTAAGAATTCGACCTTAAACTCTTAATCCACCACCCAACTCGATGCCCTGATATTTTGTCAACAAATCTTGGTCTAAAAGCATTAGAATTTCATCCGAGAATAGAATGCTTCACATAGCTATTAGTTGGCGAGACTCACCTGTCAGGTCGCATCGTCTGGAAGTTGTCGAGGACCCGACGGGATCGGGTATCGGCCAAAAATGAACATTGCGGTATTAAACTGATCATGAGGATCTGCGCTATATTTGATTGGGGATAAATAGTTTTGCAATATATTATAAGTAGGTTTTTCTAATGGCGGTTGAAATAGTGATGATGATCTTACAAGAACGTAGGCTGAGATAAAAAGTATCCTTTGTGTTATTCTAGAACTTCTATCTTTATACCAAACTTCATATAAGTTTGTTAACCCTTATATAATTTTCTAATTACTGCTAAGGGCTTCACCCAAATGAAAAGTCAAAAGTCAAAGTCAAAATAATTTATTTCACATAGGCCTACATGGGCACTTATAAAACGTCAGAAGCTAGTGCACGGTTCCAAATAAGTAAGTAGAGAACATAGGATAAAATATGTCCTATGTGCTATTTATATTACCAGGATTTCCGGGCAAAAGTCACATTTCATCAAAATAATTATTTTATTACCGAAATCTGTTTAGACGTTCGAGCGTCAAGAAGTAACAGACATAAAAATTACAAACACACAAACTTTCAATTTCATAATATTAGTGTTATATCAAGTCCAAAAATATTTTGTTTCGCCTATAAAACGTCAGAAGTTAGTGCATTCCTATTGGTCGTTTCCTTTTTACTAATTAATAACTTTTTATTAAAAAATTTAATCGGAGTTGACTAAGACAACGATTTTTTACAGTTTAAAATAAAATAGTAATGATAGAAAAGAAAAAAAAAGTTTGACCAAAAATTCCAACACTGCGGTGTTCAGAATCATGTACCTACTACATCCATTTTACACGGGACACGATGTAATTAAGTACCATTAAAGACACTTCCGCCTCACCACTGCTAAGTTCACTTTTGCTTACACTCGAAACGAATATTTTAAAAAGTTTGGTTTGGCGCCACGCCGCAGGGTTCAAGCGAATTTTTTTTTAAGTGATCAGGTAGAAATTAAAACAATGGTACATTATAAATACTCCATAAAAATCGCTCTCTTAAAGCTTTCGTAATGATTAGTTTGCTTAATTGCCATCAGCAGCTTTATGGTGCTCAACTGGCTTTTTGACTGAAGTGAAACTAATTTCATGGTTGGCTACACTTACCTATTAGACAGGTAGACTATTTAACTAACATCTACAAACAGCTTCGCCTGCGCAAAAGTAGGTTTCTCCATACAAACTTTAGACCTCCGTTTTATCCTTTTGGGGGGTGAATTTTGGGAAATTCTCTCTTAATGCTTGCTTACGTCATAAAAGGAAGATTTGTGCAAAATTTCACGCTCCTAGTCTTAGTGGTTTCGGCTGTGTGTAGATATGTCAGTCAGTTTCTCCTTGCGTAGGTATATAATAGACTAGCTTTAGCCCGCAGCGTCGCCCGCATACATAAAATATAGCCTATGTCACTCAGGAATAAAGCAGCTTTCTATCTGTGAAACATTTTATCAATCGGACCGGTAGCTCCAGTGATTACCTCCCACAAACAAAAAAACAAACCTTATCTCTTTATAATATTAGCCCTTCAGATACCGTCAATTAGAGACACAATAGTAAGACAATAGATGCGCGGCCACCGGTGGTCGCTTGGGGATTCATGAATTAGTAGGTATAGTATAGATAATGATATAGTTGTCTATATTATGCAGTATCTTTTGTAAGAAATTATCGTGTTATATTTAGTTTATTTTCACCACATTATTTTATTTGTATAATAAATCGTTGTAATCGAAAAACTAAGATAACTATTGTCTAATTCTAAAAAAGGTAAAAACTAAAACACGTTGGGTTAGCTCATAATGCTATATTTTATTGTTATAGCATCATTTATGTTAAAAATAACTCATAATAAATTGTTTATATATGCCTATTGGCTAACAAAGGAATTATTATAATATATGATGTTATGTTAATCAATGGTTTATGGTAGGTGACGGCGGTAGATATAAATGGGCCAACCTTAATGGGTTCAACTAATTTGGTCATAGTCAACTTAATCCAAGTCATCATCATTGGCTTAACCTTTTTCTACCACGTTGAGATTTAGCTGTATATAATGTATTTTATTGTTCTATTTTATACTGACTGCCCTGTTAGTCTAGTGGTCACGGCCCTGACTATTATGCCGGAGGTCGTTGGTTCGATTCCCACCCAGGAAAAATGTTTGTGTGATGAGCACGATCATTAAAATTTGTTCAGTGTCTGGGTGTGATTTGCCTACAAACTCGTTAGAAAATAAAAGGCCCGTTTTGACATTTGAAAAAGACCCTAAAATGTAACTTGAAACAAAACGGAAAGAAACAATAAAATAATTATTAGGGGTCCAGTGTAGTAGTAGCTACCTACCGCTAGCTAGTCAAAATACAAATGTAAAAACGGTCTTTTATTTTTTGATAACTTACATATTATACGTTTGTCAGTTGTGTAGTACTCATAGCATACGCTCTGCTTAGCTTGGGACTATAGCGTTGTGTGAAAATTGTGGTATAATATTACGTAGTAACCCTTTGATAAGACTGCTTGACAAACTTTCAGATTTTCCAATACCTGTAACGACTGTCGAGAGATCTTTGAATGAGAATTGTGACGATTTAACGAATTTTCCGAGGCACGGTCAAGTTTTGATGATTTAAGTTTTTTGTATAACGGGTATTATACATAAAAAAAAATAAAAAAACCATGTAATGGTTGATGGTAGCTAAAACATCTGTGAAGCCGCTGGTATTTTGAATATCCATAGTGGGCGGTAGTCATTTACAATCAGCTGGTCTACAAGCATGTGCCACAGAATAAAAAAATAAATAAAAAAACTGATGCTCATTTATTTTCTAATGACAATCATCGTGTGCCTACAACATCAATGTATACAAATTCGACTCTCGATAAAACTGACCATGTAAAATTCGATGAAATAGGTAAAAAAATCGTTAATTACCTCTATATTTTTTCGTAGGACACTCTGTTACGTGTAACAGCTATTTGATCTCTTGTAAGATCACGTCCCATAACAATGTACTGTGAATCATTGGCAGGTATGTCGTCGATACTTGTATTTTAATTTTCAATGACTACCTACCTATTTATTGTGGACTTTTTGTCATTATCCACATCTATACAATATCGATGAGATTTTGGAGCTGTGTAACTACGATTGGTAGATAGTATTTATTTTTTCTGTCTAAGTAGGTACTTTAGTAGTTGAGCGCAAAAGTGATTTATACTTGGTTACTATGTTGGTCAGGCAATGAACTTCTCATCAAACATTTTCCTGTTATTTTGAAACGCCTACAATACAATACTTTGGTGATAATAATTAATTTTCCTTGAAGGAATATACTAATAGTAGTTTAATAATAATTATTATTTATTGACATAATAATGGTACAATTTATGAAGACTCTGACTCCTGAACTAGGCGGGCCTGTATGCCAGGAGTCAGCGCTTTCCCAAATTTATTGTAAACAATTTTATATAGGTAATTTTTTTATAGTATTTGAAAAATTAAATAAATATAATTAACTAACTAAATTATGCTGTATGTGTAATTGTGTAATGCCGTGTATGCGTGCGTGTTACGAATGAGTATATACGTTCACAAATATAATTATTTGAAAAAAATATTTCGTGAAAAATTATTATCTATGATTCTTCTCAATTTAGTCATAATGATTATAAAGTTAATATTATTTCGTATACGTTTATGAAATGAACTGAAGATGAGAGCATAATTTTATACTCCATCCAAAATTACCACTGTACTATGGGATGCGGTAATATAAGGAACTACAGTGTTCCTAATTTGACAGCTAATAGACATTTACATTTGTAAGCAGCGCCACGAACTACCGAGACATATTGGTCATACAGCGCAGTGACAAATTAGGTTTTGTCGCATCTGTCAAACAAAAAGACAGAGTAACGTGTGAGGCTAGTCTTACACTACAATTGCTATAGGATTGTGCGGGTGACAGCTGTCAGACTCATACAATGTAGCTACCTGTCCTTGTCTCACATCTTAGAAATGCATATTTTTGTCCTGCTGTCATTCTATCCATGATATGTAAAAATGACTTTAGTGCGTGTCAGCTATTTACTAGTGTAATGTTGTAAGGGAAGTCATGCCCTTCAGATATACAGGATTTATAGTTCGAGTTATTGGTTTTGCGTCAGAAAGTAATCGATCATTGAATGTTGTCGATGTTTTCTCTATTTTTATAGCTTCAGTCGATATAACACGCTACTCATACTTCATGTCTTATCCTTGGTATAATTATAGTCACGAATGAAGTCGGGAATGTCTGCGTAGAAAATTTATTATATGATGTATGTAGATAGAGTACTATGAGCTTGAGAAATAGTTGTTTGACACTAACCTTGACTTGCTGTAGGCGTAAAAAGCGTAGTTTTAAGGGCAATAGAAGCCGGATATACCAGTCCACTTTATCACAAACAGTCGGGCAAACGTTTTCCATATTTGGTAGTAATAATGTTTAATATCTGTCCAGTGGCGCCGCCTGAGTCTGAGTTGGTGACAGCAAACGTTTAATATTTACGTTATTTTTGCACTCAGTGTCAGATATGAATAATTTACTCATTTTCTCTCTTCGCAGGTCTTTGGCGCTCCCTTAAGCTGTCTGCGAGATGGCCGGCGTCACATGAGCACCGAAAATGAAACTTTTGTCTACAACACAACCAATCTAAGTACAGTTCTTTGAATTTCAATCAAGTGGTATTTTTCAATCTAATGCTAAATCTGTGGCGTGACTCAGTGGTATCATTTCACTATAGACACTCGCTTTCAATAAGTGATATTTCGTTACGGTGATCGTGTGTGAATCGATACAGTGCCGCCATGATGCTTCAAGGGCCTCTCCTGTTCTACATTTTGATAATGTGAGTATTGAACAACATCTGCTTCGAGCGCGATTATATCTCTTGCTTGAAACGTATCTTCAGTAATAAATCCTGTTTAAGCAATGTTTTATTGTCGTTTATTGACTTATCTTAACATAATAGTTAGGGCTATTAATACGTTATTTTACAGTCTTTGAGTGTCCAATCAGCTTCAGACAGCTATTAAAGTCTCGGGAGATATAATTATGATTTATAAATCGCTGTAAAATCGACGGTCTATTGAAAGTATTGTAGTCGCGGAGTTGTCGACCAACGCCTTAGCTTATTGTCTATTAAGATTTACTTTATGGCTCCACTACTTATGATCGGATTTATGCGGCATCGCATGCTCGTAAATAATATTTACGTTTGTAATATGTTCTAGTGTAATTCTAACACAAATGTATCGGAGATATGATCTTGTTTAACTAGTTTAACACTCGTTTATATAGAGATAGCAAAATATTAATTATTTTATGTAAATACAATGTCATGGCGTGCCTTAGGCCTGTGTTCATATTTCGAAATATTTTCCATTTGAATGAAACGGTTGAATGAGTGTTATCGAAGAGCTCGAGTAAAACGCCTCAGGGTTTTGAAGATTAATTTAGATAATCTAATAAGATACTAAAGATTACAAGGCTTTGGATATGGACCCAAACACAAAACTGCGATGTGAATGCGATGTCGCATCGTAAAAATCTACGAGCTCGCACGAAGCATCTCAAGAACTTGCGAATTGATTCGCATCGCACATTGTTTGATCACCTGAATTGATGCACGATGTTTTGCCGTACGAAATCGCATTGCAGCAATTTGTATCGCAGATTTCCGTGATGTGGCGTCGTATCGCGTCACAGTTTTGTGTCGAAGCCCTGTTTGTGAAGTGGAATTGGAAGAATTGCCAAACTTAAATAGGTGGCCGTCGGGTCGAAAGGTTCTGAATGAAGCGTTGGCAATGTGAAAAAACAAGCCTTTAACCATGATCACGTTGATTATAGATGGATCGGAAAAGGCCTTCCTAAGTAATACTATATTTGTATTTTTTTATTTTATTAATACTAATACGTCTAAAGTAGATGTTGGTGTAGAATAGAAGCTACCTTCCTATAATGTCTGCAATACATGTTGGCCGAGCGTTGCCGAGTGAAGACCCATACCAACCTCTAGACAGTATATTTGCCTTGTCTTGCTATCGCTCGGTGTCGCTCGCTTGTAGTTGGTTGAGTAAAGGCAAGCGCCAATGTGTATAGACCTCATTTGGCGTAGCTTGTCACAACTCGCAGCCGCTCGCGATCACTTGCCTCACTTCGGAGCGGTGTCGGTTTTTCTGCACAAATCAAAGGCGCTCGCGCGCGCTCGCCCGACATGTGGACGTCTCCTCAAAACTCGTCTATGTTGGCCATTTGCATTGGTTTCCTTCAAGCTTCCCAAACGAGTAGAGAGGCTTCAATTTGCCTATATTTCCTTAGGCTTGCATTGGTCTAAGCTCGGCCCACATGTATTGCAGGCTCAGAAATCTGCAAAAAAAAAAGTTCATAGTTGAATCAACAAAAATGTGTGTACTAGTTTTTTTTAGCATCATAATAACACATCTGGCATATGTCAGATTACTAGCTTCTGCCAGTGGCTTCGCTCGCGTGGAAGTAGGAGGTTGACCAAGAAAATATTTTCCCGGAATAAAAAGCATTCCTGTTCTAGGTCATGGTTTAACAGTGGTAATGCGTTAATTGCTTTATCCCGTGTGAAATTTCATCCAGATCCTGTCAGCTGTTTGTGTGTGAAGGAGAAACAAACATACACACATACATCTGAGGGAATGTTCGAAAGATTTTCCATGGCGTACACAGTAAAGATGAGAAGTGACGTAGAACTCAAAGGTGTACTTTAGGTGGGTGTTAAACAGTACAAGTCTGACAAGCTCTCTCGCTCTAAGATGGAGTCTTTCATGATTACCAAACATACATAAAAGTGTGCTTAAAATTGCTCGCAGAACAGATGGTTGTTGTGTCCGAAAGGTTCGGTTCCTCCCACAATGTCATCAGTCCACCTCGTGATGGTTGCGGGAATCCGATGAATGCGAGACGCATGAAAACGTTTATTGTGCCGACAATTGGGGGAGCCTATGTCCAACAGTGGACGTCTTTTGGCTGAAATGATGATGATGATGATTATAATGTAATGTAACATAAAATCAACAATTTAACATAAATATATCACCCTTTTTAATAAATAACCTGCGAATTTGGTGGTCTACACATACCTGAGTTCAGTTGGTCTTAGCCATTCCTAGAATGCATGCGACCTCAATTTACGTTTTATAGCTAGATCATTTAAAACCTTTACACAAATAAACTTAGTTATAATTGTTCCATTTATGTTTGATGATTGATTTGATTTATGTATTGTTTACAACTGACCAATTATTAAAGCTCAATTTACTATACTAATTCATTTATATACACTTAAATAAAAAAAACTTTAAAGAACGTTCATGGGTATGTGGAACAGTGAGTAAAGTCCCACATACCTCCGTTGAAAAGGGAGGATCCTCCGACCACACAGGTTTTATGGTCTGGTGGGCAACTGCCTGATATATGATTTCGGGCTTTCGTATATATTCAAGTCGCGCGGAGAACAGACACTGATTGCGTGATGCAGGATAAGTTCTTATGGGGCGCCATAGAAAAGAAAGAAAACTGCGACCAATATCTTAAAATATGGTGTTAAAAGATTCCTCCGCATCGCTGTTAACTGGAAATTTATAGTTATATTTTGTTTATTTAGATAATTTTCTAACTAAAAAGAAATGTGTTGAAAACATTGCTAGAGCGATGAACCAGGCATGGCTTGTAGAACTAAGAGTCGGTGCGGCCGAAAGGCGTCGGCGAACGGGAAAATGTAGCTAAAGTTTACTAAATGGACGTATTACCTAGTAGTGGCGCAAAAAACCGCTGCATGCGAGAACCCAGACTAGTTCATGAGGCGATACATGGAGTAAGCCAGCTGCAGTGGACGTCTTTCCAGTGGATTTAAGTCAGTTAAATTTCAAATATTTATTGGCATATAAATATTAATACACAGACATAGCACGAAGAATCGCCAAACTTAAGTGGCAAGGGGTAACATTGCTCGCTGAACAGATGGCCGTTGGACCCGAAAGGTTTTGGGACGGTGACCACGTACCGGATGACGTAGCGATGGAAGGCCTCCTACAAGGTGGACCGATGACCTGGTAAGGGTTGCGGGATACGAGACGCACAGGACCGTTCATTGTGGCGACACTTGGGGGAGGCCTGTGTCCAATAGTAGACGTCTTTCGACTGAAGTGATGATGATGACGAAATAATAATTTATAACAATAATTGAAGCTCTGACTTTTGAGCTAGGAACAGAACAGGGATCTTACCCTAACGTGTTAAAATGTCAAGCGTGCGAGTGAGAAAGAAGGATGGAGCTCATACCTTATATAGCTCCATCCCTTTAACAGTTCAGTTTAGGTCGTCAATTGCATCGCGTTAAGAGTTCGTGGTAGGACATCAGAGGTCAAAATTAAATGCATCTTAACTCCACTTAATGTGGCAATAAGCAGTGGGTAACAATCTGCTGAGCTGCTGGCTATTGCCGACTGCGTGATAAAAGAATTTCACCGTAAAATAACAAAATTATCGATACTTAACAGTTCAGTACTAGAAATAAAACCTACTTCTAACGCTCAAGACTTGAATTTATACAATTTGTTGCTTATACCTTCTGTAATGGGTAAAACGAAACCAGTATCAAGTGGCAGTAATCTACTCAATTCATTTGCCATACAATTGTAGGTTTTATTTACAATATAATAAACTTCAAGGGCTGTGACTGCGCAGAAGTTCCTTAACCTTCATCCAGAAATATTTTCGCGCAATCTCTTATCTCTATTAAACGCGTTTTAATTCAGTACACCATTACTAAGTGTTAATCTAAATTGCGTAATTGCGTGGTCGATATTTATGAATGGTGCGGTCGCTGGTCGGTGGGCGATCCGGTCCGATCCGGCGAATTCTGTGTCACCGCCTCACCGGCAATCGGAGCAGCCGGCGCTCTTTCCCAACTTACTAGAGAAATGCTCTGGGGGTGTCAAATGTACGTGTTATTTATTACCAGTACCTGACTGAGTGGGCTTAATCCAGAATGTTAATGTGGAAGTCCTCGTTAGCTAAGCTTTATTTGATAATAAAGATGACTGTGGATTTTCTTTAGACAGAAGCTGGTGATTGAAGAGATTTTCTTTTGCTAATTCTAATAGTCTATACAAGTCTTGTAGGATCCGATTAAACTTGTAAGTATGCTATATGTTTTCAATGTAGGTGTAGTATACCATAAAGACCATAACTAAGACGAAAACAATAAAAGGTTTTGCAAACAGAACGAGAGCGGAAGACTATTTTACGCATGCCTTAAAAGTGCTGAATGAAGGAAATGATTAACATTATCCTACATCTGAAAATGCCATAATGGGCATAAACCACGGAGTAAGTATAGAAGACTTACTCCGTGGCATAAACTATTGAGTTACATAAAACTTAATAACAAATACGTTTTTTCCCAACAGTACTAATCCCTTTAAAAACGTCTGTTCAAAGCATCAATGCATGATATATTAGGTTTGCAGGTCCACTTACCACCAAAAGAAATAAACTCAAACACAAATCAATTTATTCGCTATCCGTTAGGTATGTAACAATGATTGAAATGTCAAAACATATGTCAATGTTGCCTTGCCCGCTCACCTCAATACCTCTAATTGAAATCCCTGCTCTAAAACTACAATGCTTGACAAATGTGGATCTATTATAAAAGTAGTATAAAGTACATAATTGATTACATTTCCTGTACGACTAATGGTGTATATTGAATTGATGTAGCTATATGTGCTGCTGTTAAATTAGTCACTTTATTGAGCACACTATTGTTGAAATTAAGTGAATGAAATACTAAGAAGCTGTAGCGGATATGCGCGTTTCTAGATCAGAACCTAACGTCAAAAACAATTCTTTGGAAGTTGTCTATCTAGAAGAGACAATGCTTCCTATTTTGTAGTATTGGTCAACTTACTGTCAAAGACGTGATAAGACGGTATACGAGTACATGCGTGATATGATTGCGTTAACATAGTTCTGCTTTTTAAAATTTTATGCTCAGATCATAAATTATTCGTATTAAGACAGTGTCCTTTTTTCAGAAAGGTTTTTCTATGAAACACACACTGTCCTGTAACAATTCAACTTTCAAATTCATAGATGTATTGCTGACCTGATGATTACGTCCATTTTCTAACAGCAGTTAATGAAATAACACATTCCCTTTGATGACCTACTCCTACCAAAGTATAAATAACCAAGCCTTCTAACATCATAAAAGAAATCACTTCTAATACACATGCAGATAATTTTATAACGTTCAAAGAGCTCATATGATTTGAACTTGAGCTAAATTTGAGATAAAAGTGCCCATATTTAGGTCACGCGCCTTTTAACATAATAACATGTCTGTATTCCTCCTTTGGATTGGCGGACGTGTAGCATGTTTCAGCAGAAACTGGAATGAATGAAAGATAGGCAGCTAAGATGAGAATAGATTAATAGTAAGATGAAAATTTGTGAATGACTAAGAATTTAGTATCAGTGATTGAAAAGTTGTGTAGAAATGTAAATCACACATGAGCAATGATAACGAGACAATGCTAAGACAGATGCTCGGTAGGGCTACAGAATTGTTCGGATGACGTGCTATGATTCCGGAACAGAAAATGTAACTGAAGGAACACAGGTGAAACTTGGTTTATAAAAGTCCGACGCTCCATCATGCTCTATTCAGAGTGGGAATTGTATGAGCAATCAAATGAGCATACGATGCAGAAAAGTAAGGAAATGTCGTAAGGAAACATTTTTAGCTTGTAGATTTATGGGCTATAAGAATAGAGGAAGACAAAAAATACTATAAATTAATGGCGAGAAAGATTATCATATCAAACATGGTGGTAACTAATGAGAAAACGATCAATAGAGAAATACAGAGAAAAAACACGCGGAGCTGAACTGAAATAGATAAATGAAGATGAAGGATTTTATGTCTTCTTTTTAACATTTTACACAATCCATCTTATCCTTCCTACCTACGTGATCGTTTTTCCGATGCTCCTAGTGCGCCTAGTGACCCGCCGTGCAGATCGCACCTCAGATCCCTTCTTAAATCCCCTTCTCATAAATCCAGTTGCTACTCCTATTCTTTCTGTGTCCATGCCGTGAGGTTGTGGAACTCACTTCCGCCTACCATTCGAGATTTAAAATCGATCTCAGTTTTTAAAAATCGAGTAAAAGAGCACTATCTTTGCTCTCAACTGTGATATTTATTTATATATTATATGTATTATGTATGTTATATATTTATATTAGAAGTTATATATTATTTTTATATTTAATTATATTTGGATTAAGACTTCACACATTTTGTTTTTTGCTTCCTACACACTATTGTCTACATTTCTTTTTCATTTCTCCTTCCGCAGGTCTGCTGGAAGAAATTTCTTTGGAAATAAGTAGTACCTTTGTACTAATGTCTCTTATGTATTATCTTTTTTTGTTGTTTTGTGTGTACATAAATAGTAAAATAAATAAATAAATGAAGAGCAGAGACTGATGATAATAATTTATTAGTTCAGGTATGAATATATGAAGCAAGGCAAAATGAGCAAGTGCCCCAGCGCTACGGTCAATGGTAGTTAGTAAGAATCTGATAGACCTCTACGAATGTCCTGAGACGAAGAATATATGACAGCAACACATTAAAATAAAAAGAATATCAAATAACTGGCATCAAATGTGCACAACATATGATACACTCAGTTATTTACAGACAAGATCCTACTGAGAAAATCAATCACCATTCAGACAATCTAAAGATCGGACTCAGTACCTCAATTTCAACAGTAGTAAAGATTTTAGATCAACAAGGCAATCTCATTACAATAATCGAGAAAGCAGGTCTAAATCTAAGTTACGAAATACGCCTACAGTATATTCGTTGACATTATACCTGGATGATATAAATAAAATGAATGGCTTATTCTCAACATCTAGTTTGGTCAGACTTGTAATGTTTCCGGATATTTAGTGGTTTAATATTCATTCATATAATATTAATGTTGACGGGGACATTGTGCAGGGTTACTGTCTCCGTTTATTTCTAAGATATGAGGTTGATAAGAGCTGAATTATTGACGGTAATTAGTTTGTTTGAAACAGGCGATTGTATCAAAGTTCGCATATCAAAGTGTCCATTAACACATTATAAATTGTTGCTTTTTATTGTTATTTAGCTATAAAAGGTGCTGCTATTACATCTTAAAAATAAAACGGATGTGTTCTTCAGAATTTGGCATTGAAATATCGAATAAGTTAGAGTCTAATTGAATGAGCTTTGCACTATTAGTTTGGTTTTTAATTTTACTACGTAAAAATGATCAAAAAGAAGCTGCTAAGTCTTATAATCGGATTTTAACAAAAATCGTAATCACACACACATCACATCAGGAATGAAGATATCCGCAGGAGAACCAAAGTACCGACATAGCTCGAAGAAGCGGCAAACTTAAATGGCAATGGGCAGGCTACATTCCTCGCAGAATAAATGTTTGCTGGAGCCAATAGGTTCTAGAGAGGCAATATCGCACCGGAAGATGTAGCGTTGGAAGGGCAGCTTAGCCTTGTAGGCCAAGGTGGATCGATGACCTGGTGAAGGTCACGGTAATCCGATCCCAGACGCACAGGATTGTTCACTGGCAGAAGCCTATGTTCAGCAGTGAACTTTTTAAGACTGAAATGATATTGAAGAGTTTGTAGTAAGCTATCAATCCAGTCAGATACTGGAATTTGAAAGCTCACATCAGGATTGCTACACAGCAAGATTGGATATTTTTACAGATCAGACCAGTAGATACAGTTGATCTGTATCACAAACTTCGACTGTAAGGTGATACGATAATCGCGTTCTATGTAACACTGATACTGTTATATTCTAAATCCCGTTTAAAGACACTGGCTAGCAACACTGGCTGGTAGCCAGACTACTGCTTTATGTACAGTTGACAACAAAACTTTATCAAATCAAAGTAAAATTATATATCATATTTCCCAGAATGTAAAAATATAACAGGCCATATATTTCTGCCCAAAATTTGGCATGCAAAATTTAAAATTAATTGAAATTGGCATTAAGACAACTGTAATAACAACGTGAGACATGACATACAAGACACATTAATATAAATCTACATGAAAGAGGTAGGCCCTTTCATGTACGCCATCAATTAAAAATAAAAATATAATTAAAGTAGAAGAAAAACATGTATTTAATAAATTAACAAATTACGATAAGTTCCTTGAAAAGTACGAGTATGAAAGGGTCAAGACCAATCGCAATGGTGGACTGCTGTGGACACTCTTTGTCTCATCTTAAGGTCGTTAGAAATTAACAGCGGGTATCTGAATTGAGTATTTTGAGTTAAGAACATGTCAAGCCGTTCTTTAATGACGACGATGTTTTACAGGTTTTATTTCTTTCTTTCTTTAAATTTCATTTATAGAAGTGGTAAATAAGCCGACTTAATGCTAGAATTTGACATGCTAGAATTTGAGATATACTTAACTTTAAATGCAAAATTTAGAAATCTTAATAAAATTTGTCATTACAAATTGATGATAAAGCTGCGTCAGAAAACAATTACAGGTTTATCAATATACTTCGTTTGCAGTTTTGTATCTAGTAGATAAATAATATAGATATACGAGTACCTACACAATTTTCCACGGCAATCTGTTATATCGGAATTCAGATGAATACCAAACTATGAAATTGTTGGAAACTACAGGATTGTTCAAAAAAGTTACGCGATCAAAGAGAGAACACAATGTTAGTCTGTGTTAGTCTGTAACAAGCTTTTAGTGAAAATATTTTTTTCATAGCAAGCATTTATAGCTGGGTATACCTAATTACCTGTAATTAATATTCGTCAAGACGAATCATACGGGCCCAAACTCGATGGGGTTGTGTCGTTTAACTACCATGTTCCTACAGCCACCTTCCGGTTCCATCATCAGATCAGCTCCATGTCATAATAATTTTGCATTGTGATCTTATTTACACATGCACGCAAAATTTCAGCTCAATCGGTAAACGGGAAGTGGGTCAAAAATTTACAAGATTTGATTACAGACAAACATCGGAACAGGTGAAACTAAAGAAAAGCTTTTAAAAAGAAGAATAGCAAAACGAAAAAGAATTATAACACCTATTTCTGTGTTTATAGGAGTAAATAATAATCAATACTATGCATTGCGCAATCATATTATAATAAGCAAGAATATCAGTCTAATTCGAAAGCAGGAATCTGAATAGGACTGGTTACTTCAGAAGATTTATTGCTAAGACTTAGACCCGATTTCTTGTACCAAGCTGTGTCGATCTGAATCTAGAGTGTTATCGAAAATCTTTTAACGTATTTATGTCTTCCTAGTGACAATTAGAAATATCAGTGATGAAGGACCGTGTTTACAATGGTTTCAATGTAATTTGATAGCAGTTCTTGTTTATGGGCTGCGATATTGTCGGAATTAATTTTCTCGTCACAGATATTAGTATTTTTTTGGATATGGAAATGTGACGGTTTTATTAACAGTTTTGAATTGGATATATTATTGAACTTGAAGATATTATTTGTGTCATTGTTTGAAACCAATATCGAAAATTAATAATTAAAAAAACTTAAATTTTTTTAGAATTGATGACGTAGATATTTTAAACCATTGTTCAATAATAAGGTCAGTTTAATGAAGTTCCTTAGTATAAGATTAAATACCACTATTTTCGTTTTTCAAATCATGATTAACATTTAAATCAGTAGTTCAACTATAGACGTTGATGATTTTTTAAAATCTTTTAAAAACAAAAATAAAAAGTAATGATATCACATCACACTAACGGTGAAAGATACGGAACAAAAACCGATCTCAACGAAACTAAATACACGGGTAGACTGTAATAGCCCATTTTCATCCCGGGAGTATGTTCCCTTGGGACAATGTTCAACTATCACACAGACAAAGCCGCTTGCAGCAGCTAGTCAATGATAAATCGGTAATTATTACAGTATGTGAGCCCTGTCAAGTGGCAAGCTTGGACATACCCCAGCTGAATAGGTGATAAAATTATTAATTATAATTATTAAAGGCTAAGTGTGAGACTTGATTAATGACTTTACGATAAAGCAAGTTAACTTGTCCGCTGCGCACGAGTTGAACGGCGGCGTTCACGAGAAGAGCAAGCACAACTATTTACAGAACAATATTTTTAGTTCCAATTAAAACACAAGATGTTAACGCAAACCAATTTCTATATTGGGTAACATGAAAAATGGAAATTTAAAAAAGCTCATTTAAAAATGGCGGAATCAAATGAAAAATTTCAATAAAAACTTTATAAATTTCATCATTGTAAAGCTAATATATAATTTATTGACCGTGCTGATTAAAATTACATTAATATTAATTTAGAAAGGTATTTCGCCCACATAATGCATATGTTAGGTTTTATTAAGTGGTTTGAATTAACAGCGTTGCTTTGTAAACTGGTTATCTTTGCCATAAACTTGACCAAAGTCGTCGGAGGAGATAATGGCGCTAATTAAGTAAACTCCGGGGTTGTTTAATGGGTACTAAGCACAAAGCTTTTTGTATGAAAGGAACTTGTAAAATATGAGTTTACTTTCTATATTACCGACAGACTGTTTATTGAAGTAATATCGTATAGGTGTAAAATATTGCTTGTATATGGTAAAACCAATAAAAACTACATCCAATCAATACCAGTATTTCTTTGTACTTTCCGTTTGTGAAATGTACAACATGGGTCTTTAGACAAGAGTGAATAGGTTACTTCTGGACAATCATGTTCCATCTTTGAGCCCATCATTGCTTGCCAACAGTCAAAATACTAGTCAAGAGCGAGTTAGTTAGCCCATTTATGTCCCACTGCTGGACGAAGGCCTTCCTCTCCCTTTTCCACACATGTCTTTCCTCGGCCTTATCTCTCCACCTTCGCCTTGGTCTGATGCGATGTCGCCTTGCGTATAACAGGACCCAATAAGTGACTATTTTAGCCCACAGCTCATCCGACATGCGAGTATATAAAAATAAACCTTGATTCAATTACGGTAATTTATTTCACTTATAGAAACACTACAATAAGCCAAAAGCCACACTGTCGCTAAGTGAGAAATTTTATTAGGTATATGTTTTTTTTTTATATTGAATAAAAATTCGCTTACTTCAAAGAGCCAGGAGGCTTAAAAGGCGTCTGGGTTTTCAGGATAATCCTTGGGAAGCTAAAACCACTCCGAAAATCACCATCAGCACACAAAAGAGGCTCCGTTACCCCTTAAAAGACGACCACGAGATTCCTGTGTGCAACGCCTGTTAGGTCACATCTCTGGGGAAACTACAAAAAGGTCTTTCCAAGCCTTGCTAACGAGATCGCCATGCCACCGTCTTCCCTGAAACACGAGTTAATGTTATTCAGAATTTACTAACCGTAATTTGTACTTACACTTTAAGATTATTATTGTAATTTCGTACGAAACCCAGTACATGGTAAGGCAGTAACATTCTTCTTTACGAGTCGGTATTACAGCCAACACGGTACTTAAATACACTGAATCAGTGTAATCCCGTCTTTATCTATCTATATATATAATAATATATATAAAAATGACCCCCGTTTTCCGTTGTCACGACTTGGCATGAAAACGGCTTGACCGATTTGGCTGATTTTTTTTTGTGCTGATTGTTATTGTGAGGAGAAGGTTCTTATGGAAAAAAAATAAAAATTAGGGTAGTGTAGGGTAGAGTAGGGTAGAGTAGGGTAGAGTAGGGTAGAGTAGGGTAGGGTAGAGTAGGGTAGGGTAGAGTAGAGTAGGGTAGAGTAGAGTAGGGTAGAGTAGGGTAGAGTAGGGTAGAGTAGGGTAGGGTAGGGTAGAGTAGGGTAGAGTAGGGTAGAGTAGGGTAGGGTAGGGTAGAGTAGGGTAGAGTAGAGTTGGGTATAGTAGGGTGGAGTAGGGAAGAGCGGGAGCGAAGCCGCGCGGGCAAAAGCTAGTAAAACTATAAAATGAGAAGAAAATTGGCCATTTTCTTATAAGTTTAGGAAGCTCTTCAATCTTTTATAAATGACTGTAGAACTGTCTGAAACTGATATTGATACTACCCTGTAATACTTTTTTTATGGTGGGGAATATAATCCAATGATAACCCCCGCTCTTGAGCGGAGCGGGAGATAGTGTTAGACTCTTATTGACTAAAAACCCACCCCTTTCCTCCTAGCCTTCATACCGGGGCTCGAGCTCCCTTTCGGATAACCCTGGCCTTAGTAGGCTTACCCTTTAATAGTGGAGTTATGTTTAGACCAGATCAGGTCATGACCCGCGATTCTTGAAAACTGATACTTTAGCAATGAATACGATTGTCAAATATTTTAAACGGCAAGTATTGTGAGGACTGCAGCTCTGACTTGAGGATTACTTAGACTCCTGGGATCTGAGTTTTTTAGCCTGATGATAATGATGATAGAGTCTAGAGAGTACTAACACTTGTATCTCATCAATTACCTTGTGTGCCATGATTGTGGGATAATCATAGATTGAAACAGTAATATATATATATTCCCAGTGAAGAAGAAGAAGAGAGGAAGAAGGAGGGGGAAGCTCCCGAAACAATAGAATCTGAGGACAATCTGCGTTAGGCCGAAAGAGAGATCACTGTGACGTTTCTCTAAGGCGCTCCTCAAAGTGAGGCCTTACCGACGCGATAGTGTCTTGCCCATGGTATTTTGGTATCTATACACTAGTTTTAAGAATAAAGGGGGTTATGATCCCATTTTTCTTAAAAACCAGTAGGACGAACCTCTATAAGATTTATAACACAGTGTCATTTTACTATTGCAATAACAAAAACTTGTTACGCAAGTTTCGATACATACATTATATAAGTTAAGGTAAATAAATCACTAATTAATAAGATGTGTACAGCACTAAATTCTGGTGATTTATTACTGATATAAATAAATGTTTTATTGACGTTATAGATTTAGTGATTAAATATTTAAATAGTTTAGTTGAGTTTTTCTTTTCCTTATAAAACGTTGCGATGACGAGCGATATTGGACTAGTTTAAATTTATTTTCGTCTTTTGTTCGAGCAATGGGTAGCTTGCACGTAGTGTTCCATTCGCGTCTCTAAGAGATTTCTAAGGCTGCTGCCCGATAGGGTAGCGAAAATTTTAAAAGAGCTACCGTACCTTTAAAACACAAAGGTGGATTTCAGTTAGTAAAAATCTGACACGTCTTCTCGCTCCACCCTAGAAAAGAAGAAGTTATTTGATTTTCTAATAAAAAAAGTGAATTTGCAATTAAAACTGTTGATATAGCCAACAGTCAACAGTTTAAGGCACATGAACTGAGGAATAAAGATGAGTGGCAGGTAAAAAATATCCCGTCCAATTATAATTTAGCTGGCCTCAATCCCAGAGTAAACTTTTAATAAAATAGTGCACCTCACCATCACAGCGTCTCAAGACGAAACTCTATGACCAGTATGTGTTGCCAGTGATGGCATATGGCTCCGAAACGTGCTCGCTTACAATGGGCCTCATCAGAAGGCTTAAAGTCACCCAAAGGGCAATGGAAAGGGCTATGCTCGGAGTTTCTTTGCGTGATCGAGTCAGGAATGAGGATATCCGCAAAGGAATTGAGGTTACCGACATAGCACGAAGAATCGCCAAACTTAAGTGGCAATGGGCAGGGCACATTGTTCGCAGAACAGATTGCCGTTGGGGCTGAATAGTTCTGGAATGACGACCACGTACCGGAAGACGTAGCGTTGAAAGGCATGGATCCGATGGATGCAAGACATACAAGAACGTTCATTGTGACGACACTTGGGGAGACCTATGTCATACCTCACCATCAAAGATTGCGTCACTACTTACCATCAGGTAGGATCGCAGTCAAGCACTAGTTTATATCAAATAAAAACAAAAAAAAGCTCTGGTAGAAGACCATTTCGTCAAGAACCCAAGCTGTTCCCCAAGATTGATATCGTACCGGTACCAAAAAAGAAGAACACGCAGCTAGAACTGTATCAACTAGTATCCTTCCAGTCAATATCCGTTGTACTCGTGCCTCGTAATAGTCGTAATATTATGCGGTTACGATACGATAACCTTTAGACTCGGAATGAGACTACTCGAACCGATTCGTTACGGTAACATTCTACTCGCATTATTTTACAACAGGCTGCTGCTAAAATGTTTAAGGGGCTGTCTGCATACATGTGTCGCTACGATTTTATTTTTTGAAAAGTTTATTTATACATCGTGTAGTCGCTTTTGGCGGCTGTTTTTGAATACACCAACAACCCAGGAGTAATTCCAGGTCAAAGACAGCGTTATTAAAAATGGTTCTGCTCCATCCTGTGATTGGTAGTAGTACTTTGTTCTGAGTAACTCGTCTCAACATCTTCTATGTATCATCATCATCTTCCTGCCCTTGTGTCATCTTATTTGGGGTCGGTGCAACACGTTTTTTTATTCCATTCTGCCATGTCACTTGTCATGCTATCACTAACTTCCTTTTCTTTCATGTCACTCTTCACAAAATCCATCCATCTTTTCTTTGGCCTCCCTCTCCCTCTGCACCCATCCACTTGTATACTCATAACTCTTTTAGTAACATTTTTCACGTATGGTATATGAAAAACTAACCACCATTTGTAACCATGGCTATGACCTACAGCTTATTGTTCATACGGCAGATGTAGCCCATCCTATCTAGTCCTGTCCATTTAGTTAAATGAAAACACTTACCAAAACAACTAAAGTGAAACTCTCTGCCAGCCTTCAAAACTCGAGTTTAGTTGAGTGATACATTTATCATTTTGTTTCTTTCATCAGTGAATTTTCAATCAGCTTTGCTCACTGCTGCAAGGTTTACAGATCCTTGTCTTGAATAAGACTATTAATATGAGTTAGATGAAAATATTTAAGCTTGAAACGGGGATATGCCGTTGAATATGCCTACGAAATAAAATGAGTAAATTTACAACCCGGGAATCTTTAAGTCGAGAGTGAATAGGTTTCTTCTAGGTAGGCGCGTTCCATCGTCGACCGCATCGTCGCTTTCCATCAGGCGAGATAGCGGTCAAGCGCAAACCTATCAACAATAAAAAAAAACCGGCTCTACGACTGAAAAAAAAGATTAACATACGTCCCCAAAGACGATTACAAAAATTCAAACGCACCTTTTCTTTTGTAACACCGAAAGTATTGTTTGAAACATGATTGCATTATTATCATTCACATGCAAATTATTATGCAGTCAACGTTTTGCGCGGACACGTCTGAAGAAGCCTTAAGGTGCCTTAGGCGTGGCATAATTCTTTGTTATGACATTAAAGTCTCGGGGTACGAATAAATTCAGCTGTAACAATAAAAGTTGTCGGTATTATTACGACGCACGATAATTGGAGGCATGGTTTGGTTTGCGGAAATCCTGTTTTTAATAAAAACCATATTAAGAACAGTTTGCCTGCTGCGGTCTTCTAGTCCGATTATAATTTGGGTGTCTTCAAGGCTCTCGTCGTCTTGAATAGGCTCTTAATAAACTAGTGCGCCTAACTCTCAGAGATTGCGTCACTGCTTACCATCAGGTGCGATCGCAGTATAGTACTAGTTTATATCAATTTAAAAAAAAAAGATGTTTGTAATCGTTCGAGCTTATATCAGGAATGATAAAAGCAAATTATATTTGGTAAGAAATCATCAAATAACTTTTCTCGCTTTAGGTGTAGTGAGAGGGAGTAAGTATCAGACTTTTACTGACTAAAACCCAGGGTCGTGATAACTTTTTCGAGCTATCACGCTTTTCTTGAAAAATTTGGCAGCCCAAAAGCAGCTTAGAACGTTGATTGGCTTATAATGAACTGAATGAAAGATTATAAAGAGTGTGATAATTGAGAAGATTATTTCAAATATGTAGAGAAGTTTTAAAGCCTGTATATTTTACGGAAATATAATCAATAATACAGTTTTTTCAGTCTATCTAACCCTATTCAATGGCTATTTCATAAAAAAAATAATTGACGGTACGGTTGCCGCAGTGCTTGACCGATTTGCAGCTGCGCTGCGTATCGCGTGTTTGATTCTCGCAATCCCGCATGTGAAAAAAATATTTGTATGGCCTACAGATAATTGTTTTGGATCTGGGTATGTGATTTATGTAAGTTTACATGTTTGTGAACGCACCCACGATACATAAGCCTATTCCTAAATGAGAAGCAACGTTTAAAAATAAAACAAAATTGGGAGGTGTTAAATCATCTTGTCTACGTATTATGTTAATAAATCAATCAAATATAAGACAAGCATATGCAGTCAATTTTCTAATCATGCTAAATATATCAGTTTTTTGCATAAATCCTGATCAAAGATCGTATGAATATACATGGTGTAAGGGACAGGCCTCCGAAAAATTTAAGGACTTGTTCAGTTGACGACACTGAACTACCTTGCATAAGATTTTTTTTCCAGAAACGAAAAAATAAATGTGGGGGGGGGGCACAATTTTGCATAGACTCGTCCCTTACACCCTGTAGAATTTTTTCTTAGCATTTGCTTGCTTGCTTCTTAGGTTTGCATTACCTATGCTAAGAAAAAAATCCGTCTTTTACACAAATAGGATATTTGTGAAAAAACCTTTTTATACAATAATCCTGTGACATGTAAATACAAGTAAGTATATGGTGTGTTTCGCGAATATTTCGTGTTTCACAATGGGTGGTCTGTTTCGTCATAGATAACTATTGAACTGAACGGACTGCTCAAGATAAGATAAATATAGCAGTATTTAAAACAGTGACGATGGAAATAGATCTTGGTAATGTTACTGTTTTAGTTTATATGTAAGTAGCTTCTGCCAGCAGCTTCTCCCGCGTGAAAGGAGAAAAAAGTATATCCTATCACTCAGTGATAAAGTAGCATTCTACTGGCGAAATAATTTTTTAAATCGGTTCAGTAGTTTTTAAAAACAAAAAATATAATGTTTTTGTAGTTTTGTTGTATATATTTTTATAATATTATAGATTAATTTAGATATAGACCTAGCTACTGCCCGTGGCTTTGCTCGCGTGATAATAGATACTTACCATCAGCTGAGATGGTGGTCAAAAGTGCACCAATCAATAATAAAAAAAATAGTATACAAAGTAAATTATTGATTATAAACAAAGTATGTGTAGTTTATCCGTGTAAAAAGTTTCAGCGAAATTCGTTCAGCCGTTCGATCATGAAGAAGTAACAAACATACCTACACACACTCACAAACTTTCACTTTTAAAGTATTGGTGTGATTGTTTACTTCGGTAATGGGAGTCTTCTTCGTATAAACATTGAAAACGCTGATATGAGCAGAAGTTTGAGCTGTATCTTCTAAGAATGATGTTAGCTTAGATATAAGCTGCTCATAATAATAACAATCAAACGGGTCGATTTACTTTCTCCGTGGGCTCTCGTCGCTTCCCAAGATCAGTCTATAGATGGCTGACTATCTTAATATGCCAAGATTCCTTCGTACCTCAGAAAGCACGTTAAGCTGTGTGTCCCAGCTGTCATTCTTAAAGTCATTACGGATAGTCAGAAGCTAGGAAATATAACAGCAATCTTACTAATACGTTGGTGTATATTAATTAATAATACAAACAAGTGCTTGATTGCGTTCCCACCTGATGGTAATCAGTGATCCAATCATTGAAGATACACTAGTTTATTATGAGCCTATTCACTCTAGCTTTGAAGACACCTAAATTATAATCGGATAGAAAGCAGGCAACTTGTATGAAAATTTGTGCGTGTTGCCAGTAATGACATATGGCTCCGAAACGTGGTCGCTTACAATGGGCCTTATCAGAAGACTTAAAGTCACCCAAAAGGCAATGGAAAGAGCTCTGCTCAGAGTTTCCTTGCGTGATCGAATCAGGAATGAGGATATCCGCAAAAGAACCAAGGTTACTGATATAGCACGAAGAATCACCAAACTTAAGTGGCAATGGGCAAGGCACATTGCTCTCAGAACAGATGGCCGTTGGGGCCGAAAGGTTCTGGAATGGCGACCACGCAACGGAAGACGTAGCGTTGGAAGACCTCTAACAAGGTGGAACGATAACCTGGTAAGGGTTGCGGGAATCCGATGGATTCAAAACGCACAGGACCGTTCATTGTGGTGACACTTGGGGGAGGCCCATGTCAAACAGTGGACGTCTTACGACTGGAATGGTGATGATGATGATGAGGCAAATTGTTCCAGTTCTTCGATGTACATGATATAAACAATGAGGTGAAACTCTTAGTCCGTGTTATCCAAATACTGGATTGTGGCGGTCAGTGCGCTGAGCGCGAGTTGTTTTTACGTTAACGCGATCAAAACGTTTACTGCTTTTCGCTCTGTGATTGGTTAAAAGCTTGGAGTGGGCCAATCGAAGCGCCGAACGTCATAAACAAACTCACACTTGGGCCTCTGATTAGGGTATCGCTTCATATAAAGCACTTTCGGGGTTAGAACTCCTACATAGTTGGGAAAAGGTTGGGCAGGTGGATTTTTAATCATCTAAAAAGATTAGCAATTTAACGACTTACCATATTGATAATGGAAATGGAGCAACAATAACAAAACCATAGCTAAAGCACTATATTATCTATATTTTAGCAAAAATAGGTTTCGCTAATGGATTTAAGACGATAAAACCTTATCAGTGGCGCCATACATAAACATAACATAAATTCGCAAGTAAAACATTATCTGTGACATAAGTTGGTTATTTGCTTCAGGGACATAAGTGAGGCGTTGTCACCACATAGCATATCCCGCGTCATCGCCCGGGGCGGTGAACATAAATAGCACCTACCATCATTGCTACGATCACGATACATCTTGTGAGGCCAAGTGTAACTCAATAACTTAAATTTGCATGGCAATAAGGAAGTACGGGGTGAATCTGATCTGTATTATATTGTATCAAATGTTGATGCTTGAAATAAATTAGTAGACGGGCCCGATGAGGCGTGCGAATATGGCGTCTCGATTGGTTTTATTGCGTGCGCTGTTGGTCGCTATAGCTAGGGTTGCCAGAAGCTATAGACCAAGATAATTCTTTAATTAGATGTTATTATTGATAGGCTCGCGCGTCCACTATCTCACCTGGCGGGGTCGACGATGAAACACTCTTGCCTAGAAGTAACCTAATCACTCTTCAAGTTTTAGATATCAGAAACAGACTCTAGCCTGAATATGTTATCCAAACATTATATCCATATGGAAAGAAGAAGAAGAGAGAAAGAAAACAGTTTATTTACACGAAAAAAGACGCAATCTTAAACCTAGTTAACAAACATACCATAACATCAATAAATTAATAGTGAAGATATGGGTATGAATGCCGTTTTGTCTGCAATAACGTCGCGAAGAAAAATTACTATAAAATAAAATCATGCTCTCCTGAACTCTCGTGTGGTCAGTTCAATTACAATTTTCTCCTTCCCTAGTCTTTTTCGCAACTATATTGGTGTCGGCTTCCAGTCTGACCAGCTAAGATAACAACAACACCATTGTACACTTAGTTCGCAATAAATGTTTTGACTTTGACTTTGACTTTGACTTTGACTATGAGGCATATTATATGAGGCTATGATACATATTTTACATGGACTGCCTAGACCTAAGGTTACCGTAAGGTTATCCAGTTGATGTAACTGTCAGCAATAAGACCGCCATTGTACCCGTATATGAGTTTATTCTATTCTATTTATTATTTACTAGCTGCTCCCAGCGGCTTCGCCCGCGTGATAGCAGAAAATTATCCCAAAGGAACATAATTCCGGTATAAAAAGTATCCTATGTCCTATTCCAGGACATTGTCTATCCATGTACCAAGTTTCATCAAAATCGGTTGAGCTAATTAGGCGTGAAGACGTAACAAACAAACAAACTCACTTTCGCTTTTATAATATTAGTAAGGATTAAACAAATGTATATGTAATATCGGCTTTTATTCGGATACCTGACAACCTTAACTACAACGAGTAAATTAGATTTAACTAATGTGATGGAGATCAAACGAGACGAAACGTTGTGTTTCTCTTATTTGTTGAATTAGATTGGTCTTGTTGATTAGGTATGTCTTATTTCCACTGAATAACTGTTTGTTTTGCATATCACTTCATGTATATAGGTTATATCAGAATAGCAACAGGCTAAATAAACAAACATAGGAACAGACTTTCATATTCGTTTAGTATTGTTAATATACATGTAGACCGAAGCTATGAATTTACATGTGGATGGATGTAGAGGGAGAGGGGGGCCAAAGAAAAGATGGATGGATTGTGTGAGAAGTGATATGAATGAAAAGGGAATTAGTGATAGCGTGACGAGCGACAGGATATAATGGAAGAAAAAAACGTGTTGCGCCGACCCCAAATAAAACGGGATATGGGCAGGAAGATGATGATGACCGCATGTTAGGATGAGTTGTGACCAATTTTTGGATCTTAGTGCCTAATGCAAGTTTGTTTTACGTTAATACCATCGACACGTTTATGTCGTTCGGCGCTCCGATTGGCTCGCCTGAAGCTCTTAACCAATCAGAGAACCGAACGCGGTAAACTTGTCATTCGCATTGACGTAAAAACAATTTTTAACCCAAAAAAGCCAAGTCCTAATTTATTCGCAGACTCGGTTTCTTTCCAAAGAGGTGGTATACCTAATATTGTATAACAGTTTATAAATTATGTCAAGCTGCTAACTACTTCTTAGATTTCCAAGCGATAGTGTTATGTTGGTCATGTATAGATTCTAAGATAACGTGTCGTCATCTCAAGTTAAGGTAATATTACCATCCGGTTGCAGCGCAAAAATGGTAATACAAAATGCTTTAGTGTAATGCCAAAGAAACAAGTTCTTTCAATTCACTTTACACTCACTAAGAATCACATATTTTGTTTAATTTGCAGGAAACTATAAAGATGAAATGTTATGAGTGGTTGTTGATAACTTTGTACATTAATCTGACAACCATCGCACCCGCGCTTTTTATAATTGCATCTTATATTAAAATTAAATGTTGATATAAAAATTTAAATAATTAAACATTCCAACGTTTATCATAACTAGCTATCATCAGTTGTGAATATGATTTCCTGTGATAATTAAAAAGTTGACAGTAAAGGTTAATATAAAAATTGGATTTATGTGAAATATATGGACGATAAATTCTAAATGGCTTTATTATTTATCTCTCCTGCCAGTTTTAGAGCTTAATTTGACTTGTTTATTTAATAAAGCTAATAATACCACGGTTGATATAATGCTCCATAATTGGTAGGTTTGTCTAGTTAAAGGCAATTTGCTAGATTCCTGAGGAAGTTGCCCTTCATTAATTTTATTATGTCGATAAAGTAAATATTTGTATGTTTGTTTACATATCAATATTTGGATAATTCTAAATTCTATGAACTTTCGTTTAATCAAATATTGGCCATAGTAATAGGTTATAAGAGCTATGGCAAATACAAACTGTTGACCTAACGCTTGAGAGTAGGGACCTACTTTGACATAATTTTTGCCCAATCATTTATAATTTTCTATAGACATAAAAACTATGTTAATACTTTAATGTATGCTACAACCTATAAAATTATTTTCACTGTCAGTTTATACGTAGTAGCAATAACTTTTATGATGCAAATTTTACAGATTATATTAAAGTTTCGCGAAAACTGTGTTACTTTATGCAAATATTATGCGAACACTTTTATTATACGACACAATTTTAGCATATTATTTGTTTAGCGAGGTCTTTAGATTCAGTTTCACATATGTGATAAAAACATTAGTATTGTGGTGTCGCACCTTTTAGTATTAATAAAATTATTTTGAATATTAAATGTATTATTTGAATAGTTGGTGCCAAATTTTGGAATATGGCGAATTAATCATGGCGGACGTTGACATGTCAACTCGACATAGAGTTGCGCCCGCGCCGGTTCAACGACTTTCACAAAACATGTCAACGCAGTAAAAAAAAAGAAGTTTAAAAATATTTCCTCATCACCATATCTATTATTGTGTATGACTCAATATTTTCTCAGAGAGCTTTTTTATTTGATTTGTTTAACACTTATAAAAGTATCGGAATAACCTTATAATAATACTGTGACGTTGGTTGTCTTTTTTCTGATGGGTATAGGAGCCCCGTTATAGGTCTAACCTGAATGTTAAAATAAACATTCCTTGTGATTAAAGTCTGATTCGACGTCATTCGCCACGATTTAAACCTACAGTTCAGGTAACTGTTAGACTATAAGTACTAGTTTCCATTTATACTAGTGCAATATTTTTTTAGGCTTCTACCTACTTGTTTTAGGAAATGTCTATTTAGACTGGCGTAGATTTTCAAAACAATAATGTGTGATGATGACGTCACGAAGTAGTAGTTGCACGAAGGCTGCGCTGACGTTCTTTGCCGAGGGTCACCAGTTTATAGGTATGCGGAACAGAGAGTCAAGTTCCACATACCTCCTTTGAAAAGGGAGGATCCTCCGACCAGACCGGGTGTTATAGTCTGGTGGGCGACTGCCCGATAGTTGATGTCGGGCTGTCGTATATGTTCAAATCGCGTGGAGAACTTTGATTGCGCGATGCAGGATTTGGTATTTTCTTCGTAGTTCTTATGTGGCGTCGCTACAAACTCAATATAAAGCCGAACAAATTCAAATAAGACAATACAAACCCAACAAATAACATTTAAACAAAACTTCTTTACATTAAACAGTACACTATTTATAAATTAATGCTAAATACAATTTTATGTGCACTTCGTTGCCGCGCGGCTGTAACTCGCTCTTAATTGTCCAGGGGCTCATTTATATGAAATTATAGCAAATTGAAAAGCAAGACCCAGTACTAGTTTGTTGTAAATACACACTGCTCATAATTTGTATTAAAATCGCCGATGAACGAGGATGTACGAGGATTATAAATGCAAAACATTTTGCTATTAAAATCTATGGTTGGCTGGCAACTGGCTTTGAAAATGTAAAAGAATCCATTATTTAAAAAGCTTCTGGATTTTTTTTACATTATTGGTGTGTTTATTGGCTTTAAGATGAATTTGAAATATTTTATGGAAAATGGAAGTGATTGTTTTGATCTTGAGAAAATAAATATGACTCAGCATTAATTTTAGGTTTAGATCTAACTCCAGGTTGATATTCGCTGCAGCTGCTCTTGCGCAGCTTTATTTCAAACTGGATGAGACCAATGCATCCTGCTAGAAGCTAAAGCCAACCGTGGTTTATTATACGATCCGAAACCGTCTGGAAACCTCATAGTCTTTTAGCGAAGAAAAGAGGCTTGGTAAGGAGGCGGTGGTGAAGAAAAGATAATAATATCAAATGATAATATACGAATGGGATGCATAAATTGTCACTACGTCCATCAGTCTAAGATTGTATGTACATTGCAAAAGAACTAAAAAGCTACATCTTTATAGAACAAACCTTCCGAAGTGCAAAACAAAGCCAAGTAGGTCTTAAAACTTGGTCAGAAGTGTCAGAATTCAAAAATGCGCTACATTTCAGAAAATCAATTCAAAGCAAGCATATACACTTGCATTATCCAAGTGAAGTACCGTGTACACTTGGCACTGTGTCTTGTACACAAGCGTCAGTCAGTACTGGACGCTTGGCACTTGAATGCAAGTACTCGCCACCGCCGCTCACGGCTAGTGCGACAGTTGACAGGCGAGTAGCTGCGCCGTTTACTGTCGTTCTCACGACTTTAATGTCCGTAATGTGCGTTTACAATGTCTTTTAAGTGTTCCGATGTGTTCGGGAAATGGGTAAGGGTCAGCTTAGGGAAATAATGTCAGGTCTGCTTCTATATTTTCCTGACAGCACCAAAATAAATGTATAAAATAAAATATGATAAACAAATAAAAAACATGCACTGAATAATTATAACCACCATACTATCACACTGATATTGAAAAGGCGGAAGTTTGTTTATTTGTGTTTTTCTGTGTGTGTATGTTTGTCCTTCACGCTCAAAACCCTGAATGTTTTTTTACTAAATTTGATACATGAATAGACCATGTCCTGAAATAGCTAATGGGTTTATTAAAAGTTTTTCGTAAATATTGTTCCCTTAGGATAATTCATTACTTTTGCGAGACTGAGGTCGCTGGCAGAAGCCAATAATAATAATTAATATTTATACAACGCATGGCTGCTTCCGAATTAGAAATTAGAATTGCCATTGCCACACACCAGAAATAGTGTAAGGATGGCGTTCTATAGTAGGTATCCATAGACTTTGAAAATATCACGGATTAGTGGAACTAAAGAAAGCAATGCGCATGATTTTGAGGTCTTTATGATTTTTTAGATTTCAATATGCGTGATTTCCACTGACTCCCAAAATACAGGAATTCCTAGTTTAGGAGTCAGGGTGTAAATTTTTGTGTACCTTTATTTGTTGTAACATAACTGATATTTAGTATGTTGTAAGAATTTGTGACAATAATTACGTGATATAAACCAATAGCTGCTTATCTTAGTTCCTGTACATTTATACTTTTACAGAGCACACAAAAAATTCTTCGATGTTCACAAAATACACTTTCATGTTTCATCGATCATGTTATAATGAAATTGTTAAACAGCTCTCGTGCGCCCGCACTTAGGGCCTTTGGCATGCGTTAACTATTCCAATATGACTTTTATCACGAAAAGTCCTTTCAGTCTGAAAACGAGTGTTCCACGAATTGCAAATTGTGATAGATATTGGAGTAACCGTTACCGAGAAATCCAATGAAAGTAGGAATGTTTAATCTCGGAATTCCGAATAAATGGTCGGTTCAGACCAATTATTGGAGCAGATATAGTTATTTTTTTAAATAATAAAAGAAAATCTTGTGCAAAATGCACGTTCCTAGACCCAGCAGTTTTGGCTGTGCTTTGATATGTCAGTCAGTTTCTACTGTAATCTATATAAAAGAAGAAACTGACTGACTGATATGCAGGCTACTAGGACTAGCAGCGTGAAATTTTGCACAACGTTTCCTTTAGTTGTAGACGAGCACTAAGAGAGGGTTTTTTCAAAAGTCACCCCCTAAGTGGATGAATTGGGGGTTGAAAGTTTGTATGGAGAAACCTACTTCCACGCGAGTGAAGCCGCTGGCAGAAGCTAGTATAAGCGTGTGCCATCGTCGACCACATCGTCGCTTACCATCAGGTGAGATGGTGGTCAAACGCAAGCCTAGCCTAAAAAAAAAATTATAAATTATTAAAATTATTATATTGATTATAAAATATCTTATGTCTAAAACCTCGATCGTGACCTTACTCGCTAAAATAGATGTTTCAAAACCATAATTTTTATCTACAGGAAAACATCCACTGACTATCTTCCACTAACACAGGAAGATTGTCGTAAAATTATATTAAGACGTCTGTTTATACTGTTAAGGTCCGTGGGACAACGATAGAGGACAGGAACCATTACTCACAGCGGAGTTAGCACCAATTTGTCAACATGTAATTATAATTCTAGTAATAATAATTACAATTACTCAAAATGACCACACAGCTCGACGGTCGGATATCATGTTTACTCTTTGAAGACGTTACTTGGATTAATTAAACTATGTATTGTGCTTCCTAGAAGGACGCAGGAGCCGTACTATGAAATGTACGCATTTCTAATCACGTCGTCAATGGATCTTAGACTTTATTTAGGGCACCATGGATTCCCGTTACGTTAGAAAATGGGGCAGTAAGAAATTCTATCACGCTTTTGATTTGTGTTTGCGCTTATACCTAATAGTTTTTGTTATTGATGCTCCCATGTTTTATTAATATCTCTCCCGATGGTAAGCGATGATGTGGTCAAGGCTGAAGCACGCTTGCGCATTTGTTTGTTGCTATTACTGTCCCATTGCTGAGCAAAGACCTCTCCAAGTCCTTCCGGATCATGTGATCGCCTCCTTTTGCGAAGCAGTAATGCCAGTGAAGATGGCCGCAGCCGTGAGGGACGTACAATGTACATCCTGTCGCCCGACTATCGTGACTGGAGACTCTCTGAGTGTCGTAGGGAGTCGCTGGGTGATCCCCAGTTACCGTAGTTGCGGGCTTGTGGACGACGAATAATGGATAGCTCGCCGTCCAGCTGTCCGGTAATCGACCAGACCAAGTCCAAGTCGTCGACAGCGCGTAGTGTCCCACGCGCTCCACAAAGATATGTCAGCAAATTGTAGGGGTCCACGTCTTTATAATATTAGTGTAGACTCACCATAAATTAAGACCATATCGATTACCTACAACCATATCGATTACCTACATTATTGGCAAATTTATAATAATAATAATAATAATAATTTATTTATTTAATCAGATAACTGAGATCCATCATATCACATAACACATAAACAAGTCAGACTCTAATAAGTGATAGTAAGCAGCGACTTTGTCCGCTGTACTAATTTCCACATGAGTGGACAATCATGTCTACTAGCTATGGCACTCAAGACGCTGTGGCGACTTCCACGCAACCGACTGAGAAAAGAAGCGGTCTTCTTGCGCCAGATTGCTGCGAAGCTGTCTGTGCGCGCTTCAGCAAACATTGCTGATGCGCTACAAAAACGTGGAAGCCGCAACAGCGCCCTGAACGCATTGTTAAATTGGACACGCAGAGCATTGTATGCTCTCTGGGTATAGTTAGTCCACAAACTTCCCGTGTACAGAGAAGTACAAAACGCCTTAAATAAAGTTATTTTGACTGCGTCCGTACAACGGGAGAATCTGCGAGCCAACATATTCGCCCGAACTGACAATGCTCTGCGTTCCCTTTCCATATCAACATCGTCTTTTAAATCATCGGTAACCCAATGTCCAAGATATTTAAATAGGTATACTCTATTTAAAGTCTCACCATTGAGAAAAAGTGGTTGTACAGGTGGACTCTTGGGACCCGATTTAAAAACCATATAAACAGATTTTTTTATATTATATGTGAGACCGTGTGAAGCCACAAACGACTCACAAATTGCAAGTAACCTTCGGAGAGCTCCGATCGAGGGGGCCAACAGCACCATGTCGTCCGCGTAGCTGAAATTGTTACAACAAACACCATCGACATAGCAGCCGACACGCATGCCACTGAGCTCCTCAACCAGAGCATTTACGTACAGGTTGAAGAGTAAGGGTGAGCTCAAACCTCCCTGCCGCACCCCACACTCCAACCCACTCGCATCCGAAAGCTCACCCGCCCACTTGACACGGTTCTCCTGGTTAAGATACCAATACCTCAGGAGAGATGCCAACTCCGACGGCACCTCGGTCCCTGCTAATTTCTGCCATAGGACATCGTATGCCACAAGATCAAAGGCCTTGCTCAGGTCCAGGAAACAGGCATACACGGGAGTATGTCTATCCGTATAGTACTTGACAGTGTGCTTCAAACTAAATATGGCTGCTTCTGTGGACAGCCCAGGCCGGAATCCGAACTGAGCGTCGTGCAAATGTACATGTTTAATGAAATGTGAGTTAAGCACACTGTCAAGTACCTTGGCAATGATGGTCGCCAAGGAAATTGGCCTATAGTTAGTCTTGTCTGCCATGTCACCCGTTCTGTTCTTGGCTATAGGTACCACTAAAGTCTGCATCAGTCCATGAGGAAGGTATGCGTGGCTTATGCATAGATTAAATAACATGGCAAGCACTCGAGGCATATGGATGCCAGCGTGTCTCAGATGTTCGACACTGATTTATGATTTTTAGTCTACTCCCTTTTATAATATTAGTGTGATAGGAAAATAGAGTCCGGTGGAGATTCACACTACTTTAGCTGTAGGTACTATCTCAATAAAATTCTCTGCATTTTCATAAACAAGTCTGTTCGTATGGGTGGCAGCTTCGTTAGCAACAGACACAAGCAAACAACTGTGCCATTTGGGCTGAATGACAGATCTAAAAGCCATGAAACAAAGACAGTTAATACATTGCCGTTAGTTCAAAAACAATACATTCCTCACATCAATATTGTTACAGCTGGTATAATTATTTATGTACAAACTTATGTTCTGTTTTGTAAATTTATTTATGGTCAATTTATAAAATACCGATATTTTTAATCTGAACTTATGTGAACTACAAATCGTCTGTTAAATCTTTTGACGAATCATCATCATCATCATCATATCAGATCAAGATCAAGATGTCCACTGCTGAACATAGGTCTTCCCCAAGCGTCGCCACCGACCTTTTGACGAATGTCCTTAAATAATTGATTTTTTTTACTATATAACTAGCAATTAGTCGCTTGTGAATAAATTTATTGTTTTGTACCTAACAGAATAATAAAATTACTCGCACAGAACTCAAAAGACTTCGCATCGAAAAGTACTACTAAGTACATTAAAATACTACTAAGTACATTCAAATAATGCACTTATCGTATTCAGTTTTTCATTTTCAAATTCTACATTTAAAAATTCTATAAACGTATATTTTATTCTATCTATCTATTCATACGGAGAATATTACAAAAGTTAATAGTCATTTCAATATTCCATACTTACTTCTTCCAATCCAAACTCATCGATATTAATGATGACCAATGTATTTCCAATGCGAATGATTACCGATAAATCTGTTCCTCCCGACAATTCTATCTTGTTACAGTGAACGTTGTAAATCTAACCGTTTTCTCTTGAAATGCGATTTTAATGGTCTTTAAACAAGTTAATGGTTCCGTTTGGGACCAAGGTTGTACCATTTGGCCGCAGATCGAAATTCTGACCTCCATTTTGACTTTAATCAATCACAAATTCGTTGATTTGTTCCAGTTGATTCTTTGATTTATCATTTGACACTCGAAATTCATTTTAATAACGTTAAACTATTTCGTCTATTGTTGTTTTGCGTATTTTCATTATAATTATTAGCATCCAGTTCTTCGAAAACAGTAATAGAAGGAACTATGATTTTAAGGCGCAATTAAAATATATAGCCCTCTCGTTTCGTAGTCGTTAAAACAGCCAAATTGCTTTAGACAAGCTTTGTTTCCTATCAGAAGCAGAAATCCTTCCTCTTTGTTCCTATGTCCTATTTTCTCTTGTAAATTACCATTACTGTTAGTTTGACCAGGATCCTTCCCGTCACATTTATTTATACCTACATGAATATGCTTACAAGCACCTACATGCATCAAGATATTCATTAATTTCCATCTCCAGTCTCCAAGTTAACAGTTACACATTACGCAAGAATACAAACAGCTGATAAACGGTTTCCCATCTCCAGTTCTGTTATCTTAGGACGTTTAACCGCGTTTCTGTGGAAACTGTATTACGATTTAAATATAGAACAAAACTTTAGCCTCTATTTTGTTTAGATTCTATTTCTGACATTCAATCTTTTCGGAAGTCAAAATATCCAAAGATACATAACAAACGAGATTTGCACCAAAAAAAGCAACTATTATCATTCAAAAATCGAACGTCGAAAAATCAGGCGCCATGATTTCGACCACACTACAACAGTAGATCCTGAAACGACAAAGAGACAGTGTGCCTTTGTTCAGTGTCGCAACTCGGCTGACGGGCGCGACGATTCGGATCATCGGCCACAAATATGGGACGCGTGTCATTCATGGCACATCCTGATTGAGATTTTTGGCCCGAGATATAATTAAAGCTGCGGTTCGTGTAATTTTTGGCCAACGATGCGAGTTATTCGAAGTATTGCGGTCCAGTAATTTGTGTTGCAAATTATAGCCGCGAGTCGGACGTGGAAAGGGAATCACAGAGCGGGCTATATACTCGTATGATTTGATGTGGTTATTTTATAATTACTTTTATCGGTGTACAGTCACAGAAAGCAAGAATGGATTTATAGTTTCTGCATGCAATTTTGTTTATACATGCTTTATGAAAGTTTCACTCGCATCGTGTCAACTTTTCCAAATTGTCAGCACGCGGTCATCATAAGAGTAGTCCAAATTTTACGGTAGCGCCGATCTTTAGAATTTCACTAAGATGTTTGTAATACTGCGCTGCGGTGCATATCTGAAGAGTCTGTGGTTATATTTCGTAATTTGACTGACCGAACCGTTTACGTCTTCACTCAAAATTTCTTTGAATTCATAATGTCTTTCTGCATCAGTATTATCTACGACTACTGTAACCTGACCTTCGTAAGACAGAGTTGGGTAACTATTATGTCAAACCCAGGTCAGTTCTAACATATTTTTCGTCTTTGTACCATTGTTAATTATAATTAGCAAGTCGTGTCCAGATCGTCTGCACACAATGAACATTCGGTTACATTCCGGCTTGAGTACGGGTATTTAGTTCGAGCAATTAGGTGATATTCACTTGGCTTAGAGTATCACGATACTTGGCTACTGTTTTGTGTTAATCTTGTAGTAAATTGTACTATTCATCATCGTTGTGGACTATGAAAGACCATTGTTCAAAGTTTGTTTTCAAATTAGGTAATTACTTGTGTTTATTATGTTACTGCCACTATTTGCAACTGTGCTTGACTCTTCATCCCATACCTGATTCACTTTACTTGATTTTTTTCTCTCTCTGTCTCTTGCCTTTGTCCCAATTTATTTGGGAGTTGACCACATGTCATCTTCTTCAAATTTTTACTGTAAATCAAAACTCCGATTCTGAACATAAATTATCATCACAGACGCAGTCTATTTTCCCCTAATCCGATAATTCTGCATTCCGTTCCGCTACACCACTTTTTGAAAACTTTTCTTCTTTCTTTTTTCCTTAGCGCCAATGTCAAACATATATGTAGCTTTAGTGCAAAAAATTTATTAAATAAATTTTTTTTTTTAAAAATAATTATTAAACATCAGTGATGATTGTTTTTTTTATTATTAATCATACACACCGAGTAAAAGTTGAGTGTAGGTACTCAAAAAGCGGTTTGTATTTTCAACGAGAAGTTGAAACTACTTGTAACGAAAACATATTGGCTGCGTAAGTCAATTGCCACTCAAATGGCACTTGACTATCGACTCCCTAGCGACTATGAGCAAGTGTGGTAATTGGCATAGACACTATATTCCGTTAAGTGATGTCCCATTTTATTTGCAATGTTTTCTTTGTGCTTTTTTAGGGTTCCATGCCTAAAAAGTAAAAACGGGACCCTATTGTTAGACTCCGCTAGCCGTGTCTGTCACTAGGCTGTATATCATGACCCGTGATAGCTAGACAGTTGAAATTTTCTCAGATGATGTATTTCTGCTGCCGCTATCTTAAAAAAGAATAAAATAAATATATACGCGGAGTTTTCTTGTATAGATACAAGAAACGTGTTTTTTTTCTCTGCTATGGACGGTACGTACGGAACCCTTTGTGCACGAGTCCGACTCGCATTTTATCTGAACTAATAAAAATGTTTACAGAAATCAACGGTAGACGTAAACTCACCATTTAGTGATTCACTTACTCCCCATCATTAACTAGTCAATTGAGCTTCAAGAAATCGGACACATTGTTTGTAAACGTAAAAAAAAAAAACAAAAAAGATTTTTTTTTTACCAAATAGGCGAAAGTTGTTTCTCATTCATGTTCAAATGGCATAACAGATTTAGATGGCATGCAATTTACTGTTACCGAACTAATGCAGAAAAATGCACAAGCTCACCTGTATTCGAGCTGGGCGGTAAGTGGCGCGTACGGGTCACGCTTCAAACCCGTTTGTTTATCTCTTCGTAAGTGTATGGAAAACCGTCGTTTGATACACCTGCAAAATCGGTGCAGTACTTGGCTCTAAAACACTCTCACCTGCAGCTCGGAGGAATTTTGCTTCGGTGCACTTGTATCAAAATGTACTTATATTGAAACTTATTCGTCACATCAGGTGTGATAGATAGTAGCCAAATGCGAGTACATCTACTCTAATACACAAATAATAAAGAGGTAAAGTTAGTTTTTTTTTTTTTGTAGGAGGTAATCTCTGAAAGTACTGGTCTGATTATTAAAATTTTTTCACTGTTAGAAAGCTGCTTTATTCCTGAGTGACATAGGCTTTATTTTAAGTACGCGGGCGAAGCCGTGGGAAAGATCTAGTCAATAATGAAAACAAAGTAATATTATTATTTTGTTAGACATTTCTGTAATATGTATGTATATAGAAATATATAAGTATGTTTATCAGTTGTCTAGTACCCATAACACAAGCTCTGCTTAGCTTTGGACTAGACGGCGTTGTGTGATAGTTGTGGAATATTATTATTATTATTTATTTATGACATTACGAGACAAATTGTTAATGTACATAACTGTTCATATACTAAATGAATTTCGCTCCATCAACACATGAATATTGAAAGACGAAATCGTGACGACGTACTTAACCTAGTCATCGATCTAAACTCTAAACAGAATCCCACTCGTGTCTGTAACAAAAGACACGTGCTCACTCGAACTCAACACTTACTGTATAATCAGCTTACCTAAATCACAATGTAAAGACAGATTACACGTGTAGACTAAATACATAGAGCAAGAAGACGCCTCAGCGGCAACTGGTAGAGACGGCATTGTCAAAAGTGAACCAAACGTGTCAATGAGCGCCACCGGTTACTGACAGAAATTATCAGGCCTTGTCAGTTCTGACAGCTACAACTTGCAAGCTGGGCAGAAATATTATCGTGTCACTGCTAAATCGTAGCCGCGGTAGTGGTTATTATAGTTTTGTGGCTGACCGATTATAATGCCCGATATTGAATTCAGCGGAGTGCTTATTCATCTTTATTTCTTAGTTCCCTTTTTTTAGGTCGGAAATCATCCTATGACATCTCCCGCCCTTGGGCGTGCCAGACTTTTACTGACTAAAATCAATTTCATGGGTCCCGACTCCCGAGGTTCACTTTCACACAACCCATGAAATTTCATAGTGCCTATATTTAAATTAGTTTAATGAACAGAACAACGTCTGTCGAGATCGCTAATTTCGTATATATTTTTATTTATTTGTAACTAGCTTCTGCCAGCGACTTCGTACGCGGATCTTGTTGCTTATGCCAGCGACAACGGGGTCGTCAAAATCGAAGATCTGAAACGTCTGATGTCGAATTCTAAGAGCCCGGGGACTGGAAAACAACGTGATGCGCGAGACTATTCGAGACGCTTACGCGCGTTTTTTTAATTAGGGATGAGTGAGAGTGTTATAAACGTAAGAGTAGGCAAAAATAAACAGAAAGCTCCAAACTGCTAAGCTATCGGGAGTTACACGTGTTATTGCGAGTCAACCATAAAAGATAGACATATGCTGTCGTGGGATATTTTTTATATAATTTTAAGGAGAACATTTCCGTTGTACATGATTTCTGTGTAGCTTTAACCATTAAGGCTGCAAACGCGACGGAAGCTTACAAAATGGAGTAATTTCTCCCGTTTCCCCTACATTTCCCTTCACTGCTCTGCTCCTATTAATCGTAGCGTGATGAAAAGTATACTATAACCTGCCCAGGAGTATGAAGAATGATTGTACCAAGTTTCGTTAAAATCCATCGAGTAGTTTTTGTTTCTATAAAGAACATACAGACAGACAGACAGACAAAAATTTTACTGTTTGCATTTTTGGCATCAGTATCGATCACTAATCACCCCCTGATAGTTATTTTGGAAATATATTTCATGTACAGAATTGACCTCTCTACAGATTTATTATAAGTATAGATTTTGATTTTTGAGTTGTTATTTATTTTATTTATAGTGTGAATTTCAAAGTGTTTGATTGAAATTATGTCAATAGTAACATACATACAGTATGTTGCTATTGACATAATTTTGATATTGTTATTTATAAATGTATTTATAGTGGAAATTTCATGGCGTGTAATATGTATATGTACATTTGTTATTGACACAATCTATCTACCAGAGATTTTTTCTACAAACACATGAATAAAATATTTTTTGAGTATGTGCTTACTGCCGCTGGGCAAAAGTTTCCACACAAAGGTTTGGTTAACTGAAAATGAATGGAGGTAGCGAGACGACCTGGACACGTACTGCAAGGGCTGGTCTTAGAAGGCACGACAGCTTTAACTTAGCAATGGAATAGTGTTGGCGAGAATAAAATTTCTACTTGGTATAAATTAAAGTCGCTTCACGCGTCTTTTACCGCTAATACTCCTCTTAAACCACGCAACGGATTTTGATGTGATTTTCACTAAAAGAAAGACTTAATGAGGAAAGTATTTTTATGTAGATATAGTTAGAACCCGTACAAAGTAGGAGCGCCTCTAGCTTTTTACCTGCTTGGGTCGTTTCAATCTAACTGGATGCGACTGAATACCAGTATTTTACATGGAACGACTGCGATGCGACTGAAAAGTTTTATGCGATTTACGACCTCCTTGAAAGACAGCGCAGAGGACGAGAGATGCGCGCTGTGGAGGCAGAAACATCCAACTCCTCCCCTTTTTATCACCCCATCGGAGCATCTTCTCCCTGGACGCGAACTACAGTGGCTAATTTGGAAATCACTTAACCGACTGCAAACCCAGGTTGGCCGCTGTAAAAGCAATCTGGCCAAATGGGGTTTCTTCGACCCATCTATAGCACAGTGCCAGTGTAGAGCCTCTCCACAGGACATGCGCCACCTGCTATGCTGCCACCCTGCCTTACCACCTGCAGTTTTCAGGGTCTATATGAGGCCAACAATAGAGCCGTACAGGTTGCTAAACATTGGTCAGAGAAACTATAGTTTGAAAGCATCGACACGAAAAGAAGAAGATGGATCGACTGCCTACCAGACTTGCATACCGCAGTCACTGGGCCAAACGATACTCCTGGGGTGGTTCACTAGTAAAGTTTAAATGGCAAGACATCCGTCGCTGCCGCCAGAGCGGTTCTTAACTCTGCGACAAAACGCAATGATTGATCGACTAGTCTGACAGTTTAGTCGCAAATTGCACAAACGTTGAAATGTTTCGTGCATGTGGTAATTGACTAATTGCACAGTTTATTTGGTAAGCAAATTCGATGATTGATGATGTGTGAAACTCGTAATAGCATGTGAAGGCGAGGTGTTTAGTGTGGTTTGATGTTCTTGTGTCATTAATGGGCTACCAATAGATTATAATAATGAAAACATCAAATCGTTAAGATTTCATTTTAATATAACGTGAGTGGATTAGTGGTATTCAATAAAACTAACTTCTACCACCGGTTTAACTCGTGTGACAATCGAAAATTATCTTGTGGGAGATCGAATATCCTAATCCATCTCATACCAACTCGTATCCCTTTAATTTAATTCAGTTGAACTTTTGAAACACAATATTATTACTGAAATAAAGGTGAAATTTTGTATTGTTGTATGTTTAAACGAATTTGGGAGTTTGGCATAGGGTTGACCATGTCCTGGAACCTACAATTTTAATCACTTAATGTTCCCTTGCGATAGATTTCTACTTAAACGCGGACAAAGCTGAGCACAAAAGAGTATAAAAAATAATAAACGTCCTATTCTCATCCCTATCAATTATACTTACATTAAAAAAAAACATAAGAATTCGATTCGGAGCAGTTCGATAACAAACACTGTGATACAAGATTTTTATATCAGTAAATAAACACAGAGCGATCTACCTCTGTTACACCATAATACGAGTATGACCTTTTTTTACGGTGGGTAAAAATCATCTTATGACAACCCCCACTCTTGGGTGGAGCGGGAGATAGTGTCAGATTCTTACTGACTAAAAACCCACCCCATTTCTTCTAGCCTCTTCATACCGGGGCTCGAGCTTCCTTTCGGATAACCCTGGCTTCAGTAGGCTTCGACGTAGCTGGGCGTCAACGGTGGCTGACGATTTTCGGCCACCGTTGACGATCGGAATCCCGGCGGCGGCGGCGAGGGCGCCGTTGCCTGATGCGGTCGGCCTCCTCCTTTGCTAGCATTACTCGCAGAAGGCTACTGCCATTTCGCCTCGCTCCGGACTATAGCCTCGACCAAAGCCCGGTGCACGAGTATGAACTCAACATTCAAAACATCAAGCATTCAAATTGTAGTAGTTGCTATAAAACATAATACTCACTTACCTAAACGAGCTACGTGAGAGAGAGAATAGACATCAAAGGATCGCGTTTGTCCTTATTCGACTTATATACGACTTAATAGTCGTATTGCAGCACTTAAACTAACACAACTAACATGTACTAGCTACTGATGGCAATATCGTAAAAAGTTTTATAGGTAAAATCAAGCGATACAGTCCGATTACAAATGGGCGAATCTGTATTTCGAAATTGTTAATGTAATCATGTTTACTGTTTGTGTTTACACTTGTTTTTATGTCTGTAACGTGACAGTAGTATAACTCATGCTCCTGCCGCAACCTCTTGTAGGTTATGATTACTCATGATCTTCATGACGGTTCATCCAGTGGCTTGATATCCAGTAGAATGACTGCAATCACACACGTCCAAGAGCATGAAAAGGCGTTGTTAGTTCACGCAAAGAAGAAGTGACGACAACATAGCGCTAGAGATTGACAAAAATTGCTTCATATCTCAAAATAAAGAGGCGTTTTTAAAGCAAACCCTTGCTAAAAAAAGGAGATCTTATTTGCATGATTACTTGTTATGTATCTGCAATTTTCTCGCGACATCTTTGTTTTTAATTTTGTGACATTTTGAAATGTAAACCTTTTATTAGATCAATGCCCATCATTAATCTAATAAAAGGTTTACAAATGAACACCGAGACCTTAGGACCCAACAGCTTTCCGAGGCACAGAGGAATCTTGGTTTATTAAGATGGCTCTCCGCAACGACTGATTGACTAAAAATAATAGTATTATATATGGTAGACATAACAATGAAGCCGTCCACGACACAGATTCTTGATCATTAAACCCAAAATCATAATTGGGAAATGTGACTCAATCACCGGATCCTTAATTGGTGTCAAATACTATCTATTATCTGTTTCGGTTTCATTACTTTATAAGGGCTGCCGCAGAAAGACATGATCCGACTAAGCGACAACAATCAAATGGTATAACGTGTTTTTAATAAGTAAATTAAATGTCAGATATTTTAGTTTATTTTTGTCGTCATTATTATATTGTTCATATGACGTACGTGTGGAATACAACGTGCCGTCGACCCAGGCGTGATCCTTCCCCGACAGCGAGCCACCCATTGCTTACCATCCACTGATCACGAGTTTAAATTTTGTTTGTATTAAAGTGATAAATTGCTCACTGCTAGTCCTTTAGTGTTTGCTTAATATAGGCCTCCCCTTTCTTCTGCTATACTTATATGCGTCCTTTTCCAAGTTTATCCCCAACTTGAATGAAGATTTCGTAAACAAAAGAGCTCGTAGCTTTGTCGGCCTCTTTTAAATCTTTAGACCATGGAATATCTGCACGTCTAGACCGAATTTTTAGTAGCTAATCTGCCTACTTGCCTGCCTACCTATTGTTTTTGAATTTTTTCTCGTACAGGCCTACTGGATTGTTTCTACCGCTATCTAAGAACGTCAGATCTGATCGATCAACTTTGCTATAAAAGGAATGTATGACATAATGGCCCTCGTGATATGAATGCTAAGTTAACTTAAACTTAAATGTTGTTTCATGCATTTTTCTGCCAACTTTAAGAACATTGAGTTGTCAATTTTATTTTTATTCTGCTAGAAATGTGAATGATATTCATATGTGTAATGTTAATGTATTCCTTTACAAATAAAAAGTATGCTTTGCCCGTTTTATGATTTAAAGGATCCTGCATATAGCCATGACGCGATATCGATTTTGCATAGACATTGTTATATTTTATTTATTTATTATATGTATACTTTATTTTACCCCTCATTATGTGGACAGAATAAACATTAGCAAAAAACTAAATGAGTGGTTTTATCGCACAGGACAATATCTTACAGAGAACCTAAGGATGGACTGAACGAAAGGAGATAGATTTGGGGCGTTTAATGTACAGTGATCATAAATAATATTGTTTAGACATAACCCAGACACAAAATAGTTACGTACAGAAGACAATCTCATGTATGTACTTCACTTTTTATACTCACGCTCGGTGGAGGCACACTAATGAGTGTTTGAACCGAAACTGTTCGACGAGTGGTCCGAAACGCTACCGAGACATCGTATCCGTGAGCGGTAAGTATCTATGTGTACGTTACTCGAGCTCGCTTTGTATATAGATTGACTTCTGTACCTATACATTTTGTGCGTGTTTTTTTTGTGTTACAGACCCAGTTCCTTAAAAGACATTAAAATACACAAATTAATCAATAATAATATAATTTCATAATAATAACTATAACCAAAAATAAACATAATATTTAACACAATTTAACCGATCTACACCATATACTTATACGTACATAATTACATCTACTAGATCTGCCAATAATAATAATAAATTCCATGAATTGTAATTTGACCTTTATCCTCTCTCCTAACTCAACTGTGCCCGACAGGGTCCATATTGATCTTGTTAAATAATTTTATACCACCTATGTCCACAATATGGAATGTAATAGAGTATTGAGTATTGAACTATCAGCAAAATTGGCGGGACACACTGGGGCCCAATACCTAAAAGAACTCTGATAGACATATTGTAGCATTACATGTCTATGCTGATTATGACCGGCCTTATAATGTTCCCACAGCTGGGACTCAGGAGAGGGATAGACATGTCATGTCTGCTGCCTATAGACTACCCAGGGACCAGAACTCTGGTAGGTATGTATCTGCCGCCTATAGACGCCGTCAGCGCTTCACTGGATCTAAACTCCAAGGGCTACACGGCCGAAAAAAGCAACTAAAAAAACATAAGCAGATTTTAGTTAGTAAAAACCTGACACTTCTTCTTACTCCACCCATAGCGGGAGGAGACATTTAATTATTTCCCAATAAAGAAAAACCCACAACCAGCAAACTTTCTAAAATGAGAAGCACAAAAGTTAATCATTCTTATCCCTTAATACCTACAGTAGCAAGTCAGCTACTCGTCTGCAACTTAGCACTTTTTTGCGGGGCTTAAAGATTGTAGCATTTCATCGGCAGCTAATCCCAGAACCAGTTAGGTACGTCTGATTGCTCTGCAGTCACTGTTGACGCAAATACGTCAGCCAATTGATGTGCCACCTCGTACTACAACAGCTTAAACTAGTGTAATACATTGATTAATTTGTTGGGCATGTGTCTAGTTATTTGTTTAAGTCAGAAAGCAAAACAACGTCGGTTTGCTTTGGCACGCAAACTGGACAAGTGGTATGCCAATTTGTTTTGCGAAAACTAGGTGTGTTAAAGGAGGTGATCTTTTGTTGAATGTGTCCTAATTAAATGGTTAGAAAATTAGGACATGGTTTTAGGATACCTAAACAGGTGGCAGGTCGACCCGATAATGTTTTATAAAACACTGAGTATAAGCAGGATTGTTCGAAATAGTGGTCGTGGCCGTGGAGCTCAAAGCTTTACAGGTGGGTTTTGGTAAGTAAAAATCTGATGAGTCAAATAAACTGGACAAGTGCGAGTCAGACTCGCTCACTGGGGGTTCCGTACAAATTTACATTATATAAATATAGCTCAATTCCTTCGGGGATTCGAATCTAGAATCTCGAAAAATTTTCTGAATTGCAATACTGTTTTCAGATTTATTCATATACCTGTGTTACAAGAATTCTATTCTGAAATTTGGTATAAAACAATGTCTCAGATCATGGAAAGTTCAGAATTCTAGATCCCTATGAATTTTGATTACTTTCAGAGGGTCGAAATATGCGTTTTTGTCACATAAACAGCCGTATATTTTTTTCGTTAACTTAGAAGTTTTTTTTTTCACAACTTTATAAATGGTTTCAAACGTATGTGGTTATAATTTCAACTTGATAATTCAACGTGCTCCCGAAATAAAGGGTCTTGACAGACAAAAAGACAGATAGACTGACGGACAAAAAATTGATCCTATAAGGGTTCCGTGTTTTTCTTTTTGAAGTGCGGAACCCTAGAACAGTGAATTATTTATAAAATCATTAAACGTGTAGGTATACTGTGTTACCTTGAAGGTTATATTACGGAGACAAATGAACATAGAGTATACTTCTGTACATCATTCATCAAAATAAATCCAATACCTTACACCTAAACTCGTCTACAAAAACCTCAACGCCTCTACATAGCTCGAACCGCTGTAATAGTTTTCTCAGCAAACAGCCCTTGGTCTCGCTAATGCAAACTACAAGCTTCGCCCGTGTTTACAGTGTTTTGACATGGCGTCGGCCTTGTCGGAAATGTTCCAAGTCTGCTCTCACTGATTTTGAGTGAGAAAAGCGGACTAGCATAGTGGGCTAATATTAACCACAAAAAAGACGAAAGCTTTGGTAAAGTTTTTTTTAAACTTATTTACTTGGCCACTAGGCCAAGAGCGATTCTATGATGCAATGCATGCGAGATTGCCCCGCACGCGTAACCCTCGCAAATCCGGACGATATTAAAAACACCCTTAAATACTTTATTAAACCATTTTTTTTTAGTTTTTAGTTGTTGTTATAGCGGCAACAGAAATACATCATCTGAGAAAATATCAACTGTCACGGTTTATTAGATACAGCCTAGTGACAGACAGACGGACAGTTATTTATTTTATTATAATAGGAAAACAAACAGTACATATTAACAACTAACAAAACAACAAATTATGCAACTATTAACCAATGACATGTTTTTACAATTAATTATATATGAAGAGCATGCTTGAGAGAGAAAAAATAAATAATGATGGTTTGCATTTTAAAAATACGACACAATCACAATAATAGGTATTGCAGGACCAACTAAAAACAGTTATCGAACTAATGTTTGGTAAGTATTCGACTGAATACGCGCTTAGATGTAAATAAGTCAAGTTCAGAAAAGTCAACCAAATTATTGTAGGACTTTGCGCATCTTATAAAGAACGAATTTTGTAATAGGATCTCGTTTTTATCCTTGGGGTGCGGAATTCTAAAAATGGTCCCTGCCTAATGCTAAAGCTTAAAGAGACTACTAGGACATTAGCTCATTGATTAATTTAGCATTTGAACTACGGGTATGATTGAGTGTGATATTGATTGAATTTAGTAAACATTTCTGATTACTTATCACTAACTGACCTGAAGTATAATTTGGATCGGGGCATTCAGTACTTAGGTAGATAAACAGATAACAGAATTTGGTTATTAAATCAACTGCAGTTACAAATAATGTTATATTGTTTAGAATTGATGAATGCTTGACCATTTTTACAAGCTTTCATTTAGTTTCAACCGAAGAAAGAAAGTCACTGTCCCGATGTTTGTCTGTAAACAAATCTTGTAAATTAAATTTGACCCACTTCCCGGTACCGATTGAGGAGTTTTGCATGCATGTGTAAATCAGATGACAATGCAAAATTATTCTAACAAAGAGCTGATCTGATGATGGAACCGGAAGGTCGCTTCGCGCAATTTGCTAAATATAATGTTGTAGGAGTACCAGTAACAGTACGGAGGCATTTCATACTCCATAACAGGGTAATTTCGAACTGGCGTACATCGCACTCGTATGCTTTTTAATTCATGAATCCCCAAGCGACCACCGGTGGCCGCGCATCTATTGTCTTACTATTGTGTCTCTAATTGACGGTATCTGAAGGGCTAACTAACGATACGTCGGCCTTGCATACTTCGTTCCAGTGAACATTCGAACTGGCGTACATCGAGATCCTGTACTTCAGAACTAACATACGTCGACATATCAAAATTCGAGATTCAGAAGTGGAGTCAATCAATACGTTTATTTGCATAATACAGGTAGTTCATAATTATCAACGTGTTATGGTCCAGATAGGGCTGACCAATGTGAAGCTTGGAAAAGATCACGTCTTATTGTATCGTCTTTTGGCTGTAATAATGAAGTTTCTGTATAGAAGAGCTCCATGAATGACAAGATAATAGGATGAAGTAAGACCAAAATACGTTCCTACATTACATCTACTTTTCCCCACGTCCACGGCAAGATAAATCTATTGCCACATTTACAGGCAAAACAATATAACATTATCTTTAACACTACTTTCACATTGCTCCAGATAATTAATTCGTAATATTATAATAATCGTGGTACAACAAACAATAATTCCTTCCATAAATTTAACATTCCACCATTTCCATACACATATAAGGAAGTGAACTAAACTTGGTTAAAGCCGATCACGATTTATATCTTCCTGCAACGAATATTTTATATATTGGACAACGTAAACATTTGGGCCAAATGGCCAATGTTTGTCATATGCTTCTCCAGCGGCTATTTGATCTTAATAACTGTGCAAACATACAAAGTGGCCATAACGAGACACATCTCAATTATACAATGTTGCCAGTGCCATGTTTATTTTCATATTAAAATGTAGAACAATGAATGGTTAGATGCTGCTGTAAAACGCAAATTGATGACACAAAGTACAAAATCACGGCTCGATGGGACAAGGCAATCCGACCCAAAGTATAAAGCTAGAACTACATTAGACCGACGCACACGTGTAACACGCCTGATTTGTACGTAGCACGACATCGTCGTGTGACGTGGATCAAGTGTAGCTCTACAAGTCTAGATTCCAAACACAATGTATGGAGAATTGGAGATCGACGCGCCCAGATTCGCGTGTGTGGCACACATGTATAGTGTAGTTCTAGATTTAATGTGACACACAGTCTGAAGTCTGACTCTAGACTATATTTCAAGTTCTTACAGTCCAGCCTAAAGTAGTCTAATAAATATCGCTATCAGCGATAAGACTGCCTTTGTAAAATGTAAAAGTTTTATGACTATTTTGGTGTACAAGTACAATAAAGTTTATTCTATTCTATTTTACTCAGTCTAGGAAGACAGAAAATTTCTTAAGCGCTCCTAAAGTTGAAACAATAAGAAATAAAATCTTGATAACAAGTCTAACTGTATCAAGTTTTGTTTAGTTATTATCAGCTAGTTTATCTCCCGTATCTGGCTATCTTAGTTTCTTAACACTCGCCTAGTTAGCGGTGTCACCGTCTTTTGGATTGGGCAATGTGGACATGTTTGGTACATGTCCACTTTTGTAACAGAGAGAATGGAAACGAATTTTGACAATGATGACAATTCCTTAAAATTTAAAACTAAAGCAATGGCGCAGACAGGCAGCAATTCTATGTTTTTCATAGAAATTGATCTAAAAATCGATGTGTAGGTACTTAACCATACGACAGAAGTGAAGACGTTTTAATCAAATTTACAACAAGCGTGTATAGAAGTGACGTGTTGATTATATCTTTCTCACTCCCCTAGTCGAGTTGAGCCGATCCGGCCCGAACGAACGTTACACAGCCGAGCGTGACGGCTATGTAACGCATGTGTATTGCATTCAATATCCACACAATAAGTGCTCAGCGCGCCTATACAAGTTTTTACTTCAAAAATGGAAACGCCTTTTCGCGGCAATGTTGCATTTTCGCATTCCTTTATCAATGGATAATGTCTTAAGGCCATTTTGCTTTTTGCACAAGTCTGCAAGTAGCTTGCAAGCCACTGTGTCATGACAAGTTCAGATTAGTGTATGTCACTACGGCTTGCAAGCTTCTACATATTTTTGTGCAGATACCACTGTGTGTATTTTTGTTTTTAAATATCTTTCGTAACTTAATTTTATATTATTTTGTAATTTACAATGTTTTCTCCGTCGATCGTGGAATATGTAAAAAAAAAACATATTTCAATGTCTATTTTCTTTTATATATGTATTATGAGGTTTTTTGTATGCTTAGAGGTTAAGAAAAAAGTCTGTTGGATAATCAAAAAAACTCCATATTTGTTTAGCCGTGGCAATAAAACGCATGCTCATAAAATTGTCATTACCATCATCAATAAGTCTGTCCAATTCTGTTAGTAAACGGAACTTCACAAGACGCGTACGTACTCGCACATTGACCTAATAACTGTCTTATGTTTACTTTGACACGCTATGATGTAGACAAACATAACAAGTTAATGGATTCGAGTATTATCAGATATAAAGCATGATGTCAGTGTCACTGACCGTAATCTATTAATTTTGGGTTTATCGCGAGTTCACTTAGGTTTAATGGGCCTAAAAATAGCCGATACACTTGAGGGTTTTTTTGCAACAAGCATGCGCAGAACCTCTGTTTGATTCATTGCTCTGTGTACATCAGATTCTTGACTAAATGGAAGCAAGTCATTAATTTTGCCAAATCACTTTTTCGTCTCCTTGGCCGGCGCCGATGGCCGCCTGAAGCTAGACTAGTTGTAAAACAATTACGTGGCCTCATATTTCATTTAACTATTCAAATTTTATGGGTGACGCTCATCAATCAGGCTAGACCTGATTGTTACGTCTGATTATAACTAGGAAAAATGTTTCAAGTACAAGGCTATATACATCTATCGTCAAAAAGTTTATATTTTATAAATTCCAGACAAAATATACATAAAACGACTTAAATATTAACTAAACTATTTAAACTAAAACCTAACTGAATATATAACGTACATAAATAAAATACAAAAACACAAAGTACACTCAGACGTCGAAGTACAGTACACATCGCTGTCATCCGGAAATGTGCCCAGAAGACTGGCAGCATTACCACGTTGAATGGCAATGCTTATTCTTTGAGAGAAGAACGAACCAGCCCTCTGGTGACAAAAGGTGTCGATCAGTCGGAGAGAAATTTCCTTAAAAAGGAGACGTGTACTCGGACGCCATGACCCAAGCGTTTTAACCCTAAAAGGCTCAAAACTGATGTCAAAATATTTGCAACAACAACACTCATAATATATGAACACAATTTGTAATACAAGCTTAGAAATGTCGTAATAAACTACAGCTTTCTAGAACCAACTTTATTGGACATTGCGAATTTATGAATTTATCGGTCCAATAGGTATTTATTTACTGACAAAGTGGAAACATTTTTATTCCTTGTAGGGTCAATATTTTTTTTTACATTTACATGCAAAACTGACGATTTAACTCAATAAAATATTTAAGAGGTAATAAATTGTGTTTAAAACGCAAGAAACTAGACAAAAAAAATATGATGACAAATCGTTAAAATAAAACATTTTTGCATTAATGTCATTACTGTGAAAGTAAAAAAAAAAACTGTGTAAAACATTTTTGTCGCATGTAAAGACGGATTTAAAGTACATACTTACCAAAAAAACTAGTCGTAAATAAAATAGGCTTAACATTACTTCATATGAGCGTCATTAAATTCAACGCAACTTTGAAAAGTGTGATTTTAACACACAGTACCTTCGCAAAACAAACAACCATAGCAAATCGCTTTAAGTGAAACTAACCAGAAGGTAAACACCGTTTAATTAACCGAGAACTAGCCTATGACCCGATTTCACTCGACCGAACAAACATATCAATCCTAATAAACTTTTATGATACGATATACAGCGGCTATCAGATTTATTTGATTGTTAACAGTACAGTTCGCGAGTACAATATAGAGGTTGGTTTTAATCAGACAGACTTCCATTCACGAAATGTACCAGAGATTAGCATTACTGGGTCAAACGGTCGGCATGCACAATTCGCAACACGTGGAAGCACTATAACGTGTAACAAACGCCAAAATATGCCGATGACAGCATGCATCTATGACATAAACCTTACTGTTCTCTATGGTCCCTGGCGCCATAGACAAACACGCCGTGAATGCCCAAAGCCGCATAAACCCATTGATTTATGATTAAAATTCTATGCATCTATCTATGACTGCAATAATTGCATTCGCCTCAACCTGTTTTGCATAGTCCGTCGGCTATGCACCTCCTATGGTGTTATGATAAACTAACTAAGGTACTGCGAACTTATTGTACTCGTGTTATTGTGAGAAGGCTATCAATTTATCGTTTCTCTTCCTATTTTAGTTCCGCAACTAAGGTGAAAATTGGATTCGAGTTTATCGTGATCTTATCTTGTCTATTCTCTATCTTGTTGTTAGACGAATAACATAATATTACCTCTGATACGACTAGAGAACAAGTCTTAGTTTCCTAGGTGACTTCAAATTAACAACAAGTCATAAAAAGATACAAGCAATTAATAAAACATAAAGCCTTCTGCTTATTAATCTACAAATTCGCACTCGACCAGTTTATTACTGAGTAGGTATTTTAATTGAATATGAAGCAAACTAGTTGTCAAGCGTAATAAAAATGTAGCAAGTTGCTGCGACACTAAAATACCGCTTATGGCTTTAGAATTAAACATCCCCATTTAGATAAAACTATTAATCTATTTTCTGTATTTATGTAAATTTAATCACTGTATGGAGCTAATACGTGGGTTAATATACGAACTGTATAGTTAAACCTGCAAGTTAACAGGCGGATAATGATTGTGGAATCTTGTGAGCGTGCAGGAGAATATTACGTACCTACCTCCGTCCATAGGTTCATTATAAAGTATTCGCTTATAAAGTAGTGCTTACATGTGCCTATGTACCTCATCTTGTCTCATTCTGAACCAGACCTTGTTAATTGCGGGCCCTCTACGGAACACACCGTTACTTAGTTTGCGCAGACTGCTACGCACGAGGCTTGAAAACCGTCACACGACCATAAAATAGCCTGTCAAAATTTAAGCTTGGAACTTTTGACAACATAAGCCTCAGTTTTTGGGACTAAAATCGTTACAAACTGACAATCGTATGCTGTGATTGGTTGCAGGAACTTCAACAACGTTATGGAGATCTTTCATCACTTTATTTTATTATCACTACTTTATAGCACAGTGTAGAAAAACACCGTCAAGAAGCTGCTGTGTCCAAGAAAAACAAATTGACATCCAATAACCAGCCCGTAGTGGAATATATATTATGGTCCATTCCCTCTTCCCTATTCGAGAGAAAATGCCTGAATCCCAACAATGGCAACATTGACTTGAAAATACGGTGCTTGAGTAAGTTCATAATACGATTTCGGTTGCTTGATTGCTAAAACGGCTAAATATTCCTGCACTATCGGATTAACAACTCCAGGAGCGACTGCTCCCAGTACCTCATGACTCAGCTCCGCTCTGGGAGCTCAGGAGCCTTAGCTATACACCGTATTTAGCTCATTTCTCTCAGCTCAGCTTAGGTCGTAAAATGGATCGCATTAACACCTTGTGGTCCCTACCTAGCAGATGAGCCTACCTACATAGTATTAATGAAAATGAGCATGCGGGCACAATCAAAGTACCTACGAAACTAAACTCGAAGTACGTGAGCAAATCCACAAACTGTCTCAGGAAAGTTTAAACTTCAACAAAAAGGCCTATAATACCAAGCTTTTATATCAGAGCAATTTGTAATTACGGCCCTTAGGAACACTGCTGACTAATTACAAACATAAACCCAAGTGTAATTATTGTTACGGCCATGTCTAATTTCAAAGGGTTAGACCTACGTTTGCATGTTATAAGCGTACGAATGTTCAGTAATCAGTCTGCAATTACAAAATAATAATAGAGTGGGCTGTTTTCATAACCCCTCTTAGGAAGAGGGATTATGTGGGGAGAAAGAACAGTAGCATCCACTTGAGTACAAATATTCAATCCAATTTGCTAACGCAGATTATATTATCATACACATCACACAAATAATCCTCCCGACGGGATTTTAGTCACGGTGGCCAATGTTATAACGGAGATAAATCAAATATGCAAAAGCTTTTTAATTGACAAGCCTTTAATGAAAAACATTTTTTCATGTTATGAAAAAATGCTGCCAGCCATTCCTCCTCGCTTCGGACCATGGCCTGTTCTGTGTGTCGAAGCCCACTAGGACAGGGCGGTGTTCTGCCCAAGCGCGGCACACCTTTATCATATTCTTCAACGTGTCCTCCGGCCGGTCCACACAATGGTGACACCCGGGCGTTTCTTCCGCACGAATCCGGTGCAGAAATCACCCGAACTTACCATGTCCTGTGAGAACCTGCGTCATTAGAAAAATGAAGACGCCGTGTTGTCTCCCAGTCCCTTCTCAAAAAGGGGGCTTATCGCCATAATGATGGCATGCCCAGTATTAACACTATAACCACAAAATAGATAAGTACAGAAGACAATCTCATGTATGTACTTCACTTTTTATACCTACGCTCGGTGACGAGCGGGCCGAGACGCTCCGAGATATCGTGTCCGTGAGCAGTGTCTGTGTGCGCGTTGCTCTAGCGCGCTTTGTATGTAGATAGATTGACTTATGTACCCCTATATTTTGTGCTTTAACGCAGCGTCTATTTTACACAGTGCGAACAAATCGTTTGCGATCCAAGAATCGGTAAAATCCCTTATTATTGTTCAGAAATTAGTTGTTTGAATTACTGGGTCAAACGATTAAACTAGTCTTCTAGTAAAATAGACTCGTATAATACCGCCCAGTAATTTAGATAAATGGGATTGCTGTTTTAGTATCGGGATCACTTCATTAAATGCAACAGCTTTGGCTAGTGGTTATTTAATGAATGGCGGAAAATTCGTTTGTTGGACCTTAGGTCCAACAAAGATGAAATTTGGATAATAAGTTTCACTTGGCAATGGGAAGTCTCTAAAGATATGATTAATAATAATGTTATTTATATACTTTATTGTACATACCACACGATACATACGAAAGAAGAAAAAATAATCATACAAACATAATATACCTATATCTAAAGTAGGTGGAAAAATTGTTTGTTTTTATACTGTGTAATAATAAATTAATAAAAAATTAAAAACACCCAGCTTTCACAAACTTGAATAAAAAAATAGACGTTTAAAATATCTATTTTCTTTTAAATTTAAAGCCTTATACATAAATACACTTTGGGACAAAATGTCCCTCAACGTGACCCACAACGGTCAATCAACGTGACGTTGCATCGTTGCTCAGTGTCCCGCGATTTGCCTTCCAACATTTTACAACGCATACATGACGTGTCGCGGGACATATTGTTGGACCAGCATTGCGCGTTACGCGTTAATTGGGGGGACTTTTTGACCTCTAATATATCTGACGCTAAAGGATAACATCAAACCCTAGACAAAAGAATTTACTAAATCAATGTTGTCTACACTAATATTATAAAGAGGTAAGGTTTGTTTTTTTTTTGGTTTGTAGGAGGTAATCTCTGAAAGTACTGGTCTGATAGCTGAAACAGTCACACTACGCTGTCTAGTCTCAAGCTAAGCAGAACTTGTATAATGAGCACTAGACAACTGATAAACATACTTATATATTATATTTCTAAAAATGTACATACATTATATAGATAAATTATACCCAGACACAAAACAAATGATCGTGCTCATCACACATACATTTGTCCTGGGTGGGAATCGAACCCACAACCTCCAGCATGGCAGTCAGGGCCACTAACCATTAACCCTTCAGATACCGTCAATTAGAGACACAATAGTAAGACAATAGATGCGCGGCCACCGGTGGTCGCTTGGGGATTCATGAATTAACCATTATTGACCAACAGGCCAGTCAATGATGACAAACTTACTAACAACTAATTCATGAAAGTACAGGAAACCTAATCAAAATGGGTTCGCAATATGCACAAACATGTAGACATTATACAACGTGTACCTAATATTACTCGTAGGTATAAAGATGTTGGTACAAACAGCGGCGGACGTCAATATATCCGGGTTGGTCCATATTTATCGTATGGACGGCATTCGCCAGATTATGGGAAGTTATTTTGACACCGAGCATACGGTCAACAAGTGAGATCGGAATAGATCGAGATATAACTGTTTTACTTGGCATATTTTGCTGTACAAGGATTCTGATAGAGGGAAAATAAGAAAGATTTTCTTCTTTTTAGTACTTTTGGGTCATGATACTTAATCGTATTCTTGGCCAGGGCTACAGGGTTGTTTGAAAGAGTTACCGGAGCCCTGGAACGCAAAGCGTAGGTAAGTAGCTCAAGAAACATAGATGGGTTTTAGTTAGTAAGTCTGACGCTCTCACTGCATCCAGAATGCGAGAGGGGTGATTTGAAGGTAATCCAATAAAAAAAAAATGTAAATGATATTCTTTCGAGATTACTCGAAAGAGACCCTGGGACGCAAAGCGTAATTGAAGGAGCATAGGTGGGTTTTGGTCATTAAAAGTCACTAACCAAAGCAGGAGGAGTCATTTAGTCAAGTAGTCCTTGATTTCTCACTAAAAATAAAGGTAAGTTTTGTTTCAGGAAGGAAACTGACGTTTTGATAGCTCTTGTTTAGATAGTTATTTATTATTTTTTTATTCTTAATAAAAGGTGCGTTTATAAACAAGTAAATTCACATAGACACTGGAATAACTATCTACAGACCATACAAATAAATATTTGTATCAACGGAGCAAATGCTCTGTGTTGAAATCAAACCCGCAACTCGCAGTGTAGTAGCCAATCACTCAACCACTACGCCAACCATGCCATAATTAGCCGATATTGATCGATAAATCAACCCTTAAGAGGGTCCTTCTCCTCTCGCTTATCGTAAACATTGAAAATGGTTTAAAAGCTGGTTACTTCATTTAATGCAATCCAACGCGATGTTTGACGAAAAGGCAACGCAAAAAAAGAGAGATAACGCCTGGAAACTCTGTTAGTATTCGGTAATTCCGGGATTTACTCGACAATTTCACAAAACTTGCTCCAGGAAATAGCTGTTTTTTTTAAACTCTTAAAAGTTTTTGGAAAAAGTTGTCATCATTTAGAATCTTAATAAAATTTGCAACGTCTCTAGAGGATTACTTTTTTGACTTTTTAATTTTTAGGCAAATTATGAAGTGTCAAAGTTCATACAAAATAGGACATTTTCAGAGGTTTTTACTGGATTCATCATCATCATCATCATTAGCCTTTTAATGTTCCCACTGCTGGGACTCAGGCCTCCTTTCTTGGAGAGGGAATGGGCCATAATCCACCACGCAGGCCCAGTGCGGGTTGGTGAATGTCACATGTCGTCGAATTTTTGGTTCTAAGACATGCCGGTTTCCTCACGATGTTTTCCTTCACCGTTTTGAGAGCAGTGGTGATGAAATAAATTACACAAAGTAATGCGCCTGGCTGGGTTCGAACCCGCGACCTACAACTCGTAAGTCGAGGCCATTACCACTCGGCCACCACTGCTCTGGTTACTGGATTAGTTTTACACAAATTTAGAAATTGGTTTAGATAATATCCACAAGATACTGTGTTTCCAAAATATCGAATGAAAAGTGTGTAATAACGTCATAATCAGTTATGAGCGGTTGTATGAAAAACAGTGAAAATGTGAGTCGTGATGCACCACCTTAAAAGAAAACTTGTGGCTTTTTCAATACCACAGGGGCCCAACAAGGTCGAAGCTTACTGGGGCCAAGGGTTTGTTTCTGAAAGGAAATCTCGAGGTATGAAAAGCAACGAAGGAACAGGATTGGGTTCTCAATCAGTGAAAATCTAACACGCTCTCCCACTTCGTCCAGAGCTGGAGATGTCGAATGAATTTCCCATCTAAAAAAAAGCTTTATCAATGAACGCAGCTACTTACATTACAATATGCAAACAATTTAATAGTAATTGCATAACAATCACAGTAATTAGTCAGAACAAAGACAATGGCTGAGATTGTCGGTCTGACCGACTTCCAGTCAGTTATTATTCCATAGGAGTGGTTGAATTCGCCAGTACTTCGGGTACGGTCCACATGATGACAATGATGTCATGTCGTCACGTAAGGTTGTGTCATACTTGTCATGTCATAATGGAAAGAAAACATTCCGACTGTAGTATGTTAATTTAAGGGTGTTTGGTTATGTGAGATTTGTGTGTGAACGCCCACGGTGTGGCGGAAATTTCAAGATGGGCGACTTTAAGATATGCTTTGTGAGGTAATTAGTTTCTAGAGCGGCAAGGTTTAAAAGACTAAGCCACACTAAGCTGTGTGAGTGAAATCAACTCTAGCCCTATCCCCATCGAGCCAGAGTTGCCGCGGCCCTAGACCGGCTAGACTGCAAAGAGTAAACCAAAGGAACATAGGTAAATTTCAGTCAGTAAAAGTCTGACACTCCTATTTATTCTATCCAGAATAGAGATTAGATTAATTTAGACTATGACTGAAATGATAAGTCCTCTTCTCCGCTTCTCCTTCTTTCGCTGTGCCCGACAGGGTCCATGGTTGTTTCTTTTGACATGTTCATATGTAAAAAAAAACAATCATGAACCCTGTGCTTACATTGTGGAATGCAATAAAGAATTGAGTACTGTGTATGGAAGGAGTCCTTAGGTGATCTCCAAGTAAAAAAAAAAACTTTTCCGAAAATGTAGAATTGGAAATATTGATTCAATTTAAAACATCAAGCAAAGATGCATTTACAAAGTAAATTACATTAAGCTTTACATTAAGTTTTCAAACTGTGAACTTTTTCAAGTTCAAGGTTAAACTCCATTCTCATATGACACACATTTCATTATGTTTTGATTCACAGATGTCGTGTTAAGTCATAAATTTTATTTGTAAACGTAACATTTGAGGCGAGATGGATTTTGATATCAAAAGATGACAAATAAAAAATAATATTTCCAACTAAAAAAAGACAAGTATGTAGTTACAGCAGTCATATCGTTAGTTAAGTAAAATTGAAATTACCTACAATATATCGATATTTATCCGATTAGCCGACTAATTTAGGTAATTTTAACTTGTATAGTTAAACACGTCGTTTATAATACCTACAAATGTGCATACAATCTAGAAAGATATTAAACTAGATAAAATTTTTAACTTTCTGATTATTTTTTCATCCTACTCAATGAAACTCGCTGTACTACTAAAATTATCAAAGGTATCATAGATCTTACGTCTCGTTATCGTGTCTATGATATTCCTAATCCCTGATATCTTATCAATGATTTAGATGGGAACGGATGGAATAAATTCTATGTTGTCTATTCTATCTAAACACGACACGAATGGACTATTTCCCATCACTGTCAGGCCTAGTAAATTATAGTAAGCATTCTTATTAAAAACAAACAAAATAAATAGACGGGGTTATTATATAACAGTAGACCTTGGATATGGAAAAGCCTAATTTTCAGTTTAATTTAATTACATCTCACTAGTAACAAGCTTTTAATGAAAATCATTTTTTCATAGAAAATTTTTATAGCTCAGTATATCTATATAATTAATACTCGTCGAGACGAATCATACGAACCCAAACTCGATGGGGTTGTGTCGTTTAACCACCAATTTCCTATAGCCACTTTCCGGTTCCATCATCAGATTAGCTCCATGTGATAATTTTGCATTGTCGTCTGATTTACACAAGCTTGCAAAATTTAGGCACAATCGGTAACGGGGAAGTGGGTCAAATTTAATTTGCAAGATTTGATTACAGACAAACATCGGGACAGGTGAAACTAAATAAAAGCGTTTAAAAAGGCGATTTTTTGTGTTTAGTTCTTCTTCACGTTCGAACAAAGCTACCACCTCACGAATAAAACCGTTTCTGAAACTGCCGAAAATTTGGTTGAGAATACAGCTAAAAGAGTGTAGGCAAATCCCCACCAGTGGGGTGGGGATTTGCCTACACTCCTTTAAGTTTGAGCAAAAGGCAGAAGGCAAAAATTTGTGAGTGTATGTTTGTTATTTCTTGACGTTTGAACGGCTTAACGGATTTGGATGTAATTTGGCACACGGGTAGACCATGTTCTGAAATAGCCCAAATAATATTTTTTTCTCAATGTGTAATTATTCTACTTTCAAACGAGTGAAGCCGCTGACAGTAGCTAGTTAGCTTATAATATTTAACTATAGAGAAGGGTAACCACATTTTGTGGAACGCTGAAACAAATATTCAATTCGTGGGTGGTAAACTAACACCTCAATTTTTATTGAACCAAATCTCCAACATAACCAACACTCGTACCAATTAAAAACAAAATTACAGTTATTAAAAAATTATCAATTCTCAACCAATTAACCCATCAATCATGGCCATAAAAATTACGAAGAAATCCAGGTGCGGTCTGCGGTGCACCCTGAGACTTAACCGTATAATGGTCACGCGCTTGGTACCCCGGACCCGCGCTATAACCCCAATTTTACAACATAAGCTATTGAGATGAATTACACCAATTACTTTTATGGTCGTTTACACAAAGGGCCTCTGTTATCTGAATTGTAAACATATTAATAATTCTGAGTCAGTGCTACCGTGCGGGCTTCAATGGCCGACACATTTGCATATTTCACTCGTAAATTAGATTCACGTTAATGTTGATAAGTTAATCTAATTAATGTTTTTGGGTAAATTATAATTTTAATTTGGTGAGAACGCGTTGTGACTTGTAGTATTTGTTGTAAATGAGTCTGTTTGTTTCGTTAAATGTCGCTTTTTTATAATTTGGGATGTTAATTGTATAATTGGATAAAATTATCAAATTATTACAGTCACCATTATTGTATATATCTTCATTTAAACGTTATTACCAGAGTAACGTTATCATAAAGCTTACATAAACAGCATTGAACTCAACATTATTTTTTTTATGCACCTGTCATATTTTTTCTGCACGACCCTTGGTTGACTGGTAGTGAATGCCTTAGTCCGCCTTTGTATCTTTGTGTTACATAAATAAAACTGTAAACTAGAACGCCATGGTAAAGTTACAGCAGCTTATTACAAGTTAGTTAGTTAGCCCATTTATGTCCCACTTCTGGGCAAAGGCCTTCTCTCCCTTTTCCACACACGTCTGTCTTGGGCCATTACGGGCCAGTCCCTCCAGTAATTGTCCAGCTCATCTCTGAAGTGGGATTGGACCGGACATGTTTGCTGCATGTCGGATGAGCTGTGTGCACTTATTGGGTCACATTAAGCGCAAAATGACATCGCGGCTGACCAAGGCGAAGATAGAGAGATGAGCTGGACAACTATTACAAGTAGGTACACGAAATGATTACCGGAACCGCGTACCGGAAGACGCAACGTTGGAAGGCCTCTAACAAGGTGGTCTGATGACCTAGTGAGGATTGCGGGAAGCCGATGGATGCGAGACGCGCAGGAGCGTTCGTTGTGGCGACGCTTGGGGGAGGCCTATGTCCAGCAGTGGACGTGTATCGGCTGAAATGATGATGATGATGATGATGACACGAAATGATTTACTAACTAATCTAAACCAACACTCATCTAGGAACACAAATTGATACCATAAACTATACAAACACATTAACAGACGCAACAGGTACCTAACCCCTAAACTAAGAGCAGTAGCATTTAGATAATATAACCCGGAACCGACCGAGGGCGCCGGAAAAGATTTTATCACCGCAATAACTAATGCCACTGTATCTATCGCCCGGTAACACACTTCATATAAATAAATACGAGCGTCATTTTAGGGTTGCTTCGGTCCCAGGTGGTTGAGAATGTGGCTTTTTTTTGGTTGGTTTTGACAAACAATACCCTTTGTTAGGTGGGAAGTTATCCTATGATTTTCTCCGTCCTGGGGCAGAGCGAAAGGAGTCAAAATTTTACTGACTAAAACCCACTACTGTTCCTTCTTTTCCTTCGTTCGAGGTCCCCAGGATTCTCTTTGGCACAACTTATGCCCCAGTAGGCTACGACCCTGCTGGGCCCGCACGGTTAGTTGACATGATGATGTATTTCCCCGCAATAGACGTGATAATAGCCTGCTATGTCAGGAGCCAGCTAAGACAGCACTTATGCGCAAAAGTGTCTACTGCATGGCTCCAGTCATTTATAATAAGATGCCTAAGAGTTGGAAAGAGCTTCCATTATCATTATTTAAAAAAAAACTTCGAACCTTTTTAGTGGTGAAAGCATATTATAACTTCAGTGAGTACCTGAATGAGAAAGATTTTTTAAGTATAGAATATAATGGTTTAAAAAATTAATAGTAGTGTTTTAAGTTAATTTTAATATTTTCTTTGTTATTGTTTACTTGTTAATACTGCATTGTGTATTATTTTAAAATTGTATTTGGTGGTAGTGTGTTAAATTTTATGTCTTTTGCATGCCTACATGGTAAAATATGGCTGAACTTGTTACCTATATTTTTCTGTCATCTTTACTGCTACCCATATTTGCAAAATAAAAGTATCTTTATCTTTATCTTTATCGCCTTGAGGCGCGCGTTGATCACTACGCTCCATCTACGACTCGAGTTCGGTCCGTATGGTTCCCTGTCAGCCGGATAGTGAGCGACTCATGCTCGCCGTCCGTAAGCCCTCGACTACGGATTATTTTTGAATTCGAAGTATTCAAGTGAATTTATTTCAATACGATTATTTTAGACACTCAATCAAATTGGCTTTCGAATCGGAACCGTAAAATAGCTTCTTTGCATCACGACTATGGTGTAAGTGCTTGCTTACCATTTTAAGAAATTCTTAAGACTTTCGCGAATGCAAACGATCAGTTTGCCCTCTGTGTTCCTCATCAGTAAGACTATGAAATTATCTGTAATTTTCATTTTCAAGCAAGCCTTTTGGATACATTGCTCTTAGCAAGAAAATATGCAATGTTTCAAAAACATTGACTGTTTTTTTTAATGTTTACACTCTATGATCATCTATTAGGTACTACAGATATTAGAAACCTTTACCAATAATCAAAAAATTACTCATCACGCCTGGCCCTGCATTCGCCAAAAACTTGGACAGATGTGACATAATTTCGTCTATAATATTTAAGTCAGTGTTATCGAGAAATTCAAATCAATAAAAATGGATTACCAATAAAATTATCTAATTTTTTTACTGGTATGGTAACCCTCAAACTAATCGTGTGTGGTTCAAATCATAGGTATTTATCGGCAGTTAAAGCGATCGTTTACCTTTGAACCAGATGAGGTGAACTTGAACCAGTCCTAATTATAGACACAGTTCACTATTCAGATACTGAAATAACTACGGTTAGTGAAAGAATATTGTAGGTAAAGTAAGCTGCACTTAAACTCAAAAATAACCATTAATTACTTTAACCTAATTTGAAACATGACCTATGAATTAAACCACTGTTGGAAATAACGGTAATGAAGAAGGAGGAACTCATTTATTTTACTTTTTATGTACACATGAAAAAACCTAAAACAGAAATAGACATTAGTACAAAGGTACTACTTATTTCCAAAGAAATTTCTTCCAGCAGACCTAAGAAAGTAGAAATTAAAAGAAAAACTGAAACTTTGTGGTTCAACGAGATATAAGATTATTTATTTCTCTACATACATTAGATAGTTGGAGAGGAAGAGGATGGTCAAAGAAAAGTTGAATAGATAATGTGAGGAATGATATGAAAATGGAAAACAAACAAGTAACACTAGATAAGGGCAAAAGATATGATGATGACAGTAAATAGATCATCAGACCATTTAAATGACATAACAATACAAATCAAATTAAAGCGAATCAACCATTAAAACCTTTGACGATAAAAGGGCAAAGAAAGCAACAAAATCCCATTAATCATTATCTGCACAAATTGCACAAGCCAATTAACCACTTGCAACAACACAATGCAGACAAAGGGGACATCACTAACAATACAGATTTAAAACAACAAAAGAACTAACAAAATAAATCGTGCACGAACGACTAGTTTGGTCCAATTAAACTCGTCTCTCATTTAGTATCGATTTGGACCCGTGATCTCATTCCGATCCAGAAACCAAGTGATTTATCGTCAGATTAGGCCGTGTCGATCGCTGACGCAACTGGCCACCCATCCGTGACCGTCGAACACTCCCTGATGACTGCTACTCTTGTACCCAATGTGTCCTATTTTTACACATGGCAATGTGAACTGAAAAATGCGATTGAATGACGCCATGCGACTGTTTACTTAAGATTTGTAAACATTATTCTGTCAAGAGACGCCGTTATTGATACTGGTGATGTTTGTCTGGGTCGTTCAAGGTTTTAGGCTTTATTTTTAAGATAATTAAGACATAGCGGTCATATCCTATTAATATTGTATTTGACTGGCCTGTTAGTTTAGTGGTTAGTGAGCCTGACTGCTATGCTGGAGGTCGTGGGTTCGATTCCCACCCAGGACAAAAGTTTGTGTGATGAGCATGATCATTTGTTTTGTATCTGGTTGTAGTGTATCTATAATATGTATGTATTTAGAAATATATAAGTATGTTTATCAGTTGTCTTGTACTCATAACACAAGCTCTGCTTAGTTTGGGACTAGACCGCACTGTGTGATATTGGTGGAATATTATTATTATTAAAACGCAAAAGTGTGTATGTATGGTATGGATGTGTGGATACATGAATGTCTGTTACTCTTTCACGCATAAACTGCTAGATGGATTTCGATGAAACTTGGTACACGGGTAGAAAGTATCCTGGAATAGCACATAGAATACTTTTTATCCCTTAAATATGTTCCTTGGAATAATTTTCTACTATTACCTACGCTTGCAGCAGCTAGTATCTTATTTGTATTCTTCTTCTTCTTGTGTTCTTCTGTGTTTCTTCTGTAATCCATTATGCCATCTGGCGTAATAAAAAGTGCAAGCAAGATTCAATTTATTTATCCTTACATTATAACATTTTTTTTAACCAAAATCATAATCATTTTACTCAAAGCGTAAAGTCAAAATGAAACATCTCATGATGGGATAGACAAATATATACACTCTCACATATCAACAGTTATATTACAAATCCAGACACCAGTCTGCCTTGTTGGTATACTTTATTGAACTCTCGTAAAGTAGTGGGCAAATATTCTTCCCCATAAATTGTTATTGAAGTGATAATGGTCCGGTCACGTCGCCGATCGGGAAACGTCGAGTGTAATGGATTACCGAAGTAAACGATCGTTCTCCGACAGTCGAATGCATTGCGTTAGGTCACTTGATCCTACTGCGAAATTGGACGAATTGTTTTATATAAAGAGAATGCGATGCATTTAGTATTGCTTTTGATGTTAAACTCGGTGATTCGATTTTCAAATTGAAAGAGAATACAGAGATAAAAAATAATGCGTCACATTCAGGTGAGAGAGAAGCAAGTTAACCTAACCTTACGCTAGATCCATCTTATATAATTTTGAAGTTTCATCTACGACGTCATCACGTATCGCTACAAGGAGTTGTCAGCAAGCCTAGGTGCCCAGCACGGTCGTAGCCTACTGGGACTATGGGTGATGCGAAAGAGATCCCCGGGGCCCTGGAACAATGGCAAAGAAGGAACAGGAGTGGGTTTTTGTCTGTAAAAGCCTGACACTATCTCGCGCTCCGCCCAAGAGCGGGGTATGTCATTGGATGATTTTCCCACCTACAAAAAAATTTTAATACAGAGAATAACCCCTCTACCCCCCCCCCCCTCACCCCCCCCCCCTACCCCTCTATTGTAATTTATTTCTGTACCTCAAAGGTTTGCTGGGAGGAAATTAACTTTAAGTTAAGCTCACCTATGTATATGAACTCCATTATCGTTGTATATAAGTTTATAGCTTTTAACTTGCATCTTCCTTAGTTTTCTATGATGTTCCCTGACGTTTCAAATTTAAATCAACCTAAGACCAATATGCCGCCCAAACGGATGTTCGTGCAAATTCAAAGTCGTAAAGTCCATACATTTTAATAGACAACAAGTCCCTTTATGGCCTGGATTAAAGTATATTTTACTGCAGGTAAATTGTTTTGTCAGGGTTGCCCTATACCAACACTACAGTTTTATCTGTAGATATTCAGTTTTGCAGAATTTTACCCAGTTGGGTTAGGTACCAAATCTACAGATTTTTTATTGTTGATAGGGTCGCGCTTGACTAGTATAATATGGAAAGTGACGATGTGGTCGATGATAGTATCCCCGCACACACAAAAAGAAGCCGCTTCAAGCTTCTTTTTGAGACGGCCTTTTTTGTGGCTCGTGTGCGGCGATGCCACCACAAAAAAAAGCTTGAAGCCGCTTCTAGCTTTTTATTCGTGGCGGCGATTTTTTGCGGCGGCCAAGATGCCACGCCATTCGCGCATTTAATTCTTTTTCGTCAGAGTCTATTATGATACTGCACGCATGACCACAAGCTGTCGCGCGCTTCAGCTTTTTTGTGCCCCATGTACGGGGACTCATAGAATCGTACTTAACTTATTACACCTTCGCTTGTTTGACTGACCGACATTTTGACAATTCAAAAGTGCCTATAATTGGTCGATTTGAAATAAACGTCGCTAATTTCTTTAGATGATTTATTTACAGGATTCTTTAGTAATCGGTTTAAAATGATTATCATATATTTTTTTGTTATTACTAGACAAAATATTTGTTTTTGTTTTATATTCACAGTTTTTCCCATTTTTGTGCAGGGTTGAGTAATTTTTCTCTAGACTAAGGTTGGCAACACAAGTTCTTATCTAATCTGTATCGAATCTCCAGAGATACAAACTACGCGGAAGTTACGGGACGTTTCAAATATTCAAATGCGGCTGAGATAAGGACAAATTTAATGATACAATAGGACAAAGACTAGAGTTATGGTGCAAGGTATGCTTAGAAGTTTATGTTTTAGTTAGAGTTTTGTGGGATATTTGATCTGGATTTGTTTTGCAAATCTTTCGGTCTTTATTTGAACCTATTATTTTGTATGTGAAATTTTCAATTGATGCAGAATTAGCATTTCCGTAGATCGATACATTTCCTTCCAATTGGAATGTTGCTGCTATGACCTATAAAATCATTAAAGGTGCAATGAGGTGCTTTCTACTTGTACCTAAGAATCTTTTGCAAAATTATTAATGTAACAATGGACCTTTTTTTTAAATAATAATAGTTGGTTGCAGCATTAATATAGCTTTCTATCAATCAATTCTAACTGGAGTAGTTTTTAAATTTCCCACTAATTCTATTTTTTTTTCTCAAACATTAAGTTAGCGGTACTTCGAGTTGGTGAATCCAGAAGTCAGACCATTATTCGTGTAGGCATTGCACAAATATATCGACAATAGAACTTACTCATCATCATCATCATATCAGCCGAATTACTTCCACTGTTAGACATAGGCCTCCCCAAGAATCGCTACAACGACCGGTCCTGTGCGTCACGCGTCCATCAGATTCCCGCGACCCTGACCAGATAATCGGTCCACCTTGTTACGTCTTCCGGTACGTGGTCGCCACTCCAGAACCTCTTGTCCCTATTGACCATAGAACTTACTAGTCTACATACAACTCTATCTTGACATAAAAAATAATAATAATGCACATTCTATAATGAAATGAAAGGTAAAAACTATACTAGAAGACCGGTACTGATACTGAAAAAATACAAAGTAATACTTACCTAGTTATTAACAACTTTTTTGCGAGGTAATACTAACTTAGCAGCACTACTACCTACAGCTTTCTATCAATCAATCAATTAAACATTCACGTAATCGGATCACCTCCAGTCCACCTAGCCAAGTTGCAACCGTTTCGCTTGCGTCGAACGTTTCGAGTTGACCTAGCCGCCAATTATTTTGTTCTGACCACGTGACTGAGCGTTGAGACGACGTCGTTCCCGTACATTTGAAGCTTTCTACTAGCGTTAACTATTGTAGATTAGCAACTTGGCTTGGGGTACTGGTAAACAAGAAACAATTACCTATATCTCTTCAATATCTCTGGTTTTATTAGTTCAAACCTGTATTTATTATTATTATTTATTTCCTTACATTTTGTTTTAAAGCTTTAAGTTCATAAGGCGTGGGCATGCGGACGACCAGCAATGGGTAGCTCGCCGTCCGGCCGTCCGGTTACCGTCCGAACCAAGCCTGGTCGTCAATGGCGCGTAGTGTTCTGCGCGCGCCTCAAAGAGATGTCAGCAAATCGCTGCAGGACCGAAGCTTACTAGTGCTATGGGTTGTCCGAAAAGGAACCCTGGGGTGCTGCTACACAAGGCAAAGATAGGATTGGGTTTTAGTCAGTAAAAGTCTGACACGCCCTCTCACTCCACCTCAGAGCGGGAGAAGTCATTAGATGTATTCCCACCTTAAAAAAAAGCTCTTTTTTAGTTTTTTTATTTTTATTTTTTTCGTCTTTAATGAAATCGCTAAATTACTATTTCACACCAAAACTGCTTTAAAATACATTATTAACTAAACTATTTCCTACAAGCTAAGGTATGCATATGTTATTTTAATAAGGCATTAGCCAGCGATCTTATCGCTCACTTAGTATTCAGAAGCGCCCTCTATCGGCGACATAAAGTACTAGCGCCGTTTGTGATGGAAATTATAATTATCATTTGACACTTCGATAGGATATTAAGAGCCCTTTGTATTATATTTATATTTGTATAATGTTTGTATTGTTTGGTCAGTTCGATATGGCGCCGTTCTTAGTTTTGGATTGCCGAATATTGAAGCCCTTTAGGGCTGATGTCGCATAATTCATAACTCGTACTTAGGTAGGTCGATTCGCAGCGGGCTTGTTTGAAAGAGTCACCGCGGTTCTGAAACGCAATTGGCTACTGAAGAAACCGGAGTTGGTTAAGTCAGTAGATGACTGTCTCTCTCGTTTCACCTAGTGTGAAAGAAGTTATATTTTGATAATTGAATAAAAGCAGGCAGGTTCAAAGAAAAATAACTTACATTTTATGGTTATCTACTAATAAAAGGGTACGACACAGAAATCAAACAAAACTTCTTTCTTTTCAAATGAAATTTTAAAAAAAAATATTATCTATCTAATTTGGCGCATACTCGTACTTAAAGCTGAAGAAATTAGAGGACATAGAGAAAATAATAATAATAAAAACTGTTATTTCAGACCATTTTAGATCCATTACATACGCGTACATAGTCTATTAGTTTAAATGTCTAAAAAGCACAAAAAAGTACACAGACAAACCCGGATTACGTAATTAACATTCTTTCTGCCATAATAACTGTCAAAAGTCTAAAAATACTTATTATATTTGGGATTGACCATAACACATTTCAGTAGCATAATCCCACCCATCTCAACAAGTTTATGATTTTTCACTCCAAGCCTAGAATATTAATTTTACCTCCACCTTCTAAGGTGAGGTAGATTGTAATCTAGACCTAAATAAACATATATAAGTTAAGACAACAACGGTCCATTTAGACCTGGAATTAAACCAATTTATTCTCAACAGTAACCAATTTAAATGCTGAAGGTATACACAGCAGGGAAAATAACGTACGAAATATAAATTCTAAACGTGCGGAATGCTTGAGAACGACCACCTATCATGTTGGGTACGAACTGGAGCAGCCAGATGATGCTGCCAACTTAATATTAAGTACTACTACTAGGAATGTATGTTCTAACTGTACCAGATTTTTTCACTGATCAGATCATATTTTTACAAGCTTTTATTTAGTTTCACCTGTCTCGATGTTTGTCTGTCATCAAATCTTGCAAATTAAAGACCCACTTCCCGGCTACCGATTGAGCTAAAATTTTGTATGCATGTGTAAATCAGATGACAATGTAAAATTATTATAAGAAGGAGCTGATCTGATGATTGAAACGGAAGGTGGCTATAGGAACTTGGTTGCTAAACGACACAACTCCATCGAGTTTGAGCTCATATGATTTGTATTGACGAGTATTAATTATATCGGTATATCGAGCCATAAAAGCTTGCTATGAAAAATATATTTTCTTTTAAAGCTTGTTTCTCATAAACATTCATTAAGGTGGTGCATCATGACTCACATTTTCACTGTTTTTCATATAACCGCTCATAACTGATTATGACATTATTACACATTTTTCATTATCATTTATCTATAATATGTATGTATTTAGAAATATATAAGTATGTTTATCAGTTGTCTAGTACCCATAACACAAGCTCTGCTTAGCTTGGGACTAGACGGCGCTGTGTGACGGTTGTGGAATATATTATATTATATATATTATTATTATATTAGATATTTTGGAAACACAGTATCTTGTGGATATTATCTAGGTTTCTATAGAAACCAATTTCTAAATTTGTGTAAAACTAATCCAGCAAAAACCGCTGAAAACCTCCTATTTTGTATGAACTTTGACACTTCATAATTTACCTAAAAATTAAAAACTATAAAAACATAGAAGCCTTGCAAATTTATTAAGATTTTAAATGACGACAACTTTTTCCAAAAACTTTTAAGGGTTTAAAAAAAACAGCTATTTCCTGTAGCAAGTTTTGTGAAATTTTCGAGTAAATCTCGGAATTACCGAATACTAACAGAGTTTTCAGGCGTTATCTCTCTTTTTTTGCGTTGCCTTTTCGTCAAACATCGCGTTGGATTGCATTAAATGAAGCAACAAACTTTTAAACCATTTTTGATGTTTACGATAGGCGAGTGGAAAAGGACCCTCTTAATGCAAGTCTTGTCTTGTCTTCGGAAGTCAGTCTAATTTGGTACAAAAAAAGTCTGATTTGGTAATTTTAGACCATCATACGTGTAAGTTTTTACTGAAATATCGACAACAAAAATTTACCAGTCTGCAAAAAAGCCAATATTTCACAAAAACTTACACTTCTGAAACGAATCAGTTGTTTCTTATGAAGAAAAACCGGCAAAATCTCTTTCTTATTATAAACAGTAATGATAATGGTGTAAGTTAACACCTTTAAAAGTAAAGTGTAAAGAAAGAGTAAATCTAGAAGATCAATATTGAACTGAAAATAATGCAATACCATACCCAGTTATTAACGAACCTACAAAACAAACTATACTGCAATGAACAGAACTAAACGAAATTCAGCACAATACTGCCAAAACACTGGATATCAGTTTTAACTACTACCTTTAAAGTCCGACTGGTCATCGCAGAATCAAATTAGTATAATTCCACAGGTTTACGACTCTCGAGTCACAAGATGAAAGGTCTATACTTAACCAGTGTAAATAAAGCCTTTGTTTCTCCACATTTAATATCTAAGCCGACTACAAATAAACGTATGATTACAGAAACACTACGGTCTAAAGCTAAGAATTAAAGACAGCTCGCAATAAAACCCGTAACGTTGTTGTCAAAGCTTTTCGAAGTGAAAGCGTTTCTTTGTCCAACAGAGATGAGTCGACAATCACAACCGTTGAATTATTTCCCCGAGGAACATTTTCGTCACTCTGTAAATTCGTACAAAGCATTCCCAAGCTGAATAAATGCAATAAATCATGTGAGTAATACTACACAGGGTGTTTACAAGATGTTGAGTAGAATTGTTATTGTTGCAGGTTCCTCGCCTGTTCGCGAGACCCACTCACACACGCACAAACCACGAGCACCGAGGTTGGACGACCGGTGAGTTATGACGTCATCAATTATTATCCTTTGATGTTGACTTACACTGATCTCAGAGAAAGCTTTCTTAACAAATTGCCTCTTCCAGTGTATTGCAACATTGATAGCTCTTTGACTTTAATCATTTGTTCCTGTATGCTTCTGTAAATAAGCAATAGAATAATATCGAATGTAAAGGTATGCTATACATTTGAATGTATGTGTGTCTCTTTATATGATGCAGCTATATTCACAGCGACGTGACTGAAATTCGTTTCACCACTGTCCACTACATAACAATTCAAACAATGTAGCCTATAAGACTGAACATCTGGGCCAATTTAGGCACAATTTCGACAATGATATGGCCAAGTGGAACATTTCGTACAACGTCAATGACCCATCAATCTATCCGCCATTCATTTAATAGAAATGGGTATTGGTATCAGCTGAATCAATGTTTCCTTGACTGCTGTTGTGATTTCAAAATTTGATACACGAATGTACCAACCATATCGAACCATAGTTTAGAAATTTTTGTCTTAACTAAAGATGTTTTTTCAGCAGGCCTGTATTTAGGAAGTACATTGGGGCACGTGTCATAATGCTTCTACAGGTACTATAATTTGATCCCTGAGGAGCATACTCTATTTTTCACATCTATTGTAAGGACCCTCTTAATGCAAGTCTTGTCTTGTCTTCGGAAGTCAGTCTAATTTGGTACAAAAAAAGTCTGATTTGGTAATTTTAGACCATCGTACGTGTAAGTTTTTACTGAAATATCGACAACAAAAATTTACCAGTCTGCAAAAAAGCCAATATTTCACAAAAACTTACACTTCTGAAACGAATCAGTTGTTTCTTATGAAGAAAAACCGGCAAAATCTCTTTCTTATTATAAACAGTAATGATAATGGTGTAAGTTAACACCTTTTAAAAGTAAAGTGTAAAAATTTGATACACGAATGTACCAACCATATCGAACCATAGTTTAGAAATTTTTGTCTTAACTAAAGATGTTTTTTCAGCAGGCCTGTATTTAGGAAGTACATTGGGGCACGTGTCATAATGCTTCTACAGGTACTATAATTTGATCCCTGAGGAGCATACTCTATTTTTCACATCTATTGTAAGGACCCTCTTAATGCAAGTCTTGTCTTGTCTTCGGAAGTCAGTCTAATTTGGTACAAAAAAAGTCTGATTTGGTAATTTTAGACCATCGTACGTGTAAGTTTTTACTGAAATATCGACAACAAAAATTTACCAGTCTGCAAAAAAGCCAATATTTCACAAAAACTTACACTTCTGAAACGAATCAGTTGTTTCTTATGAAGAAAAACCGGCAAAATCTCTTTCTTATTATAAACAGTAATGATAATGGTGTAAGTTAACACCTTTTAAAAGTAAAGTGTAAAAATTTGATACACGAATGTACCAACCATATCGAAGCATAGTTTAGAAATGTTTGTCTTAACTAAATCTGTTATTATAGCAGACTTGTATTTAGGAAGCACATTTGGGAACGTGTCTCCATCATGCTTCTACAGGTACTATAACTTGATCCCTGACGAGCATACTCTATTTTTTCACATCTATTGTAAGACAAAGCAAGTACATGCTGTGCATACTGGCCACCGTGAGTGGTGCTGTACGGCCACCGGTCCATGATAGGTACAGGTCGCGTGATGTTATCAAACGAATCATTTGTTAAGGTCTTATACTGAAATCACATAAGTCTCCAGTGACTACCGTTAGCAATAGTAGATATATGGCCCCAGCCCACCGCCTTTAATAATTTACTATAGGTTCGATGACACCTTGTTGTTTTAGAGCACATGGTTTGAAAAATTAAATTTATCCGAAATTTAACACACTGAGTTAAATTTTTGAAAATTTTTTGCTCTCTTCTGAATCTAAAGAAGCTAAAAGTTTCGAGTTTGCTTCGCCCGTTCATAAACCACCGTCAAAGTACAATTACTGTTTGTTCATGCTGTCGATTGAATATGCAAGTGATCAGCGTGATTATTAAAATATTTATTGGGCTGTTATCCTTCCGGTCGTAAAAAATCTCACCTAGCACTCAGTTACGTAGCTTACTTTCTATCGCAATCGAAAGTGATTAGAATAAAAATTAAAATTTCATATAGGTACCTTAGCTTACCATATAATTAGGCTATAAATAAAGCAAAAAATCGTATGAACTACAATTTTAAGTTTTTTTTTTTTAATAATAAAATTAATCTCATATACTGCAAAAGAGAGATGCCACTAATAAATTCAGGCCCGGTCCCCGGTCCCCGGTCCTGACTATATACTGAAGCACGCATGTCTGAATTTATTGTTAAATAAAGCTTTTAGCCTTGACATAATAACAGATTTCAAACGAAAACAGTTTAATAAGTTTACAAACACTAATCAATAACCACATCAAAGAAATCAATCAATTCATGTAATACGAGGAATTTCAAATATGTTAACATTAAGCTTTTGAGCTAGTGAGTTATTAGTGCAATACATAAAATACCAAAATCAAGGTAACAGACATACAATATTGTAATGTAATCCAAGAAACAGATTTTCAATCACAAGGCTAGATTTCGTCACGGTGAAGCTATAAATGAACACATAGGCGCCGATCACAACAGGAGCTGCCGTCAGTTTCCAGCCGTTATATAATCTCTTTTTGCTTCATTCTTCCCTCATCCTAAGGCAATCTTAGAGACTGGGCTGGATGAGTAATGACCCATCTAGACAATGGGCTAATCATCATTTTCATTTCAGCCGAAAAACGGCCACTCTTAGACATAAGCCTCCTCCAAGTCTTGTCACAACGACCGTTATGGTGCATTTTGCAACCATTGAACCTCACTAGGTCTACTTTTTGGACGCTCTGTCTTCTGGCTACAGTTGCTGAACTAAATTTCATCTGCTATAAACATTTTTAGGTTAATTTATCCAAGAACTCCCAGAACTTGTTCATAACTGATGATGATACAAGTTTAAGATTCAGTCTCTTGATCCGACCCTGCTGTAAAAAACGGTACGGAGCAGTGTCATAAACTTCAACACTCCTAACGCGTAATGCTTACAAACCTTGAAAAATATCTTTCAGGTGCAGAGAACGACAGAAGCAATTCGAACGAACGCGACGACGATGTACGCGTGGAGCTCGTGGGGCACCTGGAGCCCCTGCTCCAAGACGTGCGGGGGAGGAGTGGCTGTCCAGGAGCGACACTGTCTGCCCAGGGATCCGGCTAGGTAAGGATAGTTGTAGGTCTTACAAAGGTCCGTAATTAGATGTAAAACTTTTTTTATTTTTGTCAATAGACAGTTATGTGGCTTCTTAAGCAGTTTAAGCGTCTTTGGCGCAAACCCGCACCAGCTTCGTATAAAAATATCTGTCTATGGGAGGATCGCTGCGGTCCCCAGAGTCTTACTTCGTCTGTCAATTCACACAAAAACAAGATCAGTTGTCTAGTTTAATTACAAAAATATTGTTAATTTATATTAGCTATCTATCTATTAGCTATTCGTCTTTTAAAATTCAAGGTACAATATTCAAAATTGAAGAATTATTGTTTGAATTTTATACATATAACACGCTCTCATATATCTAGGAAATGCAACTTATTCTAGGTGTCCCCCCTCCCCCTTTTTGTTTTGAGGTGTGAAATCGTCTTTTAGCTTCTCCCGATCTGAATGAAGCGAAAGTGCGGGTCACACTTTAATTAATCAACCAATATTTCTTTAAATTATGAATCCCCAAGCGACCACCGGTGGCCGCGCATCTATTGTCTTACTATTGTGTCTCTAATTGACGGTATCTGAAGGGTTAATTGCGTATTACGTTCCAGGGTCACGGTAACTCTCTAGGGTGTCAGTCTTACTAGAACCCTTTAGTTTTGCTTACGTTACCCGTTGTTCATCGTACACAAGCTTGCGCCGATGTTGACCGCCATGCAGTTCATCCGCCCCTTTGTCAATTGTAAAGTTTGCCGTAGTAAACTAAAAATTTAAAACTTTTCAAAATCTATCTTTTATAAATCTGCAATACAACAAATACCAATTACAAATGTCGCTAAAGAGTTAAATTAGTAAAAACATCAAACCCAATAAAAGAAGTGTCAATAAAACAAAAACCATTATAAAGCCATTACAATCAGTTACAACACACCGGCACCAACCAATTCGAAGCGACGATAAAATTCCAATAAATACGTCATTATTCTAATTTCTCAAAGGTCTTAAAAACCGTATTCGTGTTGTACAATATAAAACAAACAAACAAATGAACACGTGAGGACGTGAGGAAGATTAATGTGTTAAGTTTTTTGTATTGTTCGTGAGGTTTTGTATTAATTGTTTCATTATAGAGCCTCTATTAAGATACGGTGGTACTAATTTTATTTGACCGACTGGCCCGTTATGATACGGGGGTGTGTCGTTTGATCGTGAGGGTACTAATTTTATTTGACCGACTGGCCCGTTATGATACGGGGGCGTTTCGTTTGATCGTGAGGATACTAATTTTATTTGACCGACTGGCCCGTTATGATACGGGGGTTGGTCGTTTGATCGTGAGGGTACTAATTTTATTTGACCGACTGGCCCGTTATGATACGGGGGTTTGTCGTTTGATCGTGAGGGTACCAATTTTATTTGACCGACTGGCCCGTTACTCTAGTGGCTGGTGGCAGTAGTAACCCTGTCTGCTATGCTATGGTTATAGATTCGATTCCCAGCCAAGAGAAATTATTTGTTGTGCGTTTGTGTGATGAGCACGATTATTACATAATTGGTTCTGTGTCTAGGTGAAATAAATTTATCTATAATAGTATGTATGTATGAAAATAACATAATAATAATATTTCGAATAAATATGTATTTTGGAACATGCTGTAGTGTGTATAAATTATGTCGTATTAATATGTAGGTCATAGTTTTGATTCTAGTTTTTTTTTTCTTTGTTCTAACCGCAAATAATGAGACCGCATATAAGCAACGGCAAAATTAGTAAGTTAGGATTTCATTAGAAAGAGCCATAAAAAGCTTAACGAGATTTTTTTGGTTGTTTTTTATGTCGATTAGAAAACACAAAATCTCATTGGCAAACTTACCTTTATTATTGTGTTTTATATTAAGTTATTATTATTAGTCCAGTTGTTGGAGCTCATTACGGGGTGTAACTGTTTTTTTTTTCAGGATTTTAGAATTGATAATTTTGTCGATTTCGACTCTCTTTTCGAATTATTATTTTATTATCATATTGAGAAAATTGCATCTAAAAAGGAAAAGCCTGGATTATAATAGTTATATTACTTAAAATATTTCAATTATTTTTTTCTACCACTTTTAATATTTTAACGACCAAAAATCCTTATCATTTTCACCCAAACAACCTAAAAAACACCAAGTTAACGGCGGTGCCAGCCCTATATTATCGCGGGCGCATTGATCATAGATCACAATGATATCTAATGATAGGGCGCGTGATCGATAAAGGAGCGTGGAATGGCCACCGCGGGAGAGCCTTCCAACCTGCGCCCGCGCCGAACAAGCACCGTTACCTGCTAGATACGGCACTCGGGCACACTCGGGATAGGCGATTGAGTCATATTTTACTTTTTATTGTTTTTTAATTTGCTTTTGTTTGTGACGTTTGTCTTGAGAGGCAATGGAGCCATGTGTTTTTTTTTTGTTAACCTTAATTAGCTAAAAAATAAATAATATTTAAGGATAGCTTTTTCATATGACTACATTTTTGCAGTCGATCCTCTGGGATTAACTGCAGAAATGTAAAATACTCGTAATGGTAACGTGTATTTTTCTGTTTAGCTCATGACGGTCATAGTATGATGATAATCTGACAATGGTAATATTATAGCAGAAGGAAGGGATGGTATTATTATTATTTTCTTTATTCGTTTTTTAGTATTTTTAAATATTTCTTTACAAAATGATATATAAAAAAAAAACATTAAAAAAAAAATATATATATTATTATTATTTATAGCAGAGGGAACGTTTTAAAGAGTGTCCGATGCGAAAAACACAAAAACAAAGCACAAAGACAAACAGACACAAAGCTCCCTTTGCGTTCTTTCGCATTCATGGATTTTTACTGAAGGACACAGATATGTTTTACTAAGCAAAATTCCACTCCACTGATACTGAACAAATATTTATGTGGCTTACAGGCAGTTGTTTTAAGTCTGGGTGTCTTGTTTATGTGACTTTACATATTTGTGACCGCACACACGAAACATGCATAATTCCTAGTGTAAGAAAAAGTAAAAAAAAAGAAATGAAAGAATGGTCTCCGTAGAAGAAACTTCCTACCTGTGATTTGGCTACGAGCACAGTTGCCAAAATTACTATATTGTTCTCGGGAAACTCGATTGAGTCATATTTTGTTTTAGACTAGCTGCTACCAGCGGCTTCACCCGTGTAACATTAGAAAATATGACACTCAGTAACGAAGTACCATTGTACTGGTGAAAAAACATAAGTTTCGGTCCAGTCATTTTTTAATTTATTCGTTACAAAAATAAGAATGTTAAAAATGTTTAGAATTATACAATTTAAACGGCAAAATAATTAATCTATACTTATAATAAATCTGTAGAGAGGTCAATTCTGTACATGAAATATATTTCCAAAATAACTATCAGGGGGTGATTAGTGATCGATACTGATGCTAAAAATGCAAACAGTAAAATTTTTGTCTGTCTGTCTGTCTGTCTGTCTGTCTGTCTGTCTGTCTGTCTGTCTGTCTGTATGTTCTTTATAGAAACAAAAACTACTCGATGGATTTTAACGAAACTTGGTACAATCATTCTTCATACTCCTGGGCAGGTTATAGTATACTTTTCATCACGCTACGATCAATAGGAGCAGAGCAGTGAAGGGAAATGTTGGGAAAACGGGAGAAATTACTCCATTTTTTAAGCTTCCGTCGCGTTTGCAGCCTTAATGGTTAAAGCTACACAGAAAACATGTATCACGGAAATGTTCTCCTCAAAATTATATAAAAAATGTCCCACGACAGCATACGTCTATCTTTTATGGTTAACTCACAATAACACGTGTAACTCCCGATAGCTTAGCAGTTCTGAGCTTTCTGTTTATTTTATACTCTTACTCTACTTACTCTTACGTTTATAACACTGAATGTCGCTGGCATAAGCAACAGGATCCGCGTACGAAGTCGCTGGCAGAAGCTAGTCTTTAGTAAAAGTAGAGCTGCATTGTCAAAGACGTTACTAAAAAATTATTATAACTAATTCAATTTCAATAAAATCGAATTCAATTACAAATACACACACGCTTCAAAACCTTTCACTCCGCATCTCCTTTCCCATTACCCTCTCAGTCCATCAATCTTCAACATTCAGATTAGCCCTGTCTTCCCACATCACGGCCAAGTCATCAACCCTCAGATGTAATAGAGGATCAAGCGGTACTGAGACAAACGATGGCCCATGACTGGCCATGACTAATGGCCTATTGGACGCCAGGCACTCGCGAAACGTATCGCTTCCTTACCACCGAGGGATGCGACCGAAATGATAATGAAATGCTGTCTTGAATAGGAAATATCCAATCATTTGTTTTGACGCTAATGGAGGGTTTCGAACTTTGGAATGATATGATGGAAACAAGGTTGTGAGGTAAACTGTGGTTGAAACTGTATCGCAATGACATTGTGCTCCAGTTTTCCAAGATGCTGGGCTGAGAGCAAAAGCAATACTCTGCGGTTAAAAAGCTACTCGACCTAACTATCTACATTGTGTCAAATGGGTTATGAAAATCGGATTTTGACATTTTAAATTAAGAGGGCTTTTTCTCATTCATATACTCGTATCATCAATTTGATGATTTGAGAGCTTGCAGCTTCATCCAATGCAATGTTTGATGAAGAGGTATCGCGAAAACAGCATGATACACCAAAAGATAAGCACCTGAACGTCCTGTTAGCATGCGGCAATTCCGGCATTCACTCAAGTATTTTACAGAACTTGTTACAGAAATTACGTGTTCGTGTTTTTGAGAAACGTAAATAATATACCTAAACAAGATACTCGTATTTGTGTTTCCAAATTATGTAGGGAAATATGTGCCATAATGTCATAGGTAATCACGTAAGAGCAGTTATAATGGAAATGTATCTCGGATTGGACACTCTTGAAAATCAGTTTTAGTAATTAGAAACAAACTTGATATTTTTTTGCCCCTAGGAAACTCAATTTATTAGGAATTCGAGTCCACAATATGTTGTGGTCACTCCCTATCCAAACCAGCCTTCGGTTCATTTCCGAACAAAACAATCAAACCTCTTTTCTAAAATGACCCAACGTTCAACACGTTCCTTTTTCAAATCGGGATATATTTACTTTCGATAAACCGACCTAATGCCCTGTACACACGATGGCTTCGAGTGAGATGTGATGAGATGTGATTTGATTAGAACATCGATTGGACACGTGAATTTCGTCCGCCCATCATACAACATTAACGGCGGATTATCAACACTTTCACATTTTTATCTCGACTAGACTAAGTTCCGCCGTGTTATGTGTACAAGCCTTAATAGTATTCCTTTTCAATAAATTAAATATTACAGGTGTAAGTAATTGTATTTAAATTATATTTATTTTGGAAATAGATTTTTGACCCTGAGAAGAAACACCGAAACAAACTCAGGGGTCAAAGTCTCTTTTAAAGTCCATATAACAAACTGTAATGCTCAAATCATATAAGGACCATGCAGATTGAAGTCTGAGATGGTCTTTTGAAGAAAGAACCACACAATTCTGAGTGGACCTGTTCAGTCAGTGGAAGCATTTGTCAGTATTCGTATAGCTTAACTCAAGACTACTAAGGAGTTCTACGAATTGAAGAAGAATACCATAGACAAAACATTTGGGTTGGCCGCAAAAAGTACTCAAAACTGCAAAGCATTGTGTTAAAATTACAGAAAATAAGTCTCCACATTCACAATAATAAAATTTACAAAAGTGTACACATTGCAAATTGAAAAAGAACCAAATAATATATAAATAAATGTTTGATGAGAATTTATCGCCTGAAACACAGGTTTTTTATTAACCTAGTTCAGGCACGTTTATATTACAGTTAGAATTACTTTTTATCTCGGTTGCACTTAATGTAAATCATAATTTTACTTACTTTATACTTGAATAAAATTTATTATATTATTATATTATATTATTATTATATTATAATTGTCAAAATTGTGTATCCTTACAACCTGAAGACAAAACCAATTTATCTCATTTGTCAAACTTTCCACTTCAGTACAAATTCAAATTTCCCAGAGACACAAAACAATACATTGGAACCACTCATCCAATGTTCAGTAGATAGAACAGAACATTGATTTCAAATGTCAAAGGCTAACAGAACGTTCAGCGACCCTGTTGCCCTGATCCCGTCGAACATGCCAAATTAAGGCAATATTGAACTGAATGCGACATGCGAACAACTGGTAACAAGTCTCAACTGTTTTTCTACTAGCGTTTTGATTGACGGACAAAATGGTCTTTAGTAGATACACGACTTTAATCATTTTGTTTGTATACAACCAATTCGTTTACATTTATTGTCATTTGTTTAACATTACAGTACTTCAACTATATATTTGATATTTATTAGTATTATTTTTTTGTGTTTTATGTATGTATTTGTGTTAATGTATCTTATTAGTATTATTTCTGATGTTTGTACACCGACAACCATAAATCTATCTCCCTTCTTTCAGTCCATCCAAAGGTTGTCTGTAAGAGATCGCCATGTACGATAAGACCGCCCATTGTACACTTTTTTCTTTAAATGTTTGTCCTATATATTTGTTTATGTGGTATACAATAAAGAATATAATAAATAAATACTTATCTTGAATTTATATAAAAATCTTATAACTCGCACTAGGCACTTCTAGTTTTTCCAGGTTTTTTATTTTCCCAACTCGTATGATATATTTTTTCGTCTCAAAACCTTATTGGAAGTCTTACGAATATTTTTATACAAAACTTGCTAAATCGATTGATTCAGTATCTAAATTATTGTATTTTTACCTCATATGTTTATACAAAAGCTTAATCAGTCCAGTCATTCTCAAGCGGTATATACGTGATATATACCAATAGATATAATTTTATTTTAATTTAAACACATAGACCTAATATAAACTCGTGTCGATCAAATCGAATTTCCCAACCATATACCAAATCTGTTATGGCATTTGTAGATACATATTTAATCAGCTAAATGCCCATGTTAACTACAGACAAGCAAAAACGTATTGTGTGTACTTTCCAATCTGTTTTTACAACTATTTAACGAGCGGCTCCGACAAGACCCAAAGCTTTACGATGATGCCTTGAACAGAAACGAAGCGCATACGGTATACTCAAATTCACATCAAACTTTTTCTTATTGACTGTGTAACTCAACGAGAACAGTAGATCAATATTTGAAGTGTTAAATAAGAGTGTGTGCGATAATATTGCAAACAAATACCAGTGTAATGCAATCCTATAGGTTTTTTTGTCGTCATAATTGATCATAAATATTGATTTCACACTTACCTAAGTCAAATGCAAATGAAAAACTTCATATAATTATGTGATTTAGAGGCAGACTACCTTCAGAATTTGATGGTATGAAATTACCCTTATTTTAATTTATATGAGACGGCGCAATATGTTTTCTTCCATACTTCTCTTTAAAGTTTTCATCTTAATACTCACCCCCTTTCTAGCCATTTGCGGACGGTGACCTATGGGTAGCTCGCTGTCTACCTATCTGGTAACTGTCCGGACCGAGCCCAAGAGCGCACACTGTTCCCGCGCGCCTGAAAGAGTTGAAAGGTAGTTCGAGCCCCGGTATGAAGGCACGAAAGAACGGGGTGGGTTTTTAGCCAGCAAGAGTCTGACTCTATCTCCCGCTCCGCCTAAGAGCGGGGTTGTCAATGGAAGATTTTCCCAACCATAAAAAACCCTTTCTAGCCATATAATCTTAGACATTACCACACAGTCGATTCAACCTTTCTTTGCTCTCTGTAAGTACAATCCCTTACAATACAATAAACATTCCTAGATATCACTCCCGAGTAGAAAATAATAAACAAATGACTGGCGCAGGCGGCGCGAACAACTAATTAAAACATATCATCAAAAGAATGAAGTATCAATATCTGAAGCCATTACTCGTAGGCGTATCATAAGGCGAGGCAATTTCATAATTTTTAATTACTACACAAAAGTCGTGTGTGGCGCCCCGTTGCGGCGGATTCCTGCACTAATGATGGGCTGAAACAATGAGGTTTCATTACGTGTAGACACGTGCCGAAGAATACTAACCTACCTATTTATACATTTATATTATTTGTTGGTGTACAAGAACAATAAAGCGATAGGTCAAATATATTCGAAGTGGAATGAGTCACTCAAAAGTGCATTCCTTTTCACATTGTTTGAAAAATGTAAGCTATGCAGTCAACTAAAGAAAAAATCTATTTCGAATTGTTTTTATCAATGTTTGGACCAACAAGATAGATTTACCAGTATAGGTTTTTTTCCGGTGGAAAAATCGTCTAATCCGCTCTTGGGCGAAACGGGAGATAGTGTCAGACTTTTACTGGCTAAAAATCCATTCCTGTTCCTTTGCTGTACCGGGGCTGAGCTACTTTCGAAACTAACCCTGGTCCCAGTATGCTTCGACCCAGGTGGGCCCCTGCTGTTGCTGACAGCTCCTTGAGCCGCGCGGGAACAATGCACGCCGTCGACGACTTGGACTCGGTCCGGACAGTCACTGGACTGTCGGACAAGCTACTCATTGCTCGCCGTCCGCAAGCCCGCGCCTTCAGTGGCCGGAAATCGCGATCGGAATCCCGGCGGCGGTGGCGGCTGGGGCGCTGTGAGCGTCGTTGCCTGATAGTCGGCCTCCTCCTTTGCTAGCATTACTGGTTCGCAGAAGGAGGCGACCGCTTGCCACTCCTCCTCGCTCCGGACCATGGCATTTACCAAGGCCCGGCGCAAGAGAATGCCGCCGCCGATATCAGTATATAGGCTGATAAATTATTTAAGTATTACAGGTACAATCAGAACAGAAAAACCACACACAAAAGCTCTACATATATCCAAAGAATTAAAATAATAGGAATAATAACTAAAGAATAAATAGTGCATTAATTAAACGTGGGGCCAGTCCGACTCACCCTTGCCTAGTTTTCTTTTTGTCACTAATAAAAATTGTAAAAATGAACTCATGTAGAAACAATGCCAATGCCACATACATACAATGCTTTATTGTCTATCAGTAACAATATTTTATATATTGACATTTCAACATCTTCGTGCCATTTCCGTCTTGATCAATTTATGGTTCTGTTTTAAATTATCTATTAAGTTCTGCATATAGTTTCGTCTATGACGAATCAATCGTTGCCAATGGTTGATTGATACTTACTCCTTAAGAGATAGCTATTGATTAGCTAAGCTTGTCCAGAACGACCGTGTTTTAATCTAAATAATTATATACCAAATCGTATCCACCTACGATGCACCAAACGGATAATCATGTACCTAATCAGAGCCACCAAAGATAGTCGTAGTAGTAATATTTTTATTCACAAGAACATAAATTGTGTCGAAAAGATTGATTATTATAAATATGTCCTTATAACTAGATTAAATTAAATTTCAAAATAAATAAAATCATTATATTGTCATAATTATCACATGTATAATAACAATAATAATATAAAAGCTTCTCATAAATTAAATTAATAATATCAAAATTATTATACTTAAATACAATTACCCACTTGAAATACACTGTTCATATTAGTAGTGGGGTTTAATAAATTAAGACTGGCTTTAAAAGTACTACTACACAATTCCTGTTTTAATGATACACGACTATTGCTTGAAACGCCATTGTGATTGTTATCCATAAAAATTGAGCATGCCAGCGAATATTAATTCCCGTTTATTCATATACATTGAAGATCCTTGCCAATCACAATCAATCAAATTTAAATATTGCAAAAGCAAGGTTTTGATCTTTCTCCGGTCCTGTCACATTACCATCCCATTGGATTCATCATCTTCCTGCCCTTGTCCCGTTTTATTTGGGGTTGGCGCAACACGTTTGTTTCTTCCATTCTGTCCTGTCACTCGTAACGCTGTCACTAACTTCCTTTTCTTTCATATCACTTCTCAAATAATCCATCCATCTTTTCTTTGGCCTCCCTCTCCCTCTCCGTCCATTCACTTGTAATGCCATCCCATTAGACTATGTGAGTTAAAACAGATAGTGCCCACTGTGTTTGACACTTGAACACTATTATAATGTCTCCTGCGTACTTGGCTGATCTCAGTTGAGATTGGCCAGCGGCCGCCGTAATTGAAATTCGGTCACGAGGATTATTTATTATAAAGGCAAAAATTGGTAGTGTGTGTGTATTTGTTGCTGCTTGATGTTCAAATAGCTAAAAGAATCTGGATAAAAACGTTCACGGTCTGGATGAAATTTAGTACTTTACTTTTTAATTATATCCCGAGAGTCTGTGCCCTTAGGATATTTGCGGTCCAATCCGCTGCCAAAAGTTAGTAGGATAAATAAAGCATATCATTATTTATTATCATACCAAAATAAATTATTCGCGGAAGTAAATAAATATAAAAGTTTTTATGCATATCGCCATCAGCGACGTAGTCACATAGCGTCAAAGTTGACATTTAGAAAGAAAAGCCCGGAAAGTCTCTGACGACTAAGTCCGTGAAGCCTAGATTTTATTTAAATTGTTGTATCTTACTGTATCGATAAAAGGGGTTAAATACTTTTTTTCTTAATACAGACTAGAGCTATGATTTCGCGCGCTCATTGCATGACCTAGCAACGACATCGTTAGCTCCAGCCGGTGCCGCATTCCGTGATCTATAGATCCACCAGTTTAAAGTCAAATAATTAAGACCACATTCCTTCTTTCAAAATAAATTTATATTTATAAAAGAAAGACAAGTTTACTTTGGAAAATAACATACCATTTAATAGACATTGCATATTCAAGGACATATGTCAATATGTAAAAACATGCATATTTTAAAATTTCTTGCAAAAAATCTTGAACTAGTCGAATAAAGCAAACACATGGCGTCGTTTTATTTTCTAAACTTAGCAGTAATCAAATAATACTTTAATGAGAAATTTGTGAGTAAATATTTGTGCTAAATAACTTTAAAAACAATATGAACCGCTAAAATATTTTCCGTGTAGCGGCGCTAAAATGTTTTGATTGGCTGTTTGAATAAATATTTTTAATTTTTAATTAAATATACGAGTACGTACCTACATCTTAATTAACTGTTTAGTTTACCACCTTTTAGGTCATCCTTTGTTTTAAGAAAAATTTGCAAAGCTGTTCGAAGGTTAAAAGCCTGTTTGAATTTTAAGCCGCATTCTTAGACATTAAGTATTGATTATTTTCTCTGTGTTTAAAGAGGTGGTGATATACTGTCTGCCTTTGTAACAAGGTCTATTTTTGGATAGTTTTAAATAAATAAGGCATGGGAATTAACTATTTAGCGAATTTATAAATTTATGCATTTGTATACTGCACTGACATAGGTTGATGTTTCAGTCACTAACATAACATGAACATTGGAGAATTGGACATTGAAAGTCACAAAATAAATTAATGTTATTTTTTCATTTTATTTATTTACTAGCTGCTCCCAGCGGCTTCACCCGCGTGATAGCAGAAAATTATCCCAAGGGAACATACTTCTGGGATAAAAAGTATCTTATGTCCTATTCCAGGACATGGTCTATCCGTGTACCAAGTTTCATCAAAATCGTTTTTGCCATTTAGACGTGAAGACGTAACAAACAAACAAACAAACAAACTCACTTTCTCTTTTATAATATTAGTAAGGTTTATTATTTAACAATAAAAAAGTAGTCTTCCTTTTTGAGAAAACCAAGCAAAATTTAAAAGAAATTGTTTCCTTTCCTTATCTTTTTGTTGAAGCTTTCAATCTGAAACCAAATATTCCTAAGTGAACCTTAAGTGCGAAGAAGATGACGTATGGAAGTTCGGAATTTAGTATGTCTGAGAGTGTTTCGAGTTCGGGCTCTGTACCACTTTACATACTAATGCTAGCTAGTACTTATTAATATTTATAGACATTTGACACTATTAGCTGCTCACGTCCATCACAAGATTTTCATTTCATGAGCATTAGTCGAATTGGGATCTGAATAAGACGGATCTTGACGGGATTGTGTTCGACTTTGCTTGTTCCTAGCATTCACTACGGTTCGTGCATACGAATTTTATCTTTGAAGTCTCAATAGGTTTCTTCGAAAAGCTTGTTAACTTTCGTACTACGTAGTGTGAAACCTATACTTAGTAAAACAGATCCACTGGTTTAGTTAGTCGTGAATGTTTTGAGGTCCTGGTAAGCCTAAACGTGCTAAGTGAGTCCGTCGAATTATAACAATCATCTTACATAACCTCACAAAAAAGTTGAACTGCCGGTTTATGGTCGGTGTTATTGGGAAAGTCTTATGTATATATGTATACTGTGTATTGGAGTTCCTGATATAGTTTCTCTTACTTTAGGCAATAAAATAGAAATTAATTCAGGTGTAATTTCTACATTATTAATTTAACAAGGAATAGTCGTTGCTTGTACATTTATTTATTGAACCAGCAGCTTCACCCGAGTGAAAGTAGAAAATAGACCCAAAGGAACATACGAGTATACCCCAGAACAAAAAATCTTATGTGTAATCTTGTGTGTGTGCGTTCGAGCATGAAGAAGTAACAAATCTGCACAGTCACAAACTTTCGTCTTTATAATATTAGTGTAAGTGATTATACATACAAGCGTACAGAGGCGGACTGAATGCCACCGGTCAACCTTCAGGTGTATCTGATTTTTTGACTAAGATACGCTACAATAAGCTACAGCCAATATACCAATATGTATACATCTAGACACGCAAGATCGTGGCAAACCAAGTTCTTGGCTATCTACTGCATGTTTGTTTGGTTGTAGCTTGGCTTGCCAAAAGAGAACAAAATCAAAATCAAAGCATTTATTTCAAATAGACCATTTGCAGGCACTTTTGAATATTCAAATATCGATAAAAAAAAATAATTAAAAGATAGAAACTGAATTAAGCAACTGGCAGCTAAGAGATGACCAGTCTCATCTGACGGCACCCGTTCACGAGCATAACGCGTGCATCAGCCCCACTCAACTCAACCATTTTGAAGGGAACTGAATGACCCAATAACGAACTGGCGACCATCAGCCGTGTGATTGTTACATGTATAAAAATTGCTAAGTTAAATGTTGAGATTATAAGTTCTTAAGAATAAATTTAAGGTTAGTAACTTGGTACTACATACTCGTATAGGCAATATCTAACTTTTTTCACGTCATGAAATTTCTGAACTGAAAAATTTCAATTAGATGCGGATTTTACACTTGGCACCCATTTAGATTTCAATCGTTATGTGTGTGAAATCCACAACCACGTTATATCATACCAGCAATAAGAAGATGTCGGCAACCGTAAGAGCCCAGCAGGTTTGAAGCCTACTGGAGCCATGGGTGAAGCGAAAGAGAACCCTGAGGCCTTGGAACGAACAGGAGTGGGAAGGAACAGGAGTGGGTTTTAGACAGCAAAAGTCTGATACGAAAAGGGAGGGAAATATCATTAGATGATTTCCCATCTAAAAAAAACATACGAGCAATATTGAACTTGTCTCCCATTTTGATATTTATGTTTTTGGTGGTAATAATCATCTCAAAACAATTGTTCACTTTCCAGATTGCGGCGCAGCAGAAAAAGAAGGAAACTGGTGCGAAGCATATCGCACACGAGACGAGCCCGCAACGTGATCCACGCGCCGAGCTCGTCGGGACCCGACTGTCCCGGCTTGGCGAGGAGGTACCACGAGTGCAACACCGCGGTGAGTAGACTATTACTTTTCTATTGATGTTGAATTTAAAAAGAAATTAAGTTAAAAATGTATACATACAAACCAGTGCTCGCATTTATTTTTAATTTTCATAGGCCCTACTACAAGCTTTTAACGCGATCCATTTGACGACCTAAACTGAACTGTGAAAGGGATGGAGCTATATAGGGTGTGTAGCTCTTTCTCACTTGCACGCTTGACAATTTAACACGTCATATTGAAGCCCCAGGTCTACAGAAAAGTAACAAAAATAGTCGTCAACCTCAACTCTAGTTTCTTATTATAAGAGAAAAAGAATGTTGCCCCGCACTGGGAATTACTTCTGTACCGAAAGCGCGTTCATATACGTGTAAACGCATACACACAAAATTCGTGTTCAAACTCTTAATTCTCAACGATACGAGAAACAAAATAAATCGTAGTTCCCACTAGTGGAACTCAGGCCTCCTCTCTAAATGGGCCTTAATCCACCACACAGGCTTAGTGCAGGTTGGTAGATTTCATGTCTTTAATTTTTTAGGTTCGCACAGGACCGTTCATTGTGGCGGCACTTGGGGGGGGCTATGTCCAATAGTGGACGTCTTTTGGCTGAAATGATGACGGTGATGATTTTTTTAGTTCTAGGACATGTCAGTTTCCTCACGATCTTTTCCTTCACCGTTTTGAGGACGGTAGTGATGTATTAAATCCCACAAAGTACAGCGCACCAGCTTGGGCTTGAACTCACGTCGTACAAATCGTTACCACTCGGCTATCACTGCTTTTGTCTTAGTCATTAATGCGAAATAAAGATCGATTAGATAACTACATCATAGCTATCATCAGCTATCATCGCCTTGACCCACTTGTCGGTACGATTGGCACAGTGGGTGACCGATTGGCTGCTGCACTGCGTGTCGCAGTTTGATTCCCGCACGATACAAATATTTTATAGCCTAGTCGTTTCGCGTCTAGTTGTATAAGTGTATATGTAAAAGAGTTTACTGGTTTTCAAACTCACTCACATCACAAGAGGATCTTAGGGTGTAGAAACGTTTTTAATAAATATATACTTAAGCATAAAATATAGATCAAAGTTTGATCTTCCATTCGAATTTAACTAGTAAGATTCTTATATTATCCCCTTCATAGCTCAGGTGCTTTAAAAATTATTAATGCTAAAGTGCCCCCTAATTTAATTCGTAAAAGGTACTTACGTACTTAACTGGTCAAGGTATATTTATATCGATATTATCATTATCTCTTTGCATATCAATATATACTACCTTCGCATCTCGTAGGCAATCATTGATGAAGCATACACATATCATTACTAAATTAAAACGTCGATGGGCTACCGCGATACCATTGTCTCCATTATCAGGATAAGTTTCAAAAGATATTATACTATTATCTCGCCCGAGGCCACTGTTGATACGTCCACATCTCTCCCGAACAGCCGGCGAAAGGGGCATGACGATACACAATGCTAAATAAATACAAATCATTGTTGAGGCGGCAATCTCTCTGTGAGATCAATGACCGGCTCGATATCAGTGGTTATTAGTCATGCGCGATTGTATGCCAAGGTTTGTAATCGCCTGGATTTACAAAGTATTGTAGGAGTAACAGGTAGTAATGAAGAAGTAATAGGATATGTTGTGGGAGGTGCAGGCGTTATCATTCGCTAATTAGGAAGCTTGGAGAATAACAATGTAGCTTGGCGAAGGTCAACGTTTGTCAACCAGTCAATTAAAAGAAAGCCCTATAAGTTCCACTGTAGAGTAAATACAGTAGAGCGCAGCATTATGTTTTTGAGCGTGCGAATTATTACTTTTCTCATTACACATTATTGTTTACACGTTACTTTGATGTAGAAACCACAACACTACAACTTAATGTTAAGTTTGTTCAAAACTCAAGCGGCCATTTGACCGTATAGCAGTGGTTCCCAAACTTATTTTGTCTACTGCCCACTTTGAGAATAAATATTTTTTAGCGCCCCCATTTTTTCACCTATTTAAAAACCACTATAACTTCAAATTAAATTAATTAATTATTGTGACCTAGATATGTATATTATGTATATTAACGGGTCTTTCTGGGTCTCTTCCCGCCCCCCTTGAGACCTGCAGCGCCCACAAGGGGGCGTTATCGCCCACTTTGGGAAAGACTGGCTATAGAGTAACAATTATTTACATACAAACTATCATCATCATCATCAGATGATAGTTTGTAATCACCTGTAATCATTCGCAAAGTATTGTAGGAGTAAAAGGTAGTAATGAAGAAGTAATAGAATATGTTGTGGAAGGTAAAGGCGGTATCATTCACTAATTATGAAGCTTGGAGATTAACAATATTAAGGTCAGCGTTTGTTTTGAAACTGCTAAATAACAACACTTAAAACAATTAAAAGAAAGTCACATTCTCTCACTTCACCCCAGGCCTGGGCTATGGCAGGCGTTCGCCACTTTCTGCGAAGCTGTAAATGCTTGCAAAGGTGGAAGCCGAACGCGACTACCAGCCACGGTAGACGCGGGCTTGTGGACGTAGTAATTATGGGTAGCTCGCCGTCCTACCCTCCGCTGATCAACCGGACCGAGCCCAGTCGTCAACAAAGCACGTCTCGGTAGAGCAAGCTGTAAAGACATACGCAGTCACGCAATTGCCGGGAGTGTCTCCAATGGTTCATATGCCGCAAGGGGGGTAGAACCTACAGTGGTGGGAGGTGTACTCTTCTGCAGTGGGGGGGAGGCCTATGTCCAGCAGTGGACGTCTTTTGACTGAAATGATGCTGATGATGAAACTTAAACCCTCGTCTTTTGTTCGCAGCCGTGTCCCGGTCCAGTTCGAGATGCGCGCGCCGAGCAGTGCGCAGTGTACGACAGAAGACCCTTCCGCGGTCGGTTTTACACCTGGGTCCCTTATGTTGATGGTAAGTTCCTTACCTAAGAACCTCACCTTGAGTACAGCGATAACGACTGAGTACATTTTTGATAATTATGTCCTAAGGCCCTACCACGAGCTATTAATGCGATCTTTTTGACGACCTACACTGAACTGTTAAAGATATGGAGTTATATGGGGTGTTTAACTCCATCCCTCTTAATATAATATAATCAATAGTTATCCAGTTAAAGATTATTTTATTTATGACAACAGAATATAACAACAATAACAATATACTTATAAAGAACTAATCTATTATTTTAAGTTTTATTCTATTACTTTAAGTTTTTATCTGATATAAACTAGTGCTTGACTGCGGTCCGACCTGATGGTAAGCAGTGTTGCAATCGTTGATGGCGAGGCACACTAGTTTATTAAGAGCCTATTCGCTCTAGCCTTGAAGACACCCCAATTTTAATCGGATGGAAAGACCGCAATAATATGTTCAAATTAGTTCACAAAGAATCCATTGTTACACTAGGGGTGAAAGTTACTTATTCTGTCCCGAGAAGGAGTTGGCGGCCCAGCGTAGCGAGGTCGCTAATTCGAGGGACTAAATAAGTAACTTTAACCCCGAGGTAAGCACTGTGCTTTTCATTACGAATACAAGAAGATAGACCTAGTTTTATTTTTAAAATAATTTGACAGCTGTTAGTTGAAAGTAAAACTCCCTAGGGATGAAAAGCGTGATACTTTTCAGCCCGCTCCTCAGGCAACTTCAGACCTACTTTCAGAGCATGAGTAATGAAATAATATTTATCTACATCGTTGTCAAAGGAAAAAGTGCCCAGAATGCTGTAAGTACTATAAGCCTTCTGTATCAAGTCCTTGATCCAACCGCGCAACGACAGCTTCGACAGAAGCTTTCTTATTATTATTATAACTAATCATCGTCATGTATTTCCAGGAGACTCGCCGTGCACCCTGAACTGTCGGCCGCGGGGGCAGCAGTTCTACGCGTCGCTGGCGCTGGTGGTGGACGGCACGCCCTGCACCAAGCCGGGCTTCAGAGCCATCTGCGTGCAGGGAGACTGTAAGGTACGTGTAGTTTTAGATTTGGTAAATTTTTTTCTAATACATTCACTCGAAAACCCGCTCTTATTCCACCCCTTATAGGCATGCCATAGTCTATTTTCCGCACTAGTGCAATGCCGTTAGCGTGCTTTTTCCTTTTCGCATATCAGGCTGGGCGCGCATCGACCCCCACGAGTCACCGGACCCCGTTTATTAATTTCTTCGTAAGTGTATTGAAAAACGTCGTTTGATACACGTGCAAATTTGTCACTGCAGCTCTCAGCTCCATAGTACACTCGCCTACTACGGCTCGTGCGAATTCCGCCTCGGTCGAAATGGCCAACTTTCTGAACTTAAAATTTAATGTACTATTTCGCAAGGCCACCTGATGTTAGTAGTTAACCTAAGATACGATATGGTTAACCCGAACACAAAAAACATTATTTAGTGAAAACAAAAAGAAAACTACAAAGAACCAAAATAGTGCGGTACTACAACGCCATCTCGTATCTAGTAGAGTAAACTTATCTATGAACTAGATTACCATAACTCGCAGTGAATAAATTGAAGTTCACTCGTATTGTTTTATGACTTACAGCGCCATCTATTGTTGAATAGACGGTGTCGAAAGATCAGTTTTAAAAGCTTTTCAGTAAGTTGTTATATTACCTACTACAACAATTCTATTTATGTTTATTTCGAAGAGATATAAGTAAATAATACATAAGTGTTATGCGCAGTAAGCCTTCATATTTTTGGTCCGTATACATTGTATTGGCATCTATTTTGATTCACGACATTATTATTAGGACCTACTTCATAAATAAACAAATATTAAAAACTAGATTAATCTTGTCTTTTACGTACAGTAAGTTGCACGCCAGTAGTATTTAACAAGACAAATAAATGCTGACCTCTCATTAAATATCCGTTCTACGTAAAGCCAGCTCTACTTCCACTGAATATGTGAATTTGTATTGCCGCTGCAATATCAATTAATAAAATTAAATAAAAGTTAAAAAAATTATTTAATTCTGATGATTCTGCAGAGAACCTCAAGCGGCAGAAATATAATAACCTTGTTGGTAATTATATTTTCGAGTCGTTTGGGGTTGAAACTCTTGGATCGTGGGGTCCACTCGGACCTCGGCTCACTCTTTCGAAAGTTCGAAACGCCACGTGGACACTTCGCGTGACCCAAAGGCTGGCTATTACTTCGGTCAAAGGATAAGCATTGCCATTCAGCGTGACAATGCCGCCAGTCTTTTGGGTTCATTACCAGTCGACAGCGATGCGGAGGAATTTTTCGACGCCTTACTTAAATCCTTAAATCTCCACTTCTTATAGTTAATGACTCGCATTTGAGTACACCATGGAAAAATATTTGATTAAAATTGACTATATGGCCAACCGCCGGGCAAAAATCAAAACATGGTATAAATTAGTTGCCTCGATTTAAAAAAAAAACGAATCTGACTCTAACTTAGGATTACAAACGTGTGTCTACGAGATTACATCACGGAAATATTTGAAAGTTACGAAAAATAATAAAACTTTTTTTTTAAAAGGGCCTCACTAAAACAAAAATGTTGAAAAGTTTTTTTTTTATAAAAATAAAACCACTGTTATAGGGCCGCAAAATCGATATAGAGCCGGACGAAGTTCATACAAAATACTCAGTGATTACAGTCGGCTCTTAACTTAAATTAAGTATGTATTTCTAATTTAGTCAAGGTCAGTTCAGTTCAGTTTTTCAGTTTTTTTCAGTTCCAATTAGAATTTAAAAATTTAAATTGGGAATTTAGAACTTAGACTTCCTTGGTCTATTTACCGGTAATTAACTAATCAGTTCAAACTAATACAAACATCTAGATAAACAAACAGCAATGCCATGCACTTACTAATAGCTACGTATGCACGTTAATCAGCAATGCATGTCGGAATGTCCCATGGGCGCGTGTTCGTGTCCCGAGCGGGGCACTTCCTACCACCACCGTAACGAGCCCACAGGCACTGATGTATCATTTTGTATAGTCTACGTACATGTTAAAGTATGGAGAGCATTTAGTATACAGGGTGTAAGGGACAGGCCTCGTTCTTCTTCTTGCCCTTATCCCGTTTTATTTGGGGTCGGCGCAACACGTTTTTTTCTTCCATTCTGTCCTGTCATTCGTCACGCTATCATCAACTCTTTTTTCTTTCATATCACTTCCCACACAATCCATCCATCTTTTCTTTGGCCTCCCTCTCCCCTTCCATCCACAATTAAACTCATAACTTTTTTAGCAATAAGCGTTTCATCTCTCCTTTTCACGTGTCCATACCAAGACAAACGATTCCCTTTCAACTTTTCAGTCACCCTCCGTAAACTTTAAAGGCTTGCTCTCTTGACAAGACTGAACAACCATTCACAAGTTTTTTTTTTTCAGGAAACGAAAATAAAATCGACTTCGCCATACCAACTGTCCAATCAAGTTTTTAATTTTGTATGGTGGGGCTGATTTTGTATGGTGCGGTTGTACAGTTACATCTACTGAGCAAGCTCTTAATATTTATGAAAGGCTGTCTTTTGCACCCTGTATACTAGCGGTTGGAACAGATGCTGTCCTGCCCGAAAGGTGGTTTTTCGTTAAAAAAAATCTGTGAACTCGATTTCACCAGGTTTTTTTTTACGGTGGGCAAAAATCATCTTATGACAACCCCCGCTCTTGGGTGGAGCGGGACATAGTGTCAGACTCTTACTGACTAAAAACCCACCCCGTTCCTTCTAGCCTTCAAACCAAGGCTCGAGCTTCCTTTCGGACAACCCTGGCCCCAGTAGGCTTCGACCCAGCTGGGCCCCTTCTTTTGCTGACAACTCCTTGAAGCGCGCGAACAGAGCGCGCCGTCGACGTCTTGGGCTCGGTCCGGTCAGTTACCGGACGGTCGGACAGCTAACTACCCATGGCTCGCCGTCCGCGAGCCCGCGTCTACGGTGGCCGGAAATCAGGATCGGAATGCCGGCGGCGGCGGCGAGGGCGCCGTACCCTGATGCGGTCGGCCTCCTCCTTTGCTAGCATTACTGCTTCGCAGAAGGAGGCGACCGCCTGCCATTCCTACTCGCTCCGAACCATGGCTTCAATCAAAGCCCGGCGCAAAAGGTCTCCGACGTCGATCGCCCCCACGAAGGCACGGCGATGCTCCGCCCAGGCAGGGCACACCTCGAATTGGTGCTCCACCGTGACCTCCGGGCGTTCCGCACAGTCGCGACACCTGGTCGTCTCTTCCGCTTTAATCCGGTGCAGGAACTTCCGGTCAGAATGTCCGGTGGTGAGGACCTGCGTCATGCGGAAGGTAAGGACGCCGTGAGGTCTTTCCAGCCACGCCTCAAAGAGGGGACTTACCGCCATAAGATTTCACTAGGTTCAGTTTTTATTTCCAAACCATTCAGGGAAAAATTCAAATAAACACAAAATTTCAGCCAAATTGGTCAAGCTGCTTAGCAGAAATTAGTTTCAGTTTTGTACCAAATACAATATAAACTTCATCCGACGGAACAAGTTAATTCAATATAAGCCCAAACTCTAATAATTAAACAGCAAACACAAAGATTTGAATATCCAGTAATTAAGCAGGTTGTATTCCCACAGGCTCGGCTAAAACAATGACTTATTAGTACTTACTTTAACGAGACGTTGAGAAAACTTAACTTGTACGCTCTATCTATCCTTTAGATAGATAGATAGATCAATCCTTTGACAGATTTGTTAACCTCCAAATCGCACTTATATTCTTTATACTATATTTATCTTGACTAGCCTGTTGGTCTAGTGGTTAGTGGCCCTGACTGCTATGCCGGAGGTTGTGGGTTCGATTCCCACCCAGGAAAAGACAGTCCGGTAACTGTCCGGACCGAGCCCAAGACGTCGACGGCGTTCCCGCGCGCCTCAAGGAGTTGTCAGCGAAAGGAGGGGCCCAGATGGATCGAAGCCTACTGGGGCCAGGGTTATCCGAAAGGAACTCGAACCCCGGTATGAAGGCTAGAAGGAACTTGGTGGGGTTTTAGTCAGTAAGAGTCTGACACTATCTCCTGCTCCACCCAAGAGCGGGGGTTATATTATAAAGGTGAAAGTTTTTGAGTGCGTATGTTTTGTTACTCCTGTCTCCTTCACGCTGAAACTGTAGCAGGGGTTTGGATGAAATTCGGCACACGTGTTGACCATGTTAAGGAATAGCATTTGAAATTTAAAAAAAAAATATCGGGAATATGATCTCTTCGGTTTTGATTTTCTACTATCACGTGGGTTGAAGTCGAGTTACTACACATTACATTGTCCTGTTGCGCAGACAATTGAGATACAAAACTACACCTATTTTACCCCACAATATCCATTAATAATCAATTCGCAAATAAACAAAAACACCACTGAATTTTATACAAAAAAGTCCCGCCAAAAACTTTTTTTTAGACATTGTGTCTTTAGTATGTATTTATCACTATTTTTTTTTTGTTTTCTTTCATATTTTGTAGGTGATATTTTAAAATGAATCAGAAGAACAAATCTCCGTCAATTCTCTCAAGTGGCGCCCAAAAGTTTTATGTCTTCAAAAAACCTTTACAATATTTATTTCACTAAGCTTTAAATCAAACCCGTAGAAACAGCAAAAATAATGACGCGGCATTTTCTGACGCAATCAAATACATCTGTCAAAGACGTACCTACATTTAATATGAATTATGTTTGAATCTGGGCAGCTTTCAATACATGTGGCGTTAAGATGTGATTGGGCCGAGGTTACGGATTAGGTACTAGCCACTGACGTCATACGCAAATCATTTTGGCATCGTAATGTAAAAATCTGTCTATTGGAAAATTATTTCACGGATATTTCTATTTAGGTACCTGAGTATGTATAGGAAAGTGATGTATTACTCTACAAAAATAATGTTACATTAACGTCATCGATTTCTGGCGCGATCAGTCCGTGTCAGAACTCCTGAAAAAAACCATTGATAGATTGATTTTAACAGGAATTTCTAAGTAGTCATCTGCCAACAATAAAATAGAAAACAAACTATGATGAAAAACCATTAGATAAGGAACCACAAAATACTTAAATACATTCTTAGGAACAGTAAGATACTCGTAAGTACACAAGTAGCGTAGATATCGCAGAATCTGGCCACACTTGACCGAGAGCCCGCGGGCTGCTAACGGTACAAAAGATCGGTTGCTATTGTTCTGACAGTAATTGTTGTCGATTGCCCACCGACTACAGAACACCAGTTTCAGTTGACCTCTACCTACCCTCTTGTTTCGACTAATATACAGAACCCCTCCCAAACGAAGGTGTCTTCGCCACTGGTGTTGTAAATCATGTGCATATTACTGGTTGTGGTCGTGTCCCTCTTGAATTTATATTTAATGATATTTCCATAAGTTATGACGTCGTAATCTTGAGGTTAGGTTTTGAATATAATGCCTAATCATAAAATGAGTTGGCCCTACTTTGAGAGTTATGAATAAGTTTCTCAACATGTAGGATCGTTTAAGGTCGAAACATGTCCTGAAATGGAAAGTAACTTATTTCCACGCACAACATCGTCATTACAACATATGCTATGCATAATCAACTATGCATAGACATGTTTCAAAGGGTGCCATAGCTCCTAGCCCTACCTTAACCGCAGTAACATTAGTCATCGTTCGGCAGATTAAACGGCAAACAAAACACAATTGAAAGTACATGCCGAAGTTATAGTTTTGTAATGAGCCACAGATGGCCGCAAACTTATCGACCAGTTTGAGTCACTTCAGAGGCACCCTGAGTGTTCCGGAACGTTTGATTGCTTGGTCTCTACCGGTACCAACTTTGTATGAGTAACGTTATAAGCTGTACAGCTTAGAAAACAAACAGAAGTGACAGACAGAAGGAAACTCTAAAAACACATCTTGACTGTGTATTTTAATATAGCTACAAATCTAATAAAGTTAGTGAAAACACATTGCATGTCTCCGAGTAATAAAAGTAATGAAGATAATGTTCGACATTAAAGCAATAATAAAAACGTCTAGAAATCTTAACTAGTGGATCAGGTTTAAACTCCAGAAGACGCAAGACAAGGTAATGCAATACCATCACCAGTAGATGACAAAATTAGTGGCAAACTACCACCTACCAAAACGAAAAGAAAGATTACATTAATGATTTTGATATCCAATGCTGTTGATAGAAAGTACAATTGTGAACAGAGCTTGATATAAGTGGCAATGGAAATGCAATGGTTAGTATTATCACAACATTACTAGGTGGATAGCCTACAGCAGTATTTGCTTTGCATGGAACGACAAATTAATTGTAGAGTAATGACAAGCCGGCTGTGCCTGATGCAGCTACGACTTGTTAGTCGATTTCTATCGGTCGGTTATTACCAATCCGTCGGTACACTAAGTACTAGCTGTTTTGAGTGAGCAATTCCCTTTATAATGTTAGGTTTTACATAGATGTTGGAGTACAACTGCCTTTGAGATACACCTTGAATAAAATCGTATATATTTTCTTCAGGATTGATTGGTACTTCCTTTTGTGTTTGTTTAATTACTTGTACTACTCAATGATGTTAACGACATGGACGAGTCATCTTATTCCACTAGATTTCCTAGAATTTTACAATATTTGCTCTAGTATAATATTTTAATCGTACTACATCTCACATTAATTAGCTTACAACATTGATTTCGGCGTAGTAAAAACAATGTTTAATTACTCATACTTGCTTAACGGCTTGTTTATTACTGAGTCAACATTTGTTTACGCTAACAAGTATTGCTCATAAGATATGTTTTACATGTCTACATGCTTAAGTACGAAAAGGTCATTAAGGTTTTTACTTTATTCGGAAATTGCTATTGATAAAATAAAATGGTCATCCGAGAACTGAATGACATTCGAACATTGAGTGAAAACGTTAGAAATTGCACTAACAACAGCTGCCATATAATTTGTCAAGTTGTTAAGTGTACAGATAAAAGTGGACTCATGCATAATTGAAAGTGCCGCTAGAAACACCGACCACTTATCTAGCCAGTAGTGTAGGCGAGCAATCACTGCAATGGTTTCGCTAAGGTCCGTTTAGATCAAACTGGCATAGAACAGAGCAAATTCCTTCTTTAAAGATAGTGAATAATACATTACTGACTATGACTCATCCTGTTATTCTATAAGAAAGATTAAAGAAACGATGGACGTCAGTGTTCTTATTGTTGTTGTAGATCCATTTGATCTAAACGCACCTGAAGGCACTCTCATTCAAGCTGATATAAATGAGGCACGCGAACTCGTAAGCGTCGTATTTATTATAGTTGAATTAAATGGTTTATTTACAATGCCAATTAACAATGACTAATGTAAAGGGTTGTGTTTACAAGCTTACTAAGTTTATGAGAGAGAAACTACGTGAATACATTTGTTGAAAGCTCGTAGTTTGAACTACTTCAATTACGAAGATTTCTGTTACAATAGAATTATATATGATTATGAAGATAGTAAAAATAATAATTGAAATAGATTTTAAATGATTGAGTCTGAACATTATATAACATGAAATCATATCGCTCTGAAAAAAATATTCATGTAACGTTAGAAACATCTGATCAAATTAATCTTAGTTCAATTTAGAGTTCTGTGCTGATAAATATTTTCAGAAGATGAATATCAAATTCGATTACATCTGAAAGTATTTTCTCGAGACAGATATTTTTATTAATGAACTTCAAGATGAGTAATGTATATAAGTAGGTACTATTAACTATTTTTAGTTGAGGACAAAGTCATGGACTATGACTAAACCGAAATTACTGACTGTAAAACCCGCATTAAACTTGAAAATTTTATGGTTAACCATATTATGACGCATCACAGTATGGTTTTCCTTCCGTGAGAGTACGAATTAAAAAGCGGCAAAACATTGAAACATAGCAATACAATACGTCCACACGTATTGTATTGCTGTTTCAACACGTATTGTGTTGTTATTGTCAGGTTTCAATGTTTTTACAGCTGTATTAGTATGTATTTAATTATTAAAACTTTATGCAATTATAAAGCCGCGTTCCCACTTTGTCGTGACGACAGATATTAATCGCGTACGTATAAGTGTCGTGGCTTATATACTTAAATGGAAGTTTTCGCATGTAAGACGACACGATTGACTGGCGTCTACGACTTCATTTTCGGTGACGACAGATTGTCAGGGTAGTGGATACGGTGAGCACGATAGTCATAAAACGATAAAAATTGGTCAAACGAAACCGTGACGGTAAATCACGTGTCGTTGCGAACAGCTAGAGACGATAGTCGTTCGACGATAAATAAACCGTTACGACATATAAGGAACGCGGCCTAAGAAACATTGAACAAAGGAGGACACAATGTCAAATAATGCTTAATTTATTTAAATTGTGTAATATTTTCGGTGATCACTAAGATCGGAGAGAGAGGCTTTAAAACCCATGTTAATAAATACGCAGGCTTTAATCAGATGCAGGTTGTTATGAGTGAACACAAATCCCGTTCCCTTTGCATAAGACTCGAAAAATGTTAATACCTACATAGTTTTTATTTTGACAAACACTATGAACGTATCTACAACATATTTGCGAACCTAATAAATGTATTAACGGCCCTGCTGTTACAAATTTTCTTCTTCCTGTCCTTTTCTCACGTTATTTGGGGTCAGTGCAACATGTTTTTCTTCTATTCTGTCCAGTTATCCATCACAGTCTAGGTCTACCACTAAATCATCTTAAAAAAAAATAGAACGATAAATCTAAAGTCAGAAAAAAAACCACACGTGTAACATAAAATTCGCGATTTGAAAACTAATTCACTCTAGTAAAAGAGCACTATCTTTCCTCTCTTGTGTGATAATCATAATTATCTGTTTATATAAATTATGTATTTATTTTTAGTTTAAAACATACATAGTTGTTGTGTATTTATTAGTTTAATTTAAGATTACACAAAATCTTCTTTTCATATTTCTACACACTATTGTCTACATCTCTTCTAATCTCTCCTTTTGCAAGTCTGTTGGAAGAAATTTATTTTTGGAAATAAGCAGTACCTTTGTACAATTTTTCATAATAAGATATCTTCTTGTGTACATCTACACTAATATTATAAAGAGGAAAAATTTGTATTTTTGTGTGAATGTTTGTAATGAATAAACTCAAAAACTACTGTGCCGATATCAAAAATTCTTTCACCATTGTAAAGCTGCATTCACAGTTATTGCCCGTGCAAAGCCGTAAAATGAAAAAATAAATAAAATTAATTCTCTTCTTAAGAACGGTAAACATTTGACACAAATAGGATACTGGAGCTTGTTTACGCACTTCCTAAAAACATGTCCTTGTAAATCAATCAAGTCGCGTTTTTTTTTCCATCCCAGGTTGACCCAGTCCCGCTGACCTTCGCTAAATTAATATCCTCCCAGGAATGACGCGATACTCCTTGCTCGATCGATAACATTGTTAACTCGGAACATAAATTAATTAACGGTATCTCCTCCTGTGTCATATGCGGTCTACTTAATACGCTTCAGTGGCCCGTTCTCGGAAGTTAGGTCATCATAATCCAACAAAGAAAATGTACTCAATTAGGGACACATTTTTCATTCATTGGGCTTGACGTTGTTAGTTAATATTAATATATGGAATGATTGTAATCAATGCGTATTCAACAGATGGAGCACCAGCGTGAAGAAGAACGGAATATATTTTTTTGTTTTGAGGTGGGAAATCATCTTATGACTTCCCTCGTTCTAGGGTGCACTTGCGTGAGGGCGAGTAGGAGAGCGTGTCAGTCTCTTAGTGACTCAAACCAAACCTAAGTTCCTACACTTGCCTTTTGCATTCCGGGACAATGAGTATATCCTTTTCAGCACCAATCCCATGGTCCTAGCAGGCTTTGCTGGGCCGCTTTTAGACAAATTAATAGAAAAATACTTAATTTTTATTTTTATCAATACTTTGATATTCAAGCTTAGATCAACAAATAAAACTCGAGATAACATTTGCTAATTCAAAACGAATATAAATAATTATTTTCGGATCATCTTTGAACATTATAATTAAAAACTAATAAAAGTAACAATTATATTACTTGTTGCGCACAACGACCATCCTGAAAGTGTTCAAAATCGGTTACTGATTCGATTTCAGCTATTTTTACAGTAGGTAATTTTTTATGCTAAAATAAACCCTTATTGTTATTATTATGACACCAAAAAAAAACCTCTTTTTATTTCTTGATAAATCTAGATTGTGTCACTAGTGCTTGTATATGCGAGTGTCGATTCCCTTAATATTTGCCAAAATTTTGCACAAGTAATTTCTTAAAAAAAAAACACAAATTTTCAGTGCTTGCTTTGCTTAATTTTAATATAATTTTCTAATTGAGATGTATAAGAGTATACATTATTCCATTTACATGTTATATAGGCTTTAAATTATATAAACAGCAATAAAAACCATTTCATGTATGTCCATAATAGTATAGCAGCTATCTTTGTTTTAATAAAATCATAGATTGCCATATAAACCACAAAATTATTGTTTCCCATTAAAATATTACAAGCCTAGAGAAGTAACATAGCGACCACCTAATTTGTAAATACAACATTCCGGTTACATCAGCACAATGAAAGTCAAGGACAATCTCCAGTTTATTAGAAAGAATTCGCGAAGAATTTCATAAATCAGATCATTTAAAGACATGCGGTTATTAATTTATTAGAGGTTTAATAGATGAGATACTCGTAAGCGAGTTGCGACATTTTGTTTAGACAGAACATTAAAAATATCTCGTCTTTTCTCAACTAGTTTTTTTTAGTGGGATAGTAAATATTTACAGGTGTTCTTCTGTGCCAAACATTTTTCGATGGCACAATGGTTCAGCGAATAGCTAGTGCGCTGCGTGTCACGGATTCAATTCCAAAACTAAGGACTGGAACATTTGCCTGCTGTGCTTCCCATTCGATTACAATTTGGGTGTCTTCAAGGCTAGAGTGAATAGGCTCTTAATAAACTCGTGCGCCTCATCATGAACGATTGCATCACTGCTTACCATCAGGTAGAATCGTATTCAAGCACCAGTTTATATCAGATAAAAAAAAATTAAAGTATAATTTTTATGTCCTACGGATAAGGGTTCCGGGTCTGAGTGTCATGTCTACATGAGTTTAAATATTTCAGAACGACTTACACCAATGTATAAACAGGAGTAGTTCCTAAGAACTACTACTGTTTATAAATCAGTGTGGGGCGACGTAAAATGTACAGCGTGTCTTCCATTCATCGGTAATCCTTTGATAAATGATAAATGATGATAAATGATATTTATTTTTGCAAATAGGTTTAAAAAAACACTTTTACACGTAATTTTTTTTTTTTTTTTTTTTTTCTCATTATCCATTATCCATTTTATATCCACATTATCCATTTTGTCATGAGTAGGTAATTTTACGGCCTAATATAAAACCATATTCATATAGCTCTTTTGATATTTTTGTGAGAGTACAAAATATTATGACAGTAAACAGAAAAGCTTCTATCCAGCTAAGAATAGCATCCCCAAAATACTTGTTGTAAAGGGCGCGTAGGGATTATAGCAGGTGGATGAGCCGGAATATGGTAATTATAGCAATTTCCTTTTGCGGACGTTCTTTGTGTCCGACGTGGGTTAAGCCTTTTATTCAGCACTGTATGAGTAAATCGGTACTTATTACAATAATATGTGGAACTTTGTGAAAATGTTTTTCATTTACCTAAACATTTATTTTACTTTGACAACAACAAAAAACGGTTATTCGCCAATTACGTAGTTTAATTCATGAATCCCCAAGCGACCACCGGTGGCCGCGCATCTATTGTCTTACTATTGTGTCTCTAATTGACGGTATCTGAAGGGTTAAGAATATACAGGGTTATTTGTAGAACATCTACAATCATAAACAACAACTTTTGTTCTATCTGTCTATTTACAAATAACCCTGTATATGAAGTTTTACACAAAATTCTGACACACTCATCTCTGACAGAATTCCACACGTACTGACATTACTGACATGATTGTCTACCATTCGTCCGTAAACACATCACGGTCAGGGTACGTGTCCAAAAGAGTGTTGAACGCAGAGAAAGTACGAGGAACTAGGAGACTGGACTCGCGCAACTATCACACACACCTACAATACACATATAAAGCTATTAATTATATATCTTTCTGAGATATCAACAAGTCCTTTTGATCCAAGTTCATGTAGAAATTTCCTTACGAGTGAAAAGTTGTTAGTTGAACACTTTTCGCCTTTATTTTCTTAGATTAAAGATTAAGGTTCGCTCGGAAGCTTTTAACAAATAAACAACATAATCGTCTTCACTCATATCTCTAAAAAAAGAAATCCAAAATTAAGTTTTCATCCCAAGGCTGCCTGTAAAAATCGGCTTTTAGAGATAAGACCGCCCATCGTGACATCCTATTAATTTTGAGCACCTATTGTAATTTTTATTTTTGGTGTACAATAAAGAATATACCTATCTAGATATCTCTCTACCTTATCACAGAGGTAGATAGATTACTAACTTGCCACCAAAATGCTTGTGGTTCTAGGATATATCAGGTAATTTGAGAAGTTAACCTTTACAGCCCGCAGGCTCTTGTCCCCAAGAACGACACGTAACGTGAAATTCTTGTGGGCATCCTTCAACCCAACTACTGAAGGTCAGAAACTTCCTAACTCCCATACAGGACTACAGCTGCTTATGTCCTTTATTAAGTCTGCTGTATTATATTACCGTTACATTAAGGATTTATCATGCGCAGATTATAATTATAAGAGGCAAACAGAAAGACATTTTTTTTTAATACCGTTCCATCCTCGCTACAAATTACTCCTGTATCGTGAATGAATTCACAAACATGCAAACTCACATACACAGACCCGGAACAAGTACCTGTAAACCATACAAATATTTGTATCATGCGGGAATCGATCTCGCGACATGCAGTGTACCAGCCTATTACTCAACTACTGCGTCAATGGTGCCGTCGTACTCTTATACGCTCTCTTGCTCCACCCTAAAGCTGAAAAGTCATTTGATGATTACCCACCAATAAAAAAAAACACCTGAGTTACAGATATTTCTCAAGTAATAAACTATGTTGCAAAATATTCCTTTCTAACCATTTATGAAAAGTATTAACATGTACCTGTAACTGAGGCAGTAACCCTAATGTACCACTTAACTGTAATTCCATCTAGTAATTTAGTTAGCGCCAATTTTACGGCTTGCCAGTTAAATAAATCTTAATCTGTTATCCCAGTCTTGTAGTAGATTGGTTTGTCCGTTTATTTTATAGAAGTAAGCGATTGTGGATCGTACTCCGTAGGGAATTTATTGTCTGAATGGTATTCGTTTACTTTGAAGTTCGTTTGATTTCACTCATTTCTTTCCACTTTACATAATTTCAAGTGAAATATAACATTTTTGCTTTATGATTTATTATTATTTTTCTCTTTTATGTAACTTTCTGCCAGTGGCGTAATTTTCTACTCAAAATTATATTGTTGATTCTGGGATTTTAGAGAAGATAATTATTATCAAATCTATGTTACTTACTTCCACGAAATTTAAGTAGATATATTTATTTTTATATATTCTATTTCGATTTCTGGTTATTTTAAAACACGGTCTATCCGTACTTTTCATCCAAATTCGATCACCACCACCATCATCTTCTTTGGGTTTGTTCTAAAGTCTTACGGTACCTACTTGGATATTCCAAGTACCTTCTTGAAAAACTTTATTTTATCTTCATAATGTACATAAAAAAAACTAAACGGTTTATACTAAAACTTAAACACAAAGTACACTGTGGCGTCGAAGTACTCTTCCACATCACTGCCATCTGGAAATGTGCCGGCAGAAGACTGGCAGCATTGTCGAAGCGAAGACAAGCCAGCCCTTTAGTCACTCAAAGTATTGATCAGTCGGCGTGACAGAAGACGCCCACTCGAATCATTGAAAAAACATTCTAAGACAAAGCATCCCGCGTGAACTTACTAGTCGTCCCAAACAACAGCTAAAGGGCGTAAGCGTGAAACGTGATTGTCCGATCAGAGTGACTAATTGGTTAACTAAAACTAGCCGCACCAGTACCGAGTCGAACCCTCACCCGACCGGGGGCGATACAGCGAACATAGCATTATGTACTTAGTGCTTGTACGTGTTTAGACGTAGCGAGTCGGCCCGTTAGGTGACCATTACAAGGTAAACGGAGGTTCTGCGTCAATTGTTTGTTTTTTAGCTGTATGCGGGTGGTATTATACAGGCGTTTAAATATTAGCGTAGGCAGTGGGAATAATCTACAATGTGTAACGCAAATCCTGAAAATAGTTTGATCAGAATAAGGAGCAGAAACAATTAAACCACTTTTTAATATAGGTTACATTTTTCAAAAAAATCTTCATTAAAAATGTCGCCTTGTCTATTTATGAATAGATCAAGCCATCACGTGTGCAAACCTGCCCAAATGGGTAAACAAACATGGATAGTTGTAGTTCAATCAAATTTTTTCATACGCGGGATAATAAGTTATTATTTCAATGCAGATATTAATTTTAAACAATCTGAAACTGTACATAAAACCTTAAAATTTTTATAAATGATTTTTTTTTCTCACAGAATTAGGTCAATTAAATTAAAAATCATTTGGGGTGTCTGAGGTTTTGCGCATTTAACGTTACACGTTATAAATGTATGGAAGGAGAATACAGTTCCGCCTAGCCCGTTCCATCATCGGACTACCACACGTACGGAGATGCGCCACCGGTACATGGTGGACATCCCACCTACACGCACAAAACATTTTGGGAACACATTCATTGTGCGTGCAGCTAAGAAGTAAAATTCTTTGCCGGAGTCTGTGTTTCCTAACAGCTACAACCCGGAAATCTTAAAGTCGAGAGTGAGTAGGTTTCTTCTAGGTAAGCGCGTTCCATCGTCGACCGCATCGTCGCTTTCCATCAGGTCAAATAGCGGTCAAGCGCGAACCTATCAACAATGAAAAAAAGAAACTGACTGACTGACATATTAACACACAAACAAAACTACAAACTCCAGAAGCGTTGTATGATGTAAGCGATCACAAAGAGGATTTTAAAAATTTCACCCCTTAAGGGATTGAAATGGGGGTCTAAAGTGTGCATGAAGAAACCTACTTTCGCAACTGGTTTTAAATAATAATAAAAATGTTTAATTCGGTAATTGCCACATTTTGTTAGTAACAATTTACACTTAGGAACATATGTGACAAATACATAGGTCTTTATTCTAAATGGGTGAGACATACTGAACCTGGGCAATGTCAAAACTATGTAAACTTAGAGATCGCAAGTCCTTTCAGTTTCAACGGTAACTCAATCTATCTCAGTTCAGTAATGATAACATTGATATAGCATAGTCGGCCTTCTAATGTTCACACTGCTAGGACTCAGGCCTCCTCTCTAGGAGAGGGAATAGGCCGTAATCCAACACGCGGGCCCAGTGCGGGTTGGTGGATGTCACATGTCTTTGAATTTTTGGTTCTAGGACATGTCGGTTTCCTCGCGATGTTTTCCTTCACCGTTTTGAGAGTAGTGGTGATGAAATAAATTACACAAAGTAATGCATGCGCCTGGCTGGGTTTGAACCAGTTACCTACAACTCGTAAGTCGAGGCCGTTACCACTCGGCCACCACTGCTCTAAGATTGATATAGAACCAACAAAATATCGGTGATCAAAACACAAATTTAGATAGACGCCCTCCAGACTGAGTGACATCGCAAGGAAATTCAGCGCCACGCTTGTCCAGCGATACACCATTTGATGGACACCCAACTGATTGTCTTGTTCTAAATCAGTTCAGTGGCAACAATTAAAATTCCACGAACTAGCGAACCTCCAACAATAGATCGACTTGTGTAATAGATGGGTATTCCAATGCCCTTGAGAAAAAAAATCTGGACACGAAGAAAAACGTAGGTGATTTTTGGTTCAAAGTAAGAACAATTTATTACAGTTCACTAAAAATGATATACTTACAAATCGCTTATTATTATTGTAATATTCGTATCTGATATGTTGGTGACGTCACAGGGTATAAACATGTTTTTTTTTTAATTTTACTAGACACACTGCTATTTTAAATGTTCACTTCAAACCTTATTCAACTGCGAGCTTGTTCGAAAAAGTGACACAGTAGCCTTGGAACGTAAAGGGCAACTGAAGGAACACAGGTTGGTATAGCCTGAAACTCGTTCGAATTTCAAATTGATGTAATAACACTTCATAATGTTATTATTAAACTAATAAGTACACACGTTTACACATTATTTACTAGTGGAAAACCGTGTGAATTTCAGATTGCCAAGAAATACAAAACGACGTAAATACAGACTAAACATAATGTACATCTTTCAAACAAGTTCGTGAACTATATGACGTCATTATTTTAACCTATAAAGCTGATACCTGAAGACAATGTCAGCATTTTTTTAAATAAACTCTTATTAGAAACATTGAGAAATTTTTCAACACGTCATTCGCAGTGTATTTAAAACAATCATCAAAAAAAAAACAGTGAATTAAATCTTTTTAAATTAAAAAAAAAAAACAAAAATGTAGGAAATTTAACCCTTCAGATACCGTCAATTAGAGACACAATAGTAAGACAATAGATGCGCGGCCACCGGTGGTCGCTTGGGGATTCATGAATTAAACGATAACGTATTTATTTATAATTAGCTGCAAATATAGCGGTAGTCTGTGGTTTTTCTCTCAAATAGTTTAATTTGTTCTGGCAACATTTAATGTTAGAGATTTTTATGTAGATCAGACATTTATTTTTACTGGCAATAAAATAAGCACTTAGCAAAATATATACTGACAGCGAACTTTGCGAAAACTAGCAACGTTCTTTTTTATTATTTTTATGACTGTTTTATAATAAATTTATGGGTTTTTATAATATTTTTATTCAATTTATAAATTCTATTTCTACTTTACTTTTATATTGTTAAAATGGTTTACGGGTCTATAAAATAGTACTCTATCAAGAGTATAGTGTTTCAACAAAATTAATGTGGTGCACTAGACCGTATATTATGACAATAATTGACCATAAAATGTATGATTACTGAAACGAGATAATCTCTAGAATTATTGTTGTAAAAAGCTTATTTTATTTCACCTAATTTTCTATAAACTACACCATAATATAAAACGTTCAAGACTCTTTTCGTAACGTGTTATTATTTTGATGATTTTCGCAAGAAATCTATCGAGCACCTTATTATTTTTACACTTACATCATTTTAAAGGTTTCATGGAAATACAAGTATGAACCTACGGTGGACTCGTTTCGTAATTGGAAATTTTCTGAGCAAAAGGACTTTTGCGGGTTTCTCGAAAAACTATTAGTAAAGACCATTGACACTATCGACGTCGGTTTAACTATCTCTCAGAAAAACATTTAAGTAGTTTCGTACTCTGAAAGACGAAGTGGAAATTGCGAAGAAGATTGGAAAAGAAAAAGACACTCTTTAGGTCAACTCCATCAATATACTTTATCCCGAATGCAGATAGATTTATCTCGAGAGCGTATTTATGTGGCTTTTAAAACGTCAATAAAAACACTAATTTCAACACTTAGCTTGAAGGTTGACGTGTTACGAGCACTTTGACGGCAGTTTAGTCACTGAACGTTATTTAAGTTAAAATACCAATCAATCATTTTTGACTGACAGCAGGACTGACCGTTAAGCCTGACATTGTTACACGTTTTACTTGCATTCGAAAGTGTCACTAGCATTAGCGATTTACAATGTTGTAGACAAAAAAAAAACCGCCAGCATCTATCTGTTCGCAATAAACTCGAAAGCTACTGAACGGATTTCATTGTTGTTTTCACCAATAGATAAATTGATTCATGGGAGAGGTTTACAGAAAAAAAAATTAAGATTTGCAACACCCGAGTGAAACTGAAACGACTTATGAGTGATCCTTCTCAGCCTCAGCAGTTTTATAAAACAAATAATTTTATGAGACTCATCTGCTTCTGGAATGAGGTGGGCTAGTTGGAATAAAGGCCGCTATGGCCCACGCACAATGCTCCGATAAGGACTAACTACGGAAACCAGACCACAAAGATAATATAAGAAGATAGTTAATTTTAATTAAGGTTTGGTTTTTCATTACAAAAAGCATCTATTATCACAGTAACACGGTAATAAGGCGGATATCACACTGCCACGCACCTCGCAGCTTAGCGAGTGAAAACGCACCTACGCTTAATTCATGAATCCCCAAGCGACCACCGGTGGCCGCGCATCTATTGTCTTACTATTGTGTCTCTAATTGACCGCACCCACGCGGGTGTGTGCATGTTTTTCCGCATATAGGTGCGTGATCTGCATGAACGCGCGTGTTTTCTATACAAACGGAGATATTCACAAGCAACGTTAAGACACGCATTCACGCACTACGCTGCGGGGTGCGTGGCAGTGTGATAAGCGCCTAAAACAAGATATAGTATCAACTTAACTATGTCTTCCACTAGGTTTAAGTAAATAATAGACATAGTTGAAGCCCAACATTTTGATTTCAAAAGCAAACCTCGAGTATAATGTACCAGGAAAAAAAATAAAAAAAAAACAAACAAAGAAAAACATGATTAAAGAAAAACATGATCATCCCTACGAATGTCACCTGTCATCACACACGTCCTAAGTCAACTGTGGGAAATGGGTTCCGTATGATGTTTGCGCCAACGGTTAACCAAACCGAACCCTAGGCTGATTTGAATAATATGGGTCAAGTTTGTTGGTGTATTTGACTTTTTGTGTAGTTGAGGGTAGATATAGTTAGGTATGCAATATAAGATGAATTCGACCGGCCTGTTGGTCTAGTGGTTAGTGACCCTGACTGCTATGCCGGAGGTCGTGGGTTCGATTCCCACCCAGGACAACTGTTTGTGTGATGAGCATAACCATTTGTTCTTTGGCTAGAAATATATAAGTACGTTTATCACTTGTCTAGTACCAACATCACAAGCTCTGCTTAGCTTGGGACTAGATGGCGTTGTGTGATTATTTCATGAATCCCCAAGCGACCACCGGTGGCCGCGCATCTATTGTCTTACTGTTGTGTCTCTAATTGACGGTATCTGAAGGGTTAGATTATATTATATTAATTTGGATTGTTCGGAAGTGTTACCCGATTCTAGAACGCAAAAAACATTTGAAAAAACATGCATAGGCTATAAAATCCCTCACTCCATGCCGAACGGGAGGAGTTATTTGATAATTTACCAAATCAAAAAAACAAAATGGCGCGAGTCGTCGACGGTACGTAGTGTTCCACGCGCGCCTCAAAAAGATCTTAACAATATTGTAGGGACCCCGCAGGGCTGAAGACTAGTGGACCCAAGGGCTAACTTTCGAAAAGGAACCTCGGGCTACTGGAACGCAAAGCAAAGAATGAACATAGGTGTGGTTTTAGCCTGTAAATTCTAACAAGTCCTTCCGCTCTGCCTTAGAGCGGCAGAAGTCATTAAGTCATTGGATGATTTCAAACCTTAAATAAAAAGGTATAGGGTAGGTAATTATATTGTCGGTGCTCAATTTAACTAATACTTAAAAACTTTAGAAATCATTTGATGATTTCCAAAGCAAAAATAAATACCTATTAAAAATAATTAATATTTATTATTTATTTGTGTGTTAAAAATAAATTGTTGTGAAAGTTGATCATCCTCCTATCAAACTCGTGAAAATTAAGTTACTGTTGCCGAGGCACTCCCCCGAAATATCATCATTATACAGTGAAAACAGCTTTATTATTTAAAACAAATCTTGTTTTGCGAGAAAAACACGAAACCTTATTATGAGAAGACGTATATTTCCCATGCTTATTATTTCATAATATTTCAACAGAAATGATTTATTTCCCGACTTTCATATTTTTATGTTTGTTTTGAGGAAACATAAAATACAATGACCATTTCAAAATATTTTAACTGCCCAACGTGTGTTTTCCCATCAATGCGTTCCAATTACGGCAATTGTCATAAATCAAAACTAACCATTGTGTAAACACAGTTAATAAAGAAAACTTCTGTTTTTGCTTTTGGTACTGAAACCAAATAAGTATTGGTTCCAACTTTGGAGGGCTTATGTGCTTAGCAGGAAGTGCAGGCGGGAGAGCAGTGGTGGCCGAGTGGTAATGGCTCCGACTTACGAGTTGTAGATCGCGGGTTCGAACCCTGCCAGGCGCATTACTCTGTGTAATTTATTTCATTAACACTGCTCTCAAAACGGTGAAGGAAAACATTGTGAGGAAACCGGCATGTCCTAGAACCAAAAATTCGAAGACATGTGACATTCACCAGCCCGCACTGGGACCGCGTGGTGAATTACGGCCCTTTCCCTCTCCTAGAGAGGAGGCCTGAGTCCCAGCAGTGGGAACATTAAAAAAAAAGGCTGATAATGATGTTTACTCTGATTATTATTAAATGTGAAAATGTACAAAACTTTGACGTTGAAATTCAGAAAACACTAAATGACATTATACAATGGTTAGATATTAATAAACTAAAATTAAATATTTCCAAAACGAAACTGCTTCATTGCAAAACATTTAAAAGTAAACGTACACGTCTTAATGTTGCACTTAACAGTAATATTATCGAACAAGTATGTAATGCAAAGTTCCTGGGTGTAACACTTGATGAACACTTTACTTGGAAGAATCACATCGACATAATTTCAAAAAAAATCAATCAATTCGTATTTGCCTTAAAAAGAATTAAAAATATTACATCATTGCGGACAGCACTAATGGTGTATCACGCTTACGTGTGCTCAGTGATACGATACGGTATAGTTGTGTGGGGAAATTCTTCCGAAATTGCGAAGATCTTCATCGCCCAAAAAAAGTGTATTCGTGCAATGTTCAAAAGGCAGTGGTCTGACTCGTGCAGGCCTATATTCAAGTCGCACAATCTATTGACGGTCCCGTGCATTTATATTTATGAAGTTGCCAGGTTTGTGAGGTCCAATCTTAAATTATTTGAACGGAAAGATAACACAAATAAAAGAAAACCTACACATTTAGATTTCGAGATGCCCGTCCCAAAATTAGAACTTTTTCGGCGGAGCTGCGTTTATATGGCTCCCCTAATCTACAATGCTTTGCCAAGGTCAATTACTCAACTACCCTTTAATAAGTTTTGTGTTGCGTTGCGGAAGTGGTTGTTGCAAGAGTGTTTTTATTCGTTGGATGAATTTTTTCAAAAGTGTCCATGTAAATTTTATACCATAAAACACAGACATATTTGACTGTATAAATTGATGAACTGTCTTAACAACTTAGTTGCGTGCCTAATTAATATTATTGATACAGGACTCTAAATTTTAATTTGTGAATTTATGACTAATAGAGTAATGACAAGTGACTTATGGAAACTAATGATATTGTTATTATAAATGCATGTTAAATAAATGTTTGCACGACTGATAAGTCGAATATAGTGAATCTAAAACTATTTTACTATGTCATCATGTATGTACCTATATTCTGGCAAATAAATAAAATAAATAAATAAATAAATAAAGATGATGAGGAAGTGCGGGAACCGTGTTAGACAGAAGTGGGTCAACACAAACAAAGTCACGGCCATCGAAATGCTGGGGCTAATGCTTATTCTCAGAACATGCCTGCCGAACATCGCAGGTAATCTGGACGTCAGTTTACAATTTCCGCAACATTCCACACTCTAACAAATACTCCAGAAATGCGGTATAAACACGATCATTAATCTCGAAAGAATGCGAAATATTTTGAATTGGCGTTTAAAGACTTTTAGCAGTCGGAAATATCTTGGTTTAGTGCGGCCAGTATTTATTGAAACCGTCCCGCCCAAATGTATTTTAAAACTTCCCTCAAATTTTGTTTATTTGTCCAGCACAATGCGTCATATCGCTTACGTTACGTTTACTCTGTACCATTCACATTTTTACATAAACTAACTAAACATTTGACATAAAGTATCACCATCTTCCTGCCCTTATCCCGTTTTATTTAGGGGTCGGCGCAACACGTTTTTTTCTTCCATTCTGTCCTGTCACCCGTCACGCTAGCACTAACTCCCTTTTCATTCATATCACTTCTCACACAATCCATCCATCTTTTCTCTGGCCTCCCTCTCCCTCTCCATCTTTGTTCATAATTTGGCATAAAGTATATCTTAGCTAAATCCAACGCATGAATGGGAACTATCGAATTAGCAATCCAAGATACATTAAAGATTACAAAATTACAGTACAACAGAACATTGATCACTTAATTTGCGAGATTATCGATGGCCTCTGGCGCCGTTTATACTTAAACGAGTCAAACATTGAGAAATACGTGGTTTACCTTATTTTGCATCTACGTATACCTGAACCGATAGGATAGGAAGGGTTCTTAGTGCCTAAGGCCGCCCTGAGCATCGTAAATACAACTTAACTTTGATTTAAAACCGGATTATTGTTATTCGTACAGTTAACTCTTGCTACCGCTTTTCGACACAGTGATAAAGTAAACATTATTTATTTGCAAGTAACTGTAAATAATCGGCATTAGGAGATCGACTCCGCATTGGGAATGGTCTCCTGATAACGGACAGTATGCCGAGGCTGATGTCAAAATAAATTGTTGCAATGCTATTTATATGCAGTATCTACAAGTATTTATTGTGCGGAACAATACATGATCAATATTAAATTGTAATTAAAGCTACTGTGAGAACTAAATACTATTGAAAGCCTTGAGACATTGTAACACATAATAAAATTGGCAGCATATCTATATTCTCAATCTTGGATTCTTTCATAGAATGTATATTCTAAGTGAATACAGAATAAAATAGGATTAGCTTTTAAATAGTACTTACTGTAATATGTTCGATTATATCACACTGTAAAAACTGTTTTTTACTTAAAATGATTGGGAAAAAACTCGACCAATTGATCAAGTGAAAACAAAAACGTTAATACATTACAGCAGAACAGTGGTGGCCCAGTGGTAACGGACCGAACTTACAAGCCTTACGTCAGGGGTTGAAACCTAGGTAGGCGTTTTCATCGTCATCATCATTTCAACCAAAAAACGTCCACTGTTGGACATAGGCCTCCCCCAAGCGTCACCACAACGACCGGTCCTGTGCGTCTCGCATCCATCGGATTCCAGCAACCCTGACCAGGTCATTGGTCCACCTTGTGGGAGGCCTTCCGCGCTGCGTCTTCCATTCTTTAGTTCATACTTTCATTTTTCATAAAGAGGAAGCCTGCTCCCCTAGCCAAGTTACAACCATTTCGCTTGCGTCGAACGCTTCGAGTTGACGTTGCCGCCAATTCTTTCGTGCTGACCACGTGACTGAGCGTTGAGGCGACGTCATTCCCGTACATTTGAAGCTTTCTACTAGCGTTAACTATTGCAGATTAGCAACTTGGCTAAGGGGATTTTGTTTATCTCATAAACCTACTACAACAGGTCCCACTAAAATCCCAAATAACAAAAGAAAATCAGTTAATCTTCCACTTGTCATTTACTAAAACAAAATTTGTCTATTATATAACACGGTCCCAACAAATAGTACCAGTTTAAACACGATTTGATTTTGATTAATGTAATTCGTAACCACCTCTGATCGTGGTACAGACAAAGTGAATGTTTAAGTCGATACTTATCTTGTAATTTGACAGCTGTCTATCTTAATACAACAATACACCAATTGAGTTTGTAAGCACTTGTTATCTGCGTACGAGTGTACAAATAATGGTTTGTTGCCGATGCCATTCTAATGTGTTTAATACCCTGCTTGAGTGTGTGGGTGACTCACATATATTTACTCAGTATACACTATACACGTACACAATAAATATATACTCACCTACATCTATTATGTCTATTAATACATTCATATATATTTATATATTTCAACAGTCCACTCGTAATACTAAACACGAATTACACATTGACGTGACGCATTGGACACGCGCACTGTCGATGACGCGCCGGCGACTTATTTTCTTCCACCGCCAACTTGCAGCGTAAAAGTTACATTTCGTTTCTCACCAGTCACGATCTACGCTGCCCGCGAGAGTTACGTGCGCTCGCGCCTCTTAATAATTATTGTTTACAACATACCCGCGCTAAGGTGTCGATATCACCCCAAGGACATTTTCCGTATCGAATTTCGGTAAACTCGTCGTCATCGTACCTATTCGTGCTTGGCTATTGCGCCTTCTAATGTGAACCGCGTTGTTGTGCTGTGTGTGTGAAAATATACCTGGAGGAACATCACAGACTTTTATTTACTCGCCACCTACCCAGTGAGTACCAATCACACACCACACAAACAACCAAATTGGTGACCCCGACTGAACGCAGAAGACAGCAGCTACGATGAGCAGCGACGGTAGTGATACCGAAACATCACAGCGCAGCCAACGTTCTACCCGTCGGCCAAGTAAGTGTGCGCGCGCTTCCACTGACGCAGACCAACAGTCAATGGAGCTATTCAGAGTTGGCGTTCGCATACCTCCCTTTTGGCCTGAAAAACCAAACATCTGGTTCTGCCAAGTGGAAGGACAGTTTAGACTGGCCAGAATAACGGACGATTCTACCAAGTTTTATTACGTCCTGGCACAACTCGACCGTCAACACTCGGAGGAAGTCGAGGATATCATCACTTCGCCCCCCGCAACGGACAAGTACGAGAAGCTGAAGAGTGAGCTTATCAAGCGTCTGTCGGTCTCCAAGGAGAAGAAAGCTAAGCAGCTTCTCCAGTCAGAAGAGCTCGGTGACAGGAAACCATCGCAGTTCCTGAGACACCTGCAGAACTTGGCGGGACCCACAATACCGGACGACTTTATACGCACGATATGGACCAGCCGCTTGCCCACTAACCTGCAGACTATCGTGGCCTCCCAGATGAGCTTGTCCCTCACAGAGCTCGCGGACCTCGCCGACAGAGTGCACGACATCGCTCCAGCAACCCCACAAGTCGCAGCAGCATCGACGTCACGGCCAGACTCAACGAAGGACATGATGGGCCTCATAATGGAGCTGACGAGGAAGGTAGAAGCCCTATCTGCCGAAAGGCACAGTCGCTCCCGCCCTCGTACGCGACAGACGTCAGGCCATCGAAGCCGCACACCATCTCGGCGATCGCAGTCGAACTATAGGAAGTTCCCGACCTGTTGGTACCACTACAAGTTCGGCAGCCAGGCGAAGAAGTGTATCCGCCCGTGCGACTACAAAGCGGGAAACGAGCAGGGCAGTCGGTGATGGCGACTGAAGATTGCCCTTCTACCACCGGTCGCCTGTTCGTGACGGATCGCAGCTCGAGAGTCCAGTTCCTCGTGGACACCGGAAGCGACTTGTGTGTCTTCCCTCGAACTGCGCTACCCCAGTGTCGTCGTACGAAGACCGAGTATCAGCTGTGTGCAGCCAACGGTACAACTATAGCGACCTACGGCTACCTTCAGGTTGTACTAAATTTAGGCCTTCGTAGGGACTTTCATTGGCGTTTCATTGTCGCGGATGTCACAAAAGCTATCATAGGTGTAGATTTTCTGTCCCACTATAATCTCATTGTTGACATCCGCAATAAACGTTTAATAGATGGAACAACAAAATTGTCATCTGTAGCATCAATTGGTTGCACCGATAGCCTTATTTCAAGTGTGAAGGTTGTGACTGGTGAGAACAAATATAGTAACATTCTTTCTGAGTTTCAGGAAATAACTCGACCCGCAGGCGTACCATTCACACCAAAACACAACACGACACACCACATTCGCACCACATCAGGCCCCCCAGTATCTTGTTCCCCACGCAGACTAGCCCCGGACAAGATGAAGATTGCCAAGGCTGAGTTCGAGGCAATGTTGGCGAACGGAACGGCTCGACCCTCGGAGAGCCCCTGGTCGTCACCTCTTCACCTCGCCCCGAAGAAAGACAACGGCTGGCGTCCCTGCGGTGACTACAGACTGCTCAACGCAAGGACAATTCCAGATAAGTACCCAATCAGGCACATACATGACTTCTCCCATAGTCTATCTGGTTGTACGATCTTCTCCACCATTGATTTGGTGAAAGCGTACAATCAAATACCAGTCTGTGAGGAAGATATACCAAAGACTGCCATCACTACACCCTTCGGACTTTTCGAGTTTCCATTTATGACGTTTGGTCTGAGGAACGCAGGTCAAACTTTCCAAAGGTTTGTTGACGAGATGACCCGTGGCCTAGATTTCTGTTATCCTTATCTTGACGATTTTCTGGTATTTTCGAGGAGCGAGGCAGAGCACGAGCAGCACCTTCGACAACTCTTCACCAGGATGAAGAACTACGGTATGCTCGTCAATACCGCCAAATGCGTCTTCGGAGTACCAGAGGTAACGTTTCTAGGCTACCACATCTCGCAACACGGAACTAAGCCTTTGGAAAGCAAGGTACAGGCAATCAGGGACTTCCCAGTCCCCAAAACTGCCAGGCAGCTGAGAAGGTTTCTGGGCATGGTGAACTTTTACCGGAGGTTCATACCTCGGGCTGCCCAGATCCAAATGCCTCTGCATGCCTTACTGACCGACAACATCAAAGCTTCACAACCAGTCGACATAAGTGGAAGCTCGTTAAGCGCCTTCGAAGAGTGCAAGGACAGCCTGTGTGATGCAGCGCTACTGGCACATCCTGACTCACAGGCTAAACTGGGATTAGTCACGGATGCGTCTGATTTGGCAATCGGCGGAGTCTTGCAACAATTTAAAGATGGTAGCTGGCAACCCCTAGCGTTCTTCTCACGCAAGTTGAGCACATCGCAACAAAAATACTCGCCGTACGATAGAGAGCTCCTTGCTATCTACGAGAGTATTAAATACTTCCAGCATTGGCTAGCCGCTACCACCTTTACCATCTACACTGACCATAAGCCACTGTGTTATGCCTTTCATCGACGAAAGAATAACTGTCCGCCACGTCAGTTTAGATATCTGGACTATATATCACAGTTCTCAACCGATATCCAGCATATCGCTGGAAAAGACAACGTCGTGGCTGACACGCTTTCTCGCGTTGATGAACTGCAGAGCCCAGTGGATTTGGACACCCTAGCTAAGGCTCAAAACTCCGACACAGAACTGACACAGTTTTTGACAGCAGAGTCTTCACTGCGCATTAAAAAAATGATAGTTCCTGGAAGTCGTACTGAATTGTACTGCGATGTCAGCACACCGACTCCTAGACCATTCATCCCCAAACCATTGCGCAAACAAGTGTTTGACTCCCTGCACTCGCTGAGCCATCCCGGTGCTAACGCTAGTGCTAAACTCGTAGCACAACGCTACGTATGGCCACAGATGCGGAAAGACTGTCGCGACTGGTCTAAGGCATGTTTGGCTTGCCAGCGTTCGAAGGTGAATCGCCACGTCACCACCCCTGTGGGTACTCTCGATTTACCTTCGGCGCGTTTCAAATATGTCCACCTAGACCTAGTCGGACCATTGCCCCCTTCCAATGGATATCGATACTGCCTGACACTCGTCGATCGCTTTACGCGATGGGCTGAAGTTGTCCCTATTACCGATATCACGGCGGAAACTGTGGCCAAAGCGTTTTTGCTGGGCTGGGTAGCACGGTTCGGTTGCCCTACTGACATTGTCACTGACCGCGGTAGGCAATTTGAATCCAACCTATTCCAGTACCTCAGCAAGTCCATAGGTTTCAGGCACCGTAAGACCACTGCCTACCACCCTCAGTGCAATGGTTTGGTGGAAAGATTCCATCGCCAGCTCAAAGCAGCTATCAAGTGCCACGCCGACATCAGCTGGACAGAATCTTTGCCACTGGTACTACTCGGCATCAGAAGTTCCATCAAGGAAGACCTGAACTCATCTTCCGCCGAGCTAGTATACGGTGAACCCTTGAGACTGCCAGGTGAATTTTTTGGCCATAAAGTTGACAAATGCACGACTGACATGACTGATTTTACAGCCCGTATTAGATCATTTGCCAACCAACTACAGCCAGTCCCAACGACGCACCACTCTAAAGACAAGATCTTTATACACAAAGACTTGTCATCCAGTTCCCACGTATTTCTTCGGGACGACACGTTGAGAGGTGCCCTCCAACCAGCATACACCGGTCCCTACGAGGTGATCGAGAGAGGTGCCAAAGTTTTTAAATTAAAAATAAAGGGTAAAAGTGTCACAGTATCGCTAGACCGATTAAAACCAGCCTACATACTGTCTGACACCAACACCACCCCTGACGATAGCATGTCCGAACCAACCCATCCAACCCCAGTAGTCAAAACAACACGCTCTGGAAGAAGAGTGAGATTCCCGGACTACTATCGACCCTAGCCTGGTCTCTGGAGGGGAGTGATGTGGGTGACTCACATATATTTACTCAGTATACACTATACACGTACACAATAAATATATACTCACCTACATCTATTATGTCTATTAATACATTCATATATATTTATATATTTCAACAGTCCACTCGTAACACTAAACACGAATTACACATTGACGTGACGCATTGGACACGCGCACTGTCGATGACGCGCCGGCGACTTATTTTCTTCCACCGCCAACTTGCAGCGTAAAAGTTACATTTCGTTTCTCACCAGTCACGATCTACGCTGCCCGCGAGAGTTACGTGCGCTCGCGCCTCTTAATAATTATTGTTTACAACATACCCGCGCTAAGGTGTCGATATCACCCCAAGGACATTTTCCGTATCGAATTTCGGTAAACTCGTCGTCATCGTACCTATTCGTGCTTGGCTATTGCGCCTTCTAATGTGAACCGCGTTGTTGTGCTGTGTGTGTGAAAATATACCTGGAGGAACATCACAGACTTTTATTTACTCGCCACCTACCCAGTGAGTACCAATCACACACCACACAAACAACCAAAAGTGTTTGAGGTTAAATAAATAAAATATACCAATACTTATACAGAAACATAATAATATAACAACATGCATCCACAATTTAATTTAAATAGATCATCATCTTCCTACCCTTGTCCCGTTTTATTTGGGGTCGGCGCAACACGTTTTTTTCTTCCATTCTGTCCTGTCACTCGTCAGGCTATCACCCTTTTCTTTTATATCACTTCTCACACAATCCATCCATCTTTTCTTTGGCCTCCCTCTCCCCCTCCCCTCCTCCTCCCCTCCCCCTCATTTAATTTAAATAGATAGGTACTTAATTTACAGGATACATATTTTTTTTTTATAATGATGAAAATTTAGCCATCGTCCTCTCTCCTAGCTTTGCTGTGTTCGACAGGGTCCATATTGATTCTTTTTTTTATACCATCATACACACATATGGAATGCAATAAAGTATTGAGGTTCTCATTCTACTAACTTGTAAGTTTACAAGTAATAATTAGTTAGGAAAAGACTTAAATTGGCTCACAAATCTTTAGGTTTGGGTTCCAGCCATAAAGCCAGAGAATTCCAGTACGTATTTTATATGAATCAACTGTCTGTCCTTCACAACCAATTGGTATGACATCTAATGGTAAAACTGAGCTTGATCTATCCACTAACTAACCCCGCGAAACTGTTGCTTAGTCTTGAAGATAGATAGATCCTCTTGACGCTTATACGCCACGACTGTAAAAACAGTAACATTTTGATAAAAATTTAGAAATTTTGTCATTGCGACCGAGGCAGGAATTGCTCAAGCTGAAAGCAAGGGTGTTATGGAGCTGCAAGGTGCAGTGACTTGTTCCACGTGTACTAAACGACGTTTTTCAATACACTTACGATGACATCATTTAACTGAGGTTTATCCGCGACTCGTAGGCGTCACTTAGCACCCAGCCTAATACGTTAAATTTAATAAAATGTGGCAGGGCGAGCATGTGCACTTTTTCGCACTAGTAAGTAGTAGTGTGCCTAAAAGTGGTAAAGATAAAATCGAGTTTTCGAAAAAATGTATTGAAAATTACTTCTCACCCCTAGCGTTTTCAGATTGAAAACAAAGACATAAAACTTTGTAAAAACTGCTCGAAAACAATTGAATTCATGTTTAAGTCTAAATAAAACTTAAGTACTTTAACTCCGCCTGAAAAAGATTTAGCACCTCGAAAAGTCTTTCAAAATAATCCTGTAACAATATACAATCCCTCACGTAGAAAACTAACCGAAAAAACCCAGTGTATCTGTTCAGCAAAATAGTGTCAATAAAAACTGAAAGAGTCTTGAGAGACAATAAATGTTCTACGTGCTTCGGGAGCAAGCTTTCTTCTGCCGAGTTCGCTTCTAAAACATGACACCCTTCCAACGTGTGGGAATACGGGCAGCTACCTAATAAATCTTTTATGGCCCGCTAGAGTATCGGAGATTGATTTGTAGAACAACTATAAATGTTCGGTTTGATAGCTATAGTTTGTTCTGATACAATTATGTCATTTAAAGATCTTTGAACTTTTATTTTTATTACTACCACGCAGAATTACAATAGGTATATGAGATTGTCGATCAGAGTACTCACCATGAAGTGTTTAAATGTCATTCGTGCCAGCCAGAAAAATGGTCATCCCTTTTTCATGCTGGCACGATTGACACATAAGGTGTATAGCTCCATAGCTATACAACATTAACTATAGTATATGAGAAACCTGAATATAGTTTGTTCAGAATCAGTAACTGAATTGATTCCAATAATTTTTACACCATGATATAATTTTTCTCAAAAATATTTATTCTTAAAAAGGTCACAAGTTGGACACCACCAAAACTAAGTACAAAACAGGTCACGGCAGGTCATGGCGGGCATTAGGTGCAGCGTACAGCTAAGTGCGTGAGCAAAACGACCCCTCAGTCGCCCGGGTGACCCGTTGAACCATGTATTTATGTTGCCAACTAGGTACCATAACGAGCTTATAACTTTGTGATATTTCATAATACAGTTTTGAGATTTCGTACATAGATAGAAATAAAAATACTAGACGGGTGTTTCAGGTTTTGCAATACTTAAAATAAGGTTGTATTCCTCCATCCCTTTAACAGTTCAGTTTAGGTCGTCAAATAGATCGCCGTAAGAGGGTCGTCGTACGACATCAGATCGTGCATTCGTCACGATGAGGTGAATGGAAAGTACCAGTGATAACGTTTTTTGTCAATGAGACAGACTGGTTTTCTAATGAAATAAGTTTTAATCGGGAATCCTAATTTGTGTCGAGTTCTGCCAATAGCATTGTGCTGACCCCAAACATTAGATAAGAGGCGAAAATTAAATACGAATGGCATATATCCGAATTTACGTGGGAAAATATGAAATGACTTTTCCCACTCTGAACGGAGTAAGAGGAGGTGTCAGACTTTTATTGTATGTAACCCACCTGTATTTCTTCTGTAGTCCTTTGCAGTCTAGGGACACGGTAACCCTTTATTATGGTAGCTCAGCAGGCATTGGCTTTAACTGGCCCCGTTGATCTTGTTGACATCTTTGTTGACGCTTTTAATCTGAGCTTGGTGTTTACCGGACGACGAGCTAACCATTGCACTACGTCCGCAAGTTCGCACCTACAGCGGGGGATGGGGCGTAAGGCTTGTCTCCACCTCACGCTTTCTGCCACCTCCTTCGATCGTATTACTGCTTTGGCTTCGTAGTGGGATACACGGTATTTGTGACATCGACGCATAAAGCATATCGACGCACAAACGAATACCATGGATTCAATATAATTCTGGACCCACTAGTAGAGATGGGCGGTGGGTATTAACCCATCGGGTATTTACCGGGTTAATACCCAATTTGGGTATAAACAGGGTTTTTACCCGGTAAATACCCGGTAAATACCCGGTAAATACCCAAAACCACCTTTAACACTTTTTGGGATGATTTATTAAATAAAGTTTAGTTGAATTAATTTAGATCGTTTACATGTTTTGAACACCTCCATGTTATAAATTCGGCTCTTTTCGTATATTTTTATGTCTCAACGCCTGATTATTATTTTTGTTAAATGAAGTTTAACTGTAACTTTTGCATAAATGTAAAATTTCAACTGATTTTCAAGTTTGTAACAACAAATAACTTATATGTTTTTTTTATTCTTTTTGTTTTTAATTTTTAATTTTATCTTAAGTGTTACAAATGTTGTTTCTTAATTTTATATATCTGTGTAAGTCTCCCAAATAAAATACAGACGTAAAATATTTAAAAAATACGGACGTGCAATTTTTACATGATTTGTAGAGTAGAAAACTATTCTTTGCCGACACCATGTACATTTCATGCATAAAGCATATTTGATGAACATTTTTTTATCGCTAAAAATGTATAAAAAACAAAAAAAAATTCAAAAAATAAATACCCACATTTGGGTATGTACCCGGGTAAAAACCCTGTATTTGGGTATTTACCGGGTAGAAACCCATCTCTACCCACTAGTGGTAAAATAGTCTGTCGGCTTTTTCCATGTTTAAAAAAAAATGCTGTATTTTTTATTTATTTAAACTGTGTAGAATCGTTATTCCACCTATTACTGTTACTGTGTTGTAAGGAAAAATCTGCTACACATTACAAGGAATTGTATTACAACTGTAACAATTTGTAGATTACAATAGTTGCCACCTTAACTATCGTAATAACTTTAACATTACCAGAGCATGGTATGAAATTAAACTGTTTGTGAGATCTTAAACGTTTCTTTGATAAAATCTCGATAACACAAACCAACATTTAACTTACAGCAATAGCCTCGTTATTCCTTCAAACCGTCGCGGCGTCACTCTTCATGTTAGTACAATAACTAGTTCGTAACATTTAGTTATTTGCAATGTATGACAAATGCATAATTTGATTAGATAACGAAATGCCACGGAATGTACACAGTGGATGTCTCATTAGGCTTGATATCACAGGTATGCCAAAATATTTGCTATGTTCAGTTGAAACTATCACATATTTGAGTAAATCACTTTATTATTTTACTGTTTCATTTTGTATTGTACTATATACTATATTCCACCTTATTCAGAAGAATCAAGAATTAAAGTGTCTATACCTATATTTCAAATAGAACGGCGCTTTGAATTTTCAAGTCAGTCAGAAAAATAATAACTAATTAAACACTATAACTTATTAACCAATAAGTTATAAGTGTTTAATTAGTATTATTATTACAATCTGTGTATATAAAAAAATGTGTTCTAAATATGCTCACTGTGCTTACGAACAAAAAAGGGTTTAATCTACCCTTTTTTGTTCGTGAGCACACACAGAGGTCACATACTCCATGACCTCTATGAGTCTTCTCTCTATCTATACAGCCCCTACGCTGTACCTACATGGCCAGTACACGGTCGTTACGTAATAACTACGCGATGTCTACGTAGTAATTACGCGACCACTACGATCTCTAAACGGGGTAATTAGATCATCATAACCTAAGAAGAAATCACAGATCTCTGTATTAATATTATGTACTGTATTAATATGCCTCATATTATCTATGTATAACTTACTTGTTACGTTACAGTTAAACATGAGAAATTATACTTTTAATAACCATTTTGTAAACAACATCTGAGTTTCAGGTGGTCTCGATGACTTATAGGCGTAAACGTTGGCGAATATAAAGCCATAAAGTTCTTAATCAATCATAAACATCGATTATTACTTTATAATACTGCTACCTTGTATTCTTTAGATTCGTTAACATAATATTGACTTATCTAACGAAACCAAACAAATCTTTGAGTGTTTTTTTACTTTTCGTGTTAGCAGGGAAATATGTTTACTACATTTTGTTGGGCTGCCAAAAGGCCGATACATGATAATTAATTACAGCGTTAATTGATTCAATCCGACGGATTATTAAGCCATACGTTTATACAATGACCGGGTACATGAAAATTCCTATGATGCTCCATAGGTTGGCGCCAAGTGTTAGCGCATTGACCGAATATAATCGTCTGAATCACTGCGCACACGCATGCGGGGTTACTTAACATTCCTATCGGATGTTATTCACATAATTACTCAAATAAATCATTTGATCTCATACTATAGATCTATTTTTAATGCTTATGAACAAGAAAAGTCATGGTATCACTTTGAGTCTATTAATAAATAGGTTTACGATTATTTTAGATAGGTAACCGTAATTTAACGATTGATATATTCAGTCCCGATGTTTCATACGATGAGTCGGTTTTTCATTTGTGAAGAGTTTGCCTTATTGTTAAAGAATTTAGGTCAGTCGCGAATTTAATTGCGAAGTCGGTTAAAATAATATACGTTTGAGTGATTGATAAGACTAAATTATCAGATCATGAGGTCAAATTTATTCCTAGTTCAAACGTTAGGCCGATCTTCCGATCTTTAACTGTTTAATGGATACCTAAGCTGATTAATGCATGTTAGTAAAATAAACAAAGTCTTGTTAGCTCATTCACTCGGTACCTCATTAAATGGATCTTGACCTCTTCTTGTGTGCAATTTAGTCAATTTTCAAAAACATAAACAATTTACATGCTTTACTTTTGACTTTTCATTATTGCTAAAATATAAAAAGAAACTAGTTACTGCCAACGGCTTCGCTGTGTGAAAATTATCACAAGGAAACATATTTCTGGGATAAGAAGAATCCTATGTTTTATTCCAGGCCATGGTACCCGTGTGTCAAATGGCTAAACCGATGCTATCCAATCCGTTTAGCCATCTGAGCATGAAGGAAAAACCAATATACACACATTTAATCAAACTTAAACCTTCACATATTAGTGTGATAACAACAGTCATACAAAAACGTCAGAAATGAACTACAAAAACAAACGCTTGTATCCCTAATGGAGTGAATCAATACGAATCTACATTTCAATAATGGTCATAAATAAAATGCTCCGTTAAACTTAAATAAAAATGGCGTACAATACATCAGTGACTGGCACAAAATAAAACAAACCAAATAAAAAACACAAGCGTTGTTGATAGCATGTAATCTACTTGCTTCATGTATGGGAAAGGTTTTCAATCGGAATAAGTGATGAGAGAGAAAAAAATGCACCATTGTTGGTACAACAGATAAGCCCTGTACGTGGAAGTCGAGTGTAAATTTGGTGAAATTCGTTAGGCTATTTTTGACCAAGGTCTCGAGTTCAGTGCTCGCTGCCGTATACGGAGGTGAGAATACAAATAGATAGCTCTCACTGGAAGATACTGCAACCACGCTCTCCCATAATAAATTAAAATAAAAACATTCAGCAAATCAAAATAAGTAACACAATCACAGAACAATAAAATACCTATCTTTTGTTTTATTTTCACTTTCCATGACGTTTGAGCAGGGGACATTCCATTCACCTTGGTCAAATAAATATTTGTCTATTTAACCCACGCAAATATTTTTTACATATATTTCCGTCATCGATCACAAAAGGCCGCTTCTATTATTCTAATACGCGTAAATAATGTCATTATGTACAAACAAACATAATGTAACCTAATAATACATAAGTAAGTCTTAATGTATTCATGAATTGTGCAATTTACATAATGTATTATCAATCATCGTCATTGGTGACATCTACAAAATTAAGATTACGTTATGCAAGTGAAATTACTCATAATGATATGGTCAATTAATGGGTAATTATTTTATAAAAAACAGGTCAGACATAATAACTATGAAACGTGAAAAAAATATTAATAAAATGTGCGACATGCTATAAAAGTATGTCACCTGAAAATCAGCACAACTTTATAATATTCAAATTGCAATATATTTTGTTTGTTGAGCTTAAATATAAAAGCTTCTTGATGAAGTCATAAATGTCGCATAATGGAATATGAAACAGTCGTTACACGGTTGGAATCAAGAGTCACTGATCTTGTGAATCATAAATTACAAGAAGGCGTTAATGTTCCAATGTATGCGCATTGTAAACAGGTGTGAAAAATTCCACTTCTAGATTAATCTTTACATCCGCGGTATCTGTGAAAATGTGCGTATTACGTCCGCGAGTACACAGTAACATGATTTATGGGCGAATCAACCGACTGTTTGCTGAACCTTTTAAGGGAAATCTTCGCCTTTGTTGTCACCGCTGGGACCGGCGTATCAATAAACTTTGATGAAATATCCAGTAGGTACGTATCAGGTCACGCATATGGCTTGCCTACCGGCGAGGTTCTTTAATATGGTAAATTACAATTTATTTTTTTGACAACGTTATTTGGATTTCGATATCTTTCACAAAGAAAATGAAATATTATCCACCTCATTAATCAGATATGTTTTTTGTCATTTTTGTATTTTAAGACCAAACACGATGTAGCAATAAGATTCTGACTCATCAAGAGAGAATTTACGATGTGTGTTCACCGCAATGGTTTAAAAACGAATTTGCGTAAAGGAATTCAAATTATGCGACATTATAAGAGTCCACTAAAATTCCTACCCACTCGTTTATTTATACTTGAGTCGATACGTTTTGCCAAATATTGCTAGCTGTTATACAAGGTGTAACGTTAAACGCGCAAAACCTGAAATTATTTTGATCAGAATAATGAGCAGAATCAATTAAACCACTTTTTAATATAGGTTACATTTTTCAAAAAAAACTTCAATACAACTTCGACCTGTCTATTTATGAAAAGGTCAAGCCATCACGTGCGCAAAGCCGCTGAAATAGGTAAACAAACACAAATAGTTGTAATCCAATCAAATTTTCTCATACACGGGATAATAAAAATTCTTATTTCAATGCAGATATGAATGTTAAACAAACTATAACTGCTCATAAAACCCGTTGATTGTTTTTTTTTCTTACAGCATTAGATCCATTGAATTAAAAATCAATCTGAGGTTTTGCGCATTTAACGTTACACGTTGTAAACTAAAAAGCATTTTTCATTCAAATTGTGCCAAAATACAACTTGACCGTGGCTGGCAACCGGTAAAATAAAATTCGAAAAATTCACGAACATCGTCGTGGCAATTTGCCAGGAAATATTGCCTATTACTTGAATGGCGGCAAGCCTTTCCCTGAGTTGACTTTGACCAATAGCGTGGAATGACACGCTGCAGATACGCTTCTCAAGCGAACTGACATAGATACTAAAATGGAATAAGAACATTTATTACTTTTACTTAGCGTCATATAACGTTTTTGGTTTCGTCTGTAAAAGAAATTAGTTTATCGTTGATTCAAAGTAATATCATTTACATTTTTAAGCGACGGCAGGAGGATCTATGTTCGGTTATGCGTATCTTTTTTTTTGTTTTTTTTTTTTTATGTATGTTGGTCGGAGTTATTTAATTTTGGACTTCAATTATTATTTTTTGTTTTTTTTTTTTTTTGTTTAAAGAAACCTTACCTACTGCTAGATTGGTGGCATGGAAATATTTTCATAGTTTTATCAATGTTAAAAAAATCACTAAAACTTCTAAAACAAATTTAAAAAAATTATAATTGTACAGTCGTTTTTTCGAATTATTCACATGGTAGAATGACAGTATCACAGCGATAATTACTTGAAATATGGTTTTTTATCCACAATATTTTGTAATTAGCAGAATGCGAATGGGATGATTGCCAATAGATGTAGAATCTATTTCTTTGTCCGAAAACTATACAGACCATCGATCATCTTCCTAACTTAAGAATCTACTATCTGTTTACATCCTCGTAAACACGTAAATCGCATATTTTCATCGATAAGCCTAACAAGCTCGTGACGCTAATTACCTGCGGGGAATGCACTGAGCTAACATCACTATCAGTTTACCGAACTATTGCATAATAATTGTATTATAATGTTGTGCTAATATCGCTGCCGTATCGGACAAGTTGACATGGGCTTTGTTGTTACGATAGTGTCTGTGATTCCCGACTCATGTTATTATTGCAATGTTTAATTGCAGTTTGGAATAGACATAAGCTTAATCAGCCTTTTAATGTTCCCACTGCTGGGTCTCAGGCCTCCTCTCTAGGAGTATATAGGCCCTAATTTATGACGCGGGCTTAGTGCGTGTCGTGGATGTTACATGTCTTCGAATTTTTGGTTCTAGGACGGTTTCCTTACGATGTTTTCTTCACCATTTTGAAAAACATTTTTCTTGTATTTTTTTTGTCAGTTGGGAAATCATCCAATGACTTCTTTCACTTTATGGTAGAGCGAGAGGGCGTGTCAGAGTTTTTAATGATTTAAACTACACCTGTGCTGCTGGAATGCGTCCCCACCCGGGTTGCAACTCTTTCCTGTTGTGCTATGAAAAACTTGAAAAACGAATGGAGATAGTCCGTTCTTAAACCATTGATACGCAGTGAGCTAAATGATAATAACTTTTATATTTACATAGGTAATTTTCATTTCCAAACTATGAAACAATGAACTGCCAATATTAACACATTTAATAAATTAGACCTACTTCACACATCAGAATAAGCCTGCGACCTTGAATTTTGTCAATACAGCATTGAAATTCATGGTAAAGTAAATAAATTATAAGAACAAATACTACCGCAATTACCTCGTTGTCAATGACTATCAAATTCTTATGTCAACTTATTGTTTTCGCGGCTTCACAGTAAAGTGCGATTTTTACAATTTTTGCCTAGCTTGGAATTCGCAACACATGTTCGAAAAGCTTTGAAATATGAAGTGTAAGTCGAAGCAAAATTACTGGAAGCAACAGTATTGTGTTTCTATGAGCACAATTCGATATTGTTTTTACAATAGTGTACCAACAGTAAAGAACTATTTTTCTACGTATAACTACGTCAAAAATAGTTTCTAGATTCCCTGTAATAGGGCCTTAAAAAAATAACAAACTTGAATTCGAAGTATTTACTTTATCTGAATCATTTATAGACACTTATCAAATAACTCAAGACTGGCATCGATCTTTTAGTCAGTTTGGACATACCAAATCGTAGGTTGTTTCTATGGACAAAACAGCAATTACTCCATGGATACTCTTTTAAGCGAAACCATCACAAGGTTCGTTCGTCTCTGTACTCAGAAGACTGCATAAAAATCATATTTTTTTATGCAACCTTCCGCTTTCTCTACTGCTACGCTACGTACAGCAGATTCTCAAATATTAGTACTAATAACCAAATAACCACCAATATTTTAAATACTACAACATATAGGTACATAGTGTTCTTTCTTCAATATGTTTATTTAAATATTAGCTAAAATGTAGACAAGAGTGATAAGGTATTGAATTAGAAATTATCATTTGTAAACCAGTTTTTCCATACAGCAATCTATACCATATATCGTATATCTTCGTACAAATTGCCAGTTGTGATTAGCTGGACATACTTATCCACAATATTAATTATGTCTGGCATACAACGGGAATCCAGTTGATATCAGTTGTTATTCCCCAAGCGAAATCCAATTCGAGATATAAGCTTTTCTTTGGTGCCTAGTTTAAGAGCCTGGTGACCAAGTGGACCTAACCTGTTTGTAGACTATCGTAATCTTCGTTTAATAATGTAATTAATACATTCTCTTACGGGTTGATACAGATTACTTAGGACAGATGGCCATTGGAGCCCGAAGGTTTTGGTGTGTATACTGCGTACTGGAATACGTAGAGTTGACCTTTCAAGGTGGACCTATGACCTGACCTTCGAGTCCGCCGAATGGTAGAGGTATGGGTCGACTTGAGATAACGTCTCGTCTCTGTTGCCGATAGCTTTCACTTGCTTCTACCAAAATCAGGCTCATATAATATTTTTACCATGAGAAGCAAAAATATCGATCCAACTAGACTGGAATTCGCGGAACACAATTAATCCAGCGTGGTTTTTACTGGCCCTCGGCTTCCGTGTTCATACCAACCCGAGTGGAAAATCCTCATGTTTACCCTATAATGCCATAAGTGTCGATTGATAATGTTCATACTTTTGATTGATGAGAAACATTTAATTTAGATAACAATCCATCCCGTTAATTGATGATAAGCATCTAATTACTACTCATTTCACTCAAAAAAAGGGTGTGGCGGTAAGTGATTAGATACAGTGTTCAATGGTCACTCTGTTTTGATCACAGCTTATCACTAAATGATAATGAAAAAGTACATTAACAATTTAATAAAAATCTGTAATTATTCTTATTAGATTGTCGTCATTCATAAAGTTCCCCATTCACATTTTCTACGATTGGTACAAGTGTTACCAGTATAAATGTATTATCCGTATCAATATACCATTTCGCAATCCCACTTAACCACTTCGGTAAGCATAAGATGTAATCACGAAGGGCATCGTTGTTTATTCTGACTCCCGCCGTTATCATCACGCTTCCATTTGCCGGTAGCGAGTAGAGAGGCTAATTACACCTGTCCGTCAAATACCAGCTATCTGCGAGCTTTATCGTACATTTACCCGCTGCCGAGTTAAGACGTACCACTCTATATTTATTCAAATATCTGATATTGTCGCAACTACCTACGATTTATGTCTAGTTTAATAGATACCGGGTACTTAGTTAGGAATTTGCTCCGCAAGACTTTCCCTGTCTAGTCCGTGGCACGGGTAAAATTGGTCATCATTGTGTCTTAATTAAGTTAAATCAAGTTCTGAACTTTGCACAAAAGCGGGAGCTCTATTCGACTTAATTAGAAACCCAATGTACCTCGGCTCGGCTTGATTAAAGAAATATGTGTTATTAAACTAACAAAAATAGACTTTTCCCAGATGTAGTTCAAGTCTAAAACACTTGGTTTTCCATAAAAAAGAAGTCCATTTTCATCCGTTACTTTAATCGACACAGCCGCGTAAAACAGGTGGTTAGTAATAAATAGAGAAATGCCTCCTGTAAAAACATTATTTTAAGATAATGTTGAACATATTTTTATAAAGAAAACTGGGGCAGCCTTGAACAAACAATCAGTTATACATTTCCACTGAACTCGTAACTTAAACACGTGCTTCCTTGGCGTGTGCGTACGTATATGAGTCGACGATGAGCAATTTGTTCACTAAATGGATCAATCGTACGAAACGTACGATACGTTTCTATCGGCTGCGGAATCGGGCCAAGTTTAAGAGCGTATTGTTATGACGAACTTTCATAACATTGTAGATTTGTTTGCACTATATCAAAGTAATTGACGTTTAACGTTGCGCTTTGAAATATTATAGGATTTAAGTAACACCTTGATTTATTTCTATTTTCTCGAGAAGATTTTCTACTTCTCGCTAGATATACTATTGTATTATTACTTCTTCATTTTCTCAATGATTTCGATAATTAAAATGTTTTTCACTCTGACGTTTAGTACCTATTTCATTTGTATGAAATCACTTTTTTATCGAGCGGAAAACATTAAGAGAAACTTTCGGTCTCTCATCCATTAAGGAAGGCAGGAGATGGATGGATTTCATCTACACTAATATTATAAAGAGGAGTTTGCTTTTTGTTTTAGGAGTTCATTTCTGAAAGTACGGGTCCGATTGCTAATTTTTTTCTCCAATTGAAAGCTGATTTGTTTCTGAGTGACATAAGCTGTACGCGGACGAAGCTGCTGCCTAAAGCTAGTGTTAAATATATTGCGGAAATCCGACTCCAGCTTTTACCCACTTTTTATCCGTACTTTTGAAACTGATAGCAGAATCATTCGTGGGCCTAGATAATCAATAGCTATTAATACAATTTTTAAACCCAGCCATCTAATCCGAGATCCAAGACCACGTGGTGAGCCGTGTCGAGAGCAGCGTCGCTACAAATTTTGTCCATTTTTGCGTCACGCTCATAAATCGTAAGGTAGTAGATGGGGCGCAGCGCGACGCCGCCACAGTCCTCTGCGAGCGCGCGGCCGCGCCACCGACCGTGCACCCGCCTCGTTCCCGCGCGAACCGGAAAATTGCCGCGAAAATGCGGAACTGTCAAAACTCATGATTGGCGCTTCAATTTTTCTGCACTCGCGTACTGCAACGGCGCGATCTTATTCAGCCAATGGACCTTATTTTATGTGAAGTGTACGATTTTTTTGGATGTTCTTTTTTTATTAGTGTTTGGTTTTTCATTAATGAGTTTTCCTGAATGATTCTTCAACTGTTAAAAAAAATTACTTATTTAAACTTTCTATAAAATAATAGAAAATATATTTCTAAAAACCAAAAAGAAAAATTTATAAGAGCTCTACAATTCTTCATTTGTCAAAATTAATCCTCAACTTAATAGATGGAGATTTAACACGTGTTAATATTTTTCGTTTTGTTTTGACAAGTCTAACGAGTTGTTCACAAATCCCAATATCTTTGTCGTGATTAATCTATCAACTGCAGACTACCAACTTACGCGTGTTTACCGAAAAAATAACGTGTAGACAAGAAAAACAAATTGAAAGCGAAGAGAAATGCCAACAAACATAATCTATTAGAAAAATTATCATAAAGTTTATATTTTTACATTTCTCTCTCATTTGGTAATGGAACCAAATAAATCTCTTTTACTAATTCAATTATAAAGCTATTATATTCATTTTAACAAAACCTAAATAAATATCACTTGCTCAAAGTAGGCCATACAGTTCTATTAAGTCTAAATCAAGATAACGAGAATAATTAAATATGCACTTATCATTCTACAAATAAGCGGTGAAACTGTCACAGTATCACACGTTTGCCTCGAAACTGGCAGGTTAGACATTTTTTTTTTCCTCAAAAAATCATAGACAATTTATCAAACGTTTAGAAGACCGCAAAAAGGATGCATACATAAATGAAAACTTTTTAAAGATGTCAGAAGATAATACTTATAAATGATTAAACAATTTTACATTAGCTGTTAACACGAATAATAGAATCAAACAATCATTAAAAAATCATAAGCTTCTAAAAAAAGTCGTTAACAACTTTTTTTACGTTTGGTACTTCAGTTTTATCCAAGGTTGTCGGTGCCCAATGTCATCGTAGGTAAGGTTGTTTGTTATCAGTACCTACATCTACCTAATTTTTCTTATCAGCCCAGCAAACTGGGTCAGAAGAGTAAAAAGGCATTTGCATTTGTACCTAACTATAATACAAAATTTATTTAGACAAGATCTTTTAACAGTAGATAGATAAGATCCTTATTATAAAGTGATAATTTTATGACTAATTGCGAATTTCAAGAAATTTTTGTCCGTGAAAAGGGATTTAAAATATATTGTCGTATGAAAACTAACATAAACTTCGATAAAATAAACGAATCTAAACGGTTAATTGCACTAATGTTTTGCATAGTTGTTGTAACTTTATTATTAGTATCATATTAAGCCTCATCATAGTTCTAATCAATTCTTTAATATATTTTTATGCCTTTATTTCAAAATTACGTAATTTTTTAAAACTAATAATAATTAGTATTCTTTTTTTTTTGCTAAGCAAATCTTTTAATTAGCAAACGTTTAATTCGCTTCTTTTTACTTTCGTCAGGACTTGATTTTTTTTTTAAACTTTAGGAAGGAGCTTTGTCACAATATTGACCATGTCGCTATATTTAGGTACTGATCTATAATTTTTTTACATCAACATTGAAAATTATGATTGTAAACATAAAATAATTTATTATTGGAGAGAATATCCTGGGAATCAGATATTTTAAAACTTTTGTATTTTTTTTCACTCATCCATTTCATGTATTTAAATCATTGCACCGATTGCTAGCAAAATACTGCGAGCCAATCCGCGCGTAAATTTTCCTCAGGTAGGTTCGCGAGTTTTCGGTACGCTTTAATTTTCTCGCAATTATTTTTGAGTAATGATCAATTAAGGTACAGTTGCACATGACGAACATTTAATAGTAGCTTACGTATGCGTCGGCGTCACGTTAATTTGAATACCCGACCACGTAGAACATAACTGATTGCTATCCGCCACCGTGTCGCAACTTACTGTCGTTTATTATTTAATCTATGACAGCCAAGATAAAACGCCTCAAAAATGGGCCAATTACAAAATATAATAAATATTGTAAAAGTTTGCCTACAGCGTCCTCGTAGCGCCCTAACCATAACAGTTTGCTTGCCCTAAATTGGTTAAAGGGACCGTATTATCTCGCTATGTCAATTTTGCGCGAGATATGAATAACACAATTTCCTTGCTTGCCTACTTCAACTTTGCATAAACTCACTGTGAAAACGGCGTCTAATCAATAATATTAACGGAGTCGATTTAATAAACAATCGTGATTCATTTCCAATATAAATCATCTATAGGAAACACATTTAGTACTATACCTCTTCGAACGAACTTGGTCATTAGATTCCGTGAATTTTACTCGTTACCGTTATTTTGTATTTCTAAGCAACTTTTAAGTGGCTCTCTAAGCCTAGCATCAGCTTGCGGTAACTATTTTAATACAACGTGCTTACTGCTTGGGTATATTTAAATTCAATTAAAGCCGACACAGAATAATATTGTATTTCATAACAACATAGATTTTTGATTTTCGTTATACTCGTATTTTGTTTCTGTATAGTATCGATCGTGTTGAGCAAGATATTATCCAGAAATTAATCGTAGTTCCTCTAGGCATAGTTTTCCAGCAAGACAAGCGATAGGCATATTTTCACAGACTGATAAAAACCAGTACCAATGCAATACTAACAAGCTAAGATTTGGTTCGTCTCGTTCAATTTAGGTCACTAGGTGTAAGGTCAAAACAAATAGAATCGCATACCTTCATCTTACCCTAGATTACCTACTATTCCGAGAAAGAAAAATAAACGATTACGGTCAGAATGAACTAGTCTATATCCACACAGTTTTATTTACTTTATACACTTCGCAGTTCTGAAAGTATAATAATACTTTGTTTGGACAAACAATGGGTTTGTTTTTATGTCTTTAGTAACTTTCAATAAGAAGTTTTGGGAGAAATAATCAACACTCTCTCATCAAACTCTGCGAACCGTATATTCAGTTGTGTTATTCGACTTGTGTCTCGGGAGATTTCTATGAAGTTGAGATGGCCCGCATAGGTTAGTTCTTCAGTTGACATCTATTTAAACTAGTCTGTTTATCTAATATTATAAAGCTGAGCAGTTTGTTTGTTTAGAAAGACGGAACAACATTTATATTTGACTCGCACAGGACAAAATAACAATACAAAAAAATGGTAACTTGAAAAAAACCCTAAGCAAGGCCAAAAAGGCCGCTATCTCAGCATAATTATGCTGCGATATTTGGTTTTATCGAAGAAGGCTAATATGGATAATATAATAAACACGCTACGACTAAATAAACACCTTATTTCATTTTTACTTAAATCTTTATATCTACTTTTAACTGTTAAGCTAATATTGATACATTAAAGTTATTACAAAGAAGACCATGCTGAACAATGTTGCGAAGTTCATCGTGTGCGGCTTACCGTATTAGGTGTGGATTATAATTTACCAAATCGATCAGAATTTAGGCTCACTGCCTACCTATGGGCCAGGTCTCGCCCACTTTTTCGGCTAAAAAGATTTACCTATAAGGCTATTATTAACTTCCAAAACTTTCATCGACTTAGTAGATTTATGTACCAATCCAGCTATTACCAATTTATTTATAGGTTCAGTATTAAATCTACATGCGAGACCTCACAAGAGGAATGGCTCAATATAGAAACAGTTCGTCTTAAATATCGATTGCGAAGCATTTTTGGTTCGAAACGTTAATTAAAGAATGTGTTTGATAAATTCCTTTATCTTTGATACAATAAACAAACCCAATGCCAACGTTTAACACAGAAATAGTCTCCTTAATTAAAACATCGCTACAGTCAATAATATCATGACTTTTTAACGGGCCAAACAATTTATTTTCGAAATGATTGTACTAATAACCACAGTAGAAATATTTTACGCAGAAAAATGACAAGAATCACATTAGTTCATAAATAACTGCTCGATATGAATAGGTTTTTAACATAATTATCGCATTTGTAACAATTTATGAGCTTGTCATGCTAAATTCGATCACAATAAAAAATGTAGCTAAACTGGTATAATTAGTTAGGATAAAAAATATCGCAGAAATTCACGCTTTGGCAGTGAAATTCTTTTAGCATTACACGTTTAATCCAATCAGTCTTATTGATTTATAAATTATTGAACTTTTTGATTAGGCATCCTTGTTGGGATATTTATAAAAAACCGGCTGATTGTTTTCGCAAATTCCAGATGTTAATTTATTTTTCTTTCTATAAAAACAATAGGTAAGGAAAATAAGTAAAATGTAACTAATGGAAATACCTCTTTTTAAGCCGTAAAAGATTGTGAAAGACCCTCCATAAAATACGCCTTGAAAATAAATGCTGTCATTAATGAACTGTGGGAAAACATCAGAAAACTTCACACCTCTCAGCCCTTCGGGGAACACAACCGTTACAACACAGCGTTCAATTACTCAGCTTCACTAATCTAAAAGTAAATCTAACACTTAACAACGTCCAAGAATTTGTGAAGAAATCAAAAATAGTACAAGACTCCTTATTGACGGCTTAAAAATAGGGAAGCGCATACATTTTATAAGAAATAAATCTTGTGGTAATTGCGTGTGTGGACCACACCTATCAGGGGCCTATTATCATCAACGGTCTATCGGCCCATCGACACGGCTATTAACACTCCTCACTCACTTAAGGCACAGTTGCACCAAACTACCGCGTACGCGCTTTCATATCGATCACTTATCTATTTTGTCATAAACGTATTGGACTTAATAACATGATAACGTAATGTAATAAACGATTGATAGCTTTTTTGCACTTCGAGTTCACGATTAATCGACGCTTTTAAGAAATATAGACGGTAATAAGCAGTGTAACTCGAAGTTATATATTTTCCAAAGTCGTCTTATTAATATGTATAATTACTGTTATTTGGAGTTGTTGAGTTATGAGCTCACGATAATTTTCCTGTTAGCAAGATTCAACGTTACTTAATTGGATGTATTACTCATGTTACTATAACTACATGCTATGTAACAGAAGTCAATATTGCTTATTAAATTATTCTTAAAAAAATTAATACTTAGAATTTTTTATCAAATTTTTAGCTTGCCCTTAAGAAAAGATATGAAAACAATGATGGTGTTTAACTCCCTTCTGTCGACACTTACACGCGATAAACACTACTTTACTTTAAAGTCGACTATTAACACTATAAAAACGCTACTAACATGAAACGAAACGAATCCAGAATAATGAATGGTACATCTCGTTAAATGTTAGGAAGCGGCTATTTAAATTTGTAAATTTTACAATAAAGGTGTAAAACTAAAAAGAAATATATTATTTAGACAAAAATTTTACGATAATCGTGTTATTTTCACAAAGCACATCGAAATAATTTTACGTTGATGGCACCATTACCAAAGTAACAAACGTTTTAACGCGCCAACGTTGATCTGAGTTATAGGTTTTCGAAAGAATTCACTCTAATACAAAGAGATTAGTAATAGCGTAGTAAAATATTATGAGAACAGAGTAATCAGTTGTGTTGGACGGTAGCCAGGAAATAGTGAACGAAGCTCAATGAGACCCTCAACCTCATTCATGGTAAATGAGAATTATTGAACAGAAAAATGAGATAGAACTTGAGCCGCGCTAGACAATTTAGTGTAGGTATATTATATAGGATTAGCATAGCATAGTCGAGTGGAGGGAGCGAGGATGTCAGACTTTTTTTAATTAATACCCACCTATGTCCTTTGATGGCCCAATACCATGTTATCTCTCGTGGCATTAGCGGCCATCGGACCTACAAAGAAGCTGGTAGAGAGTTCCACATTTTGACTGTGCAGATTATACACATAGGTATATGTATTTTAAAATTCTGTTGCGTGAAAGACCGTCAGGGTCTTATAAAACCGTGTCAAATATAAATTTACGTGCCTAAAAATCGTGTTTGTACAAACCTTCCTTGTTTAATCTAAACAACTGTTAAACACGATTTTGTGCAAGACAATCTATGCTTAGCGTGTAAGGCCCATTTCCAGTTCACGTACTTGTATTCTAATTTAAATTACGATCTTATAATCTTGCTCCACCTAACCCATGTACGTGATTTAACTATGGCTGGAGAAACCTGCAAGATAACTGTTACAATATAACGTTCCTCATCGACATGTGTGAATTATAACTAAAAATAAAATCTTTGTGACGCAAAATACAAGATGAACTTCAATATGATAGTCTATTTTAAAACGTTGTAAAAGTTGTTTGCTTTTTACTACACGCCCTTGGAAAGGTTTAGCAAACTGGTCGACAGATACATTTTAAATCGTAAATAATTTACGATTTTATTTATAACATTTTCAAAAATACAGCCGTTTGATTTGTGGCTAATAAAAAACGTCACGAATTGATTGATGCGCCTCAACCGTCTATTTCGGGAGTATGAATCGAAACTATTAAAATAATTAGATATACGTTATGTAATACACAGAAACCAGCAGTAATTTCATGGATCAAATGCTTGTAGTCTGATTGTTAAAATGTTTTTATCTCTACATACAACAAACTAAGATGAATCTCTCGTAACTATTGTGTACCGAGAAAGGAAAATGAACAGAATATAGAAACATCATACATATGGAAATGAGAAAAGGAATTGCATATTATAGTAAATGAGTTCAGGCAGCTTATTACTGTTTTCTTTTTTGCCAGAGGCGTTGTGAACGAAACCTAAAAATGTACGTAAACATGTGAAAAATGTGCGTCTCGATCGTCGTCGGCGTCGTTATCTCTCCTTCAGGTGTTTACTCTGGCTCAATGTTTTATTAACACGCAGCCTATCTCAGAGGAAAAAATTACGAAAGAATGTATTTTTTACAACTCAGGGGTAATCTTCATTGCCGTTTTGATATCCTTGCTGAATTTGTTCCACGGTCAGTATTTGTGTGCAATGTTAGTGGCGGCGCTAAATGAAGCTGTGCCTAATGAGTTAGTTAAGCAAAGATGTGCTCGTGAATGATCTGTATTGTTAGTTAGTGCATAGACCTTTTTATCTGCCAATGCCGCTTGTATAATTTATTGTCACGTCTAGGTTTATAAAGAGATCTGCCAATGCCGCTTGTATAATTTATTGTCACGTCTAGGTTTATAAAGAGATATTATGTATAGATATATATCTCACAAACGAACTAATTTATCATGAAAATACATGAGATTCTAAGCAACAACTACGTAAATAATAATTAGACGCGGCCCACAGATTTAGGCAAGCATTAATACGTAACTAATGAATGTAAATACAAAGTTCTACTCAATTAAATACACTTATGTCCATAACGAATTCTTGTTTGCGAGTATGCTCAATCTGAATAGAAACTTCGGCATTTGAAACAGATACCAATGTTAATTGTTGTTACTAAACAAACATACTAAAAACTAATGTAGGTTATCACCTGTTATGAACGAATCATAAACTTGTCTTATCAATAATGTTACATTAAGATATTAATTTATATCAATTTAATCGGACTTAAAACAGAGATGCAATCATTCAGATGTTTTAACTTATTTTTTTAGGATACGACAATCTTTTATCTTAAGAGGATTTTTATCGATGAAAGATAGTGTTGTTGTCAAACAAGCGACTCTTTACTGACCAAATTACACGTTTGTCCAGTGTAAGAAGTGACATTATTTGTGAGTGTTATAAATATTAAACGAACAATGAAAATGGTGAATGTACCAGTGATTATGCTGGCGATCGTCTTGGTGAGTATATTTTCATTAAATCTTTCTTTAACTGTTTTTTACCTAATAAGAGACCTATTCAAGATCTTTATAACAATTAACTACTTTTGCTTATTTTGGTCCAATTTTTAAACTAGCAGTTAATTTACTTTTTACAGCATCTTTAGAATGTTTGTTCTGAAAATCAATGATGATAATAAAAATAATGTTACTGTAGAGGAAAATATCGAGGGTGCAGAAATCAACCCTGTAATTTATCTTTTACTTTAATAAACCTTTTATATTATGCACGTGTTGCATCAGCCCGTCTTCATATCGATCATTGCCAATTAAGTAAATCACATCAGTGGCAATGTGCAAATTATTGTAAATTGTCAAACTGTCTAGACAGTCCATCTCAAATGATTCTAGTCACCTACTGTTGATTAGAAAAATTGTGCAGACGATACTTGAACATTCGACTATTTAGGTCACACGTACGCCAATTTGTAATATTATTTTGTCATTGATTATTGATCTCATTTTTGGGGTCACCCAATAACTTCTTCTTCAATGTGTTTTAAATTGTTAACTACTTAAAAATATTCTCGTTGATATAAAATAACTATCCTTCACGTGAAATACGACATGTTTTTGTCTTCATCATATCAAAGCAATAAAGCCTCATAAAATACTACTCAAAGATTAAAGACGATCTTGAAATTTTTCAGAAAAAAATTCTTGCGTTATTATTTAATTTACCCATCGTAAAGTCTGACATTGAAACTGTTTGTTCAATTTTACTACTAGGAAATCAGCATATCGTCGAAAATTCTTGCTTGGTTATGGAACATTGGTCAGTGATTATTTGGCGAGTGCTGTGTACTTAGTTACAGCCATGTGTGTGGTACACGCTTACGGTATGGGCGCGGAATGTTGGCGCCACTCATGCCGTAACTCTGTTTGGATTTGACAACGGATATCACGTAAACGCCGTGCAAACCTCCAAACTGAACAGTCACGCGTTCTTCATTTCTCAACATTATTATTATCGGCAAATACTAAATACGCTATATATATATATTGTTGCTAAATACTTCAAGTGCGAAAGGTTAGCCTCCAGATCTGACTTCAGTAGATATGTTAGGCTATTTACAGTGTTGTTACTTGTTTGTTCATATTGAATAAGAGCTATTATGTTGCATGATAAACACCGAGCGACCCAGTTGCCCGCGCACACCGCTCATGGATGTTTGCATAGTCGCTCCGACGCACTCCCTAGCCACCTTTGTCTTAGTTGCCGATTACGACTGAATGGCTAATTTAGAATCCCACTTATCTGATTCAGTTGTTCATTCGACCTGAATATTCCGGTTTCATAAATTTCGTGCTCACGTCATACTGATGGCATGCCATTGTCTTTGTTACACTATCAATAACGTCGCGACCCTATATGCCTGAAGACGAATAAAACTTTCAGACCTAATATAGATCAGGAGCGGTTAAGCGTAAACTTATCTAAAGTGATATAGAACAGAGTCGCTGCTGGCGTATTTAGATGGATAAATGTGAAACAGACCTTTCAGGAGTCAAGTCTTGTTCACGTCATTAAAGTTGTACGTTAATGGACATTGTAAGCTCGGCACACGCTGGATCCTGTCTGTTATTCTGTGAAACTGCAAAGAGACAAGCAAGCTAATAAATTTATAATTCCCAATGAGCGCACCTCATCGCATATGATAATGAAAAGTCAACTGGTCCAGTTAGAATAATAAATGTAACCTCGGCAATTCATACTCTAGCCATTATAGTTGGTGCTAACTATGTACTTACATAAAATATAATGCCAGACATTTTTATTTTATTCACCTTGGAGATTTTTTCCTATTTTCGGCGTAGGTCTAACAACTCATTGTCCTATTTTTCGACGTTTGTGGCAAATTGCATGCCCTAAACGTTTCGGCCTTGCGTCCGCGAGTGTGTACCATAAACGACAAACAATTGAAAGTAATAAAGTAACATATGCGTAGACTAGACAACTGATTGCACAGAGAAAATACAAACTTTGGACAATTGTGTGTGCACAGCAAGAGTGGGACTTGTACAACTGTGACAAGTGAACCAAATGCTCTAGTTTTGATGTTCAATTAATGTGTAGTTTTAAAAGAGTACTTTGTTTTGTCTTGTTGTAGTACTTCTTTACTACTATTGTCATAGTCGTCATTTGTTTTATAAGATCGTTTACCTAGAGCTGGAAAGTCATTGCTATTTGTATTTCTTTCATTTTCAGCTTCTACGTCCATTTTCTTTGATTTATGAACGATGTCAATGACACAGATTGCTACGACTGGTTGCCAAGTGATTGAATCATTGTTTATTATTTTAAGAAATACCTACCTACACTCTACCTTTTTCTTCAGTTCATTGTATTGTGGGATCGTTGCTGGAATCTGATTTGTTTGGATTACGCTTGCTGACCTAAGCTCTTTTACATCTTCATGAGTTTTACTTTTTGTTGCATTTATAGGTAACTGATCCATCTTCGGGTTCTATTTTATTCTGCTGACTACCAATTATTCTTTAGTTGCTTCTTGGGTCAGTCAAGAGGAGGGCCTTAGGGCAGCCTATTCTTAGCCAGGGACCACCCGCAGGATACCTCTACTTATACTTCATTATCTAACCAAAATACTTTAGATTACTGAGGATTATTCCATTAAATACAGAAGTTATTAGTGCTAAGTACTTTTAAGCTAGGCAAATATTTAATACATTATAATTACAATGTTTCTCAGTATAACTGTAATATCTCAACATTGATTTTATAACCAATACGTGTGTGGTTTAAATTAAAATATATTTTAATGATATTAATGTTCCTACAAGTTATGTGACTTGTCAAACAGTTAAATGAATCAGTCTTTAATTGGAAATGTATTTTTACGTTCAAACAGTTCATGGCTCAAGTGGTAACTTTATAAGACAAACTGACAAGGCTCATATTTTATACGTTTAACTGCCCTGCTGAATTCGGCCGACCTAAACAGTAATGAGTGGGTTTTTATTTTATGGAGGGCCGACCGCAACGATCGATTGTTATGCAGCATACTCAATTAGTTCAAGATTTACACTAAATACAGCGATATTTAGTATATAAAGTATTGACCTCTTCTATCTCATTTTGACGCCTGCTTATTGGTAGTAAATCATAATCATCTTGGACAATGACTGAGTATTTGCTCAGAGATTTGTTGATCTCAAGAAATATTTATGGCCCGTTGGTAATTGTTGGGCAAAAATCGTATACCGGAACCTTTAAATCAGGAATCGGTACGTCCCCTGATTTATGCTCCCCTTCCCGGCCGTCTGTCGGCTTTGTTCCTTTAATAATAAATAATGTACCCTTGTGTCAGCATAAAAACACTTCTTACTTTGTTAGTTATCTCCTGCAAGTCGTCTCTTTAGATTAAGTAAATTATTGCCTGCAATAAAACTGATTCAGTAGCACTTACGTGCGGCCCAATACATCAGTGTCGACACCCTGCGTCCCGGTCAGCGCAAGAAGTTCGTTACACAAAGGGCGAGTTCATTTACTGCCTTTAAAAATGATTCATGTCACACTTAATTAAGAAATAGCCTTCTCACATTGAGGTCGCCTGGCTATGATCCCAACGTGAGATTTAGATGCCCTTATCTTGTACTATAGCCTCATAAAAGTGCACATTAGAGACGACTAATGTTCTAAATGCATTAGTGTCACATTATTAATTACGAAATGTTCATGAGTGCAGTGTAGGCCAGATGTTTTAGTTCACCACCCTCGTTCCCTGCGACCTCGTGACCTTGTGATCCAGTTTTGTATAACGAATTAACAATGAAATCAAAATGTATTAGCACAGTTCTTTGTACCTTTATTTATTTTAAAAATAGATAGAAAAAGACGTGTTGCGCCCTAAATAACACGAGACAAGGGCAGGAAGATGATGATGAGATAGAACATGAAAAATAAAAACACTTAATTGATTAAAACTATATAACACGTCGTCTCTTTAGATTAAGTAAATTATTACTCTTACTATACTCTTACCCAAAATACGGCGTCAAAAAAATCCTCCGCATCGCTGTCGACTGGAAATGTGCCGAAAAGACTGGCAGCATGCACATTTCTGGCTACTTACCTACTTTGTGTTTTCTTAGCGATGTTTTAAAGACTTGCGGAGATGTAGCTTGGTTAGATTTTATGGGACACTGTGTCACAAACTACAGTTCTTGAATAAAATATTTCAGTTGAACGAGGTGTCGCTAATTACATTTCACAAGAGTAAAGTACGCATTCAGATTAACAATTTAGAAAAGTTAGCAAAGGCTGCAGCAGCTGCGGCAGGGGGGTAGCTTCAGGTCTTACGCAAACGCATTAAAACATTTCCACAACGGTGTCAGTATCTGTATTCAACGTCTCAAAATGCTAATCAGCCATCTTCATTATAACATTGACCGCTTGTTCGATATGCTGGTATCGTACAATTTGTCAATTAGCCAGGCTACATGAAGGATGAAACTCTTACTGGATTATTTATAGCGGTCTCCTTTAGCCGTGTTTAGATGCAGCATTAGTTCAACGTAAACTAATTCACTCTGTCAATATTTACCTAACTGTTTTACAATGTTTTTAACATAGTTTTTGTTTCTTTTAAGTGCAAGTATTTTAAGAATGCTATTTCATTCGAGTGCTGAAAAGTTTTTTATTCACTTTTCTGTTAAAAGTCGATTTGCCTGTCGATAATGAAGGTTTATTTTGCTTATCTTCTAATTTTATCATGATGATGACCATTTTATTGTTACGCTAGGTCAGAGGCTACACTTTTTTTATTTTATTTTAGTTACTGTGTGCATCAGGCTATTCTGTCTATTGGTAATAAACAAAATATCAATTTGGTCGCAATTGTAAAGATTATCATGAATAGACAGACAGACGTGGTATTGCCTTCAATATTATTTATTTTATAATAATTATATAAGTAAGGAAAATATAATTTAACACTTTTAGTCATCGTATTATGTGAAAATTATGCACCTATTTACTACTTAGCCGACCTGTAATATTCAAATATTTCAGCTCCGTCAAGAGGCCTATTAAAACGCGATTAATCGAGCGATAAAATTAACATTAAACAAGATTGGAAACTACAATAACATTATATCTTAAATACAAATAAATAATAACGAGATCGTGCTTTATATTTCAATGAATTTATCCATGACTTGGAAAATATATTCATCTAATTAATGCATGCTATTCAGAATATCAGAGTCGGGTGTAACAGAAATAGTTCGATCTAAGTTTATGAGTATGAATAGATGGGTATCATAACAATAAATAAGTACCTCTTGCGCCAGGAACTCTTCCCAAGAAATGGACCGATGACCTGGTGATTCGAGGGTCGCGAGAATCCGATGGATGCGAGACGCACTTCCTTCTTGTTGATCTTCCTGTCTTGTCATCAATATACACGCATTATAGTTACCATCATCATCATTTCAGCCGAAATATGTTCACTGTTAGGACATAGGCCTCCCCCAGGCGTCGCCACAACGACGTATCCTGTGGCTCTCGCATCCACCGCATTCCCGTGACTCTCACCAGGTCGTCGGTCCACCTTGCCTTCCAACGCTGCATTTTCCGATGTTCACTGCTACTTTGGCAATCAGGCTATGTCGATTACACACTATACTCTCTATACCAGGTTATATATCCAACCAAATATAAGTTTTCTATGAAAATGTAAACAGAAATATTCAAATCTATCTAAACATAAAACGCATAACCTACCTACTGTCTTTTCAAACTAAAATAAAATTTCTTTCAGTCCATTTACAAAATGGCTGGCAAGAGCACAATTAACAAACGATTATATTCAAGTCAAAATATTAATTACGGCCAGTGTTGGGTCAATCAACTAATTTTTTCAATCAATTGATTAGTCATGACTAATTTATTCACAACTTATTCAGTCGTGATTGATTTAATAATGACTAAATTAGTTAATCATAATCATAACTATATAATTTAGTCATTAGTCATTCAATCATTATTTTTGATTGATAACTAAATTAAAAATGCTAAGCTAACTCCATTTTTTGTTTCATGAGACGTCTATCGCGCTATTTAAATTATGTTTTAAGTTGATTGATAGAATTTTTTTTATTATAACTGCTACTACGGTAAAAAGTTGAAAGTAGATAAAAGGCAAAAAAGGGTGAAGGAGATTCTTGCACATTGATCACATGACACACGTAATAGGTAGCGTCGTAGACCCATGCCCCCACCACTCGTGCGCCGCACACGCACCTGTTCGTGCAACTGGCAGCCATTTTGTTTTGATCAGTTGGCAAGCGTTGGCATGACGCGCGCACCTATTGCATTTTTTAAGTTTGTGTCATTTATTTATTATACGTTACTTGTGTATTGAGTGTCGGAAAGGTAATCTCAAAATGGATACCGATGAAGATGTGTGTACTTCTTTATATTTTAATGAAACAGACTTTGTGACCGTGAGAGCATCGACTTCGACATCAAGTGTTATTAGTGAAGAGAGCTCTAGAACTGAGAACAGTAATTTAACGCCTGAATGCACCTTACTAGATGGTACATTTTTCAAATATGTTCCCGAAAAATCATCATCTTCTAAATCAGTTGGATTATGTGTGAAGTGTCTGCCGCAACAAAGTGTTGAAATCAAAGGTTTTCGCAATAGCAGCTCAAATTTTGTAAGCCACTTGAAGCGTAAACATGGTTCTGACGCTGTCGCAGAATATCGTAACCACCTTGCTAAAAGTAAGAAAACTAAACAAATAAACTCTTCAAGAAAAACTACGGCAACCGAAATTACAAAGAAAGAGAAGCGGCCTGTCTCTCAAGAACAATTTGATGCGGATTTGGTAAATTTTTTTATAAACTCTATGATACCTTTACGAAGCGTAGAAGATCCATATTTTAAAAGTATGATTTATAATTTGAATACAAATGAAGAAGTACAAGTTCCTAGCCGAAAGTCTTTTGGTAAAAAAATTGCACAGCATTACTTTAAACAGAAATGTGAATTGAAAGAAAAGGTAGCAAGAGCCAATCATCTGTGTACTACTACTGACATTTGGTCCGATAAGAAAAGAAGCTTTCTTGGTGTTACTATTCACTGGATTGACGAGAATCTAAAAAGGAAATCAGCTGCTTTAGCTTGTCGTCGGTTTAAGGGTGCACATACGTTTGATTGCATTAAAGACCTGTTAATGGAAATTTACTCAGATTTTGAATTGGATCTATCAAAAATTAAAGCAACCGTGACAGATAATGGTTCAAATTTTATTAAAGCTTTCAAAACATTTGGAGTTAAATCGAAATCAATTCTGGCTGCAATAACTGAAAGCGAATCTATGATAATTAGTGACAGTGACAGCGAGAACGACATTGAAACCAATGTAGAAGACATAATATTTGTTGATGTTAACCCATTGTCTCCAGAGTATCGAAATCAAGTTGATGCGGCATTGATATTATTACCGGACCATTATAGATGCTGTGCGCATACACTAAACTTATGTGCAAGTGCTGATGTGCAAAGTTTATTGCAAGATCAAACAACTCCATTAGGTACTATGCACAAACAAGTGATGAACAAATGTAATGAGCTATGGAATTACGCCGGACGGCCAAAATCGGCCGAAATTATCAAAAATATACTTGGCCATACATTATCACGACCAGGAGCTACGCGCTGGAATAGTCTTTATGACTCGTTGAAACAAATTGGAAGCATAAAAAACAAAATTTTGCAGTTATATCGCGGTTTGGGCAACAAAAATTCAATTAAAGACGACGAATTTTCATACTTGGAAGAATATGTTGAATGCGCGGCTCCAATAGCGTCTGCACTCGATATATTGCAAGGCGATGATACATTTTACGGCATAGTTTTACCCAGTTTACTGGCTCTACGAAAAAAACTTGAAAAACTATCCAGAAAGGAGCTAAAGTTTTGCAAACCTCTCGTGAATAAATACCTTGAAAGCGTTAAAGAAAGGTTTGATTGTTATTTGGATATCGCGAATAAGAAGGCTGAGAATGCTATAATCGCAGCTTTATCGTATCCACGATTTAAAAATAAATGGTTTACGTGTATTAATCCCACTGAACATAAAAAATGTACTACTTTGTTCAAATTAGCTATTTGCTTAGAAATCAATCAAGAAAACTCAAATGAATTACAATCGGATATTCAAAACAAATCAAGCACACAACATAAAAATGACGAGTTTTTTGATTTTAATTCAGACTCTGGGAGTGAAAATAATGATAATACTGACCAGTCTACTCCAAGAAGAAAAGCTGATATTTTAATGACGAATTTCTTTTCGGAAGAAAGTAAAGATGTAGACCTTTTACACCGTTACCCATTAATAAAAAAAATATTTTTAGAGTACAATACACCAATGCCATCTTCTGGACCTGTAGAAAGGATGTTTTCATATGCAACAATGACCAGTCTACCAAAATCACATAGATTGTCTGATGAACAATTTGAAAACCGTGTGGTTATGAAAACCAATTTAAATTATTTTAAAAATAATTAACCCATACTTTGTTGCTGTAATTGTATAACGTGCTACTGTCTACATGTTAATTAAAAAAATATACTGATTCTGTTGTAAAGGTTGTGTTTTATTTTATGACAAAAGCTTTTATTAAAACTTGTGAATAACAAATGAACATTCTGGGAATGTTAACTTGGCAATGGCGTAATTTTAGATAATTAGTCATGAGAAATTTAGTCATGATTAAATAACTAACACTCAACACTAATCAATCTTCAATCACCGTACATGATTGAATTTTTTTAGTTATTACTCATTAGTCATGATTAAGTAATTTAATCTTAGTTATCAATCATCAATCAAACTAAATTTTGCACAACACTGATTACGGCCCATTACGACCCCTATAGGGAAACAAAAGAACCCAGATCAAGATCACACAAGAACAAGATGCTTTTGTGAAAAGTTTTAATAAACAAAGCTTTCTTCATAATAAACTAACTCTAATTAAGTAATTACGAACATCCGCGCTCTCATTTCGGTCAATTATAAATTTTGAACTGGGTTTTGTCCGCGGTTTCTCTCTCTTAGGGAAACTTGTTGATGCCATTACCATTGTCTTGTCCTTATCTCCATTTATTTGGGGTTCTATATTTGTGCAGTAGATTTAACTCGATAGTTAGCATTTTTAAACAAACATCTAACGGAGGGCAAACTTCTTCATATATCCAAATAAAACGTATTCTATATTTTAATCAAGGTCTGTATACAAAATGTCATCCAAATCTAACCATAACTAGTTATCTGGAGTGAAATAGAATGGAATACGGTCGCCTCCTTTTGCGAAGTACCTAATGCTAGCGAAGGAGATGGCCGCAGAGTCCCCGGGTGTCGTAGGGAGCCGCAACGATCCTTGGTTACCGTAGGCACGGGTTTGAGGACAACGAGCAACAGTGAGCTCGTCCTTTGGGCGCCGATAGCAGTGCGGACCGAGCCTGAGTCATAAACAGTGTGTGGGGTTCCACGCGCATCACCAAGAGATCAACAAAACCATAGGTGCGCAACAGGGCCGATGCCTGCTAGGACCACGAGGAATAACTGAAAAAGAAACCCGTGATCCTAAAACGCAAATGACAGCTGCAGGTGTGGCTTTAGTCTGTAAAAGTCCCTACTGTTCCACCCAAAAGCGAGTGATGTCTTTGGATTATTTCATAAATAAAATAAAGCAACCTTAATAAACAAACAAACGAATGAACTCACCAACTTCTTCATTAATAATAATACTATCAGTTTGATACGGGGCGAGCTTTCAGTTGTCAATGAACGTTATGAAGTTGTAATCCTGGCTGGGTAGACACCCGTGTAATACGATGACAACTTAATGCTCACGGTGTAAATCATCTTAGCGCTCTACATGAAACTGTGGCCAATGCATCATATCTAGAAGCGTGACAACTCGACTACTTTTATAAGACATGATAGGGGCGGGAAATTGCTTGTGTTACCGCTTGACTGCTCATTTTATGTCGTTTAAATTGACTAACCGTACAATTTAAAGGGAAAGGTAATAGTTTGCTTACTTGATTTTATTTTCAAAACATTTTATTGAAGTTTTCCGCGTGATGAAAACTGTGTAAGCGTACCGATAATGTCCTATGGACATTATACCCGCTCCGGTTTTGCTCGGCCGCAATTTTCTTTGATTTTATTTCTTGCAATTTTCTTTCATCCACAGCTTGTCCTGACAATAACGAACACGATAAAAAGAATGATCAAATTTGGTACAGGAATTCTTAAGTTATGCGTACGTATATTATACAACATACACATTGGGTACATTTTAGCGATTTGATTAGATTTATGTAGAAGAAGAAGATACGTAGTAGATAGACATGTAGAAGAAGAAGATACGTAGTAGATAGACTTTGCCTAAAACCGATGCGGACACGATATTCAGAACAAATGATTATTACAAAGCTTGCTCTAGGATAGGGAAGTGAAAAACATTATCGATACAATGGGCAGGTTACTTTATTTTTAGTCGCAGACTTCATTGTCTGCATCTGTAGACAGTCTACAGTTCCATGATGCTGATTTACATTTAGCTGATTTTAATTTCTTTTGTCAACAGGCGGTGGGTCGCGAGGGCGTGCTGTCCACGGCAGCATCGCGCGAGCTGCGCTGCGGGCGGCGCCTGGTGTCCGGACTGTTCTCCCGGCCGCGCCTGCCACTCGGCTACTCCTACGTCACCACCGTGCCGCGCGGCGCCTGCCGGCTTAACGTCTCCGAGGTCACGTCCAGTGACAACTACATAGGTAAAACACAAATCTGGTCACTCTTCTCTAATTAAGAACGCTCAAAGTCTAAAAAAAAATTGGTCCATCAAGTAGTTTCTATTAAAAAGTCATCATAACTGTCTGCATCGGTTTTTTATTGAAAATGTCTCGTATATTATTAATAGCGGGTCACAAGGCGACATCTTAATCGAGAGATGAAGTGTTCGGCAGTGCAAAGATCGATGTCGAATCGATTAATGGGAATTGCACATGCGCACCGCGCCGCAACTCTTCAATAGAGGCGCCTACGCCGCAAATTGTGAGATAAATGGAGGTAGCCGTCTGCACAATTGGTGGTTAATTATTCGCATGACGCAGCCGCTAGCAATTTAGTCGGGTTCAACAATTTGCTGAACGGTTGTTTATTCAATTACTTTCGTTTAATTTCGATAGGTACTACTAAAGTTTGTTTTTGTTTAGCGTTGAAAGTATCCAACGGCTCGTATATAATGAACGGGGAGTTCGCGGTGTCGGCGGCTGGCACGTACGAGGCGGCGGGCGCGCGCTTCATTTACTCACGAAGTGGCGCCAGAGACAGCGTGATAGCGCACGGGCCCATCCACCACCCTATCGACATCATGGTATGCCTTTGAAACAAAAGTATCGATTACTTAATTTTATTCCGAACAGTTCTCCTAATAAATGTCTTCCGTTTACAGATTCTATACACGCAACCAAATCCGAATATAAAATACGAATACTTAACTGACTTAGAACCAGACGAACCCAGTAACGATATACCAACAGTCAACGCTCTGCCTCACCATACCGCGCAACGCCACCACAGACATCACAACTCAGAGGCACATCTGAGAGACCTCGAAACGAAATCCGAGCCTTCCTTATCGAAGCTGCCAGATTTCAACAATTTGGAAAGTCAATCCCAAGTCGAGAGCAATGTCATCGGCAGCAGAAAATTTATTTGGAAAATTCTAGAATTCTCGCAATGCTCGCGTAGTTGTGGAGGAGGACTTCAAATAGGGAAGTTTAAGTGCGCTGAAGTGACAGAGAAGGGAGATAAGGAAGTGTCTCCTTTCCATTGCAATGGTTCTCCACCACCGGCTAGGAGACGTCGCTGTGGAGGCATCCCATGTCCTCCAAGATGGAGGGCAGCTGCCTGGGGACCTTGCCCTGTCTGTGGACCTGCACACAGGACGCGAATTGTGGGATGTGTTCAGGATCATGCCAGAGGAATCACAAAGGTACAGTAGAAACAACATGAATATTTTCATATCACAGTTATCCTTTTACAAAATGTGTACATGACACCATATTTTTCAGATAAGCGACCAGAAATGTCCCCTACCGATGCCTCCAAGCAGTGAATTGTGCGATATTCCAAACTGTGATGGCACAGCAGCCACGACCAGTGTGCCACGACTCGATGCCAGACGTCAAGTGCGACCAAAAGACCGCACTGATACTTTTAGAGAAGGTCCTGTGATATCTCTTGCGACGAATTTGACTGATAACGATATTGGGACCACTCCTGCACCGAGTTACAGCCACAGCGCTGGAGGAGGATGGCTGTACACCGAATGGTCTCAGGTAAGATTAGAATGCATTCCTACAATCCCATAACATTTTCTAAATGTTGAATCCGATTCATATTAGGAAAATACAGTAATATCTTTAATCCCTACCATCGGGTCAGTGTGCTTACATTCACCAATAAAGGTATTAATTAGACTTAAGTGTGATAAGGGTCTGACCCTAGAGTTATTTATGAGTGTACCCTTGGATCCCAAATTATAACCGTTTTCTGGCAAAAACTTTGTGAATTTTCTATGTCCTACATTTGTGAACAGTGCATAATCCAAGAAGGTCATTGAGGTTACTAATCTATGTATTTGGTCAACGAGGCCTCATTTAAATAAAGGTCCTGTATTATAGTGCGTGGGTTGGTGCGTGGGCGGAGGGGTACAGTCTCGTGGAGTTCGCTGCGTCGATCCTAACGGGTGCACTTCTCACCGAGCGCCGGAACAGACGCAAACCTGTGCATTCAGGAAGCAGTGTGACGCTCAGTGGTTCACCAGTAAGTGACTTCTTGTATTGTGCAATACGACGTAATATGTCTATGCCATAAATTATTCGATGTTGAACTAATTTCGTAAGGCCATTCCAATTCAATTGAATGCAGATGGTCCACTACCTACTAGTCACCAGATTTGGTTTGTTCAACGACGAATTGAATTCTTGTGTAAGCATTTAGCGGTTTCTGTTTAGTAGAACCCGAGCTTTTTGTTTGGACGAGTTTTCCTTGGCACCTTATTCAATTTATGTTCTTAATGGTTGCTTAGGACAGTAGCCAAACCCCAGAATTACTTTTAACGAAATATATTCTAGGAATGCTCTAAATTCTGACAAAAACAAAAAACCAAAGTCTTTTCTAGGCAACTACCTTACAGCCACTATCGTAGACGCCTCATGCTTGAACTAGGGAGCGGTGTGCTGCATTCTGATTGTTATGGGGGAGCGGGATACTGCGTTCTGATTGGTCGAGACTATCTGGAAATTATTTTGTGGCCACCTACATCAGATCTATATGTCATATGTGTTGACAGGTATAGTCGCCTGTTATAAGACGTCTAGTGGCTTTGGTCGTTGTTTCTAGGTTTATAAACGTGTTTATCTCTTCTAGGTGAATGGTCTGCATGTTCCGCTACTTGCGGTGGCAAGCAGGTCCGAGGCGTGATCTGCATCGGAGGCAACGGCAGGAGACTACGCGACGGGTCCTGTCGGGGGACCAAGCCTGAAGCTGAACGGGCTTGCGGGGGCGCATGCAGTCCTTCGTGGTATCTCAGCGATTGGACTGAGGTAGAAAAATAAATCTAAAAATATCCATGGAGATTTTTGCACATTGTTTTCTCTACACTTCAGAATGTGCAATTAGTGTGATTTTTCTGTCTAACTGACTTCTTAACATTTCCAAAGTGCCTATAAATGGTTTACTACACTCCTACACTAATATAATAAAGAGGTAAAGTTTTTTTTATTTTGTTTAATGATTTTTTTTTTTGTAGCAGGTAATCTCTAGAAGGACTGGTCAGATAGCTAAATTTTTTTTGACCGATAGAAAGCTGCTTTATTCCTGAGTATCATAAGCTATATTTTATATACGCGGGCGAAACAGCAGGCAAAAGCTAGTTTGAAATAAAATGCCTTGAATCTTTGAATCTTGAAAAAGTATCGAGTATTTGTATTGTTTGCCATTCTTTCTTAAAATTGCTCGTTTCCAGAGCTTTCATCATTAGATTTTTGTTATTCGTATTCAGTCAATTCAATTTGATTAGCCTAATTATTTGCCAGTTCCTCGGTATCGACGGCTTATACAATTATTATCGATTTCATTTTAAATACTCATAATTCATTTAAATATGTACATACGTAAAGGTAATTTTCATTTGTTTGTATTCTGTCTGTCCATGAAAGATACAGATTGTTTTATATTTAATAATTAAAAAGAACAAACAGTGTTCATATTGTATTTCAGAGATAAAATACTGAAACTTACCTACGTCTAAAACAAAGGTGAAGCTAGACTTTATGATTTATCTAGACAATCTCACAGACCTTACAGACAAAGGAGTCCAATTTTCCTTGTTCCAAATGACGAAACGAGCTTAGTTTAGGTTTGTAAGGCTAAGAACAGATCTCGACATTGTAGTACCCAGTAGTTAGACGCTGTGCCCATCAATTTAAATAAGGAAGATAATTGCAACCGCAATGCCCCATTAAATGTAGCTTGCTGGTGGTTTCGCAATTTGTAACCTTCAATGTTAGGATGGACTTGCAAATTCCAGTTGTTCATCTTCAATTTTAGAGCTCGATTTTTTCAGCGAATTAATGAAAGACAATGAAATTTAGTAGTCTTGTTTTTTTATGCACCTGCCAGGTTATCTCTTCACCTCCTTAGGTTAACTGGTAGAGAATGTTTACGGCATTAAATAAATACTTAAATTTATGAATTGGTCCCTGCATCAAAATGAAAATACTGAGTGAGTGCATGGAGTAAAGGTAGAACTACACTGCAAAACACGTCTGACAGACACTCACGCCGTTATGGGCGCGTCGATTTCCATACATTTTATATGGAAACTAGACTTGTAGAGCAACATTTAATCCACGCCAAGCGACATCGTTCTACGTACAAATCAAGCGTGTTGCACGTGTGCGTCGGTCTAATGTAGTTCTAGCTTTCTTTAGGAATTCCTTGTCGGAGTCTGGATTTCCTGATGATCCCGGGAATCTTTAAGTCAACAACAGTAAATAGGTTTGTTCTAGGAAAGCGCGTTCCATCGTCGACCGCATCGTCGCTTTCCATCAGGTGAGATAGCGGTCAAGCGCAAACTTAACAACAATAAAATAAAATGATAAATAATTCAGAGTTCGTTTATATCTACGATGAACGTTTGATTGATAGATAGTCATATACATAGATTCCTATCTAGACTTTATCGGCAAAAAAACAATGTGCGTCTGGAAAGCAACACGTGTCTTACGTATTTGAAAGATCTTCGGCATTTGAAAAAGATATTCTATTTTTGTGTAAGTTTATTTACTCTTATTGATATATATTTATGTATTATGTGGTTTAATTTAGATAATGTAGTATAATTTAACTTTTCTGAGTATTTATCTGTACTGTGTCTTCATCTCTTATCCAACTTTCCTATTGCAGGTCTGCTGTAAAAAATGTCATTTAAATTGGCAGTAGCCACCACACTTTGGTGCTCTTCTATCTGTTTTTGTCCTTTTCACTTTCAAGTATTTGGGTGTACATAAATAATTATGTTCTAAAAAAATTCAAGTCAAATGTATATTACTACCACTCTGTGAATTGAAGATCAAGGTTCATGTAGCGGAATGTCTTCAGCGATTAGGACAATGATTCCAAATATGCCAATGTTGCTGGGACCGCCCTCACTAAATAGTGCTAATTAAAACAACGAGTACATAACAAGTCCACTAATTAATCCAAACCTTACTCATTTTCTTGTCGCCAACCTAATCTTTAAAGACGTCAGAAGCAATTTAGAAAATCAACTGTCAAAAACATTGTTCCCTTTTAAAAAATAAAAATGTATGAAATTACAATAGAATGAAAATTATGGTATTCAAAGGTTTTCTTTTGATTTTTTTCAGGCCAGCAGGCACTTGTAAGAATTATCTTTTAAGTGCAAGGGATGGTGTAAAAAATACAAATTCATAGCTCATTTACTTAGAACTATTTTTATATTACTAAATTTTATATTCTGCATAACTAGTCATGTAATCGTTATTATTTAGGTCCTTACAGAAAAATACTAAAGTTTTGTCAAAATTAAACTTTTGAAACTGTTATGTGAACTTGAGAGATATCAGACGATTTTCTTTAATGTTAGATTTTACTAATTGTTTAACACGTCTGTCTGTCGTACACACACGTACAGTTACGGGGACGTATTATACGATTTTACATTTTTCTGAATCATGTTATTCGAAATCCCATGGCTACGGTATTAGTTTCTAGTTTTATTTGGTAGCGTGCATTCGGTGTTACATTTTTTGGAATCATGTAACACACTCTATATAAAATTGTAAAGCTTTATCCCTCTCATTTTAACATATCTTAGTAAGACCCATGGTCTAATCTGTACCTTTGTCTCCAGTGCCAAGGTCCATGTGAAGCGGGAGTCCAATCCCGGACAGTGTGGTGCGCGCGCGGCGGCGCGGAGGGCGCGGCAGGCGCGGCGCGCGACGCCGACTGCGCGGGCGTGCGGCCGGCGGCCAGGCGTGCGTGTGTGCCCTCACGGTGCTCCACGAGGCCACCCGTCAAGACGTCCATTGTCAACGCACCTCCTTCAGGTTTGGATTTAAGACTGTTCAATGTTTTAGCATTGTTCACAGAACGGATGATCACTGGGGCAGAAAACATCTGGAGTGTTGCAAACGCGCGTTGAAAGGTCTCTCTCAAGGTGGACCGATGACTTGTGAAGGCCGTGGAAAGCACAGGACCAATTGATGTGGTCCAGCAGAGTCTAAGCCATAGATATAAGAGGTACTGTACGGATACTGTCATGGGGCTGGAAAAAAGGCATAAAAGGAACATCGAAGTGGTGTGGTGGTTTAGTCAGAAAAAGTCCGACAAGATCCGCTCTAGGATAGGAGAAGTTATTGGATTAATTCCTACCTAATAAAAGGACCGGTCTACATAGCGAATGTTTTTTGGTTGGATCATCAAATGACTCTTTCCGTCTGGATAGAGTACAAGAAAGAGAGAGTCAGACTTTTACTTACTAAACCCAAGTGTATTCCTTCAGTTGCCTTTTGTAATGCAGTACCACGATAACTCTTTCGAACCATTCTGCAAAAGTAACGCTTGGGAGACCTACGTCGAGCAGTGATCATCAACTAAAATGATGGTGATGATGTTTTAGTATGCCAGAAGTGTGTTCTTGATTAATTTTATTTGTCTCTGACAGTTACAGACCCGCAACAACGCGTGACAAGACACCAAAGCCATACCGCACAGAATGTCAGAGATAGATCTTATGCTGATGGTAAATATTGAGATAGCTTATTTACCTGCTTCAAATCTTTAAACTTATTTTTCTCGCTCAGATCGCCTAGCACTACTTCTTCTAGTTGACGGTATTTTTTTTTTAATTCTATAGCTTTCTGCACAATCTTTGTAACTTTACCATATCGTTCATATCTTCATCATTGTTTATGATTTCATTTTTTCTCTCTAGTCATTCTCTATTTCATTCATCTAGTCATGGTGCTTTGCTTCTTTATGCCACCCATGTTTTTAAATTTCACTTTAAGGAATAGTATCTACATTCTATCATCCCGTAGTTTTCTACATTAGCTCTAAACTGGAAGAATGGACACCCAAATTATAAAATAAGTTATAATCATAATTCACGCACTGAAATTTTATTTAAATGCATCTAAGTAGTGTTTAAAAAACAAAGTATATTTGACCTTATAACCTCTTACGTCGGATTAATTCGACGAGTGTTTTTGTGTCCTATTTACCAGAGTCGTATGTTTATGACCGGGCCATCTAGTTTATCTCTTTAAATCCCATAGGTGACAGAAGACATGACGAGATGGAGTATTTCATATTTGGTCGTGGATGTGCGACCCTGGCGGAATAAATGCAATAGACACATTTTTTCCGCCTGTCAGATAAATCAGACAAACATGTCGGATATATCCGACGTAGACAGTTAAAAGTTAATTGTGACGTCATCGTTCTACCATAATAACCTGTTTTCTGATATGTGCGCAGGAGCTTGCGCGGATAAGTTGAACAACTGCGCGCTGGCGGTGCAGGCGCGGCTGTGCCATTACCCATACTACGCCGACTACTGCTGCAAGTCCTGCCACGGACGGTAAACCACCATGGTTGGAGTAAGATTTGATTTCTCTTTGATTTTTTTTCGTCAATTCGTCATATTTTTTTAAAAGTTTTCTTTATTGAACTTTAATTTCCTAACGGCTATAAATAATACGTTCTACCTTAAAAACGTATCTTTTTTTGGATTGGGAAGTCATCAATATGCTCCGCTCTAGGTTCAGTTAAAGGTTTTAGAATTCTGCTGACTGACTCGTGTTCCTTAAGTGGCCCTTTGCGTTCTAAGATTACTTTCTCTCAGTAGGTAATACATTTGAATAATCCTGGTAGGCACTGGGCCTAGCTTGTAACTTGATAAGGGCTGGAATGAAAACTTGATAAATGCTATCGAACGGAGAGCTACCCATCACTCGCCGTCCCTAAGCCAGCGCCTATATAGTCGTATCGAACATTCCCTAGGTACATATTTTAGGGCTGTCCCTAAAATATGTACCTAGCTGAATTCAATATCGTTTTTTTTTTTAATTTGTATTTGTTTGACAAGTCTTTCTCCCCCGCAGGTACAAGCAGTGAAACACTAGGGCGCTATGACACGTATTGTGATAATGGACGCATAGTGAGAATACGTAACGTAATGTTTAACAAGCCGAGGCCCGCGGCGCCGCCTGCGCACACCAACACGCATCAGCTCGCCACTGATCTACGCGATCTATACTCATTGATACAAAGAATCCTTTCACGATCAAAGTGGAACGCGTAACATCGCTTCAATTAATACATTAGGAAAGGTATCGATGCTAATGCAGAGTATTAAGTCTGAATCAAAGCCAAAGTGAAACAGACTAAGACTAGATATCGGATTGATTTACCTAAATGACTCACTCAAATGCTCTATGAAATTGTAAGTACTCAATGTTATACCGTGCTTCGTGTTATTGACGACGAGTACGTACTAGTGTGCGCGCGGCTCAATCATGAACTGTCAACGTTCGAGTTCTGAGGCCTTACCATGACGTGGCAAATGTCAAGCGAGCGAGAAAGAGAGATAGAACTATACACCCTATATAGCTCCATCCCTTTAACAATCCAGTTTAGGTCGCTCGTGGTAGGGCCTCTGTAAGTATTAGGAATAGTTTCGTGATCTCCAGATTGTTTAGTCGAGTTTTGGAGTCGATCTGTGAACTGTAGAACTTTCAAAATTATAAAAATGAAAAAAAAAATATTTTGTTTATCTCTATTACATTATATTGCACGACATGTTATGGAGTTGAGCACCTGTATGCGTAGATTTGTTTATAACTTGCCTGTAACCAAGTAATGGAAATGCATTTTTACCAAATTTCGTATACTGTGTATTACTTAGGAGATTAATTGTTGCATAAAAGCATGTTTGGGACTACAGTTCATTTTGCATTTGTAATGCAATTTAGCCTATACTATATCTAGATTAAGAACAAAATAGTATTTCTTATTGTTGTAATAGTTTCTTCGGTATGTACTTATAGAAACTATAATGCCGTCTCCACACGTCTACTAATTTAGTTGTTAACGTTTGTCTGTGAGGGGTGTCTTGAAATTGTAACACTAATGTTATACATCCCTCACCGTGACGAACTCACGACAGGGATGGCGAACCTTCATAAAAAAAAACTATTTTTTATTTTATTTTTTATTTATTTATTTGGGAAAACAAACGGTCATACATTACAATATTACAATAAATAATACAATTCCATAAATGAGATAAATGCACAACCAACAACATTTTCCACATAATATAATATTTTCGATCAACAACATCCTTATATTCGTAAACAAAGTAGTATTGATGACTTACTACTGACTATACTTACATTAAAAAAAAAGTGTATGACCATGATGTGCCACCAAAATATTGATTAAGATTTTATTGAAAAATAAAACTAGATGGTATTCATTCATTATTTGCATTCTAAGATTCGTAAAGCAATCGATTATGATCATGGTATGAAATCATACTAACAGTAACATTACTAACTAATATTACTAGTTAACTGTTAGTATGATTTCTGTTGTTGCTAATCGACACTAATATTATACAGAGGTAAAGTTTGTAAATTTTGTCTCCAGAAAGTGATATGTGAAACTACTGAACTGATTGCGAAAATCCTTTCAGCAGTAAAAACACATAAACATTACTTCTGGTTGAAATAAGCTGTCAAAATATTTATTGTTAAGTGACCACGGGCGAATCTTACATTGGCGTGTCCAAACGACTGCTACGTGCACAGGTTCGCCATCCCTGATACGCAGACGTGTGGCCCAGGCATCAGTGTTCACAATAACTTATTACACCGATTCTATTGTCAAAGAGTCAGTTCTGTATTATTAAAGAGTCGAATTGTGTAAATAGATAATTATTTTTATATGTATAGTGCATTTACTTACTGGCTGTTAAGTATTTATACGATTGTATTAGTTGAAACATTGTACCATCACAATGTATGTATTAATTGGTTTTCGCTAAAAGTAATTAGAGTTTTCCCTACCGTTTAATAAATTTTGTCTGTACTAATGATGCATATAACAATGTACAAAAATAATAAGCTTTAAACACTGGTTGTTGTATTTATTTATCTTCCTTTACTCCCCCAATAAAAACCGTCGGCGAATTATATAATGGCCAATCGAAGGGTCATCAATGACGGGATTTACACAAATCTTTACTATCTTTACACCTCTTGACTCACGTATTCTCTTCAATTCGGTATATCACGTACCAATTGATACTTCAGATTATAGTGATACCGCTCTATCTATCTTTCATGCGTATCTTATTGTGGCAATTATTTTGAGAGCACTATATTTAGGCCTTAACACAATTCAATAGCCATAGTGCATCGATATTTCTAACAATACAGACCATTCAAAAAAATGACATCGATGACGGAGAGTGATCTTAGTAAAAGTAACGAAACGTCGAAGGTAGTGAACAATGTGTGGTACCAATCAGTGCGGATGACGGTCAATGTATTAACACACGTCTTAATATTCTTGACCGTGTTTATTTGTTTACTGTTCTCGTGTAAGTCGACGGTTGGTCTGTATGAGTTACACATCATACTATGTGTTCTTGGGGTAAGATAATCTGTCAATAACTACTCCATTTTAACTCCTATGTTTTACTGATATCTCAACAGTTACAATTGACCTACATCATTTTTAACAAAGTTCAAATTCGAAAATATTTTAGTTTTACATAAACTTACATGGGCACTAATATAACGCATCATTAGGTCATTTTCTTTGAAAAAACCGGCAAGAAACTCCACGGTTACTATGTTGTGCGCGCGTAAATTGCTCTGACACCAGGTTTGGGGGCAGAGGCCAGTAAAATAGCTGAAAAGTGTACTTTCACACAAAGTATTTAACTTTGTCCAGGACTCCAGAGTAGATATCAGATTTTAAAAAAACTTTCATGTAATCTACATTTATTAAACTAAATTATTTGTTTGAACGCACTAATCTCTCGAACTACTGGCTCGAATTCAAAAATCTTATTTTGTGTTGATCAGCGGGTTTAGCGATGAACACTTATACTTTGACTTCTAGCTTTGCTGTGCCCGACAGAGTCCATATTGATTTGTCTATATTTTTATACCATCTATGTACATATGGAACGCCATCAAATATTGAGTATTGAGTTATAATAACATCACACTACGACAGTAACCTCTGAAACTGTTAGTATTAATATAAATTAGAGTATTACATAATTCAAATATCACTAGCCTAGACACACTCGATACACGCTTTCCATTTTTGGGAGACGATAAATGAATTATATCTACTTACTGATATCGATTGGATATCAAATACCATACTAAGCTAAAAAAATTGGCATATCAAAAAAAAAATGGGACGTCATGACATAAAAAAAATCATTTATTTCCAGTACCAATTCTGCATGTGCCAAGGGACCCTGATAATGTCGCAGTACAACAGCTGGTCGATGTACATAACGCGTCGATACAAGAAGCACCTCCACTGGTCGATGCAGGTCCTAGCAGCCGTCCTGGTCACTGTAGGGACCGCTTTTATTTGCAAGCGGAAAAACGTACACTTTACCTCCATACATGGAAAACTTGGTAAGTACAGTGACTGGAAATGGTATATTATAAAAAAAATAGTAAAAAAAAAAACTAAAAAACACGCTTTCATAGTATAATTATCAAAGTAAAAAGTGTAAAATAATCCTTACTAATGTTATAAAAGGGAAAGTGAGTTTATTTGTTTGTTTGTTAAGTCTTCACGCTTAAATGGCAAAACCGAAACTTAGTACACAGATTGACCATGTCCTGGAATAGGACATAGGATACTTTTTATCCCGGAAGTATGTTCCCTTGGGATAATTTTCTGCTATGACGCGGGTGAAGCCGCTGGGAGCAGCTAGTTTTCAATATTGGTGGAAAATAATAATAATGAACGGAAATATTAATATTAGTGTGATAAAAGCGTGGGGCGCTTTGTGCATATTTTTCGTAAATCGACAAATATGGCACAAAAAAAAACAAAAAGCGTGGGGTGCTCCCACGCTTTTGGCCACGCGCGTGGCTTGGATCAAGTGTAACTCTACAAATCTAGTTTTCATATAAAATGTATGGAGACCGACGCGCCCAGATCGGTGTGTGTGGTACACGTGTGCGCATTGTAGTTCTACTTAACGTGCTTTCCGAATTACGGAGGAATCTCTTTGTCCTAGCTGGGTCACCCATCTACATACCGACCTCGACAAGTTCCTTGGACTTGACCTTAGAGATCAACACGTGCGGCTGGCACACTCCTAAGTTATATAAACACAACAAAGTTTATAAATATACAAAGTTCGTATCATGAATCATAAAAGCTTAAGACTGCTTTGCATAACTAACTTTTCATAAGTCTAGAGGCATTTAGTAGAAAATTAATTGATTAAAGGCAAAACAGGCAAGAAAGGGGAAAATTGCACGTACATAAGCAGGCAGTTAATTTCAAAGTGAAATCGAAAAAATTACAGAGCATAACTTACAGATTTCACTTAAAATTATATGTGATAAAAATAGAAATAAAGATTGCGTTTCCACTAGTAAAGCTAAGCGATTCAATTGAGCGAGAAACTCATCGATCACTTTGTTAGAGATCGATGGAGATACTAGTAAATCACGAGTAATGATACTCCCAGACGTGTGCTGTATTTTGGCCTTTTTAAGTTATTGGATGATTTTCCATCTAAAGGAAATCATCCAATAACTTATTCTCCGAGAGAGAATGTCAGACTTTTACTGACTAAAACCCACATTGTTCCTTCAGTTGCCTTTTGCGATCGTCATGGCAACTTTTTCGTCCACGGTCATAGCATTTCTCATCTAATTTCTCAGCCATATATTTGCTCCTCCAATCTTGCATTTTGGCCAACGTCTATTTTATTATAAAAAAAATATTATTTAAAAAAAAAACTCTAAACATTACAAACAAACTTATTCGAAAATATACATTATTATTAAATAATATTTTTAATTTTGGAATGAGGCGCCTCGAGGCCAATGGTCTGCAAGAACACACAAACTACCTACGAGTATACACGTACTGGTGACCAACCACTGATAAGGCAACAAGATTTCTTAATAGCGATTGATGTCCGCACGACTAACGAAACGAACACGGAAAGGAAATGGTCAAAACGACTGGGACGTATAAAGTAATCACTGTCACGATCCAATCAGGGATGTAGAATTAGTATTTGTTTCTCTCTCGGGCAGTGAATCCCAGCGAAGGACAGATTTAAGAGAAACTGTTGACTGTGTTAATGAATACAGAACGGCAGTATAGATTCTTTATTGTTTAAGGATTTATTGTTTATGTACCTAGTTGTTACTCAGGGGATCATAGACATCGTACAGTATATTGAAACCCACACAGAGATCGGACTTTAATGAAATCAGAGGCCTTACCAACGAGGTCTTATCGTGATCCATTTGACGAACTAAACTGAACTGTTAAAGGGATGGACATGGGATGTATAGCTCCATCCCTCTTTTTCGCTCGCACGCCTAACATTTTAACATGTCATGATAAAACCCCTGGTGAGAAAGGTATAGTGCAAATCTGTCACTCGTAAATTTTGATGATTTTAAGACGTTATAATAGAGCGCCTGGCTTGACTGATATGTACTTTTCCACGTTTACCTAAGACATTACTGAACCCCCCATGCCCCGAAAAGCACTTAAAGCCATTGGTCCCGGTTGTCATTCGTGGATCTTTGGCGGACATTACAAGTAGTTAGACGCCAGAAAGTCTGTCATCAGTCTATTCATGAAGTATTGTTTTGCCCAGTAACTGGGTTGTGAACGGCTGATAGGCAGTCACTTCAAATAAGACACAGCTATTCAGCCGCACCTGTAATTTAGACTGGAAGCCGTTGGGGTCAGCAGTTGGGGAAAGAAGCTAGGGAGATGAACAATTGAGCCCCTGAAGAGAGGCAGACCTGATGGCAAAGTTGCCTTAATGCCTCATGTTAGTTCGTTTAAACACTAAAATCACCATCGCACCACCACCGTCCCTCCAACCTATGATTAACTGTGCAAGCTGTAAAAGTTAGCTAAAGGAAATAAGTTATTATAGTATTTATTTATAGAAGGCTTATGTATGCACTCTGCGATTTACAAGCCTAACTTATTGCCTCTATACGTGGCATGATTTCAAACGGTATATGTATGAATAATCATTTACAATGTTGTGATATACTGCTTAAGGTGTATCTTCCTTGCTGCTCTCAAGAGCGTTAAGATCGGGAACCATCTCTTGCAACGCAGATAAAATAATATATTAAACTTATGAGAAAGTAAGTAAATATTAAACCACAGGATAATTGTAATTATACCGACAAATATTATAAAACCGCCCCTTGGCCAGCAGGGTCGAAGCCTAGGGTCCTAGAACGCAAGTCACCGAAGGAACACAGAAATGTGTTTTAGTCAGTAAAAATCTGACACGCTTTCCTACTTCACCCTAGATTATTAATTATTGGATAATTTCCAAGCTAAAAAAACCCGGCAAATATTAAAAAATCCATGTCACGCATATTTTTTATTATCTGGGGAAATCGATCAAGTGTGATCATCATACAACAAGGAGCCCCGTTTTCGTGATCTCTTAGAATACCAAACCCTGGAACTCCTTCTGTATAACGCCTGTTAGAGTACATTCCTGGAGACGGGTATCGCTTTCCATCTAGAAAAATGATGTCCCTTGCTCAAAGCGTCTCGTATAAGTATAGCACCATGCACTAATGATCATTGAGCGTCTTAAGACGTTTTGACTAGAAAAGTAGAAGGCTAAATAAGGGAAAGAAAAATTACATTAGATAGTCATGTGAAAGAACTCTTCAATACTTAAGTAAATTTGGTTTTTATATATACACAGTTGGGTTAGAAATACTTGGAGTTTTAAGTAAATTTTGTACATACATCATATCTGGAAATTTTGCGAGAAAAGAAAAAAAGATGAAATCAAAAGTAATAAAAAATTACGATGGCATACACCATGATTATCTATATATATACAAATCGATGTCACTTTTCGTTGTTATTTTATAAGTCAAGAATGGGCTCACCTATCCAAACCAAATTTTTAGGCTTTCTTCAGTCTATTTAGTAGATGATCTATGTGAAGTTCGGTAAGGTAGAGTAGGGTATAGTAGGGTAGAGTAGGGAAGAGTAGTGTAGAGTAGAGTAGTGTAGAGTAGTGTAGGGTAGTGTAGGGTAGAGTAGGGTATAGTAAGGTACAGTAGGGTATAGTAGAGTAGAGTAGGGAAGAACGGGAGCGAAGCCGTGCGGGCAAAAGCTATTAAAATATATGAATGATTAGATGTGATTATGTAATGTATGTTTCCCAATACTGGCAATTTGGATGCATGAGAGCAGGAAGCTAGTTTTAAATACCTACTCCTTATTGACTTGAGTGCTGAACTCATGATAAGGATTTATATGTTTAATAATCTATAGTGGATCTACTTAAAGATATACTCGTAATATAAAATTAATACGTTTAGTGCTAATAAAACTCATGAATGAGTCTGGATATTCAAATCTGAAACTACAAGTAATATTTTTGACTAGTCCTTGTATATTCTTTTTCCTCTTCATGTTAATGAAAAACCATTTGCAATCATTTTTGAAAAATCAATTGCACACACGATAAATTATTACACCAAGCAATAATGTCACTAATTGGGATTTATTTCTGAAAAGTAGGGGGGTGCATACAAGCGCCAACCTTGATATAGTCGTACATAGTTTTTTTATTTCTTAAGAAATACGCTCCTAAGATTTTTCTATCTGATAAATATAACAAATAAGATAACGAAGATATAGTGAGATGTTATACTGGAGATTATTTTAAAATTGCGTCAAAACTTGGCTAGAGTTTATTGATTAATAAAAAAAAATAAGTTCATAAAAATAAGTATAATAAGTTAATAAATAAGTTCTAGAAAGCTAGAATTAATTGATTCGTTTTCCGGGGGAATCCTTCAAAAGGCATTTGGAATTTTGGCGAAAAGGCTAAACTAGCACTACTAGCTTTTGGCTGGTACTGGCTGGCTAGGCTTTGAATTTTTGGCTAAATAAAATCGTACCTTTCTAAAACCACGCCAGTAAGTATCAGCACATGTCAAGGTCCACATGACCGACGTCTGTCAGGAGTGAACACATCTTCCAAGAGACTGTAAAGAGGTCTCCCCTAAATCACGCTGTGCATAGTAACACTTTATTACAGTGTCACCGTTTTTCTTAGGGTCACTTGGTAGGCAAAGTAGGCGTACAGAATATCCATTCTGAGTGCTGGGACCCTGGAGACCTGGAGTTCATCCGGAATTAAACTGGGCAGGCGTGGTTCCGGCGTTTTAAGCTTCGAAGCAGTTACCTCCCCGACAGCTCCTTTTTCGAGTAGGATCGGTGCACTTACGGTCCCACTCAGTGACCTCTTTCTGGACCATCATAGAACACCACGTCACTACTGCTAGCATACATAGATCTCGCCAGATCTTGGCGACCAAGACCTGCCGCTATGAAGCCCTCGCAAGGCATTCCTTGAGTGTGTGCTTGGCTAAGTATACATAAGTCACCACCGTAATAGTGCCTTTTGTGTTCTAGGGCTACGGTACGACTCTGCAATTGCATTGATGGATTTACTATCCATCTTTATATAAAAAATTCGATTATAAAGTTAACCTAAGTTGTATTTGTATTCACAGGCAATAAAATGATTGTAATCAGCATTGCGAAATACTCGTATGAGATAACAATCCATTACTTTCGCTTTCAAATATGCATATCACCAGATAAGATTGATGGTCGTGAACAACGTCATTAGCCTAACCTCTTGGTCTAGTGGTTAGTGGCCCTGACTGCTATACCAGAAGCTCGTGGCATTCTTATCTAAGACAGTGTTTGTGTGATGAGCACGATCATTTGTCTTTAATTATGTAGGTATTTACAAAAAAATATACCTAAGTAAGTTTATCAGTTGTTTAGCACTCAGTACAAGCTCTGCTTAGTTTACAACTAGATGGCGTTGTGTGATAGTTGTGGGGTATTATAAGATATTATTTAGTTGCAAATTCCTGTATAACATTATGTAACTTCGTTTCAGGTTTAGCAGCTCTCGTCTGCTGTCTCGCAAGTTTGCTGAACGGAATCCTTGCAATGTACCCTCGCAAGCTGTCTTCATGCATCAGTGTGTTCTGGGTCCGATTCTTCCACTACCTCACTGGCATCGCCAGCTTGTTTCTGGCTACCGGCAGTCTCTGTGCGGCCTACGAGTACAGATCCTTTAAAAATTGGACAGGCAATGGAGATGTCTTCGTGCCCACCATCGTCTTCTTCACCTGGTTATTCACCATTTTAGTGACGTTGGACTTTTGGATTTTGACGGGAAATAAAATTCGAAAACTTATCTAAGCAGGTCTTCTTATTTTTGTATTTTTTGTAATAAAAAAGTAAATACAATTTCTAGTCTTCTTCTTTTCGTGTCCTAATAGAATATTATGTGTTACCGTATTTTTTTTTATCTGATTGTATAGAAAGCCTCATTTCTATTTCTATACTAGCTTCAGCCTGCGGTTGTACTTATGTGAAAGTCGAATACTATCCCATGGCAAACAACGGTCTGGTCTACCCGTGTACAAAGTCATCAAAATCGAATTTCAATTTTGCCGTTTGAACGTGTAGAAGTAACATACACACACACACTCATAAATCTTCCCCTTTATAATATTAGTGTGAATGTACCTAGACTTAAACCTTTTTCATGAATCTCTCTATAGGTGAAAACCGTACGAAAATCCGATTGTAGCGACATCTATGACACCACATAAGAACTACGAAGAAAATACGAAATCCTGCATCACGCAATCAAAGTTCTCCGCGCGATTTGAACATATACGACAGCCCGACATCAAATATTGGGCAGTCGCCCACCAGACTATAACACCTGTCTGGTCGGAGGATCCTCCCTTTTCAATGGAGGCTTGCGGGACTTTACTCTCTATTCCGTCTACCTCTAAACTGGTGACCCTCGACAAAGAACGTCAGCGCAGCCTTCGTGCAGCTACTACTTCGTGACGTCATCATCACTTCAGCCAGCACCCACGGCTAAGGGTATCCTGACCACCAGTATGCCTACCTGGTCATACCTGGTCATCAGCCTCACCTCAGCCTCATCAGCGACTTTGGCTTGGCACACCGCACCTTCGGCCAGTCATGTGAAGAGCCATGAAGAACTTCTTCTGGTCGACGCCAGCAATCAAGCCCTAGGTCGCACAAGCACCGCTTCGACTCACTGACTCACTCCGCATACCTCTAAACGATTAGTAATTCTTGAGTTTATTGTAAACACACAGATAAAACATAGCAGGGGACTTTGTATTATGGTAAGTAGGGATTTGATGATTACCCTAAACTCTTACTGATTAATTTTGAAATAGGGTAAAGTTACTTTATTTTAGCACTCTCCCAATTATTATTAATTCGGCATTTAATATGCATTTCGGCAAAATAAACTGTTTATTAAGATAGGTACCTAACCTTATCTCACGGTATTGCAACTTATCTAAAGAGAGAGTGAGACTAGTAAATATTATGTAAGCTACTATACTGTCAACAAATATTAATAAGATAAGTCTCGATGGCACCAGAACAGTGCATTTCGACTTGATCTGTGAAAAGTAAATATGCTAAAAAGTTAGAGCCATTTTTAACCGCTCTTATTTTAGAAAGGGGAATTATAAAACGAACGACTAAAAAAAGACTTGGTTTAATAACTTGAGCGGTATGAATTTGAGTAAGCGACACATTAACTAAACTAACGACAAATATTGATTAACAATAAAATCCAGAACAAGCTTACTAAAAGTGGGTGTTTGAAATCCTAGTTAAACGATTAATTCATGAATCCCCAAGCGACCACCGGTGGCCGCGCATCTATTGTCTTACTATTGTGTCTCTAATTGACGGTATCTGAAGAGAATGGTATAATCGGTCCCGAGTACGTCACGCTACAACCTACGAAAGCGGAGCAGTAACCAAAGACGCAGGCAAACCGAGGGGAAAAGCTAGTAAAACTAGAAATACAATGTATTATAATATATTGTAAATAAACTCTTGATTAGTGTGTGTTAATTCATGAATCCCCAAGCGACACCCGGTGGCCGCGCATCTATTGTTTTACTATTATGTCTCTAATTGACGGTATCTGAAGGGTTAAATTCGCTATAAAGCAAAAGTATGCAAAAATCTTAATTCATGAATCCCCAAGCGACCGACGAGAATTTGGGAAAGTCATATTGATTTTTAAAAAAAAATTGATTAGGAAAATAAGGAAGTTATAATAGCAAATGGACGCTTAAGGTAATAAAAATATCGACTAAATTCCATTTTTATCATCTTAATATTTTTGTTACTACAAAAACCGTTTTCATGACTCAAGCGCGAGGTGACCCATAAAGCCGTGTGCAAACAAAATAAAGTTATCTGCAATTATCTGATAATTCTAATAACTTACTAAAAATGTTACATTCCTTAACAAGCCAATCTTTTGTCACGTGTTAAAAGTACAATAAAAATAAAGTGATATCTGTAAAAAGAATGCCATCAAAAACATAACTTGTAGAAAAACCAAGGCACGCAACTCAGTTATTCTGCCGTAAACAGATGTGAAATCAATGTAATACCAAGTCGGTTAATTTATTCAGTCCATACTTAAGGGACCTGGATGACAAAGATTGACTTGACATAAAAATTTAGGCTTCTAGTTTTATACATAAGTTATAGGGGATCGGAAATGTTCTGAACTGTTTCGAGAAAGGAATTTTCTGGCCTTGTCACTTTTTTGCTTGCCTTGGTGGGGGCACTGCTGTACCCCCTAATTACGCAATATTTTTAAATAAGTTACTGGCAATTTTGTGATTTTGTGAGATAACTCATTTTTAAGTTGCACCCATAACGTGCCAATAATTGGATACTTTACCCTACCTGATAATTCCCTGAAAATAAATTATGAACCAAATATCTACTAAGCTCAGAAAATCCACATGGCAGGTGTTTATCAGTAACCATTACGCCATAACTGTCATCCTTATCCAGTCGTTGAAATAGGAAATATTAATATCTGCGAAGTTATCTTAAATCAGAGATAACAAACTATTGATTAGCTCAGTATATCTGTACGTTAGTGCTCGTTGGGATTCGAACGCGTGCAACTTCGGAAAGGATCCTAATCTAAAGTAAATTCAAGTTTAAAAATATGGCAATGCCACCACCTCCCCCGATGCCTCACGGAAGGTTAGAAGACGGACTACGTCCTGGAGGCCCCCCGCCAGATGAGCAAGTTTCCGGATTTGTAGTGGGTATGAACGTGATCAATACCGTGACACATCTACTGCTCGGAGCTGTCGCCTTCAGTGCGTTTTTCTGCATAAACACCAAGAAATTTGTCTTCAATGAAGTTTTAGCAATAGAAATTCCAAAATTGTCAGCACATGTCTATTTATCAGTTATTGGGGTAAGAAGATTTTTTTATATCTTTCTTTTATGTTACAACAGGTACTTGAGCCGACTTTCTCACGTGTTACGGACATTGTCATCAACTGGTGTCTCTCTTTTCTGAGGAATTTAAAGTTTGAAGAGTACCCAATTGATGCAATTGTCTGTTAGGTAACGCCCCAGTTTTTAAAGTCAGTCGAAAAATTTGTCTTTAAAAACACTGGGGCGTTACTATGACGTGTTAAAATGTCAAGCATGCGAGCAAGAAAGAGGGATGGAGCTGAAGTTGTCAAAAAATAAAAGGACCGTTTTGACATTTGTATTTGACTACCTAGCGGCTTGTCCGGTGTACAGTAGCTACTGCTAAAATAGCTACTACTACACCAGACCCCTCATTATTATTTTATTATTTATCTCAGTTTCATTCCGAGTTACATTCTTGGGTCTTTTTCAAATGTCAAAACGGTTCTTTTCTTTTTTAATTAGTTTATATAGCCTATAGCTCCATCCCATTAACAGTTCGGAATAGGTCGTCAGCGCTCGTGGTAGGGCCTCAGTACGATATACAGACTCACAGTCTTGTAGGATAGTGATACAAACTACTTTTTATAATATACCATTACTAAAATAAGATGTTCAATCGTTATTCATTACTAAAATTTGTCGGAAAACAGCTAAATGTGAGACACACACAACACAACCGAACAAAATTGATGATGAAGAAAAAGGAGTTTCGGCACTCCCTCACTTGTACTAGAGCTATCTATGATTCACGACGATTCATCATATCATCATCATTTCAATAATAGGATAATTATTGTATTGTGCTTAGATGGAAACTTACTATGGCTAAGATCGTAAGTTTTCTAATGAAATAATGGAGTGTTTTTTAACCTAGTACCTTTACATTTACAGTATGTAATCTTAGTGAGTCAAGCCGTATTATCGTTAAACCCCCGATCTGGATGGGGAGACAATTTCAAGTATCCAAAGAAGACGAAGATATACTGGTCCTTGCAAGTGCTGGGCTCTTTGTTAGCTATCGTCGGTGGCATTATGGCGATAGTCGGAGTGAAGGAATTGGAGGATGATAACATTCCGATATTAATCCGCCCCGACACCGGTCATTTGGCCACAGCTCATAGTATCGTTGGTAAGTGTTCATTTCATATGAGGTATCTTTTTAATAAATCTACTTCCTTATTAAACCAAATTGGCTGTTTATTTGGTTGACTGGTTCGGAACCCTATATCCCATAGCCCAACTAATTCCAACTAAACCCCGTTGGGCCCCTATGATTTTGCTGACATCTCCTTGAGGCGCGCGTGGAACACTACGTGCCGAAAACGACTCGGACTCGGTCCAGACATTTTTTTTTCTTTTTTTTTTCGGTGGGCAAAAACGATATTATGACAACCCCTGCTCTTGGGTGGAGCGGGAGATAGTGTCAAACTCTTACTGACTAAAAACCCAAACCCGTTCCTTCTAGCCTTCATACCGGGGCTCGAGTTCCTTTCGGATAACCCTGGGCTCAGTAGGCTTCGACCCATCTGGGCCCCTCCTGTCGCTGACAACTCCTTGAGACGCGCAGGAACAGTGCGCGCCGTCGACGTCTTGGCCTCGGTCCGGACAGTTACCGGACGGTCGGACAGCGAGCTACCCATGGCTCGCCGTAATCGGGCTCGCACCCCCGCACTTACGGCCGCCTCCTTCACTAGCATTACTGCTTCGCAGAAGGAAGCGACCGCAAGCCTGACTAAAACCCACTCTTATGTTCTTCCTTGCCTTTATGTCTCAGGACCCTGGGGCTCCCTTTTAAACGATCCATACGGCGCGGTATTACCAAATAACTCCTCCCGCTCTGTGTGGCGAGAGTGAGTGTCAGACTTGTAATGCTTTTATTGCCTTTGTTATCACCCACCAGTGTGCCCTCAGTTGCTTTGCCCTTTGCTATCTAGGTAACTCTTTCGAACAATTCCGCAACCCCGTCAGGCATCGGCGTTAGAGGGCCATGGCACTTATGCTGACATTTTTTATAATAAATCTTTCTTATACGTTGTATAGGTAATCAGCATAGATCTTGAGCGCATTCCATATATTGGCGACCCAATCGTCGTCTTTGTTAGAAACATGCAGCAAGCGCAGGGAACAAATCACGAGTGACGTCTATGACGCAATGGCGCGACGAGCCAATCATTGACGCTCCCCGCCCCCGCGCCTCACTTCATACCCCTAAATAGACCCGATATTTGACTTCTGCGCAACTTGAAGCCAAACCTCAAGATCCGTGCCGATATTTATTCCCGGAAGTTATGAAATATATGAAAAAACACAAAATTCTATCAAACTAATTGATTTATAGATACAATTTTCCACTTTCTTTTTATATACCGAAGGCACATACACCACTTTGATCTAGTGCTAGCTTTCACACTAATATTTAAATTTGTTTTTTTTTTTATTTCAGGACTGGTTGCCATGGTGTTGACTACTGTTAGCCTCGTGGGAGGGCTCGTGCATTTGATATGCACAAATATGCTAAGCGCCAAAATTTTTAAAATTCTTTACTCTTGCATTATGACTTTAACACTCATTATTGCTTTCATCGCCATCTGCCTAGCCTTCGACAAGTTTAGAGAATATAAAATAACCGACACTAGTGCAAACATGGCCATTTCAGTCACTGTTCTTTCTTTGGTAGGAATGTTGATGATGGTGATCGGCAATTTGACGGTAGCTGGAGGTAAAGGTATTGCTTAATTTTAATTAGAATTGAATTCATCATCATCATCATCATTATTTCAGCCAAAAGATGTCCACTGTTGGATATAAGCCTCCCACAAGTGTCGCCATATTGACCGGTCCAGTGATAGAACATTTCCGACGTCTGGCTCCCAAGCTTGTCCGGGCTGGGGCTGCTCTCAAGCGGCTCCTGCCCAACCTTGGGGGTCCAGACGCCTCCTGCCGGAGGCTCTACGCGGGGATCGTTCGGTCCATGGCCCTCTACGGGGCGCCGATGTGGGCGCCGTCGCTGGCAAAGCGACCGGCGTCCATACTGAACGCCTGCCAGAGGGTCATGGCAATACGGATGGTGCGGGGTTACCGCACGATCTCCCGCGAAGCGGCGAGCCTTCTGGCTGGCCTACCACCGTGGGATCTGGAGGCAACAGTCCTTGCACACATGCACGACATGCGCGTGGAGATGCAACGCCGGGGTGAAAGTCCACTGCCGCAACATGTCAAGGCATGGCGGACAGAGCTCCGGCGGGATCTCATGGTGAAATGGCGTCAACGGCTATCGCAACCCAGTGCTGGGCACGCCACGATTATGGCGGTAAGTCCCCTCTTTGAGGCGTGGCTGGAAAGACCTCACGGCGTCCTTACCTTCCGCATGACGCAGGTCCTCACCGGACATGGCAAGTTCGGGAGGTTCCTGCATCGGATTCAAGCGGAAGAGACGCCCGGGTGTCGCCACTGTGCGCAACGCCCAGAGGACACGGTGGAGCACACCGTCGAGGTGTGCCCTGCCTGGGCGGAGCATCGCCGTGCCCTCGTGGGGGCGATCGGCGGCGGAGACCTCTCGCGCCGGGCCCTGGTCGAGGCCATGGTCCGGAGCGAGGAGGAATGGCAGGCGGTCGCCTCCTTCTGCGAAGCAGTAATGCTTGCAAAGGAGGAGGCCGACCGCATCAGGCAACGGCGTCCTCGCCGCCGTCGCCGGGATTCCGATCCCGATTTCCGGCCACCGTAGACGCAGGCTCGCGGACGGCGAGCTATGGGTAGCTCGCTGTCCGATCGTCCGATAATGGACCGAGTCTAAGACGTCGACGGCGCGCACTGTTCCCGCGCGCCTCAAGGAGTTGTCAGCAGCAGGAGGGGCCCAGCTGGGTCGAAGCCTACTGGGGACAGGGTTGTCCGAAAGGGAGCTCGTGCCCCGGTATGAAGGCTAGAAGGAACGGCGCGGGGTTTTTAGTCAGTAAGAGTCTGACACTGTCTCCCGCTCCACCCAAGAGCGGGTTTCGTCAAAGATGATTTTCCCCGTCGAGAAAAAAAAACCGGTCCAGTGAGTCTCGCATCCATGGGATTCCCGCGATCCTCACCAGTTCATTAGTCCACCTTATGGGAGCCTTCCAATGCTGTGTCTTTTGGTTTGTGGTCGCCACTCCAGAACCTTTCATCCCCAGTGATCATTAAAATCAAACTAATGCTCTCAAATGTAGACGTTAAAAATTACAACGCAAAATTGAATTGTTATCTATGAATGTTGTTTGTTGGAATTTAGTTTGTTAGTTGTAAATTAATCATCATTTTCCTGCCCTTTCCACTTTTCAGTCACTGGCCTCTTTCAAACTTCCTCTAGTATACTCATCTCTCACTTTATCCTTTCTCGCCACACCATCCATCCCAACATTCTCACATACGCCACATGCAATCTTTTTTCTTTTGTCTTTTTCACAACCAGTTGTAAATACATAAGACAAACTTAAATATTTTATGAATATTGTTATATTTTGTCTTTTGAGGAGCAATCATTCGTACAAATGGCCCATTACCGTCTACTTAAGATTGGTAGTCTGCATAATGGAAAACATTATACATATAGATTATATTTTTATAGTTGATTAGTTGATATTTTTTTAATGTATATTCCTTGTAATATTATCTTTCGCATAAAACACTTTACTTTGTATAAAAAGAAATAAAAGTTTTAATAAAGGCATTAGTTTTGTATTTTTTTATATCGCTTACACAGATACGGGGAAACAAAATTGTTCAATTAAACGTTGATACTAAGTAATTCGCATGATCGTCTGATAGCGCGTGACACAGATAATAATATTGAATCCCAATAGTTAATTAACTTGTCAAGTACCCTAAAACAAGAGCAATAACATCAAACATGTAATAAATTGATAGCAGTCCATCTCACTTCATCTTATTCACTTCAAAGGATTTAATTAGAACTATTTATGTAATAAGTAGGCAGATAGAGTACATTGTACTTGCCAATGCGGTCAGTGTCAATCGCAGAGCGGTACATATGTACACAAAGGTTAAGTCAGGTCATGCCGAATCGCAATAATTGAATGTTATTACGTATTAATATTGTTTTGTTATCGGGGCCCACCAGCGCGCCACGGATGCGCACGAGTTTGATGTCTAATCGAAATGAGGGAGGGGCACAAAATTGTACTCGCGTCAGGAAGGAAAATTATCGGTACATTGAAATGATACGCAAGTCAAGGGCGGAAGTTAGTTGTAAATATACCTAGATAGTTCAGTCAAAGAACGATATAAGTTTAGACGCAATTGACTAAATTTTATTACTATAGTATTATAGTAATATAATTTAGTCAATCGCGTCTTATCGTTAATGGTATTTGTGATGATTGCCGTTCCAGAAACAAGATATAACTTCAGAAATCCACCTGACAAATAATTTGTCGGCAACTAATAAACATTTAATTGTCTTTCTGTTGGAAAATTATTTATACTGATTTTTTCATTTTGTTAGCTATAGAAAATGTTGAGGTTCAATTAAAAAATATTAAATCAAATAGGCCTACATAGGCACTTATAAAATGTCAGAAGCTAGTGCACAGTTCCAAGTTGGTCGTTTCCTATGGAGAAGAACCGGCAAGAAACTCCATGGTTACTCTTTTAAAAAAGTGGTTGAAGTCACAATATTTCCATATTAACCTACTGTAATATGGAAATATTGTGACTTCAATTAATAGATATTATACAAGAATAGTGTAGACCAGTCAATAATATACCCAAAAACACAAAAAAAATCGTAATAAAAAAGTGAATTCTAATAAGAAGTAGGTAATCTAAGAATTCAAGGAGTCTACAGTGTTCTCACATTCACATTATAAAAAAGAGGCTATACAAAAAAAGGCAAGAAAAATATAAAGAATTACATGTCACACGGTGGAGCACACGGTAGAGGTGTGCCCCGCTTGGGCAGAGCACCGCCGTGTCCTCGTGGAGGCAATCGGTGGCAACGACCTGTCGCGCTGGACCCTGGTTCAGGCTATGGTCCAGAGCGAGGAGGAATGGCAGGCGGTCGCCTCCTTTTGCGCAGCAGTTATGCTAGCAAAGGAGGAGGCGGCACGCGTTAGGGAGCGAATTTATTTACGCCCCAGCCGCCGAAATTCCGACCATGACTGCCAGCCACGGTAGGCGCGGACTAAAGGACGTCGAGCAATGGGTAGCCCGCCGTCCGATAGTCAACCGGACCGAGCGCCGTCGTCAACAGCGCGTAGTGACCCACGCGCTCCTCAAAGAGATGTCAGCAAACTGTAGGGACCCAGTAGGGTCGATGCTTGCTAGTTAGGACCGCAAGGAATTTCTGAAAAGAAAACCCGTTGCTCTAGCACGCGAAGGGCAACTGATGGACACAGGTGTGGTTTTAGTCAGTAAAAGTCTGACACGCCCTCTCGCTCCACCCAGAGCGGGAGAAGTCATAGGATGATTTCCACCCTTAAAAAAAAAAATACCGAATCGCAACAATTGAATTTTATTATGTATTAGCTGCTCCCAGCGGCTTCGCCCGTGTGGTAGCAGAAAATTATCCCAAGGAAACATATTATTATTATTATTAGTAAGGATTAACATTGTTTTGTTATCGCCACCAGCGTGCCACGGATGCGCACGAGTTTGATGTCTAATCGTAATAAGGGAGGGGCACAAAATTGTACTCGCGTCAGGATGGAAAATTACCGGTATATCGAAATGATACGTAAGTCGCGTGATTCAGATGGTTGTTAATATAATTGAATCATATAATAATAAAAGGTAATTCGTGATTGAATAATTTTATTATCTTTTTTATGATTTTCGTTCTAGAAGTCGGGTGTAACTTCAGAAGTCTAGGTAGACTAACAAACAGTGCATTAACTGATACACATTTTATTCATCATCATCATCATCATAGCAGCCGAAAGACGTCTACTGCTGGACATAGGCCTCCTCCAAGCGTCGCCACAACGACCGGTCTTGTGCGTTACGCATCCATCGGATTCCCGCGACCCTGACCAGGTCGTCGGTCCACCTTGTTGGAGGCCTTTCAACGCTGCGTCTTCCGGTACGTGGTCGCCACTCCAGAACCTTTCGTCCCTATCGACCATCTGTTCTGCGTGCAATGTGCCCTGCCCATTGCCACTTAAGTTTGGCGACTCTTCGAGCTATGTCGGCACACATTTTATTGGTGTATTTTATTCGTACTTTCTGTGGTGGCATTACACTGACTTTTCGACTTGGTTTGCTATAAAGAATTATGTAGTACCTCTAAGCGATGAGGCTGCCTCCGTTTTTTTACTACTAGCTTCTACAAGCGGCTTCACCTTCGTGAAAGTAGCAAATTATCCCAAGGGAATGTACGCTCGGGATAGAGTATCCTGTGTGTTATTCCATGACTTGATTCTGCCATCTCATTTCGACCATCGAACAACCAGACGTACGGCGAGTATTCACCTTACGTTGTTGAAACCTCCACGGTCCGGACAAAGCGTTCCGCCTCGTAGTTTATACCGCGTACTTCAAGGCTCTATATTCAGCGAGGTGGAGTGGCAGGCGGTCGCCTCCTTCTGCGAAACAGTAATGCTAGCAAAGGAGGAGGCCGACCGCTAAAGGCGCCCTCACCGCCGCCGCCGCCGGGGTTCCAGCCCCAATTTCCAGCCACCGTAGACGCGAGCTCGTGGACAGCGAGCTATGGGTAGCTCGCTGTCCGATCGTCCGGTAACTGTCCGGACCGAGCCAAGGCGTCAACGGCGCGTACTGTTCCCGCGCACCTCAAGGAGTTGTCAGCAACAGGAGGGCCCATCTGGGTCGAAGTCTACCGGGGTCGGGGTTATTCGAAAGGAAACTAGAGCCCCGGTATGAAGGCTAAAAGGAACGGCGCGGGCTTTTTAGTCAGTAAGAGTCTGACACTGTCTCCCGCTCCACCCAAGAGCGGGTTTCGTCAATGATGATTTTCCCCGTCGAGAGAAAAAAAAGGCTCTATATTCAGCAGTGGACGGCATTAGTCTTTTCGAAAGAGATATTGATAGAGAAGGAAGTTCACAAAATAAAAGTCAGTATTAGTTTCAATTTCATCTATTCATCACTTGCATTAAGAGCTATCTATTTACACTTAAATACCACTAATTACATAACTTAAGCTGAAGTACAATACACTACAGATACAATACATTGATATTATCTTAGAAGCGTTGGTAATATCCTAAGTACTAAGTTGAGTCATGATTTTACTTGTACTATTATATAAATTAGATCATATAAAAATATACTTAAGTTTAAATATCACACCAAATAAGCAAAATATAATAAATGTGTTAATTAATTGTAATACTAATTGCTATTATGTTAATATTATTTTAGGGAAAGTCAGAAAGCTTAATATACTATGATTCGAATTCCCAATTTCAGAATTAAAAAAAAAGCAACTTGTTTTTTTTTTTGTTTTAGCGTCACACGGTTTGTGCATTTAGCCAATGTAGCCAAGTTTAAAAGTATTTAGTTTTTAGTCACTGAGTTTCATTACGGCCTGTTCACGATCTAGCTGCTGCGCAAGCGGCAAGCGGTAGCTAAGCGCGGGGCGGCGAGCGGTAAAAACAAAAGTATGAAAATGTTTGGAGCACGCCACGAGACACCGCTCATAGCGCCGCGCACGCGTCTACCGGTGCCGTCCCACTCGCCGCGCCGCTTGACGCTTAGACAGCAAATTCGTGAAGAGGCCGTTAGAAAGCGGATATATTGTAATGCTTAGTAGTATTTGGTAGCAAATGTATCGAATCAGCATTCTCTGCAAGCTTCGCTGACATATCATTACTACAATAATATTCTCAGCTCCATTTTACAAAGATCTCGGCTGTTTCAAGTATCAAACATATTGTCCACTCGAAACTAAAAGTACACCAATTTTACATCACAATATCTACTATGAATCAATTTGCGAATAATCAAAACAGCCGCTGAACTAAAATCCCGCTAAAAACTAGTCCGAAAATAAAACATAACTCAAGTGATACGATTGGCTGTCGACTTTTCAGCCAATCATAGCAGCAAAAGCACATTTGGATCTTTCTCACACTAACTTAGCGATAATTTTCATTCCAGTAACTGATCCTAAATATAGTTTCTTCTAGCGACAAATATTAAAATTGAGAAAATAAATGATGCTAGAGAGCAACTTTTAAAATCATAACTTTCACCTTTAATGAAGACAAGATATTAAATCAATTAAAATACAATATGGCAGTTTAAAGTGAAGTTAAGGATATACGCACACTATGTCAATGACTACCACAACCAACAAAAACCTAATTATGAATAACCGCTTACATATCTATTGATGACGTTGACGTGGGTCTTTATCCAGCTTTCCAAGACAAGTATAATTATTAAAAATAAATCGGTTTATTTGTACCTACAAATGCTGACAAGGTACTTACTTGTTGAGATCCTAATCAAAACAGTTAAAAAAAAATGGTATATGTCTTGGAGCCCTGTATCCCTAGCCAAGCTAATCTGCAATAGTTAACGCTAGTAGAAAGCTTCAAATGTACGGGAATGACGCGCTCTCAACGCTCAGTCACGTGGTCAGAACAAAAGAATTGGCGGCAAGGTCAACTCGAAGCGTTTGACGCAAGAGAAACGGTTGTAATTTGATTAGGGAGACTGGTCTTTTAAGCTGAACTTGTAGCCTAGACAAAATGCCAGAATGTGATGTTAGCCATAGTGTGCGTTTGGTTTGTCTAAAGGCAGTGGAAAACCCGAGTATTAACATAAGTTACATTATAAAGAAACAATTATTAGACAGATACTGTCAACTGTCACAGAAAATTTCACAAGTTTTTTTTTTACTTGCTATCTTCATGTGTTAGTTTGGTTGGGTAAAATCTTGCAAGTATAATTAGAACCTCTTCATCTTATCCTAAGGGTTTGAATTTTATCATACTAATTTAGTATTTTTATGGAAAGCGACGTCAAGGCGTCATGGCAGGGACGTCTTAAAGTCATCATCATTCTGGTAAGAAAGATATGGAGCTATACAGGCTACATGGTACTAACCTTTTCTCACACCAGATTCATGATGTTTTTAAGATGTCATGGTAGAGCCTTGTAATCGACATCCAGGTTTAGCTCCACATGAAATAACTCTTCATAGGTCAATAGCACAGATATGAAATTTTGATTACATATTTAATTATGATAGCCGGTTTAAGTTTTTATTAATGTTTTTTGCAATTAATTTATTCTATAACTAGATGTGACATATTACCGACTAGGTGACCTGTGTGTAGGCGATGAATGAGTGCAGCGTTCACCGGCCACCGCAGGAGTGGCAGCAGTTGTTGGTATAGTACTTGTAGTGGCACAGGCGAGCTTGCACTGCCAGGAAACAGTTGTTCAGCTTGTCTACGCAGTCTCCTACAGTTAAAAATAAAACTATATTAGTTTCAATTCACTTTAGCAACCTAATTCTATACGCCCGCAGGATCGCCTAACTTTAGGAACAGTTGTCAGGTCCTGTAGTGACAGAAGCGTAGGATTGGAAGGCCGCCGATAAAGTGGACAGACGACCAGAGGCTCTACCAGGAGCTCTTAATGCGATCAATTTGACGACCTAAACTTGAATTTAGGCTTATGAGGTTGATATTGATACACTAAACGCTGTCTTACCTCTTGATACATGGTTCCTAGCTGATTTGGTTCTCGTTGGGGTGTCCCTGGGAGTATTATCGACTCCTGGAGCTTTTTGAGACTCTGTGAAACATAACGCGGAGATAAGATTATTCCTCTTAATTTCTTCAAAAGATTAGTTTATAACTAGAATTCTAATAATTTCAAAATATACTGCTCTCTGCCAAGGCTACGGAATTATTCAAAAGAGTTACCGCAACTCTCGCAAAGAGCAACAAAAGGAGTATTGTAGGTTTCAGTCAGTAAAGGTTTGACACTACCTCTCACTCCGCCCAGAGGGGAAGAAGTTATTTGAGAATTTCTCACGTATAACAAGTTCACCATAGAGTGCCCCACTTTATCTATCTTCTATGTCTACCGTTAGGGTTCATGAGATACAGTCTGGTGGCAAACACGCAGACGGACATCGGAGGCTTAGTTAATAGATTATCGTAGGTTACTCTTCGGGTATAGAACTCTATGAAGAATTAGTAACTTTTTTTGAAGTTGGAAATCATCAAATGACTGCACCCGCCCTAGGGTAAAGCGAGAGGTCATATTCCTTTATTCAATAAATTCGGCCTACTCGTTCTAGGGTTACGGTAACTCTTTCAAGCGTTCCCTTGGAAAACTATTATTTATAGACAGAAAGCAGTACCTAAGACTATAATCCCTTGAGAATGCCTTGTTGCATTAAGTCCGCCTATGTACCTCTACTGTACATGAAGTTTAAATAAATAAATATTCAAGAAGTAATTCAATATGAAAATAACAGTGAAGAAGGATTTAGAGAACACTAAAACAATTGTCTAGTCACCTATAGTCAGCGCCGGTGTGTGAGTCGGCGTGACCACGACGACGGCACGCGGCGTAGTCGCGGGCTCCTCGCACGCCAGCTCGCATGCGCGGCTCGCACGCTTGGCAGCGCCGCACTCGGCCTCACTGACGACACTGGCGTCGCCGCGGGAGCACACCACTGAGCGGTGCTGAATGCCTGTGCCGCTTGTGCAGTTGCCGGTGCACTGGGAGACAATCAAAATACAAGTTTATATTACCGATTGGAAGGTGTTATAATATATTTTTGTAAATAAATAATAATAAATAAATAATTAAATAATGTATACAGGTATTAGAGTGATTTAGAAAAAAACTAGTAAATATGGAAATATCTACAATTGCTGACTCCGAATGATTGTAATACAATAGTAAATGTGTATTAGGTTATAATTTCTCAATATATTATCAAAAAAATGTTTTTAGGCTCCCGTACCTTACAAGGAAAAAACCGAACACATATAGGATCACTTTGTTATCCGTGTATCTGTCTGTCAAGTCCTTTTATGAATGAACGCGTGGAGCGACGCGACGCGCACTTTTTGCACAATCATGTTGAAATTAAAACCTCAAACTCAAGTCCCTTAAAGTTGTGAAAAAAAAACAGACTTCCGAGTTAGCGAAAAAAAATGATACGGCCGTTTTTGTCGCAAAAAAATGTATTTCGACACTTTCAAAGAAATCCAACTATCACTATATGTAGCTACACTATATAAGCTGTCAGATTTAGACGGATTCCGAGGTAATAATTTGACTGAGAATTTTAGCGAATTCTATTTCCTTGATCTATTAATGCTTCCATACACTTAAAACAAAATGAATGAAAAATCTTGAGATCAGCGCCATCTAACGTAATTTTTACCTTAGTTACGTTAACAAATTTAGTTTAATCAATAAAGATCATTTCAAAACTGTCTTCTACAGCCAGACTGACAATTGATAGGTTAACAAATTAATCCGAAACCTGAACATTACGCAACACATGATCCCGTTCGAATTGAAAAGGTCGTTGTAATAAAGTAATCAAGAGTTACGTTGAAGTGTCAAAAGCTATATCGTTAACTGGACGGTGGCCGTCGTTAATTAGAATATCAATCACAAGGCTCCCTTCGCATCGCTCAATTAATCAAAGAGTGTCCTTTTACACGTTTATTTAATATTGTTCAATTTATTTAGCATTATTCTGCAAGGTTAGTCTATCTTTAGGATCTGAATAATTATGCTATTTTGTTATTGGATGCGATTTTAGTTCTTTTAGTTACATATTTGGACTTTGAGCTATCATTATCAAACATGGTTTTATTGTTACACTTATGAAAACGTCATATAATAAGTCTTATATTGTTTTCTCTATCAGGACTCAACCCTTTTTTTAGTCTTCCGTCTTTCGAGTTAGAGAAAATTCATATCATTTAACATGAATTTTTGGTCCTGAAACATGCCGCTTTCCTCATGATATTATCTAGTTTACAAATTAATTTTGATTCTTTAGCCATTTAGTTGGTATGAGGGGCAGAGATTTTGTACGGGGTTTTTGACGGCCACTAATGGATATTGTTATAAATATTTAATATTCATACCCACTTATAAAATTCCCCCTTATATTAATACAGCAAGCTGAGATGAAGGAATCTAGTTAAAATTGCATTCTCTCTGCAAAAAAAGACGAAATTGTATGGGATCGATATCCATTAGGTACCTAATTGCCACAATCGTTTTCAATCCCAAATATATTGATATGTATACAATCGTTTTATAACTGAAAGAACAAGTTACTTCTAGGCATGAGCGCTCCATCGTCAACCACATCGTCGCTTATCATCAGGAATAATAGTGGTCAGGCGAAACCCATCCGTAAAACAAAAACTGCCAACATTAAAAGCAACTAACCTATCTCCAGTCCCCGTAGGTGTACAGTCAGCTGAGCAGTCTTGTTTAGCTGCAGGTCTGGGCTCACGACACGCTGAATCCTTCAGATGTCTGCCAGTACCGCCGATGCAGAGGACACCACGGTTTTGCTAGCCGCGGCAGGAAGATGAGCAGGAAGACCAGTACCCTGGGACTATTTAGAACCAACTAACCTGTCCCCAGTCCCCGTAGTACCAGGTAGGAGTACAGTTGGCTGAGCAGTCCCGTTCAGCCGCAGGTCTGGGCTCACGACAAGCCGAGTCCTTCAGATGTCTACCAGTGCCGCCGATGCAGAGGACGCCGCGGATTTGCTTGCCGCGGCAGGTGGATGAGCAGGGAGACCAGTCACCTGAGAGTATTAAGCTATTACAGTACACGGCACAAACTGATTTTGAGGTTTGAAATCATCAAGGAAGTCCTCCTACTGTAGGTGGGGCGAGAGTGAGTAATCAGACTTTTATCGAATAAGACCCACCTTTACCTTCAGTTGCACTTTGCCTTCTAGGATTACGGGTTTCCTTTTCAGTAAATCCTCGCGGTCCTAGCGGGAATCGGCCCTGCTGGGCACGGTTTATAAATGTTGTAATCAGAATTTAGAAATTGATTACTTCATGACATGGCCAAGTAAAACTGGCCAGGGCCTCAAGTCTGCTATTACAATAGTGTCAGAATGGTCTATCATTGACTTCATAATTGTTGATTTTGACAAGTTTTGGTAATCTACTAATGTAATGGCGTCATAATGAATTTCCAATGGTCAACCACTGACACTTCATTTGAAAGAATTGGCTTGAAATGGTAATCTCGTACATAATGACAAATGAATATCTGACGTATGCGGTAATTTGCAAAACTTTTGACAGTTGTTTTGATCAGTGACCTACCATTAGAACGTTATTGTGCAGTTATTGGTTTTAATTCATGAATCCCCAAGCGACCACCGGTGGCCGCGCATCTATTGTCTTACTATTGTGTCTCTAATTGACGGTATCTGAAGGGTTAATAAGCTTAATATTTTCATTCTACCACAACTCTATTACGAGACCACTGACCGATCAATGATCGATCATCATGATTTAGTAGATTACGAACTCTTAGCAAAATGACAATGGGATCGTGTTGGAATGACGAATTTATAAAAGTAGCAGACTCGGGCCCCTGATCGTTTTAAAAGTATGATGATATTTCAATCCTCGTTTTACCTACTTTCTGTAGACCTTTATATTCATAGAAATCAGGTGTGGTTTTAAACAGTAGGTCTGTCACGCCCTCTCGCACCAAATCGGGAAAAGTCATTAAAAAAAACAATATAGTAGGTAACTAAGTAGGTACTACATTCTCATGAAGCTTCATTAATACAAACAAATGTAGCTATAAATCATCACAGTGGTTGACATTTACCTCAGTAGTTGCAATATTTATCTTGTCTACTTATGGGCATCAGGTAATCTGCTTTGCAATAAGCTAACAAAGTTTAGTAGTTTACCCATAATGAGCGATCAGATACGATGCTCCCAGCAATACGTACAAATTAAAATCGTAATGGTTAATAATCACCAATTTGGAAGTGTTTTTAACTGTAAATTGCCCGTATAACGTGTCAGCCACTAACCTGATCTATCGGATCTAATTAGCCCATTATACGCTTTGCTGGGCGAAGGCCTCCCTCTACCTTTTCCACACACTTCTGTCTGTCTTTGGCCATTGCGGGCCAGATCCCCTGGTAAGTGGTAAACTCGTCTACACCTTCATCTTGGGTCTGCCGCGATTTCGCCTAGCATTTAATCAGCGAATCGTAAAGAGTAGTACAGTGGGAGTCTGCATTTCGAATGATGCAAGGAACACAACAAACAAGTATGTTTAGTAGATAAGATTTACCAGTAAACCACTGTCCGTCAAGGGGCTCGCAGTCAGTCTTCGGGGTGCAAGTGCGGGAGGAATCCAGTGCTTTCTGCGGAGAGCATCCGGACGGGTCGGCGCAACGGACACCTCTGCTTTGCACACCGCCTCCCACGCACCAACCTACACACTGATATGAAAACAGTCCCAGGATTAGAAACATCTTTACTTTTACTTATTTAACTATTAATATGCACGTTGTTTATTATATAATAAACAACTAGAAGAAGGAAACAGAAAAATAGGTACAAAGGTGATGCTTATTTCTAAAGAAAGCTCTTCTAGCATATCTGCGAGGAGAATTCGCAAGAAGAGATGTGTAGACACCGTTTATGAAGTAGGAAAATAAATACAAAAGACAATTTACTGCGAAACAATAAAACATATGTAAAAGTTATACTGACTCTACTTACTAGTGTCACCAGCTGACTCGGTAAAAGTTGTTGTGCCAAATGAAATAGTATAGAAAAAATGGGGGTAGAGAGTAGAAGGGTAAGACCTATTCTCAGACTTACCAAATATACACAAAAACTTTCATAAAAATTGGTCAAGCCATTTCGGATTGACTGGATGTAAGTCTATGAAAAAAATTATTTAAAAGCTCTTTACCTATGACAATTATTATTAATGTTGGTGTGTGGGTTTAAAACTTAACAATATAATGTATAAATAAAGAAATATATTTTTATTAATATTTAATTATGTCAAAATCTTGCCTAAACCACGTAACTTAAATAAGTATTGCATAGATGTCGACTATAGACGAAGACTATCGGCAGCGTACCAAACCACCCCTTGGAACACGGGAAGTGATGACCACCCGCTTGAAAATATCCTCAAAGGATATGGACACTCAAGCCCTCAGGGGAGGATGTACCGAGGAGGTTTTATACACAAAAGCTCGAAACTTTAGTTTCCTATGAAGTTGGTAAACTGTTTCGTTATTTATTCATCCAAAAGTTGACGCAAAAGGCTTGAGCACCAACTGTTCATTTACAGCTCTATAGTCATTTACTTTTAACTCAAGGTATAGTTTCTATTTTACTTAATTTAAATTGAACTTTATAATTAAACGAATTTTGGTTGCTATGCTGTATACCATTGTTACCCGCCAAAGTCACCACAACTGATGCTTTATAGTAGGGCATCGTTCCTAACTGTTTGCTTTTTATAAAACAACGAAAGTCTAGCAGCCAGAGCCCCCCTGAAGCCAAAATACCTTGACCGCTCCGAACTTCAATTGGCTGTGCAGTAATTATTCTTTTTAAGAACCAACGAATACGTTTTTTTTTTGAGAACGCCAACTTCAAAGTGGCCATCATATTATGACCGTACTATAAATGGTATGAAAGACTTAGAGCAAACTGATAAAGACCTGTAATTAGAATGACATCTAATACACAATTATTTTTTCTAATACTAAATTCAAAACAATTGCCGGCCTCATCTAGTTTAAACTGACGAAAAAAAAAATACTTGTAAAAAGTGTTTTTTTAAACCTATTTGCAAAATAAATATCATTTATCAATGGAAAAGGCTATGCTCGGAGTTTTCTTGCACAATCACATCATAAATGAAGATAGGTATCGAAGATAGGTTACCGACAAAGAATAAAGATTCGCCAAACTTTAGTGGCAGCTCTGGACACCCTGTCTACTCCCACACATTGCTCGCAGAACAGATAGTCGATGGGGCCGAAATGTTCTGAAATAGCGACCACGTACCGAAAGACGCAGTGTTGGACACAAGGTATACCGATGACCTGTCGAGGGTTGCGAGAATCCGATAGTTACGAGACGCGTACGATCGATCGATATACACTTGGAGAGGCGTATGTCCAACAGTGGACATTTTTTGGCTGAAATGATGACTAAACTATATGGGCATTATGTACAAAAACATAAGAACAAAAAGTTGCATAATAATATCCTTATTCATATCTCCGTTCATTTCTATGGCCCCTTCTCGTTTTACTATTATGCAGAGCAGTTACAGCATCAATTAAGTCCGTCAGTTTCATTTAAAAGCTACAAACGTAAATAAATACTGATCACATCAGTAGTCTGGCAATTGTTACCGCTTACTGAATGAGCTTATTTATTTTCTTTCAAAGCTTAACTACTTTAGCATACAATGTAAACATTGTTTGAAGATAATGGGTTCTTCATTGAAACTAAATCTAAAAACGCTACACTAAATCAAACAAAAGATAATGACGCAACAAATTTCAATTTTTAGATAGAAAATCGATAAATTTCCGCAGTTCAGTGATTTATAGAAGATTTACACTTGAATAAATTAAGTGAACCATATGTTTCGAGATTGAGAGGTACAATTTCAATCCATTTGTCAGTATAATGTTAACAAGCGATATTTCACTAATAATAATGATTTACGAGTAAAATCAATGGTATCATTTGAATAAGCAAATCTGACATGCTCTTATCTGCGCAATAAATCATAAGCCACCTCCACGTGTGCGATTGTTCAATGCATTGTTGCAATATATCGCCATGTTATTTCTGTTTCAAGAAAAGCACTTACAGAGCAAAAAATAGAACAGCAAATAAATCATGGTGCACTTAGGTAATGACTTTGACCATTTGGAAGGCCACGCAAGATATACGCTGAAAGTTTATTTTGGAGAATCGGAATTTCGAACTGCAATTTCGGCACAGATGTTACATTCCAGTTTTTATTTCGAGAATTGCTTGCTACTTTCTTTTATTCCTACTTTTTAGAACACAAACTCTACTGCAGATTTTAAAAATCCAAGAGCATCATAATACAGACTTTCTTAACGTTTATTCCAAAAACGAAGAAACTTTTATGAACACATTTCGCGACAGCTCTGATGTATCTAACCAAGTTATATAAGTTTTAAAGTTAACAATGAATCTAGTTAGCATGTTTAAAATGTTGAATAAAAAGTGTTAAAAGTTTCCAAACTTAATCTTTTTACAACTCCTTTGTGCAGCTTCTGCTAGACACGTAGTTTTAAATACAGTTTGGAGATAAATATGGACGGTTCAAACCTTTCGTATACTCTTGATGAGTCTGCGAAAGGTTTGAACAGTAATCTTTTATAAACATGAAAAAAATCTCTATTATTTATACATGTCATTTATTACTTTAATTTTAAATTTCACAAACTGTTCTTGCACACACTATTGTCTAGATATATATTTTTTAATCTCTCCTTTCGCATTAGACATGCCATGGAAATTTCTTTTTAAATAAGCAGTACCTTTTTACATAACTTTATAATGATCTATTTTCTTCTGATAAATAATATATTATAACGCTAAAAAACCTACATTATAAAATAAATCCATATTTTTCATGATCACGCCATAGGTTCAGAACAATTTTACCTATATCATTCATATTATTTTAAAAGTGTCCTATAACTTTGTTGAAATAAAAATAAAGAAAAGGGCTGAAAATTGGAATATCTAAAAATAACTACGACTATTTAGCCTTCGCACGCTTAACATGACGATACAACACAACATTGGACGCAGACGTCTAAATTCGTCTTTCTTACCCTAAAGCACTGCCACACGCAAACTTACCTCAGACCAATCGGTATAGAGCCATCCAGCTGCAGCACTGAACGAATATTCCGGACCAACATCTAGTTCCGTGTTATTAACTGTGACAGTATACACTGGTCCTTCTCTGAATGTGTCGGTGTGTTCCCGAGGTCGCGCCACTCGCTTGGTTGCAACCTGCCTCACTTCGTCGCCGGAAGGTTTGTCACAATCCGGAATGTTGCACTTTTCTGATGTTGGAGGTTTTGCTAGAGGACATTTTTGGTCGCTGATCTAAAAAGAAAGGATTGGTGATTAATATTTTTTTAGAGTCTTGAACTGATTTTCAGTTAACAATAAGAAATGTGTAATCCTTTGGACTGGTGACTTGCAAACCATGTTTTTCCAAATGAAAGGAATTTTTGCTTATCCTAAGAACAACTAAAATCAACCAATTTTTTATTTCTCCATTTAGCCAGATCCCACCCAGCGCGAAGCCACGAGACGCCCGTACAACGGTGGCGACGACGCCAGGATATGCAATCGAACCTTAGGTAAGTAATGTGATTGGTGGCCGTTGCTTCCACGCTACAATACTAACCGAACTAAAGAGTATCAATATAACTTACTTTCGTAATCCCTCTGGAGTGGTCCTGCACACATCCCACAATCCTGGTCCTAGTGGCAGGTCCGCACCGGGGACACACGGACCAGGCCGCCGCCCTCCAGCGCGGCGGACACGGCACGGCCGCACAGCGGCGGCGGCGCGGCGCGGGGGCGGACCCGAAGCAATGCACAGAAGACACCTCACGGCTGATGGCCGTTGCTTCTACGCAGCGGTACTTGCCGAGCTAAAGTAACATATTAAGAATGAATCAAGGGTGTACCTATGATGGGCTAGAATTAGTTCTTAGGGGACACCGCGGCCTTGGAGTGCAAAGAGCAACTGAAGGAACACGGATGAATTTAGCCAGTAAAAGTTTCAGAGAGGGCAGAGGGCATTGGATGATTTCGCATCCTCAACATTAAAAGTGGACAATCTGCTAATACATCTATATTTAGCCAGTTGCTTATTTACCTGTAATAGAGGATAAGCCTATTATCTACCGTCAACCGAGCACAAATCATATGAGATGCTACGCCTGCTACTGAGAAATTCCCAATGGAAAAACCTATTTACATTTTTCGGACTGACTTTATTATCAAAATACATATCTCAGTCTAATTTCGTAACGTCATCTGAAGAAAGTACTGGAGATAGAAAACTGTACTCAAAGGAAACATTCCTTTATTTATAAAAAAAAAACTGTTTTCTAAGACTTTCGGAAATTGGCTTAGTACACCCAGGTAACAACCATGTATGTACATGTTATAGGTATAAAACCGGTCAGTATTGAAAATACAATTGTAAGAAGATGTTGAACTATTCCAGACACTTCTTTATTAAAAAAAAATTATAGGTCTTCGTTAAAACTTACTTAGAAATCTTTGAAATAGCGCAAAGAAAAGTACTTAGATTCAAGGAAAAATCAAGATCATTTTACCAACTGTCCGCGAAACGATCTGCTATCTAACTGTTCCAGTCATAAAGCATTATAACAGATTGATTTCAATTAGGTACTTATCGGTCAGACCGACTAGACGGCTCATTGTGCGATTGACAGCATTTAGGCCAAAGTTACTGTGTCTAGAGTATTATGGTCAATTTATTTATTTTTTAAAGTATTATTTATTGCACATCAAGATTAAGAAACCATATAATAAAAAAACACAATTGGTGGTTTTATCGCATCAAGCGAATTCTTCCAGGCACCCTCTAGCAATATTTAGCTAGAAAAGAAGAAGGTAAGAACTGTAAATTAATAATAATAATTATTATTCCTTTCTCTGGAGCCCTGATCGTCGATAACTTGACCCTGTCCTCGATACTGGTGGGACAGTATTATAAATTCTAAATGATTTTTATTCTATTAAAATATATAAAAACATAATTTATACGTAAATATTAATGAACAGACGGAATAATATATTAATAATATTCCACAACTTTCGCACAACGCCATCTAGTTCCAAACTAAGCACAGCTTCAGCTATGAGTATGAGTACTAGATAACTGATAAACATAAAACGTAAATTAGGACTTACTTGAATGCCTCCGCCACAGGTCCTTGTACATTGGGAGTAAGACAATATCTTCCACATAAACTTTCTATTCAGGACCACGACATCCGTATCAATATCATCTTCGACACTAAAACTAGTGTCTGGCTCTCTTGCTGGCGGAGCGTTTGGCCTCGAGAATACTTCGTAACTATGATGTCTTCGAAAATGTTTCGACGTTGACTTAGGTGTCACTTCGGGAAAATCTATTTTCGTAACGGCTTCACTCTCCACTTCACCAGGTAGAGATTCCGTGAAATACTCGTATTTTATACTCGGATTCGGTTGCGTATAAAGTATCTGAAAATAAAAAATACATTTCTTTTTCTTCAATTTGCCTGTAATAGATTATAAAGCAATTTATAGTGGTAATAAATTTATATTGCTGCGATCCAAATTGTTCGTGAATCACACCTAACCACATGCAATTGTTATGTTGAATATTCATTCTGAATTATTGTTTTCTGTGATATATTATAATATTCTGCCAGCGACTTCGCTCGCTTGAAATAAGAACATTGTATAGGCTATGTCACTCAATGAGCTATAAAGAATATTATTTAGCTTTTTTATAGGTTTCCATTGATCTAGTAGTTTTTAATTTATTAATTCAGGCTAAAATCCAAAAATAAAAATCTTTTCTCTTTATAATATTAGTAGTGTACAAAAGGCTTTATTTACCATGATGTCGATGGGGTGGTGTATGGGCCCGAGCGCTGTCACACTGTCTCTAGCGCCACTTCGCGAGTAGAGGAAGCGCGCGCCAGCTGCATCGTATGTGCCCGGCGCCGACACCGCGAACTCCCCGTTCATTATGTACGAGCCATTCGAAATCTTCAGAGCTGCAAGTGCACCCTACATATCAAACACTAAGTACATTTGCAGTATTATTATACCTTTGATGTGATCGACGATCGATTTACAACTGGCACCTCTATTTACATTTTCTCACAGATGTTTAACAACCAACTCAGTAGGTACCACATTAATTACTTGGATCGACACGTTGTAAACTGCATGTCGGCGAAGTCCGAAAATTGGTTTTGCATCACTTTAAAAGCTGGTCGTATTCATATTGGCACCTGATGGGTGGAGATGATCTCAAATGATTTACAGACCACCCGTCTACAATACTGATTGATAAGTGACCAACCTCACAGCACATTAATCTTTATCAAAGGACTATTTGCATTGTAGAATGGTAAATGAAATGAATACCTATTTGAGTAACCTCTATTCATCAGCTGTAGAATTTTTTCAACAACTTCGTGATTAATGTTTGGGTCCGACTAGTCTGAGTGGTTTACAACTAACTAATATAAGCGATGTGTGATCACTATCGCTAACAGTTGCACCTGTTTTGCGCAAACGTGGAGCCGTGTACGCATGACCTGCCATAAGCCAGATACCTATATCTTGAACTAACCTATACCTTTAGTATTAAGTCCACATATTTTGCTTCCTCTTTTTTTCGATCATGTCTCTTAACCATGGCGTTGCCTACTGCCTATCTTTTTCATTATTTTCCTCCTTCTTTATTTATCTGATGCTTTCAATACAAACCTATATAGTTCTCAGTGGGTATGATCTCGGAGACGTTGAGCCGGCAGGCGCCGCGTGGCACGGTGGTGACGTAGGAGTAGCCGAGGGGCAGACGTGGCCGGGAGAACAGTCCGGACACCAGGCGCCGCCCGCAGCGCAACTCACGTGACGCTGCCGATGATAGCACACCCTCGCGACCTACCGCCTAAGAACATAATCGAAATTTAACAAATATTCTGGATACAAGAGTACAGTACAGATCTTTGAAAATCTTTAATGGTAGTAGTGAGTTTTTTTTCGAAGACATCTTGAGCAAGACATTTAAATCAAGATGTGATGGCAGAAGTACAGAATGTCATTCCATCTTTTAGAAAACAATTCGATATGGCCGACACGTAGGTTTGTAAGATATCAGACTTAGTCATCGCCAACAAACATACTCACGTCCATATCGATGACATTGATGTCTATCATAAACTTGGATTAAGTATTCAGGGTAGCAAGTTAAAGTTAGCTAATTCTTCGTGTATACTGTATGGTCAGACCCTTTCTAGTCAGGGGCAGAATATATCGTGTTCAATCAAATATAATTGATTAAAGAATAAGTCATCGGATGTGCCATAATAACCATATATAGCTAGACATGATATTTTGGTCAAAAAGTTCATGATGATGTGACCGATTAGTAAGAGCAAGCCATAAGTACAATGACTAAAAGCTACAGCAAAGCTACAAAACCACTACACCTATTAGAACAGATGACACTCTAATCTCGATCGTAAGACAAGTAGGAACAAACTAATTTACTTGTACTTTCAGACCGAGATGCTCAGTGAGGACGATCATAATACAATGGTTCATGATCATAATGGTTCGCTCTACGATGCATTGTTCACCGATGTCCACAACACTCTATTTGTTTTTGTACACTCGACAAATCGACTCCACTCGATTGGTTTACAAGAGAAAATATATACCTATAGACGAGCATGTTGCTATTGTTTTATTTTAACAAAAGACGTGTAGCTCTACGCTGGGGAGACAGCGCACTGTAAACATCATCTGTCTCATCTAGGGGATACAGGAATTTAAGTAAGTCATTAAGCATATGTACATGATGGGTCACAGAGTAATTCTAATTAGCCTCATCTTTGTTGCATAAGCATAGTATCTTTGTTACCTATCTATTTTGTGCCTTTGTTGACTGTACACACATATAACAAAGTACGATTTACGATCTTGATTAGGAATTCTAACAAGCCGATAGGAAAGCCTGAGTCGGACGAAAATATTGTACTGACAGATACTACCTTATTAAAGGAGAAACATGTTTCTGTTGGTCGTGATATTTCGTGGATATCAAAATGTTTCTACTGATTGATGTGTTCAGTTATTTTAATTCAATTTAAAAATTCAATTGATAAAAACATGGCTTGATTCTCATTTAATCCTGGAATGCTCTTTCAAATAGATATTTCGTTTAGAAAAAAGCAAGACTGTAACAATTTACGATACAAAAAGAACTATAATAAAAATAAAGTTTGCTTAGTTTGCTGAGCGTTTCTTGACGGAAAGAAACGTTCAGCACATTTTCTCATAAAACAAGCTTTAACAAGTAAATGCACACTAGCGTTTTATTTTGCAGACTTTAAATTCTTCTACAATATCACCTATTTAAATACGAAAAAGATAAAAAATAACAGACATCAATAAAGTTCTCACTTGAAGTAGATATTGTTGTTTCATTATAGCATATGAATAACGGTCAATATCCTAGCTGTAACAATAAACTTAGTACCTGGTAGTTTAACATAAGGCAAGTAGGTAGTAAAAATGTTGAGAATAAGCTCATTTTTCAATTTCAGGATGATTTTATGTCTTTTTCAATTTCAGAAGAGAAGACAAAAGAGACATACAATGTGATTTTATCCTTGTTTTGCCCTTCAACATCCTGCTAGCAATATTTATTTGGGTTCGTTGCACCCAAAGAGATTTAAAGAAAATATTTAATGTCGCATCCCATCTTTCTTTCTCCATTATGCGACATTTCACTTTTTCCTGACATACATTTTTTCATAGAATCCCATCCTCATCACTTTATAGGTACTAAAATTTAGGCGGGTTAGTAACCACATTTGCCATAACAAAACGCAACAACTATAGTCTTATCTACTTATTGAACCACATACTCAGCAGTGTATTCTCGTAAAGTGACCGTTTTAGCGCCAGGTCCCATAATATTCCTAAATGCGACAAACCACTTACGGTTACACTGTCTTTATTAACATTTTATCTTGTAAAAGGATCTTATGAGAATCAATTTTATGTTCTCTATTTGTAGTTTCACACACGTTTATAGAGCTTAATTATGTTTCGTTCGATGTCAGAAAATTAGTAATTATGCTAATATTATAGGCTACTAGCTTTTGCCTGAGAATTCACTCCCATTACCTACCTACCCAAGCCTACCCTACCTACCTACCGTACGTTACGTTCCCTTACCTACTCTACCTACCCATTTTTTTTTCTTTTAATCCTCCCCTATATGCTGGTGAACAAAACAAAAAAAAAGAATTCATAAAATCAGTTTAGCTGTTTTCAAGTTTTAGTGAGACTAGGGAACAGCAATTGATTTTTATATATAGGTACTTAGATAAACGTGTTGTGTATGTTTTTGCATTACTATAATTCACAAGCAAATGATGCTATAGTAAGTACATTACAGTGCTGAGGAAGTAGCAAATAAAATAATGTTTATATCTATTTTAGTAGATTCTTATTCAACTCGATGGGCAACAAATATATTTAGTGGTATCTGTATCTGCCCACGTTTCGTTCTTATACGTTGGCTTGCACCCAAACATGAACAAATGCAAAGTAATTGAGTACTCAACAAATTTATGGTAATGCTGCTTGAAAGGTACTAATGACATTATTGCTTCCGAAGTCTTTGTTTCAAATAAAGGTACGACACGACAATGCGACAACGGGACGTGCTACGAGGATAATTTGTAGGTAAGATGTAGATGTGTGTTGTATGTGAAAACGTGTACGTAACGCCCTGTTGATGTGGGAAATCATTGAATGACTTCTACCACTATGGGTAGTTCAAGAGGTAGTGTTAGACTTTTAGTAACTTAAACCTTCAGTATTCTTGAAGTAGCCCTTTGCGAAGGCCACGGTAACCTTTCGAGCAAACCACAGCCATATCCTGACAGGCATCGGCCCCAACTAACCCCGTTAATTTTAAACGGGTGCGGAACCCAACGCGTCTTCGACTCGGGCTTGGTCCTTACTGGACAGGAAGCATTCCATTGCTCGTCAATCGTCATCCGCAAACCCGTGCCTACAATGACCGGAAATCGTCCTGCGACTCCCGATGGCCGGGGTGTGTTCAGTGGGGACCGCCCATTTTAAAAATGTATGATACCTTCAGTAACCTTTACGATAATTACCAATTGTGTACCAAATGCCTCCAATTGACCCAACCGTCATTACTTCCTTAATAGTTTTTTAATTAGGAAGAAGACATAGTGGAACTAGCGAGACAACAGATAGAAATTGTAAATTGAAAAGGGCAGAAAGGAAGAAAGAATAACATTTATTTGACACAGTTGAGACACGATACACAACAAAAATATTATAATAAAGAAAAAATATCTAGTTTTAAGCCTCACGACTGTAAAGTTTCGTTTCGGCAGTAATACCACATGTCTGACTTTGGCCTTCCAATGAACCCTTAAGAACAGTGACGGGGCGAAACACTTTCAAATAAAAAGAAAGTTCAGATTCTCTATTCTTTCAGACATAACTACGAATGGTTAGGGTTTATGTCTGAAAGATAGTCTTCAACCAATTAGGTAGGTATAATATCCTTAGAACAACATCTATAAAATTATCTTCTTTTCGTTGTCGCATGTTCAGACTGCGCCTGTCTGCGGGAGCTTTGACTTGGAAACACAACGTCGCTTTCCATAATGTCATACTCAAAGTACGTCCTTAAAAGCTTCGTTTGTATTTTTATTTGCCGTTAATGCCTTTATACGAAACTAAGTGGACGTTGAAAACAGCAATTTATGTCAAAGCGACGCCAATTTGCTAATAATGTGCGGAACACCGTAAAAGAGCAAATAAATTGAAGCGCTCGATGCTTACTAATGTGGCAATAAAAATAATTCTTCAAATTTAAATAACAAAATAGCTTGTAATTAAAACCAGACGCATACCACAATATTTTGACAGCGCATGTTATTTTAATTTCCAGAAACATTGATAAATAATTAATAGGTTTTCAAAGCATTAATCCTATTTATGAATGTGACCACAATAATGCCACGGACATTAATCAGCAAATACTTAGTGTACGGTTATTATAAATCATTCGAAGTGGTAATTGAAAACGTCGACTAATAGTCTATTAATTAGGATTAAGCGCGAGTTAACGAGTCACCTGTCAGTGAGCGGTAACAGTCGGCTTTGAACTGTGTTTTATACGCCACTGATTACTGGACGAGTTGCCTCACTGTCACGAACAATTGACCCGCACACCCAGCAACGCAACATCTGCGCACCTAACTACGCCTGTTTGTTTAAAAAGTTATAAAACAACATTTAACAGTAACAGCACAGTGGAATTAACTACACACGAATGAAGTGTAAACGATGGAGGATTCAGTAGTTTGACTAATGAAATGTGGGCGTAACGATCTTGACTTCTCTCCCTAACAAATGCGCGCTGCCACAGAATGCGACAAGTCAAATAACGTCGGTTCACAACTTTACATAATAAAAGCGGCGAGACCATAAACTGTCCATGTAATTGGTCAGAAAACTTTAATTGGCCGTAATGTGTTCTTATAAATCAATTAATACACACAACCTCCTTTCTTGGACTGCACTGATTATATCTTGACTTCTCGACTTGCTCATTGAACTGTATCATTTATAAAGTTTACTCACAAATGTAATAAACTTAGTGGCGGCAACTAGTGTGCTGTCATATTAGTGTGTTAGTTAACGTTAATTAAGGTAATCCATCATGATATATGGCTCTAGGCAGGACGTTTACTGCTAATCTATTAATTTTGCGTCACTGGATGTAGTACTAGGTTAGTAAACAATAAATATGACAGTAAACAGTGTACTTACGAGGGCGAAAAGAACGAAAACTAGGCCGGAAGTAGACAGCATGGTGTGTTGTCTTCGAAGAGTGCAAGATAACTTAATGGCGCTGATATTCACACGCGGATGATCTTTCTGACACACTTGATGGATGTCTATCATTTTCAATAACACATGTTGAAATTCAAAACTACATTAATTTGCTGTGTAACACACGATTCGATGCATAATTTTCAGATGACAGATGGTTGGTTAGCAGTGTAACATTTAACTTATTGGATAATTAAAATTAGCCGTGTTTATAATTTTACGACTAGTAAAATTACCGATGTATGTCAACGGTCTGTTATACCTACAGTCATAAAACATCAAGTCATATGAATCAGATGTAACAGCATAATTATTTTGATAATAAAGCTCTGCAAACAAAGTGCTCAGTGTGACGATTTAGTTCTACTTTAGACTGGATTATCTCTCTTGTGACGGAGTGTAAAAGGTCTACATTTAAATAAACCGCTCTGTCAAAATATTTATTAAACCAAAACATGCGTAAAATAAATGGAACATAACAATTCGCATAATAAATTAAATTAATGTCCATGAAGGTTAAGCTGCGGGGAGTCAGAGCGACGAGCCAAAAGTCGCGCAGATATTTAAATAAAGTAATTATTATCGGTGCTACTGGTAATGATTACTTTATTGTTAGTAGTACGCGCTGGCAAGAGTTACGGCCGCTTTGATCTCGCCTAGTGAGTTGAATTGAATTTTAAACGAGTATTAGTCAAATCCACATTGATATCTTTATACGACGGCTTTGAGTAAAATCCTCCACGCCGCGCAATGCTCTGCATTCGCTTCAACATTATTACCTACTTATTTGCATCCGTCATAACTCTGTATTTAAAATCTACATAAGTCGGATTGTGCATTTCCCTGTATTTTAAGATAATACCATTATATTCATAGCAACATTTACATTCATGAATTTTATTCACATTTATATTTATTCGAAGAACATTGCACGACAGTTTTGATCTTTAGCATAGATTGTATTTAGAAGAGGAGATTATTAGCAGATACAATCTACATACGATTACAGGTAAGCAACTGAGGCAGAGAGAACTAGAAAATCTGGAAATAGTGTTATTGCTTTTGCCTCGTACTTATTGCTATCCGCTAGAGATGGGTGGATTACTTTTGAGCCTTATCTGATTATAGAATACGAACACGCATCGTTTTACATATATGGATTTAAAAATAGCGCGACATGGCTTGCCTGCCTACGTATGATTGTTTTTCTAGATCATATCCCGCCCTATAAGTAGTCCAAGTGGCCGAGTTTTATAAGTTTCCCATGCATACGGAGCACGGCACATATTAAACCTGTATCGCAAGGATCGTAAAGAAGCCGGTGGCTTGGCGCCAAGCTTTCGCGCCGGCTTTCATGAAGGTAACAGTGAACAACGTGCATTTAATACTAAATGTACTACAATACGGTCACTGGCTCAGCTATGCCGTATATCAAATCTAATGTATCACTGGACACCTTGTTGCGACTGAGCTTTCTCGACTATGTTAGTTTCTAGGAACGTTTATGAATAGGGACTACAAAGTAAAGAATTCATTCAGCAAAGGTAGTATTAAATATGTCTAACACTATTCCACGTTGATAAACATTGCCCAGCCGGCCCAGCCCGTTGAGAATGAAGATTATAATGTGATAAAATATGTAACTGAACATATTTTATCGCATTATAATCTTTTTTCCCAAAGGCTAAGCAGATTTGGTTGGGCACAATAGTATTGGAATAGTTTTCTACTTTTACGCTGGTGAAGCCGCTGTGCTGGAAAAATCTAGTTATATATTCAGTTCCTTAATAGAGCTAAAGTGAACTTAACCAATTTTAGGCATTTAATCTATAGAGAGAAGTGATAATGCAAAAGTACAAATGAAAAAAACCTTGACAGGTTCTACAATTAACTTCATGACACATAATGTATGTTGCTAGACAACAACTTTGTATACACAACTCATAAAAAGACTAATTAGTGAATATCACCTTAATAATCTCGTGTAACAAACGAATCTAACAGATGGTAATCCTAAACAGCACATAGGATTTAAAGTTAGTCTAAATTACCTATTTTAGGAAAACAACTGAACTTCTAAGTCTAAATCAGAATCATAACAATGCATTCATTAAAAACAGTTTCATTACACATGCTAGCTACCAAATTAAAATGTAGGCCACACTACACTTTGTTGCAATCATATGACATGAGCAACGAAAAATGCATTAGAACCAACCCAGCTGTTTCAAATTATTGACGATTCATTATTGCTAATGGTATTCAGGCACTTAGTTCGCTAATACAACATTAAGATTTCCTAGAATAAATCATGTTTTCAGGTTTTATCTGCAACAAGTGCGGTCTTGCGTCAGAGCGCAAAATGAAGAATGCACTCGAGTGACCTTGAGTTAAGATTTAATCGGTTTTTGCTACTGAACACATGATGCCAATTTTATCTATGAGCAACGTGTGAGTTCATCGTTGCAGATAATATTCTTTATTAATCTGAATCATTCGTGTAATAGGATAACGTTAAGACGGCTCTGACGCCAGAACTACAGGACATTTCCAATTGAATGGCGTAGGTGTTCTTTATCTACTCTATCGTCAAATAAAACAAATTAACCATAGATCAGAAGACGCCACCCTAACTATAGTGAGCGTTTATTTTTTATTTTAAAGTTCTTTAACTTTTTATTGTCTGCGACATGTTTTAAGGCCATAAATCTAGTGGTACAGTGTCCCTATTTAACCCCGATTTGGTCGCGTGTCGCCACTAAATATTTCAATTATTGTTATAATGATATTTGTCGAGCTGACGCGGCCACCATAAAATTTTAAAACCTCAGATAGTGAAGATAAATGGGCATTTTTTCTGTTTGCTTTCTGACCATTTAAACTTTTGAATTGGACTAATCTCTATGCCCTTACATATGAAAAAGTTTTTATATAAAATCATTGAGGAATGATAAACATATTAAATCTGTCGAGGTAACACCGTCCATTTATCATATTTTTACGATCGGACAACCGTAGGTACACGTTTTTCATAGTTACCGATGTATATTTTAGCTAATAAATTAAATTATATGGTTAATTTATTACTAATCAATTATGTAGTATCACGTTAATTCATTTTATAACTTGAAACTATTTGACAAAACCACTCCTATTTATTTGAAATTAATTGGTATTACAACATTTTATTTTGAACAGATGAAAGAATGGTAGCGCCAATTTCTCATTCCCACTTCAATGCTAACAATAGGGCAGTTAACTCCCAATAACATTGTGACATATGTCTACCACAATGAGACGCGTGAAAGCTGATGAAGTTTACTACCTAACACATGTATGTGTAATTTACGTTAACGGAGTATAAACAATCGGGATTAACGCCATGTCAACATTGGCGACGGTCCAGCCACTAAACATAACAAGTAATGGATGCATCGTCAGATTCGACGAGTATCGCTGTTAAATGACATTATACGGGGTGTGTCTGGGTTTAAGTAGCTACTTTATATTTAAAAGCACAACTTTTCCTACTATTCACACTCTTTACTTATAGAGCAAATTCTCAAACAAGATTTTCTTTAATTCTATTATTTTATTTTCATTTTTTGACGGCTTTATAAAAAGGAATACTTAAGTAAGAGTTTTTTATTTTTTCATATTGGTTTATTTTATGTTATCTTATTGGATTATTTTTCATCATTAAAACAGCATAGTTTTTCTAACCAACAGGCGACAAAAAATACGTTATCATACACAACACCCTTTATAAATACTAACATACACCTTCTAACGCGTGCAAAAAGAACAGGAAGCTAAGTAAACGCTGTCATTGGCTACCCACAAAGCTTTTAGTTCGATATAAATATTTCAGCGTGACAGATTTACAAGAACCATAGACTACGATGATCGTTGAACACGACTTCTACGAATTGGATTAGTAGAAATTCAGCATTACTGAACCAGTTACTGAAACTCCTGGATTACAGTAATTCTAGATTTATGTTTTCCGGCAGTCCTGAAATCACACGGATTATTTACATGAAATAAACAATACATCTGTCCTACTTTGGACCTGGTACTAAAATGCGGTTAGTAATGTATCATTAGTAACGTCATCAGATAGAAAGCATTATATTATTAATAAATTATAAATATTTTTTAGATTTTATCAAAAAGTATTCTTAGGTTTTAGTATATTAGTCAATAACTGCACTATCGCAACTATGAAGAGCGTGAAACAAGTAAATGTAAAAATAAAAACTGTCTGTACTGAAAGTGCTCTGGAAAATTATGAAAGTGTCTATCCACAATTCTTTTTTTATAAGAAATATTTTTATTCACCAGAAAAATACGATTTATAATACAACGTTTATTTTGTTAATTTTTACTAATTCCACTGCTGGAAAAATATACAAGAAAAACTTTTAACAACAAAAAAAAATCGACTCAAAATTGGAAAATAGCTTAATAATTACCTACGAAAATTTTAAACTCATAGAACTGAATAAAACAAACTTTAAAAAAAAATACAAATTATTCATATTTTTTTAAAGTCAGTTAAAAATACAATCTATTGCAATCAGACAGTAAACACCTCCACGTTATGACTCATATAACATATTTTTTAAGTAAACTTGTAGTATAACAATGTAAAATAAGAATTACTATATATTATTACATCCAGCGTCTGGTACTGTGATCTTAAACTGATTATTGATAATATAATGCAAATACATCGGTTAAAAGGATTTTCACAAATTACTTAACAATCACAAAAACGCTTCTCCTGATAAAATATTTTTTTTGCCTAACGACCTTATGCGTGGGAGGTGTTGATTTGCAAACTTACAGACATGTTAAACAAAATTTAACAAAAATATAAACATGCAAAACTTTTGTTAAAGACCTTTATAATTGTTCATGACCACAATAAACTGCGGTCATAGAACATAAAGCAAGGTACTATTGGCATGTTAATAGCGGCACCATTACACATTTCAGAGAATAACAATGATGATGAATGGCAATATGTCCGAAATAAAGATGTCCTCTGTCCAAGAGGAGGTAGAAGACATCAACACTTAGGGCTGCCAGGAACTGTCACATGATTTCAACATGTAAATTTTCGCTTAAATTGCGAAAATTTAATAAATATTTTATGTTATTAGACACTTCATCTATCAATCTCCAGAAACAGTACTAGTAAACGGTTTTACAAAAGCGTTTACAGTGACTATAACTGTTAGTAAGCTCTTCAATTCACAATATACATGCCAGTAATTAGTGCATACGTGGATCCCATTCAGTTGTTTGCCAGCCCTAAAGCAGATGTTAATCGACCTTGTAGTAACCCCAATTCGTTGATCACTGATGAAGCTTTTATAGCGGTCTTTTAATAATTTCTTAATGAAAAATTAACACAAGCAGTGTCGCGGATGACGCGGCCAAAAAATGTTGCCGATCTGACAGCTAGATCAACGGACTGTCGCCGACATTAATTAATGTAACCGCTGTTAATTCTGCGCCGGAATTGAAGGGATTCCTTTGGATTTACGATCTTAGTTGTTATTTTTGAAAATTGGTGACTAAGTAAATGAGTTTTGCTTAATCTTATTCATGATTTCCTTTGCATATTTTTGAGGATTTACTGATGACTTTAACGAATTACCGAACATTTCACTGACTTAATAAATTTGATCTTGTAACGTAACTATTATAATTAAAATGACTTGAGATATTATCTATGTCCTAACATTATCTAAAAAAAATTACTGTTAGTTAAAATATTAACCGGCGGCCTAATCCAATCCCATAATATTATGCCTTACTCTAAAAATTCTACATAACGGTAGTTTTTTTTACCACCAATTGCATCAAAAACTTCACACGAAACTAAAAAAATACCGGTAAAAACAGGAAGACGCAAATAAATACCAACCAAAGGGAAAGATACATTGCATTTAGTGCAGTTTCATATTACAACTAACATACCGTGCGATCGACGAAAAATAGCCGAAAAACGGCGCCACCATTTGATAACGGTTTCTTAAGAACATTTTTACTGCATACTTAACATTAATTTATCTTGTCCTTTGATATTCGTTTGTTACACGAGAATTACTGATAAGATTATTAGGCATCCGCAGTGTACGGGACTTTCCAGTTGCAGTCCACTCAACGGCCAACTCTGACAGCCGTCAAATTAACATGGGATTGTCATTGACCGATGCACGATGGTTACAACACTTAACGGAGAATATAATTATTATTGTAGGCGATAAGAGATATTAACGGAAATTAAATTATTCGCTTCGAAGCAAACGCTAATATGGATGAGTGATTTTGTGAAAGCTTTCGTGGCGCCAGCAAATAAACATGTTTATATTTGAATAAACATTAAGATAATGTAGAATTCATTATTGAATTCTAATATAGACAGTTTTAATAGTATCAAAATGAATTACTACTTTTAGACTAGATGTTTCGAAATAAACCAAAATGTCACGAAAAAAATGCATTTCGTTGCACAATATCGAAACCAAAAAAAATACAATACCTATCTAAAATCGCACTTTCAATATTTTAACTTCAACACTCAAGTTATTTATTTAATAAATCTTTTAATTTAAAAAATGGACCGTATAATACGCGAGTTTTCCCGACAGATATGCGTATGCGCTGGCCGTAAGTCGTGCGCAAGCCGCGTCGTCGTGCACTACTGGCGCGTAAAGCACGCGTCGCCCGCGCATTCATATGTGGAAAATCGACAAACTGACAGAGTGGACGTTCCCGTCATAGACACACACACATCCCAACATCTGTTTCATGAGACACATCACGCACAAACTATTGTACAAACACTAAACATACAATCAAGATAATCTATGTTTTGTTTTACTAAGTAAATGTGGATAACCAATTCATAATAGTTATCAATCATCTGGGAATTATTTCTATTGATGTTTTAACTAGAATTAACATAACACTATTATTGATATTAGGTATACTGTATAACTACAATTTGTTTTCAATCTAAGCAATGGACCGTTTTCCGCACGCGATGCAAGTCGTTTGCAAATGAACAAATCGTTACAGTGGTTTTAAGCTCAGAGCCTATTACCAACTGGTTTCATAAGAGCATTTCTGCTATTTATTTATCTATTTTATCTTCATGCAATACAAAGTACAAAGACATTATTTATTTTACTAGTAACCAAGAATCAAAATATTAGGAGCACATTAAAGTTACTTAAAATTTGATCAACACGAGGTATTTAGTTCACCTGTCCCGATGTTTGTCTGTCTGTAATCAAATCTTGCAAATGTTTTCATCCGCTTCCCGGTTACCGATTGGGCTAAAATTTTGCATGAATGTGTAAATCAGATGTCAAAGCGAAACTATTATAACTTGGAGCTGATCTGATGATGGAACCAGAAAGTGGCCTTAGGAACTCAGATAATCCCATCGTGTTTGAGCTTTTTGGAATTGTCTTGATGAGTATTAATTACTAGCTTCTGCCAGCGACTTCGTACGCGGATCCTGTTGCTTATACCAGCGACAACGGGGTCGTCAAAATCAAAGATCTGAAACGTCTGATATCGAATTCTAAGAGCCGGGGGACTGGATTCAGTATTCACGCGCGATGACTTATTAGCGTATTTCATGTATAACTTTGGTGTTTCCATACCGATTTCTATGATTCTTTTTTTATTGAATAGATAATAATGTTAACTTTTTTAAATTAGGGATGAGTGAGAGGGTTATAAACGTAAGAGTTGACAAAAATAAACAGAAAGCTCCGAACTGCTAAGCTATCGGGAGTTACACGTGTCATGTCACATATGCTGTCGTGGGATATTTTTTATATAATTTTAAGGAGAATATTTCCGTAATACATGATTTCTGTGTAGCTTTAACCATTAAGGCTGCAAACGCGACGGAAGCTTAAAAAATTGAGTAATTTCTCCCGTTTCCCCAACATTTCCCTTCACTGCTCTGCTCCTATTGATCGTAGCGTGATAAAAAGTATACTATAACCTGCCCAGGAGTATGAAGAATGATTGTACCAAGTTTCGTTAAAATCCATTGCGTAGTTTTTGTTTCTATAAAGAACATATAGACAGACAGACAGACAGACAGACAGACAAAAATTTTACTGTTTGCATTTTTAGCATCAGTATCGATCACTAATCACCCCCTGATAGTTATTTTGGAAATATATTTAATGTACAGAATTGACCTCTCTACAGATTTATTATAAGTATAGATATATAGATATAGGTTGTATATTGCACTATAAAAGCCTGCTAGGAAAAAGATGATTTTCATTGAAAACTTTTTTCTTTTATTTATCAGAACTGATTATCATCTTTCTGCCCTTGTCCCGTTTTTTTCTTCCAATCTGTCCTGTCAACCGTTACACTATTTATCCATCTATGACCTTTCTCTTCCTTTCCATTCATCCAAATGTGTACTTATAACTCTTTTAGTATACATGCGTTTCAACCCTCCTCTTAACATGACCACACCAAGACAAGCATTAACTTTCAACTTTTCTGTCACTGCCGCAACTGCAAATTAAACTGTATATATCTGATATTTGAATGATGATACTGTAGATTTATACAGATATCGGAATGATGACGTGATTAGCCGTTGATAATAATCTATTCGACCAATCACAGTAGACATCTTGTCACATTTGCAATTACTTTCATTGGAGACTAGGCCACGTATTCAAAAAATATTTTTGTAAGTAAGTCTCAACTAAAGTTATCTTGTATTATCAATTCATTACTTTTTCATCGTTATTATTTATTATTGTTATATACTAAAAACTAGTCACCTGCCCCGGGTTTATACGAATTTAAACTATATCCAAACATCTTCTGCGTCTTTTACAAACAGGGAAACAATATCAGTTAAAAAGTCTTGCTTATCAGTTATCATTCAATCAATTATCAGTTAAAAAGTTATAAAAGGTATTGCTTATTTCTTATTTCGATTCACAATTAATGTTGCTGAGTTGTATTTACAGTAGTCAGTAAAAAAATACCTTCATATTGCTCTTACTTAAATCGACGTGTTCTACTACATATTAACTAGCAAAACAAGCAAACCACAAGAACATTTATTTCACATATCCTCTTGTGTCTCGGACTCTATCACTAATGCATCCGACGTCATAGCTTTGGAGATCCAATTTCGTACAACTTGCGCCGAATATATCTAATGATTTATTTGATTCGATTGATCAACACCATCGCGCCTGTGAACCCGACACGTATCTATTTAATAAAAAGTCTTTCATCTTGAAAAACGAAAATGTCAGTAGGAAAATTTTCAGTAAAATGAGAAAAATGATCAAATCAAAACATTTATTTACATAAATCATTTGATTTGTTGATGTGAATGTTTTAAGAAAGTATTTAAGAAGATCTCAAATAAATTAGAATGACAAGAGAATGATTACTATTGTCTTTTAAAAAGTGCATTTTTAATATTTCAGTCTCTTAGGTTCTAGTTTTTCTGCGAACAATGTACAAGGTTTCAGCCTACCACAGACAACTGCTGAACATACCTAACAATCTCATCCAATGGTCATGCTTTAGTAGACGAAGTAAGTACATGCTTTATTATAGGAAAGTAACTTTTTAAAGGAAGTTTGAAACTAGCACCCGTTTCAAACAGAAAAGTTAAAAGAGAATCATTTGTTTGGTCCTATGATATCGCGAGATGAAATGTGGCCAAGTTGTGCGAGGAATGGTACAAAAGAAAAGGCAGTGTATGATAGTGTGACGATTGATACAAGAGAATGAAATAAATAAATACGTGGTACTTCTTTGATTAACAATATACTGGTTAGAAGAAACGTTGCGCAGAGCGACTCCAAGTACCAAGAAGCAAGGTTAGGAAGACGGAGGATGGTTATGCTAAACATGAACACCAAGCATTTCCCTACAAGCAAAACCTAAATAGTCTCAAACGATCGCGATGAACTGCACATTCTACAAATATATCTCGTTCATTTGTCTCACTAAAATGTCTGTCATAAATCTGAGAGCCAGATCTAGTATCTTCACTCCATCAAACAGACCGCCTATTACGTTGTCTGAACATGTTTATTGAGCACGTATATTGTTCAATATAATTTCATGTCACCTAAGAATTATTTTACATGTAACGGTTAAGGGATCAATTTGGCGCCATCATAAACATAAATTAGTATTTATGTGCACCAACCAATAATGTATATCACGATGGTTTACAGTCTTGTCTATTGTCACATAAAAGTTGTAAAACTCTTAGAGATCATACACGGTCATCATTATATAATTGGACAACAATAATGTCAATAATTTTTACACCATGTATTATTTATAAGACGTCATTAAAATTACAAAAAGATTAATCGACACGATTTAAAGGCATTTTATAAATTTTTTCTCAGGTCAAGTTTCTGGAACGGAAATTATCGCTAAATATTGTAAGAATTGCTATAGTCATAGTGAATTATTTATTCATGAATAATAAAATGTATCACAGTTACATTTAAAAATGACAGGATGATATGATTAACAGTCAAACAAATCATTTCACTTCCGTTTAATTTGTACCGAGTCAATAATTTATTGTCAGAGACCGGGTGTAAATTTTGTCTGCATAAAACAATCCCAATAGCGTATTTTTCTAGCGTCTTATTTGATGAACAAATACGGCGCAAAATCACTCACGAGTTTTTGCATCACTCACATACTTTATGTTAGGTATGCACGTTTTTTGATTTTGGTATGCACGTCCTTTGAGTTAGGTATGCACGCATACATTTTAGTACCTATAGTATTGGTATTACTTCTTATTTACTTTTTGTTTACTGAATTCATCATCTCAAAATAGAAACCGCTATTTTTGTTTACCAAATAGAACAAATGAAGAAAAAATAGCACTTTTTTGTCTACGCAAATATAAATTTAAAATGTTATGGCAGAAGAAAGTAATAACTCGCCAATAGGTAAAGGGAACCGTACCACTAACGGAATACTACATTATTATTTTATTTATAGTGGATCATAAAATGGCTAATTCAGTCATTGACATAGATTCTGGGTTAGTGGTATAGCATATTTCATAGTAGTTTATTTATATGCGTATATACAAATGGAGTCCGATAACTCTGATTTTATCGTAAAAGTCGTGAACAGATTGCTTACCGTTGACGGCCTTCTGCATTTACGGTAGGTGCTTCATAATGGCCATAATAGTAATTTAATTTCTGAAATCTTTATATACTATAATATAATAGAATGAAAATATTGACATTGTTAATTTCAATTTTCCTTTCCGTATTCTGTATAACTTGGCTAAAACATACCTTTTTAATATTACAGTTTGAGCAGTGATTGTTGATCAGTCTATCATATTCTCATTTTACATATTATTCTAATGAACATAATACTTAATCCAAGGATTAATAAGAATAATTCTAAATTGAGTCAACCAACATCCAGTAATACCTGCTTTAATTAAACATTTACACACAAAATTATCAGCATCAGATTATAAAATATAGTACAATATCATAAACAGCTCATAATATTTACATTAGCTCTAATAAATAAGAGATTACAAGTTCTATTCATTTGGATAACTTAAATACTATGTTTCTAGGAATAACTGTCTGAGGAGCTACAATTATATATCTATTACAAGTGTTATCTTGAGGCTAAATGTTCAAATGATTGACGGTTACCAACCGGCAATTAACGCAAATATGTGTACGAATGTTGAGCTGCACCATTTGCTAAGTGTCAGAGTAATGGCTCGTGGACTAATTAGCCTGTAGCCGTACTTCTAGGGTATTCCGATCATGTCCCGCTGTCTCAGACCTCAGCCTGAGGCTCACTACGTAAAAGGGGATGGAATGTAAGAATTCCCTCGCGCTCACGTTGCACCTATTCTATATAAAGTCCTGTTAACCTCATTGTTTGCGTGTAGGTGTCTCAATGCTTCGTTATATCCGAAGTGTCCGAAGTAAAAGCGGCAATGTATTGCGCCCTTTGTAAAGCTTTTATCTACATTACTATAAATAGAAGCATTATCGCAGACATTATTAATTTTAAGAAGCTTTAGACGCAACCTTCCGGAAGCCTTTTGTTGTGCGAATATTACTTTAGTTGGTCTATTATGTTCATAATGACGACGACTTTATAAGCAGCAATATAATTCAGTTTAGATATCAAAGGGACTGTGTGTACTTACGGATTGATGACTCACACAAATCTCTGCCTTTTTATTTCACTTTTAATTGGCTTAGATCTCAATTGACCCATTTTATACAAGTATTCTAACGATTTGCAGTAGTTGGATCATTATGCTTCAGCCACAACTCCCAGAGCCGGACAAGGTATACAAGCCAGCCTCAAAAAAACTCTAATTAGAAAAGGAATGACGTTCTACGTCATTCCTTTTCTAATTAGAGTTTTTTTTACCTTGTTTCTAAACCTAAAAACTAGACTACACCAGTATCACAAGTTTAGTAGAAGAAGAACACTGTTTTATCACCTTGTTTCTTTATCTCGAATTTTTTTTCCATAATGCTTACTATGTAGGACGGTATAAATTCCACTACAACTCTTCCCATTTTGGTGCCTTTTACTAAACTTAGATAAATTTTAGACTATAACAAAACTAAAAAAGGCAAATGAAAAAATCTTGAGCGTTTAGCGACGTTTTTTCGGTCACCTTTTTTGTTTGGCCAGTTTGACCAAAAATTCTAAGACATGTGACATCCAGCAATCTGAACTGAGTCTGCAGTGGGATTACGACCGATTACCTCTAATAGAGAGAAGGCTTGAAAGAAACATTAAAAGGCTGACTATGTTATGCTTATACTAAAGGTGTTTTTAATATCGAACGGCTTTCATCACGCGCTCTGTACGCGTAGTTCCGCAAATGTCCTTTTAATACAAGTATTTATTATAATTCGTGGAATACGCGCGTGGGATGTAGGGCGCGATATCAGGCCGCAGCCCCGCATGCGGGATGAAATCGGCACAATATTAAAAACCCCTTGAAAAGTGTATCATTCCCGTGAAGAAGGATGGCACTAATCGCCGTCACTGGCACCGCTGGCTTTCATAAAAAACATACAGTTTCACTAGTGAGCTAGACTGTACAAAAGCAGAAAAGCAGAGTCTAATCAAGGCAACCGTCTATTTGCGATATCGACTGTCGAAAAGTAAAAATTTAAGTAACTGACCTATGTGGAATTTTATCAGCGCGTGCTATTTTATGTTACTTTACATATTCCAGTAATTAAGTAATTATTTACAAAACTTGACAAACTTTAGTACAGTGACGTGTAAAAGCGTGTCGGAATAGGAAACTGTCTCGTGCCCGGGGCGGTGGGTGGCGCTAATCGCTGATCTCTCGCATGCCGACTGGCGCCGCCGGCTTCCGTCACTACACCGACAGTTTCACTACACGCCTAGACTGAGCGATACAACCATGTTTAACACTAAAATACCATACCAATGTTCCGGTGGAAAAATAAAGAGTGAAAAATTTATATTTCTATCACTCAAATCGATTGTCAAATGTAAACCAAACATACCAAACTAACTCTGAATTAATTATTACTTATTTAAAAAAAAAAATCTAGATACGTGACATTTCAGAAGCACGTTTCATCTTCGACTACTAGTCGAAGATGATTTGTGCTTCTGCTAGTTTGGATAGTTACAAAATCTTTGGACCATGGACTATGGGGAAAAGACCAGGGACTGCGGGATTTTTACCTCCATTAACTTCTCAGGCACCTGTATATCAAATAAAGTACATAGCGTACTAGCTAACCTTATTACGTAAAAACAAGGTTTAGGTAAGTTAGTTGATACCGGGGTGTGCCGAATTCAATACACTGGAGCCTGAGAGGTAAGGCCATCCCGGTAATCATCTTTTGCACATGGAAATCCTTGTCTTCTTAAAGACCAATACGGAACCCCTCTGTGCAACGCTTGTTCAGGCACATCCCTGGGAAGACTGAATTAAATATAGAAAAAAAAATTGTATCGATTTTCAGAATTTGATTGAGAATAAACGTTTGAATCCAACTGTATAGCGTTTATTTATATTTTGACTTACCACGTTTCAGCTTGATTCTATTCAGCAGTAGCTTTAAACAATACATTTTTTTTTGTTTGAATATGGGTCCAGTTAACCAATGCAGAAAATAAATTGTGTGGTCAAGTGGACTTGTGGGACCAACATCTAGCGAGTTCAACCACCACACACCCACTGACACACTAACCACAGACCCAAAACTACAAATGGCGCTTGAATAACGATGGCAAGAAACCTAATAACACGTTGCCCGATTCGGGAATCGAACCAAGTTCTTGCTCTACAGTAACACTTGCAACCCTAGGACAACGCGTAATCAAAAATAATGATGTGATCTGATCTTTTTATGCACATGCATAATTGCATACCACTACCAATTTTCATTAGGTATCTACATAATTAATCTAATGAAAATTTGCGGTAACCGGATGTGCTGTTCTAAAAGGCACTGATAAATCATGGCTCTCAGTGACAAACAAGGACTTGTTATTTACAAATGCATTGTTTGTATCTCCTACTCACCTAATTTGCAACCCAGACACTTAACTATACCACTTTAAGAGAAGAAATATCATCATGCAGACATACTAATCCAAGCTATCTAATACAATGGTTTTTCCTCTTATAACTACCTACTATACAGGAGCTGACGAAAAATCCCACCACTGGGGGGTCCAGAATCATGTACTGGATCCGTGGTATTCGTTTTGTGCGCCGATGTCAAAGACACCTTATATATTTTTTTCCCAAATCCTTTAATTAGTAGGCAATTATCACGTGTCAAGAGGGAGAAATTTTTATTGACTAAACCCAAATTGTGCTAACTCTTTGAAACCATCGCGCTTAATGTCCACATTCTTATTCTTAGACAAATGCGGTCATCCAAAATTTACCCTGTAGAACTTATTTAGGTAGTCATAATCTAGGTTTGACCCTTGCCTAATCCTAATTTGCTAACTGACAATACTGCCAAGTAATTAGAAACAAATTATTTAGATCAATAAATTCCTTACTCAATACAACAAATCTCAATCAACAATTTCACCATTACAGTAGTTTATTGTATTATAAAATATAACTGAACTCATAAAATCAATTAATTGCAATAGTTAGTTAAATAACTGCAAATTCCGGACATAAGTACGAATTAAGTTCTCGCGTTCATTCGGAGAGCAGTGGTGGCCGAGTCGTAATGGCTCCGACTTACAGAAGAAAGAAGAAGCCCTTATCCCGTTTTATTTGGAGTCAGCGCAACCCGTTTTTTTCGTCCATTCTGTCCTGTCGCTCGTCACGCTATCACTAAATCCTTTTTCATTCATATACGCGAAAAAAGACGCAATCTTAAACCTAGTTAACAAACATACCATAACATCAATAAATTAATAGGGAAGATATGCGTCACATACACGCAAACCGGCCGAACGCTCAGCATAAAACTGCGGCCTTACGCATAATGCGATGAGCTCACAGCGCTGGTTTTCAGCGTGGGTCGAGTTGTGGGTCGCGGGATCTTTCCCTGCCAGGCACATTACTTTGTTTAATTGGTTTCATTACCACTGCTCTCAAAACGGTGAAGGAAAACATCATAAGGAGACATACCAGTCTCGGTATGTTCTAGAACCAAAAATTCGAAAAACACCAACCCGCAATGACCTCACGTGATGGATAACTACCCATTCCCTCTCCTAGAGAGGAGGCCTGAGTCCTAGCAGTGGGAACATTAAAAATGCTGATGATGATGATGATGTTCATTCACTACTTTATCTACTACTCTAAGTAGTTATTTTTTTTCCAGTTTTCCATCATACTGTCAGAGGTGTTAATAAAAAGTACTAGTTTTTGTCACCGGTGTTGCCCACTTGATATTAGACTATTATCTCAAGATAACATACTCGCAGGATATAAAGTAATGATAGAAGACATGGTCTCTCGTGTGCCAAACTTCATCCGAATCCATTTATTTGACTGTTTCAGCGTGAAAGAGTTACAAAACGTTCATTGGTAGGTACAAACTGTCGCCTTTATAATATTAGTGTGATTTATTTATAAACCCGTCTTGATATTTATCATAGTTTCAAAATGGTAATCGATTTCATTCACATCTCTGTTGTGTTCGTAATCATCGGTAAAAATATATTTCTGGTAAGAAAAGGCCAATTTTTGCTTTTATTGAAGGTAAGCTCCAGTAAGTCACTGAATGTATTATTTACCAGCTAACCTTTAGGTTCAATTTATTTATTAATGTGGTTCTGATGTTGAAAAGTCAGGTTCAAGGGGAAGTTTACGGCTAAAGAAGATGGAGATACTTGAAAGTGACCTAACATCAAGGTGAAGACGTCCTTTAGCTGTGACTTTGAATGATAATGACGATGATGATGATTCAATCTTTTGTTTATTACGTTTAGATCAATTATTTATACGAGATTACGGTACGAGATTGCTTGAAAGATTTACCATGGCCTTGAAATGCAAAATGCAAATGAAGGGACACAGGTAAGTTTTAGTCAATAAAAGTCTGAGACTCTCACTCTCACACTTCGATCAATAATAGTACTAGATTCCCGATAAGCGGTTCAAAAACGGCCAAAAAAATAAGAGCACAAATACTGTTGTGCTCTTATTTCAAATTAGTACGGTCCAATCATAGCCAACGTTAAGACGTCAAAATGCCGCAGTGCGCGTTCAAAAATTGTGTAAATAATCACCGTAACACCAAGATTTTGGAAGAATTTTTTTTTTCGGTAAATTTATATCAATATGTCTTTATCATAACATAAAAACTGAATTAAATAGTAAATATAAGTCTTAGCAAATATTATGATTGTTTGACCAATGTTTGCTACAACGCGCCAACTATTGTAACAAACATCGACTATTCACAGACACTTTGTAATTCTGACCTTAAATCATGCGTGTAAGGTTGAATTTCTTTTGCTGTATGTTGACCAGCGAGCTTCGGTCGTAAAAATTTATTGTTTTTTTTTGCATGGCTTTGTGAACATAACTTTAAGTTTTTGTATTTACATTTACAGTTGAATTTACAGTAATGCATATTTTTTTCAACTAGGATTAGGTAAATACGATTGGTGCCAGTTTTTAAATGAACTTTTGCATGGGATTGTGAAGAAATGCGAACAATCCATGTCGAGTCAAACTAAAGGCTGGCTGTGACGAAAATACATCAACTTGACAACAACAGGAGGGCAAAGTACCATACGCAAAGTGCCACAACGAACAACTGCCACACGAATCATTATCACGTAATAAACAATACACTAAATAATTTACGATTACAGCGTCCTTGTGCCACAGTGTTGCAACGATTGAATAGTTTATAGAGCAGTGGAGCAGACGGCACCAGCTCGCTCAATACTCAATAGACAATTCATCTAGCTTTATTGCCCGCGCGAATAATACCGCGTATGTGTGTCGAACACAAATGTTGCTTCAATGCTACATAGTCTGCGAAATTGGTCTTTCTGTGTATTCCTAGGGCTTACGTCACAGCTCTCAATGCACCTCACAATGCCATGTTCATATCCGAATGGGATTGACAAACTGAGCGGAACAAAATAAGGTATACACTGTTCTGTATGACGCCAAATCCTAAATATAGGAACTAATCATAGTTTGCCCGTGACCGTAGACCGATATAAAACTTCAAAGAATAGCCAAACCAAAGGAATTTTAACAAGCGTTTTGGTATTTGGATAGTATAGACTTCATGGTCAAACAGACTCGTCATTATAGCAACCCTAAATAGACACATCCGCATAGTTCTCTAACAATCCTAATCAAGGTAAAAGTAAGTGGCTATTCGTTTATAAAGCCTTTTAGGGAGTTGAAAATGTAGTCTATTCTAAAATGTAACTCTATGACAAAATCAAATAATTGCAAGCACTCATGTCTCCCCCGATGTAAGTACACATTTTGCTGAAACGTGGTCTGCCTGCAAATGAGATAAAATTGGTTCGACAATTTGCATTAATGTGACAACTATGTCTTGATCTAAGCAAATATTTTGACAGTAAAGGTTTTCTCTAAAAATATGAAAGGTAAAACTTGATCGACTGAGATTGGCTTAGGAATGTAGACATTAGCGACGTTATAGTTTTGCAAAATTTGTAGGCAAAAATCGGATTAGGTAATCAAAATTCTATTAAATATCAAGGATGAGAATAGGCGGGCTAACAGCCAGATAGGTCAAAAACCTACAGAGAGAGATCGCAAAAGATCAGGATGAGACTTGCACACCAGGAAAGCATGAAACAAAAGTTCTATTACTCATTAGTGTATAAAACAAGGCTGCTAATGACGAAACTGATCGAATTAATTACAAAACACAATAGATTATAATAATCTCACTCTAGGTGATAAGTGATAACTAAAGGAAGATGTTGACAAATCACAGTTTTTTAAAGAGATTTCTAACTTTCTTGACATACGCCAGAAACCATAGCTTACAGGAACCGACAGTGATACTTGGTCCAGAGAGATCACTCTATTACTATGCGCCCCAAATAGGAATTGGAAAGACAATAACCTCGATCTGTCAAATGTTGAGTCAAAAGTACGGTTTGCAAAAAAACTTATTTGTGTATCAATAAAGGGTTTTTTTGCTTTGCATTACTAGGTCTAAGTAGTAGTAGTCTGAAAACGCATAAATTAGTTAAAAATATTGTTTTAAGCATAATTAGTTTAAAAAAAAATATTTCTTTCTTATTTTCATTCGACACTACTCAGACACATCACATAGTGACACAGAGATGAGCGAAATTGAAGAACTGGATTCGAATTAAACTTTTTTAGTAAATCAATTAAATTTAAAAAAATATCTTGTTTTGCTCACCATAACCAATCTCTTCGATTTGACAGTATGACGTGACGTCACAAAATGGCAATCGATACTATTCTTATTTGGAACGCATTGTACATTAGTGTGGGGTCAAAGAGGAATTTACGACTAATTTACTCTACTATTGTCGATCTATTCAGCTAGTTCTGTCCCACTGCACTGTTCTCTCTTCTGTGATTTTTAGGGCTTTAAAATAAAATTACTTACCTTGCAAGTCCCCTGAACACATATCGCACGAAAGCCTAGTCGGGTGCAGGGAGTTCCGTCAGCAACCAGAGATAAGGAGGCGTAGAAGTGCTGTCCAAGAGGCCGGCAGTTCAGAGTGCATGGTGCATTACCTGAACAACACCAAAATACATTTAAATGAGCTATTTGACATTTATTATTATTAATGTGGACCGAAACATTAACACTTATGTAGCGACATCTATGTCACCACATAGGAACAAAAATTTTATACCCTGAATGTACCCGGTACCAGAGTTTTCTGTGTGATTAGAACTTATAAAATAACACAAAATCAACTATCGTGCTGTTGCCTAGACCAGACAACAACTGTCTGGTGCGAGAGAAGTCCGGGGGTTCCTCTCCTTTCGACAGAAGTATGTGGCGATTTACACCTCTAAAGTCGTCTAAACCTCGTGAGACATACAACAGATGCTCTCTGCATCTGTCCATCTAAAAAATTTCACCTCTGCAGGATGATTCCTTAACATATTTATTAATAGATGGAGGCCATTGCGTGTGCAGCACACTTGCAGTGAAGCCACTAAACACCTCTAAATAATAAGAAAAACTACTGCCAATCTTATTTTACGACAGTCGTATAAAAAATTACGAAGCCCCAAGTTTTGCAGCAAACTAAGTTAAACAGCAAAAAAAAATATTTAGAGGGTAGTGGTATGTTTGTTGCTTTTGATAAAACTTTAGAGTGAAAGTTACTAAGTAGTAAGTCCCGGCCCGTGGTAAGTATGATGATGAGTAAAATATGAACCAACTAACCAAGACCTTACACTAATGAACGCAACTTTTGGAACCGCGCAGATATCATAAACACTGAGTCCGTAGGTCATGTATACAATTACCGCTCTCCCATTCCACAAAATACTGAGAAACTGAGACCCTCGTTAGGAACAAACGAGACAAATCATTTACATAGTAGGATACGATAATAACAGTGTTAGAAAACAAATGATGCAGACCAAGACAAGTGCTTATTGTCAAAATTACCAGAACATCATACATCAGAGGAGACATTAGAATTTATTAGGAGTCGTCGACAATTCAATTTTATCGCCGATACATAAAACATGGTCGCAATTCTGACAGATTATTGGCGAGCAAATTGACAGAACAAGCGTAGCCAATGCGCAGACAAGCGATGTAATAACTTAGATTAGCTGTCGGCACACAATTAGTACGTTCTCTTTTTTGTCTCGACTGTAATGTTCTTGCAAATTGTCATTTGTACAGGACAGCTTGAAGAAGCATGATGAGATGAGATGTATATTGATCGATAGATTGGAAAGAATCGCAGACTTTTTATTCAGATTATTGAAAAAACTTAACTTTAAAACCTTAAATATCTACTTAACTAAATATACAACAACTAAACTAAAACTAATTAATTATGTACATACAAGGTGTAAGGAACAGCCCTCCGCAAACTTTAAGGGCTTGCTCAGTAGACGAAACTGTTTTTTTTTTCAGGACACGAAAAAAAAAAATCGGCCTCGCCATACAAATTGTCCAATCAAGTTTATAATTTTGTATGGTGAGGTTAATTTTTTTTCGTTTCCTGAAAAAAAATCTTGTGGAAGGTTGTTCAGTTTCGCCCACTGAGCAAGCCCTAAAAGTTTGCGGTGGGCTGTCCGTTACACCTTGCATAATACAAAACACAAAGTACACTCAGACGTCAAAGCACTCCTCGACATCGCTGTCATCCAGAAATGTGCCCAGAAGACTGGCAGTAATGCCACGTTAAATGGCAATGCTAATTCTTTGGGCGAAGAAGGAGTCAGCTCTCTGGTCACTCTAATGTCGATCAATCGATATGAAATTTCACTAAAAAGGAGACGCGCACTCGGACCCCATGATCCAAGCTTTTCGACCTTAGAACGAAATTAATCACGGCACGGACCCAGGATACTGAAAAACCTATCTTGTGAAACAATTCATCAATGCAATAAATACCTCAGTATGAGAACTTTAAGGACATACCTATAATTTGCTTTTTTTTTCTACTTGCAAACTTTAGTACAAAGAGTTTTCCTTTCATGAACCGCCACAATGCCCGCTAGTAAAAGCGCGTTGTTTTCTAGGAAAATCCATCTCTTTATCTACGATTCATAATTATCACGACCTACTTTCATCTGCACACCACTTGTACCTACTTGTGTCTTAGTTTGCAATCGTAATAAAATAAATCGTAAATATTCAAGTTACGACTAGTCCGTACTAAGCGTTTCTCCGTCACATTTATTACACGCAAGCCGAAATTTGAAACCCTGCCAGTATCAATGTTCCTTATGCTAGAACTACACTGCGAACACGTGTGGCACACACGCCGATTTAGGCGCGTCGATCTCCATACATTTTAATGGAAACTAGACTTGTAGAGCTACACCTGATCCACGCCACGCGACGTCGTTCTACGTACAAATCAGGCGTGTTACATGTGTAGTTACAGTCTAATGTAGTTCTAGCTTTACCATCTGTAACCGTCAGCCTTCAAGCAAGCATCTTCTAGGTAAGCTCATTCCATCATAGATATCACCTATCGCATTTTATCATGAGATAGTGTGATCAAGAGCTTTTTTTCGGAAATCATCTAATGACTCCTCTCGCCCTAGGGCTGTAAAGAAGGGCGTGTCAAACTTTTACTGACTAAAATCACACTTGTGTTCCTTATTTGTGTTTTGCTTTCCAGAACCACAGGTTTCCCTTTCAGAAGTCACCCCATGGCCTCAGTAGGCTTCAACTCTGGCTACACTTCAACACTAATATAATAAAGAGATAAAGTTGGTTTTTTTGTTTGTAGCAGGTAATCTCTAGGAGTAATGGTCCGATTGCTAAATTTTTTTCACCGATAGAAAGCTTCTTTATTCTTGAGTGACTTAGGCTGTATTATATGTACGCAGAGAAAGCCACGGGCAAAAGCTAAACACAAAATTAAAAAAAAAAACGTCTGCTGATTCTCCTAAATTCTTTCAAGCGAGTACACTATAGTAACCACTAACCAGTAGTAAATCTAACCTAATGCTAACTGAATTCTAGCAATTCCACCATCTCTTTAGAAGTTGGCTTTCTGTCAAAATACAATCAGTCGTTCTACCCGCCTCTTTACGGTTTTCGAGCCACTAGCTCTTTGAGGAAATAGGTTGTTGGCAGCGTCGACTTTTTGACGAGACGTAGTGATATAAATAAAAAATATTTAGATAGGTATGTTTGGTAAGAATATTTTTATAAAGAACTTAGAAACTGTGATAATGTATACTCTTACCTACACAGATATTCTATTTGTTTATTTCACGAAATTGCGAAGAAAGGTTGGTTTTAGATGTGTAAAAAGATTAACGTGCAAGTTGTTTCTGTGCGCGTACGCTATTTTCTTTGAAAATAGTGTATTTAAACTCAAACGCTCATCCAAAACCGTTACGCATTGGTCTAATATATTAAATTAGTGTTAAGATTGAAGTCCCAGCAGCTATACTTACTAGATATATTTTACTAGTTATATTTTATTATACTTTAGTTAAATTAGCATGTGGTCTTCGACAGCATTGTAAAGACCCATAGTTGTATAAAAAACGATAAACGATAAGAATCGTTTTTTTTTCCATCGCAGTAAGAAATGCCGCTTCGTCAACAGAGTTTCATAGTTTTCAGCCCCCCTAGTCAAGTTACTAATCTACAATAGTTAACGCTAGTAGAAAGCTTCAATTGTACGGGAATGACGTCATCTCAACGCTCAGTCACGTGGTCAGAACAAAAGAATTGGGCGCGTAGCCAACTCTAAGCGTTCGACGCAAGCGAAATAGTTGTAACTTGGCTAGGGGGGCTGGCCTTATAGCTAGCGTATAATGACGAATACGCGTTGACTAATTATTATGCATCCGTCGCCGTACGTTCCGACTTAAGTTTTAACAAGTATTTTATTACATGTTTGTTAATAAAAAATAGATGTCATTATTTTTTCTATCTGCTAGCTAAAGACATCAACAGTTTGAAATCTAACGATAATGTGTTTAGTGTTTACCTTCGCAAAGTGCTAACTGCTATTTACGTCATTGGTCATTAATAGTTTGTATATTAAGTCATAACATCAAGACAATGCAGGAACCAACATTCATATGTGAATACACTTGACACCATAATTTTTTATGCTACCTTTACGAGAAACTATAAGTTATGTAAAGTTTTTGACTATTAATAAAACAAGCAACCAACTGCTTTTACCGCTTCAAATACATTGAGATTTCTTTATATTATGTAACAGTAAAATCTTTCACATACATTTAGAAGTCCCAACTCGGGTTTGCCAACGAGCAATGGAGCGCAGTACTATATAAGGCGCCTTATAAATTTAAAATAAAGTACATAGACCTTTTCCTCTCATCTCCAATATGTCGAAGGTACCCAAAAACCATCAATAAACTGTTTTTCAGAAAGGATCACGATAGATGTCGATTCAACACAACTTTGTCTTTAATTCCGTCTTTGAAATTAAGAATGTCAATAAATGTAGGAGGGTCAATGACCATTATTCCACGTTTATTTGGCGCCTACCTTAGTTGTTAAATTAACGAAACGGATCAAGTTCTAAACATAGTGCTTCAAATTAAAACCAAAATAGCTGATGCGACTCTAAAGGTTACCCAACTCAAATGGACAGGGTTAAGACATGTACACCCTGGTACAGGTGGAGCGAGGAGGAATGTCAGGCGGTCGCCTCCTTGTGCGAAACAGTAATGCTAACGAAGGAGACGGCCGCACCCATGAGGTACCGGATGTTCCACCAGGACCCCGACCCGGATTTCTAGCCACTGTAGGCGTGGGCTTACGGACGACGAGCAATGGTTAGCTCGCAGTCCAGCCGGCCAGTACCGTCTGAACCGAGCTCGAGTCGTCGACGGTGCGTAGTGTTCCACGCGCGCCTCAAAAAGATTTTAGCAAAACCGTAGGGCCGGCAGGGCCGAAACTTACTGGGGTTTACTTCCGAAAAAGAATCTGACTGAAACAAAGGAGGAACATAGGCGCAGTTTAGTAAATAAAAGTCTGCCTCTGCTACGCCTTAAAAAAAGCCAGTCAAACTGTGAGCCAAAACAGCAGCAGCATAGAACTTGCCCTGAGACAGAGAGATGGGGTCGCAGTGGCCACTGCATAGTAGGTGGCCGAACAAACTGTGTAAAATTGGCCAGAACTTGAAGGAGGAACCGCAGGCTCACAAAAGGTGGACAAACTAGAGGGAGGCCTTAGCCTTAACCAGTATCTGGTGTGCATAAAGTGAAACTTTTGGTACACAGTCAGTCAGTTTTTGGTACATACAAAAACTAACCCAAAAAAAAACCAAAAGCCGGTGCGTAGTTCAGCAAATTGCGTATTCATTCTGCAAAACTGTAAAGGTATGAAACATTATTGTACTCTTCTATAAAAATGCTACCAACCATCAATATAAGGCACCCAGGTGTAAAACCTTCCGCGGAAAGGTCTTCTGTCAAACGCCGCACACTGCGCCGCTCTGCTACTCCGCGCATCGCCAGGACAGGGCTACAACAGAATACAATACATTAGAAGAACAGTCGTCAAAAGTATAAAAGGACTCATACTGCTGTCACCATCTTCCTGCCATTGTTCCATGGCACCGTCAAATGGGGTGAATAGGAACTTTGATTAGAATTTTCATTTGTTGCATACTCGTATATTTGTCGTAGCCAGATTATAGATATTGATTATTTCATGATATGGCCAAGTAAAACTACGCAGATCGTTTTAAACGTTACAGTTTGACGATATGTCAAACCTCATTTGGCTTACTTACTTTAGACCTATTATTACCAGAGAAATCCTACATCAACAATTTGATTGGGTGACTATTCACCCAAAAGGCAATCACTTCGAGCATACCCCTCTCGGGTATGCTCGATTTGATTGGATCAGCAATGAAGACATCCGCAGGAGAATTAAGGTTACCGATATAGCCCGATGAATATCCTTAAATGGCAATGAGCAGGGCACAGTACTCGCAGAACAGGTGGTTGGTGGAGCCAAGTGGTTCTGGAGTAGCGAACACGTATCGCGGCGTTGGAAGGCCTCCCATAAGTTGGACCGATAACCCGGTGAAGGTCTAGACAAACCGATGGATGCGAGACATCTTTCGGTTGATAAAATGGTAAACGTACATTTTGTTCATACTTGCAAATAATAAGTCAAGTGACTAGTATTGTTATCTTCCTTATAATAAGCCAATGTAACTAGTTATGTTTAACCCTCACCCTAAAAACCTCCCTAGTCTTGACTTCTTGAGGGTGACGTTTCCTATTCTTTAGCTTCAAAATAAACTTTTCGCCAACGCGTCTCAGTGTCGTTCACAGCACCCTATTTTGTAATTTTGTACTCCATTAACTAGAAATACAGCTGTCGTAAGATAAACAACAATACGAAGTCCCTAGCATCGAATCTTATTTCGGTAGCTCGGAAAAGTTAAAGCCACAGAAAGAAAATAAAATAAAAGGGGTAGGAAAGACAAATGATAACGAGGCTCTTATCATCATTTAAGTCAACAACAGATCCCAAAACGTCCCCAACAACCATCTCGTCATCAATTTTGAAAACGAGGTCTCTTGGAAATTATTCCTGTGCGTGTGGACCGAATGCTCTAACATTTTATTATAGACTCAGTTTAGTTTTTGTCTGAGCAGTAATCTAAATAAAGCTAAGTACTAAGAGAAAGATAACAGTAAAGTTGGGTTCACGCTAGAGAAGCCGAGCACGAGCGGAGCACAAGTCGAGCACAAATTCTTATAGTGTGGACCAATTTACACATTGTGCTGCGCCCACTGTTGGTTTTTTGATGAACACGACTGGTTTCACATCAACTTCGAACACAGTGATTGTTATCGTCTCGTTGTACGTCCACAACGAACACCACGACTAGAGCGGCTCGACCTGTCCTCAGCTCATGCTCGGCTCCTTAGCGTACGCACACCTTATAGTTTGGTACCATTTGCTACCACACATAGTGATCACTTGGGACTTTTCATAACTACTACTTCTAAAGGGAATTGCTATCTACATGTGTTAGTAGACGGTTAGCATTCTGTTTATTAAAATCTCTAAGAAAGTAGAAATGATGGCTGGGACAAATTGGACGCAGAAGGCAGAGAAACGGATGTTTTATAGCTTGGTTGTGCACTGAAATAGCATCATTAGCTTAAATATATAATTCCCTCTTCTGAAATATAGGCCTCTACTCTATGAGACGCAGTTGACCATGAATCAACACGCGGGCATGGTTCGAGTTGATGAATATCATGTCTTAAAATTTTTGATTCTAGGACATGCCGTTTCCCTCACGATGTATTCCTTTACCGATCTTTTAGAAACCCTATTGTTGAATACACGACACAAAGTAAATCATCTGTCTGGCTCGAACCGTTATTTCTGGGCTACCATTACTTTGGCTTGACGCTTTTAAATGACGTTATAGCTTTTGACAACTGCAATTTGCAAACCTGACTCATTCCCCACGAAAACTAGTAAATCGTCATATTTCTCTGGCACCTTTGACCCACGATCTTTGACAAACGGCATTGCCAGAGCCAAGACATCAAAATGAGTAAACACGGTAAAACTAGCATTTATGACGTCCGTGACAATACAAATTGAATAGAACAATGCTAATCAAGAAAACGTTTACGATGTAGTCAGTCGTAAATCAGTCCTCAGTTGTAATACCCCTGAATTAAGTGCTTCAGTAATAAAAAGCTTTATTAGTACAAAGCAGTCGAACAAATGATTACTGGTCATTACTCATATTTTATTGACGAATGCGTTAGAAATGTGAATAGAAATATTCGCTTTGAAACGAACATGTTCATTAGTAAAGAATCAATTAGAATTTTTGTAAACAATGTTTCGGATTCGATTGATTTATTCCATTTTAATACCAACAACTAATACTACTGGTATTTGTTTGGACTCGTATTCAAAAACATGAGATTCAATAAAAAATGGTCTATCATAAGATCTTTTCGTAAAAAAAAGTTATGTATAAATAATAATCAAGGTGTAACGTTAAATGCGCAAAACCTGAAATTAGTTTGATCAGAATAACGAGCAGAATCAATTTAACCACTTTTTAATATAGGTTACATTTTTCAAAAAAATCTTCATTAATAACTTCGACCTGTCTATTTATGAATAGGTCAAGCCATCACGTGCGCAAACACGCTGAAATTGGTAAAAAAACACAAGTAGTTGTAATCCAATCAAATTTTCTCATACACGAGATAATAAAAGTTCTTATTTCAATGCAGATATGAATTTTAAACAAATTAAAACTGCTCATAAAACCTTTAATTTTTATAAATGTTTTTTCTCTCACATAATTAGGTCGATTGAATTAAAAATCATTTGGGGTGTCTGAGGCAAAACCTATATTAACCGCATTTAACGTTACACGTTGTATAAGAAAGCTAATTTATTTTGATTAGGTTTGACTGCGCTGACTGTACTAAATTCAAGTTGTTGGTATTAGTTTTAGGTATCAGAACAGAATAAATCATTTGATTGAGTTGTATAAACACTAAGAAGTTATTGTTGTTTAACGATTTTTTTCCTCAAATAGACAGAAATTTTATAATGTTACAGCTGATGCCAGAAACCCTGATCAAATTTGTATATCATTTGATTAAGTTGTATAAACACTAAGAAGTTATTGTTGTCTTTAACGATTTTTTTCCTCAAATAGACAGAATTTTATAATGTTACAGCTGATGCCAGAAACCCTGATCAAATTTGTATATCATTTGATTAAGTTGTATAAACACTAAGAAGTTATTGTTGTCTTTAACGATTTTTTTCCTCAAATAGACAGAATTTTATAATGTTACAGCTGATGCCAGAAACCCTGATCAAATTTGTATATCATTTGATTAAGTTGTATAAACACTAAGAAGTTATAGTTGTCTTTAACGATTTTTTTCCTCAAATAGACAGAAATTTTATAATGTTATAGCTGATGCCAGAATCCCTGAACAAATATGTAAGATCGCTAGCTAGCAAACCTTAATCCAATACATCTGCTATTACGCAACTACTGTGATTGATCAAATAATTTAATTATCAGTTGTCATATTGGTCAATATGACAACAGCCAATTAAATCACTTGACATGATATTTTGACAACTGGTTCGATGGGTCAGGAATGCAGTAACTGGGACATTCAGAAATTTGACATATTTAATTTCATTCATAACCAGCTGGTAAGTACACGTAGATTGCTGTACCATATATTGTGAGGTAATGGAAGCCCTCATAACTATGCCTACTTAATAAATTCTGCCATATCTATTTTTTTAGGTAGGAAATATAATGACATTTGCCGCCGTTAGAAGAAGCGGGAGAAGGTGTCAGACTTTTACTGACTAAAACCCACTCCTGTTCTTTCTTTGCCTTTGTTCCAGGGCCCGAGGTCCACGACCATACCCATGACAATCAACCCTTTACCACCCATCTTTCTGGCATATGGATACATATTTCTACCACGGACGAATCTGTACAAACTGCGGAATTGTTGGAAAGAATTAGGTACCATGACCCTGGAACGCAAAGGGCAACTGAAGGAACTCAGAAGGGTTTTATTCAGTAAAAATCTGACACTGCCTCGGGCTTCGAGCGGGATATTTGATGTTTTCTCACTTCAAACAAAAACGACATGAGTTGTTCGGTAGGTCCATTCGCTGTTTGCTAAAGTCCATCCATCTGAGGTCTAACAACACTTTTCTATTATCAAGATTTTGTAAAGTCCTTCTACATATCGCTCATTTGGTACAAAAATTAGAAAACTATATTATTCCATTTTTTATAACAGATGCAATCAAAGATCTCTATTGCAGGAACTTCTTACAATCGTCTTGGTTTTAAAAGTAATTTCATTGCTTAACAAGTCACTTCTAAATATCATATCTTTAGCATCTTCTGTAAAAATTCTAAATATGTAATTACTGTTATTGTTACACCAAATGAGCGTTTAAACACTCTTCCACAACGCACTATTTCATTGAAAGTGTTAAATAAAGTCCTTCTCACAATATCATTGCACTCGTGGTATCTCTTGTCGACCCCTTGGCAGTTGGGCTCGTGCGTTTCTCTCGTCACCCTGACAGTGATCACTGGTGGAGGGATGCTGCTGTTGTCCAATGGTGGAATGTTTCTGGAACAAGGACATATGTTATTAATATTTTGAATCAAATCAAACGTTTATTTCAAAAAGACATTTTCAAATACTTTTGATTTGTTAAGAAGTCAGAAAAATTATCCTAATTACACATTCTAAAGCCCTTCTCCCGTTTTATTTGTTCATGTTTCTGTAATAGATACCTAATATTGTCTCTTCGTTATTTAACACCGACTTCCGAAATTAAAGTTGTTTTGTACTTTTTGAAGTCGGTTTATTTTTTTTGTAAAAAGTTTTTTATTTTTCACTTTTTAGTTATGGTAGCACCACTAAAAAGTACCTACCCTTCAGCTAAACATAAATTACCTTATAGCCAGAGTGCATCTCATAACGATTCTTATAATCCCAAATACGGTTATATTACATGAATTTACCCCCTCCCCCTTTCCCCTCCCCCTTGTCTTTCAGTCAGTCATCGACTACATGTATAAACAAAACAATTTTACTTGTTACGACAATTCTGCTATGATTCTATGAGGAGTTCTGTTCCATATCTTCGAAGTTCATGATCAGATCATAACAATATTTCTATGGGACCAACTTGGAAGCATAACCTTTCAATCAAAAAAATAATTTTCAAAATCGGTCCACAATTGACCGAAATATCGGTGAACATACATACAAAAAAAAAAAAAACATACATTCAGCCGAACATAGAACCTCCTCCTTTTCGAAGTCGGTTAAAAAATTATCCTAATTACACATTCTAAAGCCCTTCTCCCGTTTTATTTGGGGTCGGCGCAACACGTTTTTTTCTTCCATTCTCTTCTGTCACTCGTCACGCTATCACTAACTCCCTTTTCTTTTATATCACTTCTCACACAATCCATCCATCTTTTCTTTGGCCTCACTCTCCCCCTCCATCTATCCACATGTAAACTCATAACTTTTTTAGCAACATGTGTTTCGTTCCTCCTTTTCACTTGACCATACCAAGACAAACGATTCCCTTGCAAAACTGCACGGAAATTATTTTAAATCATGATATTTATGTGTTACGAGTATGTTTTTCTTAATAAGCGGTCTAACGGGGACTACCAGTGCTTTGCAGTTAAGTTTATAGGTACTGGGAATACTGTCTGATTTCTGTAACATATTGGTATCTGTCATCATTATGTAAATTGGTTTGTTTTAATCTTCCATCTTTTCATACGAAAGCCCATGCCTAAGCAGATCACACCTAAAATCCCTTCTTAAAACCTATCCTCATAAATCTAGCTACTATTCCTACTTTTATCTATCCGTGCAATAAGGTTATGGATCTCCTTTCTGGTTAGCATTCCAAATTCGAAATCGATTTCTCATTTCAAAAAACCAAGTAAAAGATCACTATCTAGGATATATAGTTCTTCTTTAGTTTCTTCTGTATAAATATCATAAATGTTTATTAATAATTAAATTATGCGTGTAGGTTTATCTGGTAATTTAGTTTAAGACTACACGTACTCTTTTTCATCTGTTTTAGAGACTATTATCTATACTTCGTTTTATTTTCTCCTTTCACAGGTCTCAAATAAGCAATTCTTTAAATAGAGTTTATAAAGTATTTGTATCTAAGTATTACTATTTCCTCGTACATATGTGTACAATATACGGGTGAGATAATGGTGCTCATCTTTAAATACTTACCTACTAATAAAAAATGTCATCCACGATTTCTCTTTCACCCTAATTGTTCTACCTCAACAATAAATCAAATTCAAATATGTCAATATTAATTAAAAGTGATAAATCTAACGTTATAATTACGTTCATATTTTATTCAACAAATAGAACAAAACATTCGGTCGGCGTCAACACAAAAGCTCCTTTAATGAAATCAACGGGCCCGCTAACAAATAGCTCTAAACACGTTAATCTAATTTACTGGTAGTAAAAATAAAAAGTAGTGATGTATCGCCGACGAAATCGTTCCACATATTAGTAGTCAGACTTTACAAATGTTCTTCACCTTATAAAAGGACTAGACCATTAATTTAACGTAAACTCAACCACGAATTTGAATATTCATGTTCACGAAGAGAAAGATTAGTTCCACCCGTACTTACATTTATCTAGAGGTCTTTAAAAAGATAAGTACGACATCACTACGTTCCTGGCGCCATTCCAGAGATGACACTTGACGATTACTTTGTAGAAGATGTAAATGAAACCTGGGACCTTACCATGACGTGTTACAATGTCACGCGTGCGAGTGAGAAAGAGGGATGGAGCTATACACCATATACAGCATTATTTTTAGTTTATGGAAACCTGAATTTAGTTTGTTCAGAATCAGTAACTGAATGGATTCCAGAAGTTTTTACTCCATGTTATATTTTTTCTCAAAAATATTTAACAAGGTCACAAGTTGGACACCACTGACACTAAGTACAACACAGGCCACGACAGGTCATAGCGGGTATTACGCGCCAGCAAACAGCTGGGTGCAAGTCCAAAACAACCCCTCAGTCGCCTGGATGGCTTGGTAACTATGTATTTTTGCTGACATAACAAGCTTATAACTTTGTGATTTTTCATGATACAGTTAAGAAAATTTGTACATAGATTCTTTACGTGAAAATATAAGTATATACAAAAATATTACAGTTCAGTTTATGTCGTAAAATGAGAGCTCGTGGTAGGACCTGTGTAACTTTATGTTACAAATTAAGTTATAACAGTTTTATTATCTAATAATGGTGGACAAGGTACTAAAATGACATTATTATGAATGTTGGAAGTCCCGTTGCATTATAACTTCAATGTGCTTCATCTAAAAGTAGACTGCAATTAAATAGAGCATCCTTTATAAATATCTAGTAATAAGTTACAGATGTCTTGATATACAGGGTGTAACTGAAAGGTGTGGTCATATTTTAAAAACTGTATCTGCTCGTGGAAATAAATAAGTTTTGCTAAGAAAGTCATAGACAAATCCTAAACATAATTGGATTTTCCACCCAAAGACAGTTATGTTGACTGAAATATGAGAGGTACAATATTAAAAAAAATACCTCCTTAAAGGTATGACTTCCTTGAAAAAAGTGGTTCATTCCGATAGACAGAAACCGTTTTCAAAACATGATTACACCTTATCGTTACAGCCTGTATAAATTAACTAAAATTTTCCAACGCAACAGATAGGGGGCAATATTTCATGTGCGCTCTTATTGCCGTCCAAATGAAATGCGTGCGCGGCTCTCTAGAGTCCCATGACAAACGACGTCCATCCTAATTTGTCGAGCATGTTCACTATCAGCAGGATACTATCGACCGTCTATACGTCCGTGCCCATAATGAAGGAGTTTATAACTTGTATCTGTATTTACAGAATATTGAGAAATTAATTTGATTAATCGTATCATTATACGCCTTTGGAATTGCTACAAGGCTGTTTCGTGATCCAGATAATCTTTAACGCTATCTAAGGTTCCGTTTATTTAGATATTTAACTCGAAAGATATTTTACTAATCCAATTTGTTACTTATTAACCTCTATTGATATCTAGATCCTGGTTAGAATCGATGCATAGTATAGCATAGTCGGTCTTATAATATTCCAGGCCCCCTAGCCAAGTTGCTAATCTGCAACAGTTAACGCTAGTAGAAAGCTTCAAATGTACGGGAACGACGTCGTCTCAACGCTCAGTCACGTGGTCAGAACAAAAGAATTGGCGGCAAGGTCAACTCGAAGCGTTCGACGGAAGCGGAACGGTTGTAACTTGGCTAGGGGGGCAGGACTCAGGCCTCCTTTCTAGGAGAGGGAATGGGCAGTAATCCACCACGCGGGCTCAGTGCGGGTTGGTGGATGTCACATGTCTTCGAATTATATCTGGATCGGTGGCATAAAACTAATTTAGCGCGGACCAAAGAAATAAGTCATTAGTGAACGAGACATCTTTTTTTTTCAAGGCTTTTCTTTTGGTAAATTGGTTTTCTGCAGCTTACTCGAATGAGTATTTGTATGATTTATTTTTACGTTTCATATGTAACAATATACATAGTAAGAACTGTAAACAACATGTAACTGGAAAGTGCACAACTTTTTACACGCCAATTAAAAAATTAAGTCATAATTTACGCATTAAAATGCACATAAGTAGAGCTTTTTTAGAAATTGGTAATAATAATTTTAGAAAATAATGTGGGCATCAATGCACTACATTGCCTAAGTGCATCGGTATTAATATTTATCAAACACGCCAGTGCCAAAATCATGATTTATCAATAACTTATCAAAAAAGGTCTTTTTTATATTTGACGAATTTTGCATTATTTTGGGATAAAAAAAATATTTATGTATTTCAAAAATAGTAGTTGAAATATACTGAATCTATTTCAACTATTTTTGAAATACATAAATATATATTTTTTTCCAATTCCAATTCTGATCTACTTATATAGTTTCAGGATGTGCGTTATATGTTGTATATATTATGTATAATAGGTATGTATTTAATCTAGTCTCGTTCGAGACCGTTAAAGCTCGGCGCCGCTGGCGGCACCCACTAATTAAGAGTGACGGTATTTTGATTACCTACTTATCTATCTAACAGGACTACGTATCTGGCCGTATTAATCCTGGATCCTCGACTCGTTACAATTATCTCGGCTCAAGCATTCATTTGTACGTAAATAACCTGACCTGATTACCACTAACGGTTCTAATAATCTATTTGGATTATTAATTATCGTATGACTGATGGCTGGAATGCGAGTATTTTAGAAGAGCTTTAATTGTTATTTAGCAGAGTTTGATTTTCAATTTAAGGGCCATTTAGGTGCAGTTCTCAAACGTCTGAACATAAATCTCTCACAAGCACATTCTAGCCCCGTCACAGTGACCCGTGACCACCACTCAAGGCGTCACAAGCCATGGGAAGCGGCCCCCGTGCCAAACACCACATTCAACTGACGTTCTGACGTCAATTACCACATGTTAAAAAAGCAATCCCTCATTAGTGCAGCAACTACAAATATGTAGACAAAAATGAAGTTTGTCTTCTTTATAAAATGGACGGTAATCGCGAGCTCATTACGGGCCATATCGGAGCTGATGCGTGTCAATCAAGCGGCCGCGGCCGACTGCAAGCAATCAATGCTCACTACAATAACAGCTTGTTACAAGCCACGCTACGGGGTTTCCATTACCTTAATTTAGTCGATAAAAACCGTACGAGCGGGTCGCGAGGGCATGTTTAACCTTTGACCTGCGCACACGTTAGAAGCTTTTACACTTGGCGAATATTTAATGTGGCTCTCAACTTAAGAGTAGTTGAGAGCGTGCTTTCGAATAGTAGAATGACAAATTAATTTTTAATTTGAGTGAGGATGAGGATTAGAAAGAGAAGAGAAATATAACTGCAATTAAACGACTTTGTGTTTTGTTAGTTAAAAAATCAATAAGCACATGGATAGAATAACAGTAACTTAACTTCGCGTGGCTATAATAATACACGGGTAATACAAGGTTAAGCAATGCTTGCTGAGGTTATTCTGCTGGGTGGTGTTAAGTCTGTAACAAAATGTAACTAGTAGCGCCATCTATGATCTTATGTATACACTATATATTTTGAATAAATTTAGTTGTTGTCCGGCTACCGGTGTATCATTATAGGTTATGTGCCGTAAGCACGTTTTTAAAGAATTTTTGGTAGAAATATAGTGCAAAATGTCGTCAAGTCTTATTACAAGCATTGATAAGCTTAAAGGCAGAGAAAATTATGAAGATTGGGCGTTTGCCGTGGAGAACTACCTGGTATTGGAAGGTCTGCAACAATGCATCAAGACCGGCGGAGATCCAAACGACGCCAAAGCAAAAGCCAAGATAGTTTTAACTATACATCCCAGTTTATACGTACATATAAAAAGTGAAACAACTGCAATGGGGCTATGGCAAAAGCTGAAGAAGCTATTTGATGATAATGGCTACACGAGACGCATCGGGCTGCTTCGGAACCTCATATCTATTCGTCGAGAAAATTGTGAAACCATGACTCAATATGTGACTTCGCTGCTAGAAACAAGTCAACGATTAAATAATACGGGTTTTAAAATCAGTGACGAGTGGATCGGCTCTTTATTACTCGCCGGATTGCCTGAAAAGTTTGAACCCATGATCATGGCAGTGGAGCATTCGGGCATTGAGTTAACAGCCGACGCCATTAAATCGAAATTACTCGATATGGAAGACAATAGTGAGGTTGGTACTAGTTCAACACAGAGTGCATTCGCGTCGAAAGGTTGGCAAAATAAGAACAAAAACCAAACGCATAAACATAGACAAACGTCAACTTCATCACAAAATGAAAAATCAAATGTCAAGTGTTACAAATGTAAACAATATGGCCATTTTATGAACAAATGTAAAAATACTCCAACAAGAAAAGAATCTAATGCATTCAGTGCTGTATTTCTTAGTGGTAACTTCAATCAAACGGATTGGTATGTTGATAGCGGTGCCAGCTGTCATCTAACTTCAAAAAAAGACTGGTTGATGAACACAACAAATCAACACCAAGTGCAAGAGATAATCATCGCCGATAAAACTAGAATTCCTGTTGAAGGTAGAGGAGATGTACAAATATGCACAGTGGTTGGAGATACCGAATACGAGAACACAGTGATGGAAGTATTATATGTGCCAAATTTAGCTACGAACTTGTTATCTGTCAGCAAGTTAATTAGCAAAGGAAACAAAGTGACATTTGATGAGAAGCACTGTTATATTTATAACCAAAAAAGTGAGCTGGTAGCTACTGCAGATTTGGTTGGAGGTGTATATAAGTTGAGAATCAAACAAGTAGATTGTTTGTTGACTTCAGTGTCCGGAAGCGTGTGGCATAGAAGATTTGGTCACCTAAACAGCAAAGATCTTAATTTGATGAAAGATGGTGCTGTAAAAGGCATGTCATTCTTGGACAAGGCTCAGGTCAGTAAAACAAACTGCATAGTGTGCTGCGAGGGGAAGCAAGCCAGGTTGCCATTCAATCATGTTGGTAACAGAGGCAAGGAACTTCTCGAGGTGGTTCATGCAGATATTTGTGGGCCTATGGAAGCCAGATCTATTGGAGGCAAGAAATATTTCCTATTATTTGTCGACGACCACAGTCGAATGGCTTTTGTATATTTCTTGAAGACAAAAGATGAAGTATTCTCACAGTTTAAGGCATTCAAGACACTAGTAGAAAATCAGACTGGTAAGAAGCTGAAAGTGTTAAGAACAGATAATGGTAAGGAGTTCTGCAATAAGGAATTTGATAAATTCTTGGAAGTTGCTGGAATCATACATCAAAAAACTTGTCCTTACACACCGGAACAAAATGGCTTGTGCGAGCGTTTTAACCGAACAGTGGTAGAAAAGGCTAGGTGTTTATTATTTGATGCAGGATTGCCTAAGCGTTTCTGGGCAGAAGCAGTTAACACTGCAGTTTATCTGCGAAACAGATCAATCGCATCGGGATTAAATAATAAGACACCCATGGAAATTTGGACTGGAGCTAAACCAGACGTCAGTAATCTACGCATCTTTGGGAGTAAGGCCATGGTACATATACCAAAAGAAAAGCGGTTGAAAATGGACAAAAAAGCAGCTCAGTATATTCTTGTTGGGTACTCAGACAATGTAAAAGGTTACCGAGTGTACAATCCCAACAATGACACAATAATCATTGCAAGAGATATTGTTGTGATTGAGGAGGGGATTGAACAGAAGCAAGATGTACACATCGACATTAGTAAAAATAATGATGACATTTTTCCAATGAAAAAAGAAAGGGAAGAATGTACCCAAGAAGTGGGGGATACGAAACACAACATAACATTGGAAGATCAGAATAAATGTGAAAGTCCTGAAAAGGAAGACTTCGAGGATTGCAAGGAAGAGATGATAGGGCCTGAACCAGCAGAGCCTTGCCAAGATCACGAGTTTCAACCAAGACTTCCTGCCGAGCTTCCAATGGAGCTGCCAACTATGCGTACTCGCAGACAACCTGATTGGTATAGAGCTAATTATGTGTGTAGTGGTGTAAACAATGACATAAGTGCTAGTGAAATAACAATAGATGAAGCGTTGAATGGACCAGAAAGTGAACAGTGGAAATTGGCAATGCAAAGTGAATTTAAATCATTCCAGGAAAATGATGCCTGGGAATTAGTTGATATTCCTGCAAACGCCACAATTGTACCATGTAAGTGGGTTTTTAAACGCAAATTAGATGGTGAAAATAAAGTTAGGTACAGAGCCAGATTAGTCGCTAAAGGGTTCACCCAAAGATTAGGCATTGATTTTGATGAATGTTTTTCACCTGTTGTCAGACACTCAACTTTAAGATTGCTATACGCATTAGCACTTCAGCTTAATTTAGATATACATCACTTAGATGTCAGTACTGCATTTTTGAATGGTTACTTAAATGAAAAAGTTTATATGATGAAACCAATAGGTTTTCAGGATAATAATGATAATGTAAACAAGGTCTTGAAATTAAAACGTGCTATATATGGCCTAAAACAATCAAGCAGGGCATGGTATCAAAGGGTTGATGAATTGTTACAATCCTTGGGTTACAAAAAATCTAAACTTGAACCATGTTTGTTTACAAAAATTGATAACAATGTAAAGATAATTATAGCATTATATGTCGATGATTTTTTTGTATTTTCTGATAGTGAACAGGAAACTAGTTTGTTAAAAAAAAGTTTGTCATCTGAGTTTAAAATTAAAGATTTAGGATGTGTCCAAAATTGTTTGGGAATGAGAGTAATTGTAGACAAAAAGAATGGTACTATAACTTTAGACCAAGAAAATTATATTGAGGAGTTATTGTTAAAATTCAATATTTCAGATTGTAAGTCTGCAGAGACACCAATAGAACCTAAACTTAATTTGACTAAAAGTGAGAATTGTGATAAAAAGTTACCTTATCAGCAATTAATTGGTTCACTTATGTATATAGCTGTACTCACTCGTCCTGATATTGTTTTTTCTGTTAACTTCTTAAGCCAGTTTAATAACTATTACAATGAGGAACATTGGACCTATGCTAAAAGAATACTAAAGTACTTAAAGAAAACTAAATCTTTCTGTTTAAAATTTTCAGCTAGTGGTAATAATAAATTAGAAGGTTTTGTAGATGCAGACTGGGCAAGCAATACCATAGATAGACGATCCTATACTGGATATTTTTTTAGACTTTCAGATGGTGCAATATCTTGGGAAACTAAGAAGCAAAACACTGTAGCATTATCTAGTATGGAATCTGAATATATGGGCATATCCGAAGGCTGCAAAGAAGCAGTGTATTTGCAAAATCTGTTATTTGAATTGACTAATGAAGCTTATCCCATACCAATATATAATGACAATCAGTCAGCCCATAAGTTGTCTGCCAATCCCATTCATCATAAAAGATCCAAACACATAGATGTGCGGTATCATTTTTGTAGAGAGAAAATTGCTAATGAAGTTGTGAAACTTAAATACTTATCTACCTCAGAGATGCCTGCAGATCTTCTAACTAAGGGTTTATGCAAAATTAAGCACTACTATTTTTTGAAAATGTTTGGTTTATTTGATAAGAAATAATATTGTTTTTGGTTTGTTACAAAATAATAATATATAGATCTAAACTGATATTTGATAAGTTTAGTATGGTAATTGTAGGTACCTAATATTTTGTTAAGTGGGGGTGTTAAGTCTGTAACAAAATGTAACTAGTAGCGCCATCTATGATCTTATGTATACACTATATATTTTGAATAAATTTAGTTGTTGTCCGGCTACCGGTGTATCATTATAGGTGGTATGGGTGATCATCATAAGATATCGAAATTCCTCCCTGCCTCAAAAAAAAACATTATACCGTTGATCCCGACTGTCATTTTTAGATTTTTGAGAGTCGTTATAGATCCTCAGAAGCCAGTAAATCTGACACCAGTCTTGCCAAGGGGATTATCATATTACACAATACTGGGTTTTGAAGGTCAGATAGGCAGACGCTCCATATAAAATACTGGTATTATATATATATATATAGCCGATTTCAACATAGTTGAGAAAAGGCTAGGCAGATGACGTCATGACAAACCATGTTAGTTTAATTGAGTACCAGTTCAGCTCGCTTCTAAGCCTATATTAAGACTGGTACATTTCATAAACCATCTCAATCTACAATTTCAGGAGATACAGATACTCTGAGGTAAAGAAACTTTCGGCCAGCCAGTTTCCAAGGGTCTGTTCCGAAAGGGAGCCTCGCCCCGGTTTGAAAAGCAAGATGGAACGGGGTGGGCTTTTTAGTCAGTAAAAGTATGACACTATCTCCCGCTCCGCCCAAGGACGGGGATGTGATCTGGATGATTTTGATCCACCGAAAAAAAAAAAGTGCCACAGTTTCCAATCACAACGGAGGTTAGCCAAATACGCCGGAGATACTATAGTGCAAGTGTGCGCAAACACAAGTGCGCTCTGTGTTTCTCTACTCTTATTGCAATTCCATTCATATTCGTTCTGTAGCGTGATTAAATTTCAAAACCTCAAAAACTATTCACATTAAAATATTACATGGATTATCATGTCACAGAAAGACCACCAACATCAAAGCTAATAAAATAATTGCGGGCACCCAATTGATTGAGGTTCAAACGCCGTCAGATTACTAAATTGCATATGTCAACGGTTTGATAAACGCAAATGAGCTAGATCTAATCGCCGACGACAGCCGAATGCCACCGAAGTCGTGCCCGAAACTATCTCAATTAAACAGACGAATATCTTCTAGTTGATTAGAATTTTTGTACCGGTTGACTTGTAAATCATACGCCTATTTGATAGTATAGCAATTAATGATATAGATGCTGACATTTTAGAAACGGAGGTTGTTCGTTCTATACGAGACCGTGTTTTGTTTAGCGACCGATCCGATAAGTCTGATGGTGTAAACGGGGCTTGAGCGAATTACTTTAATAGGCGTGTAAAATGTTAGTGTTTACAATTTTTGCTTTTATGTGCAGTACATTATGAGATATTAACGTGCGCTGAGCGCTGTCGGCACCGCCTCGTTCAGCAATTTGTTATCTTACAACGATGCGCTAAAGAGAAATCACGCGATCAGTAAAATCAGAAAACTGTTTACATGGACATAAATCCCGCAATCACTGATGAAGCTAACAGTTTTCTTACACTTGGTAAACTGTAGGTAGTCAAGTAGTCGTTACTGGTGTACCAGCTTTTGCAGGCTGAATTGTTTGTGAATTTCAACAACAACATAGGTATGTTAATTAAATAACATGGAAACTAATTTCTGTGTGATGAAAATATCAAATCATTAAACAAAATTAAACCTAGTTTATAGAGTAAGAAAGACTGGCAGATTTTAGTTAGTAAAAGTCTGACACTTACTCTCGCTCTCGGTCTGTCAACTATGATTACTCATCGTAAATATTAGATACTCGCAAATTGTCGTATTTACATTCTCACTATTTAATCTGACTAGTAGCAGGATATGATTAGTCAGCCGTGAAATCATCGAAAGGTCATGTGGGCACTAGCCTAGGTTAACGTACTAGATAGACGCATCCTAAATTCTGAAGCACTTTCACATAAAGCTTAACTTAGGTCGACAATAAGTCCGATTTAGTATTTAATAAATAAATAAAATTGTTATCTGAGTGTAATTAACATGCCTACAAAAGATTTTTTTTTATAATCACACACCCCTTGGAAACTTCTTCTACGTCATGTTCCTCTGTTATCATATTAACCTAGACAAAAACTGCTCCTTAAATTTCATAATATGTTTCACCAGGTCCTATGTCTTTACCTGGGTAAGCAATGCCTCTCCTGCACGGAGACGCCTCCGCCACAGCTCCGGGAGCAGGCACTCCAACTGCCCCACGCACTCCAGGCGTACTCCTCCATTTCCACTTCCACTTCATTCTCCACTTCCACTGACGGCTCCTGGAAATATAAACCATACGGTTCATCGACATCTTCAATTGTTTTGAAAAAATTATTTATTAACATTCAACCTAGAATGTTTATTTTTAACACAAAGCATAGCATAGCATAGCATAGCCTTATAATGTTCCCACTGCTAAGACTCAAACCTCCTAGCTAGGAGAAGTAATAGGCCGTAATCTACCACACGTGAGCAGAACTGGTTGGTTGATATCACATGCCTTCGAAGTTTTGTTCTACAACATGCTGGATTCTTCAAGATGTTTTTCTTCATCGTTTTGCATCTTCATCTTCATGGTTTGGACCTATGGCGAAATGTATACATCCATTTGTATTATACCTACTAAGTTTTGTGTAATATCTGGTTAAAATCCTTCTCTTTTTCTTCCAATTTGATTATCATTTTGGTTAACGTATAGAGTTTTAGGGTGACCTTGTATTAGTGCAATCAGTAAGACTAACGACATAGTACATACCAACTAAAAGAAAATTAATTTAGGAAAACTCTGAAAATTACCTGCGATGACTCTGTTGTCGTCAAATTCGTAGCTGAAGACAACATAGCGATTTGTACTATCACGAATGCCCTGAAAAGGAAAGTAGACACTACATATTTATGAACGCAAATTCTAGGCTGAAATAGAAGACCTAAACCAAGACCTACAACTCATAAATTGTGTTCAGCTAGTGATGCTACGACATTTTAACAAGCAGTGAAAAATAGCTGATCTGACAAGAGGCTAACAATCACCTGTACCCTCGAACAATTTGTCAGTCTAACCATACTTCTCACAATTTACCGCTCTCACGGACAAGCGGGTAATAAGAGCCTACATTCACTTATGTACACGATTGTCTAAACTTTAACAAGCTAACATGAGCTTACACGGCTAAATTGGTGGGTGATGTTTGTGACATGGAAACACTTTGTTTATCACTACTTTCCCGATTTGGGTTGTTCTTTGTAGGGTTGGCAGTTGGCACGGAATTTTGTTTGGAACTTTATGTGAACCAACTTCATCTACATTCAAAGGGCTTAAAATAGTTAATTTAAAAACTGAGGCAGCGTGTAAACACATTAGTTTTTATTTATAAATTCCATTGTCGGAATACAATTTGAACACATTTGAATAAAGTTAGTGAAAGAGTTATCAGGTAGGTACATTTTTTAAATTCTAATACAACATCCACGAAAGCTTCAACAATGTAAGTCATCAGGTCACCGATGACAGCAGTGGACAGCCCTGCGGCCTGCGCCCACGCAGTTCTCACCGCGTTGCGCAATCTGACAACTCCATTAGAAGTTCAACGCTGGAGCGCGACGCACCCGCCCGAATGCACCCGCAACGCACTCCACATTAAAACGATCAAACGACTCTGTAAAACGCCCTAATGAACATCTTAAGTGGTTTATTAAGTGCCGATCGCCGTTATTTTTATGTTAAAATCACTTCGTCTACCATATGAGAAATTAAACATTTCGTTTTTTGAAGTGTCTCTGTATGATGAAATTTTAATGGCTTGAAACTATTTGCAAGTTTATGGTCATAAATAACAAACATTACAATTTTATTTCACCATAATTTGTAGCTCTCATTTTTAATTGATTTATTGCTAAGGTCTGCCTCAAAGCAAAATGTTGAACACTCGCTAATCAACAATTTAAATAATTCAAAATAAATGTAGCGAGTTATTAGTCCGCTTGATTGATACCCGCCCACTTGGCACACGCGTAATACAACCAATTAAATGTGCAGGTCGCCTCAACTCAAACAAAGATACAAATCGAAATTAACAATGATAATTAACATTAAGTAATAGCTTTCTAGTAGAATAGATATAAACATGTCAATAGTACTAATTAGATTTACGCCTGCTACTGCTAGCGGCGGCCAGCCTGAGGCCAATTGAGCGCGGAAACACGCGCAAAGAATAACGCTTTATAAGGTGATGAACACATTTGACAATAAACAAGAGAACCTACAAGGAATTACGAGGTCGTTAGGGACGTCTTCACGATCTCAACGAGAGCATGTTTATTTGACTTCCCAAGTATTTTGGGAAACAAGCTCAGTTTAACTCGATTAAATGAGATAATATTCGTATTTAAACAAACAATTTCAGTCCACAAACGAGAATGTTCTGAAATAGCATTAAACACTCAATATCATGGTGTAATATTAGTTTACAGAAATAAACAGAGGCACACGCCACAGACAATTTTAGGAGCGTCTTCAGATTGATTTATGTCTAATTGTTATGTCATTGCCACAGCTCTGTATATAAAGACAAAAATAGGTCCAGGTCACTATCCTTGCCGCGACTGTAATAACTTAGGCTATAAAACGAAGTGCCTTAGTTTACGAAGTTTGTTCAAGAGCAAACTGTTATCTAAGAATAATTACATCCACACAAGTTACAAATGGACACAATTCAACACTGCTATAAACAGTTAGATGCAGTTAAGGTTCCGCCCCAGGATATTGACCGATATGGCTAAACTGTCGGTAGAGAAATAACTTGTCGATCCACAATATCGTTTTTATGTGAACTTATAAAGTCGTGATACAGCTTCTTGTCAACATAAACTTTGTCAGCACACATAGGTCATTAAATAAACCATTCAGTAGTTGGCTACCTTTTTAGAATTCTGTTAAAATGTTTGACTTAAACAGTCAAATAATGAACTGTGTCGACACACTGTCAATAAAAGCCACAAAATTAGCTTACACTGTAATTTATTCAGTGAGGCGACGAATTATAAGATAGCCCTGCGCGACTGTACCCACTCAAAACCAGTTTCCAAACGCTTAGGTAGGAGCAACAAGTTAAGGACAATTTTAAGATCACGGGACTCCACTCTTGACCTTATTATTTTTCTCCTGACGCAGCGCGTGCGCCTCGCAGTGAATGGGCCGTATAATTTCTATTTACTTTTACTCTCAAAGGACCATCAAGTAGTGATCATAAAAAGTTTACCGTTTGAACACGTAGAAAAATATTTATTGTGGACAAATGTTTCTACAGCGGGTCATTGTGCATGTATTTAGTTGGTACATTGTGGGTCAGTTCACACGGTTCAACGAGTGACAGGAGGGTCCTTAATCGGGAGGCTTTAACTTTAAATTAGTGGATAAATAAACAGTGGAACTGTGTTTTTATTTCTCTTTTCCCAAGATTTGATGTGTCATGTAGGTGCCTACTGCCTACTTTCCAACTTTTCACACATAAGCCGTGTGTGTAGCTGCGATGTAAAGCCCATTAATGTCACATTATAGGTCACTAGCTGGGAGGTAATCTGGTGTAATCAGCACGCCTACCGTGACGGAGATGATCGCATTGGAACCGTACACAACCGTTATGTCTAGTGATGTGAGGATATGCTATTCCCGGGAATGTTGAGAGAAATAATATATTTAATTTGCAGAAATCTTTACGTATTATAAAATGAAATCCATTTCTGTGTCTGTCTGTTTCTCTACTAACTTCTCCTAAACCATGTAACAGATTTTGATGCGGTTTGAAAAAAAAAACAATTTACGAGGAAGGTTAAGTATTATAATTTGCACCCGCGCGAATTCGGGGTGGGTCTCTGTCTACACTTCTATACTAATATTGTAAAGACAAAAGATTTGTTAGTTTGTATTTTAGTTTGTAGTGAAAAACTTGAAAAATTCTAGATTGATTTAAAAAAAAACTTTCATCAGTTTAATGATACTTTATCACTGAGTGACATAGGCTAAATATTTTCTATTTTGACGTAAGCTGAAACTAGTATAATATAATAATATAACACGGCCAGTTATTGTGGATCATGGTCATGGGTGGGATAAACATTTATGTAAATAGTATGACATTGGTTCAGAACATAAACCTTATTCTTCATAATGTGGTGTAACGAACAATCGTTCGAGTTCGTTTATGTCTTTTGTTTTAAGTATCAAAACAAAAGACAGCTATTGTGAAGAAAGTTACACTTTCTTATAAGGGAATTGCTTTTGATTCATAGCGTTTGCCAAAAGTTTGTTACTGTTTCTATATTGGGTTAAATTAAATTATCCTAAACATAATAAGGATTATATAGATAGAAGGAGGAGTCGACCTCCCTCCCCGGCAGGTCGACGTCGCCATCAAGGTCGACCAGGGCTAAAGTAGTGCGACGATTTGATCATGTTCGCGGGGAAAAGTTGGCCAAAGATCGCCCTAGACAAAAGGTTTGAAAGGAGAAAGGGAAGGCCTTTGCCCAGCTGTGGGACTTAATATTATAGACTAAATAAAAATAACATGATAAAAAAACAATCGAAACATTTAAAAAAAGTATTTTAATAAATATATATTTTTCTTAAATGCGATGTGGGGTTAATAGAGTGTAAAAAAAAAATCATAAAAATCTTCGTCAAGTCCTAACAAACACTGTGACACGAGATTTTTATACTAAGGATAGATTCGGTATGAAACACGTGTACATAGTTTCACCATTCAGTTTAATTAGTCCCTGTGTAAGCTGCTATAGTAAACGAAATATTCCTCATAACATCCGCATACTAACACATTCACAGATCGTAAACTTTATTATTAAATAATTTATAATGTCTCGGAAATCGGTACCTTGAAAAATTCAATGTATACTAACGAGAGTTCGACGTCTGCTGTTAACCGTCAAACTAATAGGGATGCACACAACTATTTTTATGACTAGCTAATGCCAGCGGCTTCGCTCGCGTGATTGTTGAAAGCTATCCCAAATGCATGATCTTTTGCAGACGTCCAACTCTCGTTATACATTGAATTTTTACAAGGTACCGATTTCCGAGACATTATAAATTATTTAATAATGTGTGTATATAAAGGACACCCTAGCCAATTCATGTACAGAGTTTTATCGAAATCCGTTGAGCCTTTCGAGCATGAAGAAGCACACACACACACCACACAACTTTTATATTATTAATGTGAAGATCGATTAAAATACAAACAATTTAAATAAAACACTTGGCAATTTGTGTGAGTCGGACTCGCGCACTAAGGGTCCCGTACAAACATATCTATATGGAATTACTTCAATTCTCGAGTGGAGTATCAATGATTTTTACGCATCGCACAAAAAGTTTTTTTTTGTTCCTATACTTGTGGCAAATTTTAGAATTCTAGCGTTAACCCAGAATACACGTTTTGTTTTAACTTAAAAGATTTTCTTTCACAATTTCAAGGGACAGCAGTCCTGAATATATGGTTTTGATTTCAAATCGTATATATTTCCACGCCTTCCCAAAAAAAATGTTTTCTCATTTTCATCGTAAATTTTCTTTTGAGGCACGGAACCCTAAAAAGTCACTTTATTGGAGACAGAAAGTTATATTCCTGTTGCCCTATTTTATATCCACCATATTATTAATTTTATTACTCATATGTCGTGGTAATCTCGTCATATAAATATATGTTTCTTTTAAACTGTTAGTTAACTTGTTCTTAAATCTATTTACTTAGTTCAATAACATACTTTTTGATCACTGAATTTAATCTAAGGCGATCTTAAATATCGATTCTTATCTAAAAATGGTGCATCCCTACGACAACGTGAGATAGCGTGGCAGCGGTCCACACACGTTTGCTTTGCTCGTAAACGTTCTGTCTAAAAAGATTTATTAGGTATTGAGTTTGTTCTATGGTTTTAGAATTTCAGGTCACGCGAACATTTTTATAACATTAGATTACAATGACTCTTTCGGTCGCAAAATAATTATAACAAATCGTCTAACGCGCATCTGCTTCTGTGATTGGTTGAATGAAATTAATTGCAACAATCAATCGCATCATTTCAATCAATCTATACATATTTAAAATGAAATTGAAGTGTCTGATTGTAACATCAGAATGCAATTTTTTTACTAAATGCTTATGTAGGTATATTATCGAATATAGTTTCATAAAAAATTGCGTTTTTATTGTATAAACGCTATTATTTTGTCATCTTTTTGTTCCGGATAATCTTCGAAACAGCTGCACTAATTTCGACGGGACTACTTATCTAACGATGACGAAAAGACGCCGGTGTAAGTATAAAGACGCGGGTAAAACCGTGGGAACACTAGTCAATCTCTAGTGTAATGTTCTACAAAATGTCTAAGTGCGTAATGTGTTTAGTGCTATATTGCTTCCTCTGATATCTTCTATCTTTTGAAACTCTTCGCCAGTTGGAGCTGGCTGTTAATTTTACCTCATCTTTCCATCTCTTCCTTGCCTTCCTCTATTCCTTGTACCATCTCGATCACATCCCTTGACTTTTTAAAAATAGTATAAACAAGTGCTTGACAGCGATCCCACCTGATGGTAAGCAGTGATGCAATCTTTCATGGTGAGGTGCACTAGTTTATTAAGAGCCTATTTACTCTAGCCTTGAAGACACCTAAATTATAATCAGACGGGAAGATCACAGCAGGCAAATTGTTCCAGTCCTCCGATGTACGCGGTATAAACGACAAGGCGAAACGCTTAGCCCGGACTCACGTTTAATTAGTGATGCGTCTATAATTTGATTCTAGTAACTGGCGTATGATAACTATTAACAAGTTCAGTCAGATATATCAATGAGGCTGGCTAAATTAACCTTACGTTGTTACTCTACCAATCTGCTTATCATTCGAATCTAAATTACGTATGTCTAATCACATTTATTAAACTTGCTCAATATTGATTTCTTTATTATTAACTAGCTGCTGTCGACGGCTTCGCCTCTTGGCCCTTCAACGAAAGTGGAAAGTTCTACTCCCGGGGTACAAAGTCTCCTATTTACCATTCCAAGACATAATCTACTTGTCATCTCTTGGCTGCCAATGGGTTATCTTTATTTCAAAATTCAGAACATTTTTATTTTTACATTGTTCTCGCACAATAGTAGCAATATAGAACATGTAACCAAGATAACAACAGCGTGGTTTAAAAGAGTGTCCATGGAGTTTGACGTAGATTCTTCTCCATGGAGATATACCTACGCTTTAGAATGTGCCAATAAAAGCATTTTTCTGACTGACTGACATCTTGACAATTCGAAAGTATCTGTAAATTGTTTATTTGAAATAAATGCTTTGATTCCGTTTGCTAAAATTCATCCGAATCCATTAAGCCGTTCGAGCGTGAAGAATCAACAAACATACAAAGACACTTACAAACATGGCGGACAGAGCTCCGGCGGGATCTCATGGTGAAATGGCGTCAACGGCTATCGCAACCCAGTGCTGGGCACGCCACGATTATGGCAGTAAGTCCCCTCTTTGAGGCGTGGTTGGAAAGACCTCACGGCGTCCTTACCTTCCGCATGACGCAGGTCCTCACCGGACATGGCAAGTTCGGGAGGTTCCTGCATCGGATTCAAGCGGAAGAGACGCCCGGGTGTCGCCACTGTGCGCAACGCCCGGAGGACACGGTTGAGCACACCGTCGAGGTGTCCAAGGTCGCCTCCTTCTGCGAAGCAGTAATGCTTGCAAAGGAGGAGGCCGACCGCATCAGGCAACGGCGCCCTCGCCGCCGTCGCCGGGATTCTGATCCCGATTTCCGGCCACCGTAGACGCAGGCTCGCGGACGGCGAGCTATGGGTAGCTCGCTGTCCGATCGTCCGGTAATGGACCGAGTCCAAGACGTCGACGGCGCGCACTGTTCCCGCGCGCCTCAAGGAGTTGTCAGCAGCAGGAGGGGCCCAGCTGGGTCGAAGTCTACTGGGGACAGGGTTGTCCGAAAGGGAGCTCGTGCCCCGGTATGAAGGCTAGAAGGAACAGCGCGGGGTTTTTAGTCAGTAAGAGTCTGACACTATCTCCCGCTCCACCCAAGAGCGGGTTTTGTCAAAGATGATTTTCCCCGTCGACAAAAAAAAAAGACACAAACTTTCGCCTTAATAATATTAATGTGATAACGTAGCCATGTAACTCATGTTGAACTTCCAGATATTAATTCATGAATCCCCAAGCGACTACCGGTGGCCGCGCATCTATTGTCTTACTATTGTGTTTCTAATTGACGGTATCTGAAGGGTTAAATCTAATAAACATCTAATACATAATTATCTAGACATAATAAAAAATACTTACCATAATATCTTTTTACTAAGAAAATATCTTTTCTTCTCCATTTTACGACTTCACTATAGATTTTTATTACATATAAAGTTCAACTTGTCTGTGTTCATTTTATTGAGTAACGACAACTTAATGATTATCTCTTGAATTTGATAGATTTATGTTCTCTCAGAATAATATAGTTTTAACACCGAAACTGATCGTTTTTCACGTCACTCCGCGATTGTTGGACACCATGGTGAAGTCAAGTCCAGTTCCATGTTATCTTGCATGTTTTCTGAAACAAAAGATGGTACTTCGTTAAATATATATAAAATAGGAGCTGGAGAAATATGGGATATCAATCATCATGATCTTCCTGCCCTTAACCCGTGTTACAAGCAAACTAAATTTTCGTCTTCCATTTCGTTCTGTCATATTAATCATTTTTTTTTTTATGTTATCTCATCTTGTCTTTGGCATCTTGTCTTTCTCCATCCATCCACATTTATTTATCGTAATTGATATCAACTATGATATTAACCAATAGATGGATGATTAGTTTTTTATAATTATGTGTGTTAAAAAACTAAAGAAAGAATTTTCAAATCTTTTCAAAACTAAGTAAGTTAGAAACCTGCTGGAAGGGGAACTTTCAAATGACAGTAAAAGAATGCACAAACTGAAATGAGACAGCACCACCGCAAAGATTTAGCGAGACTCCGGTCCCCAAGATACAGGCGCCGCCTAGTTTGGGGACCACCGTTTATTACAATACTGTAGCCAGCGAATAGTTACATAGGTACCTATAATACGTTAACATTATTTTATTTAAGATTTTATTTGTAACAATGGTTTAATAAAAATTATTATTATTATTATTATCTTCCCACCACGACCCCTAGACCTCACCCTCTAATTGCTGAATTATTTAATAACCAATTTTGAAGCTGATTTCAGCAAAAGATCTAATTAGAAAAAAATTACGAAAATAACACTGAGAAATCCGAATAGAAAATACACTACACTACTAGACTATATATTTTATGTGATTTCAGAAAATTACGAATATCACTCGAATATGACTAGAAAAGTCATTCCCTAATTTAAAATTAAATCATTCACTTCCATGTCCTTCTAAAGCCATATTTTATGGCAGGACACATCCCAATTAATCCCTCCCTGATTTTAATGGCTTACTAAGGCGAGTAAGCAAGGAAACGGAAGCATGTACATTTAAGATAAGAAGCAAACAACACGGCTCTGAGAGGAACACTGACTCACACTCTCAGTAGGAGACTGGGTTAGGAGAATGAGGCCAATGCAGCTTTGCACTCATTTATTGTAGGACCATAAGTTTTTTATAGCATGCAATTCGAGAACAAGTAACGCGAACGCGAAATAATAAAATTTAATGGTAAAAAGTAAATCAGATGTTTAACTTAAAAATTTCGACTAATATTATCCCACGAGATTTATATATATACAACTTTATTTTTAGTATGCGAAACCTGAAACACTTGTCTAGTATTTTTATATAAAGAATGTATGCTTAAAAATTTTCAAAACTGTATATGAAAAATCACAAAGTTATAAGCCCGTTATGATACCTGGTTGGCGACATAAATACATGGTCACCAGTGACTGACGGGTTTTTGCTGCCGCATCCAGCTCCTAATGTCCACTATGACCTGCCTTGACCTGTTTTGTATTTTGGTGGGTAAAAATCATCCAAACATGGTGTAAAAATTAATGGAATAAAATAGTCTCTCTAATAAGTTTTGCTGAATACCAAAAATGTTACCAATGCGTAGATACTACGTTAGTTACAAGTTGAAAATTTTCTATTTTTAGGATATATTTCCTTCTTTATCAATTTCTTACCTCATACATTTCATAATCTATACAAACAGATCGTCCTACTATTAAGAATGTATTGTTTAAAATACCTTAAAAAAACGTTGTTCATTGAAGATTTGAATAGGGAATGACGTAAGCATAGTTGCGGAGGCGGAACGTAAAGCTATCATGACATATTAGGCGCCTGAAAAACCAGCAGACCGTAATTTATGGCACGTTAAATATGCCTGATTTTCAGACTCATCCCACATTCCTAAATTAAAACATTCCCAAGGTGACTTGTACTATGATATAACATCGGAATGTGAAAACAACATGGTAATTTAGTCTCATCATAATTGACATTACGATTTCAATGTGCGACTACATGCTTCGCAAAGTCCTAACAGCTGGAACGAAGTATCTACACATTTTCTAATAAACATGTCCACAGCCTAGCAAATAAAGTAGTACACCAAACATCGCACATTTCTCCGGGCGACTGAGACGACATTATCTTCTTGAAAACAGAGTCAATAATGTAGGCAAATATTGTGATACTGCGTGTTACCAAAGTATTACGACATGACTGCACTGTGTCACTATGTTAGCGTACAACCTGTTATCAATAACACGTGTACGTACTCAAATTACTGAGATAGTTTACATGGTTAAGAAAATTAGGAAAAACTATGTGTCACAACAGTTCTTTATAAAATTAGTTTAGTGTAAAAAGTAATAAAGCCATAATTTTAAATTATTTTTCTTATTATTTAACAACAAGCCAAAATACCTAGATGTTAATAAAGAAACATGCTTAATTGCTAACAGTTTAGGAAGAAAACACACACTTCACTAATGAATTGTATGGTTAGGTGTCAAAATTATCGACACCCAATTACTTCACACGTAGAAAGTTTTTTGTCGATCATTGCCCTGTATTTAGAATTCTAGACTAGTGAAAATAATATTTGAATCTTACTATATTTTCTTACTACTGGCTTAAGTAAACAGAAACAGATAGTTGAACTGTTGAACTGTATAACTGTACATCAAATGCACAAGCAGTGTAATTTTCACGAAAGCTCACACCACGTGCGTGTGCTCGAATTAAGGTAACTTCACAATGCCTTATCACTGTGCGCCGCCGCCGGCGCAGTTGCTGAGGTAAATAACGAAAAGAGTAAATTGGGTCATATCATAACGCAACCAATTCTGACAAACAAAACATATTTACACGTTTCACTATAAATATTTAAGCTACAGGTACTTTTAAAACCGTTTTCGTGTTACACTTAAGGTAAAGTATTTGGGATTCCTACATAATTTTATTTTTATTACACACTAAATTATTAACACAGTCATTATTTAAATGAAGACACACTCCTTTTATGTGAAAATTAAATATTTAAACACTAATAAAAACGTAATAAAATATTTAATACATTAACTTACCTATTGTAACAGTGATTGCCAATATAACGCCTACGATCAACGATAAAGATGAAACAGTCCACTTTAATAAAAATACTTTGGCGCCGTAATCAAATTTTAATTACGATTTTTAGATAGTTAATGGATTTATAATTGTAATAGGTGTTAAAGCTAGCCGCGTGCTTAAGGGCGGTATCCCGCAGCGAGCATACGCGTCGCCCGATGTACGCGCGTGCGAGTTGCTTTTAGCAGACTGGACATTGAACGCATCCGTAACTTCCAAAGTGGTATGGATGGAGAGTAGATACTTCGTTATAATACAAGGAAATCATTCCTGGCCCTTGCCACAGCCACACTATTTATTAACAAGCGGGAATTAATTTACGCACCCATCAAGAGCCTATTTTTATGACACATCGGAATGTCTCCGAACGTAATGCGAATAATATGCTAATTTATCGATAAAATGTAACTTTTATTATTTTAAATGAACCCATAAAGAGGTACGTGACGCATATTTGTTCTGGAATAATAGACAAAATTTTTGATTGGCAATAAAAATCGAGTTCGTGAACCGAATCGAGAATCAATCTTTGGTTATTCGCATTGCAATAATGTCGTTTATCATTCAATTGTTAAGCGGGCATTAATGTCGGTATCAATCGAGTATTGTTGTTTTGTGTATTACATGGCTAGGCCAGAACAAATTTTTGCGGTTACTAACTGAACCAATATAATATGTATTGTGTAGGACTGTTCAGTTACTCCCGTTGCTTTTTTTGCCCATGATGTAACCGATTCTTCAGAATGGAGATTAATTCTACATTAATCAAATACTAATAGATGTATCTTAATAAGAGATGTAAGCTTTAATCATTCCTTTCTAAAACTAAATTCATTTTAGCTATAGTTTAGAAAACGACTATGTAGAACGTGTTGACGTAAAATGAAAATGTTTATTACGCGATTTTATACGTTTCTGATCAAAGTAACAAAGATTGACATAAAATACAGTTTGCTGAGCTATTGCGCTCGCGCCGACTCTATCACATTCACCTGCATTCATTTCTTCAACTGCATTCTATCGGTTAAGGCCAAGTCCAAGCTTTGTCTTTCAAATTAATTGAAGAATCTTAATTGGTACCTTTTGTTTTATTATTTACACAAGATTCAGATAAGCAAAGATTTTTAGACGATAGATTTTGTTTAAAAAAAAAAGAATGTTTTAATGGTCAAAATTCCTAGTTAAAGAATCATCTCAAAATCCATTAGAAACGACTGTGGGTGTTAATTTGAACGTATCCCCTTAAACAAATTCCATTGGTTCCAAAGTGAATCGTTCAAAACGCCATAAAATGCCTGAACTCCGAATCGCAGCGATTCTTTGGTTAACAAGAGTCGATCAGTTGAACCGTCGCTAGCTAGGTGGTCTACTAACACCCATACATTTCATTACCACACAATGAGCACGTTAACGCGACTCTGATAACTTTTATTATCCTTTCATTTCACTTTGTTCCATTACCAAAGAATAAATAGTCGTCAAAATACGGGCAGGGACACTCTCGGTTAATGTCGACAGTACTTTGTAATGTAGATATTTTGTAAGTCCACGATAAGCTGTAATCTGATGGTTTATTAGCATTAACACAAATCTGCTTCGACAGGAAGAATTTATCGTTTTCACAACGTATTGTTTTACTACATGTTTTTTAGGGTGGAAAATTATCAAATAACTTTTCCTGCTCTGGGTGAAGCGAGAGGTAGTGTCTGCTAAACTCAGTCGTGCTTCTTCATTTACCCCTTGAGTTGTTCCACATCCGCAACCCATCATAAAGAAATCACCATCGACAATTGCATCACTGCTTACCATCAGTTGGGATCGTAGTCAAGCACTAGTTTAAAAAAAAATAATAAGAGAAAGCAAGCGAAGTTCATGCTCTTATAAGATCACTTGTATTGTAATTAATTATATTTCAAGTACCTATACTTGGTTTAAGACATGACAGACAAAATATTTCAAGTGCTGTCTTTGTAATTGTTAGCTAACAAAAAAATAACTTTATAATAATTATCATACAGTAAAACACTTGATAAATAAACGTGAACATTAATGATATCTTAATATTATGACAGCTTCTTCTGTAAGAATAGATTTAAGTACAGTCACGAGAAATAAGATATACATTGTGTTATTTTCGATCTTAACTTTGTTATTTTAAAAAATATATACGATAATCTGTTCTAAAGTACTTATTCGATGCACATAAGTAATTTAGAACCATTTGTACACTTGATTAAACTTTTCATACATACAGTAGTGGTACATAGGACCTAATGCAGTAAGGCATTCTCTACCAGTCAACCAAATACTGTGGTAGGTAGGTGTGCACAATAAATAAATAACAGACCTTTCAAATAGAATCTAGTATTGATCATTAAATTAAGTTACTTATAATAATAAAATACATATATTATACATATATGCTATATTATAAACTAATAAATATTTCGATAAATATCAGATCATTATAAGGAAGAAAACCTTAAATATAACGATTATGATGAAAACGGAACTAAGGTTGAGAGGACTTCAAGTAGTAGTTCCGAATATTATACTTGAAGGAAAATTAATTTTCAGCTTTTTTGATGTCAAGGAGAAGTAAATTCCAGAGTTCAAGATGTGGTAGAGACACCGTAAGAAGTAGCCATAAACCCAGTGCAGTGACAAAAATTTGAATAAGTCTCTATTTTATTGCTCGTTACTGTACATAATATCTTAATATTTTAAAAGCTTTAAAGAGTCAAATCATGTTCCTAAAAAATTCACCAAAAAACATTTTCATTCATGAATGAAAGCTATCGCGACATCTTCGATTATAGTTGATAACGTATAACTGTACACGCAAATAAAACTCAAATCATGCGCATACGTGGATGCACTGCAAGTTAGGGCACAATTAGCACTTGTTAGCAAGTTTGGGTAACCTTCCGTAACCTTTGACCTCTTGCAGGGTCTCGATACACTGACCTACTTATTTGTTGGGTTTATTGTTACATTTATTGCCTCTGTGTTAGTTTTCTGCTTTCTTTCGTTTGACATTTGGAACGCAGCCTACTTTAAGGGCTGTTAAAGTAAAACGTCCATGTTAACTATGTTGACGGTGGAATTCAAATGATTAAGCGCACGTTTACGTTAACGCGATCGGTTATGTTCAAAGACTTGTGTTATGGCCTTTTTTACAAGTTTTTGTTTTTAATTTCACTTGTCCCAATTTTTGTCTATCCTCAAATCTTGCAACTTAAATTTGATCCACTTCCCGGTTACAGATTGAGCTGAAATTTTGCATGCATATGTAAATCAGATGACAATACAATATTATTATGACATTGAGCTGATTTGCGGGGTTACCATGACGTTCAAAGTAAGATTGTTTTAATCTTGTTTCAGTGTGGGTAAGAGATGGCGCTAGACAACCTGTATAGCTCTGTCTCTTACCCACACTGAAACAAGATTAAAACAATCTTACTTTAAACGTCATGGTCTAGGTCCTGATGATTAAACCAGAATGTTGCTATAGGAACTTGGTAGTTAAACGACACAAACCCATCGAGTTTGGGCTCGTATGATTCGTCTTGACGAGAAAGTTAATTATATAGGTATTATACCGCTATAAAAACTTGCTATGAAAACAATATTTTCATTAAAAGCTTGTTTAAGGTAATAGAAAACATCTAATGATTTCTATCTAGGGTGAAGCGTGTCAGACTTTTACTAACTAAAACCACACCAATGATCATTCAGTTGCCGTTTGCATCCCAGGACCATAGGAGCCCCTTTCAGAAGACGACCCTTGGTCCTAATGCATTATGGCCTATGACATGTATTAAAAAACGAATTTGTCTCTTTTCTAGAACGGTATTTCGTATTTATAAAACATAGTCGTTAAGCTCATGAATATTTAGCTAAACACGTAAGTAAATGAAGATAGTTTTTCACAATATGGACGCGTACGAAGTGGCTGCTCGAGTGATCTGCAAGCTCGCGTTAGTCCAGAAACCGCATATCAGCTACAAGTGGCTAAAGCTAGTGACACACCGCTCACTTTCCTAGCTTTGAGGTAAAAGTGCAACCGCAAGTGTGTCGTAAACTTTGCAATTTAGCATTTCCTAGATTTTCGTGCAATATGTCTTGTTATGAGTTTCCCAAGATTTATAGGTAAGACATTTATAGGTAAATTAAGGATAATTTTCAAGAGACTATATATTAAGTATTTCTCCATAAAAATCTCTAACTGTTTAAGCACCGGTTTAGTGATCATCCAAAATCCATACAGATAATGAACAGATGAGATGATACGACACAAATGTTAGATTTTTTTTTATCCCATGAATTTTATTTCAAACTTTGAAAAACTCCGTCTTAAGCATGATGAATATTTTCATCAAAAGACGATTCTTGAAACCAAATTCCTCTGCACCATTATGAATGAACCCTAAACCCGGTAACTACGAGAGAGCCATACAAAAAGCAGCACTCCAGCCGACCCAATCTATCGCCATTAATCGAGAATGTATTCCGTCCACCACTGTTTACTTAAAATAACCTGTAGCGACTAGCGACGTGAGCAAATACTAAGTTTTTCTATATTCTAGTGCCCATCTAACACAGCCTGGGCCATATCTAAATGGCTGGAAGGCTTATGAGGAAGGTAAACGGGAAGATATTCTGATTATTATGAGAAATATTTCCTACTACTTAGCTACTGCCAGCGGCTTCATTCGTGTGAAAGTAAAACATCCAAGGAGAGATAGTCCCAGGATAAAAAGTAAACTCTGTACTATTATATGATATGGTCTACTCGTGTACAAAATATACACAATTACAAACTGTCGTCTTCATAATATTAGTATGAAACATATTTTACTAAGGGGTTGCTACGATTCCCTTCAAATGATCTGGTGTACAAAGTTAGAAAAGCGATACATCGGTATATTTTACGATTTTTGTACGTGATAGTAGCTAAGAATACTGAATTGAAATGGTACAAAATAAGAAATTCTATCGAACTCGCCAGACATTTTTGGCCTACGTGACCAGACAATACCTACGACCTACTAGGATTTTCTAGACAGCTTATTAACGCTAATTGTTATTTATTTGGTATTTATATACATTGCCCAATTCTGAATTCCATAACCTACAGACATTTAATTTCAAATTTAACACCACGTGACGCCAATCAATAAATAGTTCATGAATTTTTATGACACCCGTTTCAGGCGCAAGGACAAAACCAAAAGGAAATAATTGAAGTGGCCGATAAATAGATAGAAACAAGCTACTTGATAGAGTCGAAGGTCAACAGGCGACAACGATCGGCAACTATTGGACATAATGATATAACTGCTGAACACCCGTGATTTCAGCGGGTCAATGACACCCCACACACATAGCTGTACCGATCGAGCAGCACTAGATGTTCCATTCATTTAGAATACAGATCTTCAGTGTGCTTCCAGTATTTGGCAAGCCCGGCTGCAAGCTCGAACCAGTTCATAATTACCGACGGCGAAACATTCTAGTTCATAAAATAAATTACAATTCTTAACAACATGTCTTCATGTTGTTGAGACATGCCATATTGTTGTTACGGTCGTTAAATATTACAACTGGACAAACGATTTTTACGCTGAAAAAGTATTCGTGCATGTATGTTACATATTATTTGGTATATGATACAATATTCTTGTTAAATAATAAATAAGACGCTATATTTTCTACATTAATTTCTTTCAATTTCATAATGTTGTTTATTGGGACAGATTGAAAGAAAAACCGATTGTCAGCTTATTCGTGAGCAATTTTATTTTTTGTAATGTATATTTTTTCTGATGTTTTCGCCAATAAAATTTGCTTTCAATATAATAATTGCAACTAGAGTGAAAGTGTTTTTATAGATCCATTAATACTAATTGCCAACTTGAAAACTACCGGGTCTCACGATTCAATTAGAAATGGATTATCTTTTAACACCTCTTATTTGATTTGAACGTTTTAGCGAGGCTTTTTTTGTATTTTATAGATATAACTAGCTGACTCACCAAACATTACTCTGCAAAAGAATAAAATGGGGGTGGGGGTCGAAGGGTCAAAAATAGCCTATGACCTATTTTCAGGTAGGTCTAAATTATTATTTTTTTTTTACAAAAATCGGTCAAGCCATTTTGAAAGATTTCGATATCAAACACTGTGACACGATGTTTTTATTGAATACTTATGAGATAGTTTGATGTTGTTCTTAATTGTGTTAAGAACGAGCTTACTTTATTTTTAAGGTTCCTAAATAAATATTCGCGTTAGGCACTAGTTTACCTATTAAAAATCTCTGCAACCAGTCTATCATAACCATTATTTATACCGCTCTGTTATAATTTTTACACCTACTAATTATAGGCATTTTAAAATGAATACTTTATTAAATATTTTATTACCTACCTCATAATTATTCATTTACTTTCTTGTTAATAATATAATAATTTAAGATTGTATAACAATTCCTATGAATGAATGAAGTTTTTTACCGAATAACCATTTTCTCGTTCAATAAGTCACTATCATGTGTGAAGCAATATCTACCATTGAAATTTTTATGGAGACTACTATTAAAACTAATTGTTTTAACGTGTTTACAGGTACACAAAAGTCGCCTTTTTTAACATTATTATTATTATTATTATTATATAGCTTTATTGCACACCTTAACTTACTTACTTTCTTTTCTTTTCTTTTCTTTTTTTCTTACTTGCTTTATTTCATATGAATGAATGAGGTTTTTTACTGAATAACCATTTTATCGTTCAATGAGTCACTATCATGTCATCATCATCATCATCATCTTCCTGCCCTTATCCCGTTTTATTTGGGGTCGGCGCAACACGTTTTTTTCTTCCATTCTGTCCTGTCGCTCGTCACGCTATCACTAACTCCCTTTTCATTCATATCACTTCTCACACAATCCATCCATCTTTTTTTTGGCCTCCCTCTCCCTCTCCATCCATCCACATGTAAATTCATAACTCACTGATAATGAGTCACTATCATGTGTGAAACAATATCTACCATTAAAATTTTTATGGAGACTACTATTAAAACAAGTTGTTTTAACGTGTTTATAGGTACACAAAAGTTGCCTTTTTTGTAACAAAGTATATATTTTTTTTGTTAAAAAGATGTGCTTTGATTAACGTATAAACTCGAAGACAGCCAGACAAGAAATAACTATCTTGGTGCCTTACAAATATTATTTCCGTACGAGAATCGAACCTGCGATACACGGCGCAGCAGCCATTCGGTCCACCACTGTGCCAACCGTGCCGTCAAATGAAAATAAAATTTATAAATTGAAAACAAATATGACTGTAATAACAGGGCTTTGCTTCAATGTAAATTAGAAAAGTTAACCCTTCAGATACCGTCAATTAGAGACACAATAGTAAGACAATAGATGCGCGGCCACCGGTGGTCGCTTGGGCATTCATGAATTAAGATGAGAGTTTTTATTTTTACACTTATAGCTTTGGCTTGTTAACAAAATGTCAGAAGTCAGAACACTTGGAACTTTAAGAGAGCATTCAAAATACCCAATAATTTAAACGAAGTAAAAAATGCATTAACTTCCTCTCATAGTAGGTGTTCCACCGTTAATATGACGAGATTGGGTCACATCGTGACCGCACTAACAATGTTCTGTCAGACTAACAAAACCTCAATTTAATATGGAAATTGAACTGTGTAATAAAAATACTGTATTTGCTCCCTTTAAGCAAATCACTGTAACGGTCCATTGTATTTATGATACCTGTTTAAAAATCCGTAAGCCTCATTGAACAATCCAATTAAGCTTTAAAATACATTTTAATTTTATTGTGACAATCAATTTTTAAAAGGTACTCTTCAGTAAAATTGCGTCTTTTGTGATGTCCAAATTACTTCCTCAATAATACAAAAAATTTCGATGTTACTGCTAACATCCACTTTAGAGTGTTTGTATTGTAAATCAGTGTAACAGAAACGTTGACACGCCGGATTAAAGTCACTCGCACCATTAAACTTAGCTGGATACACGTTTAATAAAGACAGTAATCCCTTGTATACTGACAGTGTAATGTCTATCGATATTTTATTTTATCGAAACGGCTGGACATCTCTTTTATCACAATCTAAATGATCGAGATAAAAAAGACATTGTTGTTAAACTATTAGTTGCTTAATATCCCTGAGAAAAAAAAGAAAACAGTATCAATACATTTTCTGTTACTAAAATACCAGATCGGTCGTAAAAAATACCAGATAATTTCCCTCTTAATATACCTAGTTTTATATTTCTTTAATCAATATTACGTAATGAACAGAAAGTTATCGCGTAAATAATTAAATTATTGAAGGCATCCATGATGTGGAATGTTCTGAGTACTGTGGGTTAATGTCAGAGCTCGGAATCACTCAACTATCGTATCTGTACATAAATAAATTTAATTTTACAGTGCGTCGCCGGTTAATCGACTGACAGGGTTACGGACATCGAGTTTGTATCTATACAGCGCTGTTAATACTACCAAGTTTTAATTAAATTAAAGAGGTACCTACTTACAAAATATAATTTCGTCTATTAGTAGGTAGGTATTCCTAGTGTTTTGGAGAAATGAAACATTATTTTATTAAAAGACCTTTGAGTATACATGTGGATGGATAAAAAGGGAAAGAGTGCTCAAACAAAATATAGATGGATTGTGTAAAGAGGGGTATACAAGAAAAGGAAGTTAGTGATGTTGTGACGGGTGACAGGCCAGAATAGAAGAAAAAAAACTTATTGCGCTGACCCCAAATAACACGGGATACGGGAAGGAAGAATAATGAGTATAGTACTAGAGTAGAATACTAGTCTATTATCTATGTTACCCACTAAGATACAGCGCTGAAAACTAAATGCAGTCCTGGCCTAGCAACAAGAATTTAATTTTAATTCATGCATCAGAACAGAATGGAGCAACAATAAATAAAACCTTACACAAACATAATAGAACACTTGTAATGACATAAATCTACAGTATGTTTACTTTCTTTGTAGTATTATCAACTCTTAATAACAGTTTATATTGACATCTATGTTGCATATAGCAACTTATCAAAATAAAATACAAATTGCGGTATCAGAACTCTCCGTACGATTAGAACATACCTAATGCAAAAGTCTGCAATCAAATATTGCAATCAGGCAATTTACATTGAAGGTTTGCGGGAGTTTACACCATGATCCGCATACTTCTAAAAGTTCGTAAGCTTATCATCATAATAATATTATAGAGTAGATGTTACAGACACTAAAGGACATAGTTGCTTTACTGAACACTTGAACGATTGTCAGGAAATAGTAGAAAGATATTAGTAGATTATTAGTAGTAGGAAGATATTTGGTATTTAATTCGATGGTTTATTTCAACTATTTTAAAGTAATGGGAAGGGATGTAGAAAAACCCTAATTCCAAAGTAACTCTACCAACTCAGAGTGGTTTTATCAACTTTACATAAATACTCAGTGAGTTAATATGAACGTCATCAAAATATTGAGTGGCTGGTACGGTGCATGACGTCGGTACAAGCCAGTTCCCGTGGGGAGACACGATTTGGTTAGTTTGATTTACTCAATTATGCTGTAACTAGTGTAATAGTGACCTTTAACTTAAGTTAATAGATTGGTATTTAGGAAAGGTAAGGTCAACTATGTTGCTGATTGGCAGATTTTTTAAAAGTACCTAAATATGTAGCATATCTTAGTGCTCAAATTCGGTTTCTCTAAAATTACAGTCATCGATTTAAGGCCTTAGAGACTTTAGATTTTTCGGTCAGCCCTGCTGAAATGAAACTATTCCTAAGCTTGTCCAATTTCTAGAAGGTTAATTCTAATTCGGGTCGCTGTTATCTGATGAGAACATTCGTATAAAGCTATAAAACTGTCACTAGTACGCCTCGTATTCTAAATATTTCATCTCAGGCACAGACTATGAAATCTTAATAATATAACATTGTCTGGGGGACAGTAACTCAATCCTCCGCGACGTAGCGAGCTGGCCGACGTCACAAGTTCATAGCATGCCATTAGCAGCGCAGTGTCAGGTTTTCTTCCTGCCCGCACCGTGCGCTTGCGACGATCAACTAGATTGTCTAGAACACTTCACATACCTAGATCTAGTTGTGTAGAAAAAGTAATAATCCTTGCTGATAATTCTTTAGTATTGTTGTTCTGTTTTATGGGAATGAATGAACTTTCTGCATTTTGATCTTTCTGATTTTGTAATTGTGAGGGTTTGTATAATGTTTCTTACTCCAATACCGGATTTGGATGACATAAGGCACACGGACAGATCATGTTCTTCACCACTTAGGATAGGTAATTCACCCGGTACCTATAACAGCTAGCAACATTATAAATTCTGGTACTGCCGAAAATCATGCAGATATAGTGGTGCAGCAGTTTTAATTCATGAATCCCCAAGTGACCACCGGTGGCCGCGCATCTATTGTCTTACTATTGTGTCTCTAATTGACGGTATCTGAAGGGTTAAAATGTACGCGAAAAGTGGAATTGGCAAAAGCATTTTAAATATTATGAGAGTCCCTACTTCTCGTTTACGTTTGCCTAGCTGAGTATTTTTTCAGGCACACTGGCGGTAATATTTTTAAACGGATATTAAAGTTATGTCGCTTGGTAAAACCATAAACCACCGCCAAATCTATTTTCGATGCGAACCCGCGTAAACTGTTTGGACATTTCAACCTTAGTGTGATTGTAGCCTTGAATTGTGTCGGTAAACAAAGATTTTATGTTATTTGGTTCAGTCAAGGCGATAAGACGGTGCAGACTTGAGGTAAGACTATCTACACAGACATTGCTGTGCGGAAATTACATAATTGTGATTGCTCTACGTTCAGTCGCTGCAAATCAATCTCTTGAGTGTCTAAAGAAAAGTTATAAAAATAATCTACAGGAATCTTCACAAGACCATATTGTTCTGACTCTTGAGAATACGATTAATTTCAAATCACACTTTTTATCGGTGCTGAAGAGGGCGACCACCACACGCATGAGGGAGTGGCAAAGGGCAACTGAAGGAAGATAGGTGCGTTTTTAGACAGTGAAAATCTAACACGATAACAACGGGAGAAGTCATTGCATAATTTTTCTCTTAGAAAAAAAACTGGTAAAGCGCAAACCTATTCAATAAACCTGTAACTTTAAAGCCAAGTCCACCGATCTTTACAAATAATAATTACATTCATAATTACAAATTATACTCATATTAATTACGCAAATTGCATCGTAAAATGTTGCGTGGGTCCAAGCAATATGTATAATTTTGTAATGAATTTAATTAAACAAAATGCTATCCTACAGTGCGCAGGATGTCGTAGTAAGGATCGGGGTGCCATTTTAAGCCGGATGGACGACGTATTAATTTTTAATAATCACTGCAAAAAAATTCTCATGTTCCCTTCACACTATCGTAAGTAGATATGAACTAGTTTTTATAATCAAGGTGTTTAATAAAAAAGTAAGTGGATAAAAATGAAATAAAATACTCGTAATTTGAATCCAAGAACTTGGAAAAACTACTAAATAAACATGAAGCAGCATAGAAAAAATATAGAAAGATTATTTTTAATAATAAAGTTTAATCGATATTGTCTTTCAACAACCGATTAAAAACAAAATTTTGTAATAAATTGTGGATAACGCTATTAGTAGTATAGATAGTTATAAAATAAAATAAAATAGCATCTAGAAGTTCGAAAATCTATTTGCATTTCTTTACCACCACAAAAACGAAACAATCAAAGATCACATTGGGTGGTAGATAATCATCTGACTATTAATTTTTTTCAAACTCATTTACACTCTCCAACTCTAATCATTTGTTTTTACTAACAGCAATTATTCAATACTGGTTACTCTAGTCCGACTCGGTCTCTATATCAGGGCAGATTAAAATCAGAGTTTCTACCGCGCTCCGTAACGAAAACCTTGTTTAACCAAAGACAGATAAAATCGGCGAACACCAAAGTAACATGTCTAGAGGATGTAACGTTAATGTATTAAGAGGCACGTCATAGCCGCCGGCAGATTATCTAACATCAATTACAGGTGGGGCAAACTGAATCGAACAGGCCTATAGCTTAGTGATTTGAACGAAATTCATAAGTTTCTCCACCCAAATGGTAAAGAAACATAAAATTCAAACAGCGAAAATTGTATTCATGAAGATTTTTTTACCAAATGTTCATGAATTTTTCATAAAGTGAGCTTCCATATAATGGAGCACTTTTGTAAAAAAATTGATTGTACACATCTGTCACTGCACCCGAGGCACGAGAAGTCCATCACACATGTCAGTAATCCATCAATTGGTTAAATTCAGAACATCCGACTGTTCTGTGAAAAATCTAAAAGCACTGCTAGATAGCTTTACAAACAGCTTGGAAAACAACATTGGCTACTAACTGCAATATACGGCAAAATCAGTTTTTAAATAAATTAAATTCCGAACCGTAGCAAGTACAATCTAGTTTATTCAAACCCTACCAGGTACTCCCATCGTCCATGTTCATTCATATACATAGAGCACGGTCTAACTGTGCACTGCTATCGTCGGATTCATCTCCTCGGGTAGTTCACAAGTCCGCGATCTGGCTGCTGGCTATGCAAATACTCTCGACCACCGTATTGGTTCATTCCCTCTAAAATCTGATTGTGATCTTTATTGCCATGTGTAAGGGTTCCGTGTTGTTATATTTCACCTTATCTAAATATTTCCACTATTAATAATTTTACATAATTAATTTTTACTTCCTCATTGATATTGCACACTGCAATTTCGTTAAGATTATTTAGTGAAACATATTTAGGTTTAATGTTTCGAGTTAAGATATTTCTAGCCGGACATTTAAGCAATTAGGCGTATCTCAGCAATTGAGATAATCTGTGCAATTTGTTCTGCGCCCACGATTTAGTTGTAACTGTAGAAATACCTATTTACGTAAAGTCCGCGAAAACGGAGGGATTATTAAGAGGAATTATAAAACCGCTATTGTAAAGTCGCTTTGCCTGTCAGTGTATAATGATTCTTAGGCTGAATAACCTGTTATCGTGCACGTGGGGCGCATCACCGTGCAAACAGAGCACAGCGCCGCGCGCCCGCGCCGGCGCACGGTGCGGCATGCCGGTCCGACCCGGTGCGGACACGACACATGCTTAGGGCTGCCATATGACTTGATTTCAGGCATCTGTTGTTAGATGTATCGTAGACTATGCCTGTCGAAGTTTTGACGACATTCATCATTCCTAACTTATGCATTAATTCATACGTCTACGTCATCATCGTTATGATTTGTCATGTATATGTAAATTGACAAATCGTCATGTTTTGAGTACTAGTACTCAAAACAGTCAACGCTACAAGATGTTTACCAGTATTTAGATGATCATAATTAAGTATAGTTAAGTAGGTATATAATTTTTTTTAAGTAAATTTTTCGGCGATGCAACAGACGATGTAAACCTTATGTCCTTATGTCTTTTGATAAAGGTCCTGTTGACCGAAAATATGTATACCATACTGTCTGTCTGTCTGTCATTTATCAGGAAAAAAAGTCCTTACATAAGAGTTTTAGAAAACCCAAGTTAATGTTGGTATACTCTACCGTCCGTCCGACAATGTACTAGCACGAGAACACGACAGTATAAAGAAACAGTGACACTTGTGCAAATTCACGCTTCCGATATAAAGGTGATGACATGTGAACCCCTTTGTCTGCCCCGCGAGACAATCAAGTTAATTACACAGTCTAACGGTAACGAGTCAATATGGGAATGTTTGGGAACTGACAGTAATACATGATTGATATTGACAGCTGAGAATACGATACATTAACAGACAATGACACACGTACTTATACCATTTATGCTTGTACACACTGTAACGAATAAATCACATTCTGAAACTTTGCTACACAAATAGGAAAACCCAATTTTCGTAACAAAAACGTTATTGTGATGTAAGAATGGAATGGAAGTAATAAATCAACATGAATAGTGACAGACAAGGGTATTAAAAGAAAACATACACAAGCAATCTATCAGGAACCTATCGACGCTGAATGTGATGAAGGAAATATGTTAGCAAACATACTGGAAATGTTATAAAAGGATTACGAAATGCATTTCGGAAAAAGATACTCATATTTATTATCTTCATTTCTGTATAGCCCAGAATTTCAACAGATGGTTAATCGTAGAAATAATGATAACATTTGTCATGTTAGTATAATTCCAAAAAATAATCCTGCAGCTGATCCTTTCAATAAAATCTATATTTTACTAAGTCATATTCTCAATATACACAGCAAGTTCACTTTTATTTTGATTGGCTATTTATCAACCTCATACTTTTTTCCAAAAATGCATTTTTTTTGGCTTATCTTACTAATGACCCCTTTTCTAACTATATCATTTTTTGCATAATCATCCCATCACCATCGTTACTATCATGGGTTATTCTATGTCGGAAAAACACGACCAACCACTTCAGCACAAGCCTAAGTAGTAAATAGACAGGCAAATTGATAGGAACTAACGATGAAATGTAATGAAAGGGTTGTTATATTCACATTTGCAAAGTACCGTAAATCTCCTATACCGCTCGATAAATTACTGAACGACTGCAAAAGCTCTCAAGTAGTCATCGCTAGAAATATCAGGTACGAGGATAAAATTGGTACTCACCAAGATAATGTCACCTTTAACAATAAAAAAATTACGATTCACAAAAAAAAACACACTTTAAATAATCTTCCTCAACGCAAAACGTGGCTACGAAATCTTCGAAACTTTCGCGCCGTTCGTCAAAAAAACTTTTCAACAGTTTTCTTAATTACAAGTTTTTCTTTATGACACGAGGACTGCGCTTGCGTCGTTCCTACTGACTCCGGCACCGGCTTTCGACTGTTTGAAAAAGGGCTCCACAAGAACTCACTGATTACTTTACTCGAGTGGAAAGTAAAAATGTTGCGAGTAAAAGTTACAATAATTACATGACAGTGTAAAACTGCACTTTGCTGGCGATAATGTCGTTCTACGGATGTATGAAATGGCTAGTGTGAGTTCCAATGGTGGCTATGAGATTTAATGCGTGTAGTTAAATTGTGTTGAACTTCACCGCTTCTAAATGGAATATCTTCCTACTAATGGTTAGAACGTATGTTTGGGTTAGAACGTATATTTGGATGATGGTTAATCAAATAATCATACATCTTGAAACAGCTGATTGGATTACAATGATTCAAGGGACACAGGGTAGGCTATTTCCTGGATTAGGACATTATTATCTTCTTTTCATATCCGTAGCAATTACATTCCTTTGAAATCAATGTTTTGCCCTTGGGATAATTACTGACTATTACTCAGGTGTAGGTGCCAAAAGACGACTCATAGCGTAGAATATATCACGTATAGGTAAGTTAAAAAAAAGACAATGTTAACGCATTTTCACAAGTTCAATGTAACTAGAATTTATAATAAAAGAGAATGGGAGTTTTATAGATCAGTAATGCAGCATTAATCTAGATTCGCTCGAGCGCTGTTAGTGTTAGGAAATGCAAAAAAAAATATAATAACGAGTTTGTATTTTTGGCCAGGCAGATGCGTAGGTTTAAAATAACACCAATATGCCACACCATCGCTAATTAGATTATTAACACTAACTGGGTCCGTGAAGCCATCTGAGAGGGTTTAGAAGTTTTATTTTTTATGGTGTCTACAAAATATCATGTGTTTTTCCCCAAATATCTGCCAAATATGATCAGCATCGGTTCAGTAATTAAACAGAAGAAATATACAAAAAATTTGGGAACACATACCATATATCTAAAACAAGAAAATGGTAAGGACTAGTATGAAAATAAAAGCGTAGACAATTTGAAAACTTCAATAGTCAATTTGTCAACATCAGGAAACGGACTCCGTGAGAATCAACAGGAAAATACGAATAAAAATTAATTCAATAACATCGTAATAGCGAATCGTTATTTCTAAGCAATCTGAAGTGATTTATTATGGGCAATTTAAAAAGTAGGAGGAGTTTCTCGTCAAAAATCGCTTGATGTTCCCCCGGGTCCGACCGCTGGCATTTACTCATTCGCCACGGCACATCCTAGATGGGAACTATCATACATTATATTTATACTATCTAAACTATCCATAGAACTATATAAAATTGCACACTGTGCGAATTACTAATTATTATGTTCAACGTCTGATAGTTTCATAAAACTTTCGGAAAAAACTTTTCTTTGATGTTTTATTTTGTTATATCATAAAGTTTATTTTATAATATCACGTCATATGTAGATAGTTTTGGAATATATAAACAAACTACATACAAATACATTCTACAAAAAATCATAATTATTTAATACCGACTTCCGTAATTAATGTTATTGTACTTTTTATAAAGAGGTCTAGAAAGTTTTTTTTTTGGTAAAATAGTTTTTATTTTACCTACTCGTTTTTGGTACCCCACGGTTAAACTGTAATAGTGTACAATTTTATGGTAAGGTACCCATAGAACATTGGTAACTTATTAAACCATTTATAGCCAGAGTGCATCTCATGATTATTCCAACAAGCCAAAATACGGCATTGTTTTGTTATATAGTTCCCACGCCTACCTTCCGGCTTCATCATCAGATCGTTTGTACCTACAGAGCACCTCTGATATCGATTCTAATAAGCCCAAACATGGCTAGGATACATTGTTTTATTACGGTATTCCCATGTCTACCTTCCAGCTTCATCGTCAGATCTGTTCGATTCACAAAACAGAAAATTGTTCTGTGGTTCGCTTGTTACCTCTAACAAGAGTGCATGTAATTACAATTCTAATAAATCAAAACACGGCCTACCGTTTTCATCAGAACTATCTATTTTAATCGAGATATCCGTGTCTGTGTATTCCGTTGACCATCCATCATCTGTCAGACCCACTTCATCCAAAAATACCAAAACCGGTTTAAATATAAATAATTAGGTATATTCTTTGAAATAAAAAAGATTTTTCCACATAGTTTCATAAATGACAGTTGTCTGAGGTAACAAATTTAACAAATACTTTTTTTTTTAAATCAGCTGATTAAAAATAAAATAAAGCCCATAATCCAAAAACAGAAAATCCTATCTATACTATTGATTTACAAAGCAAAGCAAACACAATGTTTACAAGTAACACTTACGTTTGTTCCTTCCTACTATGATGATTACAGTGTAGGCCCTACTCAATGAAAAACAAAGAAAAACACCATTCGCACGCAACGGGTTGAAATTACCGGCAAACATAACATGTGGGTCACGAAAAACAATTACTTAGTATCCTCTAGCTTTGTAGACCTCACTGCGTGAAGATAATAGACCAACGCACAGCCGTGCTAGACCTTAGAGATGGTTGCTATCGATAGAATAGAAATAGGCTGATGGATAAATATCGAATCTAGATTGGAATTGTTTAGTAATTTAGCAAAACGTTTCCTAGTAGTAATCAAATACATAATATATGGTTTAGATAGGAAAAAAGACAAAATCAAAGTCTACTAATGGCAGCATGGTGATGCAGGTATCATAAGTATAAATATTGCGGTCGGTTTATTATAAATAACCAATGAATCAACCCATTCACATGCACAACTTGAGACATCCATTACAAAACTGGTAGAAGTCATGTAGTATTTAATTACATCACTTATAAAGTTCTTTGTGAAGCGATTATTTATGTATTATTCTGCACTAACTACGGGCGTACTCAGTCTCGGATTTATCGATACATCCGCAAAGCTTGGCTGGACGGGACCACACATAGTGGCCCGACTATTACCCAGCCCACCCCCGTACTGCCACGGTTCTATAATCTCTATTACTTTCTTATTAAGATATTAACTACCGCTCGCCAAACGCTGTATTGATGGCAGAGCCTTGCCGACCAATCGACTCGACGTTACTTGCTTTATAATTATGATTTGAATCCAATGTACCTTCTGGTTCATTTGCAAGGACTACACGGTATGAGGCACCATATTTATTTTATAGCTCGCATATCTAACGATACTCTCTTGACTCACGTAGTAGTTTTCTATCTAACGTATATTTGAGATACTGCATTGAATTGCCCATTAAAAGTGTTATTAATTCCAATAATATCGCTGGGAACATTTAGAAAATTGAAATAAATTCTAAAGATGTCGACGACAAAATGACAATAAATTAAAAATCTATATGCAACGGTAATGGATTCCCGATATGATGCACTTTCGATCCACTTTGGTAACTTCACATAAATCATGTGGATTCAATAAATTCCTGATTATCTAGTCATGACGAAACACGTGACTTACTGCCGCATGCTTCAACAAAATAATAACGAATTAGTGAAGGCTTTCCTAACCAACTGATTAGCCTGATTCTGTAGCAATACTGTCGCCCAAAGAATCGCCAAACTTAAGTGACAGTGGGTATGGCACTCTGCTCGCAGTACAGGTGGTCGATGGGGCCAAAAGGTTCTGGAGTGGCAATCGTGTACCGAAAACGAAAAGTTGAAAAGGTCGCGGGAATCCGAAGGATGCGAGACGCACAGGACCGGCTGTTATGGCGACACTTGTGCATCAGTGGACGTCTTTCGGCTGAAATTATGATGATGCCCAACAAACGGACAAGCCGAACCAATAATTGTGATAGTAATCTGGATACTGGCCCTGCGGGTTTTTTTGTTATTTCTGGGTTTTTGTTTAACTTTGATCTTTGATGGTAACAAATAACAATGGATAAAAATATTTCTTTCAAAATTAGCATGAGCCCAAGGACTCCAGAGACCGGTATAGTAAAAGATAAATAAAAATTCTGTGTCAAAAATAGGTATTGTTGTGATTGAATAGCTGTATAGTCAATAGCTCAACTTTTCCATAACATTCTGACTCTGTGACAAACTTTTACAATAACCATAAAGCTCAACATAATTTTAAATAGAGAATGATCCAAGCGTGATCTTTCGTCGCGTCCGCGTCGCCCGGCGGGATGCGCTTGCGTCTGTTGCTAGCGATAAATCTAATGATAATAATCGAATGCAGTAGACGAGCCCGCCGCGCAGCCTCCATCGATTTATAATAATTAACAATCATGGGAATAACGTGAGGCGTGCAATACACGCGTTTACCGTAGAAAATACAACAGATTTATGGAGCACTAAATATTTGAAGGGTGGTGAACTCTTAGGCATTGGTTACTCTGTAGAACTTAATATTATAAAGATAAAAATGAAATTTTGTTAGTGCGTATGTGTAACGTACATTCACACAATGGTAGTTACTTCTTCACGCTCGAACGGCGGAGTGGATTTGGATTAAATTTGCCACACGGGTAGATCATGGCCTGAAATGGCACATAGGATGCTTTTTATCCTAGGAGTACCTACGTTATGCGGGCAAAGCCGCTAGCAACAGCTAGTTATCAATATTCCAGTAATATTCTGGGTAACGCTAAGCGAAAAGCGTCATAAAAGCCGTTAATTATCATTAGCCATCGGTTCATGAAATGTAATCTTGTCGTGTTCAAACGAGCTTAGTAAACTCGTCTGGATTACCTATCTTGACTCTACAAAGTAGCTTCGTAGAGAAGACGACTAATTTAATAAGCATGCTCAGTATAATCCCTAACAGATAGTGCAGGATCCTTAATAGTTTCCTTGATTACAGAGATGTGAACAAGGTAATATCCGTAAGATTGTATCTGATCAATTTCTGATCTGCAGCCGTTGTGACGTCAGAATCAAAGCATCCCAAAGAAAAAGAAGACCAAACACCATCATCGACATCAGAATCAATAATGAGTCGTCTATAATGCAACATCTCAATCGCGATCGGTCGGTTTATGATCGCATGCCACGTTGGAGTAATGACCGCGCTTACTCTTACTCGCAAGCCTGCAGATCTGTTTAGTGACGTAATAAGTATCTATGTGCAATCGTGCATACTTGCTTATTATTTTTAATTTAGCTGTACCGTGTGGTTTTACCCGCGTCTTTAGATACTGCTCTTGTACTATTGGTCGCAGCCTAATGATATAGCCTTCCTCGATAAATGGGCTATCAAATACTGAAAGAATTTTTCAGTTCAAACCAGAAGTTTCTAAGACTAGACCGTTAATAGTCTTCATCTTTATAACGTTAGCATTCATATGTAGATAGATCTGATTTTTTTTTATCTTCGTCTTTCTTTACCTTATAGGTACTTAACATCGAAGAGAGACATAATGTATCTACTTTTTAAGAGCATGAGCCTTGTCATCAAGCTTCAGCCTTGATTAGGTTGTTGTTGTTGTTGTTGTGAAATTGTCACCTATTCTCCTTAATCGTGATTTTGATTTGACAAGTACCTTTGGTTAGAATTGAATTGCTGGATATGCAATAGGCAAATTGGCTTTCTACTTGGGAAACCGATGACCTGGTGAGAGCTGTGGGAGCCCGATAGATGGGAGACGCACAAGACCGGTCGTTGTGGCTTCCAGCAGTGGTGGTCTTTCGGCTAAAATGATGATGATAGTGCTAATTGATGCTCTTTTTTATTACGACATTTATGTTCAGATACTGTGAATTCCCTTATTAACTATAGGAATTGATCGCAAGACCAAAAGTGAGAGAACAATAATCAAAGTGCCTACTAATTTACTCTGCAAGAACCGGAAAATCACCGTAGAACATCCTTCTTTAGTACCTGTTCATAATGAAACGCGTATCAGCGGATCCTTTTACACGGATAGACGACACTATTAAGGCCAGGTCACTGCTCCCGGCGGCTCTCGGTCTAAAAAGGCCAGTTTGACCCCTCGTTATCACGTGTTGCGTTGACAAATGGGTTACGCCTCGCTGGGCGAACTAAACCCTCAGGTAGGAATTCATTAGCACCTTAATTAATTGAAAGGCGGACCTGTACCCTCCTTAATAACCCACGGCTTCTTTGAACACCTATTTCTTCTACTTTAGTACTATTGTCTTTTTCATTTTGTTGTGATTGTTGTCTATGGATGTTTTCATTTGCTTTTTTTTCTGTAACGGGATTATTGGACTTTATGGTATAGCCCAAGGCCCAATTACCTACACAGTTATTTTGTATTGTTTCCTTGGGTTAGATAAATAATTATAAGGTGTACCGCCAGAGTTTATTATGACGTTATCCGTAATTAATTGATATTATGTGCGCGTCCCTACCTAAAGCTAGGGGCCAAAAAGCAGCTTGAAGAAAATTGGAATTATGAGCGCGTTCCTACCTATAAACTCGTGCTTGACTGCGATCTCACTTGATGGTACCCCTACTTACCTACCTGACTGAATGAGACGAACCTAGATTATTGATTGTAAATTAATTAGATATTGTTGTCATTAGATATTGTTGTTGTTAGATATTGTTATTGCCAACACAAGGTTAGGTAACTGTTAAATAACAAAATATATAATTACTTACCTACATACTCATGGCCGTAAGTCCCCTCTTAGAGGAGTGGCTGGGGAGGCATCACGGCGTCGTCACCTTCCGCATGTCGCAGGTCCTCACCGGACATGGTAAGTCTACGATAATCACGGGCTTGTAGACGACAAGCAATAGGACGCCGTCCGTCCGGTAATCGACCGGACCAAGCCGTCAGCAGCACGTAGATCACTCCTTAAATAGATGTCAGTAAACCTTAAAGGCCCAGTAGGGTCGATGCCCACTAGGTCCGCGAATTTTCTGAAAAGGAAACCCAATTAAAGAATACAGGTGTGGTTTTAAACAATAAAAATCTGATCCGCCCTCTCACTTCACCCAGAACAGAAGAAGTCATTGGATGATTTTCCACCTTAAAAAAATATACCTACTTAAGTACATACTATATTAGTAATTAACTTATAGTCAATAAGTGGTTGAGCAGACCACCTGCAGTGGAGTCATCAATTTCACACATGTATTATCATTGGACCAGTTAGAGGATGGCAGCTTTTTCGTTACCCACATTTATATATCTATCTATCGTTAGCTAAGATAATATGGGGATATTTGTTATGTTCCACCTCGAATTAATAGTTACATGGACTAACAGCTGATTTGTAACAAGCTTTTTGCAATCCTACTAGTGCCATCTATGTGACTTTAATGAAAACTATTTGAGAACACCATCTGGCGTTCAATAGCGACACTAACTTTTTAGTACGCAGGGCCTTATCGCACGATAGTTTATTTTAATGATAATAGATGGCAGTTTTCGTCAAGAGTTAATGCGCAATCGACAATAGAACTTTCAATAAGTACATTTTTTTCTATCCAAAAAATATCTGAGGTCGAAGATTCTTCGAAAAAAGATCGCCTTATAATACCAGTATGCCACGGATGCCACCGAATTCAAGTGTTATGGAAAACCAGATAGGATAGTTTGCAACTAGGTACCTATGGGAAATCGAGGACTCCATGAACTTATGCTCAGTTTATTTTGTTTCGCCAGGCCAAGACTTTTACAGAACCGGTCAATGTATTGACATAGAGGGCAGGGGAAGTCTTTGTATTACAGTGGGTACCTACCTGTACAATAGAAACGACATCCACATGAAATAAGGATCTCTTTCACTTCCCTTTCTAGCCCATCAGGTATGCGGGGTCCCCCACCAACCGTGTTCCCACGTTGTCGTCGTGGTGGGGCTTGCGTGTCTCAATGACCTTGAGGGCTATGCCGGTAGAGCTACTCATGCCGGAAGGTCTCAAGCGAGAGACCAGACCAAGAGGAACACACGGCGGAGTCCAGTCGGACCGCCCGGAGGGTGCGCTGTCCAGGAGCGCTGGCACCAACAGCTGTCGGCGCCTTCTCGACAGCGAGCTCGGTTCGCCTCGGGTACGTGTCTGTTTATCAGACACGAGCACGATGGCGAACGTGTATTGGGGACCCCACCCCATTGCCAAAAAGGCAAAGCTGTGATTCAGCCCATCATGGACGCGACTCAGAAAAAGACACTACCCCAGGAGGGTACCGCCTGCCCCGCAGGTGGAGAATCCCTCACCAAGCAGAGCTTGGTCTGCCCCTCGTATTCTGGGGGGGGCAAAGAGCGCGCCAGATCCGCAATGGATCTGTTTCCGTCCTTCATGGATGCAAGGAGCCAGGGTGGCTCACGGACCGGCAGCGCGGAGTCCCTGGGACCAGTTCCCAGCACGTCCGCGATGCCGGTGGAGGGGGGCCGTAGTTTCGGCCTCAGAGAGGTGAGTGAAGACGCGGCGTCGGACTCTGATGCCGCGTCCTCACATATCTCCGATGTTATGGAGGTGGAGGCGTCCACCCCCAATAACAAGAGGAAGTTGGACTTCCTTCGCTCCGTGTCGGACGACGAGGCGGTATTTGCCCGCAAGGTCTCGACCTCGGGGCGGGGTACCGCCCGTAAGACGGGCAAAGGTAGAGGGCTCCCCGCCGAGAGCGCCAGCGAGGGACGCAAGGCCAGCCTCATGCCGCCGGAGATTCCTAACGAGCTGCCAGAAGGAATGGAGGAGGCTATGGCCAAGTTCAGGGAGGTCGTGGCAGCCGCCATCATGAGCGTAGCCAACAAAAGGGAGAGGGTGGCGAAAAAGCGCTCCATCGAGATGGCCAATGCCACGATTGGGGGGGCTCTGGGGTTCGTGTTCGAGCCCTACGAGCGGACCCTCAAGGGAAGGATTGGCCGGCTCGAGGCCCTGGCCGGTCTCCAAGGCGTTGGTGCCGAGGAGGGGCCGGAAGGGCTGGGCACCCGAGAGCAGGGTCGATCCCAGCCCTTGCCCCGGACGGAGAGCGAGGTGCTGTCCTTGCTGCGGCAGGAGCTGGCTGCTTCTAGGGAGCAGCAGCTGCAGCAGCAGGAACAGTTCCAGGAACAGATCCGGCGCCAGCTTTCCGTCCTGGAGGGCATCGTCTTGCGCCCCCCTCTCGCGGCCTCCGGCCAGAAGAAGGCAGTATCCTATGCCGCTGCCGCCGCAACCAATGCAGCTGCGCCGAAGGCAGGCCCGTCAGGGAAAGAAGGGCGCGGGGCCGCGGCGCCGGAAGCGGCGAGGCTAGCCCCGGCGACAAGGCAGCAGCAGCAGCAGCGGCAGGGGAAGCCTGCCGCTCCCCCGAAGGGCAAGTTGGCGGCTGCCAACAAACCGGCGGGGCCTCCTCCTGCCGCGGCGGCGACTAAGTCGCGCCTGCCGCCTCCTCTGCCCGAAGACTCCTCGGCTGGCGCCGAGTGGACGGTCGTCGGCGCCAAAGAGAAGGCGAGCAAGGCGGCTAGGGCGGCCAGAAAGCGCAAGCGGCGACAAGAGCGCAAGAAGCGGGCCATGGCTGCCAGACTCCGCGCCCCGACTTCCGCAGCTGTAGTGATCACACTACAGCCAGCTGCGGAAAAGAGGGGCGTGGACTATGACATAGTCATGGCCAAGGCGAAGCAGGCGGTGGTGGGCCACCTCGACGAGTTCGGAGCCCCCGGGGGCTTCCGAATAAGGCAGACCGCAACCGGGGCACGCATTTTGGAGGTCCCTGGGGCAGAGAGCGGAGAACTCGCCGACGCTCTGGCCGAGAGGATTAGGGCGTCCCTGGACGTCGAGGAGGCCCGAGTGTCCAGACCCACCAAGAGCATAGACATGCGCATCATGGGTCTGGACGACTCTGTCAGGGTGGAAGAAGTGGTGGCCGCCATCGTCAGGGCGGGAGGGTGCACGACCGATCAGGTTCGGGCGGGCACCATCCGCGCTGACAGCACGGGCATGCGAGCTGTCACAGTGAGCTGCCCCGTGTCGGTGGCCAAGGCCATCACGGCCGAAGGCCGAAGGCTGTTGGTGGGCTGGGTTTCAGCCCAAGTCAAGATGTTGGAACCCAGACCTCTGCGGTGCTACCGATGTCACGTCGGGCACCACGTGGGCGCCTATTGCGCCGCAGAGGTGGATCGCAGTGACCGCTGCCACCAGTGCGGACAGCCCGGACACAAGGCCGTCGAATGCCGTGCATTGCCGCACTGCTACGCATGTGCGGCGGCCGGCAAGCCGGCCAACCACCGGGCTGGGGGTAGGTCCTGCGACCCTCCCACCAAGGCCAAGGGCAAGGTCAGGAGGGGCATCCACCCTGACGTCCTCGCCGCCGCAGCCACTACCCTGGCTGCTGCCGCCATCGCCGCCGCTCCCGCCGCGGCAGGACCCTCGCAAAGGGCTCAGGAGGAGACGGTAATGGAATACCAATAACCACGCCATTACGTCTCCTCCAGGCGAACATCAACCACTGCGCCGCCGCTCAGGATCTGTTGCTCCAGAGCATGGCGCAGTGGTCGATCAATATCGCCGTCGTCGCCGAGCCGTACTTTGTCCAACCCCGTGGAGACTGGGTTCAGGACTTAGACGGCTCGGTGACGTTAATTTCGTCGGCCGCCGCCGGTACTCCACCCCCCGAGTCCGTCACGAGGGGGCGGGGTTGCGTGGCAGCACGGTTCGGGGACATCGCCGTGGTAGGCGTCTACCTGCCCCCGAACAGATCTCTCGACGTTTTCCAAGTCTCCCTGATGGAGCTAAATTCCGTCGTCGCTGGGTTCGGTTCCCTCCCCATGGTCGTTTGCGGGGACTTCAACGCCTGGAATACGGCTTGGGGTTCTCGGCACACGAACCGACGGGGTCGGATGGTGGAGGACTGGGCCTTGGAGCTGGGCCTGGTTGTCCTGAACCGGGGCTCTATCCCCACGCTGGTGCGGATGCGGGGTACATCAGTGGTGGACATCTCGTTCGCCAGCCCCGCTCTGTCGCCGCGTGTCGTCGACTGGCGCGTTATGGAGGAGGTGGAGACGTACTCCGACCACCGGTACATCCGGTTGGACGTCTCCGCCGAAACCTCGGCCGCGCCGGTCCGACAGAGCCCTTGTGGTCCGCGGTGGGCGCTTAAGCAGATGGACCGGGAGCTCCTCCTGGAAGCCGCGACGGTACAGGCCTGGGTGCAAGCACCGGACAGGCCTGTCGACATCGACGTCGAGGCGGAGTGGTTCCAGGAGGCCATGTCGCAAATCTGCGACGCGGCAATGCCCCGAGTCCCTCCAGGTCGTGCTAAGCGCCGCGTGTACTGGTGGTCGCCGGAGATCGGCGCACTGCGCAACGCGTGCAACCACGCGCGCCGCCGGTACGACAGACACTGCAGGCGCCGCAACCGCCAGCCGGATGCGGAGGTCAGAGAGGCGGAGCTGTATGAGGGGTACAGAGAGGCAAAGCGCACCCTCCGAACGGAGATAAGGCGGGCCAAACTCGAGGCCCGCAACGTGTGGCTGGGGTCTCTGAACGCGGATCCGTGGGGGCGCCCGTACAAATTGGTACGGGACAAGCTACGCCCCTGGGCTCCGCCGCTGACTCAGAGTCTCCGGCCCCAGCTCGTGGAGGGTGTGGTAACCACTCTGTTCCCTGCGCGAGGGGAACACTCCCCCCCGCCCATGGCTCCGCCCCCGCCAGCAGTGTCTGACGCGGACCACAACAGCGACGACGACGACAACGCTCCAGAGGTGACCGAGGTAGAGGTGAGAGTGGCGGTGCGAAGGCTGAGTGCCAAGAACACCGCCCCAGGACCCGACGGCTTGCCAGGGAAAGACTGGGTCCTGGCCATGGAGGCTCTAGGGCCTCGGCTAAGAGGGCTCTTCAGCGCATGTATGGAGAGGGGCCAGTTTCCACTTCGCTGGAAGACGGGGAAACTGGTCCTCATCGCGAAGCCAGGGCGCCCTGCGGACTCTCCGTCCGCGTACCGGCCCATTGTGCTGCTCGACGAGGTGGGCAAGCTCTTTGAAAGAGTCATTGCAAACCGCCTCGTCGCGCGGCTAACACGGGTGGGGCCGGACTTGTCGGACGGACAGTTCGGTTTTCGCAGGGCGCGCTCTACGGTGGACGCCATCATGCGCGTGCGAGCCCTCACGACAGGGGTTGCGGTGTCCCGGGGCAGGAGCGTCGTGGCAGTGTCCTTGGACATTGCCAACGCGTTCAACTCCCTGCCCTGGAGTACGATCCGGAGGGCACTCCGGTACCACCGGGTGCCCGAATACCTCTGTCGAGTGGTCGAGGCTTACCTGTCGGACAGGTCCATCATCTACCCCGGTCACCAGGGAGAGTGGAAACGTCGAGAGATGTCGTGCGGTGTTCCGCAGGGGTCGGTTCTAGGCCCACCCTTGTGGAACATCGGCTACGACTACGTGCTGCGCGGCGACCTCCCTGACGGGGTCAGCGTGGTCTGCTACGCAGACGACACGCTGGTTCTAGCGCAGGGAGAGTCGCACCAGGCGGCGGTCGCTCTAGCGACACGCGGGGTTGCGATAGTCGTTGGTAGGATCCAGGAGTTGGGACTCGAGGTGGCGCTGCACAAATCCGAGGCCATGTTTTTCCACGGCCCTCGGAATGCGCCACCATCAGACTCCCAACTTACGGTAGGAGGAGTTCGCATCGGCGTCGGGTCGACGATGAAGTACCTGGGACTCGTTCTCGACAGCCGATGGAATTTCGGAGAACACTTCCGACGTTTGGCTCCCAAACTCAACCGGGCCGGGGCTGCTCTCAAGCGACTCCTGCCCAACCTTGGGGGTCCAGACGCCTCCTGCCGGAGGCTCTACGCGGGGATCGTTCGGTCCATGGCCCTCTACGGGGCGCCGGTGTGGGCGCCGTCGCTGGCAAAGCGACCGGCGTCCATACTGAACGCCTGCCAGAGGGTCATGGCAATACGGATGGTGCGGGGTTACCGCACGATCTCCCGCGAAGCGGCGAGCCTCCTGGCTGGCCTACCACCGTGGGATCTGGAGGCAACAGTCCTTGCACACATGCACGATAAGCGCGTGGAGATGCAACGCCGGGGTGAAAGTCCACTACCGCGACAGGTGGAGGTATGGCGGACAGAGCTCCGGCGGGATCTCACGGTGAAATGGCGTCAGCGACTATCGCAACCCAGTGCTGGGCACGCCACAATTATGGCGGTAAGTCCCCTCTTTGAGGCGTGGCTGGAAAGACCTCACGGCGTCCTTACCTTCCGCATGACGCAGGTCCTCACCGGACATGGCAAGTTCGGGAGGTTCCTGCATCGGATTCGAGCGGAAGAGACGCCCGGGTGCCGCCACTGTGCGGAACGCCCGGAGGACACGGTGGAGCACACAGTTGAGGTGTGCCCTGCTTGGGCGGAGCAACGCCGTGCCCTCGTGGGGGCGATCGGCGGCGGAGACCTCTCGCGCCGGGCCTTGGCCATGGTCCGGAGCGAGGAGGAGTGGCAGGCGGTCGCCTCCTTCTGCGAAGCAGTAATGCTAGCAAAGGAGGAGGCAGACCGCATCAGGCAACGGCGCCCCCGCCGCCGCCGCCGGGATTCTGATCCCGATTTCCAGCCACCGTAGACGCGGGCTCGCGGACGGTGAGCCATGGGTAGCTCGCTGTCCGATCGTCCGGTAACTGTCCGGACCGAGCCAAGGCGTCGACGGCGCGCACTGTTCCCGCGCGCCTCAAGGAGTTGTCAGCAACAGGAGGGGCCCATCTGGGTCGAAGCCTACCGGGGTCGGGGTTATCCGAAAGGAAACTAGAGCCCCGGTATGAAGGCTAGAAGGAACGGCGCGGGGTTTTTAGTCAGTAAGACTCTGACACTGTCTCCCGCTCCACCCAAGAGCGGGTTTCGTCAATGATGATTTTCCCCGTCGACAGAAAAAAAAAAAAAAAAAAAAAAAGGTATGCGGGGTCGGCTCTCTTCGTTTGTCTTCGCCAGGCGAAGATCTACCTACTAGGTAGTCAGTACATCAAAGTCTGCTAATTAGAGTTGCCAAGAGTCCCGAATTGCGTGGAGCAGGGAATTCAGGGTTCTGGTCCGAAATTAGACACCTTTGACCTGGCAGCAGTAGTGTTACTTAGTTAAACAGTCAAAATAGTTAGTTGGACACTCTAAGTTGGCGTTCCGAACAATTGAACATAGATTACTGCACAAAAGAATTACTGCACAGTCCAATGTTTACGACGGTCATTCAAGAGGTACCTATTTATCCCCCCTACCTAGAATCAAAATATTGTCATAGTGTCAAACATGTAGATACTTATCTAACTGGTCTAACTAAATACACTGAAGGTACTGTGTTTATCGTTTAGACATTATGGAAAATATTGGTCAATGAATGTATTAGGGAAATCTGTTTTCTACACTACAAGAATAGACACCATCTTATTTAAAATTTAAAACAGGATTCAAGGTTTCTTTTCCATGAGGTTTGATCCGTCGCTACAATTCTGAAGCGTCCTTAGCCACACGTGTAATGAAATTGATGGTCATGCAGGCACCTTGAAATCGTAAATAAAATTAGCAAATTCGCCAAATCAACAACAGAAACACCTCCCTTTATTGAAAGCAGAACACCAACAACGGTCTCTCTGAGTAGGTAATATATTTGAATGAGACACCTAAGCTGAATACTGAAAAGTAGGTCACAACTGCCAGATCTATACTCTATTACTTATTGTATCACCACACCTTCGGTTTACTACAAAAATTTCAACATTCCTACAAGAATGGTAGAGATAAAAGTATAATCTAGGGAATAACTATAAAATCATCTCGCATTATCTTACCTTACGCAAGATTCTAATCTCAAAACCGTCAATTCTTTTCGATAAGTGACCTATCAGTCGAATTTTCTCCGTTATCATAAACAAGAGTATCGCTTATCTTCGACAAATTCTTTTGCAATTTAGTTCCTCAGTCGACGGGACTCGCATGTGACCGCGTGTTAGTGTATAGTTGAAGTTTTTGACTTCTTAGTGTCTTGAAAGACAATGGATCCCAGACCTAGTACTAGTCGCCAGTCTATTGAGAAAGTGGAGATGTTTGAGGTTCGGGAGCACGTGCCTTACCAGGCAGAGTTGACACGTGCCCCCGCGGCCTACGACCAGGAGAGTGGGGACGTATACGACTCCTCATGGGTGGCAGCCTTTAGAGCCATCTGCCAGCTGTTCAACCTTCTCCACCATATGCAGATTGCGATAGTAGTGTTTTGTTTGTGGCGTTTCGCACTGACCTCGGAACCCAATGGATCTATTACCAATCTGGAGCTGCATATAATTTTCGCGGGAACTGGCGTACGTATTGTGAATTTGTATTCTCAAAATGAAAAACCTATTTCTTCTTATTTGATAATATAAGTGGTTTAACAACGATAACAGCTAACACAGTGAAAGAGCGGAAATAAGTTTAGAATATTGCAAAGTCTACTATGACAGGCACCTGTCATAGTAGAGAATGATTTAGATGGTTTTATCGTACCTACATCATAATTCAATGACCTACATCAAGTTAATTTATATAAGTGCGATGCCTGAAATGCCATCGATATAGGTATTACCACTATCGCTTCTGGTTACATGGCAAGATAGTTTGTATTAGGAACCTATTCTGTTACGACTTTGGATAGGAAATGCCAACTTTTCTACTATCCGCCGCTAGAAAAGAATAAGGTTTCTAATCCGGATGCGGAATCTATGATCTAGCAGATGGCAATCGTGTTTATAGAATTCAAGGAGTTATTTCAGCTAGGGAACGTTACGTGTTGGAGCTCTGTTAATTGCGTAAATTAAACTCCAACTGCATGCATTAAATTACTGCTTTGTAGAAAAGATACCTCTATCTTACTGTCGACCACACCTTGACTGGAATACTTTGACCTTTAGCAGGTCACACGAGACTTCAAGATAAAAATTGCCAGCTAATGCCGCATTTAATACCACTAGCGTACGTTCTGCTGTAGTTAGGCATCTACTACCCACAATTAAAAATGACAACTTAACTTACTTTACTATCCATTTCAGTATCAACTCTTTCTAGTGGAAGCAATACTGACACTGCACAGGCACAATTCCTGGTCGTTCCAAATGTCCAAAGATGGTAAACGAATCGTGCACGGGTGCCTGCAGCTCATCGGCTCACTGTTTGTCATCGCTGGCACTTTCCTTGGATTGGCTAGAGTCGACATGGTTATCTCGACTCCACATGGAATCTGCGGTAAGATTTTTTTCAATCAGGCTCATGACATACATATAAATAGAAGATACGCTGCTGTTACAGTGGCACATCAAGTTGTTTAAGCATTTTTTGTCTTGTGGAACCTCGCCTTTTTCTGCCAAACTCATACCTAGCTGTGTCTGCATGTAAGAGTTTATCAAAATCTCGTTTTACTATGTTAACAGCAGAGTCTTATCTTGTTGAACTACCATCTATTTTGATTTTTTAATGCTTTAATTTCTGTTGAGATATCAATACTGCTTAGACTAGTAACATCATGCAATATCTTTGCGCACACCTATCTCATTTTATCACCTAGCGACCTATTTATCTGATACCATACTAAGAAAACTGAATTGGAACAAGAAAAGGCAATAAGTTACAGGCAAAATAGAAGAGCTTATATTTGACTATAACAGCAAATTTTATTCCTATGGGGAACCTAGTTGTGGAATAAGATTATTGACCCCGGTGCTATCGAACGGAACTAATGAAAGGCAAAATAACTGTCGTTACAGTTGTTTGCAAATGAAAATCTTTTACTCTAGTAAGATTCCTCACAAGAATGTTGTTTCCACAACAATTTTTTGCTCCGTTGGTTCGGTTACATAGTATGCGTCAGCAATTTCTCAATTGCTAAAAAAATATCGAGTGTCATTATCTTGTTGATAATACAATGATATCTTGACATATCTTCACAATGCCACAACATCAATAACCACACTCATGGAGAGTTAACTCTAACCTTGTCAACAAAAATGTAATGATATCTATAAACCCTTGAATCAGAAATCTGCAAAAAGAGGGAACGAAAGAATGAACTAATGGAATGAACCAAAATGATAAATGGCATAACTACAGCACCTTAAATTTAAGTTTCTAGAACCTATTTCAAATTGATAGGAACTGTAAAACCAACTAAAAAAATTAAGCATTGAGAATCGGGTGATTAACTGTCAAAAAAGCGCGCTATAAGTACTGTATTTCAATGATATAAGCTTAGTAGTGCTACGCTGCTTAATGTTTGAGATATAACTAACTTGTCTTCTTTGACAAGCTAGTCTTAATCTTAAAACATGATGCTTCATTGTATAATATGTGAATGTTACAAAACATCCTAAAATCCGGTTTCTGATTTTAGGATGTTTTGTCAAGACAATACCCGCGATATTAGTCCAAGAGAGAGCAAAGCAAGCTCGGAATTTTAGGGCTCCCAGCCACGTCGGACGGGTTAGGTTAGAAAGCAGAGACGGGAGCAGAGCTCCCGCTTTAGCCTTCGTGGTTATGTTTTTTTTATCACTACCTGGAAAAATAGAAACCCTGCAGAACGGGGATCTGCGCCTACAGGGAAAACTAATTTGGCCTAAGCGAAACTAGTTCATTCTAAAATCGAGTTTGGCCGCTAACATATACACGTATCTTATTAGATATCCCAGTAATTCGGTAGTAGAATTAAATTGGTGAAACAAAATTGTCTTTAGCCTGCAAAAATATTTTCTCAACTTTCCTCTTGTTACAGGTGTTATCGCGTTAGCATTTACAATGTGCAGTTTCATAACCGGCATCGTCGCACTATTTTCTGCTAAAGTGCGGTTGATGGTCAAAAGTGGACCCGTCAAGATCATACATTTAGCACTTGGGCTCTTCGCTGTATCCATGGGGCTTATAACAATGGTCATGGGATTCCATATGGACCACTTCTCTAATGATCAAGGAGGTTTGTCAACAGCGCTCATGGTGTTCACCATGATGATTCTACTGTACGTCATGGTTCAACCTATTTGCGATTTAATTTCGACTACAAGAAAATCAATTTGACTAATAAAAATACAAGGACAAACAGACGACGATAGTAATGCGTAGAACTATTTTTAAGACATCCTTAGAGCCATAAATCACAACCATCCTTTTTGTTCAAGCTGCATTTGGAAATTCATCAATTTCATCTAAAAATAAAATTATCTGTATGAAAGGAAATGAGTGCTTGCAAAAGCAGATTTTTATGCGTAATGCTAAAGTTACGCATAGCAAATCCCCGATTGACTTTTGACTATTAGGTATTATGATGAAAATATTTTTACATCACAAGGAACTAAGGTTTTTTATTTGTAGGTATAACTTGTATTTAAGTTTTCATTATTATATTATAAAAGTACCTTCCTAGCAGATTTAAGTTTTCTTCTTTATGTTTAATTAATTTAGGTGCTTGTATTGTTATTCTCTTATAATAATATTAAGTATAACCTAATACATGCATGTATGAGTGTTATTTAGTTAATAAACGTTTATAAATACTTTGTTTTTTTTTTGTTTTTATGAACTTATATGCGTTATTTAACTGTCACAAATGCAACTGCTAAGCTAAATAGTCCAAGGTCAGACCATACGCTAATTCATATTATATATAATTATATGTAATGAAGGTATTTCTATCTCTACATATCGGCTTAAGCCAAAATTTACTCTGTAGAGACACTAGTTTTCTATTGTATTCGATTGTTGACTGACGTACTTGCTTACAGAGCGTCCTCAGGCGCCAGGCGTGTCCCTTTTTTCGCATTGCCTCTTTATCAAACATCACGTTGGATTGCGTTGAATGAAACAACAAGCTTTTAAACCACACTCACGTTGATGATAATAGATGGATTGGGAAGCGAAAATATAAATCATATTAAATGTGACAATTGTTAAAATGACGTCACAAATAACGATAACTTTAACCGCCAGAATTCGAGCAGTTATAGGTCAGTGGGTCGTCGGTTAAGAAATATGCAAAATAAGCTTACACTAAAATATCTACCTACTTGCGTTTTATACTCGCAAAGGGAATGAAAAAATAACTAACGAAATAATTTACCTTGATTGGCTTGGTTTTACTTGGACCGGCCGTAGTATTCTGTGGACTGGCAGTACCTATCTCACAAAATAATATCGGAACAAAATTATTAGCGGTAACCGGAGGTTTGACGTTCATTGTACATTGAAATAATTTTTATTTTATAATTTAAAATTAAAATTCCCGCGCAGAGGATAGTCACTGTCGTCAGAAATGTTAATGTCTTTTTTTTGTTTATGTTTTTGTTTTGGATACTAAGTCTTTTAAGCTATCTTCATAATAAATTGTTTACGCTTAGAATATGGATCTGACAAATTTTAATGTTTTGTTCTATTTGGCAGCAAATGTATCAAGTCAACCTTCTCGGTAAACTTCGCTAAGATAGTCACTACAATAAAATTCTCAGCTGTATTTTGCTGAGATCATGATGGCTGTTTCAATGATTCCACATATTGTCTAGATAGCTGCGCAGACACTTGAGATACAAAACTGCGCCAATTTTCCACGAATAACAGACTGAACTTTTCGTTAACTTCGTCATTGGTCAGCTCAGTCCTGAAACAATAAAAAACCCTCTAGGCTATCAAACGCAACATTGACAAATAATATTATTTAATAGTTCAATTTATTTGACACAGGACAAATAATTAATTTTTTAAATAAATTTCAATTAATTTTTTTTTAAATTTCAATAAATTTCTCCATTTGTATCAAAATTATATTATAATTTTGAAACAAATGGAGAAATTTTGTCATCGCAACCGAGGCGATATTCGCGAATTGTAATCTGTCACATGGAGTGAAAGTTGGAGCTCTCTTCGTTCGTTTTTACAATTCATAACTTTCCTTCTTAATATGTCTTCATGTCATCGTAAAATATATTTATTTATTTTATAATTATATACATCTTAACTATTAAATATTATAAATTAATAGGTATATACAAACTTAAAATAATAATATGTACAAACGAGTAAGAAAGGCACAAAAACGGGGAAAACTCAAAGGGCATCAAAAAATTCGTCCACATCGATGTCAATGGGAAAAGTGCCCAGAACGCTGGCAGCATTGCCACGCTGGATGGCAATGTTGATTCGTTGACCGAAGAAAAGGCCAGCCCTCTGGTCACGCGAAGAGTCGACCAAACGTTTGCTGATATCCTTAAAAACTCGATGAGCGCTCGGACCCCATGGCCCTAGTGTTTCAACCCCAAACGGCTCAAATATATAACTTCCAATGAGGTTATTATATTTACGCCGTTTGAGGTTTTCTGCACCTGCAGCAGCCGCTCCAGCACAGCCCGCGGTACTCAGAAGATGGGATGGCGCAAGGGTGTCGACACATGTTGCATCCCACACCAAAGGCCTACCCAATTTCCAAGGCATTATAGTCATCCCATCTGGTCTCTTCCCATCGTCACGTGCCAAGCCATTGGGTTCTAAGACAGCTGGCACCCCGGCGGTGACAAGAGCTCGACGGATGATGTCATTAATACTGGCATGCCGTGCTATCCGACCAGCGCTTCTACTGCAAGATAGGCCATGGTGTCCGAGGCGATCGACTGCTTCGCCGCACTGACATCGATGTGGAGCTCCACTAGGAGCACCCAGACGCAGGCATGTAGCGATCCGGAAGGTGGTGTCACTCAGCATAGTACCTATGTTAGGTGACGGTAAAGCCGTAAATGATAAATGAAAGAAAAAATCTAACAACAACGAAGTTAAGACTTGTATAAATTTTTTGTAGATCTGAGAACTGTAGAAAATCTATCATACATTTTTCAGCTCACTTAGCTCGTTCATAAGATCTGCATTCTCGCTTTTATAAAGAAAAGCACGCAGAAGCATCAGTTTTATGATAGGTCAGAAGAAATTGATGAGATAAGAACATATAATTTAGCTGGCTTTTCTATTTCATTTGATATAAGCCAAACATATTCATATGAATTCATACCGGAACGAAGGGCTATTAGTTATTTATTTAGACATTATCATTCTATCTATCAATACCGCGACCCAATAACAATGATCGAGTGAAACATAGATCTACATGTTTTTTTTTTATTATGGAAAACGAAAAAACTACGATAATTTCGTATTCATAATTTGAGTGTTTCCATGTATCGAAAGATAGTTTTTAGGGCCATTTTTGTATGTTGAAAGATTTGTCAAAATTTTTACATCTGGCAGGATAGTTACATAGCCATACTTTTTGAACGCTTTACAATCAAAAGTTTGTTGTCATCCATGCTATTTCGATATGAGAACATTTTTAGCATAAGCCATATCGCTGTTTCAGTTACTCTTACAATGAAAGACACAAGTACACTCTACTACGAATTATGCTTGGTATCTTCTGCAATTGAACTGGAACACAGTCTATTGTAAATGTCAAATTAAAATTGTCAAATGTCATCTTTGAATCGTCCGGCAAAGCTGCATTTCATACAACATTAGAAATTATTACAATTTATCAGTTAATTAGGTGAATAATACAAAAAATAATTTTCAAACTTATCAAACATGGTAAGTTATGGTCATATTTTGCCCTAATTGTATTGTAAAACCGAACTTTACATAGGTTAGCAATCTTGCTTGGTCATTCAATCATTTAGGTTTACCACAACATTATTTTTTTACAGGCTCGGCGTTATGATACTCGTACCACCATATTCTCGCCGGAAGGTAAATACAATTTTAATTTCTGTATCGGAATTTACTAAAACAAGTATCATGAATTATAATCATTTGTTTTAGGTCGGCTATACCAAGTTGAATATGCTATGGAAGCTATCAGTCATGCTGGAACATGTCTCGGCATCCTGGCAACGGATGGCATCTTGCTAGCTGCCGAGCGCAGGAATACAAATAAACTCCTTGATGAAGTGTTTTTCTCTGAGAAGATCTACAAACTGAATGATGATATGGTGTGTTCAGTGGCTGGCATCACTTCGGACGCCAACGTTCTGACGAACGAGCTCAGACTTATTGCTCAGAGATACCTCTTGCAGTATGGTGAATCTATTCCCTGTGAGCAGTTGGTGTCTTGGTTATGTGATGTAAAGCAAGCTTACACACAGTATGGAGGTGGGATATAACTCTTTACACATACTTACAGATTCCATGATTGCATACTCTCATGCCTTTTCTCTATGAACAACATAGAGCTCTAGAACATCACCTGCTATGGTCATTCTTTTTATTTGATCATTAACCAACCTAGTGTGAGTCGGACTTGTGCATGAAGGGTTCCGTATGGTCCTTAGCAAAAAAGTCACATTTGCTGTATGAGAGCCCCGTTAATTATTTATTCTATTCTGTTTTTCAGTATTTGTTGTAACTGTCTAACTATGATGTCTCTTGAGATACAGCCGTGAGACAGACGATGCACAGCTGAGTTTTAATAATAGGGTCTCATTTTACCCTTTGGGTATGGAACCATAAAAAATAACATATAAATAATTAACTCTTCAGATACTATCAACACACAATAGAGACACAATAGTAAGGCAATGACAGTGCGAAAGCCAGCATTCGTTTGGGTTTTTATGAATTAAATGTTGTATATTCTGTTTGGGAGCTTCTATAACCCTTCAGATACCCTCAATTAGAGACACAATAGTAAGACAATAGATGCGCGGCCACCGGTGGTCGCTTGGGGATTCATGAATTAATATGAATTGGTCATATTGTTTCTTCATGATACATTTTAGGTTTTCTACTAAGTTTACCTTTCTCTCCAGGTAAGAGGCCTTTCGGTGTATCCATCCTGTACATGGGTTGGGATAAGCACTATGGCTACCAGTTATACCAGTCAGACCCCAGTGGTAACTATGGAGGCTGGAAGGCTACTTGCATCGGAAACAACAGTGCGGTAAGTTGCTTATTTGAATCATTATCTTCTTTCCGTTATTCCATGTTACTTGGAGTTGGAGCCACACATTTATTTTATTTATTAATTTCATAAACTCCTTACAAAAAAAAAGGCTTTGACATTTGAGAAAAACACTAGAATGTAACTTGGAACAAAATTGAAAGATACAATAAATAACTAATTAGGGGTCTGATGTAGTAGTAGCTATTTTAACTATTTTAGTAGTATTTACACTGTACTGGACATACAAAGATACCAAAGTCAAAATACACATGCATTTTTATACAAAAAACCCAGGATTTTATAATTAAAGGGTTTTTATAATTCAATGTATACATGTCAATAACAGCTTTTTATTTTTTGAGAATTTTACATAATATTTTAGGTTTGGTATGAGACTTCTCCTCAGGTGGCCTGAGTCTTAGTAGTTTGAACATTCAAAGGCTGATTATAGTTTGAGACAATGCTGTAGTTAAGTACCTGAAATAATTTTATGGGAGGCCTTTTGCTTAACGGTGTGACAGTAATGCATAGATTTAAAAAAAAAGTGACTGCTCTTTCGGTGCCTATTGATTTAGTTTGACATCTATACCTGCACTTAATATTGTTGTACTATGTACTAGAGCACTAATACTCAAAATCACCTCGGTTATTGTATACTAGCTTTTACCCGCGGCTTCGCCCGCGTTTATTAATTTTACTCTCTTACTCCCCTTGTCTCACTTTTTTTTTTTTAAATAGCATATGTCCTTCTCCAGGGTCCCAGCTATCTCAGTACCAACATTCATCAAAATCGGTTTCGTCAGTTAGGCGTGAAGACGTAACAAACAAACTCATCTTTCTCTTATATAATATTAGTAAGGATTGAAAGTCAGAAGATCAGAAATCTAAAAATCGGCCATAACACTTTTGCATTATGAATTCATTGAATATTTCAGGCTGCAGTATCCAGTTTGAAACAGGAATACAAGGAGAATGAGACTACTCTTGCTGAAGCCCAGGCTTTGGCCATCAAGGTGCTCAGCAAGACCTTGGACATGACTAAGCTGACTCCTGAAAAAGGTATGATGTGCTGCATAACATTATTTTTTACTTGACATTGATAAATTTTATACAGTGTGTGCAATTGACTATTTCTCTATTTTTAGATAGATTTATTTTGGAGGGCAATTGCCCTTAATTTGTTTGCATAGACTGCAAAATGTGCTTATTTCTTCTTAGTTTTAGTTTTTATTAATATTTACATATTTGTTATGCACTCTATAGATTTATCTAAAAAAGATTTTTTCGAAGAGCCTCAAATTTAATTTCTCATTTTTACATACAACTGAATACAATAAAAAAGTAAGATTTAATAAAAAATGCTATGTTGTACTGATATCTTTCGTGGCCTTACTCTAGTTTATTAGGGCTCTACTTTATAATAAAAAATATTATGTCATACTGATGACTTGTGGCCTTACTCTATTATATTTGAGCATGTCTTCTTGTCATAACTTTATTAACTTCAGTTAACTAAAATATTATTTAAATATTAATCCCATTACATGGTCAACACCTCTACACTCGTCCGGACTAAGAGTTTCGCCTCAACATTTATAAGGCGTACGTCAAAGGAATGGAACAATTTCTCTGCAGCAGTTTTCCCATTCTGTTATAGGCGAGAGTGAACAGGCTCTTAATAAATTAATGTGCTTCATCATCAACAATTGCATCACTGCTTCCCATCAAGTGGGATCACTGTCAAGCACATATCATTAAAATAAACTTTAATGTACCAAAACACCAAACATAATTGTAATTTTTTTTTTCAGTGGAAATGGCATCTCTGACGCGCAAAGACAACAAGACTATTATCCGAGTTCTCACTAGTGCTGAGGTAGAGAAGCTGATTAGCGACTTTGAGAAGAGTGAGGCCGATGCCGAAGCCGCCAAGAAGCAGCCACCCAAGTCGTAATCTTTTTACTCCTGTTTGGAATAAGTGTTCTCATATTGGTACATTAAATATTTTACAGTAAATGGGTTTTTCATTATTATTCACAATGGTTTTTGGAAAGAATATGTTGAATATTATGACAGGTGGCTTTCTACGAGTATAATGTGAAAAAGTGGAAATTTATGTAGGTATTGCTCCTTGCATTAAAAAAGTGCTGCCATGTCCTCCAGAACTGGAAGGACAGCGGCGACGGGTCCGTGTAAGACGCACCTTTTTATTCTAAAATAATAAATAACAACAAAGTTAATCAAAGTACAACTTTGCATTTGTTTATAAAGTATCAAGATTGTGACAGCGTGTGGTTTCGCGTTCTATTGCGTTCAAGTATTCTATGGCCTAATGAGTATATTACAAAGTACTCTGTGGCCTAATGCAAGTCAGTTGTTTAGGTACAGAGAGCAGCTTTAGTTGGGTACCAAGTGATATTATGAAACAAGTAAATTGCCTGCTTGGGTTCGAACCCTTGACCTTCAGCTCGTAAGTTGGCGTCGTTACTACTGTACTACTATTGTTCAACTTTATATCAGTTTAGATACTTAGCTCATATTCTACAAAGAAATACATTAGATTGCCACTCCAAGCATCGACTGGAATCTACTTACTAAGTTTTTTTTTTAACGATAGCTACGTTTTTCCGGTACGGTTAATTATTGAGCTAAAATTAGGTCAATGTATAAATTAACAATCTGTTCTGAAGTGAAGTTCCTACCTACTACATTCAGTTTAATATCATTCATAGTCCGATTTTACCTTCCCTGGGTATAAGTTCTCCTTTGTGCACAAGGAAGGAGAAAGCAAAGAGTATGGGAGACGGTTGTGCGGTGCCTACAAAGATGATTTGATTCCATTATTCTGATAAGAGTATTTCCTGTGTTAACGACTTGACTGCTAAAAGCTGATGCAAGGTAAGGTTATTGATGATTTCACCTTTGATGGAGAGCTAAAGAAAGATTCAGATTCATGCTCGCATTACCAATTATTTATGTTGCTAACAAGTTGCTAAACGCAAATTAAAAAAAAAGTAGCGTTGGCAAGACGTTGGTGACTTTCTCTTATTTCCGAATTACGTTAAAAGCCCAAATTAAATAGTCACAAAATATAAGGACTATTGAATTCTATTTGTGACGCTGATTATAACGCTAGAGAAAAGCGATTATATGGCATAGAGAAAAGTGATTATATCGCGAATCCGACCAAGGCGCAAGCGTTGGTCGGATTCGCGATATAATAGCTTTTGACGCAATTCGGAACGCGAGGTATGTGAGTTGTCACTTGTCTGTCAATGTCAAATAGTCAACGTCAAAACCTAATAAATAATCAATACGCGACGATTTCAAAAAAAATTGCAAATATTTTCTTTATTATATGATTTATTCTAGTTTTCTGTGACTGATAGGTAGTGAATTACATTATCGTGCCAAAATGGCTGTGGAAAGGCCTAAGCCTAAAATAACATTACCGACAAAATCTAGACTAGAAATGAACATTAGACAGCTGCTGAATAAATGTGAACTTATGGCTAAACAGGAACCTATTGATGAGAACTGTAGGCTGAAGCAGTACACCACGTCTCTCAGCGATATGTTAACAGAACTTAAGACTGGCACAGGACCCGAGTATGCGATGTAAATATTTCCTTTATCTTCGCCCTGTCCAAAGAGAAACCATCTTTTTGGTAGGCTCTGCTAAATAGGGCATGAGAGTCTTCAAGAACTTATGGTCTTGTTAACTTTATGTTACTTTTTATTTTGATGATGATAAGTAATAAAAGGATTTGTTTGGGATTCTACTAAGTATCTAAACCAAATCCTTGCTGAGAACTTTTCTGGTTTCAAAATATAGGTTTTACCAATCTTAAATATATTAAAAGAATGATCATGATAGTAGTGGTTCAAGCTCCATAATGAGCTAGATGGCCTTGTAGTAAATCATCCTCACTTATGTTTATTCCTTGATGTCTCTGACACTGACTTATCTTTCTTTTGTAGTAAACCAACTAAAGAAGCATTCGCAGAATATACCAAAAGAGCCAATTTCCTGAAAGGAGTGGTACAAACAGCTTCTTTGAACACTCCGAGTGAGAAGGTTTGTATTCAAATCTCATGACAATATTGTCAATTGTCATCAACAGTTTGAATTTTGTTCTATATTATTAAGACTTTGACACAAGATTCTTATAAATTGGGTATGGCTCCAAATCCACCATGTAAGTATTACATATGCACTATAGGGGGGTAGGGGGGTTTTAGCATTGCTTATTTTTGATGACATGGAGGATGAGCGGGTCTACATGATGATTACGTCAGCAGTATATATTTTTCTTAGCTTTTAAGAGAACTATCTCGATTTTCCAAAATCACAAGAAAGTGAGCACAGATGCACATCACTGAGCAGCAAACATCCAATGTCCTTGAAGGTTTAGAATCATGGACTCAGGACTGTTAACCCTTCAGATACCGTCAATTAGAGACACAATAGTAAGACAATAGATGCGTGGCCACCGGTGGTCGCTTGGGGATTCATGAATTAATTTGAAATAATATCTAAAAAAAATATGTGTAGTTTGTTTTTTTCCTTTATTTCAAGCCTATTCCTTATTTGTAGACTTAAAACAAGTGGTCATAAATTAATATCGAAACTAACACATTGACAAATACTTGTATTAATGTTTACATAAGGATGAGGGGAGGGGGTGAGAGTTTTGCTTACTTTGCAGACAAGGGGGAGGGGGAGTTAAAATTTGCAAAAAATCTGCTTACATAATACTTAAACGACCCCAGAGAAGTAAGTTAGGATCATAATAAATGTGTCAGGTGCTGTAGAACTGTAACATTTGCATTAATTTATTTACAGCTAGAGGCAGTTCAGCTTCTGTCACATGGTTCAGCCACCATGTCGGCTGATGCAGCGGCTCAAGAGATCCACCAGAAGACTAGAGTCAAGTATGGAGCAGAGCTTAGATCTGAATTATTTGGATTAGGTATGTTTAGTTTATATTGATAATACAATTAGAAAATTACAGCTTAATTATATGCTATGGTTGCTGTCTTAAAAAATTTATTACATTCAAGAAGTCTCTGGCTTCTATTATTTTAATTACAAGTTACCTTTCTACACTTCCCACTAACACAAAATTATTATTGCAGATAGTGACGACGCACTTCGTAAGCGAAACATCATCAAGGCTCCTAACTTCACAAGCAACAGTAGCAGCCAAGAAGACATTGACTCTCTGCTCAAGTACCATCAGAATATGCAAGAAAAGGTCGCAGAGAACATGGTGATGCTCACCAAAAGTTTGAAGGAACAGTCACAGATAGCCAGCACTATTATAAAAGGCGATACTGAGGTGAGCCTTCATTTCTTTGGCAAAAATAAGTTCAATATTTGAGTTAGGGCTCAAACACATAAACACGTTATGACGACGCAACAATGTGCCGCGGCGCAGCATCGTGCTGTGGACGTCTACGTCACGGCCCCGCTACGTGGAAGTCGACGTCAAGCAACGTACGACTACGTTACGCAACGTGGCACGTGTCACGGTACAACATCGTGACGTAAAATCTCACGGTACACTCCAGTTATTCATGATTAAAAGATATGATTCCGGACCGAGCCCAAGTCGACGGCGCGCTCTGTTCCCGCGCGCCGCAAGGAGTTGTCAGCAACAGCAGGGGTCCAGCCGGGATAATCCTACTGGGGCCAAGGTTTAGTTCGGAGGCTCGGCCCCGGTACGAAAGGCAAGAAGAAACGGGGTGGGTTTTTTAATCGGTAAGAGTCTGACCCTATCTCCCGCTCCGCCTAAGGACGGGGGGTGTCATTTGGATGATTTTTACCCACCAAAAAAAAACAAAGATATGATGGATCCAGTATTTTCTTTGTACCAGTCGATTTCTTCTATATCCATGTCATTAATATTGGCAGGAAGAGAATACGTCTAGTGCGGCCCATTTCTACAAATGCGCCGTGAGTGGTAAAAACCGCTTAAAAAACGGTGCAGTAGTTTTTGAGTTTATCGCGAACAGACGGACAGACAGACGCGGCGGGGGACTTTGTTTTATGATCCCCTTAATGCCCTTTTCAAAGAAAGTTTTATTTTTAGCGTTATTTGTAGTATAAGAAATTGTACTATATATAACAAACACAGGAAAAGACGTATATTCCAATCGAAATTTTTGTTAGATATTGAATAGATTCGCCAATTTGGAATTTCTATTCTGTAGGCATAAGGATGACTTTAATAGCAAGAAAATTGTTACAATACTATTTACTGCGGCTGCCTTTTATCTTGCCACTAAAGCAATAAAAGTCAAGGTTGAATGGGCAGTAAAAAAAGGTGTTTAAATGTCTAATCTTAATTTGAATGGAGTATAATTCTGCCCCGTTACGTAAAAAAGACGCATCTAACATTTTTTCCAGAGTTTAATTATATACATTGCCGGAATCAGGACATAATGGCGCATCTGCCTGTATTTTTCAGTGCGGAAGTTCACACAAGGAAAAAAGGCCTGATTTCCCGTTTCATTCATAAATATATTTTTTTACCCGTTTTCGTATTTCTTAGATACGTCTTTTTAACTATCAGGGGCAGAATTGTTATGGTGTGCCAAGTAGAAGATCTGATAGGATTTTTTTGTGGTAGGGAAATCATCTAATGACATCCCCGCTCTTGCGCGTAGTGGGAAATAGTGTCAGGCTTTTACTGACTAAAAATCCACTCCTGTTCCTTCGTTGCCTTTCGTACCGGGGCTTGAGCAATCTTTCGAATTAACCCTAGCCCGAGAAGATCTGTTAGGTACTAGAAAAATAATAAAAGCAATGTTATTTCTTTGTTTCCAGGCTTTGAAAAAATCCTCCGACCTGACGGATCGCAATTTGTCGTCGTTGAAGCAGGAGTCGGACCGATTGCAGGAGCACAGCCGAAGCGCGTGGAAATGTTGGCTGTGGATCATGCTTGCTATCGTCATGGCTATATTCTTTAGTGAGTTGAACTTTACCTTTTATTGTTTGTCTATATTTAATCTATTCATTTTTAAATTTGGTAATTAAATATAAATAATACATAATATAATATTCCACTACTATCACACAACGCCGTCTAGTCTCAAGCTAAGCAGAGCTTGTGTTATGTGTACTATATATATATATTCTAGTAAATTATACCCAGACCCAGAACAAATGATCTTGCTCATCACATTGCTATTCTATTCTACACAAACATTTTCCATGGGTGGGAATCGAACCCACAACTTCCGGCATAGCAGACAGGCTAGATAACTATTTTTTTTTTTAATTATTTCTATGAAAAATAACTTAATCCAAAATCACAGATAGAAAGAATTTTTCAAATCCATTCAAAATTAAGTAAGTTAGAAAGAAACCTTTCAAATTTGGTAGAAGGGGAAATAGTCAAGTAACAGAAGAACGCATCTACAAAGTGTCGTAACCGCCATTAGCCGCAGAAAAGAGTTTGCGAGGTATTTTTTATTTTCCTTCACGCGCCCACTTTTCCTCATACAAATATTTAAATCGTTAATTGCTTCTTCATTTACTAACTAATTTGATACGGCTTCAGAAATAGATAATAAAAAAATCTTAAAAAAAAAATTACCATAGACTAAGTAAACCTTTCTATTTTTCTGCCTTACTTTAATTTTTTTGTCTTCCTACAGATATGGTGCTGTTCATGAAGGTTATGAAAAAAAGAGTCGTTCCTTAAAGGTATGTTGTATTCAAAGTGATAAGCAGAAGGTGACAAGGTCATAATGTGTCTAGTTTAATTCCCTTTTTAAGTATACAACTTGTAAATACACAATAAGATTTAATTTTTATAGTATATTTAATATATTATAACTTATAAATGTTATGGAATATCTGATTGTATATGTGGATATAAAATAAACAATTTCGTAGTAATAATATGTCGTTTATGTATCTACTTACACACACATATACATATATTTTGAGCCTATTACTTTCCCTTTATTGGGACTACTCTCTCGTAATCCATAATGCAGATGCAGTGCTGTATAGAAGATGTCTAGTATTTTTGATTCTGTGGTATGTCAGTTATATATTCTACTACCACCCATAATTTTTAATTATTATTGCTTTTAATTAAATAAAACATACTTATTATTTTTGATAAATTGATTCTATAAATTTTATTATTCATTCTACCGAATTATTTTTTCTTATACTCTGAATAAATTTCGTATGAACATGCCAATTTGGTCCATAATATTTAATACTAGAATTTTTTTGAAGTTACTGCTACAATATTCAGAGATAGCACTCTAGAAATTTTATAAGCCAAGATTTTTGCTACTAATATGAAAATATAGATTTCATTTGTAATGCTACTGCCAAAAATATCTGATAACGGCGTTTGTATGTGATACAAGATAGATAAATATTTTGCTGCTTATAAGAAAGCTTCAAGCTAAATAGTAGCTCACTTTTACCACATATTAAGGACGTTGAAAGGAAGACGTTATTTTGCTTGAATACTTAGGCCGAATTTTACCAATAAAACTAAACCTGAACAGCATGTTTAAGTGTCCAAGAATATGAGGCACTCCTTGGAGTGTCCCTAGTGCCCATACAACTGAACTTTGGAGGAGTTTATGTATGTCACCGATGCTGCAATTAACGTGGCGTACTTGGCCGAAGCCACGTCAAACAAGCAAAAGCGCCGCCAGGTAACACTAGCAATTCATCTTTTAACAACACAGGTAAGAAACCATAATACTTTCTTATAAGATTTATTAGCGTTTAAGTCTGTCATGTAGTCGTGACCGTGGCGGCCTGGACACATTTTATTTTGTCATGTATAAATTACTGTAGCGGTCAAAAGATCGACTTTACCATTGACTCGAAAAGATGAAGTGTTTTAGAGCTGACATATACAAGAATTTTTTATTTTTTTATTATGTATAGACTCACGTAATTGTACTGATCAATTTAAATGTACATAGCTTACATTTGCTGATCAGATTCAGTTTTATTGGTGAAATTATCGGTTAGATTACAATCGCCCTTAGCAGTTAAGTTAGGGTTCAATTAATCATCTTTTCTGTGCGTGTTTTCATTAAATTGGCCCTCTAATTACAATATTAAACAATTCTCTTTACAACTATCATACATTTATTTCTCGATACATGAGCCAATATGGCAGGAACCTTTAAATATAATAGATTTAAGTAGTCTACAAGTTATAATGTTGCGTTATGACGTAGCATGTTCAATCTCTTTCTATGCTGCCCCAGTTAGTAAAAAAGACGCATCTAACATCTTTTCCACATTTTAGTTTTAAACATTGCCGGAATGAGGAAAAAAAAGCGCATCTGCCTATATTTTTAATATTTTGCTAATACTCTCCAGTGCAGTTTTAACACAAGGAAAAAAGGCCCGATTTCCCGTTTCATTCATTAAAACCTTTTTTCATCCGTTTTTACTTATTGTTAGATACGTCTTTTTAACTATCAGGGGCGTATGGTTAGGCATGGTTTAAGTGAGCTGTCGAAGCATTGAAAGAACACTTAATAAGATTGACTAGAACTACCAGATTTGTCGGTTATATCTCGTACTATTTAAATATGAGCTTTAAATTTCCTATAATCTTCATTTACATATTGCACTTCACCATTTCCCTATATTTTGGCGAATTTGATTCACCGTCAAGCAATTTACCTATTTATATACTCTGGAGTTAGTAAACATAGCTCTATATATTTTTCCTAGAAGACGGTTTACTTCTTATCATATACATCTGTCAGTTCGAACTTCCAGATCTTGTTAGGCCCAATTTCAGTGACGTAGAGGTGGGATCCATTTCTTGTGACTGCCAGCGAGTGAGGGTTTGTGAAGCCCTGAAATAGAAAAAAAATCATACATAAATTTGAAACCCAGGCTCACTGATTGCTGATTTACAGTTTAAAACTGGATAGTAAATGTAAATGTGGTATTTTTTTAAAATTATCATTTTTAAGAAAGGTATTTGAATAAAAAACTGGTGCAGTTCCCCATAAAATTGTAGCAAAACTTACAGTGGTAGGCTCCCAGGTGTCCAAAATATTTCCATAAACCGCATTCACAGTAAATCCTCGGACGGCAATGTTCTGAGACGTAGGCCCATTCACTGCATAGATTGTATCACCGTGGGACGCAACAGCGAACACCCTGCCTAGAGTAGGATCCTCAATAACAGTAGCAGGCTCAAACGTCTTCACATAACTCTTCAGTCCAGCCTTCGGGCAGACAATCCTCATATTTTCCCTATCAGCGACGCATACAATGTCCAGGTGTTCCAGTAGAGTCACACTGTGTGGAAGGTTCAAGGTCATTGTGTCAGAATAGGAAGGGATGGCCAGTAGCAGCTTTCCTGCGGCGTTGAATTTGAGGATCTGGTTGTTGCAATAGCCGTCAGCGACGAAGATTTCTCCGGTAGTGGCGACGGCAACTGAGGTAGGCATGCATAGTAACACGCGGCGTCTGTAGGGGTAACCAGCGGTGAAGGCCTCGCCGATGGTCAAGGTCGGGTATTTGTGGTTGTTAGGGATGTACTGAAATCAAGACAAAAGTGTTACAATATAGTCACATTATCCCCAAATATATTGTTAAGTCGCAAGATTACATGCTTCCAAAATCTTTTGCATTCGGTGAAAAGTACACTAACAAGCTACGAGTAGTTGATGCAATTCTGATACCCAATATTAAACGGAATTATCTTTGAACTTGCTAGAAAAAATAACCGCAAATTAATATTGGGGGAAGCCTTACTAATGCAATATATTTCCACGGCTTCCATCGGCTTCCGAGGTCACTCATTCGCCATGCTAGACGGCGACCTTGACATTTCTTTAAATTTTAGTAGCACTTTTTGATTTATGTATATCATGTATATGTATGCAAGTTAATCTAGTCAATACTTTGTTAATTAATCAAAACCAGTTTTGACGGGCTTTGGTAAAAACCATTATCTATTAATTATTATTTTTGAAAATTGTTTGCCATATGACATTCCTTTTCATAATTTTATCGGCACAGCGACACTTATCATACAGCGTATTTTTTTCCAAAATCAACGAGCTCGATTTCATGGGCTGATAGATTTTCAAAATTCCAATAGAGACTCCCGTTTTATTATTCCTTATCTATTGTTTTGGGATTTATTCACTCGGCTCACTTCAACCTATATAATTTACGAAAAAGACCAAGTTATTCGTAAATATCATCAATAGATTATACAATCTTGTTGCCAAATATATCAAAGACTATTTCATACCTTAAAAACTTGATGTTTAGCGACATCAGTGACCCAGACATTATCATGGTGGTCCACAGTCAGCCCATGTGGCATGTAGAACGCATAGGCTCCCCAACTGTGGAGCACAGACCCTGTGTGGGGATCCAAGACTAAAATGGTGTCTTCTATGATTGGACCCTTGTCCAAGTTCTGATATGCGTTGGACTCGTTGAAAGTGCTGTAAAGTGTTTAATCACACCATTATTTCAATTATCACGTAGATTAAAGTAAATAGAATCATTGTTCATTATGTCACAAAGAAAAGTAAGTATGAGTTTGATGATGGCTAATCTAAAACGATGGAAGGTTTAAATTTAGTGTGTATATTGCCTATGAGTCAATGGTTAATGCAACAACGTAGGTATAAAAGATAAAGACAGTAAAAAAATGTTGATGATATAGGGTGATTTCAGTTCCGTACGAATAGTAACTCGCCTCTCGTCCCATACTCGTTCGGCCCTGTGGAATATCACAGGTTGTCCCAAAGAGTTGATGGACACAGAGGTTATCTGCCCCACGTTCAACGATGTCTGCGGCCAGTCCTTCACTTCTTGGGGTCTCAGAACTATTTCATCTTTTGGCTGGAAAGTTTTATACAAAGTTAATATCTCTTACGTTTTGAATGCACTTTTAAATCTTCGATTTTACAAGCGTGACAATTATAGACTAAATTTTCAGAATATTTAAGTTCAAGATTTGTATATATGATGTGTACCTATAGATGAACTTCACTTACCAAATGGAGATCCAAGTTTTTCAGAAGATCGTCATTAGAACCATAACTGAAATAGTCGAAATTCTCCCTCACTGTTTCTGGTTCACAATAGAAACCACTTAAAGACAGAAGAAACACTAGTGCTGGCAGCATTTTGATGAACGTCTGCTATTTGTTGTGGTCTACGTATTGTTAGGGTCCGAGAGCCGACTGCTTCAGCTATTGATTATTCACTCTTAGAGAACGGACCACGCATGCGCGTTCCAGCAATGGCTTCTCTTATCCATTCTCAAGGTCATAATTGTGGAAACGAGAAATAAAAATCATAAATATCGAATAAACAAGATTTATTTTTCACATACCTCAAACAAGGTGTACTCAACAGATTCGTCAAGATACGCGCGTCACATTCGTAATCATTTTTGTGATCTCATTGTGGTGAAAAAAGGAAACTAATTTATGAAAATACAAGGCGAAATTTTATTTCATTTTATACTGAATCAGTCTCAAATTAGAATCGTTGTAAGAATTTGGCACATTTGAAGATTTCAGAATTTCGTTGAGACTTACAGCTACGGTAATAAGCTAGAACATTGAAGTGTTACGAATACAATTATATTTGGGGTAATTTTTAAAATATTTGTTTTCGGCTTCTTTTTGTGTTGATTACTGCGGGCGCCATTCCGAGTGGGGCTGGTCCCATATGTAGCCGGTCTCGGTCATGGAACATATCGCGTTGTAGTAGCGCCCCGGACTGCGGCAGTAAGACCACGAGGGGCACTTACATCGGAACAATGTTTGAAATTCTTCCTTGCACACTTCGTTCCACCAGCATGTCCTCTACAACAGTTTATCGATTAAAGCTTTCCTAACCTAAACATAAAAGCTTATGTATTTTAAAAAGTTTTAAACCTTACCTCGGTGATGTATTCCCTGACGGACTGGTCCGAATAGCTTCGTTTCTCTATTGATGCAGTCTCCAGCATTGCACTCAACATAATTGTTAACACGAACATAACATATTGCGCCTGAAACGTTGAATACACGGTCACTGCACACACAAACACAGTTCTCAACACAAGTATACTTGGTTCTCATCCTTGTGTCGGTCTTACCTTAATCATAGCAGGGATTTGGTCCAAAAATAGAAAATTATCGGGCAGCGTTGCCTTTCATGTTACGCCCCCTGACGGAGCCTTCCATGTTGCCGACTAGGGTTGCGCGATTATCCACGTGCCTTATCGGTATTTATTATTAAACGTGTTGTCGCAGCACAGATATCTAGTTTTTATTGATTATCTCTTCAATTGAACGTGGTTCGTTTTGGTTTGTTTTAGCAATAGTTGTGAAGTAGTTCGAAAAGTCTTTTTTGGTGCTTTCTCGCACTAAGTTAGGAATTTTCTTCGAATCGAGCAATTTTTTTAGAGTTTCAGCAAACGTTTTTGATTGATGTTTCTTACCGTGTCTAATTTAAAAAAGATTTATGCTATTTTCAGGGTAGGGGGATATCATTGTGTAAATAAGGCATCTGTCTACTGATATAGCTACATGTTGTCAATTTGAAGTCTATTTTAAATCTATTAATATAAAAATGCAATTATTAAGAATAATAAATTATATTACTTAACAAATAAAATTTACAAAATCACTACTAGCTACTTTAGACTCACGTGTTCCTTAACTGAGTTCAACAGTGACAACAAAGATGAGCAAAATAACATTTGTAAGTAAAATAGAATAATAAAGCAATTAGGATAAGTTACGATACAAAACAAATCAAAATAATTTAACTAAACAAAATTAAAAGCGCGCGCAGACAGACAACGATCAATGCTACATTCCATTTGTAAATTATCATTTCAATATATAATTTATTTTGCTAATAGGTTTAACTTTTAAACGTCAATTTTTTTTTCACATTTCACATATTGTGTACTTTATACCATTATCTTTATTAGACTGAACTTCCCTAACCAGGTAAGACGAATTATAAGGTAGAAAAGTGCGACAGAGATGAAACGATCAGGCCAAGTTATACCTACGTACTTTAACCAACTTCGTAAAAAGGTGGAGGTTCTCATTTTCAAATTATTATTATTTTTATTACCTTAAAACTCCGTCATTTATGAATCAATATTGAAAATTCCTTTTAAATATTTGATAGGATTATAAACTTCCAGATTGGTCCCGTTTTTATTCAAAATCATTTCTGACGATTAGATCCAAGAAGAATTGAGGAAATTTATACGTCTATAATACACCGCTAAAATCGGCGTTGCGTACTAACTACCTACAGGTCATTGGACTCGCTCAGCTGACGTTTTCTTAAAGAAATTAATTTCGTACATGCGTAAATTAATACGAGTTAAAAAAAAAATGGTACGTTATTTTTTTATTGTATCGTTACAAATCGATAGTGTTCCATGTATCGGTTCGACCGTCCCTGGGATTAAAACGATCAAAATTAAGCGGTGTATCGGTATTTTCTACAATAGGTCAAGCTAATACCTATTCAGAAAGTACTACCAGTTGAAAGACACTACAGACACTATCGGAACAATTTAATCGTTGTGTGTCATCGCAGGCCCTAATGAAATGGCACTTAGATGTAAAAATAAATAAATTTTAGTACAAGTCTAATTACAAAGAACTTTGGTTGGAACTACCACTACATTTGGGATACTGTTGCCGGCTCTGTGAGCCTAGCTTTCAGTGACATCACTAAACTGTTTTACATTGCCTGTATATCTTCTATTTTGTTCTCTTCGACGTCTGCATGTTCTTGCCGCCTGTGTAAATCTTCTGCGTCTTTCCTGTAAATAGCATTACCTCTAAAATTACAATTATTTTCCAAGTTATCGTGGCCTTTCGTAATAAAGTTTAGAACCACGGTTCCTAAGCTGAGGGTAATTACCTCTACGGGGGTAGAACTGGTATTCTTCTTGGATAAACTTTAACAGACCAATACGAACTAGGGGTTTGTTGGTCTGAACTAACCCCACACTAATAATTAATGTTATGTTTAGTAAAGTTTACAAAGATTATAATTTTAAGGAGGTAATGTGATTGAACTTACTCAATATTTCTGTGCAGTTTTTATATGTATGATTAAGTCAATTTGTATTTATATGACGAACTATAGGTATTCATTGAGGGAAACTGATTTACTCCCCTCTCCTCTCCCTCGGGAGCTAAATCATGGGGGTGACAAGATCGAAAAGTTTAGGAACCACTGGTATAAAATATGTTTTCTGCGCAATTGTGTTATAAGCTCCCCTGGCTTCAAGAACACACGATCGATAACACAATACAGGCCAACCTAATAATGCTCATAAAAATATTAATGAGGGTTACTCACGAGTATTTGTTGGCAGATTGGAAGATACTCTTGGGACATAGCCTGTAATAAGGCCAACATTCTCCGCCCGCTTCCCCTGCCTTCTGGGCCTGTACGTATTCGTCTAGGAGGCCTGCGTATGGGGATTTGCTAGGCCTGAAAAGAGTAATGCTTAGTAAATTACTAGAGTTATTTTAATTTAAAAAATAGGTAACAACAATGTATATCATGAATATTGTAAAGGGGAAAGTTTGTGTGTGTATGTTTGTTACATTAGAATAGCACATAATTATGATACTTTATACCCTGGGAATATGTTCCTTTAGGAAAATTCAAAATCACGACGGCGAAGTTGCTGGCAGCAGCTAGTTAGGGTGAGACCAAACGAGCGTAATTTTGTGAGTCGTGGGTCGCAGAATTTTTGTTGCGTAATTTCTACTGTATGCATTTCTACGAATGCAGCAGAAATTACGCGACCGAAATTTCTGCGACTCACGACTCACAAAATTACGCTCGTTTGGTCTCATCCCATATAGTTGAATAAAAAAAAAAAAACATTATTTTTCCGGTATATGTTAAATCTAAAATGAATAATTAATATGTACAATAGATTCGGACAAGCTTCGTTTGTACATTATCTGTGTCAACGTCCTATGTTCTTAATTAAAGGCCAAGTAAAAAGGCGCAAAATTGTAACTGATATCATATCAGTTATTGATATCACATCATTGCGATAAAAATCATGTATTTGAAACTGCGCTCAAAATAATTTATATATTACTAGCTTTGTCCGCGGCCTTGCCAGCGTACATAAAGTATATGCCTATGTCACTCAAGAATAAAGCAGCTTCCTATTGGTGAAAAAGTTTTACCAATCTGACCATTATTTCCAGAGATTACCTCCTACAAACACAAAAAAAATACTGTATCTCTTTATAATATTAGTGTAGACTAATGATGATGTTTATTGAGTTAATTGGTCCTATTTAACACCTTATTACGTGAAATACCTATTTTGTTTTTATTTTCAAATTCGAAGTTCGCACCTGTGTGCTCTTAACCGCCGAGAAATGTTAGATTTTGAGGCTAAGTACATATAAACCACATAAGTAATTTAAATTGTGTATTGGATAAGATTAGATTCGGTCTACAGTTGGCACCACGGACTGCTTCAATGTGGCTGTCGGCTTACATCAGGGGTCGGCTCTCAGCCCTTACCTCTTCCTGATGATAATGGACGCTCTGACGTCGGACATCCAGGAAGAGGCTCCCTGGTGTATGTTGTTTGCCGATGACATTGTTCTGGTTGCCGAGAGTGGCCTAGAGGTCCAGAACAGATTGGAGGTGTGGGGGCACAGACTGGAGAGTGTTGGCCTGAAATTGAGCAGAACCAAAACAGAGTACTTGTTCTGCGATTTCGGCGGTCTCTCCAATCCTGTGCCTTTATCTCTCGCCGGAACGCCCATACCGATCTGTTCCGACTTTAGGTACCTAGGGTCGCTCGTCCAAGGGGATGGTGAGGTAGACCGAGACGTAACACATCGGATCAACGCAGGATGGATGAAATGGCGACAGGTCACGGGAACCACTTGTGACCCACGGATGCCCCTCAAGTTAAAGGGTAAAATCTACAAGTCCGTGATAAGGCCTGTCGTACTGTATGGATCAGAATGTTGGGCTGTGAAAAAGATGGATGAAAAAAGATTACATGTAGCAGAGATGAGAATGTTAAGATGGATGTGTGGTGTGACAAGAATGGATAAAGTGAGAAATGAGTATATTAGGGGAAGTTTGAAAGTGGCGCCAGTGACTGAAAAGTTGAAAGGAAATCGTTTGTCTTGGTATGGTCATGTGAAAAGGAGGGACGAAACGCATGTTGCTAAAAAAGTTATGAGTTTACATGTGGATGGACGGCGGGGGAGAGGGAGGCCAAAGAAAAGATGGATGGATTGTGTGAGAAGTGATATGAAAGAAAAGGGAGTTAGTGATAGCGTGACGAGTGACAGGACAGAATGGAAGAAAAAAACGTGTTGCGCCGACCCCAAATAAAACGGGACAAGGGCAGGAAGATGATGATTGGATAAGATTAGATAAATTGGTGTATAATTCTTTATAATTAGATCGGTATTAATATATTCGTGTGAACTATTGTAATTCACACTCAAATTAATAACTTGTGTTATTACGTAGGTACTTTACTTTCTTTTATAAATCAATTAAAAATGTTTGCGTTATGAAGTGCAACCACGGTAATAATATCATACAGTATTCCAACTTCATACAAACGGACGAAACGCGAGCTATACCTACGCGCCTCGGTCGTAGCATGGGCCCGGCATGGTGACAGTCGCGACTGTGCCGCACAGACGAACGGACTGTGAGTTGTTTTTTTAACAATAACCGCGCGATCTTTTCACTAAAAATAAGTTCAAGTACATATTTAATATGTCGGGTACGATATATTGTGCTGTTTTTGGGTGCATGAATTCGTCAATGACGCATCCAGATATATCTTTTTTTAGATTATCTGGAAACTCTGAAAGGTACTACTTAAAAAATAATTTTACTTACTAGTAGGTAGGTACATAATGTGTGTCTTTTCAATGGATGTATTTCCTTTTATCTCCCGAAAAAACGATGTCTGGATTAATAAATAAAGTGAATACAGTAAAGGAAAGCTATTAACTAGAGTGAAATAGGTAGTTATAGGCGGTTCATGAATAGGGTAGGTAGGTACGTTTGTGTTAAAACCTCGGGGCATGTGTGTTTTGTTAGTTTGTATAATTCAAAGTAAAGACGTGGTATTTTATTATTAATTATAGTTGTTTATTGCACTTACTGTGTGTGTATGAATAATACTAGAAAAAATAAATTTTATCGTCTGTCACTAGATAGTTGAAATTTTTTCAGATTAAGTATTTCTGCTGCTTCTATAATTTATAAATAAATTTAAATATTTGAGAGGGTTGTGATTTTAATACTTTCGTAGTCAGCTGTTCAGTACTTTCGTACAATGCTGGAGGCGGGCAGCCCTATCGCATGTTTACGTACCGCGCGGTTGTAGGCATTTATTTCAAAAAGACGGCCGAGTTACAATACTGTATGATACTATTACCGTGGTGCAACTGACGTTCATGTTGAATGTCAGTTGCACAACGTCAATGTCTTTTTGTTAATATTATGGAAGTTAAATCAATGTAACTGTATACTTAAATTTAAATTATATTATTATTATCAGTAAAATTTGAAGGCTAATGCAGAATATGGTTATCTATATACAAAAAATGGTTGAAATTAAGAAAGAAAAAATAAACGCCGAATTATACTACAAAAGTTCAAACGTGTTTTCTTTCTTTCTTTCAATAATTTTCAAAACACTAGGTAGAAACTAATTTCAAACATTTTTTCTAAACCTAATTCAAATCCGTGAACAAAAAGCTGACTGGTCATTTAGTCCAACCTAAGATGGTGTTTAAAAATGCCTGCCGTTTAAATTTTTAAAACATGAATATTCATAAAAATGTCCACATTCATCGATGTCGAAAAAAGCAAACATTGAATGAATTAGATAGAAGAATTTAAATGCGTTAATGTCAAATGTCAGTCAGGGAAAGGAAATTTAGCTCATATTATTAATCTTCCAGTCAAAAATGCCAATATTAATTAAAATCAATACTTACTTTGATTCAAATTAATCTTGACATGTATATATATTACTTTAATTCGATTTATGTTACACATAGATAGCAATATATTAAATTGATGTCAACTGTGCATAAATTTTATTAAAAAAAGTTTGTAAAAGTTTATTTGTACATTCCTGTTTGGCTAAATGGCACCCAGTCATGTCAAATAAATAAAGATGGATGCCAATTAAATATTAGACTATATTTGCTCTAGTTAAAGCATTTTAATAACTGTTTAGTTATTCATACTTAAATATTCTAAATAGAATTTAGGGCGAGTAGCAGTTGGTTTATTTCAGGCATTTACCTATTGAGCATTCCCCTTTATTGGCAATTTGCAAAACACATTTAAGTTCCGAAACTTGATTCAAACCTATCAACGACATAAATACTTTATTAGTAAGTACTTAAACGCTCGTACAGGTTCAAATGCCTGCTAGATACGAGTATATCTACAAGTCAGTCTGTGTCTAATACCGATATAGCCGCATCCGGTTCCAATGGAATACACTGAACTGACCTTATCTTAGGAATACGATGGCGATAATGTGATCAATTTTACTCACATGTATAAAAAACATAAAAATGTAAAATTTTATACACGGCATCTTTTTGTGATACAGTATTTTCCTCGTGTCGCTTATAGATTCTTAATATGCTGTACTGCCCCTGTGAAATCCCCAGCGTGGCGTGAGGTACTTAAATCTAAAATGGATTATTAAAAAATACGTACGTAAAGAACAGCTTCATCATTTCACCGAGAAGACCAAAGTTCTTCAGTGGGTGTGACTGGATTTCGCAAATAGCTCGAAGCAAACACTCTTTCCCATCCAGCCCGAAATTTGCAAACATATCTTCCGCTATTCCATATAATATCGCTCTGAAAAAACCAACAATAAGTTCAACGTATCGCAGTTACCGAAACATACTTTGATTAAGCAAGATTATAATCAGACTTTCTTACTAGTCGAATTTATTTTGTGGTAATTGAAGCATATTAGGTTACCTACAATAAATAATACTTTCATTACGAACCATTCTTAAATGATTCGCAAAACTATTTTCTAGATTTATCTACATCTGTGACTACCTATGACTCCGCCTTTAATAAGATGCTATCGGCAGAGAAAAGATCAACAAAACCCATTGTCTAACTAACCACGCGATCTGTTCTAATAGACGTAACACAAATTCCTAAAACAAGGTTGAAACAATTTATAGTTTACTCTAATTCTACGATTTCTTGCGTAATCGGCGCCGGTTTTCGAATCACATAAAGAATATCAAACACCTTATCGTAGCAACTTCCTGCGATCGTCGCCAACTATCCTTCGTGAGTGGAATTCCTGATGTATCGATGTGAAGGTGAAAGTAACGACAAATAAGTTAAACCGCTACTGTTTCTAGCGTCCACGTGGTTGGAGACCTACAGAAGTATGTACGTGCGAACGGCTATTGTGTGTGGTCCCTTCAGTACCTTTGTTACTTTGCCCCTTTTTGTTATCAGTAACCGCCTTGTTTTAAATCTTACATTTGCATATCAATACCAGACTCATTTATTTAAAAAATACAGTTTTTGTTAGCTGTTAGTGATTGTACATCATTACTTTACCTCTCTCCTCCATGCAATCTATCAAGTATTGCCTTTTCAACATCGGGAGTGACATTTTCTCCCGTGGACCGCTTGCCTCGTCTCCTGTCCAAGTACTGTCCGACATAGTCCGCCATCATAGAAACTGCCGCTCTTCCCATAGATCGGGCCAAGATGGGCGGGAATGCTCCGTAAGGATTTTCATTGTCCGTCAAACCGAGTTTGTCGAAATCGACTGTAATTCGTCAAAGAAAATTAATACTCACATAGTCTATGATGATAAACATTAGTTTCTAAAGATGTCTACAGCCTCATTCATCAAAATTAGGATACGATAAACAAAGTACTTTTAGCATCAGCTATAGGTTCATCTTTGGCTTTTTTGGAATTTTGAGCGACTTTGCATTCAATTGCCAATCTTTGATGTTAAAAGTGTCATCTGCTCTGACTCTTTATGAAATCTACATCAAAATTGATGTAACAACAAAATTGAAGGTCTAAAATATAAATCTAAGGTCTAAAATTTGAAGAATGAGAGGAAATAGTTAAAACTCAATGCCAGGAAGTATCTACGCCTTCATCTTCTCTAATTAATGTAACTGTTTCTCTAACACTACAATTAATTCTAAGCAAAACGTCACTAACTTCAACTATACGTAGATCAACTAATTTAACTCTTTCAATACGGTAAGGCTTTACCTACAAATTTATTGTTATATTATCTATCTAAAGGTTATCTAATTTAGTAAAAATTAAATCTGTAACACAACAAGTGTGGTCTAGACTACCTAAGCTAATTAAATATAATTATGTTAAAGTTAGCAAATAACAAAATACTTAGTGGTTGATATTAATAAATTGGAATAAGTTTTAAATTTTACCAAATGGTTAAGTTATACTACAGAATAGAATACTTAGAAAAGATTTTTTTTTTTTTTTTTTTTTAAATTATGTACACTACTTTATTATTTAACTAGGCACTTCAACCGTAGCTTTTTTAAACCAAATTCTACATAGTAGACCTTACGGTACTGACTCTGAAATTCCATATTGTATTCTAGTTTACCTGAAATTCATTGAAATTAAATATAGACCGTGAAAAGGTGTTACGCTCTGAATTGTGTAATAAAATATAAAAATGAAAACGTTCTATAAAAATACTTACTCGTAAAGGGGAAACTGACTGTCATATTAGACAAGAATCCTTTCGGTGGATGCCTTACGAAAGGCATTGACAGTGATGGTGTGATAGTCATTGTAGTACCGGGTGGCAACGCCAAGCGACCATCGTTCGTGATCCAGAGTATCCTCTTTTGCCGCGAGTGTGGTATGTTCTCTTTGGCCACGCCATCATGGCTGTTTAGAGAAGCCATCGGCAGCAAAGCAGCTAATGCTATGCTTAGTAGTACACGGGGAACTGATGCATCCATCGCCTACCTATGGAAATAATGTGTTGTCATTACTGCGTTTCCAGTTTTCGGATATTTACTTATATCTTTATTTCTCTTTTATGAATTCAGTACTCAGATTTTTTTTTGCCATAACCTACTGCATAACAAAAATAAAACAAGCTGTCTAATTAGACAATGACAGTTATACGTCAAAACATAAACATTAAATCATTTATCACCCTGGACGATAAAAATTGAGGTATAGTCTTAAATAAGTTTATCATTTCACTAAATATTGTAGTTTCACGATGTCATTAAAAAAGTGCACTCATATGCGTATCAGAGATGATAATAAATATAACATTAACGTAGAGAATGTTATAAAATCACTAGAAGCTGAATATAAGGTTGATTTCCGATGCTTACCAAATTGGGAATATTTAGTGCAACGCTTACATGTAGCTGCCACCGACTACAAGCGAAAAGTTCAAGGTGCACGTACGCGAAAGGATATCATAATAGAGAAGTTGTATATGGAATCCACCAGACAATCACCCTTTGAACTAACCTCGGGATTATGTAGGACAGCCAGCAAGTGGCGTAAAATGGAAATGGACCGGAAAAAAAGGAAAATTGCTGAGGCTATTAAACATGCTTCTGAAACAGAGATATCAGTATTGGACGAACACTCAGAAACTCTCCATTTTAACACTAGCGTTTCAACTGAATCTCCGGAATTGGTGCCGACAACACACCAGCCTTTGAAATCGAAAATAGACATGGACATTGGTATTAATACTAGTGTAGAGATACTACCAGAGTCACATTTACCTGTGGCTATCTTTACAAATCCTCGCAAGTTAATTTCTCCTCTCGGGTCACAATCGTGTGGGTTTAGTTTTAAATCCCTATTGTTTGGTACGGAGGCATCATTGAAAAGCGTCAAAGAAGAGTGGCAATGTTTAACACCCACCACATCAGTAGTATGTATTCCGACGCCCATTATTCTAGCCAATAATAATATGGGAAAACAATTTGTTAAATTCACGTTGGTAAACTGTGCAAATGAATACATGCATATAAGATTTAAAAGCATTATAGACGATTCTCATTTTTTGACAACAAAGATTTTGCCCGTTATCCCAAAACGACTTTTTCCTGGTGTACCTGTTGTATTTAAATTCATATTTACGCTTCAAAATCAAGAAGAATTCAATTCGGGGTTATATTTTAAAGTCGGGCGTGATGTTTGTGGCGATGCTCCTCCAGAAGCATTATGTATCCCAATTAATAGTGATTTTATAAAAATGCATTCTGTTAAAGTATCCGAATCTATAACTATGCCGCCTGTTTACCCTTGGCACATAAAAAGAAATGGTATATATTCAACTGCAACTGTAAAATTATCTGTTAACGATCCATATGCTTATCATTTGCATATTTATAAACGGCTGATTGATTTAACTAAAGAATCAGATATGAGTTTCTCTGTAAAAGCAACTGGCCCGAATACTGAGAGTGACGAAGAAAGAGAACTAGACATCAATGAGGACACTAAGCCAATAGTATCTTTGGAAAACATAGGGAATGAAAAAGAAACAATGAATATTCTCGAATCAATAGATTTTATTATCCGAAACATTATTGAAATTGCTCTGGACACGTTTGTATTTAAGTCTACTTATTTATATTTGAAACCATACGAAAAAGTAATCATTCCGGTATATTTTACAAAAAAGGAACACATTGGTTTTCATAATAGTTTCTATGAGTTCGAATTCCTGGAACCAGAAACCGAAAAATTGATTATGACAAAAACCTTAAAAGTTTTTGCCGAAGTACTTCCGCATCCAATAAAAATACGTCCTTATATATTAGATATGTCCGAATCACCAGTTTCATATGGCTACATTGAAGATCATTTCGTAATTACTAACTTACACAAGCTGATCCTTGCCAATATTAAAATTAAATTGACTACTAAAATGAAAAAAATATTTACCGTGGATCCAATGGAAACTACAGTGCCGGCGTCATCAAGCGTGCAGTTTACAGTAAAGTTTTGTTCAAGGGACTTGTTGTCAGTTCGCCCATACGAAGATTTAGTACATTTTACATTTAAAGTTATCATCCGTGGTCATAAATCTGTATTCGATAATGTGCCTCCATTATTTTACGAAGTAATCGCACCATGTGCAGCAGAGTTCAAAAAGGTTTACAATGAAAAATATTTTAAAGACGAATCATCACTTGTTTTGGATTTGGACCAGAAGTAATAGTAAAAATTTTCGTGTTGTTTATTAGTTATGTTATCGTGAATATTTTTTTTTGTAAAATCTTAATTTCTGAATTAAAATAATAAACAAAACATTGATAACTTGCTGTTTTTTATTTAGTAATCTAATTATCACATTACTGCTTCTTCCAAATTCATAAAATCACTTTGATAGTTTGTAGAACTAGTCTAAAAAACTAGTAACAATCCCGGGGACGCTAAGTAATGTTTGCCAAGGATGAAACCTGCTAACGCGTCCAACCAACTAGTTGCATGTAATACAGGCCAAGTGAGTTGATTGCCTGAACCCGCATAATATCTCAGACCAGATAGGCAGGTCGCACGACCGGTTCAAAATGACAATCGATATAAATCTACGACAAGTTTGATGGAATCGATTGTACTATAACACCTTTATTATGATTCGATCTGTGTACCTGTCTGCGATCGTAAACTTCATATTAAATTATGTAGGTATCTAACTTCCACTACCATTGACCAAGTAGCTTCAATATTGCTGTTATTGCTTTACCTTTGAAGCAGTTAAGCTTGAGCGTTATGCTTCTGAAAAAAATACGACATCGTAGCTGTTGTATTTTGCAAAATCCTTGTACATTTAGCAACACTTCTTAACGCAAATATCTATTAAGTGTTAAACATAAGCAAATATTTCTGTGTTAAACAGCTGGCCTGTAAGATTACATTGCTCATTTCCTGTTGCTACTGTGAGTTAACTATGGCTATCAGCACGATCAATGAAGTTTTCTAATCGATCGCCTTTTTTGACGGTGGCGATATTTTTAACAGATTTCCTATTCATGCCACGTATTCAGAACGATCGAGTACCTGCGGAGTCCTACGTTCAATCGAATCCATAATGTGTCGAATCATCATCAGGAATTCATTGAGCATTCATTCAATACTTTCACGTTAAAAAATAGATTCCTAATCTGATCTTTAATGTGCACAATATTTGTTTAATGATTGCTTGGGTGGTCAATCGTATGTCCATGTTTAGTCTCTATTCTAGCATTGTAAACTGATCACTAATCTCTCATGGCTAAGTTGTGTTTCTATTTAACCGTCTTTATTTTATATAGTTTCTTTTTATAATCAGCTTTTTTTATTAATACCTTTCTTAATATTTCATTAATCATATCTATTTATGTTTTGTATTTATCAGTCCGGCTCTTTTACTACTGTGGATATTCCAGTCAGTCATGTTTTATTTTCAGTATTACACATTGAGATTCCAATAAATCAATATTTGTTGCTTGTCATATTATGTCCAAAGTCAATAACTCTTCAACGATGGCAATTTAGCTTAGATCAAGACACCGCTATTGAGATTACACCATCCGTAATAACTTGATGAATGTGTGCAAGCTTACTGTTATGTTACGTTAGATTATATCATAATTGACAGAGGAATGTTAGCTATTTGCTACATAAATGAAATTACATTTCTTTGAAGCCATAATGTCATCTGACGACTGATGTTTCTAATGATATGTTTTTTGACTTTTAATTTCTTCATTAAGATTGTTTATCACTGTTTTTTTTTTTCAATTTGATATCCAACATTGATTGATTATTAGGAATTATAAAACATTTGTTGGCAACTTATAAACATTTCTGCAGAATATAGCTATCGCCGTTTTTGACAAATTTGAATATGAGATAATCGAAATTAATAAAGGAATTACGTTTCATTTAAATAAGTTGATTACAAAGACAAAATATATAAATTGTTCATTTTGTTGACTGGCTACCATGGTTTGAAAAACTTTTATTATCGCAACTATCTCGTTTGTCTTGCGGTTGCTGTACTTATTATTTTATGAATACACGTTATGTATTTGCCAATATTTACTTAAGAAATATTAACGGACCACACAAAGGCCGGTTAAAACACAGGTGTAGGTATTTTCCTCATGTGAGGCATCTAGGCTAAGGTGACCTAAAGAATATCTAGTTCGACAGTAGCACTTTGAAGCTTCCCAGAGTTAAGCTCGTTGTGGTCCAAATCACCGCATTTCATCTCTCACAAATGTGTTATTGTTTTAACTCGGGGACCGTTTTATAGCACCGGCATGACTTTTATAACATGTGGCCCGACCTTATTTAGTACCGCTGTGGTTTGGCAACACTACATAGCATTATGAACTGATGGCCCACTTTAGTTACGAGAATTTGATGGGAAAATTGCGATGCAATGTTTGTTTACAACCTTATATATACGTGGAAGTAGTTGTATCTTCATAATATAATAATAATATATTTATTCAGAATTAAAATTTGGTAAAAGAGTTACATAAAATCTTAGGAATAATTACAATGGTATGACTATGTTCTGTGCCTGTACTAGGATAAAGTTTTCTTTATCTACATTGGACACTTCATTATTCAGTGTTCGCATCCGTTTCACGGGTACCGTCGTGTCTTTTCTTTTCGTTGTCTGAATTTCATGAATATTTCTTTAGCGTTTAATTACCTACGTTCAATTTAAATTGCAACGTAAAGTCGCTTACTGTGAGCTTCGGGTTAACAAACTTAATTCTAAACAGTGTAGTCAATGTAGATGAAGTTGAATGAACTGTTATTATTTCTAGTAACACGCTGTCTAGGCACAAGTCATTTCCAAATTAGATCACAAAAAAACCTGCAATAAAAAATCGTAACTAGGTCCATTTTGCACACCTAATTATATCTTAAATGTTGAAGACACATAAATAATTCATATTTTGAGTAGCTTGTTATCACAGTGCGTAAAGCTAATATGATTAAATTCGTCTATTAACACAGTTATAAATCGTTAATATTCATTTATTCGCAGTACGTATAATAAAATACTCGCTGCCAGTGATGTGTTAATGAATCGGCACCAAATTGATGAATGAGTTAGAACAGTGATAGATTACAATTTTAACCAGGACGATTCTAAGAACGCACTTGCCGTGACACTTGAAACAGGAATTAATTGAGGCCGCATTTAAATCAGCAGTATGTGATAAAACCTAGGCACAAGCTTGAGGATAATTGAGAAATTATTCTGCAACGGGCATATTTAAATTAAACTCACCACAATATCACAACTGCTTCGAAGGAAAATGTTCATGGACGCACCACAAGGAGTATTGTTTTCCTTGAAGAACTATCGTTCACTATCAATCACACTGTACAAATAAATGTCCTTTTCCTGCGATCATCGCAGGATGTATTGGCTGATAGCAGGTCAGCTGCGCAGGCGTCGTTCTTGCTGTGTCGTTGCCAAAATTTCGCTAACTTTCGGGCACTGTTGCGCATAACAAACACTGTTCCACGAAAATGCGTCCTCCTTCGATATAATCCGCGGCAAATTTCTTTTTGTTATTGACAGCTGAAGTAACGTTGGTGCGTCACGTTCGTCCTCGAGTCCTGGGACGTCTGTAATTTCTTCGAGTGCCACAATATCGACGACGACTTTGTATTCACATGTCGCCGAAACTCTCTTCGCTAATTGTGATGCGCGGCGTGTCCCCCGCTTTCCGCATTGTCAAACAATGGAGCGCAGCACCCTGGGGTGACAGGTGGCTCCTCATTGCTTATGGCCCGTCATAAGGTCGGTTGTTTAGTGGCGATGTGTTTAGTAATGAGAGTCAGTTAAGTATCTGGTTGCGAGCGCTGGCGCGGCGATACCGGTACTGAATGGAGGCTCGGGCGGGTGTAATCGTTCGATGTCGCCTCGCCAGTTGGCCACTGGGTTAGCGGTGTTCCTTTTCCTGCTTCGTTTCTTAATGGGTAGCACACATTGTAAGTGAATCTGATGCGAGCCAGCCCTTCGCACGCGCTTGAAGGTCGGCGAGCCCACCAATTTGTTTTTTTCATGACATTTTCAGGTAGAGAACCGGTGATATTAATAATATTGGTTGAATACACTTCTGCATCTAGATCTAGATCATAACCATCTTTTAAATAATACTTACCTTTCTTTAAACATTTAGGTGCTGTAATTTCTTTGTAAGTCAATTGAGTTGTTGAATCGGGATTTCCACAGGTTGATTGTATCTATTACCTTTATCTTTTTATATCAATTATGATCATTACAGTATCAAAAGTTATCTAATATATTTATCAGGATTAGAAAATACATCATTCCTGCCGATGTATGTAATCGGGTACCTACTTGATTTCTGACTAAATTTCGTAACCGTTGGCGTCACAAAAGGCCTTTATCTGGTAATCTATTACATTATGAATACCAAATAGGCCTGTGTTCGTAATTCTAAGCTAGTCATGCTGAAAAGGTAGGTAAGTATTTTTAAACACACTTATTCTAAAAGTGGCTACTACCTCATCGCTTCTAGGCACGCAATGAAGTATATTTCGCACTAGTACGGAGAAATACTCCGTCTAGTCTCAAAAGCTATTGAATTTATTATAACACCAAGTTGGACGCCAGGCCCCCTTTAGGACATTAGTCGGTCGCTCGGACAAAAATCGAACCTGTCGCTGCGACAGAAATCCACGAACTATTTCTCACAATAAATGACCACATACTAAATAGTATCTATGTTTATGATATTTTTCGTGGGATATTTGTCATTGGCGTCTCTCGGTTCCGTAACGGCCTCGCTTTCGGCTCGGGCGTAGCTATATTCCACCTCGATTGCAAAGACAAAATTTGTCCGAATTTACTCCGATATATCAAATCATTGTCAAAAGCGCATCGGGTTGACAATATTGACGACATTGTGCACGGAGTGGAAAACCCTGGACAAGTGATAAACGGAACGGTATGACGGAATGAAAGTTTGTTATTTCAGGCTAGCAGCCTGTTTATGATGATAGTTAAAGTTTTTTTTTTATATTAAACTTAACTTAAAATTGGAGCGAGAGGTAGTATCAGCCTTTTAATGACTAATAGGTACCCACCTGTGTTCCTGCATTGATTATTTGCTCTTTGCGTTCCAGGGCCATAGTAACTCTTTTAAATAAACCCGCAACTCGGTAATATTCCTGAATTCGGGTGACATAAATCTAAGTCTTTTTACAGAGAGCTAACCGACCTAGGGACTTAAACAAATTTAAAGTAGGTACGTTTTATCTGCGACAATGCATAGCAAAAGTCCAGACTGACATGCACTACCGAAAGTCTACAATGCATATATTTAACCTTTATATATATTTTGCCTTTGCATAATGGCATTTAGATAATTTATTATTGAAACAACTACACAACTGCACAAGCAACAACAATTAATAACAACTTAACAATTTATTGTTGTCGCTGTTGAAATGACATTTCGTTTGGACTCTCTAGCCTCAATTGCCACAATGATATACTCACTAACATCATCAAAAATATAAAACTAATCATACCTACACGCGTTGTGAATGGACGACAAACGACTGATTTCCCAAGGGCTGCACAGTAGGACCCGGATTCCGAATAAAGGACGTCCAAAAGAAATGAGTTCATGAACATTTTATAAACCAAATAGATCCTTTTCGCGTCCAGAACACAATTGGGGTGAAGATGAATAATTTAGATAGCAATTACCGACAGAAATCTTATTAGAAAAGTCTAATTTAAAAATAGGCTCAAGACTTTTTGCACACAGTAACACAAAAATGAACCAGATGGACAGAGACAGACCTCATTGAATCCTCTTCGAAGTGTTTCCGCACATGCAGTGTCAAGAATAGAGTGAGATAGAAAAGTCTCGCAAAAGCTGCAACCAACCTACCAGAATAGACCAGGACCATGACCACTCCGCCAGGAGTGTATGACTGAAAAGAAGACAAACATATATTTCCCCAAACAAGAAATCTTATCAACAAGGCAATCGTTTGTCTTGGTTTGGTTTGATTGGTAAAGAGGAGGGGTGAAACGCATGCCACTAGCAAAGCTCTGAGTATAGATGTAGATGAATGGAGGGGGAGAGGGAGGCCAAAGAATAGATGAATGGATTTTGTGAAGAGTAATATGAAAGAAAAGGGAGTTAATGATAGTGTGAAGAGTGGCAGGACAGAATGGAAGGAAAAAACGAGTTGTGCCGACCCCAAGTAATACGGGATTAGGACAGGAAGAAGAAATCTCATCAACACTAACTGCTATAGCTCCAAAAGTATATTCTTAATCAAACTAATCACCGATTGGTAATCTTTTTAAGAGTAAAAAGGAAAACAAACAATGAAATCAAAAACAAAGACAATACACAGGTGTAAGTACAAGATAATTATCAGACGTAATCAAGGTGTTGCCAACATAATATTGTACTACAGAATCGGGCCGGAACATATCGTGCTAAGGTCCAATTATGTAAACTTGCACAATTATGGTTTTAAGTCTGCGATTCCTTAACTGGAACACACCTCATTTATTAAATGCAATGTTGTACTAGTGAACAATGGAATGTAATGCTCTTCGACAAACGTTTTGTACGTGTACCTATGAGGTTTATATAAACTATTGTGTTGTTTGTCTAAAGAGTCTTTGTAGGTCTTCTTACCACATTCGTTTATGGGCAATATATAAGCAAATTACCTTTCTTGTTGCGTCAAACTAAGCATACATATTGCAAAATTTATACGATTTAAAACCCGATTAAATCATTGTATAGAAGCGTTTTTTGTTTGTCAAAATGATATCTATTTACAGCGGATGTTTTCGTCATCACAATATCAAAGTCAATGTATTAGATAAAAGATTACCAAGCAAATAAATTATCTACTTTAATTCTTTTCGTTATAATGTCAACGTCCAATGTCATGTTCAAATGTGATTAAGGTGAATGTTCCATCTAGGGTAGCTCGCATATAATTTTTTTTTGCCGGTCTGTTTTAGGTTTCTAATTTTGCTTCATTAAAATTATAATGAATAAAATCTCAAACAACTCTTTTAGTTCGTCTAAGCCTATTAAATGCTAGGGTAAGATTATATGTATGTAAATAAGAGATTGCCCTGTGCGTCAGGATCGCCCTTTGTACACTTTGTATATGTTTATCCTATCCACATTATGATGTGTACAATTAAGTATATACTTAACTAGCTTTTGCCCGCACGGCTTCGCTCCTACTCTCTACCATACTCTACCCCTACTCTACCCTACTCTACCCTACCCTACACTACTCTACCCTACACTACTCTACACTATACTACTCTACCATACTCTACCATACTCTACCCTACTCTACACTACTCTACCCTACTCTACCCCACTCTACCCTACTCTACCCTACCAAACTTCACATAAACCATCTACTAAATGGTCCGAACAAAGCCTAAAAATTTGGTTTGGATAGGCGAGCCCGTTCTTGAGTTATAAAATAACAACGAAAAGTGGCATTGATTTTTATATATATAGATAAATACATAAATGTACCTAATTAAAGTCGTTCAAAGGGTTAGCTGCATTGAGAGGGTTATATCTATGATTTTAACTCGTAAAGCTATATTTGTTACGGTCTTAAATCATATTTTGATGATCATAGAACCTAAAATTGACCTGCAAAATGCAAAAACTTATTTGAAATTCGCGGGTTATTCCGGTACATTCTACGGCGGAGGTGTGCCCCGTTGGCCGGAGCACTACCGTGTCCTAGTGCGGGCGATCGGCTACTATACTGGGACCATGGCTTCCGAAAGGGAAACCCGGGGTCCTGCAACGCAAGGCGAAGAAGGAACATAGGTGTGGTTTTATTCAGTAAGTCTCACACGCCCCTCACGCTCCGTCCTAGAGCGAGAGAATTAAAACCATAAAAAAATCGGGCAAGTGCGAGTCGGACTCGCGCACTGAAGGTTCCGTACACACTTAGGTACCTATGAAAACAGTTCAATTCCCGGATTGAGTTACGAAAATTTTTCCGAATCGCAAAAAAATTTTTTGTTACATAACGTTCTACAAGTTTTCAGTTCTTTTCCTATACTCGTGCTTTGAGACCTTGCTTCATGCAAATTTCAGGATTCTAGATTAACTGGTCGTACCCTGTGAATTTTGATTCCCTTGAGAGTATTGATGTCGAAACACGTGTTTTGTGAAATAAATGTCAGTATCTTTTGTCGTTAACTCAGAAGTTTTATTTTTTAACAGCTTCAAGGGACCGCAAACCTGAGTATATGGTTTTAATAATTTCAACTCGATTCCTCCACGCATTGCCGAGATAAAGGGTCTTGACAGACAGACAGGTAACAAAATGATCCTATAAGGGTTCCGTTTGTTTTGTTTTGAGATATGGAACCCTAAAACCCTGGATTATTCACCGTAAATCTAAAATGAGTTGCAATAAACAACAGCATGTATCACGCATTGTTATTAGATTTACTTGTTGTTAATGTACACAAATGTAAGTAGAAACTCGAGTTCTAACACCCTGTATATAAATAATGTATTTTACAGCTTCATTGTCATGGTAATTAATTTGGCCCGCATTCTGGTCCGGGGTGAAACTCGCAAAGCTGAATTTGTATGCACATGACCAGGGCGCACTGTTCATGACCCAGATTTCTCAGGAAGTATCTTTCATGAGTTATGGGCATTTTAATAACAACGACGCGAAGATTCCGTAGAAATAGCTCAATATTGTACACGTTTGTATTGTCTTGTTAAACAATTGGTGACAATGTTCGTTTCGTGGAGTCGGTGTGGAAGTTTTGCTTGTATTATAGGGTCTCCTAAGAATATAGTTTTACTCGGACTGTGTGTTTAAGAAAAAAAATATAAAAAAAATTAGAAAGGTTTTTTTTTACAGCTTTTTACAACTAGTGTAATACTCATTTCTCATACTTAAAATTGGGTGCAGCAAAGGAACAGTTTTCATAATAATATGACTTTTTAAAGAACGAATTAAGATATAAGAATGAAGTGTAGTGTGTCCCACTCTACACTTCATTCTAAAACACAAATCGCAGACGTAGGCAACCCATCCGCTAAACTAAAATGGAACTGGGCAGGCGCTATCTGCCACATGGCGCAACGAAATTGGACGAATATAACAACTGACTGAATTCCGAACAATAAGGGCCGGGCTGCGACGCGGTAGGCCTAGAAGGAGATGGCGTGACGATATGAATTCCTATTTAAAGGATTGGCCAGAAGTAGCTAAGGATAGAGAAGAGTCGAAAAATTAAATGGTCCTTCTCTTACCGTGGGACACAACAGGCTCGTATCATAGAGAGATTTATTGCGATATTTCGAAGCAATATTCAGTCGACTACGAGCGCCGTTGCAAACGATATCACTTCTTACTATTAATAAGGCGTAATATCAATGACATTTGTTTCTCGGCAAACAGTGAACGGATCAATTGATTGTCCTGAACTACTCGGCAAAATTCTTCTTTTCACCAATCAGAACCACCTACGCACGCGGCCTCTCTTACACACATGTGCACATCGACAAAGTACAGGCTTAAAGCCTTCTTCATACCTAGTGTTATAGCCTTCTGATCTATCGATCGATCGAATCGATCTGTTTTGCATCAGCACAAGATATAAGAAAGATCCTAAGCTAGGAATATTTTGGAGCCGATCATAGATAGTTTAAATAGTTGTTATTTAGTGAACATCAGGATGACAAGTGTATGTCAAAAAACAGTGATTCTATAAACATGAAAGCAATGTGAGGAATTTGCGTAAAAAAGCAATGTGCTTTTATATAACTAGCGTTATTTAAAAAACTTAGTGAGCCGCCAGCCTGATATCAGAATGACGGGTGTGATTTTTAATCTAAGCAAATTTACCATCTAAGTATGATAACACTAGCGTAGCAATGTTCCGGCAATGTGCTCGAACATATCAAAAGCAGAATCAGATGCGACAAGAGGTTTAAAAAAGATCTTTTTGTCAAGTCAAACCAGAAAGGGCCCTAATAAATTAATTAATAGGTACGTAAGATGATTTTTACTAGTTTTTGACCTCCTCCCTGTAAATGAGAAAAATAAGAATAGGCCGACCCCTCCCCCCTCTTTAATATTTATTATCTAAAGAAAATAATGAATATGCGTTTGGTTGGTTTTGAAGTTTATTTTTACGTAAGAACTATCCTAACTCCCTCCCACCCTTGCAACCTTGTAAGGAAAAATAAGACATGGTCGACCCTCCCCCTAAATCATCTTACATAATAAATGAACGGTCCTAAAGGACATTGCACTTGCACCTGCAGTTTCTCTTTTTCCTTACGATGTCAAAACCATAAGTCTCAGCTCAGCATCAACATACAGTTAGCAAATAAGCTTTAGGTATTTGTAATTCTGACCACGACTAAAGGGAAAAGAGACTGATCACAATGCTTTTTTAAACGATGCTCAGCATTGACAAGGCGCCGGCGCAGGCATTGTAAAGCTAAAGGCTGGAATTGTTTAGCATAAACGATTAAGTATGAATGATTTATGTGGCTGATGATGCTGAGAAGGTTAAGAAATTAGGTGTACCTAGACCACGAGCCAACGACTATACTCTTTGCCACGAACAGAGAACTAGGCAGAGCTTTTTATTACAAGCTTTTATTTAGTTTTACCTGTCCCGATGTTTGTCTGTCATCAAATCTTGTAAATTAAATTTGACCCACTTTCCGGTTACCGATTGAGCTGAAATTTTGCATGCATGTGTAAATCAGATGACAATGCAAAATTATTATGAGAAGCTGATCTGATGATTGAACCAGAAGGTGGCTATAGGAAACTTGGTAGTTAAACGACACAACCCCATCGAGTTTGGACTCGATGATTCGTCTTGACGAGTATTAATTATATAGCTCGGTATATCGTATAAAAGCTTGCTATGAAAAAATGATTTTCACTAAAAGCTGGTTTCTTTTTGAGGCAGGAAATCATCTTATGACTCGCACTCTAAGGTGGTACGGGCGGGCGTGTCAGGCTTTTACTAAAAACACACCTGTGTCCTTTTGTGTTCTAGAACTACGGGTTTCCTTTTCAGAAAATATGTGTATGGTCAGCGAAATAAGAGCGTGCTTAGAAGTTTCCTGTTCATTCTTTGAAAGCTAATGGGTTGCCTATAGGTGGTAGGTCACATTCACGCTGGCAATACATAAAAATCATCCTGAAACGCGGAGAGAGCGTAAATAAACAAAATATGTATAAGTGCTGCCAAGCAGAACCAAGCAAACGTTCAAATGGTATTTTAGAGACCGTATTCGGTTTTGGCCAAAAAAACAGGTTTCGGCTGAAGTTCTAATTTTGGCCAAAAAGCGGCCGAATATTTGGTTCGATTGAAACAAGCGTTTCTAAGCTAACGGTTGTGACAGAGGCCTTAAAACCGACTGTCTCGTAGATCGTCGATTTATTTAGTAAGTATTTTATGTAAGTTTTAATTATAAAATAGAAATAGGAATCCAAGTCCAACAGTGTCTTTCGGCTGGAATGATGATGATGGACTATGAAATTATGCGTAACTGTATCGCAACATATCAAAATCAAAATCAAAATCAAAAACGTTTATTTCAAATAGACCAATTACAGGCACTTTTGAATTGTCAAAATGTCGGTCAGTCAAACAAACAAGTGAAGCTAAATTGCACGTTCCAAAGAGTAGATCTCTATGGAGAAGAACGTGCAAGAAACTCCATGGACACTCTTTTAAATCATATGTGTTACATATAGTGTTTGGTTACATATTTCTTGTTGCTTCTATTATGTGAGCACAATGTAGATAAAATTAAAAAAATATTAAAAGATAAAAACTGAATTAAGCCACTGGCAGCTAAGAGATGACCAGTCTCATCTGACGGCACCCGTTCACGAGCATGACGCGTGCATCAGCCCCACTCAGCTCAACCACTTTGAAGGGAACCGAATGACCCAATAACACGCGCCACCGACAGCGAGACATTTGAGTGAGCATGTCAAACTCTCAACTGCCATGCTCGCAATGTCAAAAAAATAAAATAATAAAAAGTTGTAACCTAACAAAAATGCTCCATGGTACTTCACATTCACAAATTTGGAAAAAAAGTGCTTCTACATTATACAATGCTATTATTTTTAGATATAACATGTAAGGAATCCTAAGTCCTATTGAAATAAACTAATCAAATAAAAATAAAATACTGAAAACAACAATACGAAAAGGGCAGCAGCATCTCTTCGAATATATATATAAAGACTAATTTGTAGCTACAAAAGTATGTGGCTGTGGAGCAGGACCGGCATTTAGCCAAGCATTTTTATCAAGGAGATAATCTTCCAATTTATAATATGCTTGTCTACATAGTGTGCGTTTAATGCAGGTTTTAAATTTTGACTCGTTTAATTGGAGAATTTCTAGTGGAATTTTATTATAAAATTTTACACAGTACCCCATAAAAGAACTAGCTACTTTAGCTAACCTGAATCGAGGTTGATCTAACTTGTCCTTATTTCTAGTATTAAAATTGTGCCTATCACTTATTTTAGTAAAAAGATGAATATTTTTCCGGACATACATTATATTTTCATAAATGTATTGACAAGGTACCGTCATGATGTTTATATCTTTAAATAATTCCCTTAGAGAATCGCGCCTGCGAAGATTGTATATGGCTCTGATAGCTCTTTTCTGCAGAATAAAAATAGACTCTATGTCTGCAGCCCGTCCCCATAGCAAAATACCGTAAGACATGATACTATGAAAGTAACTAAAATTGACCAGCCTCGCGGTATGTACATCAGTAAATTGACGGATTTTTCTGACAGCATATGCTGCTGAACTAAGCCGTCCTGCCAGAGATGTTAAATGAGGGCCCCATTGTAGCCTCGAGTCGAGCGTGATTCCCAGGAAAACCGTGTTTTCGACGTAGTTATACGACATAGTTAAGAATAACAATTTGGGAATGTTATTTTAACGTTTTGAGTTGATCTGCTATGACGTCAATTTCGGTTTCGTTTTCGGCTGAAACTGGAAAAGTGAGTGAGTGATAGGTGAACTCAATACGTTACATATGGACGTATAGGCGCACTTCGGCATACAACATTTTTTATTTTTTATTCTATCTCACCTGATGGAAAGCGACGATGAGTAGACGAAGGAGCACGCTTACCTAGAAGCAACCTATTCACTCTTGGCTTAAAAATTTCCGGGTTGTAGGTAGCCATCAGGAAACACAGAATCTGGCAGGGAATTCCACCTCTTAGCTGTTTGCGAGAAGTGGAGGAGAAGAGTAGAACATTCGGTTATGAAAATCGGCTTTTCGGCTAAAATCCGTGCTTCGGTCCAGCACTAGTTATTATGTAAACAAAGCTTTGTCAAGCAAAACTGTCTTGAACAGGACATGAATAAGGAAAACGCGCATATTTTCTAAGAACACTATTTTATATATTTTTGTCTATTACAATTTTATTTATATTCTAATAGAGTCATATCACGTATGTCCAAGCATCTGGGGAGATGAAACTTAAAGATTTGGTGGGCGGCCAATTTGATGAAAATATATGTACATCATTTATGTACCACGAGTGTAGTATGTAAACACCTACCTACTTATTTCCTGTTCAGAGGTAGTCACACAAGGACTTTCTAGATATACCTACTTAAAAATTAATGTTGCCTTACGGTTCACTTAAGTGCTACTTGTAAACATCTTCGTGTGCTTCTTCGGAGTTTTTATTTTATGAAAAACTTTCCTCCGAAAATATTTTGTAGGAAAATATTTGATATGTGTTCTTTAGATTTGGAAGAAAATGCTTAGCCATTAATTTGTTCTGTTTCTGGGTGTAATTTATCTGGGTATAGTGTTTAGAAACAGGGCCCGATCTAAGGAGGAGCCAGATCCAGTCGGGCATTTGCCCAGGGCGGCAAAATTGACTTATTCCTATCTTCCAACCTAGCCATTACCCTTCCACACCCAAATTGGCAGATTGAGAATTTTATGTGCCACCTTCCAACATACTTCAAGTTTGATAGTGGAAATATTTAAGACTTGAGACTCATGATTTATATGGTTTTGTGTGTGTAAAGGGTGGCGAAAATTATCTTTGCCCGGAGCGGCTAAATAGATCGATTGGGCCCTGTTTGGAAATATATATGTACTTTAGTATGTTTATCAGTTGTCTAGTACCTACTCATAACACAAGCTCTGCTTAGCTTGAGACTAGACAGCGTTGTGCGATAGTTGTAGAATATATTATATTCTTATTATTAATTTCGGTAAGAGGAAAATGTTAGTGGTAATTAATATAATCTATGAAAGTGATTAGTTAGAAGTAAATTATCTTCTAGGATTAACATTAATACCTTCATGACTCATGATCATAGCTGACTAATTTCTGCAATTTCATTAAAAAAGTGTTTGTTTTTATGAATTAGATAAAAAAAAATATGGGGCGATCCCACTAGATTGCCCCATATTTTTTTTTTATCTAATTCATATCAATTTCATTGCTAAGGTACACGTCATCTTTCCATACTTGTAATAAAACAAAGGTTCTTTTCGCGTGTATCAGTCTGTATGGACGTAGTAAACTCAGAAACTACTGAACGGATTTTCATGCAATTAAGACAGTGATTCATGAGGAAGTTTTGGGTGTGTAACACACGCATAATAATATGAAAAGAGGAGACTTCTAAAACTGGAGCGAAGCTAGGGAGGTTTGCTAGTTTTTATTATAAAAACGTTGGCCTACTAGGACCTCCTTCATCGTGAGTGAGTTCAGAAACTTGTAAACTCACAACACCCAGATCCGGTACAACTACGTCAACTAGGTACCTGTATAATCAACTGATTAAATAAATAAATAAGTAGGAATATTTATAAATAGCTAATTCCCGCGACTTCGTCCGTGATAGATTCGTAAAACGGCACAAAGCCATTTAGACACAGATTTCTTTTAATTTCACTGGGGTTCCGTTACCTATATATTTTGTGGTTCCGTGCAAAGAAAAACACTGCCCAATGCGCTTGATGTTATTCCTTGTAAAATCAGTTATTTAGTAGTGAAAGGCTCGTCAAAATTGGTTGAGCCGTTTCAGAGATTAGACGGAACAAACAAACAGACGAAAATTTAAAAAAATTGCTTTTTGGTTTTAATATCGATTATTATACTTTCAGACACATTTTTTAAAATGTAGTATGTATGTACTACTCTGTCAAGAAAGTACCGGGAAAAGATCAATAATACACAAAATGTCTGTCATTCATCCAAATTTATTTTATCACCTTCAAAGTATGCTCCTTTAGAAACGATACACTTGCGCCAATGAATAATCCATTCATCAAAACATTTTTTAAACGCTGCTTCCTGAATTGAGTTCAGTTCTCGCCGCGAATTCTCCTTTATGTCTTCTATCGATTGAAAACGGGTGCCACGAAGTGGTAATTTGAGTTTAGGAAAAAGAAAAAGTCAGCAGGAGCCATATCTGGTGAATATGGTGGTTGCTGGATGGTATTTGTTGAGTGTTTGGTCAAAAATTCGTTCACAATGATAGCCTTGTGCGAAGGCGCATTGTCGTGGTGCAAAATCCAAGAATTTTCTTTCCACAAATCTGGCCTTTTTCGTCGAATTTGCTCTCTTAAACGCCGCATAACGCTCAAATAATATTCTTTATTTACCGTTAGACCTTCCGGTAAGAATTCAGAGTGCACAACACCGCGATAGTCAAAGAAAACAGTCAACATGACTTTGACTTTTGATCGACTTTGGCGTGGTTTTTTCGGTTTCGGATCAGTTGGAAGGCGCCACTCCGAAGCTTGTTGACTAGTTTGCATGTCAAACTCGTAAACCCACGTCTCGTCACCAGTAATAATGCGTTTCATGAATGTTGGGTCCGAACTGACTCGTTCTAGCATGTCCTCAGCGACTTTCATGCGATTGAGTTTTTGGAGAAAATTCAGATCTTTTGGGACTAGCCGAGCAGCAACATGTTTCATACCCAAATGATTAGTTAAAATGGTACGGATCGACTCGTGAGATACAGAAAGTTCGGCGGCTATCTCTCTCAGAGTTGAATGGGGATTTTCAGTCACTATTTCCTTTACTTTTGCGATGTTAACTTCAGTTGCAGACGTTGACGGCCTACCAGAGCGAGGCAAATCTTCCATCACATCTCGACCACTTTTGAACGCTTTGAACCACTCATAAGCACGAGTTTTTGATAAAGTCGATTCACCGTAAGCCTTCTGTAACATTTTCAGTGACTCCGAACACGAAATTCCATTGGCGATGCAAAATTTAAGACAAACTCTTTGTTCGATATTTTTGTCCATTATGAAATTCGCAATACACACTATATATGATATTACTAAAACCAGCACTGTATTTAATATAAATAACAGATGCAACTAAAACTCCGCGCCAAAATGGAAAACAGTTGTGCCAATCTAACAACTACAAAAAAGCAAAAATTTGAATTTGGAACCATAAACAAATCATCCATTCCCGATACTTTTTTGACTGAATGTATATGTGTATACGCACACCAAATATGTAATAGATGTGGATAGAAGCTGCATAGTGCAGTGGTCCTACTACCAAATTACCAATCTATTGGGTTCCTTCGTATTCTTATGGGGATGACTTGTTAATGAACGAGCTTTATAACTTTATATAGCTTTACGTAGAGATAAAGAATGTGCGACGTTTCTGCTCTAGATTATTTCCATTGTTTCATTGTTTGATTAGGATAGATAAGATGTACCTGCCTTTCTGTACCTTTCGAATACCGTCAGTAGAGACATAATAGAAAGACAATGAGACAGCGAACGCCGGCGTTCGATTTTAAGATTGGGTAAGATACGTGGAAATTACGGGACCGAGGGAAATGCAAGAGGGATTCAATTAAATGATCAGCTGTATTCGGATTTCAATATATTATTATACTAGCTTTTGCCCGCACGGCTTCGCTCCCGCTCTTCCCTAGTCTACCCTACTATACCCTTTTTTTTTTTTTTTTTTTTTTTTTCTCGACGGGGAAATTCATCTTTGACGAAACCCGCTCTTGGGTGGAGCGGGAGACAGTGTCAGACTCTTACTGACTAAAAACCCCGCGCCGTTCCTTCTAGCCTTCATACCGGGGCACGAGCTCCCTTTCGGACAACCCTGTCCCCAGTAGGCTTCGACCCAGCTGGGCCCCTCCTGCTGCTGACAACTCCTTGAGGCGCGCGGGAACAGTGCGCGCCGTCGACGTCTTAGACTCGGTCCATTATCGGACGATCGGACAGCGAGCTACCCATAGCTCGCCGTCCGCGAGCCTGCGTCTACGGTGGCCGGAAATCGGGATCGGAATCCCGGCGACGGCGGCGAGGGCGCCGTTGCCTGATGCGGTCAGCCTCCTCCTTTGCAAGCATTACTGCTTCGCAGAAGGAGGCGACCGCCTGCCATTCCTCCTCGCTCCGGACCATGGCCTCGACCAGGGCCCGGCGCGAGAGGTCTCCGCCGCCGATCGCCCCCACGAGGGCACGGCGATGCTCCGCCCAGGCAGGGCACACCTCGACGGTGTGCTCCACCGTGTCCTCCGGGCGTTGCGCACAGTGGCGACACCCGGGCGTCTCTTCCGCTTGAATCCGATGCAGGAACCTCCCGAACTTGCCATGTCCGGTGAGGACCTGCGTCATGCGGAAGGTAAGGACGCCGTGAGGTCTTTCCAGCCACGCCTCAAAGAGGGGACTTACCGCCATAATCGTGGCGTGCCCAGACCCTACTATACCCTACTAATATTATAAAATAACAACGAAAAGTGGCATTGATTTTTATATATATATAGAAGAATTTTCTTTGACTAGATTCTTTTTTTGTGTTTAAATTCAGGATCCCCGAACGCGCGGGCCACCCACATACGCGGGACCTGCAGCATTTGCTACTCTTGCTACATGACTAATCCGCCACTAGGAATAGTCCTGGAACAAAAAGTATCCAGGACAAGGTCTACCGCGAGGCTGCAAGTCATCTCAGTTTCTTCCAAAACCGTTAAGCCGTTTAGACGTGGAGAGGTAACAAACAGACAGACAGTTACTTTCACATCTCACTTTCAATATCATAAAGGCGAAAGTTTGTATGTATAAGTATCTACACACAATATGTGTGTGTATGTTTAGTCTTTTTTTACGCTCAAAGGGCTTAACGTATTTGGATATGGCACACGGATTTTTTTTTAGGTGGGAAAATCATCCAATGATATCCCCCGCTCTTGGGTGGAACGGGAGATAGTGTCAGGCTTTTACTGACTAAAAACCCACTCCTGTTTTTTCAGTGCCTTTCGTACCGAGACCAAATCTTCCTTTCAGAAGCTGGGGCGTGGCTCCAGTAGGCTTCGACCCTGTTGGGCTTCTACGATTTGCTGACAACTCCTTGAAACACGCGTGGAACAATACGCGTCTTTAACCATTCTTCCAAAAACACAAAATACTCACACTTCCCTGTTTATACATCTTAGAATTATGTAAATTTGTCAGAAAATACCCAGATTTTTATACAAATTGCGAAGAAACACAAATAAGATACACTTCTCGACACAATAAAAACAAAATAAACATACCCCGATCCCGTCTCAAAATGCACTCAACCGGCCCTTTAGTAATGTCCGCAAAAATTTATAACAAACTGCCAAACGATATTAGAGAAATAAAGAAAACAAACATATTTATTAATAAACTAAAACAATTTCTAGAATCCAAGTCATACTATTCGGTAAAGGAATTTTTAGAAGATAAATCTATTGCAAAATAAATAATCCTCCGTCTTATTCACCAAAGATTCTGTTATGACATTTATTAAATTATTTATTTTATATGATATAGTATGAAATTTTGAGAATAGATTATAAACTTAATTTAATATAATGTCAATGAAAGTAACTAATACTATTTACAAAAAAAAAAAAAAAAAAAAATACGTAAACACAGACAAAGTAATAATATTTACACAATATTAATTTAAATAAATGATGACATAATTTAAAAATAATAATGACAAAATATAAATAAAATATCTGACAATTTAAAAATAAACATGACCAATAATAAACTAAAATATCTGACATAATTTACCAATCTGATACACAAACATAGTAATAACATATATATAAGAATAATTTAAATAAATACATAATTTAAAAATGATGATAAAAATAAATAAAAATACCTAGCATAATTTAGTTAATTATAATAATACACATACATAAATTAATTTCAATGATAATAAAATGTATTAATAATGACGAAAATAAATAAATAAAATATACCAATACTTATACAGAGACATAATAATACAATAACATGCATACACAATTTAATTTAAATAGATAGGTAATTAAGTTACAGGATACATACATATATATTTTAATAATGATGACAAGTTAGCCTTCGTCCTCTCTCCTAGCTTTGCTGTGCCCGACAGGGTCCATATTGATTCTTTTTTTTTTATACCATCATAAACACATATGGAATGCAATAAAGTATTGAGTATTGAGTATTGAGTATTGACGTCTTGGGCTCGATCCGGACGGTTACCAGACAGTCGGACGGTGACCTACCCATTGCTCGCCGTCCGCAAGCCCGAGGCATACGGGTAAACCATGTCCTAGAATATGAATAGCATACTTTTTATCCCATGTGTATGTTCCCATCGGATAATTATCTATTTTCCCACCTGCAAAGCCGTTATCAAAAGCTTGTTTATAATATTAATCTTTCTGAAGAATCCGCAGGAGAACCAAGGTTGCCGACATAGCCCGAAGAATCGCCAAACTTAAGTGGCAATGGGCAGGGCAAAAAGAACACATTTATCGTGCGTACAGCCAAGGAGCGAAATTCCCTGCCGGAGTCTGTGTTTCCTGATACAAGAGCGAATGGTTTACTTCTAGGCAAGCGTGCTCCATCGTCGACTACATCGTCGTCGGTGAGATGGTGGTCAAACGCAAGCCTATCAGTAATAAATAAAAAAAAAAACTTTGTTAAGGTTCAAAACACTCACTGAAATGCAGCGTATCGCGTAGGTATGCCGCCGTATAGACGCGATGGTATAATTGGCAGAATAGCTGCGCAAACGCAAAGCCGCTCACCCTGATCTGTCAGATAGGCTTAGCATAACACGGTTAGCTATACACATCCCTAATATTTCGTTTTTATTAATTAGTTAAGCATTTAGGGCCTGCACACACTTGAAAAAAGACTGTATTAGACTGTCTACGTCCACATCATCACTTATCATTAACCCTTCAGATACCGTCAATTAGAGACACAATAGTAAGACAATAGATGCGCGGCCACCGGTGGTCGCTTGGGGATTCATGAATTAAGTTAAATAGTGGTCAAATGCGAGCCTATTCACTCGTAATAAAAAAATGGGTCGTCCACATCCGTTTAGCCGAGATATCCATATCTACATTTGTAATATTAAAGGATATAGTGTGCGATAGAAAAGCCTATGCCAGTTAGCCGATAGTAGTCCGTTGGAGGTCGATGAAGATGATTTGCTTTGGACGATCAGAAGATAAGTTCCAAGCCGTTTCAGCTGCACAAAAGCGCAGTTACACTCAGCCAAAGCTAGTGTCAAAAATGTCTTTGTAAAAGAGGGTCAATGGTTCATGACTGATTTAATTTGTAGCATAGAAACAAAATTATATCGAATAAACTAGTTGAAGACTATTAAACTTCTACCTACTACAAAGTTTTAGACTTTAGCGTTGGTAAAGTGAAATTTGCATTTTTGACCCCTGACGTAGGTACACTTTTGAATGTTTATTTTAGTAGTAGAGTCCTGTTTAAAATTCTGTTTGACATAGTATAATAATTGGCCAGCTACTTTAAAACGTAGCACTGCGTCATGTTAACTCGCAAAAACTGTATCAACCGGTCGCCAGCGGGATTACAATAACGACAGCAGATTAACACAATAATAAAATAGAAAAACACTGCGCGAATAAAGAATAACAGACTGGTTTGCAGATGTGACCAAATTCGGTGAGGAGCCTCCGGCCAGCAGTTACTTCACCTGTTTTCACCGTTATAATGCATCGGCCTCCCCTAAAATATATGGCAACCTAAAAGCCTACATTTATTTTGATAACTTTCTCAAAATTGCTATACGTTAAGTACAATGTCGGTGAAGAGGATCCATGGAATTTATGTCCCGTTTTATTACAAGACCTTATGTCCTACACCGGTTTCGATTTCGCACGACATCACTGTTATTATTTTTAACCGACTTCGAAAAGGAGGAGGTTCTATGTTCGGCTGAATGTATGTTTTTTTTTTGTATGTATGTTCACCGATATTTCGGTCAGTTGTGGACCGATTTTGAAAATTTCCTTTTTTGATTGAAAGGTTATGCTTCCAAGTTGGTCCCATAGAAATATTGTTATGATCTGATCATGAACTTCGAAGATATGGAACAGAACTCCTCATAGAATCATAGCAGAATTGTCGTAACAAGTAAAATTGCTTTGTTTATACGTGTAGTCGATGACTGGCTGAAAGAAAAGGGAAAGAGGAGTCGGTTTAATTTTTTTTTTGTAAAAAGTTTTTTTTAAGCCTGTTAAAGAAAAACGTAAATACGTTTCAGAAATATAATCAGTGTTATCTTATCACATGAGTCGGTATTTTAATCGGTTTAAAAAATCATATAGAGGAGATAGTGCATAATTACCGAAAATCTGATAATGATTGATACATTTATCGGAGTTTATTCCTCAGTGTTTTATTGCATGTTGAAGTGTACAAAAGTGTCATAAATAATGTCGGAGAAGGTTAAAAGGCCACCGTTTTTCACTCTGAAACGTTGGCAGAGTACGAAAGACGGTAACAATAATGGTAATGGTAATAGGAAGTCTTCATTGACCCCTTCGCCGGCTATTCCAAACACCGCACCACCACAGGACAACCCTCACCTGTTCCGGTCACATATTCCGCCAGTCGTATCGAGGACAGTCAATTTCAATCTAGATTCAAAGTCTAGAAAGTGAGTACCTACCTACTACTTATATCGTAGACATTAATTATATTCATCGATCTTATTAACGTCTTGTTCTCGTAGACAGTTTAGCTAAGTGGAATGTCGTTGTCGTACGCCCGAAGGCGATAAGCAGGTAGCGTAGCCTTCAATAAGAGCGCAGATTTTATAAATTGGATCTGAACTAAATGCTAGACGAGACAATTAGTATCTAGTTTCTGTAGTTAATAATATACACGGGTGCTGCTCGCCAGTTCTCTTTTCTTGGTTGGAACTTGACACGCTCCCACATGTTAATACATAAAAAAAAACAAATTGTAGAGAAACGAGAGAAACACAGACGAAAATTGTCTCGAGTTGCCACAATGCAGAGTCTCAAACGGATCAATAAAATAATCAGTCCAATCGTTTCATTTACCCATGTATTTGCGTTTATCGTGCAAATATAATGAAATCCAATCATTGCGAACAGGTTATCAGCTGGCGGCATCAAAGAACTGATACAATGCTCACTGTGCCTCGAGGTACTGCACAACCCAAAGATGTTACCGTGCCAACACACTTTCTGCACGGCCTGCCTGTCTGTCTACATCGCCGGTTCGTAACCAATTGCAGTACCTAATTGCACACTTATTGGAAATGATCGTGTATGACACTCAATATGACAGATCATAATCGTTTTCGTTTTCAGATTTAATCATATTCGATTGCCCAATATGTAGGACGAGGGTTCAAGTGATTGGCCCCAACTATGTGGAGAATCTGCCGTCCAATTTGTACATAGATTCGTTGCTACAGTTGGTTGGCATTCAGAATGGCAATGGGCAGGTATCGAAGAGTCCAGGGACACCTCCGGCGACCCCTTCAGTCGCACCTCAGAACGTTGATTTGTTCGCGGCTGGAGCCAGATGCGTGCACTGTAAGACCGTTTGTGATAACGTTGATATCACACAATGCAATCATTGCAAATTGGTAAATAAAAGACATTTTTCTTTTAATTTCATTTTTCTTTTGTTATTATTTACTGACGCAGAAAATGTTTTTAGAAATTCTGCCGCGTATGTTGGTCACAGCATTTGGAAGATATGCGGATCCAACTAAAATCTATTGTGAAACAGCTGGACACGGCCGCCAGTCATCTTGAGCACAAAATTGAACATTATAAGGTACGTGACTCGAATGTTTTGTTGAACAAACATCCTTTGTCAAGATTTCGCAAAATGAGGATAATATGTCGAAAATCTCATGTCTACTTGGAGCCAAAGCCATTTGTTACAAACTTGATTTCTTTAACGCGTTGAGTTTAATGCATTAAGGTATCAGAAATCAAATTTCAATAAAATTATCTTTGTCAGAAGATTATTTTCAATTGAAATAGTTATTCCCAATAAGTAGTGAAGCTACTGATCATATAGATGCCTCATTTGCGTACATTTCTCGTAAGGCTTATTAATATGAAAATCTAAATAAATGTTTACCTATCGCAGTATTAAAACTTGTTTCCTTGCTTTTCATTTCAGGATCGTTGCGACCGAATAGCAGAACAAATAAAGATAGCAGGGGACGAAAAAATTGCAGAGATCTTCCAATCTAAAGAAAGAATGCTGAAAGAAGCAGCAAATTTGCAGATGTCATCAGAGATGTCTGCACTGGCTTTGCAGACTTCGATAGAAGAAGCGAAGTCTGTAGCAAGCAAAGCTATGGAAACAAGTACTTCTGAAAATGAAAATGAAAGGGTGAGTTATATCTACAATTATATCTGAATATTTAAAAGGAGAAACTGACTGACAGACATGTCAATGCACAATCTAAGCTATACTGCGACTAGAAGAGTGAAATTTTGCGCTAAGTTTCCTTTTATGGCGTAACCGAGCACTCTAAGAGATTTTGCTAAAAACTTTCGTCTTTCCTCTGCGGAACATGTCAAACAATATTTTCGATAGAAGTCAAATCCGTCCTCCCATCGTCTTGATCCATATTTGTAAAAAAAAGTCCTCAATAAGGAACAGGGCTTTATGAAGAGATGAGAAGAAAAGCAATAAGAAAGTGTCCAAGATACTGGAAAAAGATTTAATGTCCTATGTCCCTTAGAATGGAACTACTGTGATGACTATTGTGGATGCCTTAGTGGTCCTCCATTGCGAACGGTTTTGAGCTTCATGCTTCACCTCTCTTCAAGTCCGTTGTTCCTTCACTACCTCTAATTTCTGACTCAACACTTCCGAAGTACTTTGGTTTTGTAGACGCGTTCCACTACCTCTGAAGCTCTGTGCTTATTACCAAATTCACATCTTTGCATCATTCTTCATCGCAATTCTCATCTATTGAGTTATGCGAGTGTTAATTTTGAGTCATCTTAAAAAGGATACTTAAAAATTGTATTTTCTATTTTCTAATGTTCATGTATTCACATATGAAGTAGGTATTTATGATAACTACCGTGTCCTCACGAAAAAGGAATACCAACTTTAATTAACTGCCATACGGTCCAGAGCTTTATGGTAGTAAAAACGGTACTTGGACGATTTATCCAGACCTGTGGCCATACAGTCACATCAATATTTCTAAGATGCATAAAGAAATAATATTATATGTATGAATGAAGATGATGAAATTACAGGACTTTAATCTACGTACAGTTGCCTACGTACTGTATAAAGTCATCCCTGTTAATTGAAATAATACCTTATCTTGCTAATTAAATCACGATTTCACATGATTGATTAAAGTGTAAAAATTATAGCAAAATTTTAAGCGATAAAATATTATCAATTTGCTTTAAGAGCCTTAATATTTTATGTTGGGAAGAACCTTTTGTTTTAATAACAAAAACACAACTGTTTATTTAGAAGTTGACTGATAAAACTTTTATGGACGTAGAACTTATAGTGTAAAATGTTTTTGAGGATGTATTTTTAATAGCCTCGGTTATTTACCTATAAGCTAGGGCAGTGATTCACAAGTATATCTGATAGGGCTGTGTGTGTACCTAACTAGATGAGATAACCGAAGGTAGACCTAAATAGTCTACGATTAGGATTTATACCGAATTCGTAATTATCTAATGTTAAATTATTTTCAGGTGGCAACCTTCATAAACCTCCATCAAAATGCAGTATCCTTACTATCAGATGTCTCAAAGTGGGATACTGAACGTTTTATCTTCGACAAAGAGAACTTTACGTTAGAGATGGACTCAGCAGCACCATTGGAATCGGAGTCAGACGATCCAGTCTTAGAGAATGCTAAACAGAATGACCCGTTAGAGAGTGAAGAAAGTCTCGTTTTGCATTATAGGTGAGTAAAGAACAATTTGATATTGACAGCGACTTTAAGGGCCAGCGCAGACAGAGCGGAATGCAGCGGAGAGGAGTTTATTAAGGCACTCGAAAATTAACTTTATAATTATTGAAATAAAGTGCGCGCCAAGCGCGCGGTGCATCCCGCGTATCTTCGAGGACTCGCGAGATTTTTTTGTCAGTTGCACTTTATTTCAATAATTGTAAAGTTAATTGTCGAGTGCCTTAATATAATCCTCTCTGCTGCGATCCTCTCTGTCTGCGCTGATCCTAAATCGTAGCAGTAACAGATTTTCGTAGTTTAGGCTATTAATACTACTGTGAAATATATACGATTGACTATGTTCACTGACTTGAGTCTTGTAGTTCTTGATGAATCCAGATTTAGATAGAAGAACAGTGGCAGACCACTGTTCGTCTATCAATTCTTCCACTCGAAAGTGCTGTCATTAACCCTTCAGATACCGTCAATTAGAGACACAATAGTAAGACAATAGATGCGCGGCCACCGGTGGTCGCTTGGGGATTCATGAATTAAATCATTGAGACATTCAACACATCATACTCATAACACAGCACGATTGGCGCAGTGGTTGTACGATTGACTGCTACGCTGCGTGTTGCGGATTTGACTCCCGCACGGATCAAAATATTTATATGGCCGCTTACAGGTAGAACCGGCTTTAGGTGTCTTGTGTATGTAAGTTTATATGTACCTATGTGAATTCCCCAAGTAATTTCTAGTGGAGTCACGAGTTTAAGAAAGAGTAAAAATATATGTAATTGTCCTGATTCGTTAAGCAGCCAACCTCATTGTCTTGCGAGATGCCACTTAAATAACAAGCTTTTTATGTAAATCATTTTTTCCTAGCAAACTTTTGTAGCTGGGTATACGTAATAATGAATACTCGTCAAGACGTATCATACGAGCCCAAACTCGATCGGGTTATGTCGTTTAACTACCAAGTTCCTACAGCCACCTTCCGGTTCCATAATCAGATCAGATCCTTGTAGTAATAATTTTGCATTGTCATCTGATTTACATGTCCATGCAAAATATCAGCTCAATCGGTAACCGGGAAGTGGATCAAATTTAATTTAATAATAATAATAATAATATTCTACAACTATCACACAACGCCGTCTAGTCCCAAGCTGCCAACTGATAAACATACTTATATATTTCTAAATACATACATATTATAGATAAGTTACACCCAGACACAGAACAAATGATTATGCTCATCACACAAACATTTGTCCTGGGTGGGAATCGAACCCAGGATCTCCAGCATAGCAGTCAGGGTCAATAACCACTAGACCAACAGGCCAGTCAATTTGCAAGATTTGATAACAGATAAACATCGGGCCAGGTGAAACTAAATAAAAGCTTGTAAAAAATATAATCGTGAGACTAAAACGACATGTAAATGCGTAGAACTCCAGAAAAAGAAAATCTGACGTTTTAACTGCGTCCTGCATCGATTAGAAACTGTTTGAATAAGCTCAAACATGTCCGATGCACTGGGTCTTCCTACAAAATAAGGTCCTGATGCAACTCGATGAAAACGAAATTAGCTACTAAGTAGTACTAACTAGTAGCTGATTGATAGTCGAAGAGTGTGTAATGTCTTGAATGCTGCTCGCTTAGCGTTCCCTTGTATGAATAAAACAGTTGTCTTAGCCTTTGCGATACCGGGTGGAGTGATGGGTGGTCTTAACTTCACACCACGTCAACTCCAGAGAGCTTCAGACAGAGTTGTATCTATAGTAGATACCTACAACCGTATTTCGCCAGTATTTTTAAGTCCACAAAGTAATCGTAGGCGCGGGCTTGCGGACGGCGAGCAAAGGGTAGCTCGCCATCCGATCGTCCAGTAACCGTCCGAACCAAGCTCAAGACGTCGACTGCGCGTATTGTTCCACGCGCGCCTCAAGATGTTGTCAGCAAACCTTAGGCGCCCAGCAGGGTAGAAGCCTACTGGGGCCAAGGGTCTGCTTCTGAAAGTAAGATTCGGCCCCGGTACGAAAGGTAACGAAGGAACAGGAGTGGGTTTTTAGTCAGTAAAAGTCTGACACTATCTCCCGCTCAGTCAAAAGGCGCGGAGATGTCATTGGATGATTTTCCCACCTACCAAAAAAAAAGTACAAAGTAAAGCTTTTTTTGAGGCGAAAAATCATCAAATAGCTTCTCCCGTACCGGGTGGAGCAAGGGGGAGTGTCTTACTTTTACTGACTAAAACCCATCTGTCCTCTTTCAGTTGACCTTTAGGTACCTTCCGGGGCCGCGGTAACTCTTTCAAATAATTCCGCAGCCTTACAAGTAAGCCTATTATTGCCATTACTCGGGCAGTTTCCGCTCTTTATCTGCAATTGAGAAATTCCAAATTCTGACCGGTTTGATACCGGTGGAACCCATATTCAGCAATCATGCTTTCGACAACTTTGGGCATAGTCTCCGCCACAGAAACGATGTAAGAGATTAGAATGGCCTTGTGGGCGAGGCAGGCGTGCCACAAAGTAGGGCAATGCTCATAGTTCACCTACCAATAGCAAACTTGCGATCTAAGTGTGCGTGGTCTGTTACTTGCGTAATGCGCGTTCGTATTGGTTAATTGCTTGTAGTAGAGTTAAAGGGTGGGAGACAAGCGGGGACACTCGTTGTAGGAGAAATCGAAAAGTATTTCCTTTCTAGACTTTTTACAGCTTTTCGGTGCTAAAACCATCTGTCCTCTTTCAGCTGCCCTTAACTTCCGGAGCCGCTCTTTATCTGCAACTGAGAAATTCCAAATTCTGATCTGGTGATCAAACCGGTGGAACCCATATTCAGAAATCATGCTTACGACCACTTTGGACATGGTCTCCACGCTGCTACTGAGAAATTCGTAACTCTGATCTGGTGTTCAAACCGGAGGAACGCCCATTCAGCTTAGAACCACTTCAACGAGACAATGGTCTTAATCCAAATCTTGATCGGTAGTGGACAATGGACATCCCATCCATTCGCACAAAACGTTTTGGTACCTAAACTTTCATTGTGCATGCTAGAGCGAGAGAATAAGACCGTCGGATGATTTTCCACTTAAAAAAAATGGGTGTACTAACAAATTACTAACATCATAAACAACAACTTTTGTTTTGTGACTTTTTACAAAACATAATTCATTTATCAAATACAGAACTTCAAGATTTCGTTGTTCTATCTAACACATTTCAACTCTGTATTTTGCACATCAAGCACCCCCGCCGCCCGATCCTCGCTCACTTCTGATATTGTACTATCGCTTGTTTCGCATAGACTTCGTAATATTTAGAACGTTCAATTTAAATATTTTTATTTTTGTATGAAAATCTGATAATTTTTGATGAATAAAAGTTGCTGTTTATAATGTTAGCAACATATTCCTGAGAGTCTGTTAATGTTTTACAAATAGCCCTGTATAGGTAAGGTATTTTCTATTGCAATGCGGGCGAAGCCGCTAGCAAAAGCTAAAGTCAATAATAAATCATAGCCCTGGTCGGTCAGCCCCGTTATTTTATCACATTTTATCAATGCGATAATTTGACTTATTTTAACGTAACCGTGTTTTAATAAAAAAAAATATCCGATAAGCGTTCATGTCCGATTGTATTTTCGATTGATGATTTATTTATTAATCATCGATTCTATCTAGTGTTCCGGCTTTTTTAGCAGCTATAAATCTACCAATAACTAATAATAAACATAGATATACCAATCTAGTATACATAAATGGGTCTCTTGCTTCATATAAAAGGAAAATACGATAATAATAATTAAACAAGGACAAAGTTAATAAGTAATACGTAATTTCTGGTCGTTCGATATAATAGTGGTATGTTCGAAATAGGGATGGCGATTCTTCCTAAATAAAATCGATTCGATAAGATTTGTTACTGAATCGATTCAAAAATCGAGTTCTAAAAGATTGATTTCCTAAAATACACATGACTGTGTTTCATGACTGGTGAATATTTGGGTTTACAAAATTCATAGTAAAATAAATTCATTCAGTTTGGGGAAAACACAACCGGGGTTAGCGCCCCCTTTCGGATTACCCTGGCCCCAGTAGGCTTGGCCGCTGCTGTTGCTGACAACTCTTTGAGGCGCACGGCAACAGTGCGCGCCGTCGACGACTTGGGCTCGGTCCGGACAGTTACCAGACGGTCGGACAGTGAGCTACACATGGCTCGCCGTCCGCAAGCCCGCGTCTACGGTGGCCGGAAATCGGGATCGGAATCCCGGCGGCGGCGGCGAGAGCGCCGTTGCTTGATACGGTTGGCCTCTTCCTTTGCTAGCATTACTGCTACGCAGGAGGCGACCGCCTGCTACTCCTCCTCGCTCCGGACCATGGCCAGAACCAAGGCCCGACGCGAGAGGTCTCGCCGCCAATCGCCCCCACGAGGGCACGACGATGCTCCGCACAAGCAAGGCACACCTCGACTGTGTGCTCCACCGTGTCCTCCGTAGAGGTTGCACCTAGTAAAAAGAACTAACAACTAACATACGCCTCTATCCTATTCGATATTCCTAGCCACTTAGAAAAAAAAAACAAATTCGAAGCACGCATGATACAATGTGCAGTTGCATGCTAGCTTAAAACATTGCAATAAACAAACACAGGTGACATCACCTGCGTTTGTTTTGTTTTTCAACATGTCCATAAATCTACCGCACGATAATTTCCTAATTAGCCAATTTCTAGATATTCTCGGCTCGAGACTATAGACTAAAACTTAGAATTAGGTACTCACCACGACCGATGAAAAACTCCTAATACGAAAATATGTGCATGCATTCATATCCACAAGATTCGCGTGCGAGCAACAATGCTGGCGACTCAGTCTGCTGTGTTTGTTTATGAAAATTAATTAAGCGAAAATTCCACTACAATTATTTTACAAGTTATTGACGAGATTTATCTTTTTGTCTAGGCGTTACTTTTTATTTCATACAAAAGATGGTCTGGAAAAAAATATTAGAGCAGCGATGGCCGAGTGGTAACGGCCCCGACTTACGAGTAGTAAGTCGCGGGTTCAAACCCTGCCAGGCGCATTACTTTGTGTCATTTATTCATTACTACTGCTCTCAAAACGGTGAATGAAAACATCGCGTGGAAATCGGCATGTCCTATGATCAAAAATTTGAAGACATTGTGACATTCACCAACCCGCACTGGGCCCGCGTGGTGGATTACGGCCCATTCCCTCTCCTAGAGAGGAGGCCTGAGACCCAGCAGTGGGAACAATAAAAAGGCTGATTATGATAAAGTAGGTATATTAGATATTTCCACCATGATCGCTATCTTTTTGTAGGTAGGTAATAATCCTCTTTCTTCAAGCTTTAATACAACCAAATTAATTGATTTCGAAACCTAAAACCCTACATACCTACCTAGATATTTAGAGATAGCAGGATGCAGTTGTTTAGCAATTAATTAAGCAAGACTACGATCGCGAGTTCGATATCTGCATGAAACAAATGGCTAGGTATTTGTACAGTGTACCTACCTATTTAGGTGTAAAAAGGAAGTCCTAGGAAAAAAGGTTATTTTTGTTTGTAGTTTTGGATAATTAAGGCTACCAAAAATGCAATTAAAAAAATGAATTTATTTAGAAAAACAAAACTGTTGCTCCTCAGCTAACTGGTACCATTTCATACCCTCAGATCTCGTAACTTCATCCCCCACTTTGTCTGGCGCAAATCTTCCCGACCTTGCGGCGTCGGAGTCAGTCCGTGGAGTAATCACCTGTACGTGTGCGGCATGGACAGCCACAGCGTGCTGGTGATGGAGCGTGCGCAGGCCAAGATCATCACCAGGTTGTCCTGCGACGAGATGCTGTGCCCCGTGCAGATCGCCTTCATGAAGAGCACGGGAGAGATATATGTTACAGGTTGGTAGTGATTTTGAGCATTAATGGAAAATAAAGCATCATCATCATTTTAGCCGAAAGACGTCCACTTTTGGACATATAGGCCTTCCCTAAGTGTCACCATAACGACTGGTCCTGTGTGTCTCGCTCGCAACCATCGTATCCCTGCAACCCTCACGGCCATTGGTCCACCTAGTGGGAGGTCTTCGAATGCTGCGTCTTCCAATAAGCGGTCACCTATAGAACCTTTTGCTCCACTCGACCATCCGTTCTAGGAGCAATATGCCCTGCCCACTGGCACTTTAGTTTTGTCCTCCTGCCGAAAAAAAATACAAGTAAAGTGTCTGCCTGAAGACGAGGACCTACAAAACATTACTCGGGGCTCTTAGAGCTGCAATGCTACTACGGATTTGAATATCTAATGGATTACTGGAGAATTCCTCATCCTTGAAGATGAGGCGAACGAAGCGTTCCGTCCTTAGCAAGAATCTCAAGTGGAACAGGTGGTCCCTAGTATGAGATGCCAGGTCCTAGTCACGTACACGAATTACCAGTAGCGGCAACTTCTGGTGGCGTTTAATGTATATATATTTACAGTAGTAGGTAAGTACCTACTACTCGACGAAGCGTGGCCTTATGATCCTTGCGTGGAATGGCACAAACGTGAATATGATTTATTACGCCAGATACGACTAATAGTAAACATAAAGATGAACAATTTTGTAGGTTCTTGAGTATGCTCGGTAATTCATCTCTTCCTCAGGGTCCATGTAAAAACCCTTTTCTAGGTAGGTATCTGTAGTACCTAATGTCATAGTCTATGTATGAAATCCAAGGTACTGTAAGTTCATGTCTGTAGTACCTAATGTCAATAATGAGAACAAAAAAAAAATACATACCTAGTCGACCATTGAACCTCTTCCTTTTTGAAATCGGTTAAAAAGAAAGGCTAACCATCCTTTTTTTATCTTACCTATTTCTCGCGAACAGTTCTTAATAAGGAAAAGATGATTTCTCTCTTATACGAGTATCATTACAAATACCAAATATCAAATAGACCATTTTCAGGCACTTTTGAATAGTCTCTTAGAGAAGAACGAATAAGAAACTTCATGGAAACTCTTTTAAATCATTCATCACCTTCTTGCCCTTAGCCCGTGTTGCTTGGAGGCGGTGCAACACGTTTTCTCTTTTCATTCATTCTTTTTTCTTTCACTTCATATAATCCTTACACAATCTTTTGTTCTGGCATTCCTCTCCCTCTTCAAGTCTCCTTCTATCAAAATTTTATATTCCGTACTAAATCTTCTTTCAGACAAATGGAAGCACTGCATCCACGTATTCTCCAAAGACGGTGAATACCTGCGCAGCATAGGGCAGAAAGGCAGTAGAGTGGGGACGTTCCGATCCCCAGAGGGCATTGCCACAGACAACACGAACCAACTCATCTACGTCGTGGATACTGGCAATGATAGAGTGCAGGTAATACACAACACACAAGTTTTTTTTTAGGTAATCCATTTTCCAAAACAACCTAAGGCCTTTCGCCTAGAGGAATATTTTACACTGCAACAAAAAAAATGTTTTATTGCTCCAGTGACCGAATATTATTAAGAGTTAAAGTTTTTTTTTGTTTGTATGACGTAATCTTTGAAAGTACTGGTCCGAATGCTAAAAAGTTTTTACCAATATAAACCTGCTTTATTCCTGAGTGAATTCGGCTATATTTTAAGTACGCGGGTGAAGCCGCGGGCAAAAACTAGTATATTATTTTATTAATCAATTTATTATACCTAAACTTGAATGAAATTAGCGGTGTACTTACTATAAAGGTGCAATTTCGTGCGAGGATTCAAATTCTATCAGACACTACTAAAAATGATTGATTTTAAGCTCCAAAAAGGGATTAAAGGCTTACCGATTTATATTTTTTTTTGATAATAACTAAGACACTACGTAACATCGTATATACCGTTCATTTAGGTCCTGTAATATCTTTGATATTTATAAGTTGACCTTCTAAATAATGCAATAGTTGATCCTGGCTTATAAGCCAAAGATATTTTAATGGTGATTACTTAATACACTACGCAATAGATAGCAATTTATATTCGCAGTTAAGATATCGCTACCTTGCTCTTGAAGTTCGTATATTAGCTCATAAATGCACGATTAACGATAATAATTTTTCTAATCTATTTTCAATTTAATTTAGATATAATACAAACTCCTTTTTAGATTACTGAGTCTTTATAATGTAAAGTATTATATTAAAAAACGAAATAGAGAAGGTATTTACATTCTGAGTAAATAACTATGTGTATTAACACAATACCTTCCTCAGAATACAGGAAGATCATAATCCTAATACAGCAAGTAATAATGTACCTATTAAATGTTACTTGCTGTATTAAACATTTTTCCTGACATCAAATGGCCCTTATTTTACTAATTCTAGTTTAATTACAATTTCAGATAATCCAACCGGATGGCAAATATGTGGATCAAATCGGAGTAGCGGTAAAACAACAGGCTTCGCTTGCACCGTCCGTTTGGGAGACCAAAGAGGTCTCATGCACTGAACTAAATGCACCGACCAGTGTCGCAGTCACCAACGAACGCGTTGTAGTACTCGACAGCGGTAATGGACGGATTAAAGTGTACAATAAACAAGACAAAAGCAAAATCATAGAGTTTGGCTCCATGGGACAGAGAAAGGGACAGTTCAGACACCCTGAAGTCTTAGCAGTCGATCCTATGGGGTATATCTTAGTCGGGGATTCAGGGAACTGCAGGGTTCAAGTTTTCAAACAAACAGGACAACTTATTAGGGTGTTTGGAGGTCTAGGCAGCCAACCAGGCAAGTTTGGCTGGATCTCAGGCATCCACGTCACCAAGCAACTAGACATCATCATAAGTGATACTAAAAACCACAGCGTGAACTTTTTTTAACAGATGTATTAAAATTATAACAATTTATTTCAATATCGAACATTATGTCACAATGTAAAGTAAATTAAAATATGATTGAGATAATTATAGCACTGAGATAAGTAAGTATACAAATAAAATTATTTCTATTTAATCTGTTGTTTTACTTCACAATTTTAATCTTCTGTTAATTTTAATTTAAAAAATAAGATACAAAAAATTAATTTAGATTGAGATTCTTATGACACGACTAATAATTTGACGAAAATATAATTTTCTACCTAACTTATACGAACCACAAAAATTTAATGTGGTAAACGATAATTTTAATTAATTTCGTTACTGATAGTTTGCTAAGCAGTAATCTCTCTCTAAGTTTACTTCAATTAATATGAGATTATTAGAACAGAAAAGTCAATTCGTAGATCTTTTTGTAATAAATTATTAAGGAATCGTTACTTTATTAATATTTTTAGTGATTAATGTATAAATACGATGTTGATTTAAAAACGTTTTACATACTCATTACATACATACAGTACGGGCAAAATATGCTGGCCACTATGAAGTTAGGCGTTCAGAACTATAAACACTCGACAACATACGCATCCGCTATTTATGATTCATAAAAAGAATTACTGCGCAGCCAATTGTTCGAAGTTCAGAGCGGTAAGATACCATGACCAAGAGGCCGTACTGTACGTAGATTTTGAAATTTCAGTACATATCATATTTTAAATCAACAGCCTTTATGAGTATTATTAAATTGCATAATCATTGGACGTCACATCTACAATTCCATTATATTCATACCACGTAATGATAAAGGATAAGTGCTAATAAAAAAATATACAAGGTGTAATATTTAAATATGAATGAAACGTTGTTACATACAAAATTATATAATATTGCATAAATATTGACTGCCTTCCTTGCAGAAAGCAACATGATGGTTTATTGCTGTGTATTTCAAAACTTATTGCGTAATTTACACCCTGTATATTCGAAATTTAATAACATACAACATTTATAGATAAAATCTATGGTTAGTGCGCTGAGTACGAGTTATTTTTACGTTACCGCGTTTGGCTCCCTGATTGGTTAAGATCTTGGAGCGGGCCAATCGGAGCGCCACACGTCATAAACGTGTCGATCGCGGTAACTTAAAATAAACTTACACTAGGCACTCTGGTTACAACATTCAATACTAAGGGTATGGCTCAAATCAGTCTCGAGCAGGTGGTTTTACATTACAATTATCTACAGTTATTAGTTATTTACATTATCGAAACTGATTTTCAAACATTTATAAAACTAAAAGAAACCAAAGACATGTTAACTTACATTTTAGATCTTAAAATTATAACTTAAAGCCACATTTATATATCTAGTCCCGAAAAAATATTTTACATAAAATTGTATTATGTAGGTATAGTTTGAGAAAAATAAAGAATTCATTGTTAAAATAATTTCCTGCATCGAATGATATCGAATTTGCACCTTAAATTAATTATATAAAAATAATACGCAGTACAGATCTCGAACATGACGCTTGTTCACAAAGTAATACACAGTGTAAGAAAAGCAAAAAAAAAAAAAAAACAGCAAAATTCGGTGAGTCTCAAACACGTAAAAACGTTGCAATCATTACTTATCAGCGTATATTACTTTGCCTCTTTTAAGGCCATCGTTTTATTGTTTTGTAGGCCAACAATAACAATTGAATAAAAAATATTGAGGTAAAGAAGTTATCTATAATCAGAGTTGCGAATGAACAGCCAATAATTGATGCATGAATGAACATTACGTAGTCATCGCATAAAACTAATGAGCCTAACATATTCGAATTAAGAATATATGATGAACTTCATTACCATTCCACGAAATGTATTCATTCAATGCTATATCTATATTTTAATACAGCATTGCCAGTCTAGCTCAGTAATATATTTAAAAAATAAAACCTATCTTTGTGACAAGAAATCATAGTCGTGAAACATAGCTAAAATCACATGGCAAAAATAAAATATTAGTCACCTCACCACAAATGTTAGTGCAACGCAGCACCATGCAAGGGACATAGTGAACAAGATTTGGTCAACGGTCTGGGATTATCTATTAGATCTAAGACGACCGGCAAGGTTGACATCTAGTTACAGAGTGACTCTCACCGAGGACCACTGAGTCGTTCTCTGCAGGCGGACCTTCACTGTTGTCGTGTTGTCTCTGGAATTTTAATTATTATCATAAGTACTGAATATAAGACATAGTGCAACTAAACACTAGTAATGTAGCAGGATATTAATTTCAAGACTGTTGAATAAAACTTAAGTATGCAGTTTTCAGGGAATCCGATGGATGAGTGATGCGTGACGCACAGGTCCGGTCGTTGTGGCGACGCTTGGGGGAGGCCTATGTCCAACAGTGGACGTCTTTCGGCTGATATGATGATGATGATGCAGTTTTCTACTGCATTTTTTTTTCTGCTTAGAAATATATTTTTATTTTTTAATCCGAGCGTCGGTGCATGTGTGTCATGCGAGGTGTCCCCAGCAAATAGGTAGTTACCCCTTATCATCATCACCATTTGAGCCGAAATTCGTCCACTGCTGGACAAAGGCCTCAACGCAACGACTAGTCCTATGCGTCTCGCAGCCATCGTATTCCCACGAGCACAACCCTCACCAGGTCGACAGTCCAGTTTGTTGGAGACTTCTAACGCTGTCTTTAGGCACGTGGTTGCCACTTCGAAATTTTTCGACCATCCTGTTCTGCGAGGAAACCTTCGCAAATATTGGGACAAATATATTGCCAGCTATGACATAATTTAAGTACCTATAAGTATACCAACGACTACAGATATTCTATCCCATTAACTCCGTTTGGCTATGAATGTTGTCAGGCGCGCACAGGTCATTAGTGTTTTGAGTCTGCGCCAAATACTTACTTTCATGGAGTAAAGGGGTGACCAGACGGTTGCAAACTAGCGCTCCAACCAAGGTGATCTTGGTTTATGTGTTTGGTTTGTGTTGCGGCTACACTACACGGATGTAAATCACGAGTCTACACGTTCGGTGGTTGGGAAAACGCGCCTCTTAACTATGGGCGTTGAAGGTCATGAAATACAACTGCTATCTACCAACGTCCCAACCAGGTGATCTTGCTAGTTTCAATCCGCACCACACAATCACCCTTTAACGTCAACACATGAGTTATGCATAGTGAGGTATTTTTTTTTTACTTTTAGCCAAAACATTCACAAAGAAAATACTTCAGGATATGTTGCCCCTTATTGCTATGTCACTTCGTGCTAGCAATCGTTTTAGTGGGGCCCATTTATTGAGTCACCCCCTGCTTATTTATCAATGTAGGTATATTAATAACATTGTTCAGGCAGGAGCCATCCATAGTCTTAATATAGTTCTTGGTAACTAGTCCACCTTCCAAAAACGACCGTATCTTTTTTTTTAAGTTGACTTAGAAGTTGGATACCATAATACCTTGTGAAGTACCTACATGGTTTTACTTTCAACTCGATGCCTCCACGCGTTTCCGAGATAAAGGGTCTTGATTGACAGACCGACAGACAACAAACTGATTCTATAAAGATTCCGATTTTTCCTTTTGAGCTAAGTAAAAAGAAAGAGCAACAAAAATGCTAATCATTCTTATTACTAAAACAAACCTGTGGTCATGTCGAAACAGTTGATCAAGAATACCTACTTCGACCTGGATTTCGAATTAATAACAATTAGTGTAAGTACAAGATAATTCCAATGATAGCGAATCGGAATTTAAATGGTTATCAGATTGTGATTAAAAGGTTGAATTGTATCCCATTTCTTTTGTTTTCTTTGCACTTTGTTATACCTACTTACCTAAATTATTTTGATTATATCGACCTTTTTTAGGAAGAACATCGTAAGCGACCTATTTCTGCAATAATCTTAAGAAATAGGTTTTCTCTTCCATAATTAAAGAGTATTTATAATTGGTAAAATAATTCTAAAAAAATATAACTTATCATTCATATAACTACTGGTGTAATCATTCGTTATTCGTGGGTCTACGAGTAATAGAATAATTACTATTAACATAATTTCATGAACATGCAAACCCATTCCTGCAAAAAACCTAAACTCTTGCTCTTGTTCTTCCTGAAAAGGATATTGCTATTCATTGCTAAATTGTTGAATATTAAAACTTAATAATGTGATATTGTGTAACTATCAGATTTCTTTGTTAATTTTCCTCATAGTGACACACACAATCATGGTTATCTGTACATGCCACGACTACAACCAGAAAGATACAGACAGAGGCATAGCATGGACTAACGTAGACATAGGCAAGGTACATCAGCGAGACTTTTTTTTTCATTAATACGATATCGAGACAGCGACTGTCGTAACCCAGTGGTCGATCACATTGTCGCTTACCATCAGGTGAAATAATGGTAAAAAAAAAACTCGTTCATAAAGAGCCCTCTCTGGTGCGAGGGCCCACTTCGCCCTCTCCTATTTACGCTACTGCAAGCGGACTTGATGTCTTCATGAAATAAAATACATATATTCTGTAACACATGAAACATTGAAATCTCACAAAATATTTTTTCAAAAACTAGCTTTATAACTTTTTAAAAGGAAAAAAAACCCTTGCAATCCATTTATTTCTGTTTTTCTCCTATATTCCATATTTTTATTTTTTATTTTCCATAGATTTAAACTCTCAATTTTGAACTCTGATTTTCATCAGTATTTCACTAGTCAGACATAACGTAAGCTGTGTAAGTCAAGCATGAAACATAACAATAGTAGTTTCAGTAACAAAAACATGAAACTCAATTGAGACATGAAGGTGTTTCCTAATGTTGGTAACCATCCGTGACTGCTAGGAAACAATAAATTCTTATAAGTTAGATTTTGTTAATGAACTTCTAGTTCATCATTAATACTCCAAAATAATCTAATCAATCTTTATAAAACTTAAACATTTATTATTTTAATAATTTGGAAATACTGGGCAAGTGTGTGTCGGACTCGCGCACTAAGGGTTCCGTACAAACTTACTTATGTAAATAGTTCCAATTCCCGAATTGATTTACGAAGATTTTTCCGAATCGCTGTTTTTTTTTTTGTGATACATCTAACTACAATTTTACAGTTTTCAGATTTTTTCCTAAAGGTACATTGTGCTATGGCAAATTACAGGTTTCTAGGTCAACGAGAAGTATGAATTGATTCCCTTATGAGTTTCGAAATGTACGTTTTTGGCGATATAAATGGCCGTATCTTTTTTTTTTCGTTAACTCAGAAGTCTGATATTTTCACAGCTTCAAGAGACCGCATACCTACGTAAATGGTTTTAATTTCAAAACGACACCTCCACATGTAATATAAGGATAAATGGTCTTTGACTAAAACGAAATCAATAGGGTCCGATGAACTGAGAGGGTTGATTATTAAAATTATTGATAATTTTAATGTTTATAATTTTGTATAAATATGTATTAGGTCCACCAATTATATTTTAATCAATCACAAGTCTAAAGGAAATTTAAATTTAGTGGGCTACATTTTGTTTGAGCAAGCCCTTTAATAGTTTCAGAAACAAAAACATGCTTTTTTATGAAGGTAGAAACTATCACTAATTAGTTGCAGAGCATTTCTGTTGCTTGGTATATCATATTAACCACAATAATATCATAAAAGCAAAAGTATGTGAGTGTCTGTGCATGTTTGTTACTTCTTCACACTCGAACATCTGAACAGACCTTGATGTAACTCGGCACATAGGTAGACCAGGTCCTGGAGTAACACACAGGACACTATTTATCCTGGGAGTCACCTGCAGCTATCATGACATGATAGTAGAAAATTATCCCTATTATGTTCTATAAGAAAATTTGACTAATACCTTTAATTCTGTAGCCAAACTGCGGAATGTGTCTTCAACATTTGTGTTGTCTTTTGCAGAAGTCTCCATAACAAACATGATTTCTGGGACATAACGGCAGAAGGACTGTGGTTCATCGGGTTCCACTTCCCGCTGTTCAGTCAAGTCACATTTGTTGCCAATGAGCGATACTATCACGTTAGACGAGGTGTACCTTCGTACCTCTTCAATCCATTTTTGTAAAGACAAAAATGTTGACCTCTTTGTGATGTCATATACTGGAATGTAGAAAATAAATAATATAGTTTCTTTACTAGTGTATATATTTGGGTGGGGCAAATGAAAAATAGTGGGTTGTTGAACATATCCATATTATTATTAGAGTCATTGGCACTATTTTTTATCATTTTCTTTATGTATTAGAAGCTGTGTTTAATAATATTGAATGGCATCATTATTGTTTTTAATTCATGAATCCCCAAGCGACCACCGGTGGGCGCGCATCTATTGTCTTACTATTGTGTCTCTAATTGACGGTATCTGAAGGGTTAAAGGAATTGCATAACAAACAATTGTTGAATGAATGCACTAGAAATCAAACTATGACTGGTGCATAAATTAGATAAAGCAAAATCAATATTCAATTATAGCCATACCATGATACAAACTACTGTAACCATGAAACAATCGATTATTTCGTAGCTATGTACGAAATTAGATTATAATTTGTTATTAATCATGTTTTACTGTCATATAATGAGTCATAGAACTAAAACTGAATTCAAATCAGGAAATTTTATATCGTGTGGGCGTATTGCATACCTACCAATAATTACACCATTCGCCGAGCGGTAGTAGCTCTGAGTGATAGTTCTGAAGCGCTCTTGGCCCGCAGTATCCCATATCTGAAGCTGAAATATGACATGTTTATTGTTTTGTATTTTTATGTTACGACGCATTTATATTATTAGATTATATAATAAGACTAACCTTGACTTTCTTCCCATCCACTATCAATGTTTTCATTGAAAAGTCTACGCCTATTGTATTTCCGTGCCTTTCTATGAAATTACCAGATTTCAACCGTTGCACAATGCATGTTTTTCCGGTTCCGCAGTCACCAATGAGTACTATTTTAAATAAATAGTCAAATTGCTCGTCTGGCACACTCATTAATGTATTAGGATTACGGCTGCTCATGATTTAAATTTAATTAAACGCTCAATAAAGCTTTATGTTTACCTTGTTTACTTGACTTTTAAATTGACAGCCATTATCTATTTTGACATTTTATTTTTTAAATTATTTTTTTTGCCCAAATCGACCACTTGGTTTTTTTGCATTTAAAAACCTCATCACTACATCGAGAAGGCACGTTAAATCTAGCAAAAGGTATTTCTCACACTATCGAGGATGCATACCTACTTCACTTTTTTAAAAACTTCAGTCTTGCCAACTGAAAAATATGCGTATGTCAGTCTGACATTGATTGTTAATTTGACAAAATTAAATGACAGCAGATTTGAGAAGATAAATAAAAATAATATTGGGATCAGGGATTGAGATTTTATAATTTTATTCGTATATTTACCATAGAAAATTAATAATAATGAATTAAAATGTATCTAACCAATAGAATTTATTGTGTCCTATTTTCTATAGCTGCGAGTTTATCATTTTCTTACAGCATTGAGGTATGCAGGCTCACAGCACACAATCGAATTTATCGCCAATAAGATTACAAACTTTATCATTGTTAATTGTTATCATTCCTTCCAGATACCAGAAGATTTCCAGAAGTCCAACCACTCGAACAACTGGGCGGTATTAGTGGACACATCTCGATTTTGGTTCAATTATCGTCATGTAGCGAACGTATTATCTATTTACCGTAGTGTGAAGCGGCTTGGCATACCGGACAGTCAGATAATTCTGATGATATCCGACGATATGGCTTGTAACCCGCGGAACCCGCGGCCTGCCACTATATTCAACAATGCCCATGAACAAATCAATGTGTATGGAGATGATGTGGAAGTAGATTACAGGGGGTACGAGGTTAGAATGAACTTATTTTTCAGCTTCTACCTTCAGACGAGTCCTGTTTAGATATTTTATGGTCGGTGGGTCGTCTTAGGGGCGGTATTTATACTTAGACTTGACTAGAATTAATGTCTCATTTTATTTTGGCCATGAAAGTATAAAAAACCAAAAAGGAAAATAGTAAGAGGTACATTTGTTTTGCTTTAGTTTACTGGATACATATAAAGGAGCAGCAGACTGATGATCAAATCATTTATGTAAAATATGTCTTGAGTAAAGTATTTTTGGATTTTACTTAGTTCATGAATCCCCAAGCGATTGCCGGCGTTTGCGCATCTATTGTCTTACTATTGTATCTCTAATGGACGGTATCTGAAGAGTTAATTAAAACTTTGTTTTCCTTATGGATACAGGTTTCAGTAGAAAACTTTGTCCGTTTGCTGACTGGTCGAGTCCCTCCAGACACACCTCGCTCCAAGAGGCTGCTGACAGATGAAGGAAGCAACATATTGATCTACCTCACAGGTCATGGAGGTGATGGCTTCCTCAAGTTCCAGGATTCTGAGGAAATCACCAGCCAAGAGTTGGCTGATGCTTTGGAGCAAATGTGGGAAAAGAGAAGGTATATTGATTTCAAATATTTTTGATTTTAGAACAAAATCAGGATAGGACAGAACATAGGAAAGATAGATAGTCGTCAAATTAGTAACTATTTGTTGTATAGGTTGTTGCTCATGTGAATAATAAATTTTTCATGTTTATTCAGTACTAGTATTTTTATTAAAAGAAATAACTTTTTTAAATTATTGTCAATTTATAACCAGATTATATATAAATATCAAGAAAGCAAAAGGCATCTGTATTGTTATAAAGGTTTTTATATATTAACGTATATCTAATGACATTATAGTAAGCAGTATTTTGTATATTTTGCCTACCTCTATAGGAAAATGATGGATTTATGTGTGTATTATGTAAATACCTAGTTGTCCCTATTCAGCTTATAATAAAACAAACACTGCAGCAAAAAGGTTAAGAAAACAGATACTTTTCCTTCCAATAAGCCTTCAATCTTCACAGCCCCAATTCTTGTATGTCAACAGTAATAATTATAACCTTTTAATTTTCAGATACAATGAGATATTTTTCATAATAGATACCTGTCAAGCTTCATCTATGTATGAAAAGTTTTATTCTCCAAACATATTGGCTACAGCATCAAGTTTAGTAGGAGAGGATTCTCTTTCTGTAAGTTTTAAAAAAACATTTGTATCGTGTCATAGAGAAAAATAATTTGTAGTAAGTGTCCAGCGGTACTTCACACTGGGACAGCTTTTAATGTTATACAAAGCACAGGCCCGTTTGTATGTGGAGTACTGTAGCCACACATGGGCTGGTGCTGCAAAGTGCTACCTAACAGCTTTGGACTTGGTCGAGAGGCATCCGAAGAGGCTGATTGGTGATCCAGATCTGGTTAAGTCCAATCTACAAAATCTTGAACGTAGGAGAAGGGTAGCCAGTAGAAGTGTAGGATGTAGGCCCAGAGGCTCATACTGTGTCAGCATAAGTGGCTCTGTATGATGGTCTGATGAAGCAACTCTTAGGGTCGACGCTGCGTTATGCGGGCGCCCGCCTAGCACGCATACTGCAGTGCTCCGTCGCGGAGAACCGCGCCCTATGCCCGTTTTGCTACGTAATAATACATTAAAGTTATCCATTGACACGAATACATGCACACCGTTAAATTTGAAATAGCGTCACTAGGTAATAATCTGGTTTCCGCTAAGGGTACCGTCGCTGCGTTAGCTCTGAGTGCGTCAACAAATCATTGATACTACCTACAGCAACTTATAAGTTAGACAAATTACATTATTCTAAGTCTACGCTTTATTTGATTTCCTTCTCTCTAACATACCATGTTACTAAAATGACATAACTAAAGAGATGCTGAAAAATCTCACCAGTCTGCCTTATAATACTCGTATATCAATGAGAAGAAGAGGAAGAAGGTATCTTCTGTTTTTTTTTTTTCGTAGTTTTGTAAGATTTACTCAAGGTCCTTGTTATTTGCAGCACCATGTAGACTCGGCTATCGGCGTGTACATCATAGATCGATACACTTACTATGTGCTGGAGTTCTTGGAAAATGTTCACCCTAACAGCAAAAGAAGTATGTCAGAATTTGTGAGTATGCTCTATAAACTTTTTTTTGTAGTTTATTCATTAAAATTAATTTCTTAAGGTGGTGCATCACGACTCACATTTTCACTGTTTTTCATACAACCGCTCATAACTGATTATGACGTTATTACACACTTTTCATTAGATATTTTGGAAACACAGTATCTTGTGGATATTATCTAGGTTTCTAAAGAAACCAATTTCTAAATTTGTGTAAAACTAATCCAGTAAAAACCTCTGAAAATGTCCTATTTTGTATGAACCTTGACACTTCATAATTTGCCTAAAAATAAAAAAAGTCAAAAAAGTAATCCTCTAGAGACCTTGCAAATTTTATTAAGATTCTAAATGATGACAACTTTTTCCAAAAACTTTTAAGGGTTTAAAAAAAACAGCTATTTCCTGGAGCAAGTTTTGTGAAATTTTCGAGTAAATCTCGGAATTACCGAATACTAACACTTATTCTTTTTTTGCGTTGCCTTTTCGTCAAACATCGCGTTGGATTGCATTAAATGAAGTAACAAGCTTTTAAACCATTTTCGATGTTTACGATAAGCGAGTAGAGAAGGACCCTCTTAATATAGCGCACGGTTTGAAAAATAGAACTAAAACTAAGGTATATTACCTTTACCTTAGTTTTAGTTCTATTTTGCTTTCCCCTGCACAACATACTCTCAGATCCCATACCGCTTCTCGCTCCTCAGCGCCAAGAATTACCTTATCTTTTCCTTTCTAAATGGCGATAAAGGCTAGACTAACTAGACCGATATCGCCAGTACTAGAGTATCGCCAACAATAGAGCCGTGCAGGTTGCCAAATGTTGGCCAGAAAAAGTATAGTTTAAGAGCATTACACGGAAAGAAGAAGAAGAAGCCAGTACTGGGAAAGGGAAGCGCGGGCCTGCGAAAGATAGGAAAGATTGGAGAAAGGCCTTTGCCAGAAAGTGGAACAGAATACGTCAACAAAACAAAATAATGTGTCTGTATTGATTTAACCTCTCAGGCACTGATACCTCATACCGGCTAACTTAAACCTTATCACGTAAAAATAAGGGTTAAGTTAACTGGTACCGAGGTGTACCGAATTCGGTACATTTGTTCCTGAGAGGTTAAAACAACATATCTGCATAATCACTACTTCACTGTACCTCGTTGCTAAGAGGTAAGGTAAGGGAAGGTAGAACCGAGTGTAGAGACGCCTTTGCTCAGCTGTGGGCTAGTTAATGCTGGTTATAACAATTATAAAACTGTATGGTAAATGTTATATATATCACGCTAATAACACCGACACACCTGACGGAATTGAACGCCTAAAACCAAATCCACATTCTTGATTTCAGCTGGCTGTCTGCCCCAAAAGCGCGTGTCTGTCGACTGTAGGAGTACGTAAAGATTTGTTCAAACGCGACCCGGACAAGGTGCCCATCACAGACTTCTTCGGGTCTGTGCGACCTGTAATCATCACTACTGACCCCATTGATATACTGGATATTCCTAAGAGAAAGAGGAAGCCTGAGTAAGTATCATTTTTACAAGCTTTTATTTAGTTTCACCTGTCTCGATGTTTGTCTGTAATCAAATCGTCCAAATTAAATTTGACTTACTTTCCGGTTACCGATTAAGCTGAAATTTTGCATGCACGTGTAAATTAGAATACAATGCAAAATTATTATGACATGTAGCTGATCTGATGATGGAACCCGAAGGTGGCTTTAGGAACTTGGTAGTTAAACGACACAACCCCATAAAGTTTAGGCTCGTATGATTCGTCTTGACGAGTATTCATTATATAGGTATACCCAGCTATAAAAGCTTGCTATGAAAAAATGATTTTCATCAAAAGCTTGTTTTTTGTTGACATTATTCCTACATCATGAAATGGATTTTCAAACTGTAATTAACTTAAGTCTCTTTAAAGGATCTTAAGTTGTAGCTTTCTATCAATGAAAGAATTTCTGTATTAGATTATTGGTTCTGGAGATTACGATTATAGTTTTTTTATCTCAATGTTATACCTTTTTTATTTCAGGAACAAAACCAAAGTGCAAGAAAAACGTGAATATCTACCTCAGTTCCCAATGCATCTAGTCCAGAACACAAAAACCGGCTAGTATAAGTCAGTATTGTTAATAATTTAGTAAAATTAATTAATAAATAATTTAAACCAACCAGAAAAGTATTAATTGACGTAAAGGGAGATGGTATTCTATAGGATCTACACTTTGACCTATGCAGTAAAATAAGTATCGCAGAATGCAAAGCGTCATTTAAAAATAGAGTTGGCGATCTGATATCGATTAATCGCAGAATCGATTTTATCGGTCAAAAAGATTTTTTTTAAATATTGTTCTTAGAGCCGACGTCGCGTTTAGCGGGCGCCCGCGCGGTCATACAAAAGTGCTTCGTCGCAATTCGCCGCGCAGGCAGGCGCGCCCCGCGCCCGTATAGCTACAAAATACATTAAAGTTCTCCATTGACACGACTACATGCACACCGTTAAAGTTGAACTAGCGACACTGTACAGGTAATAAATCGATTTCCGCTACGAAGGCTGCCGTACATGACACACGCGCATAGTCACGTGACGGATTCCCGGATCTCAGAAACTTAAGTTTCGAGATTCGATTTTTTCAAGATCTGGAATAAATGGTTATTCCAGATAGCTGTTGGCCATAAAACTGCTTGTAGTAAACAACAGGCAATTGCTCAACCTGCCAACTGTGCCAAGCGTGCCGATAGTTCAAGATCAGTCGCCAGTTCGCAACAGATTAGCTAATCATAGGCTTATTTGGTGAACTTGTCAAACCGGATTTGGCGACAGAATTCGTGTAAATAGTGGCATAAAGTGATAATGTGTTAATAGTTGGTTATGGTTTTTATAGGAAACGAGCCCATGGCATAGGCGGCAGCGTTTTTGACTTTTTCATTTATTTATTATGTAGTAAAAAGGCATGTATTTATTGCTTAGTTTACATGGTTTGCGAGGAGTTTGTGGTCATGTTTACCTCTTATAAATATTGATTTATTAGTTTAATTCATGAATCCCCAAGCGACCACCGGTGGCCGCGCATCTATTGTCTTACTATTGTGTCTCTAATTGACGGTATCTGAAGGGTTAACATAAACTATGATCTAAATAATCTATGTAACATAGTATTTTTTTTTTAATTTTATTTCTTCTTGAACCACTAATCTCCACGACACAGGGATTCCTAGGGTCGAGACCAGTCAAGTATTTGATGTAAAAGTGTATTTTACCTTAACAATTAATAGATGGTCGGGTTGACCTCCAAAAATCTTTCTTGCCAGCTGATATTTTCTTACCCAATTGCTGGGTTGTGGAGGTCAAATAGCAGTCGCTCCATGTTAAATAGTGATATGAAGATGAATCCCTTGGATCTGACAGCCTGGTCATGACTTCGATCTTAGTGGCGAGCGGGGGGGCATCGGTAGGCGGGCGCATGTCGCTATGAGCGTCGTCTCGTGGCGTGCTTCAAACATTTTCATACTCTTGCTCTTTCTGCTCGCCGCCCGGCGCTTAGCTACCGCTCACAGCGGCAAGGTCGTGAACGGGCCGTAACAAAGTTGGGAAAAGGCTAAGCAGAGTTAGAGTTTACATTGCTCTTCACACAAGTGAGTACGATAATTCACCTCAGCTACATTTGTTAAGCTCAGCGCTTCGGCTGTAACCGGCGACGTGGCGGCAACTCCTTGGGTATCAGCTAGCTTAGATTTTTTTATTACTATTGATAGTCTCATGCTTTACCACTGTGTCACCAGATGGTAAGCGAGGATGCGGTCGACAGCAGAACACGCTTGCCTTATAACTGTATATTCTTGACCTAAATACTCCCTAAGTAGTAGTTCAGGAAAGAGATTTTTCCGGAAGGGAATTCCACTCCTTAGCTGTACGCTCAATGAATGGGTTCCTAAAACAGGTTTACGTAATTGGACTGGGTTGAATAAAACAACAATAATTAAATAGTCAATTTTATTTTTCTATAAGTACTAAGAATAATTCTTTCAACATTATTATAAACACAACCGACTCAGTTACCGTTGGAATCTATAACGCATTACGTAATAATAGCAACGATTGTGCATGCATTCGAGTCTCACATTCAGATATGAGATCAAAACTATTGGACTATAGCACCATTACAGTTACTTTCATAGGCCATAACTTTTTGGTCTAATTCATTCCGTATCAACTATTTATGTATCTAAGTAAACCTCACTAAGAGCAAATATTAGTAGGAGTACTATGTGGAAAAGTTTTATATAAATGGCGTATTTAACGCTAATTAAATCGTCTTAAGCTGAATTACAGTTAGCTACGACTAGTGAACTTATTTCTTCTACGAAAAGCTAAAGAAATGTTCTTTACTTTTGGCAAAGGTCGACTTGTATCTATATTTGCTTGACAACTACAATTTTGTCATTTCTAAAGTCTTTTTAACGCTAACGAGTCCTTTAGAAAACTATCAAAATAATCCGTGCACGAAGGAGCCGGCCGGCCAAAGAAAATATCTATGGTCCAAGCGGACGAAGCCATCTTATTTTTTTCTTTTTTTTTAACTGTTACTGTTCCAATTTTAAATTCAATTGAACATTGGCACTTTGGCAGACTCCTTGATACACCTTACACGGTTTTAATTTTGTCAGTGAACAATTTATATTATAAGGATAAAAGGCATAATTTCGATGTTACAATGACGCGGCCATGAATATATTTATAAAACCAGGTAGGTACTTACGTAATATATAGTCTACTAAACGACCGTGACCGAATTATAAAGTTATTAAAATTCAAAGCTATGGTAACTGGGGAATTATATTTGAAAAATACAATAATGAACATTGAAAACTATAAATAGGTGATAGGTACAATATAATTATCCAACAATGACTACATTTAAAAAAGACAAACGAAACACATCTTGTTTACCATATTATATAAATACAATATTTTGTACTTAATAAATAATAAATATTATCAACTATTTATTTACAGGTGTAGAGGGAATCGCAACTTTTTATTGTTTTGAATTGTTACTTTGTCTATGGGTTTACCATAGACAAACTTATTAATTTCTAATTACCTACTGTTAGTTTTGAAATAGGAATGTTATACTCCTGAATTAACTTTTTTATCAACATAAAACACTATTAAACACTATACAGCCAGGGAAAACCACTTTAGCCAGTTATACCTAATTAGAAAAGGCGTTATTAAACTATTCGCATTTGTAACAATTTAACACAAAGTTCAATGTTAACAACGAATAAATTAAATACACTTAAAACAACATGGCATATTATAATTTAAAAGATATAATAGCTAAAAAAGAATAGAAATATTTCTCAAAATCTCTTGATTACATTTGATTCAATTACAACAACAAATGATTGATCTCAACAACTAATTAAACGTTTGAAACTCTTTGATTCAAATTATCACATTCTCATATAAATCGTACTTATAAAATGCAACGGTAACAATTATTTAGTTCCTAATTCTAAAAAGGCCAACTTGGCTCTTTGCCTCTTAATTTAAAAAGAAGGTGCAAACGAAACAAGCTCGCCTGCTTTTAAACTTAAATGCCATAACTATATCTACTTAGTGACTTCGTTTCTCATATAGGTACATACATTATTTCCATATTTCTATAATGGAAGCACTAAGGAATTTTGTTTGCGTTATAAAACTAAAACATTATTTACATTAATTTGTCTTATGCGTCAATAACAACTAAATTCAGCTATTAATTCTACGTATAATTTTGATTAGCTCAACAGTTCGTAATTTTCGTTATCTTAACTATAACACTAGAACTATGAAGGTGATTGATGAGGCGCCGGAAGATAAACCAGTACAAATTGATACTGAACCCGTTCGATGTTGTTCAACTATGTTATCTATAACACTTATCTAATTTTCCCATTCTCTCACAGCTCGCAGGCGACGTAGCGGTGTTTGAAAATCGAACTGCACTTTTGACAGCTCATTAAAAAAAAAACCTCTTCTAAGTCTATGCCTAATCTATGGTGCGGAACCGAAACCACGAAACGCCGTATCACAAAATATATATTTGTAGCGATAACAAATTTGAAAATTGACGCAATGGGCGAGTTTTCACTCGGCCGGGTGATCAATATCATACGAGCATCAATCATTTCTGTGTTACGATCAGTCTTTCCAGCCTTTGATGAATAATTCATTCTTTATTCATCAACCATCGATCCTGCGTTAATGATACATTATCTTGAAGCGTTCAGACTGACTGATTGAGAGTTCATCCGTGGTTGCGTGGTTCCTTGTGATCGAGCATCTCATAATAGCTGTCTATGGTGTAGTTGAATAGCCGGAAGTCGTACCTGGAAAATAAATAATGGTGTCGTATTAGAGTTAAAAAGAAAACTGAAGAAAGACTTCACTCACGAAGGGGCCCATATCCTAAAGAACAACCTAATTTAAATTATTAAAAAAAAAACCGAAACTACTAGGTAAGAAATTAGAAATAAATTAATATTATGTGTCACGTTAAGCGTAATGGAAAATAAAGGGTTTTATTTTATTATATCTTCTTCTTTCTGCCCTTATCCCATAGTACTTGGGGTCGGCGCAACACGTTTTTTTCTTCCATTCTGTCCTGTCACCCGTCACACTATCACTAACTCCCTTTTCTTTCATATCACTCCTCACACAATCCACCCATCTTTTCTTTGGCTTCCCTCTTCCTTTCCATCCATCTACCTACATGTATACTCATTTATTTTATTATATAGAGTTAATTCGAGAATAAGTACAATTCAATAAATTCAGACTAATGACAACATCAGCGGATGGTATTGCCGTGGCCGAATACTGGGCTGGGCAAGGAATTTGACAGGCCATCGATACGCTAAGAAGGAGAATTCAGACTATAACAGTCTCTCATTGAACAAAGTGTGCCAAAAGTAAGGAACACAAAGTGTAGGTAACGTACTTGTATAAGTCATAAAGGCCATCAAGGTGCCATTTTTTGAGTCGCGAGTAAAGATGACTGATGGTGTGCATGTTGATGCCCTTCCCGCTGTTGCGCCACTCTGGCTTCACCACGTCTTGCAGGTGAGCCAACTGGATCAGGTACTTTTGGTCCTCCTGGCAATAGAAACAAAAAATCAGCCCTTGGTTCGCCCATCCTAAGGTTATCTGTAAGAGATTGCCCTGTGCGATAAGGCTGCCTGGCTGGCTGGCTATTGTACACTTAGTTTTTTATCCTGCCCACATTATTTGGTGTACAATAAATTATATAATAAACTAGCTTAAGCCAGCGGCTTCAACCGCTGAAATTCGGTTTTTCCATACAAATTTTGGAACCCCGTTTCTTCCCCTTAAGGGTTTTTTTTTTCCCGATGGGGAAAATCATCTTATGATTCGGCACAGCTGAGCCCCTCCTGCTGCTGACAACTTCTTGAGTCGCGCGGGAACAGTGCGCGTCGTCGACGCCCTTTAAGGGGTGAATTTCGGAAAATCCGTTCAAAGCGGATGTCTACACTCTATAGGTATAACACCTACCTGCCAAATTTTAAGTTTTATATTTCTGAGATTTCGTGATTAATCAGTGAGTGATAATTCGTTTTTATGTATATAGAAGATAAATAAATCAATAACCTAGGGAAAATGGTCCTTTTGAGCGAATATTTAAAAGTCTCGGACGATTGTGCAGCTCCATGTTGGCCGCTACCGGAATAGGATTGAAAATGCATCGCGAAACGAATGTTAAACCGCACTGGCAAAAGCAGCGTGCGGTTGGGGTCCAGTCATTATTTATAACTACGCTATTGACCGCTGTCCAGTTTCCCATTTCATGCTCACTTAAATTCTTTGGACTGTAGAATTGAACCCTATTTTGTAGACGAGCATTTTCCCTGTGCCATAAAAATAATAATTACGAGTGGGATTTCAAGTATTTGAAAATGAAAAAGTTATTTACTTACATCCAGTGTCTCAAACTTTAGAATGACGTCGAAATTGAATTTGCACGGCGTGCAGAAAGTAGTGTAGGGTGTCCAGTGCATGTCTAGAGATCGTTTAGCGTTCGCTTCGTCTATAACGTACGACACGAACTCTTCGAAGACTGGGTACTTTCTTGGAAACTTTTCTATTAACTTGTCCTTTGCCTAGAAAAGATAAGATAACATTGTTTGAATCAGAAAAAGATAAAGTTAAGCGAAGAAAAGATTTGGTTAACAAAAATGTGCCTAACATTTTGAGCGCCACGGTCTTAGAAAACATTTCCGTGCCCTCGACGCCACGACTTTATTAGAAACATTAGATTATTATTTTTTATTGCCTGAAATCCTAACCTTACCTTTTTATTTCAAAACGGAAGGCTCGTTTAATTTATATAAAAAAAAAAAAACAGAAAAAATATGCTAGCTTGTATTCGTCATACATTCATAACTTGGCAATGGAGGACTCAAGTTGGCGCTCAAAATGTTAAAACAAGGAAAAGATTTTACATTTCTATATCTCTTTATGATCCTTTGTCCCAACTTGTCATGGAATGATTTCGGCCACGCGTGCACAATTTTGTCATTGTATGCGGACGCCAATCTCTCCAGAGGATGTCTGACTATGAGAAATGTGATGGAGTCTCCTTGGGCCTTTTTAATCATTTCTGTGGTGGGCCTCGCGTATTTCCTCCTGGCTAATTCTAGCGGCACTTCTTTTGTTTTGTCCAAGAATGCTGCCGTGTAGTTCGCCATCAGGTTGAAGTTGTACATCCAAGATGTGGACGCCGCTTTGAATACATTGCACCTGAAACAAAACAATCGCATACTTTAGATAGTACTATACCGTGCACACGTGTGTCACACACGCCAATCTGGACGCGTCGGTCACCATACATTTTATATGGAAACTAGACTTGTAGAGCTACACCTGATCCACGCCACGCGACGTTATTCTACGTACAAATCAGGGTGTTGCACGTGTGCGTGGGTCTAATGTAGTTCCTAACCTATAACCTAACTCAAAAAGAGGGTATTTGAATCTGAAAACTTACATTTAAAAAATAAGGTTCAATTTTCAAATACCCTTATTTTTAAGTTACGTCTCTGTGAAATAAGTGACTTTCGTCCGTAGGTCCTAATTCCCACGAGTTTGATGCTAACACGCAAATTGGTGATTTGCAAAGGTGTGATTCTGATCAAACTAAATTACCTATCAGCTCAGTAAAAGTGGAAAGTAATTGCAGAAGTAGGTAATACACAAGCGGTGCGTATATTGTCACAGAGGCATAAAACTCGCACATTAGCGTAATCAGCCTTTTAATGTTCCCGCTGCTGGGACTTGGGTCTCGTCGCTAGGAGAGAGAATTGGCCGTAATCCACCACGAGGGCCCATTGCGGCTTAGTGGAGGACATAGGTGTGTCTTCGGATTTTTCGTGCTAGGACATGCTAGTTTTCTTAATATGTTTTTCCTCCCAGTTTTGAGTGCAGTGGTGGTGAAATAAATAAGTAATAAAAAGTAAAGTGCGTGGATTTCAACTCGTGATCTACAATTCGTGAGTCGGGGCTGTAACGACTGGGCTACTCCTGTTCCAAAACTCGTATATGTAACTCAAAGGTAGGTACTTAAAGCCTCTTGATTTTTTAACAGGCTTTTGAGCTTTTTAATCTTATTGAAAATGCATCTTTGTCGGTGGTTGTGATTACTATCTATATCTAAGCTGCAGATATTTCTAACAGCTAAGCTAAGTGTGAGAGCAGTGGTGGCCGAGTGGTAATGGCTCCGAATTACGAGTTGTAGGTCGCGGGTTTAAACCCAGCCAGGCGCATCACTTCGTGTAATTTATTTCGTTACCGTTCGTGAGGAAACCGGCATGTTCTAAAATAAAAAATTCGAAGACATGTGACATCCACCAATCCGCACTGCCTGCTTGGTGGATTTCGGCCCATTCCCTCTCCGAGAGAGGAGGCCTGATTCCCAGTTGTTGGAATATTAAAAAGGCTGATGATGAAGCTAAGTGTTAGATATGTACCTAGGAATGCTTGTGTTGTGCATACTTCAGGCATCTTAAAAAAAATACATGATGACAGCTATTCATTGAACATTGGTTTCATCTAAGTTTCTCAAGATAACCCATTGTGGTAATAATACAAAACCTTACCATATGACATGATACTGCCTGTTAATAAGATACTCCCAGGCGTTAGATTTGTGACTGGATGTGTCAAGGCCGTGCTTGGTGCACTCGGCTTTCATGAAGGCGCGTCTAGCTTCCATCCTGGCATTTACTTCCATGAACTTGTCTCTGGTCAGTAAACCGTCATCCCGGGAACCGTTGTCGAAGATGTACTAGAACAAAATTTTGAAATTAGTTTATGGTTTTTTTATTGTTTATGGGATGGGTTTTTGTGAGAACAGCAAAATGCTTTGTAATGAATTATGGTCGTTGATTGAATGATTAACCTGGAGAATACTGCGGTCTTTTGTATAATTTGACTTAACTTGAAATATAACATCAGTTGTGCAAATTTAATACAGGGTGTAAGGGATAGATCTCCGCGAACTCTCTTCAGATACCGTCAAATAGAGACAAAAGTAAGACAATAAAAGCGCGAACGCCGGCGTTCGCTTGGGGCTTAATGAATTTAGAGCTTGCTCAGTGGAAACTGAACATCCTTCCACAAGATTTTTTTTCCGAAAACGAAACAAAAAATCGGCCTCACCATACTAACTGTCCAATCAAGTTTATAATTTTGTATGTAGAGGCCGATTTTTTTTTTTTGATAGAGTTCTGTCCCTTGCACCCTGTATGTTATAAGTATGCATGTTCACTATTGAATTATTATTTTCATTTTACACAGTGACTGTTCTACAAAAACGATCCAGGATTTCTAAGCCTATTCCGTGTCACATAGCGGTTTGTGGAAGGCAATAGAAACCAGGCCAGGAGCGTTGGGAAATCTAGAAAAACTTGTAGCAATTATAACTGTGAACCCTTGCCATATTAGTTATTTATGTTAACATATTCATTTCACAGGTTTTCCCTCACCGTTATTAGATAGAAAAACGTTTGCAAATACCAGGATAGAGTGAATCAGTTAGCTGGGGCCTTTGACGGCTAAAAATAATTACCTATTCTTTTACATAGGTTTTAATTAATCTGAAAACTGCGAAATACCGTGTTGTTTAATGAGTAGGTATTTATGTAGGTAACCTATCGGTAAACTGATTTTCGAGTACGCTATTTACTAATTAATTATATGTTATGTCGCAGTAATGTAAATACCGTTAGATAATAATCTATCTCGCGAAATAGTAAACTGTTGAAAAATTGTGAACCGTAACATACTGCTTACAATTTGACGTATCCTTTTTCGGTAGATTATAATATGTCGAAGTGAAACTGTTAAATCACGATCTCTCGCGCGTTAAATGGTCGACTGTCCAAAGGCTGTCCCTGATTGGTTAGTCTTACAGTAGGAAGTATATGTATATTTTTCTGATTGATTTAGTCAACAGCAAAAAATCAGAGTTATGGCAATGTTTGAAAGAGTCACCGCGGCTTTGAAAAACAAAAAGCAAATTAAGGAACATAATGGATTTTAGTCAGTAAAAGCCTGACACTCCCACTCGTTTCACCCAGAGCAGCAGAAATTATTTGATGATTTTCAACAAAAAAAAAAAAAAATGGCAGCAAGCAATTCAATTGTTATATAATAGAAAGTTAGTGACAATTTGAGTCCATTAGGTACTAAGAATATAATCGTCTGATTTAAATTCAAGCACCTAATTTAAAAGCCAAATGCAAAATCTACAAGAACTGAATAAATCTCGTTGATAGCTTAATGAAAACTCAATCTGCAAGTTATTATTGTAAGCTCGAACGCGCTGCATATCAAAGTGTAAGATTCATTAAGCGAATATCCTGCATCCTACAAATACATTGCATCGTGTAGACGTGTGAGCGAAGTGACATTCCGTTTTTTTTATTGTAGGAGGTAATCTCTGGCAGTACTGGTCCGATTGCTAAGATTTTTTCACCGATCGAAAGCTGCTTTATTCCTGAGTGACATAGGCACACATTTTACCCGAATGAAGCCGCGGGCAAAAGCTAGTTAGTAAACATTTTTCATTGAAAAACATATCTCTATGTCAATTGTCAACTGAGCTGGAGCTGGAGCTGGTGTTAACAAAATACGCTTCCTCCTCCTCGTCATTAATGCAGGAAGAATTTTTTTATAAAAAAACTCTATTCTAAAAAAACTATTCTCGGGTTCTGAGGCACCTTCTTTCGCTGTATGAAAACAATTAAAGTACTTAAATATCTCTTCCTAATCCTAATTCCGACCTCTGGTTATATGAATGTAGACATAGCATAGCATTTACGTTCACGTGTCGGTGGCCTGTGTTCGTTAGCTTCTGAATTTTTAGATGATGGTGGTGTCAAATTCATTTTTATGATCACGTTGGAGGTCGTCATTTTTTATGTACTAGGGTGCCTTTACAGCATCCCTGAACATAATATTTTAGAACTGTTGATTTATTTTGACTGCGCTCTGTTGCCTTGTTGTGCTGTCTTTGCATATATCAATTTGCAGGCACTTTTGAATAGTCGGTCAGTCCAAGAAAAATGAAATGTGGCTTGGCACCTCTGCACCTTAGGTTAAATGTCACTGGCACTATATTATGTAAATGACAAAAACCTCTAAACAATATAATCTATTATATTATTTATATTCCACAACTATCACATAACGCCGTCTAGTCCTAAGATAAGCAGAGCTTGTGTTATGAGTACTAGACAACTGATAAACGTACATATATGCTACACGTCCATGTACAGTTATCCATACAGTTTGAACTTTAGTAAAGATTCAATTGTTGTCAAAAGTCGTAAGTATCTCCGTAAACAATTAATTCCCCTCACTTTGCCTATCTACTTATATAGTCTACTGTCTATCAAGCTTAGGAAGCTTTAATAGCCCGTTTGTAGAGAAGCGTGCTCGTAAAACTGTTTGAGTGTACACTCCTTCACTATTGTGGGGATCTTTGTATTTGAACGTTGAGGCTTCCTCCTCCCTTTATATGTTTTATGTCTTACAAGCCTTTAATAGCTTTTTCAGACAGTTTTATTGGAGTAGTGACAGATGAGGCTGCGGGGTTGGAAGTTTTTCAGATCATTTTGGTCGGAAAACGTTGTTTTCCTGTAATTTATTGTTGGTTGGTAATAAATTATCGTTATTTAGGAATACATTTACTTACTTAAAAACCCGTTGTTCGATACAAGTGTATTTTTCTTACCATAGGTAGAGGTACTTATAAGCCTATCGATACCTATCGATATAAATTAATATCGATAACATGTTGTGTTTTTACAAAATAAAGGAGAAGTCCCCAAAGTAGGCAGCGTCTGTTTTTTGGGGGGCTGGATTTAAGTTAACATTTAAAAAATCCTTTAAGGGATTTAAAATACTTGGGTACTTAATATATACTTAGGTAGATATTGTTTAAGAAAAATATCAAATATATGTTTATATTTAAATATCAGAATTGTGCATCCATTCCTATCAAAACTGTGAAGTGAAGAACGGTTTGCTTCAGAAGCAAAATGAACGAACCACTTGGATATTAACTTAGTCTAACGCCTTTTCAGAAATTCAGTAGGCATTTTGGCGCCTTGGCAAAGTTTCAAAATCATATTTTACTGTCACTAGTAAACTATGGAACTGTGGGGACTACTTGGCTTTTTGGCAATGTCACAAATCTACCATAGACATTATTTTTTTTTACCAGACATGTAACTTATGGTAAAAAAAATCTGTTTATTACTGTTACCGCTATGGAAATTTAAAAAAGTAGTCTTCCTTGACACCATATAGTTACGTGCAAGAAACATAGACCCGTTAAGTCCTGGCGTATCTAATTATAGATTACGTTCAAATCTGTGTGCTCTTTACGTGAAGATATTCTTATAACGGAAACACCTGTGTAGGGTATGTGCAGACAATTACCTGTACTTTCTCAGTTATGTTTACCTAATAGTCGATACTTGCTTGAAGTAGGTTTGCTTCCATATATGGGCAGACGGATAGGATGTAGCGGCATCTATATCGCCACATAGGAACTACAAGAGAAAATCCTACATTCACGACGTTTTATAATCCGGCGCGCCTTCTTGTAATACGGCGTGTGTCTGTAACTGCACTCCATAAATAAATATGTATTAGGTACAACAGTCCGAAAGAACTACTATCGGACACTTGCCTGGACCAGACAACATCCGTTTGGTCGGAGGATCTCCTCTTTTCAAATTCCTCAGTAATTGATTCTAGTAATTAAGTTTATATATTTGAAAATTTTACGACATTCTTTTGAAAAATCGCCTTTTTTATATAAAAAGTAGCGAACGTGGTGAACGTGGTGAACGTGGCGTGGCGTATCGTGGCGTGGCGTATCTTCGTAGCGTGGCGTGGCGTTGTTGGCGTAGACGTTGATGCTGCTGACACAGTGATTCTTTTGGTTTGTATTTGATTTCATGTCAAATTTTTAAACGTATGTAGGTTCATTTATGCTTAATAACGTAACTACGCTTACGTATATATTTGTTTTTTAATTATTTTGTACCCACGCTTATCAAGTACCGATATGTAGTATTGTGTAACTAATTAAAATGTCACCGATACTACCATTTAACTTTCGCTAATTAATTATTATTTACATCGTCACGGTGTGGTGTGGCGTTTGTTAATCATAATGGTTGCCATTAATTTCTCATCCATTATCAAATGTGTTTTTTTTAATAATTAAATTTACATGTTTTTCCTGGTAATGATTGGATCCATCACTTATTATGGTGAATTCCTGTGAGACTACTTTTAATTGGGGGCAACCACTCCTATGTTTACTTCCGCAGTTTTTGCTATATTGGTGTTTATGTTTTCATATACACCCGTTTTATTTGATTGACCACTAATTAGACTAAGTAACTTGCAGTTAATTTTTATTTGGAAAGTTTTATTTTGACCTGTCATGTCATGGGAATTCGGTAAGTCCCCTCTTTGAGGCGTGGCTGGAAAGGCCTCACGGCGTCCTTACCTTCCGCATGACACAGGTCCTCACCGGACATGGCAAGTTCGGGAGGTTCCTGCACCGAATTAAAGCGGAAGAGACGCCCGGGTGTCGCCACTGTGCGGAACGCCCGGAGGACACGGTGGAGCACACAGTCGAGGTGTGCCCTGCCTGGGCAGAGCATCGCCATGCCCTCGTGGGGGCGATCGGCGGCGGAGACCTCTCGCGCCGGGCTCTGGTCGAGGCCATGGTCCGGAGCGAGGAGGAATGGCAGGCGGTCGCCTCCTTCTGCGAAGCAGTAATGCTAGCAAAGGAGGAGGCAGACCGCATCAGGCAACGGCGCCCCCGCCGCCGCCGCCGGGATTCCGATCCCGATTTCCGGCCACCGTAGACGTGGGCTCGCGGACGGCGAGCCATGAGTAGCTCGCTGTCCGATCGTCCGGTAATGGACCGAGCCCAAGACGTCGACGGCGCGCACTGTTCCCGCGCGCCTCAAGGAGCTGTCAGCAACAGCAGAGGCCCAGCTGGGTCGAAGCCTACCGGGGCCAGGGTTATCCGAAAGGGAACTCGTGCCCTGGTTTGAAGGCTAGAAGGAACGGGGTGGGTTTTTAGTCAATAAGAGTCTGACACTATCTCTCGCTCCACCCAAGGGCGGGGGTTGTCATGGGATGATTTTTGCCCACAATAAAAAAAAAATGTCATGGGAATTGGGGCCGTAATTTTGTTTGTTACTGGCCAAAATTAGGTCGGCCTTAACTCTTCAATCGTGATAATTAGAGACACAATAGAAAGACAATGGGTGGGCGAACGCCGGCGTTCGCTTGGGGTTTAATGAAATAGTACATAAAAGACTAGCTAAGACTATGTTTTATGTACTTCCTTAGGTTTCAAGCTTACTCCATACCAAATTTCATCAAAAGCAGCTTATTAGTTTAACCGTGAGGCTGTGTTCAAACCAAACTGACTGTCAGCCGCCGAAAATGAGCGAACGCTACGCAGTTTATTGTATTTCCATACATATTTACTTTTTCGTTCACATCTAACCGACGATACGTGATTACGCTATGCGTAGACGCTGATATTCGGCAGCCGATTAATATATCGTGTCACTACGCACCGCGGACGCGTATTGTATATTGTATAGCGTATTGTCAGCATACTGTGAACGAAAAAACCGTTTATTTTCACGTTTACACTGGGGCTCACAGTGAGCCTGCTCACAGTCGGTGGCTGACAGTCCGTTTGGTTTGAACGAAGCCTGAAAGCGTAACAGACAGAGATAGCTGCTAGTAGGTATACAATCCATACTTTTAATATTATAAATATGAAGGCCCTATTTATTATGAACTTTTTTTCACACTCATTGGGTTGTGTGATAGGCAGTTTTGCTTCAGTCTTGCATGTTATTTTTACTAAGTACACGTTAGTTTCAGGAAAAAAAACTAAAAAACTTTCCCGGTTATTGTTATGTTACAAAGAGATAAGGCAAACAATAAGCAATCCTTCTTTTATACCTACGGAGTTTCAACTAGCATATAAGTGCATATTTAATGCTGCCTGTCGGTCACATGAGTCCGCCGCCGTGGTCTGAAACGAAATATTATTTCGATTGCGCCACGTGGGTAAATTTCGGTCACGCTCGTGTTTTTTGAAGCCCCACCCTTTGTCGGGGTATTCCTAGTAGAGCAACAAAAGTAGGTATACATCTAGAGACGGGTACTAACGGAAAATATCGGTAAAAATAATTCATGTGTTTTTTAGAGTCCGTAAAAATTATATACCTACTCCATGAGTTTATATGGGTTTTAAAAAAATGCTTTACTATGATGTCAATCACTTGGAAAAGTAAGTCGAAGTAAGTCGTGTCGGTCACCATTGTTCGACGTGGCCTGAATGGAACATTTGTATTGGCTTGGCGGACATTATTTCCGACATGGCTACTTACGCGTTAATTTTTCCTACCTAACAACTAGTATTACTAGAATGTCATATAGCCTGCATGCAGCGGATACGTTTGCATGCAAATGATTACAGCTTACACAGTTGTTTAAAACCTACGTTCCCAGTAAATTATACTGAAGTTATTTTCATGATACTCGTCTATTTTCAGTCTGAAATACACGACAGTAAAGACATGCAACGTCAATTGACATGCGATGGCTCTCGATCAGGAAATCTTTGATCGTCGTGATAAGGAACTGTATATTCATAGATAAGGAAATTATTGTTTTTAGCATTGATCACTAATTTATTAGTTTTCGATGGTATTTTGTGTGACGTTTATATGATTTCACTTTACTCAATGTTTTTACCGTCCAAGATAATTGAAGCAATTAATAAAAAAAAATTGCCGTTTAAAAAATAGTAGCTAGGTAGGTACATCTTGACCTAGAAAAAGTGAGACTGAGAAAGTTTGTCATTGCAGCGGAGGCGAGTGCTGCAGCGACAATTTTCAACTTATATCAAACGACGTTTTTTAATACACTTACGTTTACGACTCATGGTGGTAAATGCATTTTTTTTTAAGAATAATGAAACAAATCATATTTCACAAAATAAACTAAGGTAGGAGCCAATTACATGTTTCCCTGTACCTACACAAATAAGGACTCTGATAAAAATATCTGAGCTGCAACTTCTAGAATCCAATTTCATAAGGGTTAAAGTGATGAAGCAGGTCACGACCCTCAGCATTGAGGAATACTGAGGAATACGATGCAAGGAGGAGGAAATCAATTTCAATCTAATTATAGTCCAAGAAATCTTATATTGAAACGGAACTAAAACTACTTTTTTCATATATAGCTTTTCCTGTCCGCCAAAGTAAGGAAACCATTAAAATTCTACTTTTTTTCACATTCACAAGAAAGTAAGTGGAAGGATGAAAGTCTCAAGAATTAATAATTATTTCCATATTTTCTTTAATTAACAGTCGACGAGAGAGAATGACAGTCCTTTCCTGTTTTATAATAGTTATAAAATCTGTTTGATCGTTTATTAGAAAAAGCGATAGTGTCGACAAATGAATGTTTAACTGGATAAATGGATTGTTTCGAATCAGTAATACCGCCATTTAACTAATAGATTTAAGTTAACTACTGTAAAAGTTTTGTTACGATTTTGATGTATAATAAAGTTTATTCTATTCTCTTTGATGTGATTGTTTATTATAAACAGCGGTAGTGTCGACAAATGAATGTTTATCTGGACAAATGGAATGTTTCTTATCTATATGATCGCCATTGTACCTAAGTACTCATAGATTTAAGTTAGTATGTTTTGTTACTATTTTGGTGTAATTTATCCTATTCTGTTCTAATAGTACCTAAATTATACAAATGGAGAAAGTTCGTCATTGGGACCGAGGCGGAATTTACCCGAGCCGCAGGTGAGGGTGTAAAGGAACCAAGTGCTGCGGTGATTTTCCACGTGTATCTAAATGTTCTATTACTGAATAGGAATATACAATATGTATAATATTCGATGAAACGAATCGTCATTGCAATTGTAAGTTGAGTACAAAATTAGGGCCACGCTCCAATTGCCGGGTGTACCTACTTATTAGTTTGTTCCGAAACCTGTAATTGATCAATTACATGTCATTTGACTTAATTCAATAATGCATTGCAGCCAGAGGTCACGTATTTGATGGAACATTTTGTTTTTGTAACCTGTTATACCTATTAGTAAGTATTCTGTAGTACCAGTAATGGGTAGCTCGTCGTCCGGCCGTCCGGTAACTCTCTGGACCACGTCCGAGACGTCGACGGCGCGTAGTGAATCGCGCGCGCCTCAAAAAGATATCAGCAAAACCACAGGGGCCCAGCAGGGCCGAAGCCTACTGACTTCCGAAAGAGAAACCCGTAGTCCTGGAACGCAAAGGGCAAAGAAGGCACATAGGTGTGGTTTTAGTCAGTAAAAGTCTGGCACGCTCCACCCTAGAGTAGGAGAAATTATTTAGATGATTTCACACCTTGAAAAAAGTTCCTACTACACTTCAAGTCTCCAACCAAAGTAAGAAAAAATCCATATGTACTAGACATAAACAGCTTTTCAAAACTATATTATATAAAGTGTCATTCACTTTGTTAAATAAACGTTCACCAAGAAGACTGACAATCGGGGCATATCGTCCAAGTGTATGCATCACACTGAATTGCTTTCCATGAATGGGGTGGTTCGTTTTATCGGAGCTTTAAGTTATTGGTTTCGCCGTATTATGGCTTCGAGCCACGCGAGCTGCCGATGAAAACCGACTGTAAGAACGTATACAGTAGGTATAGGTAGGTAGATATTGGAAGTGGTGTTCCTTTGACTCACACTTACTAGTTTGGAATTACCGATTCCGCTGCATATGTTTTGCCGTCAAAATCAGCCTTTTAGTGATAAGAAATTGACACCAACTTAAGGTAAAAAAAAACTGCAGAAAAGTCTAAAAAAAGTTTCAAATAACTGTCCCCGCACACGGGCCTCAAAAAAAACACTTGAAGTGGCCGCAAAAAACAGCTGAAGCGCGCGACACCTCTTGTGTCTGGTGAAGCTTGATGCCGCTTCAAGCGTTTTTTTTTGTAGCGGCACCTTCGCACACGAGCTACAAAAAAAGGCCGCTTCAAAATGAAGCTTGAAGCGGCGTTTTTTTTAAGCCCGTGCGTGGGGCCAGTAAGGGAAGAGAGAGCGAGAGTGCGATCATAATCAAATATCTTCGCTCGCTCTGGGTGAAGCATGAGATTTTTACTTAAAACTCATTCTTGTTCCTTCACGTAGTTTGTTTACGTAGGTACCAAGACCACGGTTATTCTAACAACCCCGCAGTTTCATATCATCCGGCAGAATCCTAGACAGTCTGAATCTGTACGAAACCACTAGTATTATTCATGGTTACAGGATGTACCTATATCGATTACTCTTTCATCCAGTGTGCCTGCCTAGGAATGATCCATTTGCACTAAATGACAAAGATGATTGGTTTTTATCATTTTAGCTCGTAGTTGGTAAGTTGGTTTTCATTCTTGAATTGTTTTTGCTTTATGTAAACTATTACTTCAAATATCATATTATCGTATAATGAGCTGCGATTGTATTTATACTACCTATATTTAATCGCACATATTACAGTCCATACTGTTGTGGTCTCGTTTCGGTTAAAACCGTTAATAATTAGAATGCGATTTTAACAGTTTTAACAATTATTCACTGAATACTGAGAAACCGACTAGCAACATGTATTGATTGTAACTTAGAAATTACTATGCGGTTGGTATGTTTCAACTTTGCGGTTTCAATATTGTGTTTCGGAAGAAGTGACGCGTGTGAGCCTAGCTTCACAAGTTTCGTGTAGTTGAATGGAAGCTTTCATTTTGCGGTTCTTTATAAAATTGGAATTACGTGCGTTGTTCGCCTACATTTCTTGGCTTCTATAAATTGTTTTGGGTACTTTGGTTGTTGATCGAAGACTGGTTGGATTGTGTATGGCACTAAATTCAGCAATATTTTTTTTATTGGTTAAAGCCCAAATGAACGCCGGCGTTCGCTCTCTCATTGTGTCTCTAATTACGGTATTCAAAAGGTTGACAGGATTTTTTAAGTGTGGGAAAATACTCCTACTAGTAGTTACCTTCTCTCAGTCTTGGGAGAAAGAAGGGTTCTGTCCAGCGATGGGCGATTCTGAAATGTTTCAACAATCGAAAGAATCATCATCATCATCATATCAGCTGAAAGACGTCCACTGTTGGACATAGGCAGTCGTTAAAATAAACCGTCTAATCGCCGTTCTGCAAAATATTCAACTAACAGACCACGCACACTTAGATCGCAAGTTTGCTATTGGTAGTTGAACTATGAGCATTGCCCTATCATCAATCATCTTTGTGGTACGCCTGCCCCGCCCACAAGGCCATTCTAACCTCTTTCATCTGTTCTATGACTATTTCTGAGCGACTTTGGGGTGTGCAAGCATTTGTTCTATGGATCCCTCTGACGACACGAGGCGATGGTTCGGGAGATATAAGTACGAGTAACACAACATAAAGGTGGAATTTAGAAAGTGTTAAATGGTTTTTTGTTAAATGCTTTTGAAGAATCTTAAAACTGACTTCAACGTGTGGGATTACCGTGCTACCGGTATCCATATCTGACTACGTAACAAACGGGTACGAATTTTTAATTTGACTTTCACTCGAAATCCTTAATGTAGTCAACAATATCAAGCATAACATAACATAGCAGAAGTTTTTGATGCGGTTGCAAATTGCAATCAATAGTACAAAAAATTTGATTGTGTAGGTACCTAACGACAAGGCCTACGGAAAAATTAAGTAAATAAAATTTAAATAAAGAATTAAATATTAATTGAATATTTTATCTACTTATTAGTTATCAGTTCGTATTGTCCCAATAGTGGGCATGGGCCTCCCTTACTTCCTTGTAACGGTCTTGTTTTTTCGCTTGATTTTTCTTCTTTCAAACTCCTAAGGTAAATGCTCCTTTGCATGCTACCCTGGAGCATTAAGGTACCATAAAGAACACATCTAAGTCACCATATCGGCCTAGGTACCGTGCCGCGGTCCCGGAACACACGAGGGTTTTAGTCAGTGAAAGTCAGATACTCCTTTGATCCACCCAGAGCAGAAGGAGTTATTTGATGATTTCTTACCTCAAAAGATGTCATCGTAAATAAAATCATTGTTTTTAAGGTTCCGAACCCGAACGGTACCATTGGGGTCCTATTAAGTACTAAGTCTCCGCTGTTCGTCTGTCCGTTTTTATCTCATAAACCATAAGAGGTAGAGATTTGATATTTAAAATTTTTACAGAACATGTATTTTTATCGTCGCTAAGCAACAAATGATAATTTATTTTTTAAAGTTAATAATAGAAAGCAGTTCCCATACAAGAAACGTTATTTTGTCGGTGTTTTTTGCTCGACTTTAATATTGTAGTAACAGACCTTTCGTGTGCGAGTCCGACTTACACTTGACCAGTTTTATAAAATTTATCTTACAGTCAATACCTAAACAGCTAGGAATCTAATAGTGCCTACTGTGATGGTAAAAACCTAAGTACTTGACAAACCAGTCAATTTACACCTTAAAAGTTCCATCACCTGCAGATAAAAATTCTTTAAAAGCAATAGAATTTACGCACACATTACGAGAATCCAGTGCTGTCAGTTTTTTTACGTTTTAATGTACGTGCTAAATTTATTGCTCCTTGCCTCAAAGAGACCAACGTAGCAATATAAAAAGTGAATAAATAAACATTACCTATAAATACTTTTATTGACGCTCTATTTTCGTGCGAACGACTCCGCTAGTATGAATGGGATAAAAATAGCCTTATTAATACTCAAACATGAGTTCTTTAAAGACGCGAGTGGGGATCGACATCTATTTTAGGGTGTTTTTAATATCGTGTGGATTTAATCACGCATGCGGAATTCCTCCGCATGCGGGGCTGCAGACTTCGGTCACGCCCCACATACCGCGTGCGTATTTCAAGTATTACAATAAATACTTGTATGAAAAGGACATTTGCGGGGGTTACGCGTGCGGAGCAAACCCGCATACTTGATGAAATCCGTGTATTTTCGAATACCCATCTTTTAGGTTTCAAAACCATTTTTTTTATGATACTAGTGCTTGACTTCGATCCCACCTAATGGTAAGCAGTGATGCAATCGTTGATGGTGAAGCGCGCTAGTTTAAGAGCCTACACTCCAGCTTTTAAGATGCCTAAGTTATAATCGGACGGGAAGACCGTTGCAGGCAAATTGTTTCAGTTCTTCGATATACGCGGTACCTATAACTTCAGTTGTCTTTCGAACAATCGCACCGCCGTGGCAGGACAGTCAATCCCTTACAATCGCTATCACTGAAGGAATACCACTTTATCCAAGTTTAGAGCATGTAATGTGAGGAATACACAGAAGCTCAGTGACGCTGGTTCAAGCCTTGGTCCGAAGCGAGAGCAACGAAGAAATAACGAAAAATCTCACCCCTCAACCCCTAAAGGAAAAACCTCAACCCCTCAAGGCCATGAGAGTCAGGAGTCTTAGGGCAGTTTTCGGCCAAATTGGTCGGAAAAACCAGACCTGAGTCGGTGGTGGTGTAATACACGCTCCTCATAGAAATGTTAGAAAAACCCAGTAGGGCCGCCGCCTTAGAGCTGCGAGAACCTTTGAAAGTGACTTTGGCCTTTTAACGCAAATAGTAACTGAAGAACACAGATGGGTTTTCGTCAGTAAAAGTCTAAAACTCACTCTCGTTCCAACCGATTGGAAGAAATCATTAGAACATTTGTCTCGTCAAAAATAATGTGAGGGCACGGTTTTTTTTTATTTGTTGATAGGTTCGCGCTTGACCGCTATCTCACTTGATGGAAAGTGACGATGCGGTCAACGATGGGACGCACTTAACTAGAAGAAACCTAGATTAACCTAGGATTACTAGAAACTCTGCTCGTTTCATTCGTTTTGAAATATCTTCAAAAATACTATACTCTATTCTAGTGCTCCACTAATGGATCTGTAGAAACAATACCATAGCATGGCTATAACATGATGGCGTTAATGTACTGCAATTTTGTTTGAAAGTGGTTGAGAATCTGTGCCCAATTGAGGACAGGGACAGACCGTGTTGGAGAGTCCAAGTGAAAGTAAAGACGCTAGGTACTACAAGTACCTACGTAGTAAGTACTAAGATGTGTCTAGAAAGTGTTCCGTCTGCAATTTCGCTACTTATTGAGATGTTTGTGCCGTGTTGACAGTTACGGAGAGCTGCCGATGTAACTTCAGAGTATGATATAATGACGATCAATTACTAACGTAGTATCTATTAGGTAACATTGGAATTCTAGCCTTAAGTATTTTTTTTTTTAGGCAGGCAATCATCCCATGACTTCTCCTGCTCTAGGCCGGGACGGTGTCATCAGACTTTTAATGACTAAAATCACTCCTATGTTCCTTCTTTGCCTTGCGTTTCTGGGCCCCAGGCTTGCCTTTCGGAATTCAACCCATGGTCCCAGTAGGTCCTGCTGAGCCCTTCGGTTTTGCGCTTCTATACTTACTCCGTGGTTTTGCGGATATCCTTTTGAGGAGCGTGTGGAACACCGCGGAGCATTCACTTTAAAGACTAGTTTTCATTTAAGTAAACATATAGGCACATCCAAGGTCGTCTCAACTACCCTGACCGACTAATCTATGGGTCAAAATTCTCTTGAAAATTACTAAGACGAACAATAGCGACGGGATTAACCTTACATAATTTGATCAATGATAGTTAGGTACTCACGCCATTATAACTGTCATCCTGTGTACAAGGCAACATATAAGCAGACAATGTTGCCATTATTTATAGTTGATTGCAGATGTTTAGCTTCAAGGTTCTATGGAATACATGCGACCTATGATTTTGTTTACGCACGCAACGATACGTTTCTGTCCCAAACATATAGTGATGTACCTGTCTATATTACATCACCAGATATATTATGAACAGTGAGGGGCGTTGCCCTCGTCACGTCATGTGTGTGCATGCAATGTTACCCAAAAATATCAGAAGACTTTTAATAAATATAGGTACTCGATTTCCGTGAATTGGGGCTTATAGCTCCAAGCATAGAAATTTCTCTGTCAAGTTGGTCTAATTCGGAGCTCTCTTTTCCTTACCCACTCCTGGAAAGATTTGAAAGAAACTGGTAAAGGGATTTGGACGAAATTTTGCACATATGATGTTTTTCATCCGGGGAGTACCTGGGTATGTTTCTTTGAGATAATGTCCTACTATCACATAGGCGAAGCCAGCAACTAGTCTGGTGATTTAGCGAAGTTCTGACATTTCATCCATTAGGTAGGTGTTCGGGATTTCATCGGGTTTATTTAGTGGGAGATGTAAAAAATACGCCTTGGTTGTTCAGTAAAATTGTATAATGAAAAAAACATACTACTGTCGGTAGAAGAATAAAAAATAATAAAAATAAAAGGTAGGTACGAGCTAAAACACACGTAGCTGCAACGTTGGTGTGAAGATGTAGGTGTTTGCGCTAACAGTAGGTTTTTACGATTGCTGCTCGTATGCAGTCCATCCTGGATTCATAAAACTCAGTAAGATAATTGTACCCAGGTAGGTACATTGCTGCCCCTATGCAGTCCATCCTGGATATTTTTTTATTTTGTAACAAGTATATTTTTTGACATGTAACAAGTATATTTTTTTATTTTAAGTGGAAAAATTATTGTATTATTTGTTTATTTATTTATCTTTTTTTGGAGGTGAGAAAATCATCCAATGACATCTCCCGCTCTTGGGCGGAGCGTGAGGGTGTGTCAGACTTTTACTGATTAAAAACCTGTTCCTTCATTGCCTTTCATACCAGGGCCGATATTTCGTTTCAGAAGCAAACCCTTAGCCCCAGTAGGCTTAACTCTGCTGGGCCCCTACGGTTTGTTGACAACTCTTTAAGGGGCGCTTGGAACAGTACGCGCCGTCAACAACCTGCGCTATCGGACGTTCAGACGACGAGCTACCCATTGCTCTCCGTCCGCAAGCCCACGCCTACGATGTCATGTATCTGAGGCTTACATTTCGTGTTGAGCAGCCCTAGCCGTCGCGGTTCAATGTCCCCAAGTGATAAAGCGGTTTAATCTTGGTTGGCTTGGCAACTAACGACTAAACAGTCTTCAGGCAATTTGTTACCGATGCGTGCGCCCGATAGACACCAGTGTAGGTGTTGTAGAAAATCAGTTTCCATGAAGATAATCGTCGCTCTTTTACTTTGAACAGGGCATTGATTTTCTTTACCAGACTTTTGTAAAAAAAATCTGTACCTTTGGTCCAGTGGTCGTTAGTTTTTTAGCTGACCTGGTTGGCTAGTTCTGAGTTCGGTTACCGGGTTGGGCAAAGTGTTAAAGGGTTTTCTATCGGGACTTTCTTAGTAACAGCCCAACAGGATATGTAGATACACGGTTTTCGCCTCCTCTAACATGGGATTTAAATACAACTTTCGAATATGTACCTAAGTACTATTTGTAAGCAAATATGCACCTGTATAAATATGTCGTGGTCGTGGCCAGATCATAGAATTGTCACTTTATGATATGGCCAATTAAAACTGGCCAGATCCACTTGATGATTTGTCAATCCTCATTTGGACATATCTTTGATGTAGGATTTCTATGCTCAAAAAAGGTCTAAAGACAAGTAGGCCAAACGAGGATTTATAAATCATCAAACTATAAAGTTTAAAACGATATTCTGGCCAGTTTTTCTTGGTCATATCATGAAGTGATAAATGTCTAAGATCTAGCCACGACTGATACCTAAATATCTATCTACCACCTTCTCAAGTGATTTTTGACATTTTTTTTTTACTCATAATCCACTTACATAATTTTATGAATATTCTTCTGACTGGATTCCGAATAGCAGGAACCGGTGACGCGGTAGGCCCAGAAGGAGATGGCGTGACGATTTAGACTCCTGCCTTAAGGATTGGCCAGAAATGGCTAAGGACAGAAAAGAGTCGAATAACTGAAGGAAGGTACTTTGCCCTGCAATAAGACACAACGGGCTCGTAATAATAAATTCTTTGCATATCCAAATGCGTTAAGCACTGCAACATTTTCAGTTTGTTCTGAATTTCTGATATATTATAATACACTAGATGCGATACAGCTGTTGTTATTCCTGTCATACCAAGGTCCACGTGGAAAGCTTCCAAGACGATCATTCTCATCTAGATTCATTTGGCCACAGATCACCGAAATAAATGGACGTGTTGACTGGGCGACAAATGTTTGGCAAAGGGTTGGCAGGTTGGTAGTTGGCAATCATGGTACTAATGGCAAATATCAAGCTTATTTTTTACTATCGTAAAATAAAAGTATGTGCCTACTAAAGGAGTAACTAACTGAAATATCAATGCACAGCCGAAACTACTGGGACTAGGAGCGAGAACTTTTGACGTAGGCGAGCACTAAAGGATTTTTGTAAATTCTACCTTTAAGGGGGTGAAAAGGGGGGTTCCGAAATTTAGTAACGTAAGTAAATGATAAAGGTTGTCATTATTCCTTTTCAGAACTGTTCCCAATAAAAAAATTAGGGGTAATAAAGATTTTTTTTTAAATTGTAATTTGAAGGTAGGTTTTTTTAAAACTACCCTCAACATGTGGTTAAAGGGATGTTAAAGTTTTTATGAAAACTTTCTTGCGAGCGAAGTCCCTGACCCTGTCTCCTATATAGGTTTATTCTTTTATCGTTTTTTCTGTTAAAATAATAAAACGAAGGGCGCCTGTGAACTTGCAAAGTGGTTTGCATACATTTGCATACGCTCAAAAGTATCTTGACCCTTTTTATTTTGTTTTTTTTTATGCTACACTAGTATCTGACAACGGGTTCGCCCGTGTGACTCATTACTTCTCCCTTTATAAATTATTACCTATGTGTTAATTCATAGGACATAAGTTGCCTTGATACCTAGGTGTAGGTACTTAGTTTTATCCAGATACGTTCAGCCGTTTCAGTGACAAAGAAAATGTCACAAAATTAATCTTTTATTATACCAGTATTACTGTGATTAGGAAAGAGTATTATACATGTTTATTAAATTGATGGGGATATTGCGCACCTTGTCTTCTAGAAATCAAAGAGGTCATGAAGATGTATTGCAATTGTATAGCATTGACAACTCCGCTAAAACACATATCGATTATTGACAAAGATTTTAGTTATCCATTCAATTATTGCACATACATTGCTAATTTACATGCATCTGTTTGACGATAATATGGCGATAAAGCATGATTCACTGTTCATTGAATGGCTCGCCCGAAGGCCGGGCAGGGCATTTTATTTATGATTTGTAGGCCAGTATCGGGGGAGAGCGAATTGAGACCACTGCACTAGTGAAGCAACAATGTGTTAGATTAAGCGTGACTTACAAATGTAGGTGTTCCTATATCACTGTGCTTAGGTTTACTATATCTCAGGGTTGGATGTATGCAGTAAAGAGAGTAAAGTTCCGACCAGACGTGTGTTATGTCTGGTGGGCAACTACCCGATAGATGATTTCGGGCTGTTCTATGTTCAAATCGTGCGGAGAACTGCAAGATTAGTTCTTATGTGATAACATAGGTGTCGCTACACAGGATTTGTCCAGAGATTTCATAATTTTTGGACTCCTTCCAGGATTGCAGCTGGATTTTGCAAATCTCTGAATTAAAATCATGAATCAGAGAAGGCAGAAATCAGGTATAAAATACAGCTATCTTTTTAAAAATCTTAAAAAAAATCTTCCTTTGTTAATATTATTTTGTTGAAATAACGTGGGGTTCCACTTACAAAGTTTTGAGTGCAATATGCTACGCATGAGCGAGATAAATGTTAAAAAGTTAAATACAGACGTTTGAGAGAAAATTAAAAACTGCAAAAGTCTCAGGGTTTTTCAATGTTAAACAGGCCTTTTCCCTGTACTGTTGATTTTTTTCATCTGGCAACCCTAACTGTGCTATATATTTGATTTGTCCCGAGAGTTCCGGGGCTGATGACGCTAAAGCTAAACTGATCAAGATTGACCTGTCTGGTAAATGATTGATTACATTCGTCCGGGGTTGTGGAGGTCAGACAGACGGATGGTTAGCATAGGTTAGTTCCGTAGCTGACTAACAAAGTGGTGGCAGAGTGGTAACGATCCCGACTTGCTAGTTGTAGGTCGCGGGTTTAGACCCAGCCAGGCGTATTACTTTTTGTAATTTATTTCATCACCACTGCTCTCAAAACGGTGAAGGAAAACCGGCATGTCCTAGAACCAAAAATTCGAAGACATATGACATTTGCCAACCCGCACTGGGCCCTTGTAGACTAGAGAGGAGGCCTGAGTCCCAGCAGTGGGAAATTTCAGGCATGCGAGCAAGAAAGAGGGATATGTATAGGTAACTCCATCACTTTAACAGTTCAGTTTCGGTCGTAAAATGGATGGTGTTAAGAGCTCGTGTCTGTGTCTATGAAGGGCATGAGGCAGCTATAAGACTCAAAGAAGTATATTATATCGACGTGAAGACTCTAAAGAGCTTCGACATTTATCGTAAAAGGTGTTACCCCGTTATCAAGCGTGATGATGCGATGTTTACAGGATCTGTTATCAGTCGCGTCAAAAGAGCACATCCTTACTCGATGTGCGGTGATGACGGCACCCATCAGGAAGGAAAGATTTAGATACCGCGATATCTTGTGTGTAGATTAAAGTATGTCAAATATTGATGTTGAGATGTTGTTGATGGAGGATAAAAGAGTATTATGATAAGCCTCCGTATTGAGAATTGAAGTTGGAAAACTTCGTAAAAATCTTCGTAGTATTTTTTTTTATGGTGGACAAAAATCATTCAATGACAACCCCAGCTCTTTGACGGAGCGGGAGATAGTATCAGACTCTTACTGACAAAAGCCCACCCCGTTACTTCTAGCCTTCATACCGGGGCTCGAGCCCCCTTTCGGATAAACCTGACCCCAGTAGGCTTCGACCCGGCTCCCCCCTCCTGTTGCTGACAACTCCTTGAGGAGCGCGGGAACAGTGCGCGCCGTCGACGTCTTGGGCTCGGTCTGGACAGTTACCGGACGGTCGGACAGCGAGCTACTCATGGCTCGCCGTCCGCGAGCCCGCGTTTACGGTGGATAAAAGCCATCATAAAGAGATTTAATAAATAACGCAGTAACAAGTTACACTTGTGGTTTCCGCCATTCTCTCATAAAGCACTTCTAGGTATCATCAGATAAATTAAGGAGTGGTAGGAGTCGATTGGCACTATAGATGGGTATCGTATCATGAAACTTGTGGATTAATCTCGACTTTGGTCCAGTTATCGTTTCCTCGATGTAACTAGCTCTCTTTCAATAATTACTGGCGAGAAGCAACTTTGTTAAGAGCGAGACGATTTTTTTTAATTTGAGGTGGAAAATCATATAATGATGTCTCCCGCTCTAGGGTGAAGCGAAAGGCGTGTCAGACTTTTACGACTTATACCACACCTATCCTATAGTTGCCTTTTGCGTTCTAGAACCACGAGTATCCCTTTCATACTTTTCTGGGCCTCTAGTCGAAAGGGCTGTGGTATTGTACGAAAGAGTTGCCGCAGACTACGAACGCAACTGAAGAAAATCTGGTTTTCGTCAGAAAAGTCTTAGACTCCCTATAACTGCACACAGAGCGGGAGAAGTTATTTGATGTTTTATCCACCCAAAAAAAAAAGAACTATAACTAATTGTAACACTAACCTAGATTATAGATTTATTTTTTAAATATTTCAGTGTAGGTATGCAATTTTATTGTTGGTTGACTAATAAAAATTAATAAATAATTTTGGAGGTGCATACTGCATGGAACAGAGTAAAGTCCCACAATACCTCCGTTGTAAAGGGAGAATCCTCCGACAGTGGGCAGCTGTCCGATAGATGATTATGGACTGTTCTATATAATTCGCTTATCCCTATTAACAATGTCGGATGTGAAAATTGGCAACTTTACACGAGAGCGAGTCAAAGTTTGACATATGTCATTGTTAACTGGCGAATGGGCCACATCTGACAATGTTAAGGTGGCCCATTTTAAAAACTACACGTAATTTATTTTTTCTTTTTGCTGCTATTAAAAACAATTGACTTTTTGAGAGTGATTCGTGAAAGAAAAAGAAAATGGCAAAAAAACATATCCGACATTGTTAATAGGGACAAGCGAATTATAATATGTTCAAATCACGCGGAGAGCCGGCGCGATGCAGGATTAGTTCTAATGGGTCGCCATAGATGTCGCTACATGTAATAATAATTCAAGACCAAATCCAGTAAGGAAAGTCTTCCAGCTAAAATTAAATGATGGTGGTGACGGTTATAAAAATTGGAAGGCACAAAAAAGTTCATTGCTTTCTGTTGGCTGAGTTGAGGAAAAGAAAGGAGGTAACTCGAAGAATTCGAACAAGCAATTGCTTGTCGCTTACTGTGACACCACTGCCTTAATAGAAAGTATAGAAGCCAGTTAGTAAGTATAATCAGTGTTATTGATGCAGCTTATCTCGCATCGAATATGGACTAATGATCAACTTGTTTACTTGCAATTAGAACCTGTTTACACTTTAATTTAATTAAAAAGACGATTAGTTTTCTAGAAAGACTTAATAAGTTAGAAATTATTCATGAACAATTATTAGATTCAGTAACTGAGTTGTAGAAGTCTGACTAGCTAGTAGCTCTATGTAAAAGGACTGGAAGCCGACCCCAAGCTGTTTGGGAAAAAGATGCATCAGAATGCATAGCATAATCAGCCTTATGATGTTCTCACTGCTGGGACTCAGGTCGCGTCTCTAGAAGAGAGAATGGGCCGTAATCTACCACACGGGCCCAGTGCGAGTTGGTGAATGTCACATGTAGATATGCGAGTTTTTGATTGGTTTGGTGGAACATGCCAGAAAAAGAGATGATGATATCTTTATTGGATCGATCTGTGTATATCGTGGAAGATCCTCTAAACAACTGCAACGCGATAATACGGCAAAACGGTGCAATGAATTATCTTAAAAACTGATCTAAAATTAGTGTATTGCAAATACCTACTATGAGCTTGCTTGCTTGCATTGCATCAGTAAGCGAGTGTTTAACTGACATGGCTTTCTTTTTTAGGGATGTGCGTGCAATCCAGCGCACGAAAGGCTAAATTGAAACGAAATAGACATTTCTGTGTTTTGCGTTTATTGTAAGATGCATGTGTTTGTTGAGCAATTTTGTTTGCTGCATTGCTTGTCGTGGTTTCCGCATGGAACAAATATTTGTATAGCCTACAGATAGGTTCCGGGTCTAGGTTATGTATACATGTTTGTGTGTATATATGTTGTAAACGCATCCAGTATGAAGGAGCAGGTGTCGTTTATTAAAAAAAAATGGACAGATATCTCGAGTGCTGCTGAGCTGTTCCATCTCAAAAAGAACTTGGAGAATTATTCACACCTGATGGCCAGTCTTTATTTATTGTAAAAGGTCCGGAAGAAAATAAAAGCCGTGAATAGAACAAATACTTATCCTATCTGTATTGTCATTTTTCTTCCTGCCCTTATCCCATATTACTTGGGGTCGGCGCAACACATTTTTTTCTTCCATTTTTTTCTGTCACCCATCAAACTATCACTAACTCCCTTTTCTTTCGTATCACTCCTCACACAATCCATCCATCTTTTCTTCAGCCTTCCTTTCCCTCTCCATCCATCTACAAGTATACTCAGAACTCTTTTAGTAATATACTATCTATATTGTATGCGTAATTAAAGGCGTGTTGTCCTAATTATTGTAACCAACAGTAACTGCATTCTTCTTAATTCATCTTTTCCATCAGCGAGCGTGGCTCGCTGTCCGATCGTCCCGTAACTGTCCGGACCGAGCCAAGGCGCCGACGGCGCGCACTGTTCCCGCGCGCCTCAAGGAGTTGTCAGCAACAGGAGGGGCCCACCTGGGTCGAAGCCTACCGGGGTCGGGGTTATCCGAAAGGAAACTAGAGCCCCGGTATAAAGGCTAGAAGGAACGGCGCGGGGTTTTTAGTCAGTAAGACTCTGATACTGTCTCCCGCTCTACCCAAGAGCGGGTTTCGTCAATGATGATTTTCCCCGTCGACAGAAAAAAAAAAGAAAAAACATCTTTTCCATGTCACTTACCATTTCCTGTTCCACTAAACAAGGCTGGTCTGTAGCCGCATATTTATTCAAGCCATTAATTGAAAAAATTTAGTGTTGTTAAGTTGGTACGACTACGTAAACCAATTATGTTTTACATGTTGGCGCACGTAATTGTGATGTTTGAATTACGCTGTCAACTAGTTACAATGTTACTCAAATAACATTCATATTAACACCCGGTTTACAAATTGAGGATTTGTAGTTCAGAACGTGTCTAACTATAGTTTAATACTAACAATAATTGTCAGGTTTTAGACTGTAGTAGGGATCGTAAATAATATTTCTAACAGAAACGTTCTAACCAATAAGAAAAATCTCATATCATGGACTACACCGGGACTAATATAAAGTGCATTCAGCACAAAGATAAACTTTATATGTACGCAAAACTCTTCTCCAGACAATACCACTTTACTTACTAACATCTTACTTAATATATAGAATTTATAGTAACAATTTTTTCATCGTCATCTTTTTTATCATTTCAGCCGAAAGACGTCCAAAGTTGGACAAAAGCCTCTCCCCAGTGTCGGCATAAGAACCGGTAATTTACGTCTCCCATCCATTGGATTCTTTCGACCCTCACTAGATCATCGGTCTATCTCAAGGGAGGCCTTCCAACACTGCGTCTACCACTGTCACTGCGTATAAAATATACTTTCGTCAGGAATTTACTTAAAGTTATCGTGTAAACACGATAAAAAGATGTGATGACATATAAAAAAACTAGCTTTCATAGATATCATGAGTCATGTATATTACCTACAGGTAATAATGGCGACAATGACTCATGATATCTATGAAAGTATGATAAGTGTGAGTGTATGATAAGTAGAGACGTGTTATTGTAATAACACGTCTCTACTTATCATCGTACATCAGCAAATCCTGTTAATAGTTACTGTAGGTATACTTTATTATTGTAGGTAAATATTTTGCTGAGCTAATGCAACATTTAACAAACATGGAAGCAGGGCCACTGTGTCAACATAATTTAGACAATTAAACTCATTTTGTTTAATTGCATGCAGAGGAGACCTTAGTAGATATGATTAAATTTTACTGTGCGTTTGTATGGGCTGGTATCTTTTAGTATTTGGCGAATTATAGAACGATTTTGGTATTGCTATTAACTATTTGAAGAAGGCATTAAAGGTCCCAGTACACAAAGCGACAAAAAAGGAGGCTCCTAATTGCTGACCGACTTTACTATCATCAACATCCAAAACATCAAAAACTAAATAATAATTGACTAATGAAGTTATTTGAGTCTAAAGCCAACTTGTCTGATAAACAAAGCAAGGTTTTGACCAAAGCTGGTATTTAAAAGTTATATATCTCAAGAACTATAATGGCAGTCAAATCGTATTTCTTTTCTGGATCTGGCATAAGCATTTGATACTGAATCTTTTCTATCTTGTTAAACAACCTCGAGAATACAGGTATTCGACGTAAATAGCATGAACTTTTAGCAGACTATTTGTAGCATCCATTGTCACTGTTTAAAAATATCTATTTCTATAATTATATAATACTCTTTATTTAGAAAATCAAGATTTTTATTTAATTCAACAAGGTTCTATTCAATTCGGAGTCTCGCAAGGGAGTGTATTAAGACCAACCCTTTTTTATCGACGTATTTTTTTTTATGCGTATGTTGATATCGTACTCATGTTCTTCTCCAATACATTACATGCAGTTTATTAAATTGCTTACCAAGGTTTCAACACTTTAAATAATTTAGTAACAATATAACTTACTAGCATTATAAAATGCCGACCAAACTAAATAATTATAAGCGCTATTTCCTATACAACTAAAATCTATAAATAACTTAAGATAATTTGAACATATTGGCCTATTATACAGTGAGTATTGCATCAGTAGTATTAAGCCGATGGAAATTATACAATACATATTTAACTTTAAAAAAATTGGGCCTCTTCTTGATCATCTCTAGTGCAATTAAACCTGTATATTAAGATTCGTGTCAATCGATAATTATCTATTACATCATAGAGAGGAGCAGAACAATTTTGATATCTACCATTAAAGCGCGCTCAGACCTGTATAAATAGTATAAAAGCCATTTTGTTGTTGTTGTGTGTCATGTGTGTCATGTTCTTTTCCCGACCGACCTTTTAAAAAGGCTTACAATAACACATATATGTCAGCGCTCTAAACTGCCTTACAATATAATAATATGTATATTTATAGAACTAAGCATTTTTGTGTGTATATATTTTTTTGAATTCTTAACTTATTTTCTATATCTAGGTCTAGGTCAACGTAATTTTGTTCATGTTGCGTAGTTTTCAAGATTTAAGCGTACATAGGGATATAGGGACAGAAAAAGCGCCTTGTTTTATACTATGTAGTGATTGTGTATACAATTAAAGTTCTAGTTTAAAGCCGCATTAATTGTAAACTTCAAACATTATTTTATTAATAAACATTATAATTATTTAGACCTCCTTCATTCTTTGAGATTCCTCAATATTGTCTAGGTACTCAGTTTACCTACATATTACGTTGTAGTTATATTATATATTATGTAAGTAAAAAAAATCATGTAACCTGTCTTAGAAAATACTTGATGCGTTGTTTTTGAGCTCACGGTCCAAAGGTCAAATGTTACATGACAAATACAATATTTGTACAGCCTATTGTGATTGTGGCTGAGTTGGGTGACATTTTTTTTTTGTGTCATCCATCAGGGGCTGCCACGGGTGGATGAATTAATGTTAACGACGACGTGTGTGACAGGAATTAATATTTACTTAAACACAGACTATATTTATTAAATACTAAAAAAATATGAAGTAAAATTGAATGAAGTGAAACTTCGGATCGACACTTTACGTGACCAGAGGGCTGGCTCGTTCTTCGCCCAAAGAGCATTGCCATTGCATGTGACAATGCTGCCTGTCTTCTGGGCACATTTCCGGATGACAGCGATGTCGAGGATTACTTCGACGCCTGAGTGTACTTTGTGTTTTTATATTATACTAGCTTCTGCCAGCGACTTCGTACGCTGATCCTGTTGCTTATTCCGCCGAGTAATTTCTCCCGTTTCCCCAACATTTCCCTTCACTGCTCTGCTCCTATTGATCGTAGCGTGATGAAAAGTATACTATAACCTGCCCAGGAGTATGAAGAATGATTGTACCAAGTTTCGTTAAAATCCATCGAGTAGTTTTTGTTTCTATAAAGAACATACAGACAGACAGACAGACAGACAGACAGACAGACAGACAAAAATTGTACTGTTTGCATTTTTGGCATCAGTATCGATCACTAATCACCCCCTGATAGTTATTTTGGAAATATATTTCATGTACAGAATTGGCCTCTCTACAGATTTATTATAAGTATAGATTTATGTAGGTACATAGTTAGGTTTTAGTATAAATAGTTTACTTAATATTTAAGTTGTTTATGTACTTACGTAGATATAATAAAATTGAAGTAAAATATGTACAAAGAATTCGTAAAAGTATGTAAACAACAATGAATTTGTTACACGCATAACAAAATACTTGGCATGGTATTAAAAAAAAAACATAAAGTTACAAATTTTTCTTTTTATTTCTTTTATTATCGAACTTTTATAGGCTAATTTAAACAAAACGAAAATAACCGTGTTTTATGACAATAACATTAACTGCAGTCATAAATTTAGATATGAATTTTACAATGACGTGTTAAAATGTCAAGTTTGCTAGAGAATAGGGATGGACTTGCACGGTAGCTAGCTAGGTATGGATCCCTTTCATCGCCGTGCCCTCGTGGGGGCGATCGGCGGCGGAGACCTCTTGCGCCGGGCCCTGGTCGAGGCCATGGTCCGGAGCGAGGAGGAATGGCAGAAGCAGTAATGCTAGTAAAGGAGGAGGCCGACCGCATCAGGCTACGGTGCCCTCGCCGCCGCCGCCGGGATTCCAATCCCGATTTCCGGCCACCGTAGACACGGGCTCGCGGACGGCGAGCCATGGGTAGCTCGCTGTCCGATCGTCCGGTAATGGACCGAGTCCAAGACGTCGACGGCGCGCACTTTTCCCGCGCGCCTCAAGGAGTTGTCAGCAGCAGGAGGGGCCCAGCTGGGTCGAAGCCTACTGGGGCCAGGGTTATTCGAAAGGGAGCTCGTGCCCCGGTATGAAGGCTAGAAGGAACGGGATAGGGTTTTTAGTCAGTAAGAGTCTGACACTATCTCCCGCTCCACCCAAGGGCGGGTTTTGTCATAAGATGATTTTCCCCAACGAATAAAAAAAAACAAAAAAAAGGTATGGATCCCTTTAACCGTTCAGTTTAGGTCGTCAAATGGATCGTGTTAAGAGCTGACGACGTCCCATTGAGTAACACGCGAGATGTCAGCATACATCGCCTCAATGAGATGTCACCATAACAGGCGGTCGCAAAAGGTAATTGAAGGAACACGAATGGCTTTTAGTAGTAAAAATCTAACATTTCCCTCTCGCTCGATTTTCCACTCAACCAGCTTCTGCCAGCGGTTTTGCCTCATTGAAAAAACCTTTTTATAAAAAAAAAATGACCGACTTCACTAAAAAATTGAATTGAATTTGAGGAGTTCCCTCGCTTTCGCCAATATCCCATCATCAGATCCCAACTTGGTGACGATGGGACCATTTGGGAAGTATACCCTTTCCAAAAAAAAAAATAATTTTTCATATCGGATGGCAAGCGACGAAGTTAACATAAAAAAAACATGCAAACATCCGAATTGAGAACCTCCTCCTTTTTTTAGAAGTCGGTTAAAAATAGGTTTCTCCATACAAACTTTGGATCCCTGTTTGATCACCTTAGAGGGAGAATTTTGGGAAATCCCTCTCTTAGTGCTCGCGTACGTGATAAAAGGAAGCTTTGTGCAAAATTTCACTATCCTAGTCCTAGCAATTTCGGCTGTGGACGTTGATATGTCTGTTGTTGTTTGTTGTCTGTGGTCTGTTGTTGTTATTGTTGTGTATCTGTAGTAGTTGTTGTGTTGTTGTTGTTGTTGTTGTTGTTGTGTTGTTGTGTGTGTGTTGTTCTATTCTATTCAATTCTGTTTCTCCTTTTATATACATACTCGTAGATTAGAATTTTAGAAACATAAATACCGTCATGATACACCCATGCCATTGTACTGTACTGCACTTATGAAGCAAGCCCCTATATTTTCTGTTCTGTGAGCAAGCCTATCATTACGTGGATTATTATGCTAAGTTACAAGACACAGATTTAGGTTAGGTGAAGTGTGGTATAACCGCAAACTGTGAGCGTTGTATCTTCACATATATGTACATATAAGTGGCTAAAGCAGCCTGGCGACAAAAGATATGATACATGGAGTTTTATTAAGGAATTTTAACTTAGGAAGGCGAGCTTATATAAAGGCAGACTTTCTTATAAACTTGTCCTACTTATTAAGGGAAAAACTTTAGTTTTTTTTTTTTCATTATGAAATTAAAGCAAAAACTGTGTTTCTATCGCCTTTAAAATGCGACATATACCTACGTTATCTAATTATGAGAGCGTCTGATTCACAGTAAAGAGAGTGTCTTAACCCAGTTTGGACTACTCAGGAAGACAACTAAGATCGAATAAATGTGCGCACGTGTGTGTTAGTTCCATTGAGAAATAGAGTAGCACCAATGTTGCCAGAGAAAAATCCCTTTCATCGCTTATGAAAGTGACCGATAAATTTGTCTCTTTTAATGGTGTCCCTCGGTATAAAACTCGGTTATTTTGGGCTTAAACTGCGAAACACCTGGGTTCTGCAGTTTCAGATAACAGTTTTGTGTTTGTCCCGTCATTTTATGAGGAGTACAGACGAACTTTACGACTAATAATAATGTTTACCCTCATTACGGTGGGTTTAGCAAATGTCCTCGTTAAAATTCTTAACTTCTGCATTTTCGTCATTACGCTAGCTTTGATAACGGAACGTAGATGCGGATGCTAAACAATTTGTAGGTTTTTGAACCTTTAATCAAAATAATTTTTGACCACATTTTTTTAGTCTAGGAGTCATACCGCATTACTGTACCAACCGACTGTTCCTCTCCACTGACAGAAGTGTGTAAACTAAAATATTTTCGAGGTTTTAAAAGTTTAGGCTTTTGAGTTTTGTAAAATACAAAAAGTATTATAACATAAATAGCATTATACTGTTCCTTCTGCTGGGACTCAGGCCTTCTCTCTATGAGAGCGAGAGGGCCGCAGTTCAATATGTAGGTGTATGTCCTGTGTTTTATTTTTTTCGTTGTGTAATCATCCAAATGAAATCCCCCGCCGTTGGGCGAGGCGGGAGATAGTGTTAGACTCTCACTGACTAAAAGGACATGACGGTTTCCTGACGGTGCTTTCCTTCACTGTCTTGAAAGCAGTGGTGATTATTATATCACCACTGCTTTCTACATAAAAAAAGTCTACTTGGGTTTGATCCCCCAATGTAGGTAGATACGACTCGGAAGTCGGGACATAAGAGCCACCACTGCTCTTATACAATAATAGATTATCCGTAATTAACGAAACTACCACCATCGCACTTACCATGAATACAGGTATAAGTTATGATATCTATTAGTACACGTAGTTACTGGTATTTACTTGTATGCAGATAAGAGTAAATATCAGTAATGGACAAGCTGATCTTTCAGTTTAGTTTGTAATTATTTTATTACCTATCATAACTGTTCATTTTACATCCATCCATAAAATCTATTTTATTATCCTTGTCTCGAATGCGCTCTAATCGTGCAGCAATGTTTGAAGTTATAATGTTTCTCAATAACACTAAAATTATAATTTTGATCATATTTATTTAACAATTGGTACAACTACATACATATCTACTATGTATGTACTTCGCCGTATTGATGTCGAGTGGTAATGTGACCAAAGGACTGGAGGCATTACGATGCTGTATGCTATGCATGGATATGGCTTGGTTGGCTTGTTCGAAAGAGTTACCATGACCCAAGAACTCAAAAGACAATTGAAAGAAAACGGTAATTTTTCAGTCACTAAAAGGCTGACGCTCCCCCTTGGTCCACTTCTTCAGCAGAATTAATTTGTTTATTTCCTGTTTAAATAAAAAACACTGGCTCTAAAAAAGTGTATTAGCTGGATATAATAATCCATATTACTACTCGTATCATAGTTTGGTTATTTTTGAAAGGGCATAACGAACAGGATCTGACGACAAGCTACGTGGATACGCTAATAACTATGAGAACAAGCGACAACCGCGGAGACTTCCGTTGCCATGCGTGCGCGCATCCTTTGGCGATGTTTTGTTTTTAAATGAGTTTATGATTTAACCTTAGTAATATACTCGTTTTGACTAGTACCTATGCATGCAAACAAATCTCTGGACGCATACTCTGAATAATTCTACGATATCATTTTCAATATTCAGTGTGTGTATCTCAATGATATTTTAACCCCTCGCGCGACGGAGGGTATTATTATAACGTAATTGCGCGTTTTTACGTAAATCACCAAAAAATATTAAAAAATAAATAAAAAACCTTTTTCTGGATTTTTCTACGAAAAACAAAGACACAGAAACCAAAACTTTCGTCAAAAAAAATTCGTACAAACGTGTGTATAAAACGAAAATTAAGTGTTTTTTAAGGTCATTCAAGTTGTACAGACGTACCTATGTACCTACAATCGGCGCTCGAGGGGTGTGTATATACATACTTGTGAAACTGAAATCAATACATTATAAGTACCTATCCAATCCAGTTTATATATTACTTACACAATTTTCCTATTCTTATTGCCTGTTATTTTTTTCTTTATTTTTAGATATCCTCCTCCTGGCGTCGTTTATCCTCAATGCTGAGGGTCGTGACCTCGACGAATAATTTTCTTGTAGACCATATTTCGCCATGTTGTCCTGTCTTCGGCGATGTGGATGGCGTCGCAGACTGTGGTCTTTAGTGTGAGACGGATTTGGTCGGACCAACGTAATTTTAGATATAGATTTTTCATCATCATCATCATTTCATCCGAAACATGTCCACTGTTGGATATAGGCCTGCCCCAGTACTCTGATTACAAGAAAGACGTATCTAACGAAAAGTAAATATTGAAAGAAAAAATATTATGTTAAGTTGAACACATGCTGAGATTTAGTTACTGCATTTATCAAAATTCTGTGAATATATTTTTTTTTTAATATATTTTTTTTTATCGTAGCATTTTAGTATTTATATTACATTATATTTCTTTTCCAAAATTTCTATCATTTTCTACATGTGAAATGACATCAGTAAACAACAGGAATTTGAATTGTTTATTTTACTTGAACATCAACCAATTCTTCAAAACCTCCGTCAAAGAACCATAATAAATTGCAACATCTACACACAAAGAGCCGCGCATTCCTCTTACATAACAGGTGTAAGCCACACTGCAACTAGGTCAGTGGCTGCAACAAAACAGCCCGCGGGGCTTGCAGGCTTGGCCTACGGAACCGCATCCGGTCTATTGTACTCCATGTTCTGTGGCGATGCGCGATAGCGAGAGATTTTATTCGATTCGAACTCCTCGATTGTTTCGACTTTGACTCGAGTCAGACTCGGTCTGTTATTGCGACTGACTGACTCCTCATCCCAGTGACCGAGCGAGACTGAGGCGAGTAAGAATGACTGATTCGAACAATCGAAAAACATAATCTTTCCTGCAGTCGAAGCCTACTGGGGCCAGGCCAGGGTCTGTTTCCGAAAGGCTCAGCCCCGGTATGAAAGGCAAGAAGGAACAGGGTGACCTTTTTAACCAGTAAGAGTCTGATACTATCTCCCGGTCCGCCCAAGAGCGGGGGATGTCATTTGGATGATTTTTACCCAAAGAAAAAAAAACTCGTAACAATCGAAAAACATCTCGATTATTTTGTAGAACGGCTAGCCGATTTTTTTGATTGTTAAAAAGTTTTGGAATCGCCCATCGCTACTGTGGCTATTCGTGGAGCGTGACGTCATCACCTTTGTGAGGCAGAGGTCAAGAGTAAAGTGTCATTATTTTTGTTTGGGAATGATTGTTGAACTTGTGTTTTAATGGTCATTGTCGGTTGGGGTTCGTTTTGACATCTGTAAATACTAACAAACGATAAAAGCTTATCTTTATGTTGATTCATCGAAATACATTGACTCATCAATGTAATGCAAGTTGTAAATAGGACTATGGAAATTGAAATGAATCCTTATCTATCTATATTTAACAAATAGAGTCTATCAATTAGTGCGTTTCATCGTTTTTATTTTTAAATAAATTTTATAATGTAGGTAGGTAGGTACTATGAGGTAAGCTTAATATTTGATAGTTAAGATGTAGACATATATTTAAAAATAAAAAAATAATGAACTAAAAAAAATAGCCCTATCATATCTATTAATATGACCGCAGTGCCACCGATGTGGAGCAGAGCAACAAACGATGCACCTAATCGTAGATCGCGAGCCAAAACGAAGATTTCAATTCAAAGATTTAAGATTCACAAGTACTTTAGAATTGTTAAGAAGTCAGTCAATCAAAAAAATGATGCTAATTGCACATTCCAAAGCGTAGATCTGGAGAAGAATGTGCAAGAAACTCCATGGACAATATCAGAGAAAGAACAAACTAAGTACCACTTCAGCCAGACTTCAGAATTGATTCGAAAAACGTTCTACGGTGTTCTACAAATACGCTTTAGATTCTGTCATTGTAGTTTTAATTAATTAAGATCATTAGTAGTTACTGAACACCTTACCTTGACCGTGACTTGGTAGTTAAACCTTACGTAGAAACAGAACTTACTCAGTTCAAATTAGGGCCTCTAATGATTACAATTAACGTTTGAGTTTTACACATTCAAGGTGTGATTTGGGCATAATGAATGACTACTGTCCAATGATAAGTAGACATTGGTTGTTACCGTCTTACCCTGATTGATGGAGACATGTTTCCAAATTACCCCAATAACTATCCTTCTGGGGTAATTTAGACATGTCATTGTCTATGTTAGTAAGGCTGATAAAACAAAATGAAAGTCGTTGTTTCAATTCTAGTAGGTAATAACAAGTGTCTGTTGTTGTTACGATCTAATAGTATTAAGCTAATACTACACTGCGCACACGTGTGCCACACACGCCGATCTGGGTCTCCATACGTTTTCTACGGAGTTGTAGAGCCACATTTGATTTACGCCGCGACGTCGTTCTACGTACAAATCCGGCGCCCTAACCTCCGGTAACTTGAACTCTGCTGCCGAAACCTAAATGTACCTATCTATAGTAAATTAATTCATGAATCCCCAAGCGACCACCGGTGGCCGCGCATCTATTGTCTTACTATTGTGTCTCTAATTGACGGTATCTGAAGGGTTAATAAATGGAATAATAAAAAAATGTTTTCGTTTTATACTTTGCACTTTTCCGGTAGATGTCAGATGTTCACACAGCAATGCTATAAAAAGCTTCTTAAAATAAACTTAACTAGCCGGTCTTATGTACCCTCTAACCTTTGTTTTTAGGGTTCCGTACCTCAAAAGGAAAAAACGGAACCCTTATAGGACCACTTTGTTGTCCGTCCGTCTGTCTGTCACTCAAGACCCTTTATCTCGAGAACGCGAGGACGTTACGACTTGAAATTATACTCAGGTCTGCAGTCTCTTAAAACTGTGAAAAATCAAACTTCTAAGTTAACGAATAAAAAAGATATGGACGTTTATGTCGCAAAAAACCTATGTTTTAATACTCTCAAAGATCGAAATTCATAGGGTACTTCCCGTTGACCCAGAATCCTGGAATTTAGTACAAAGCAAAGTCTTATAGCACAAAATTAGGAAAAAATCTAAAAACAGTAAATTTGTCGTAACCTACATCAAAAATAAAAATGCATTTCGGAAAAATCTTCCAGACTCCATTCGAGAATTGTAGTTTGCGCGGAACCCTCAGTGCAGGAGTCCGACTCGCACTTCCCCAGTTTTTTAGTTTGAACAGGCTGGTGACTTGTCAGTATTGATTGCGACGTAGAACCGCCAAGGTCAGTGAGATGTACAGATAGAGACGATTTAAATACTTGATCTTAGCTTACACGTGTGAATATACAAGTTTGTGAACCCACCTGGGATACTTTGGAACCGAGAGAACGTCTCATTCATCGGGCCTAGTTTTCGTACCTATCTATTTTGTGTCGTAAGCCACTGGGCGGAAATGCCTTTGGTACATTTAGTGATCGGGGAAAACTAATACGAAAATAAAAACATCAAACTGTAAAGAAAAAACTTGGCCAGATGAATGAGAAACCCTCTTGGTCTCAAAGAATCACCCTCTTATTATACATGAGCTATTCCTAGTGTTAGGTAATGTTTAAAAAAAATAAACCGCGTGCTAGTTTGTTGTTCTATCCATCTGGGCCGACACATTATTCTCCCAGAGGAGATTAAAACTCTTAAAGCTAGGAGTATTCTAGACTTCCTGGAAGCCTCCGGGCTAAAAAAGTTACTCTAACAAGGTGGCGAGTCACAATAGATCTTTTAGGTCGCAGTAACTACATCCCCTGCACTACGGGAGATGCATAGCACCTTATCTTCAAAATAATAATAATAGTTTGTAGTTATAGGAAGGTACCATTTAGAACAGTAAACCCGTGACCTAAGCTAGTGAGCTATCTAAAAGCGCGTTTAACCCTTCAGATACCGTCAATTAGAGACACAATAGTAAGACAATAGATGCGCGGCCACCGGTGGTCGCTTGGGGATTCATGAATTAATTGAAGAAGTCGTTAAAGCCGTTTCCTTGACTTTCCGAAGACAAACTCTTGTCGTTGTCATAGCCGATGTATTTTTCTGCAAAAGACGCGATAGCCTGCTATGTTAGTCTGCCAAAGTGTCTAGGTACTGCATAGTTGTTGATGATGAATGGAAGCTCCATTAAAATTATTAAAAAAAAAAAAAAAATTTTTTAGTGGTGAAACAAATGTTTAATTTTTTTTTTATTATTATTGATAGGCTTGCGTTTGACCACCATCTCACCTGATTGTAAGCGACGATGTGGTCGACGATGGAACACGCTTGCCTAGAAGTAACCTATTCACTCTTAAAGACCCCTAAGTTGTAGCTATCAGGAAACACAGACTCCGGCAGGGTATTCCACTCCTTGGCTGTAAGCGCAATAAATGTGTTCCCAAAATGCTTTTCTTATTATCTATTACTACTAGGTACTATATATTACTATTAATTATATAACTATTTTATTCACTTGTCTATACTGCATTGCGTATTATTTTAAATTTATATTTATTGACAGTATGTTCAAAAAATATGCCTGAACTTGCTAGCTAAATTTTTCTGTCACCTTTTACTGCTACCCGTATTTCCGAAATAAAATTATCTTTATACGTTCCTGAAATAGATTTGTATAATCCATACATAAGTTATACTCCTTTTTGTTACGTTTTCACGCCTAAACTGTTAGACCGATTTTGATGAATTGTAGTAGTTGATAGAGATAGATTGGACCTTGGAGGAGTTTCTTACGCGTTTAAAGCTGCTGGCAGAAGCTAGTCTATACTTTTATAGTAATGTTATAAAGAGGAAAGATTTGTATTTGTATATTTTTGTTAGTAATTAATATACTCAAAAACTATTCGACCCGATTTTTTAAATTCTTTCACCAGTAAAATGCTATAATATATATGTTACTAGGACTGCACAGGCTATATATTTTCTACTTTCATGCAGGTGAAGCCGTTGGCAGAAGCTAGTTATTCATAAACTAGTGCATCTGTTTTACGATTTAGAAACCAGGCATGATGTACCGGTTGCAGTGTAAATTAGAAATGATGACAACGCTCTCGTCTGTACACAATGCACTCGGCTCTATTTTCAACGCAGTTTAGTGTTTCTGTTGGCATGCAGTAATGCCCACCTATAGACCTAATGCGAGTACCTATTCTTCATTCCTGCGTTCGTGTTAGTATGTACGTGCAAAGTAAATGATATTTATTGGCAAATAATTTTCAATTTTTGTTTTCCACACTAGTGCGGAAAAGTGTGCGAACTCGCTCCTGCCACAATTTATTGTATTTATCGTATCAGACTGGTTACTAAGTGACCCCCCACGAATCACCGGTCGATTTATTTCTTCGTAAATGTGTTGGAAAACGTCGTTTGATACACGTGGAAAATCACTGCAGCACTTGGCTCCATAAATGTCTATAAATTATCATATTTTTATTGCCGTTAGTAATAAAAGCAGATACTAATCAATCGGACATTAAAATACAACGTAACACACTGAACCAGTTGGGTACTTTTACTTGAATAACTATTTAGGTACTAGTTGTTGGTAGTAAACCTGAATATATAGCTTGTCGACCAGTTTACAGGTTGCCTTTTCAGCAAACCTCGCTAAGGTAGTCATACTACAATAAAATTCTCAACTCCATTCTGCCATTGGGAATCAATTTGCGAATAAGTAAAACAGCCACTGACCTTCGACAAAATCACGCCAAAACACATCAATACGCCAAAAACCGCATACGTCTTAAAATGGCAATAGACTAGCTAGACTGCTATAGTTAAAATAAGAATGAAGAGGTTGCTATAACAAAGACACAATTTTTTTTCAATACACTTATTCGAAAACCCGCTCTTATCCCACCGCTTTTAGGCACGCATAGACTGTTTTCCGCACTGGTGCAGAAAACAGTCAGTTCACAAGCAAATTGTATCAAGCTGGGCGTGCATCGACCACTACGAGGCACCGGTCAACCCCTGTTTATTCAATTTTTTTGTAAGTGTATTGAAAATTTGTCACTGCAGCCCTCGGCTCCATAACACACCTACCTAGCCTACATTATCATATCAGCCGAAAGACGTCCACTGTTGGATATAGGCAACCCCCAAGCGTCACCACATTGACCGATCCTGTGCGTCACGCATACATCAGATTCCCGCGACCCTGACCAGGTCATCAGTCCACCTTGTTGGCCACTGGCCTACGGCTCATGCGAATTCCGCTTCGGTCGTAATGATAAACTTTCTGCACTTGTATCAATTGATCTGCTGTTGTTACTAACGGCTATAATAGTACATCTATTATAGCCGTTAGTAACAAAAGCAGATCAGATACTAATCAATCACTCATTAAAATACAACGTAACACAGTGAACTAGATAGAGACTCTTAAAAACAACCACTTACTAGTTATTACTAGTAAAGCCATAAACTGAATATAATGGCTTGTCGAGCAGTTTAAGTAGTAATTCGATAACAAGGGGCGGTTAAACTGATGCTTATCTTCAGCAGTTAACTATCATTATTTTGCGTCACGAGTATACTGTTTCCTGCTAAAGAGACTGTTGTGGAAGGCTGGCGCTTAAACCCAAAAAGGTGACTGAAGGAACAGTGAATCTCAGTGAATTTCGGTCAAGAAAATTTTGACACTCGTTCTCGTTTCCTACAGAACGGGACGGGTGATTTTACAAGCTTTTTTTTCTAACTTTCAATATATGTAAGCATTTCAGCCGACAGACGTCTACTGCTCACCGTCGCCACAAGTAACGATCCTGAACGATAATGATGATGATGATGATATGTAACCATGTATGTTCGGCTCAAATCTTGTAACTCAATTTTATTCTCATTTTTAACCGACTTCGAAAAGGAGGAGGTTCTATGTTCGGCTGAATGTATGTTTTTTTTATATATTCAACCGATTGAGCTGATATTTATATGATTTTCCATCTACTACTAAGACAAGAGAATTTCTATTAGAAAATTCGTTTTTTTAAATTTTGACATGCTTTTTACAGTGACTTTGTTCCTGTGACTTAACTCACGAGAACCATGAACTTTCTGGAATAAAAAGAAGCCTGGGCAAAAGTCTCCTCTCTCAAAGTTGATGCCTGAATATGGAAGATGTCGCCGGGGCTCTACCTTAATACGAGTCGTTTCCAAAAGTACCACTTTCTTATTAATGGTAGGTTAAATAAAAATATAACGTTGATTACTTGGTTGTAAAAATGAAAATAATGCTTATTCAGCTAAAAAATGTGCTGGATAACGAAAGGCTTTCTTATTTAGAAAACCAAGTTGAAGTATTGAAATAAACTAGTTTATTTAATAAACTAGTTTGTTTCACCATCCGCCACTTACCGTATGAGTGTCAATATCGTTTTTACCCCACTTACTTAGAAGGAGGGTAATGCGCTTTGTTGTGTTTCTGTGGAGGGGTTTTTGTAACCAGTTTGTCTAAAATATCTACTTCGCACATTCCCGGATGACAGCGATGTGGAGGAGTACGAGTACCTACTTCGACGATTTACGTACGTTATGTATTTATTTAGGTTTTAGTATTAGTAAGTAAGTGGTTTAAGTTTTTTATGTACATATGTAAATTTTATCTATTGTATGCAATAAATGGTACTTTCCCCTTAACACTTAATAATAATAATAACATACCTAAGGAGATCTAGAATTCTAGACAAAGTGACATTCTGTAAGAGATAACAATTATTCTCGATACCTTAATCGAAAACATTTGTGCTGACCACGTGACATTCAATTTTCCGTCATTGATCAAAATTAGACGCAACGTAAACGCAAAATTGTTGTAAACTTTCTGATAAATACCTACTTAAGTTCGTAAAATTAGGTATCTAATATTATTCAGAAATAAGTTGAATATAATGAAATGACTAATAAATCCATGGTCTTAATATCAATTAAGACCATGGTTTATTAGTCATTTCCCTATGTAAAGGAAAACTAATAAACAACATGGAAAAATTGTTTGAACGATAAACTGGTCATTATAAAGCTATAAAACTCGTAATAAGCATTATATGAGTATTATGCCGGCTTCCCACGGATATTAAATTAAAATTACCTACCTTATTTTAATAGGTAGGCGTAATCAGATCAATGACATTTGGTATCTGACGTAAATGTGCCACAAAAAGAGACAGATTAGTACGTAACAGAGACATTGTTCTGAATTGCAAGGATCTTTTGGCGCCTAAATGACATTGACAGGGGGCACGCTGTTGATAAACATTCTGTGAATTTATTGTCTGTGGAAAAAACAAGATGGCGGCATTCATTCCGGCTTATTTTGGAAACGCGCCAAAAATCCTGGTAGCACTCGATATGAATTATTTCATGATATACTTGCATCAGGGATGAAAAATATAAGGCTAGGCTTGGGCACGCCACGATTATGGCGGTAAGTCTAAAAGGAACGGCGCGGGGTTTTTAGTCAGTAAGAGTCTGACACTGTCTCCCGCTCCACCCAAGAGCGGGTTTCGTCAAAGATGATTTTCCCCGTCAACAAAAAAAAAAAAAAGGCTAGGCTGTACGGAAGAGTGATGTAAAACGGTATTATAAGAGAAAAGAAAAAAAGACAACATTTCAACAACAAGATACATAATTTCAACATACTATTGTGTATTATATACATTATTTTATACATCGGTATTCTATACATTTCATACGATATTTAATCCAAGAGGAACCACAAACTGGTATCGTCTCATGTAACACGAAACTCGAATCTCGTTTGCGGTGAGAAAACACGCGTCTGTGGGACTCGTTAGCAAATTGACAGTTAGCGGGCCGCGGAGGGTTAAAGGGCATTTACTGGTATTTGCGATGACATGTGATATGGGTAACTGATATTAAAGGTCTATATTTGTATTACAATTTCGCCAAAATTGACCAAAAGAGCGTTGAGCAGAATTAATGACCATTGCCATTTTGATTTTTCTCCTATGTTATGGTAAATAAATATACTGTCATGTATTTATGGGTAAGACTCCGCACTAATTGTACTTAATCTCTTAGTTTTTCAGAAAAAAGTCCAGTAGCGCCGGAAAATACTCAAATAAATAAAACTTATTTTTTTAGAAAAACCATATTTTAATTAAGGGACATATTTGTAAAAAAAAGCTTTAGTCAATGAATGTTGTGTTAGCCAAACTGTCACACGATAACGCCATCTATTAGCACTACCAGTGCAGCATAATTTATTAAAAATATAACATCTTAATTAGAGATGACGTTCTCTTCGGATTTTTTTGTAAGTTTTGCCACATTTTCTCACTATTAGAACCTTCCCTGGACTATCACAAATAAAAAGATCAAAATTTGCCAAATCGGCCCAGTCGGCAGAGTTTTAGCGAGAATAAAGAACAGAAGAACTAAACACATCTATTTACTTTACTTAAATACAAAATGAGTTATTTATTTTTATTTAAGTAAATAGATGTGATTGAATTGATTGTTTTGAATTTATTGTTCAGATGAGCACAACTAATTCAATTATTGCTGTATGAAACTAAAGTATGATGCGTTTTAATCAAAGGGGTCTTCCTATCTACGAGTAGACTTTGTGATAAGAACATTAAATGTAGATAAGTATGTTATACAGTTGCATAGGCACTTTTATTTATAAATTACCATCTATTATAACTTTTGTTTTATTATGTCGCAGGTACTTTCACTGACAATGAGTTTAACGCACGCGGAAGGAAAAAGTGCTCTCATTTTTTACATAACATTAAAGTTATTAAGTATAGAATTATTTTTTTGTGAGATTATACGGTTATGATACGGCGTGCCATTAAATTGATGTTCGTGATTTATCGAATTATTTGATTGAAGATGAAACGGTAACGGTAAAGCGTACCATTTTTTTACAATGTTCTCGTGTATCTACACTATAGCTTTTGTTCTACTTTTTTCTGATTTGGATTCGAGTCCATCACAACCACGTTTGAAGCTTATGAAGGGTATCTTGGCGCAGTAGTTGAGATATTAACTGCTGCGACGCGTGTAACGGGCTCAATTCCCGCATGGAACATATTGGAATGACATTCAGTTTGTTATTCCGGATCTGAGTGTCTTGTTTATGTGAGTTTTTATGTTTTTTGGGTCAGGAGTATTCTTAGAATGGGGCAATGTCTTTAATAAAAAAATAATTGCAAAGGTGCCCACTATCATCAAGTGGGCCGCTTACTCCGACGCTGCTCAAAAAAAGAAGACTTTCTCAATTGATTTTTTTTTATAATTTCTATTAAAATACGGAAATCTTGAAACCATGACACAGGACAATAAAAACTGATATGATATTTTTCAAATTCTGATAAATAATTTATCCCTAAATACTAAAACTTTATTTGGCCTTTTTTGGACATAAATACGATTAATGTCTATCAGTGCCGTAACTAGGGCGGTGCTAGCGGTGCCCAGGCACAGGGCGCAGTCCCTGGAGGGGCGCAAAAATCTCTAATAGTCCTTTTTGTTTGTATTGTACTTTTTTCTAGGGGCGCAGTTAAAGAAGCTTGCACCGGGCGTATAAAAGACTTGTTACGCCGCTGATGTCTATTTGACACTTTCTATTATTTAATATTGATTGTGTGAACTAAATAAAAATTTAAAAATCTTATTGTATTTATACATGTCTTATTTGTTATTTCTAAATTTTAAATTAAAATCTATTATATACAAAATATTATTATAAAAAACTCGTAGTTTTCTGGCCTTAATTACTTTGTTTACAAATCTAGGTCACCGTGTGTACCTACCTAACACAATTACACAGAAGTTTGTCATTACCTCGGAATTGTTTGATCGTAGCGATATGTCACGAGGTGTGAATTTTTCTAGGTATTGTATGCAAATATTAAAAAAAAACCGGCCAAGTGCAAGTCGAACTTGCGCACAAAGAGTTACGTACCATCATCTATACTATACATTATATTACAACTATTTATCATAAGCCAAAGAAGGCAAAAAAAACACGTTTTTTATGAGCTCCACTTAAATATCAATTTATTTTATTTTGTTTTTAATATTAGTTGCTAAAGCAGCAACGGAAATACATCACAACTGTTTAGGTATCACGGTTCATGAGATATAGCCTGGTGACAGACAGACGGATAATGGAGTCTTAGTAGTAGGGTACCGTTTTTAACTTTTAGGTGCGGGACCCTGAAAACGAACTCTGCTTGAACATAACAAAACAAATAAAGTGTTAGGTAGGTAGATATGTATATATAGGAGATATTTGGTTCGATTTATTTAGCAGGTCTATGATAATTGGCAGTGTCTTACACGTTTTATTGATTCGACGACGCTGCTTTGTTATTTTAAAACCGTTAAAAATAACAAAAAAACAGTATAACCACCGGAACCAATTTGGAAAGTATCAGTTTTTAAATAACCGTTATTTACCAAAACTAGATATATGATAATTTGAGTTTTTAAATCGATTTGAAAGGTAAGTATAAGTTTTTTTTAGTCGCTATATCTTTGTTTGAAGTTTCTCAATTTGGATCATAACGTTTAAAATGAAATTGGAAAGAAAGTAAAGAGCTTATAATATTAAGAGATTTGCAGCAATGATAAATTTAATTGGTTTAGTTAATCCAAAATATTAAAGATGGGAAGCGAGATAGGTATATCAATTTATTTTCTTAAACCCCTGGTATAAGTTCTTTAGAAACAGTCTCGTTTTTAGCTGTTTCCAAATCTATATATTTATAGATAGTAGGCATAGGCAAAGTTTGTTTTTCGTTTTTATGCTTGTTTCTTTGTAGAAGGTAATCTCTTGGCTTTATTCCTGAGTGACATAGGCTTATATATTTTTATGTTCGCGTGCGACGCCGCGGGCGAAGGCTAGTAGATATTATATAAAATGAGAAACTGACTGACATATTAACGTGCAGCTGAAATTACAGGCTCAGCTGAAAGAACATGTAATTTTGCTCATGACGTAGGTGCGCCTAAGAGAGGATTTTTCAACGTTCACCCCATAAAGCCATGAAACAGGAGTCCAAAGTTTAGTTTTTTTTTTAAGTAGGTATGACGCTTGAATCCCAGCTGTGGGAATATACCACTGCTGGGATTCAGGCATCTTCTCTATGAGAGGGAATGGATCGCAGTCTACCTCTCCAGTTGGTTACTTTGATAAATAAATAATTGATATCACTGAAAGAATAACTAACTAGATTTCCACTTTCAGGACGCGCGTAATTTTTTTTAGTGTCCTAGTTTTCGTTATTAATAATGGCTTATGTTCACACAATGGCTAGCCATGCCTCACGTATACAACGTTTTGTTATGTAATATATATTCCTGCCGGATTCCGTGTTATCCGATAAATTTTTACGTCAACGATTTACTTCTAAGCTAGCGTACTCCATCATCGACCATACTTATACGATCGCTTTTTACCGGTAGAATTAGTGGTCTAGCACAAACCTATCGATAGCTTAGCATAGTATAATTAACCTGTAATGTTCCTACTTCTAGCATAATCCGCCACACAGGCCTTGTGAAGATTGTTAGATGTCACATAACTTCGAATTTTGAGTAATCAGAAACGTTTATTTCCATCGATATACATAATACGTGTGTCGAAAACTCACTTCCAATCGAAGCAGGTGTAATGTAGTCCATACATCTTGAATATTACACATTGTGGAACGACAGTTTTGTCGCGAAAAAGTATCCTCTAAAAGCTATCTTAGCGCAGTATGTTTTAATAGTTCTGTTTGGCGACTTAATGCAATGTATCTCTATAGCGAAGTTTTGTTTTCATCATCAGCCTTTTTAATGTTCGCGCTGCTGGGACTCAAGCCTCCTCTTTAGGAGAGGGAATGGGCTGTAATCTACCACGCGGGCCCAGTGCGGGTTGGTGAATGTCACATGTCTTCGAATTTTTAGTTCTAGGACATGCCGGTTTCCTCACGATTACGAAGTTTTGTTTTAACTTTACAGTATTTTGACAAATAGTTACCATGAACGTGCTTGTCTATCACTAGAATATGAGTTGATGTTTATTTCAAATAATCCATTTATAGGCACTTTTGAATAGGTAATTAATGTTATTGTTAACTCGTTTTATAATGTTATTGTTAAAATGTCGGTCAGTCAAAAAAGTGAAGCTAGATTGCACGTTTCAAAGCCTAGATTTCTATGAAGAAGAACGTGCAAGATCTCAATTGACATGTCTCTTTTAAATCATGTTATGAGTTAAAAATCTTGGTTGCATATTTTTGTCGTTGTCATTATGTGAGCACAATATGTAGTCTATTCTATTTTTTGTTGATGGCAAATAGAGCCGATGTCGACTATTCTGCCAATGTCCAAGTGAATTAGAAAAGCAAGTAGTGTATTAATATTAATATAAAAAACAGAGGTACAGTAACTGAAGACTTAAAATTCTTCGAGTGATACTGTTGTACTTGATGGGTTAGTACTGGACTGAAACAAACCAGAAAATAAAATACATAAATATTATGAGTGTTAAAACAATAAACAATGTAAAAAAAGAGAAATAAAAAAAATATAAATTGAAATAAGTAAAAATAATAAATTCGAGGACATGCCGGTTTCATCACGAGGTGCCTATCAATAAAAAGATAATACAATTATTGTCTGTCTATGTACCTAACTACTTACATAATAAGGCCTATAATATCTTGACGATGCAGTAAACCCAGTGACGCATTGCGGCAGGACACCCGCCAACTGACAGGGTTCGATATCCTCCACCGAAAACGGCAAAATATTGCCTTCCAGCCTCCCTTTCTTGTTTTATATTTACCGTCCTTTTATGTACTTTATAAAGGCTATTGTGCCTACTCTTGTACATGAGAATAGCTTTTTGGAGTGGAACTAATGGGCGTGTCTGGATTCTGATGAGTACGTTTTTTGAGTCTATGTTTCAGCAATGCGGAGGAGTTGAATTGATGGGTGTGCTTTGAAATGTGGAGCGTTTAAGCTGTGCTGAGTGATTCTACCTCACTTATAGCATAGTCGGCCTTATAATGTTCTCACTGTTGGGACTCAGGCCTCCTCTCTAGAAGAGGGAATGGGCCGTAATCCACCACGCGAGCCCAGTGCGTGTTGGTGAATGTCACATGTCTCCGTATTTTTGGTTCTAGGACATGCCGGTTTCCTCACGATATTTTCCTTCACTGTTTTGAGAGCAGTGGTGATGAAATAAATTACAAATTTACAAATTAAAGGAATGCGCCTGGCTGGGTTTAAACCCGCGACATACAAACTCGTAAGTCAGGGCCGTTATCACTCGGCCACCACTGCTCTATCTCACTTATTTCATATAAACCATGAAATACTCGCTCTTGACTATTTTGATGGACTCGAAGTGTGGGGCTCCCACATAAAATTGCGATTTCGTGCGGCTAAATATCGGTTCAGGAGTGAGGTGACCATACAATATGCGATGCGAATCAATTCGCAAGTTCTTGCGATGTATCGTGCGAGGTCGTAGATTTTTACGCTGCGATGTCGCATCGCAGTTTTGTGTTTGGGCCCAAGTAGGTAAAATGGTAGACAGTTTTATCTTACTTATGACAGGACTTATTAGAAGTATTTTTTATAGTAAGTTCAACACTGTATTGATTCAAAATACGTATTTAAATAAGTAGGTCATTAAGAAAAACAAAAGTCAAACGGGACTGGCCAGTTGGTCTAGTAGTTAGTGGCACTGACTGCTATACTAAAGATCGTGGTTTCGATTCCCACCCAGGACAAATGTTTGTGTGATGAGCATGATCATTTGTTCTGTGACTGGGTATAATTTAAATTTATCTATAATATGAATGTATATATCAGTAATGTCAAGTACTCATAACACAAGGTCTGCTTGGCGGCGATGTGTCATAGTTGTGAAAAAAAAAAAATGTGTTCTCGAAGTGAGCCCACTTAAAAAACAAAAGAGCATCAAATTTTAAAGAAACAAGCAGTTGATCGCCATAAGTCAGACAAATACTAGCGATCAAAGCATTCAGTTCCGTACCGTCGCGTGACTGGAGATACTTTCTTCGAAGCAAACGATTTAAGGCACTAATAGAGGTTTTTGTGCCAATAAAACAGTTTTGGTACAGATAGAATAGCATAGATAAAGGTATTTTTGCAAACCTGTGAAATAAGGATGGTTTTTGGTGGGATTTATTCGAGTAAAGTTCAGTTTGTTCTTTTAATTATTGGTAAATTTATCAATTCCTAATGGATATTAACCAAGCTTAATTTTTTCATAGCAAGATTTTATAGCTCGGTATACCTATATAATTAATACTCGTCAAGACAAATCATACGAGCCCAAACTCGGTGGGGTTGTGTCGTTTAACTACCAAGTTCCTATAGCTTCCGTTTTCATCATGAGATCAGCTCCTTGTCTTAATAACTTTGCATTGTCATCTGATTTACACATGCATGCAAAATTACAGCTCAATCGGTAACCGGGAAGTGGGTCAAATTTAACTTACAAGATTTGATTACAGACAAACATTAGGACAGGTGAAACTAAATAAAAGCTTGTAAAATTTGTGTACTTTTGCATCTCAAGTATCTGAACAACTGAACAATATGCGGAATAATTGAAATGGAGCTGAGAATTTTATTGTATTTTTGATTACTTCAGTGAAGTTTGCCGGAAAGCTAACTCGATACATTTGCCGCCAAATACTGCATAGATATTCCATTGTAATGGAAAACAAAGTGACCTTATTCTGTATCAAAACTAAATGGTTTTTAAACTAGATACCAGACTGGCTAAATGCACGAACCATTTGAAGCCTAAAAGAAAATAAAAATAACTTAGGGTGGGGACTTTCTGTGCTATATAGACCACCCTTTAAATGTCAACATCGGATTTGACATTAGAAATATGCGGTGGGTTATTGACCTACTACATTTACTGTGGGACTACGGCAATTGGGTGCTTACTTGATGTTTTATCTAATTCCCGGAAGTAAAATATCACTTCCCACTTTCAGCGATTTAAAATTTAAAAGAAAAGAAAGTAGGTTTCTCCATACAAACTTTGGAGCTCTATTTCATCTCCTTAAAGGGTGAATTTTGGAAAATCCTCTCTTATTTTTTATCTACATCCTCTCTTATTTTTTATCTACATCGTAGAAGGAACCTTTGTGCACAATTTCAGCGTTCTTAGTTGGTTGGTTGGTTTGGTTTTGGCGTTGATGGGCCAGTGAGTGAAGAGTTTGCATATTTGTCCATTAAAGCTCGCGGGTTTTCTTCTTTTCTATCTGAACTTTACAAAAATAAATAATAACAGACTACTAAAAGCAATTTATTGACATCCGCAATTATTTAAATATGTACCTATATCCAATACGTATTGTCTCAATCCTTTCCCTTTTGCGCTTAACGTCCAAAGTGCAGCAAAAACTTATGGAACGTGGGAAGTATCGGAACTTATAGCGGTTCTGTTACATTTGCGAGATAAATGTGTTCCACAATGTCACGCGGCGCACGAGCGTCACGTTCCGGCGTTTAATGTGTATTTAATGCGCTAGTGCTGTACCACCCTAGTAATCTTGATTATTATTTTGAACTGGTATTGTTTGTTTATTGGTGAATAGTTTGCATATCCTGTTTAAATTAAAGTAGTACGAACACAGGCTTTACTACAAGCTCTTAATACGATCTATTTGAAGATTTGTATTGATGATTTATTCCGGTTTAATAACAATCATCTAATACCACTGGTATTTGTTTGAGTCCGTATTTATGGTCTATTCCGAATGGATACCATTGCTTCAACTAATACTAAAAGAAATTCAAGAATCTAAAGTACAGTCAGCCAAAATGCTTTTTGTAGAACTATGATAGAACCTATAATTTATAAAATTCAGTTAAATAAAATAAGTATTTATTTAACAAATGTCTAGTTTATTAATAAATTGTGTACTGATAACCAGTCAATAACTCCAGTTCACCATTTCTTGTTATGAAAGTAAGGCTTTTTTTTTCCCCCAAGATGTTGAGGATTAATGCTTCTGATGTTTTATAAGTGCCCATGTAGGCCTATGTGGAACAAAAATATTTTGAATTGAATTTAATTATATAAAAAAAGTGTTTACAACTGTTAAAGGGGGATGGAGCCATATAATAATGATATCTAACGATAATATTTGTATTATGTGATATATATTATTTTTAGTTATGTTGTAATATAATAAAAACTCTGCACGTGTTAATTTCGACTGATAGTGCAACCTATCATTAAAATAAATAGAGCCGTAACAGCGGATGTCTTGCGGCTGAAACGTGTTGATTGATATTCTTCAAAGGTTAAGTATTTAAATTGACCCACTTTCATGACTAGATTAGTAGAGGAAATTATGTATACAGATACAGCTTTGTAATGCAAAAGAGTTATCTCCAATGAACACAGCGAGCCTACCTCACAATCGTGGCCGACCCGATCAATCGCGTGTTTGGAATTTAAATGATAAGCTATTGTTTCTTTGCCATACTCGTAAATACTAATGTTTGTTAAGGAAAGTTCGATGTAAAATTGTGTCGGTTTAATGGCAGATAGGATTGGAAAGTTTTATTTTAGGATAAGCTATTGCAAGTCTTGGAGCTCCGATTTTTCCGCACAAAATGTAGTAATTAAATTCAATTATTATATTATTTATATGTTATTATGTCTAGTCTATACTGTCCAATTGCTGGGCAAAGGCCTCCTTATATTCCTTTCATTGTTCCCGACTTTGAGTCATTTCCTGCTGATTCCTAAAAAAGACATCTAAGTCGCTCCATTCTTGGTCTGCCGCGACCCCGTCGTGTGTTTACAGGGCACCAATTTTGTATCAACTACATTCGATAGGGTATTTAATTTATCCGACAATGCGACAAATTTGTAAAAAAAATATGGAATTGGCATGGTCTTGCGACAAGAGCTGATTACTAAAACAGAATATTATTATGCAGGAACTTGTATAGCTTTTGACCCCCGTTTTGTCTCCTTAAAAGCTGAATTTTGGAAAATCCTTTCTGTGCTCGGTTACGTCGTAAAAGGACGCCTTTGCACCATGTGCAAGCAGACCTCTTTAACGCTCTAGTCCAAGAAGTTTCAGCTCTGCATTGATATGTCAATCAGTTTATCCTTTTATATATATATAGATGAAATAAATAGCCTGATTATGTATGTTTCTAATTGTTTTTGCGATGACCTACTAACATAGTTATTTAAGTTTTGCCAGTACTAACTCACTACTGCTTTGATGCCTGAAAATAAAAGATTTTTATTTATAAAATTGATGGAGCTTCCAGATTGCCTCAGGTCACCGTACCACAAAATATAGGAACAGAAGTCAATCTACAAACAAAACGCGATCGAGCAACGCACACATAGACACCGCTCATGGACACAATATCTCGGATCACCTCGGCCCGCTCGTCGAACAGTTCTGGCTCAAACGCTCATTAGTGTACGTCCACCGAGCGTAGGTATAAAAAGTGAAGTACAAACATGAGATTGCTTTCTGACCTATCTATTTTGTGACCGTACTGTCGTCTGTCAGGTTTTATTAAATTAGCACCTGGTAGAATCTTTGGACACCGTTTAATTCATTAAACCCCAAGCGAGCGGCGGCTTTCGCTCTCTCATTGTCTTTCTACTCTGTCTTTAAAATTACGGTATTCGAAAAGTTAAAAAGTAGACCAATACGAGAAAAGTGTTCAACAAATTGAACACCCAACTATCCGAAGTGCGTGTCTACATTATAATAATTTGAACATTGAGAGAACCGTTTGTTTTTATGACAGAAGATCTGAACTATAAACCCATAAAACTTTTTGTGTGCCAGAAAAGTTGGACTATATTCAAAGTATTATGATGTATCTTGGAAAACTAGGGTAAGGGGAATCAAACTTATATTTTATTTTTTAAATTAACTTACATATCACTTTTTTTGCTGGTGGGTAAATCATCCAATAACATCTCCAGGCCTTGGGCGGAGTGAGAGAGTATATCAGACTTTTATTGACTAAAAACCTACTCCTGTTCCTTCGTTGCCTTTCATACCAGGGCCTAGATTTTCTTTCAGACGCAGACCTTTGGCCCCAGTAGGCTTCGACCCTGCTGGGCTCATACGGTTTGCTGACATCTTTTTAAGGCGCGCATGGAACAGTGCGCGCCGTCGAAGACTTGGGCTCGGTCTCGGAGAACGGAGGGCGTTTGCTGTCAGAAGCAATATGTTAGCCCGCAGGGTATGCACGATGTAGGTACAAGATTGGTACACCAAAAGTGTGCCAATCTTTGTACTCGTGTACTTTTGTACGTACTTTTTATTTGTATTTTTGAGTAGTATATGTAGATAATTTTAATTCATAAGACACAAACTTAAATATGGTAAAAATGTTATGTTTTCTGACACTCAAAACCTCAAGCGAACCACGTTCGTGCGTGGTTTTACGCCATTCGGATAAATACCAACAGATCGTCCGCATAAATTTAGATATCATTTATATTATCTATGTTCTTTATAAAGTACCTACTCTGTAAATATTGAAAATAAGCAAATCTTTCCGTTATTCCCTATAGTACAAGCTTGAACAGACATTTCAAGATTTTAAAAATGTTCAAAGAAAAGACACAAACGCGTTAAACGTTTGCACGAAGGATTTGCGCTAGATTTTTATCTAGTTCTTGGTCAAAAGTGGTATTAAACAAAAGTAGTCTACTTTACTTCATAAAAGGAAGCCTTGGTTTTTTTCTCACAAAAAAGTAAAAAGAAAGTCTGCCAAGCTTGATCTTGGCTACATGCCAGGATTTTCGTATCAGTCTTAAAACGTTACACAATCGGAGAATAATCTAGAACTATGTACATTAGACCGACGCACACGTGGACCACGCTTGATTTGTACGTAGAACGGCGTCGCGTGGCGTGGATCAAGTGTAGCTCTACAAGTCTAGTTTCCATTTAAAACGTATGGGAGACCGACGCGCCCAGATCACGTGTGCTCAGTGTAGTTCTACCTTAACCCTTCAGATACCGTCAATTAGAGACACAATAGTAAGACAATAGATGCGCGGCCACCGGTGGTCGCTTGGGGATTCATGAATTAAATCGTGTGCCCTATTGAATATAACTGATAATGCAAAATATCTAATTGTTTTTTCACAACAAGCGTGATTTGAAAAAGCAGAAAGCTATGATAGCTTTTAATTATAATTAATTAAACCCCAAGTGAACGCCGGCGTTCGCGCACCCATTCTTTCTGTTGTTTCTCTAATTAACACGATTGAAAAGTTAAATAAAACCCAGATTAGGTAGATGGTAATGTAAGGCAAACAAATAACTGTACAAGACAAAATGGTTACAAGAAGTACAGAGAATGAATGACAGTTAATTTTGACATAATAATAATAATATAATATAATATATAATATAATAATTTCAACAGCATTGTCGCCTATCTCATATTGGATGTGCATTTTAAATAATTAGAGCCCTGGTGTTTTTTTTTTATTCTAGATTTTTATTTAGGGGCTTTTGTCCAAAAAGGATATGTCAGCCCCATCGTACCATATACCAATATAATATATACCGTACTATAATTACCGTTCTACAATATATACCGTACCTTATACCATAATACTTCACATACATACCTATATGTTTAACTTAACTTATACATTAGGCCCTGGTTTAGAAAATGGAATCTTTCGATAAAGCATCGATACTTTCTGCCAATGCTTTCCGAACAGCTCAACAGCTTTCAGCAAAGCTTCTAGACTAAGTAAACAAGTAAACAAGAACTCTAACAAATAAATAAACTATGTATCTCTTCGTCTTCAAACAAACGCCGCCGGTGGGCAAGGCGTACGTGACGTTGCGGATAAAGTGCAGGAGCGTACTGAACGTAGCCCGAGATAGTTCCGCCATGTTGCACGTACAGCGAGGACGTGATAATGTGTGTTGGGGGACAATGATACCCCGACCGCAACGAACACGGAGTGCTGACGAGGTGTTAGCTTGTGGTTACTGTTCGTCGCTGCTCGTTTCGTGCCCACATATTCGGATGGTATAGGTAGTAAAATAACGAGGTAAAAATATATACATAGTATGTATACAAGAATTTTGTTCTTCAAGGTGGACCGATGACCTGGTAAAGGTTGCGGGAATTTGATGAATGCGAGACGCTCAGGACCGTTCACTGTACGCTAATATGTAGTGTAAGTTTATATATTATAAAAATTATAGGACCATTAACTGTTTCTTGAAAGTCGTTTTGTTTTGTTACACGACTGATGAAAGGAAGCCAGTGGATGAATCATTTATAACGGGGAATCCCCGTCATTGAGCTTTTCAAGGAAGCTTTTAGAAAGATTATCTTGCAGCGTTCTCTTGATAAATTCTATATCGGTACAGATTTATACATCGATAAAAATATTACGTTGAACGAAGTAATACCACAATCTTTCGGAGGCCTTGGTTGACTTGGATCAATAAAAAGTGTTAATTTATTATTTATCAATAGTTATGCCTAAGAGTGATGCTCGAAATGATAACGTCGTACCTTTTTTTTAATTGATATAAAACCAGTGCTTGTCTGTGATTCCACCTGATGGTAAGCAGTGATGCAATCATTGATGGTGAGGTCCACGAGTTTATTAAGAGACTATTCATTTTAGCCTAGCCCAATTATAGTTTAGGTGTCTTACCTAAATTATAATTGGGCGGGAAGAGCGAGCAGGCAAATTGTTCCAATCATTCAATGTAAGTGGTATTTATAATTTATCTAGAATGAAATCTTTCCAAGTCATCTCTATTCGGCGACAGTCAACGTCAAAATATTATAAGGAAATTAAAAATGCTTTTCACAGTTTGACCTAAGATTACACGTTCTACGTGTTACGATTGCAAAGCGATGCGGTGCGTTACACGATAATTCAACGCAACGCAGTGATTTTGTCCTACATGCACGCGAAGTTGCCGCTTCAGCCGACACTTATATAGAACAAGTCACCGCACTGAAAGAGTTTTCGCAAAAATGTCAAACCTATACTCCATTCGTGTCAAGATTCGACATTTAAACAAGTCTTTTTTACTGCCCGCTCAACCGATTTTGGGCAGTTGCCCACCAGACATAACACCTGTTTGGTCGAAAGATCCTCCCTTTCCAACGGAGGTTGCACTTTACTCTCTGTTTTGCTTACCTCCAAAAGGACCTGCCACGAGTTCTTAACACGATCCATTTGACGACTTAAACTGATCTGTTAAAGGGAGCATATATGAACATTACGTATTAACGTTCTGGTAAGTTTCCAGGTCCAATGATTTTGTCGTACAAATCATTTTATCTATCTACAAAAATTGCAATGATTGTAAAAACGATACATAAACAATGACAAAAAATATCAACAGACGTAAAATTGATTAAATTACATGCACAACAGACTCGGTTCAAATGATTGACGGTTATCAGGATGAATCAGCGCGCTTTTTTTCTTAAAAAATATAAAAAAAGTACAAACCACGCACTTAAGCTTGAACACCGTAAATCTGAACTCACGTTTAAAAATCGTGAGTTTAAACTATAACTGCTTATTATATTAGCAGGCCAGACTGAGCCAGAGGCGTTGGCGAGGCGGGAGGAGAAATGGGATTTTATCTTCGTCATTTTAACTTCGGTTTTTTTGTTATTTTCGTATGTAAAACATTGTTTTTAGTATATGCGAAACCTGAATAGTTCAGAATCAGTAACTGAATGAATTCCAATAATTTTTACACCATGTTATACCTTTCCCAAAAATATTTAAAAAGGCCTCAAGTTGGACAACAAGTACAACATAGATCACGGCAGATCATAGCGGGCATTAGGAACCAGCAAACAGATGGGTGCAAGTACAAAACAACCCCTCAGTCGCTGGGATGGCCCGGTGACCTTTTTGATTTTTAATGAGTTATGAAATTTTGTACATTTACTACTTTATCTAATTTATTTATTCCCAAGGGCTTGGGCAGGCTTTTACCTCGGTCATAGATTAAGCATTGCCATACAGTGTGGTAATGCCGCCAGCTTCTTGGGCACACATCCAGTCGACAGCGATGCGGTCCGGAGGAGTTTTATGGCGCCATATTTTAGCGAGGAGTTATTGCCTGTAGTGTATAAGAGCTGACCCGACGAACTTCGTGCCGCCTAATAGTCAATGAATGTAGTATATCTTTCGATATAGTCAACCGATTGCGATGAAACAAAGCCTAATTAAGATATCAAGTTACACATAATAATAATATACAACGTGTAACGTTAAATGCGCAAAACCTGAAAATAGTTTTATCAGAATAACGAGCAGAATCAATTAAACCACTTTTTAATATAGGTTAAATTTTTCAAAAAAATCTTCAAAAATATCGCTCTATCCATTTATTAATAGGTCAAGTCATCATGGGCGCAAACCCGCCCAAGTAGATAACTAACAAATTATTGAAATCCAATCAAATTTTCTCATACACGGGATAAGAAAGGTTATTATTTCAATGCAGATACGAATTTTTAATAAACTAAAACTGCACATAAAAACTTGAATTTTTTTTTATGTTTTTTTTTGTCGCACAGAATTATGTTGATTGAATTAAAAATCATTTGGGGTGTCTAAGGGTTTTCGTATTTAATGTTACACGCAGTGCCGTAAATAGGGCGGTGCCAGCGGTGCCCAGGCACAGGGCGCAGTCCCCAAAGGGGCGCAAAAATTTTTTTGTTTGTATTGTACTTTTTCTAGGGGCGCAGTTATTGCAGCTCGCACCGGGCGCATAAAAGGCTGGTTACGGTACTGGTTACACGTTGTATAAAAGTTATTTACGTTTACGTTAAATGTACGAAATTAACGTAGATAACTTTTATATGATGCGCGCACAACTAAACACTTCTACAGATTTATTATAATTATGTATGTATAGATATAGTTTTACCTAATTAGTTAGGTGTTTTTATTTTTCTAGTTTTAATACTTTATTTATCAAATAAACTATTGATTTATAATATTACTAGCTTTTAGCCACGGCTTTGCCCACGTTTATTAATACCTATACTTTACTCTTTCTCCTCCTTGTCTAACTTTAAAAAAACGTGCCCGTCTCCAGGGTCCCAACTATCTCTGTACCAAAATTAATCTAAATCGGTTTTGCCAGTTAGGCGTTAAGACGTAACAAACAAACAAACAAATAAACAAACAAACTCACTTTCGTTTTTATAGTAAGGATTATACAAAATTAACTAATGTCAAATTGTATTGTGCCTCTTTTATGATCTGACGATTGTCTTTTTATTATTTTTTATTCAAAACCTGTTTTTAAGAATATGTAGGTACTCAAGTGAGCCAGGTATCCTTGTCTATAGTTGATCTAATCATTAACACGTTTGATTGAACGTGGTAGGCACTCGTACGTTTTTAGTGAGACGCGAAATAACCAACGTACGTGCAAATTAATGTTTACTACGCAATAGTTATGGCTTGTAGTCAAAACTTCATAGCTCAATAGCTCATTGTCATTGAATTTTAAAATAGTAATAAAATAAAAACTATAATTTATAGGCATGATCAATATAGCAAAGTAAGTACCCTGTATAATAATTTTGAATTTTGATAAATTAGTCACATTTTTTTATTTACGAATCCTTCTGCAGAATAGAAGATAAACACGCATTTCGTAATTTTTGTGAAGTAAATTATTAGATTGTTTTTTTTAATCTTCGCCTCTCAATCGTACTCTTGTAACGTCAGTGCCTTCACACCATAATTAAACATTGTTTTAAAACTTTTCAGTGTTACCGTTTATTAGCTTTGCCAATAAAACTATATTACTGTCCCCGCACACGGGCCTCAAAAAAATGCTAGAAACGGCCACAAATAGAAGCTAGAAGCTGCCGCAAAAAACAGCTGCAGCGCGCAGCAGCGGAGAAGTTTGAAGCGGCTTCAAGCGTTTTTTTTTTTGTGGCGGCACAGCCGCACACGAGCCACAAAAAAGGCCGCCTCAAAATGAAGCTTGAAGCGGCGTTTTTTTGAAGCCCGTGTGCGGGGACAGTTAAAGACACTTAAAAACACAAAAACAAAAGCCCATCTTTTGCGATCAAGGCACAAACGACGATACAGATACAAAAAATAATAAACAATGATTTATTCTCAATGATTTCCTGCACAAAATGTAGAGCAATGTCATTTTTTCCCCGAGTGCAGCGATAGTCATTGCCGCATCATTGTCTTTGGCAATGAACCGTTATGGATATTATGGCACGCACCGCCGCCCGGCGTCGCTTGCATACTGATACGCTGATTTATTTAACTATGTAGTACTTAATGGTATGTGAAAATAATAAAGAATCAATTGGTAACTGTTACTTAGCACACTTACATGATTTATTTTTTACTACTTGACCCAATAGAGAAGCTCGTACTTAAAGTAATAACCACTACACGAGTAAATCTCGAAGGTTAAGCAACGCTTGCCAGGGTCGGTTTATGGATGGGTAACTGTCTAGCATACCAAGATTCAAAAGAATTCCCTCACCAGATCGTAAGTCCAGCTTTTTTTAGGTATGAAAACATCAAAGTCAAAGTCAAAATATTTATTTCACATAGGCCTACATGGGCACTTATAAAACGTCAGAAGCTAGTGCATCCAAACACTTTCCCTTCTCTTGGGCGGAACGAGACTTTTACCTACTAAGCCTCTGTTCTGCTGTGATCCTGTTCCTTTTTTGCCTTCGTGCCAGGATCCCGGGTTCTCTTTCGTACATTCCATGGCCCCAGTTTGACCCCATGGGCCTTTCCGGTTTTGATAACATCTCCTTGAGGCGCGCGAGGACACTACGCCGTTAACGACTCGAGCTTGATCCGGTCGGTTACCGGACGGCCGGACGGCAAGCTACCCATAATTCGTTCGTCGTTTGCAAGCTTAGGCTGGAAATCGAGATCGACCTAATAACGTTATTTGTGATGTCATTATAACAATCGCTAAAATGCTATAACCCGTATTTCGTTTAACCGAAGATTTGACGGCTGATGAACCATTGGTTACCGTTAAAGTTGGTGCCACTCTAACACCTACATAGCTATGGTTATAGGTATCTGTTTTAAACGTTATACCGCAAGCGTTTACCACCCTAACCAATTACTTGCCGGCACAGCCTGACTCCTTAAATTGGTTTAATTACAACTTGCACGAAAGCTTTATCTACAGCTCAGAGAGCGAGCGAAGAAAGGTAAGTACCTACCTATATAATGTATTGCCTGATTTTTTAGGGTTCCGTACTTCAAAAGGAAAAAACGGATCCCTTATAGGATCACTTTGTTGTCCGTCCGTTTATCTGTCAGGACCCTTTATCTCGAGAACGCGTGGAGTTATCGATTTGAAATTATAACCATATACTCAGATCTGCGGTTTAAGCTGTGAAAAAATAAACTTCTGAGTTAACGAATATAAAGATACGGCCGTTTATGGCGCAAAAAAAACGTATAATTATTTTGATACTCTCAAAGATCGAAATTCATAGAGTAATTCTCGTTGACTCAAAATCCTGAAATTTGGCACAACGCAACGTCTTAAAGCACAGGTATAAGAATAAATCTGAAAACAGTAAATTTGTTATCTACGTCTCAAAAAAAAAGTTTTTCAATTCGGAATCTTCGAAACTCCATTCTTTGCGCGAGACCGAGTCGCACTTGCCCAGTGTTTTTGTAAGTTAAAATCCTATATTCTGTCGAGTTATAGAGGCGAATATGTACTAATACCCAACCGATGTTGTTTTTTAGGATACCGTACCCAAAGGGTAAAAACGGAACCCTACTGCTATCACTCCGCTGTTCGTCTGTTTGTCACTATGCTGTATCTCACGAACAGGATAATTAGACAGTTGAATGCACAGATGTCTTTCTGTTGCCATTATAACAACAAATACTAAACACACAATAAAATAAATATTTAATTAGGACTCCCATACTACAAATGTGATTTTGTTGCCTTATTTTGCTAGGGATGGTACACTATCTTTCGTGCGCGAGTTCGACTCGCACTTAGCCGGGTTTTTTTATAAACTGTGTCTTCCATAGATGCCCGGCAAAAAAGTATGGTGTAAAAAAAACGCATTCAGTGCAGTCTACAGCAAAATATACCATAAAAATTTTATTCACTTCCAGCTTTTTGCTATACTAATTCAGTTTTCGTCGAAATAATTTCTGTCACGATTTTTTCCTCCACTTTACAAATTATGTACTCACGAGATCGCAGTAATGGCGATGGCCATGCCATAATATAATAAAAAAGATAATGACGATCGCCGCTCCGGTAATTTTGACAGTTTAGTTAGTAACTGAGTGAGTCAGTTATGGTGGCATGGTCGGTCTTCCGACCGACTGTACGGTTATCTAATTAGCGCATGACTTGAAGATACAATGACGCTAGGGAGTATGCATAAAGACTAGACGCTTAGTGAACGCACCGAACTGAGGATATTTATTTTACAAATAGGTTTTAATTTTTCCTGTTATATTATGTCTAAAACAAACGATTTGGGTAATTATTAGGGTTAAATGAAATCTGATGTAGTCAACACTGATTCAATCATCATTGTCTACTAATAGAAGAACAATAAAAAGGGATCGAATACAGGTATTTTATAAATAATTAAATATTATAAAAAAATCCAAAGTCGTTTGACTTTTTAGACAGACTATACCACGTAATTTTTTTTTGTCAATTTAAACTAGATGAGGCCGGTTTTTCCTATCTGACTACCCTGAGAAGAAACACAGAAAAAAACTTAGTGGTCAGATTCTTTTGAAATCCATACAGCATGTAATAGTCAAATCATATGAGAACCATTTCTGAGATTAAAGGTAGAGAACAAATAGAAAATGCATGTAAGTAGCTCCTTCATATTTTTTCTATACACACGTAAATGCTATATTAAAAAAAACGGACACACACATACAATAGATATAAACTTACCGAGACATCAGAAAGCTAAATAACAGTTCCGAAATAGGTTAAATCGATATCACTGATACCGATACAAAGTAGTTAAAAAAAGTTAAACATTTACGACAATGCCGACCATCGATTGTAGATGGATTGTGTGGGAAATAGAATCGTATTGTAAAGCTCGCGTGTCGTGATCGTGAACAAGCGTTGCTAAATGTGACCTACATGGTAAAAAAATACCATGTTTATCTCAAAAATATGACACAGTCGATCCGGTATTATATGACCACTTCGATCCGGTATTAGAAATTTTTGTTCTTAGTATAAATGATCTTAAAATCTAAACATTGATAATAAAACCCATCTCCATGCATTTAAAACTAACACTCAGATGGCTCCTTAAATCTAAATTAGCTGCATTTGTTATAAACTTTAATGAGCAGTCCCAAAGATACCCAACACTCAACAGTAACTGTTACAGTCACGTACACGTCTACAGCACCTCGAGTATATGAAGTGTAGTTATCGAGTTAACGCTGCGTAGATATCGCAGTAGCAACGTTACTCGATCGCTAACATACAAGTGCAACTAGATTACGGTTGATCGATATTGATACTCATCTCATCAAGACACAATCGAAGCTAAATTGCACGTTCTAAAGCGTAGATTTTTATGGAGAAGAACATGCAATATACAACCGTAGACAGCTAGCATAACATTCGCTATTTGGATATGATAATAGACTGCATGGTTTGATCAATTTGAACTATTTAAAAAATGGGTTGGACAGACTAAATGTCTCGTCGTCTCTATATAAAACATACGCAGCTAGTGTCTTAAAAAATATCAATAATAATTTCACACCATCTATCGCTGAAAAAAAAAAACAGTTGACATCGATCGACAGTAGTCTAGATAAGAATGATGAGATCGATATCGTCGATCCGCCGCAGTCTAGCTGCACCTTAACGTACACTGGAGGCACAGGTGCTCAGTGGCTCTCCCCATCGACAGGGATGAGTAGTTTGTTTGTTTGTCGTGCACAGCCGTCTTTAGACCTTTGCATGTTTTTATTAATTTCTGTAAGTAAAGCGTGGGGTGCGGTGTGGGCTTGGGCAAACAGCGGGACCAAAAGTGACGTAGACAGGAGGATTCGGTGACGCGTTTTTGGCAAAAGAATTTTTTAAGGACACGAATCGTTATCGTTGGCTGATTGTTCGTTTTGACATGTTTAAATTTGTTAAGTGTGTTAAAACCAAAAATACGCCACTAAATCATCCAGAAAACGTATTTAAAGCCCGCTGTGTGCCTTCGCCGTTGGCGCGGCTCGGTGTATGCGACAGCTTTGTTTACCTTTGTCCTGTAAATAGTAGGTGAAGTTATCGCGGATATAGGCGCGTAATATGTTCCATTAATTTTATAGAAGTCGCTCTGTAAAAGAAGAAATTTGACCTGAATTCATTTTCGTTTGTTTCGGGTCAATTTTGAGTGGCAGGACTCATTGAATCGAATATTATTGCAATCATATTTTCAAGTCTTTAAAATTCAATATTGTAAGTGTCAGAAATGTCATAATTTGTATAATTTCATGGTCTTGTCTTGACACAATATTAATTTCAAGCTGTCAGCAGTAAAATGAGAAAATTGACTTATTTACTTTACTTTATAGAATCTCTTCGAAATCCCTCAATATGTAAATGTCTGAGTTTGACTTGAATGAAGATTGAAACTCACTTAAAAGTTTTGCATTTGATAGATTGATATTAATTGTGTTTTGTAATGAATTTAATTTCTATTATCGTAACATTTTAACGGGAAGAGTTCGTGAATCGTGACATTTTAATAAATGTACATATTTATTATTAATTGTAAACTGACAAAGTTTGAATTTTCTTGGAAAACGTGTTAAACCCGTGTCATGCAAAAAGTCGTGTTTTACAGTCACAAAGTGTTGTGGGAATTATATTGTGTTAGGCACAAACTGTAATATATTAAGATCTTATTATAATTCATAAACCCATATTCTAGTAAATTAAGAAGGTTTTCTGGTCACACCACCAGTTGGCGCCACTTAGCCGAGAGTCTTCTACTTTTGACGTTAACATCAACTGAACTAATGTATAACATTAGCATTTTGACAGGTGCCTGGACCTGACGACTCAGTGCTGCCATCTGGTGAACGTCATTTTAGAAAACACTCATTGCTTTGATTTGAAAAAGAAATAGACTTTAATTTCAATATGATCTAGGGTTGTCAAATACACATTAAGCTCAATAATAAGTAAAAGTACTAACCTCTTGATAGAATACTCTTTTGGAGCTGTAGGTAAGGTTGTACTGCTGGTCTGCCACCATCAGTAGAATGGTGAAGGGAAGCAGGAAAGCCGCAGCGGCCAGGAAGGCAACACAGCGCCCTAGTCGCATCATGCTCACGTTCCTACGACCTGCTACCATCGTGACACTACGCGACAACCCTGAGCGCTCCTTCAATTGTTTTTGAGCACTTCATTTGTTTGTTCAACAGTGACCGAGATCATCACCTGCGAAAGAAAAATACGGAAATAAGTATTTTGTCTGAAGGTTACGTTTTCGGGGATAAAGATTGAATCGACTCTATGATTTTGACCACACATCGTTTCATACCATGGCCATGTTAGGAACGTATCAAGCTCGAAAAGAAACAGCACCGATTACAACGCCCACTAGAACGTATCAGCGGCGTATTATACCCGTGTTTCAGGGTTTAGTGAGGGTACCATCTGCGTATCATCCCCATACATCCGTGTTTTCGTGAAAAGTGAAAAGTTTTATACAGAAAATTATTTCCTATACATAAACAATGGCAAAAATGGGATATACATAATTATGTAATTTCATACGACATCATTTAATGGGCTTCGTCATCATAGGTTGCCGTACGTATGCTCACCGATTTCACAGTATCACAAAGCGTATTGGCGCTGTCACTGCAGTTGGTAAATTCGGCCGCTCAGTAAGAACTAAAGGATATTTTTATATTTACTAAACCACTCGATATTTAGACAGTCTTAGTCGAAGTCACGTCTTGTCGCATAGTGTAATAAGGGTCAGACTGTCTTGCTATGAATGAAAAATAAGACGAGTCTGAATATCGTGTGCTGAATAACATGTAGTGTAAAAAGCATCAGGCCCGAGTCGAGTTTACACTCGAAAAAAAAGGGTTCAAACCCAGTAATGCACTTATTACTTTGTGTAATATATATCATCACTACTGCTCTCAAAACGGTGAAGGAAAACATCGTGAGGAAACTGGTATGTCCTAGAACAAAAAAAATCGAAGACTTGTGACATCTACCAACCCGCACTGGGCCCGCGTGGTGGATTACAGCCCATTTCCTCTCCTAGAGAGGAGGCCTGAGTCCCAACCGTGGGAACATTATAATGCCGACTATGCTATGCTATGGTACCTTTCCGGTAAGTACGGAACCCTTAGCTGCACAGTTATATTGAGTTATAGAATAAATAGGTTTCACAGTATATCTTGCGGTTTGTTTAACTTATTTCTTTACAGTTTAGCAATCGTGGTCACGATTGTACAAACATGTCGGAAAATGTGAAAAGTAAATCGACCAACAAAAAAAATGAAAGCGCACGCGACGCGGTTCATTCACTTCCAGTTATTAAATTAGATTATTTATCGACACTTATGAGTTAATCTCGTAGCGTATGTGTTTACATGTTTGTGTACGCACCCACGAAACAGGAATAATTCCTATAGAAAGCGCCAGATGACCGTGAAATATAGGCCACCAAGGGTCAAGTTCGGCGAAGGAACGGGGTGGGTTTTTTAGTTAGTAAGAGTCTGACACTATCTCCCACTCCGCCCATAGGCGAGGGATGTCATCTGGATGATTTTTATTAACCGAAAAAAAAAAACGGTGGAATAAAGTACATTGATCTTTTCCTAATATCTGTGTGTAAGTACCCGAAAAATAAACAATGAATTGCTTTTCATTACAAGCTTTATATCTTTATTTCTGATTTTTAAATTGAGAATGTCAACAAATGTAGGAGGGTCAATGACTGTTATTCTACGGTTATCTGGCACCTACTTTAGTGTGGGGTAGCAATAAAAAAAATTGTGTTGTCGGCCGATTTTTTGAGAAAAGCCAGAAGTGGTGATATATCGATCACACCTAATTTAGAATGATTGTGGATAGTAAACGTACCGAGGAAGTTACTTTTCACCACCTCCACGTAGTAGTGGTCATAAAACTTGTATGCTTTACGTCATCATTAATCTTGTAAACATAATCCAATACACGTTTACTTTATAGAATATTTTATAGGTATTATAAAGGGATGGTGCAGATGACAGCTGTCGGATTCAATATAATGTAGCTATTTATCTTTTTCTCTTATTTCGAACAGGCATATTTTCGTCCAGGGAGTAAAAAAAAGGAAAAATAGTGAGTAGAATATAGGATGACAATCCTACTCATGCTATGTAAACAGGACCTTAGCAGACTCGGTAGAAAAATATGGGGGCTGAGGTAAAAGGGTAAAAAATAATATTGCATTGTCATCTGACTATAGTAGAAACAAAGATTACAGTGGTCAAAACAACGTATGCAACTCCGTTGTCTATCTATGGTTGTAAGGCGTAATACACCTATGCCCTTTCAGGCAATGTGGGCCTGAAAAGGAAATTTGTTTTTGTATTTTTGTAATGTTTTGTGCGTCTGTTTAGGTGGAATAAAGTGTTTTCTTTCTTTTCTTTCGTTCTTTTGATTCACACATGCATGCAAAATTTCAGCTCAATATGTAACCAGGAAGTGGATTAAATTTAATTTGCAAGATTTGATGACAGACAAACATTGAAACTAAATAAAAGCTGATAAATAGCCTATGCCCTATTCTTAGACTTGCAGAATATGCACGAAGAATTTCATAATAATTGATCAAGCCGTTTCGGAGGATTCGATAATAAACACTTTTTTTTTTTTTTTGTTTTTTTTTTTTTTAAATAAATACTAAACACAAGATTTTTATATTAGAAGATTAGACTACCTGACCCGCCCAACGATGTTCTGCCATATAAATTATATAATCAAAGAAAAAAATGGTAGTAAAAACTTACCTACGACCTATTCTCCGATAAAAATACAAAAATCAGTCAAGCTGTTTCGGAGGAGTAAAGTAACAAACACTGTGACACGAGATTTTTATTTTGTTAGATTTTTAATATTCAAAGAACTTTTGTACATCGAAGGTTTAGTATATCATTGTTCTTGACTTGAAAAAGTGTTAATATGCCTTGTTTGCCAATTTAAACTGACAAGTTATCACGTACGTAAGTATGTTTGGATTACCGTGTTGTGTAGTACACGTAGTAGGTACTAGGTACAGTCACGAGCAATCCTTACTAATATTATAAAAGCGATACTGAGTTTGTTTATTTGTTTGTTACGTCTTCACGCCTAAATGGCAAAATCGATTTTGATGAAACTTGGTACACGGATAGATCATGTCCTGGAATAGGACATAGGATACTTTTTATCTCGGAAGTATGTTTCCTTGGGATAATTTTCTGCTATCACGCGGGCGAAGCCGCTGGGAGCAGCTAGTAAGATATATAGGGTGTTTTTGACATCAACACACGAACGAATACCATGGATCCAGTACATAATTCTGGACCGCCCCAGTGGTGGAATTTTTCGTCGATTTTTTGCCAATAAAAAAAAGTGCTTAAGTTTTTTTTTACAAACTGTATAAAACTGTTATTCCACCATACTTATTATACTGTTTTTCACTCTATTATACTTTTTACTGTTGAATAAAAATAAAGTAGGTAAACAAAATACTGTTTTCAGGATCAAAATGCTTAACTCAATAAATTGTTAGACTTAGACGCTTACACCATTTTTTTTCAAGTCACAATCCGTCTTTGTACAGTGTTTACTAGTGCATAGTTTTAATAAATAAATAAATAATAGAGTTTCAGAATGTATCGAATGAGGTCCTCATTTATTTTAATTTTAGTTATATTGTGGTTCAGTATATGAAGTTTTTAAAAAATACAGTAAATTAATAAGTCGTGCAAGAAGCTTTAAGAAATTAGTATTGTACTGTGTACTGTTTAATATTCTTCTCAGATAAAAAAAAAAACTTTATCCCTTGTATAAAAAAGTTAGCAACCCTACCAACACATCAAGGCAAGTGTACACAGCCAATTTTGCGTGTAATCCTATTTGTTGTCGTTGTAAACAAAATATCAAGGTTTCGTCAGTTTTGAACGATGAACATATGGTATACAAACCTTTTTATATATAACTTTAGTTTTTGCACAGCAACAACGGTCATTGACCAACCAATACACACTAGGTGTATTGTTTTCCTAAATAATGAAAATAATCCTTATCCTTACTAATATTATAAAAGTGAAAGTGAGTTTGTTTGTTTGTTACGTCTTCACACCTAAATGGCACCACTGCATTTGATGAATTTTGGTACAGAGATAGTTGGGACCCTGGAGACGGACATAGGCTGATTTAAAAAAAAAAGTGAGAAAATGTCGAGCCTTTTTAGGAAGAACATCGTAAGCGACAGTGAGCGTTTTTGCAGGATTAGTAGGTTTTCTCTTCCATAATTATAAATTATTTACGAAAATAATGAAGTAGCAACAATTATATTAGATCGGTACTTATATGAAGTTATTTTATTTATTATCATGAATTAATACTTTTTAATTATGGAAGAGAAAATCTACTAGTACTGCAAAAACGCTCACTGTCGTTTACGATGTTCTTCCTAAAAAGGCTCGATGTAAAGTATATTAATAAACGCGGGCGGAACCGCGGGTAAAAGCTAGTTATTTACATAGTTTAATGTCCGGGTTCTATACTCCTCACCAGACTTAAACTGGTGGTTTATTTGTTCGTTTTTTTAATTGATATAAATAAGTGTCATTAAGTTTGGCGATGAACTGTTTGAAGAACAGATGGATGTTGGGGCCGAAAGGTTCTGGAGTGGCGACCGCGTCCCGGAAGACGCAACGGAAGGCCTCCAACAAGATGGTCTGATGATCTGGTAAAGGTTGCGGGAAACCGATGAATGCGAGACGCACAGGAACGTTCGTTGTGGCGACGCTTGGGGGAGACCTATGTGCAACAGTGGACGTGTATCGGCTGAAATGATGATGATAATGAAGTTTGGCGATTGTTCAGTTATCATCGTGTAATTCAGGAGCATATTGCTTTCTCGTGAAATGTTCTACACAAATTAATGATTTTGTCATTTTTATTCTAACTTCAACTGCATAGGCCACAGGTATGCCTAATAATGTCAGTGACTAAATGTGTATCTAGGTATCCATCGAGCAGATTCATTGACACCAGAGAGTCGAGTGCGCCAAATAAAACTGTTACAGTTCTATATTTAGATAGTCACCACGGATGTTGATCATTGAATAAGTAGGTACGGCACTCTTCATTATGTGTCGCCATTTTGTTCCTAATGTCACGCTTAATGGCGTGACAGAAGAGAACAATGCAAGTGCCGGCAATTTCAGTGAACAGGAAAAATATCGTTCCAAATGAATTACATTTCAATTAAATTTTGATTTAACAGAATGTTCATTTAAATTAATGTTTACGAACTAGTGGCTCGGTGCAGATGGCCGATCAAGCCGAAAGGCTCTGGGTGCCGAGTGCAAATTTTTGTTTCGTTGATTCTCTGATTGGTTAACAGCTAGGAGCGCACACGTGGAGTTGCCCAGAAGCAAACAATGTACAACCATTAAAAAAGAGCACGGACGCCATGTCTGTGGTTTAAATGTAGGGCAGGAGTGTGGTTTTAGTCAGTAGGAGTCTGACACTGCCCAGATTGGCTTGTATGTGGGGCAGCCTGGCCGTCCATGAGGATTTCCCACACCTAACGACAAAAAAAAAACAGCTTGGAGCGGTTTAATCGGAGCACTGAACGTCATAAACGTGTCGATCTAATTAACGTAAATTAACGCGTACTGGAAACGCAGCGTTAGTAGGCATCCCACAATGTGGACAGATGTCTGACGAGTGACGAGGAACGCGGGAATACGATGAATGTGATTGTGAAACGCATAGAAGCGGTTGTGGCGACACTTGGGAGAGGCCTATATGCAACAGTAGACGTCTTTCGGCTGTAATGATGATGATGGATTTGTGCCTAAATAGTTACGTTTGCCGATGTTGGTCCGTTGATAATACCTCTTCTTACGTGTCTCAGAAATTGGATTAAGGTGTTGGTTTTTGACAGTCGATGCGGGTCAGAAACCAGAAAATTTTACAACAGTTTTGCCAACTAATACATATCGTGGTACTCAGTTACTGGGTTGTGGAGGCCAGATAGGCAATCACTCCATCTAAAATTCTGGAATCCAGCTGCATCCGATTAGACTTATAGCAATCGAACCCAACAAGGGTACGCTAGGTTTGTTTGATCTTTTTACAGCATAATAAAAAAAAATCGGAATAGGTATTCTAAATTTAAAATTTCAATTTAAAGTATAAATTACCTACATATATTTGCATAAGCCTTTATTTTTTTATTAATACAAAATAGAATAGAATTCAATAAACTTTATTGTACACCAAAAAAGTAGCACAAAAAATTAGTAAATGAATAGGTAATGAAAATAATTGTGTGGTAATTTGCGTCCCTATAGCAATACTAGTTCCATTATTGAAAATTTATAATGCAAAGTTATAATTTAAACAACCATCGCATGAAAAGCGACAATCATTTAGTACCAAAATTGTCCCAAACCATTATTACGGTGGCACTATTTTTTAACAATTTGTTACTGGTTAGTTAAATTTTCCAGTGTTGTATTTAATAGTAATAGCGTGGTCATTTCCATTGATAGATCTAATTTGACAGAATAACATACAATTACTGCAAATTGGTACAGTCATATTTCGTAATGGTGGCGGTAATAGCAGGAATGAGCGTCCATTCAAATAGGCATACAACTCTATTTAATTAATAGAAACACAATCCAGCAGGCCTACACAGCTAAGTTACGACCGTTTCGTTTCGAATCTCTTTCTACTGTCGGTAACGACTCCAATTTCTTTGTTCTGACCCTCGTGTGCAATTAACTCCAACTGTTTGGGCTGAGCGTTGATGAGTCAATGAGTGAGTCAGGCCTTTGCCCTTTGTATATTTTAGATTATAAAGTTTAAGTTGTTTTTTTTTTATTATTGATAGGTTCGCGCTTGCCCGCTATCTCACCTGATGGAAAGCGACGATGCGGTCGCCGATGGAACGCGCTTACCTAGAAGAAACCTATTCACTCTCGACTTAAAGACTCCCGGGTTGTAGCTATCAGAAAACACAGACTTTGTGTTCTTTCTGTAGACGTGATATGTCAATATCTCAAACAATTCATCTTTGTAAAGCTTCAAGACTAGGTAATAATAATCATAATAATATTCCACAACTATCACACAACGCCATCTAGTCCCAAGCTAAGCAGAGCTTGTGTTATGAGTACTAGACAACTGATAAACATACTTATATATTTCTAAATACATACATATATAGATACCTAAATTACACTCAGACACAACGAATAATACTATGCTCATCACACAAACATTTGTCCTGAATGGGAATCGAACGCACAACCTCTGGCGTAGCAGTCAGGGCCACTAAATATTAGACCAACAGGCCAGTCAAGGTAAGTACCTACTACGTCTACTTCCCCATTAGGCAGTATGACTAAACAATACTTTTGTCCATCGACATAGTCCGCTAATGTCTACCAAATCGTCGCGTCATAATGTGACTGTTTCGCAAAAAACACGCACAAAAAACCACTTAAAGGCATAACAGGATCGCTATGATTTACGACATCAAAGTTAATGATGTTCTCTCACTTTTTGTCCATATTTTTATTTTATTTTTATTAAAAGCCAGCGTCTAATTAAGGCGCCAAAAGGCTCGCGTTGTAAGGACTATAAAAGTTAATTTTGAATTACGAAATCTAAAGAATGTTTTTATCACTAAACCAGTATTAATTTATGCTTTGAAAACCGCAAAAAAAAGTTAGAAAGAAAATATTTTTAGACGCACAATTAAATATAAATTACAAAAGACTAACTTTCACTAACTAAAACAAATAAACAGCAGTTTTGTTTTCGGGTCATGCATGAGTTGACCGGGCATTTTTTCTATGGTATAACAGAAGTCATAGATTAACAAGAGAATAAAGTGGTCTAGGTTGTCTATTGCACTACCTCAGTTTTGCTGTTGTCATTTGCATCATCATCATTTCAGCCGATAGACGTCCACTGTTGGATATAGGCCTCCCTCAAGTGCCGCCGCAATGAACGATCCTGTGCGTCTCGCATCCATTGGATTCCCGCAACCTTTACCAGGTCATCGGTCCACTTTGTAGAAGGCCTTCCAACGCTTTCGCGTCTTCCGGTACGCTGTCGCCACACCAGAACCTTCCGGCCCCAATGGCCAGCTGTTCTGCGATCAATGTGCCCTGCCCACTTTTTTTGCCACCCATGTTTGATGATTCTTCATGCTAACAAAATCCACAGATTAATGACCGATATTGAAGTACAGTTATGTAATTAAACTACTCCCCAGTAAACATAGGCTCAAAGGTATCCCGTTTCACTAAGTTACAGTAAATATATATTGATACATATACCGGTTTGATCGACAACACGTTTTGCTGGTTAGATAATAAATCAATGAAGGACTGGGATACCCATATATTAACTTAAACGATTAAACGATTTTTTATCAAAAGCTACTTTTAATAATTACTGTGGATTTATCACTTAAGCAGTACGTAGCTAATACGTGGGTATACTAATTAACAAAGAATGGTAAGCTAAAAACCCATACTAATATTATAAATGTGAGTCTATCTGTCTGTTACGCTTTTACGGTTTAACAACTGGGCCAATTATGATAAAATTTGTTATGGAGCAAGTTTGAACTCAAAGGATGGACATAAGCTTTTTATCCGTCTTCGAATTCGACTTCACGTATACAACCAACATTCACGCGGACGAAGCCACTGGCAGAAGCTAGTATGTTTATGATTACCTAAGAAAAGGTACACTAAAACTATTATAGAACTTTAAACATTCAAATGTGTAAGAAGTCCGGTAATCGCCCGGACCGAGCTTAAGTCGTCGATGACTCATACTGTTTCCGCACGCCTCAAGGAGTTATCAGCAAACCGTAGTGGTACCAGGGCCGAGGTCTTAGACTGGTTTCTGAAAGGAACGTTCGACCCCGGTATAAAGGACTAAGAAAGAACAGGGTGGCTTTTTTAGTCAGTACAAGTCTGACACAATCTCCTGCTTTTCGGAATGTTTCCCTGGAGTGTACCGACCGTGTTCAGCTTTTGGGAGTCGAAATTTCCTCAGACCTTAACTTTGGGCGGTTCATTGAGTCCAAAGCCAAAGTAGCTGCTAGAAAACTTGGCATTCTTGCAAAAGTCCGGCGGTACTTCACACCGGAACAGCTTTTAATGTTATACAAAGCGCAGGTCCGTTCGTGTGTGGAGTACTGCAGCCACATATGGGCTGGTGCTGCAAAATGCCACCTGGCAGCTTTGGACTCGGTGGAAAGGCGTGCGAAGAGGCTAATTGGTGATCCAGACTTGGTTAAGTCCAACCTTCAAAGCCTTGAGCACAGGCGTAGGGTAGCCAGCCTTTCGGTGTTTTACAGAATGCTTTTTGGAGAGTGTGCGCAGGAATTGTATGACTTGATTCCGCCATCTCAATTCTACCATCGGACAACCCGACGTACAATGAGTATCCACCCATACGTTGTTGAAACCTCTACGGTCCGGACTAAGCGTTTCGCCTCGTCGTTTATACCGCGTACGTCGAAGGAATGGAACAATTTGCCTGCTGTGGTCTTCCCGTCCGATTATAATTTGGGTATCTTCAAGGCTAGAGTGAATAGGCTTTTAATAAACTAGTGCGCCTCACCATCAGAGATTGCATCACTGCTTACCATCAGGTGGGATCGCAGTCAAGCACTAGTTTATACGAATTAAAAAAAAAAAAACGATCTCCCGATCCGCTCAAGAACGAGAGATGTCATTGGAAGATTTTTACCCATCAAAAAAAAAGCCTAAGAAGACTTCGTCTAAAAATATTCCGAACCAACTTAGAAAATCTGAAGAACAGACCTCGAGTGCGTCCAATTACTGCAAAATGGAATAAGAAAAGAAAATCGTAAATGTTAACAACCCAGAAATACTTACGGACCTTGCAAAAACTTCGGAGAGGCTGTAGAATAAGCAATTTAATTTTTAAGGGATTATCCACCTTGCGGGTCGAGGAAAATTGGTTTTGCTGCGGATCCCATTTTGCGAACCTCCCGTATTGGACGGGTATGACCTCCGCATTCTTTAGAAAATAGCTCTGAGATTGCAACTCGATATTGTGTAACAGTGCTTGTAGACCTAATAAATGCTTTTTTTTTAAATAATAATATTCCACAACTGGGTGAATATCAGTTTTTTTCAAATTTGGTGGCAAAACCGTTACTGCAGCTTCCGTAAAAATTAGGAATCTGAGTCACTAATTTTTAGGAAAACTGAGGTAAAAGTTTCTTCGCTTCAGTTTCTTATCCTCGATTTTTGCGAGGATTAGGGATTTCTATAATAGATACCTAATTTTGTCTCTTCGTTATTTAACACCGACTTCCGAAATTAAAATTATTTTGTACTTTTTGAAGTCGGTTTAATTTTTTTTTGTAAAAAGTTTTTTATTTTTCTCTTTTTAGTTATGTGCCACCACTAAAAAGTGCCTACCCTCCAGCTAAACATAAATTACCTTATAGCCAGAGTGCATCTCATAACGATTCTAATAATCTCAAATACGGTTATATTACATGAATTTACCTTCCGGCATTATCACCAGATCAGTTCGATACATCCCCTCCCCCTTTTCTTTCAGTAAGTCATCGACTACACGTATTAAAAAAGCAATTTTACTTTTCACGACAATTCTGCTATGATTCTATGAAGAGTTCTGTTCCATATCTTCGAAGTTCATGATCAGATCATAACAATATTTCTATAGAACCAACTTGGAAGCATAAACTTACAATCAAAAAAAAAAATTCAAAATCGGTCCACAATTGACCGAAATATCGGAGAAGATACATACAAAAAAAAAACACATACATTCAGCCGAACATAGAACCTCCTCCTTTTCTAAGTCGGTTAAAAAACGTCGGACGCGGAACCTATAAACTAGTCACACGGCAATTACATACAAAAATAAAATTCAACGTGTCATAAATGACCTATAAAACATATCTCGTGACTTACACCTAGATAGCGATCACAAAATTCATTCACAACTAATTTTCATGTTTGTTTATTGGTACTGTTTCATGCATAAACCATTAAAGTGCTTGACGAGCTCATTGCGTGATCAGTGTGCTGTTGTCGATACAATCTGTATCGCAAACCAGGCCCAGTCGTGAGTCATGGGTAGGTTATGTTTTATGACGGGAAAGGATTTCGCTGCGGCCCAGAGATACTATGGGTACTATGAAAGTAGCGTAGGCGTAAGCTTGCGGACGGCGAGCAATGGGTAGAACGCCGTCCGGCCGTCCGGTGACCGCAAGGATCAAGATCAAGTAGTAGGCGGCGCGTATTGTTCTACGCTACGCGCATCTCAGTGATGTCAGCAAAGCGTAGGGGCCGAACAGGGTCAAAGCCTTCTGGGACCATGTGTTAACTTCCGAAAGGGAAACACGTGGTCCTGGAACGCAAAAGCAAAGAAAGAAAGAAAGGAAAGGTGTTGGTGTGTTGGAAAGGTGTTTGTTTTAGTCACTAAAAGTCTGACACGCTCTCCCGTTCCGCGCTGGAACCCTGGAGAGGAAGTCATTGGATGGTTTCCCACCATAAAAAAATAAAAGGTGGGTAATCAGTAAAAGTCTGATACTCCCTCTTCATCATCATCATCATCATTTCAGCCGAAAGACGTCCACTGTTGGACATAGACCTCCCCCAAGTGCCGCCACAATGAACCGTCCCATGCGTCTCGCAATACTCCCTCTTGCTCCACCCAAAGTGCCAACTTCAAAAACAAATGCAGCTTGTTGTAAGGTCCCCTTCAGCAAACAAACCTTCACAGTACCTACTGAAGTTTCCTGCAAGCGTTATTATTGTCAGAATTACGTTTGGGACGAATGGCGGATCGTTTACATAATCTAATTCGTTCAGCCTCGTACAATATTCAGGTCGGGTAAATTGCATGGGTTCGGAGGACATGTGGGTGTCTGTTCCCGGAAAATGGCCGACACTTGCCAGTTTAAATTTTCAGCGTCATCAGATCCCATAGCTTGTAGAATAACAAGCATTTTTTTAGCTGACCAAGCACTTGTTATTTTGGGTTTTATAATTCAGCTGTGTCTCATTTTGGTTAGATCAAAAGATAGGGAACTGTGGTAGTAAATGATCGGTATACCTAGAAGGTGAACCGATAACCTGGTAAAAGTTGCGGGAATCCGATGGATCGGATGCGAGAGGCACAGGACCGTTCATTGTGGCGAAACTTGGAGAGGCCTATGTCCAATAGAGGATTTCTTTCGGCTGAAATGATGATGATGAGTAGTAAATGATAGTAATTAATGATATTTATTTTTTTAAGGTTTTAAAAACACTTTAACACATAATTTTTATTGTGTTTCCCCTAAGTGAGATATCAATTTTCATTTACGAAATGTCAGGTTTCATGAAGAATATTTGTGAACTCTGGATAATCGTAAGAAATTGTTCTCCATGGTAGGTACACATGTACAGACCTACGTCAATATTGCAAAGCCCTGAAAAATTATTTACATTGTACAATTTCGTAAATTCTATAGAGATTCGCGCAAAATTATAACATTGAAGTTTTTATAGCCCAAGAATGTCCGTTACTAAACACAAGCGTCCGGCGACCACTGTTCTGGAAGGTCAATGCCATAACCACAGTTCGATGGTATTTTTGTTACGTGTTTTTTTATGTTTTTGCTGCACCATAGCAAAATACAGCACTGATTAATGAGAAGAAGCCAGGAAACGACACGCTTAGGCCAAATTTTCGGAAAGAAAATGAATATAAGTAGGTAATAAACAATTTATGTACTATGGGTGGTATTTAGGTAGATGGATGGAGAAGGAGAGGAAGGCCGAAGAAAAGATGGATGGATTGTGTGAGGAGTGATATGAAAGAAAAGGGAGTTAGTGATAGTTTGACGCGTGATAGGTCAGAATTGAAGAAAAAAACGTGTCGCGCCGACCCCAGTAATATAGGATAAGGGCAGGAAGAAGAAGAAGAAGGGGGGTATTTAGGTACAAAGGTGATGCTCATTTCTAAAGGAATCTCTTCCATCGTGATCTGCGAAAGGAAAGTTGAAAAAAAAGATGTAGACAGGATGTGAAAAAACTTTTAAAAGCAAAATTACTGATACGATTGGTTTAGTGATTTTCTCCAACCAAAAATATTACTCAATTTGTATCCTTTTAAAAACATAACACAACTACGAACGAAAATAAACATCACTGATCTATTAAGCAACACAATTTAAAAATAATGAGAATTTATGAGTACTTGAAGACTCAAAAGGCAACAACTGTAAACCCTACAGTGAAAAACTTGCCCTGAAGCTATTAGAACTAACCTTGTCAGTAATGATTAACCAAAGATCATATCCATTTAAATAGACCCGGAAGAATCTAGTCGACGAATACAATACAACATAATTATTACACCTCTCAACATGTCATTATGATTAGCATTCTGACATAAAGTGCTTTGGGGCAAATGCGTTTAAAGCAATCTCTATCATAGCACGTGGTAGTTACATAGAGGTAAGAAAAAGTTGTAACTATCTCACAAGTGTTGATTATAATTTTACAAAACAAGAAGTGCGGTGCCGCCTCCAAGTTTTTGTAGCTCTATGGCTTGTAGTTTGTACCACCGTGCACGTACTCTCGCAGTAAAAAACTACATAGCTTTAATTATATTTTTTATCGGAATTATAATGAAATTTAAGTACCTGCTATAACCGTTATTCAAACATTCTTATACTTAGCCAATGTCCCTATTTAATTTTTAACAAACAAGCCAATCTCATTAAACGAACCAAGGTAAATAAAAATATTTCAAGTGTTCAAGCAATAACTGAAGTTCATGAATCGCTTTACCTATAAATAGGAAAATAACTGAAATCTCATAATAGTACCGTTTATTAATATCTAGCCGTTGCCAACGGCTTCGCCCGCGTGAAATTAAAACATAATTAGCATTATGTCACTCGGTGACTAAGTAGCATTCTACTGGAGAAAGAATTGTTCAAATTGGTTCTGCAGTTTTGTGTTTATTCATTACAAACTAATATTTAAAATACAAATCTTTTCCATTTATTGTATTAGAGATTATTAGTATTGATAGCGTTTACTTATATATTAGTTTCTGTCAGCGCAGCGGCTATACACGAGTAAAAATGTTACTTAGTGATGATATCTATCGCATTAAGCTGGTGATGGAATTTTTTAAATCGGTCCAGTAGTTATTGAGATTATTTGTTAAAAACAAATACCAAAATACATATTTTTTTCTTTATTAATATTATTTAGATAAAATGAGATATAAAATTATAGATATTATAAAGAGCTTTGAAAGCCTCCAATGTAATTATTAAGTTTCCATCAAATAAATTGATTCTATAAAATTAATAGTTGACTAAGAATCGTTGGACTTAATCGAATTGGTTCGTCGCTCGCTCTCCCAGATACTGATCATTACATTATGGCGGTAAATTAGCTGAATAACGCAATAACGCCACAGGCTTCGCCTTAGGAGTATATTATGAGTATGTTACACCCATAATGAAAGAAAATGAGGCTGGTTCTGAACTAGGGCTGCGTATGCCAAAGTATCGACATTCGCGGATACGAACGCGGATTGCAGGATTAAATTTAAAGGAGACTGGCGGATTTCGGCCTGAAGCCCAACAGCATTGAGACTTTGACCAAAAAGAAGACTATTTTTCCTAGTTTCCAATAATGTGACTAACACCCTTGTAGAACTTGGTGAACTGTAGAATTTTACATAAAATAAACTAGTAGGAATCACGTTGATAAGTATAACAATGAAGTAGTAGTAGAATCTTGTCACCATCGTTTTCTACGGGTCAGTGTCAGAAATGATAGAACTACGCTGCGCACACGTGTGCCACACACGCCGATCTGGGCGTGTGTGGGCGTTATATGAAAACTAGACTTGTAGAGCTACAATTGATCCACGCCACGCGACATCGTTCTACGTACAAATCAGGCGTGTTGTGAGACAAATGTGGATAGGTATAAACGTAGAACAACACTGTGCGCACGCGTGCCACGTACGCCTATCTGGGCACGTCGGTTTCCATACATTTTATATGGAGACTTATAGAGCTACACTAGATCCACGCCACGCAACTTCGTTCTACGTACAAATCAGGCGTGTTACTCGTGTGCGTCGGTCTAAAGGTGGAACTACACTTAGACGGACGTCGCGTGGCGTTGATCAAGTGTAGCTTTGTATACTATTAGTTATAGAGGTCAGTGGTCGCAGTTATGAATCCGCATCCGTTAAAGATCTGCATTAATTTGATGCGGATGCAAATACGGATGAAAATGTCAGATTTTCCGCATTTGCGGATGCGAATGTGAATATTCGTAACACCCCTCTGAACATTTTTATTGAACAGTACACATAAGAAGTGTATGTCATTTAGTTTTACGATATCACTAGATTTACACAGAAAGTTTATGTAACAGCATTATTATGTAGACGGAAGATGTTGTAGTTTGTGAAGTCGTTATCTCCCGAAGAGCAAAGGTGTTGGATGGAACTGATAAGATTGCAATACTTCCCAAGTTCTGAATATCTTTAGATATCTTTATGCTGGTATTTACTGGTTTCACACAGCTGACATAAAACACGCTTGACATCGTCACTTGATCTATGTACCGTCAATATGGCTACTGACGATTCGGACACAGTATGTTCGGATTTCGGAAACAGTATGTTCGGACTTCGGACACAGTGCGTTCGGACTTCGGACACAGTACGTCCGGACTTTGGACACAGTATGTTCGGATTTTGGACACAGTATGTCGGACTTCGGACACAGTATGTTCGGACTTCGGACACAGTATGTTCGGACTTCGGACACAGTATGTTCGGACTTCGGACACAGTATGTTCGAACTTCGGACACAGTATGTTCGAACTTCGGATACAGTATGTTCGGACTTCGGACACAGTATGTTCGGACTTCGGACACAGTATGTTCGAACTTCGGACACAGTATGTTCGGACTTCGGACACAGTATGTTCGGACTTCGGACACAGTATGTTCGGACTTCGGACACAGTATGTTCGAACTTCGGATACAGTATGTTCGGACTTCGGACACAGTATGTTCGGACTTCGGACACAGTATGTTCGAACTTCGGACACAGTATGTTCGAACTTCGGACACAGTATGTTCGAACTTCGGATACAGTATGTTCGAACTTCGGATACAGTATGTTCGAACTTCGGATACAGTATGTTCGGACTTCGGACACAGTATGTTCGGACTTCGGACACAGTATGTTCGAACTTCGGACACAGTATGTTCGAACTTCGGACACAGTATGTTCGAACTTCGGACACAGTATGTTCGAACTTCGGATACAGTATGTTCGGACTTCGGACACAGTATGTTCGGACTTCGGACACAGTATGTTCGAACTTCGGACACAGTATGTTCGAACTTCGGACACAGTATGTTCGAACTTCGGATACAGTATGTTCGAACTTCGGATACAGTATGTTCGAACTTCGGATACAGTATGTTCGGACTTCGGACACAGTACGTTCGGACTTTGGACACAGTACGTTCGGACTTCGGACAAAGTATGTTCGGACTTCGAACACAGTATGTTCAGACTTCAGACACAAAGTCCGAATTGGCACATTTAGAACATTTTTTATCTAACTGTAGGTACTAAACAGCTTCAATAAATCTGGTGGTGTCTGAATACATTGTGTCATAACCGTCAGATTTGTCATTGTCACTAGTGAAATAGAAAAACAACAAAAAACTTTTCTTTATGACTGTCCACAAAATTTATTTAACAGCTCAACTATTACAAATATTAGTCCAATTTGCTTGTTATTTGAAGACACTTAAATACTTTCACTGTTTCAATACTTGTTTAGATTATTTTTATCTCAAAAACAAATAAAATAAATAAACTAATTGACTAGCTTATTTTTCTCTTTCTCTGACAAATCCATCCAAAGGTTGTCAGTTAAAATCTGTTTTAGCGATAAGACCGCCCATTATTACACCATAGAATTTTAAGCAGCTACTAACTGTTTTTTTTTTTTTGTTTACGATAAACTGTATATATATCTAACTCAACAGATATCTTCATATAAATATAAAATGAAAAAGTGACTGACTAACATACCAACGAACTTCCAAAACTAAATAGGAGCGTAAAATTTTGCACTAGCCTGCCTTTTATGCCGAAGGAGATCACTAAGAGAGGATTTTCCAAAATTCATCCCTCAAGAGAATGTCCAAATATATTACGAAATGCGGACGAACCCGCTGGCAGGAGCTAGCATATACATAGTAAATAAACGTACCTATTTATTATCCATACAGCTAGAACTACATTAGACTGACGCAGGCGTAGTCCATGTTTACGCCTGATTTTTACGTAGAAACGACGTCGCGTGGGTTGGATTAAATGTAGCTCTACAAGTCTAGTTTCCCTAAAAATATATGGAGACCGACGCGCCCAGATCGGCGTGTGTGGCACACGTGTGCGCAGTGTAGAACCTTTTTGTTATTGTTGATAGGTTCGCGCTTAATTACGTAGTATATGGAAAATCCAAATCATCATCATCATCATCAGCCTTTTTAATGTTCCCACTGCTGGGACTCAGGCATCCTCTCTAGGAGAGGGAATGGGCCGTATCTAATCCACCACGCGGGCCCAGTGCGTGTTGGTGGATGTCACATGTCTTCGAATTTTTGGTTCTAGGACATTCCGGTTTCCTCACAATGATTTCCTTCACCGTTTTGAGAGCAGTGGTAATGAAATAAATTACACAAAGTAACGCGCCTGGCTGAGTTCGAACCTGCGACCTACAACTCGTAAGTCGGGACCATTACCACTCGGCCACCACTGCCAAATAATCCAAATATTAACATCTGATTTTACAAGACGACTTCTTTAACTGTGATATCAGATACACTATCTATCTCATCAGTTGATAAGATTGGATTTGGAATACTGTGGCGCGATAAAAAGATGAATTTGCTGTTTATGAAAGCTGTGGAGTAGGTCAATAACACATTGCTCGCAGCACAGATGGCCGATGGGGACGAAAGGTTCTGGAATGATACCGGAAGACGGAGCGTTGGAAGGCCTCCTGCAAGGTGGACCGGTGACCTGGTGAGGGTCGCGGGAATCCGATGTATTGCAGGACCGGTCGACAGGACCGGTCATTACGGCGATATTTGGGGGAGGCCTTTGTCCAACATTGGACGTCTTTCTTGCCTGACAGATACTTGCCCGGTTTCGAACCTGTGGCGTCATGCATGCGAGGCTTTTTTGGTCAGTAAGAGTCTGACACTACCCCCGCTCCACCCAAGAGCGGGGGTTGTCATAAAATGATTTTTGCCCACCGAAAAGAAAAAAAAAAATGCATGCGAGGCTTAACCACCCCGGGTCTAGTCCAACCATCTATTACTAGTGGGTAGTAACATAAATTGGTCAATTATGTCATGTACTTTGGTACGAAAAGCTATAATTACTTATTAAATTGTCAATGACACCGACGACTGTGACTAGGGGAAGAGTTTGGCAACAGTCCAAGGTTTTGTAGGGACTCCGCGTGACAGGAGATACGCTTTGTATATCTTGCGCTAATCTACACTTTATTTTTATTTTTTTGTCGACGGGGAAAATCATCTTTGACGAAACCCGCTCTTGGGTGGAGCGGGAGACAGTGTCAGACTCTTACTGACTAAAAACCCCGCGCCGTTCCTTCTAGCCTAAATCATTAAGTTTGTCGTCAAGTATTTATTGTGTATTGTTACTGTTGTACGAGTATTATAGCTTTTTTGCTTGACGCTTGACTGCGATCCCACCTGATGGTAAGTAGTGATGCCATCGTTGATAGTGAGGTGCCATGCCAGTTTATTAAGACCATATTCACTCTAACCTTGAAGACATCTAAATTATAATCGAATTGATAAAGTTATTTATTACATTGTAAATTGTTAAGTCCTAAACGATAATAAAATCCTAAAAGTCCTAAAAGTTAAAAAAGCGGTGTCAATTGTAAAACCCAACACTAATATAATTAAAGGATTAAAGGTACAGTTTGTTTTTTTGTTTGTAGGAGGTAATCTCTGGAAGTAATTGGCCGTTTGCTACAAATTTTCCACTGATAGAAAGCAGCCGATATTTTACGTACGCGGGCGAAGCTGCGGCTAAAGCTAGTATACTTTATACACTCGTCGAAATCGGCAAGCTGCTTAGGAAGAGTTAGGTGACAATTACGTACAGAAGTACCTATTGTAAACGTGGCCATATCATCAACTTTATGATCTGGCGAAGATTCAAATATCATCAAACTTCAGTTTTACTTGGCCATATCAATTTCTATAATCTGGACACAACATAATATTATAGAAAACTAATCATCTAACTAATTCAGTTGGAATATTTTGAACTAAACATAGAACCAGACAGGGGCTGTCCAAAACGACACAGGTCTAGATCTATTTTTAAATGAGCGTGTGTCGTGTACTATGTAGTACATAAATACTTTTAGAATTGGACACAACTACTGTCATTAAAACTTTCAGGTGACCAAAATAAAATAGTGCGAAACTTTTGTAAATATGTCACAAATGTCTAAATTTCCACTCAAAAATTAAAATTTATGTGCGACATAATATTATAAAATGTCTCACTAGCTTTTGCCCGCGGCTGCACCTACGTACATAAAATATAGCCTATGTCAATCAGGAATAAAGCAGCTCTCTATTGGTGAATAAATTTCAGCAATCTGACCCGTAGAACTTCCAGAGATTAACCTCCTACAAATAAAAAAACATAAAATCAAACTTTTCTTCTTTCTACCCATCGCGCGCGGGGAGGTATTATTATTACGTGAAAATTGCGCGTTTATTACGTAAATAACCAAATAAAAAATATAGAAAAAAAAACTTTTTATTACAAAATGACAATTAACCCTTCAGATACCGTCAATTAGAGACACAATAGTAAGACAATAGATGCGCGGCCACCGGTGGTCGCTTGGGGATTCATGAATTAAGGTATTTTCGAGGTCATTCAAGTTATAAAGACTTATGTACAATCGGCGCTCGAGCTGCTCGTGGGAATACTAGTTAAGATTACTGAATGTCTTCACCTCCAACGAAGCATGGAAATTCCCTAAGGACAGCTATGTGACAGAATACTGTACGATCTTCGAAAAAATATGTAGATATACATGATGAAACGCATACACAATAGAGGAAGGGAAATCCCAAAGTTCCAACAGGATAAGATTTTTACATACGACACATACCTAACCAATCTTTGACTAACAAAAATAGTTTAGCACTTTGGAGTTATAAATCAACTAGAACAAACGTGTGGTCTTTCGCTCTGTTAAGGTAGTGCATCATGACTCACATTTTTACTGTTTTTCATACAACCGCTCATAACTGATTATGACGTTATTACACATTTTTCATCAGATATTTTGGAAATACAGTATCTTGTGGATATTATCTAGGTTTCTAAAGAAACCAATTTCTTAATTTGTGTAAAACTAATCCAGTAAAAACCTCTGAAAATGTCCTATTTTGTTAACTTTGACACTTCATATTTTGCTTAAAAACTAAAAAAGTCAAAATAGTAATCCTCTAGAGACCTTGCAAATGTTATTAAGATTCTAAATGCCGACAAGTTTTTCCAAAAACTTTTAAGGGTTTAAAAAAAAACAGCTATTTCCTGGAGCAAGTTTTGTGAAATTTTCGAGTTAATCTCGGAATTACCGAATACTAACAGAGTTTTCAGGCGTTATCTCTCTTTTTTTGCGTTGCCTTTTCGTCAAACATCGCGTTGGATTGCATTAAATGAAGTAACAAGCTTTTAAACCATTTTCGATGTTTACGATAGGCGAGTGGAAAAGGACCCTTAATTCATTAAAATATTTTCAAAATAATTTCTAGCCTATAATGCATTACAAACTATTCTGCAACAATACACAATAGTAGTAAATTCTGAGTAGCCTTTGAAGTTCTTCTAACGTTTCAGTTTGAAAATATATGCAGGAAATACAGTAAAACAACATTACATCCGGAGAGTTGACTGGCCTGTTGGTCTAGTGGTTAGTGGCCCTGACTGCTAAGCCAGAGGTCGTGGGTTCGATTCCCACCCAGGACAAATGTTTATGTGATGAGCATGATCATTTGTTCTGTGTCTGGGTGTAATTTATCTATATATGTATGTATTTAGAAATATATAAGTATGTTTATCAGTTGTCTAGTACCCATAACACAAGCTCTGCTTAGCTTGGGACTAGACAGCGTTGTGTGATAGTTGTGGAATATTATTATTATTATTATTATTATTATAGTTTCAAATATTCTTCAAGGCTACATTAATTGCTGGCTAAGTGTATAAATGATAAATGATATTTATTTTGCAAATAGATTTAAAAACACTTTTACACGTCAATTTTTATTTTTTTACTATACCTACCTTTATACCTAGCAATAGCATCTTTACCTAATGACGAATCTTTTTAAGAACTCTCTGTTTGATAACACTAGAGGTGCACCACGAGTATTTACTTACGCAATCCATTTGACGACCTAAACTGAACTGTTAATGGTATAGAGCTCTATTAAAATGCTCCAGTCCTCTTTCTCGCTCGGCCGCTTGACATTTTAACATCATTCAATTAAATTTTACAATTTCAAGTTGTTTTATGTTTGTTAGCTAGTTTTAATAATAATAATAATCTATTTATTTCAGAATAAACTTCCATAATAAATTTGGTAGTATCATAATAAATTACAAAACTTAAGATAAAAAAAATAATCTTAGAAAATTTAAGATTGCCTCTTTTTTGCGTAAATAAACTGTTTTTTTTTTTCTCTATCATGGTAAGGCCCCTGCTAATCCTATTTTACATTCAAGTTGAAATGCGAGTTTTTGAGGAACTTTCGTTAGCCATTTTTAATTTATTTGAACAAAATAGGTTAAATTCAAACCAATATACAAATACCAACGTCTAATTGAATGGATTTGATGACAAATTATATAGGTTGAGATACAAAATGGACGCCCAAACATTTGTACTATTTACAAAAACAGTACATCTTGAAAAGAAAGTTACTGCACTCAAAGTCTAGAATGAACTTTCTAAAGGGAGCGGTATAAAAGCCGATGTATTACGAAGTTTCACGAACAGTGACGATGAGCTAAGATTACCAGTTTGGTGTCTTCTCAGTCTCTTACCGCAATTCGGTCATTCTTGTTATTACCGCACCGTGTGGTTAGTGAAGTCACATATATTATGTTTGTCGTGTATATTATAATTAGTTATATCGTCACGTGCTTTTATTTTTAACTGAAAGGGAAATAAACAGTGCAGTACATTGTCATAAAATTTAATCTTAAATCTTGGTTTAATAATAATAAATGAAGAAGAAGATTATGATGATGATAAATGAATGAATGAAGTTATAAATTTTATAGCAAAGGATAAATCTGAGAATAGGTTTCCAAGGAAGAAGACAGAAGAAGAAACGAAAAAAGAGAATTACAAAGAAACAAATCGATTGCTTCGATTATTTAATCATAAAAGACAGCCCTTGAAAAGAATGGAAAGATAGTTAATAAGTCATTTAAATATCGTTGACCAAGGCTCTAAACATTAAACGTCTACACATTATTAGATCCAAAGACAATTGCAGTGAAACTTTACTATTCACTATTACCAAGAAATACAAATTGCACGTTCCGATCGTAAATTGCAGGGTCATTTAAATACTTAGTAGTTTCCTTGAGTCTCTAAATTACGCTGGACATATTAATTTTGATGAGTCAAGAGAATCCAATGGAATCATAATGATGGCTTCTTAGCACTATTTCTCTGGTCACATTTTTTTTTTTTTTTTTTTATTATTGATAGGTTTGCGCTTGACCGCTATCTCACCTGATGGAAAGCGACGATGCGGTCGACGATGGAACGCGCTTACCTAGAAGAAACCTATTCACTCTCGACTTAAAGATTCCTGGGTTGTAGCTATCAGGAAACACAGACTCCGGCAAGGAATTCCATTCCTTAGCTGCACGCACAATGAATGTGTTTCCAAAACGTTTTGTGCGTGTAGGCGGGATGTCTACCATGTACCGGTGGCGCATCGCCGTACGTCTGGTAGTCCGATGATGGAACGGGCTAGGCGGAATCAGGTTATGCAATTCCGACGCACACTCCCCGAAATGCAACCGGTAGAAAACCGACAGGCTAGCAACTCGGTGTCGATGCTCAAGACTTTGAAGCTTCGAATCGACGAGTGTATCATCGCCAATTATCCTTCTGGCTCGCCTCTCAATTGCCTCAAGTGCATCATGCTGGTATCGGGCAGATCCGTCCCAAAGATGAGAGCAATACTCCATACACGATCGAACTTGCGCTTGATAAAGTTTGAGCAGCTGTTCCGGCTTGAAGTACTGTCTGACCTTTGCGAGGATTCCCAGCTTTTTTGCAGCCAGTTACACATTACACACACATTACCGTTAAGTAGGTTTATTTTGTGACATTTGATATGGCTGTCCTTATATTATACGCTATGAATAATAAAGTGGCCATTGAATGAACCTCTTGTAAGTATTAATTTGATACAGTGATCTGATTCGTAGAATATTACTAATTCAAATCATCTGGTTTTCTAGGCGAGTTGTTTTTTGATGCAACGTTTTTCACTAAAAGAAACCTGAAAGTTTAGATTCTTAAACACAATCTCTCTCTCTCTCCAGTTAATTTTAATCATTGACCAATTTAAAGATGCCAGATTGGAGATGGTAGACCTAGTGACAGTACCTAACAAGTAAAATGAAATACATTATGCTAAGTTGACAAAAATATAGAACTATTTTAGAAGAAGAAAATAATTTGGATATTAATATAATAAGCTACGTTGTAAGCAAGATTATTTTTCAAACACTACCAATATAATTCTCACATAGTTTTGCACATCTAGCTACATAAGTTACATTTATTTTAACGTGACGAATTGTCGATAGCATAGTTAAAATTAAACCTGAGAAGCTGTTTCCTTAGACTAATAGTATATTGAGTAATAACATGTCTCCCTTTGCCAAACAATATGCTCTTTGAACTCAACACGTTATTGCGTGGTTATTATTGTTTTATTGCATCATATTACCATCGGCCTATGAAGTATTAGCATAATGTTTAGGACACACGGTCTTCAATGAATAAACATGTTGATATACTAAGAGAACATGGACACTTTCGATGCTTACAGACGCTAAGCATTCTCCCTTGAAATCTACAACACTCTAAAATACCGACAGATATTTTTAGACCCGGAATATCTCTAAATCATTCAAATATTTGGTTCTTATCAAACTAATCAAACTCTCTACGTCAACTACGACCCCATTTAAAAGCGCGCTATTAAGCGCTTCCTTGTCGTTTATATTTTTTTCATCAAGTGCAGCAGCCCATATATTTATTATCTTTTTGTTTAGATACATTTGATATTACATGTAAATTGTATTATATTTTCTATGTACGTGATTCACATAGGTGAATGACATTTCAGTCAACGCATCTTTAAATAGGCGCTTTTATCATATTGTTTGTTTTCGCAATCTTTCCTATCTTCCATTACTATGATTTTTGCCACATTTTCTGTGGGTACATTAAGTTTGAGTTCTAGACGTTGTAGTGCAACTGTTTCCCACGTTCTATGTTTTCTGTCTGTTGTGTAAACATATTCGTGCAAACCTCTATTCTCTCGAATATTGCCATATTCCTCCTTGAGATTCTTTTTCAAATAAACTGGTCTGTGAGTTTCATGTTTATCGTGTTTTACCTGTTTTGTTTCGTCTTTAATTGATATTAATACATAATAGACATTGTTTAACGTGATAAAGTATCTGACTTACCATTTATATTGTATCCCGCATTTGTGTTGTACGCCGCCACCGTATTTCAGAGATATTAAAAATTTAATGATTATTATTATTAAAATACCCTTTCCTTTCCCATTTCTATGTACAATTTCACATGCCATACGCAAGCAAAATAGAATATAAAATTAAATAATGTAACATAAAAATTATCCAATGTAATTACTCTATTTAAATGTAAATAAATAAAATTGAATTTATTAATTTATCAATAATAAATCTACGATCTATCGACGTTAATGTGCCACTACTAGATAAATTATCGCGATACTTTATCGTCATGACCACATGTACTATATACTATATTAAATTCATCATCATAAGTGAAAATTATGACGATATTGCTAATAACAGTAATGAACTGCTCTACAAAAATACGTATAATCTCTCGTAGCGCTAATGAGTTTACATTTGCTAAAACGATAACACTGAGTTTACTGTACATGAATCTGTAACATTTTAATATCATAGGACAATGAGAAGTATCAAATAATTTAAACAGATAACTGAACTTGGGTTAATTAGAGGTCAATATTTTCGGCCAAACAGACTCCGATTATTGTTATTTGACCTGGATTACAGCTGATTGATCTTGAAATGAACAAGAGCTATCCCAAGCATCAATCGATCATATTGTTAATGACCATAGTAATTTAAAGCAATGGAAGAATATATTGGACCAATATACCTTCTACTTGCCCATTGTGACACCGTAATAATTTTAAGTTTCTGTGTATTTTTTATTTATTTATTTTTGGTGTACAATAAAGAATTTATCTATATATCTATCTATCTTTTACATATGTAAAAAGTACCTACGTACATATTTAAAAGAAAAAGAGTTTTACCCTGGAAAGGTCTATAGTGAGAAAAGGTTTTGATTTTTTTTTAGTTTTAAAGGCAATGTGTGGCTGAAGATGATATTTTGGTAGAAAAAGCACATAAAAAAAAATCAAATTAAAAGCATTTATTTTAAACTAGCTTTCCGCCCGCGGCTTCGCCCGCGTGGACTACAGTTTATATCGCGCGGGCACAGACCCGTGCTCAGCAGTGGAATTATAGGTAACCTATGTGTTATTCCAGTGTCTCTTCTGCCTACCTACCAAATTTGATCTTAATCCGTTCAGTAGTTTTTGCGTGAACGCGTAACAGACAGACAGACAGACAGACAGAGTTACTTTCGCATTTACAATATTAGTAGGGATAGTTTTAAATAGATCATTTGCAAAAAAGTGAAGAGAAATTGCACGTTCCAAAGCGTAGATCCATGGAACGTAGATCTCTATGTAGAAGAACACACAATTAAGAACATACGCATCCTTATAATGTTCCTCATCTCTAGAAGAGGGAATGGGCAGTAATCCACCACGCGTGCCCAGAGCGGGTTAGTGGGGAAAAGGAACAGATAATCGTAAATTCGTGGGAATACCGGAAGATAATATAATAGCCTATAGTATTTTAACTATAGATATTGATGGCCAAACCGAACCATAGGCTCGAGAGAGAATCGATCAGTCAATCTATATCGGACAATTGATGGAGATGGAAGAGATTACCTATCCGTAACAGTTCGTAAAAGTTCATTCTAATACTGAGACTGAGTCATAGCAAAACGGCTTCGAGCGCTTTGTACTATCGTTTTTTTTTTATTGTTAATTGGTTAGTGTTGAAATTGGCGAAACAAATTGTTAAAAAAAAACTCATATAAAAACCAACCAGCGTTAATCTGTTTTTTGAGAACTATACACATTAGTATCTAAATTCTATAAAAGTATATTATTACGATCAAATTCGAGATGGACAAGGTGGACCGACGACCTGGTCAGAATCGCGGGAATCCGATGGATGCGTGACGCACAGGACCGGTCTTTGTGGCGACGCTTGGGGGAGGCCTATATCCAGCAATGGACGTCTTTCGGCTAATATGATGATGACGAAGAGCAAATCATTTGTAAAATGAATAAATTAAAAACCTGAATCGTATTTTACTATGCGATAATGGATGCGTATTCAATTAGAGAATTATAAAGACTATGTAGGTATTATATAGGTTAGGTATATACTAAGTTGACCGAAAAGTAAAGGTATCGAGATATGTCTGATAAAGTATTATTATTATGTTGGGACTACTGTGCCTTACCAATTTAAAGTAAAAAAAGGTCAGAATACTTACTCCTAAAAGCGGAAATGTTTGGGATATACAAAGAAGCTTAATACCACTTCATATCGCAAGGTTTAGCATAATTAACTTTATCAATTATAATAATATTATAATTGAAGTGGGTACAAGAAATTGCCGTACGCATTCATAATGAGGAGGGTCACGAGAATAACTTGACAAAAGCCACCGGTTCCGATAATTTATTTCAAAATTCTGATCCAAACAACTCTTACGTAACGCTAATAGGAATTTTATTCTAAATCTCAACTATATGATCAAAATCTTATATAATATTGCATTTGAAACTAAAGAAAATAAAACGTTTCTCTATTTTGATATTTAAGACCTTTTTTATTTTTAATTAATAAGTCCCTTTTGCCACAGGAAACATAAGATTGTATAGGAAACCATTTAAACTATTTCATGCCCGCCTACGACATAAATTTTAATTTAAAGATGAACTCTAACTTTTGACATCCTTTTGAGTGATTATTTGTTTTGGCTATATAACTGTGGACGCAATGTCACATACCAGCATATTCAGAAAGGTGAGCAACTTATTATCTGCTTACTATTTGAAGATACAGGTTGACCTCGTCCATAATGGTCCATATTGTATGCTATATTTATTCAAAATTATTTTAGTACAACCTGTCACACAAAACGTGAATTCGTCAAAGGCGATTTTTTTTTTATCAATACAGACACTTTTTTATTCAACATCTTTTCATCTTAAGTATCAGCAATTTAGAGAATAGTTAGCCTGTATCTATATATATATTTACCAAAGATGAATAGAATTCTGTGAACCAAAGAAATCGATGTTATACTCAAAGCTTTGTTGATTGAATGGACGAGCAAAAAATAATGGACCCATCTATCATGTTGTTTGCCTATTTTTAAATATTGTTTATATTTAAATGGAAAGTGAATGTTACAACGATACTAGTAACAATGTTTTCATGGTAGAAATTGAAGTCTACAAATCCATTTTATTCGGTAAAAAAATTTTGTCACAATGGTTCGATTCCTATATCATGATATAATTTTCCACAATAGTTAGTCAGGATATAATGTAAGCACTGACAGATTTTAAACAAAAGCTCGTCACGCGAAGTGATCGTTTATAGCTAGTTTACTGTATAAATGTAACGTTGTATGCTGCTCATATGTTGTGTTTCAAGTAATGCTTAAAAGTTTGTAAATGATACTCATCTTCTCCGAAAAACTCATTTTGATCATTTATTTCCGAATCTGTATCAATATATAGCTTCTTTTGATCGATTATTGTAATTGCATCACCAAATTTATAGTTAAATCAAATCGGATTACGGTTACAATTGATTAATTGATGCGATTGTTGTAATATCTAAACACGATATAAACATTGCCTACTTTATTTGGTTTACTTACTTTTAGTACCTAATTGTGGAACCGGTTCTCATCGCAAACATTCGATATCGTAATAATAATGTTTAGTTATTGTGATATCTGCTCATAAAATTGAAAAGTGTAGCTTCTTAAATTGATTTACAAGTGTGTCATCGTGTTTGAACTGCGGGACCGTGTGTGACTGATTGCCTGCTCCTACAGGACCGCAGTCATCAGGAATTAATCCTCAATTTCCGTTCGCTCCAGTACGTCTCCATATAATTGTGTTATTGTCACCCATCTATTCTTATCATCTTCTATTTTTAAGTTAACTGATTAACCTTTTTACGATGCTCCTTATCTATAAGAGAACGATTGTTCGCAAATTTGTTCACTGACATTCAAACCATTCAAGGAATTATAATAAATTAAAATGTAAAGTGAATCACATTTCGTGTGTCAGGTGCATACAATAACCACGTGTACTTACTATCAATACAGTTGTAAATAATTTTGTGTCCATATTATTTCATATTTATGTAATAAAGTCTATCATCACGTGCGCTTTCACGTAAAATATGAAATAAATAAGTTATCTTCTTAAATTTCACTATAACTTTCAATTGAAGTGTCGAAATGTTTGATCATGAATGAAACTGGCGTTAAAAATAATTAAAAGCACAGGTAATTACAATTTGTTTATAAATAAAGGCTTCACTGTCGATATCAGTCGGTTGCGCAGTGCTCACAGATGTGCGGCGAGCGAGAGCGACGCGTACCGAGCCGGCAGAGCACTACCGCGCAGCACAGAAGGCGCGGCGACACTGACGACGACGTATCGACCTCCCGCCATCACAATGAATGGCGAGCCAGCACCGCAGTCTGCCGCTGCAAGCTCACTACTGCACTGCAGCTTTATTTCTGGCAACCACCCCGATACTTAACAACGAAAACATACAATTTTCTTTGCAAAAATGTGCCAACAACAGGCCGTGACATGCGAAATTCCGAGCCACTGACCCGGTTCCGCAGACCGCGCTGACGAATTCTGCGGTTACATTCATCACCCGCTTTTACATTTCTCTATAATATTTTGTTATAAATTCTGAGAGATGTTTTGTCTACGCATGCGTGATTCTGAGGGATACTGTCTACCGTGTAGGTCGCTGTATCAGCTGATTAAATGACCTTGTTCCCACATTTTGGTCCAGTTCTGTATTTGTTATAACTCTTGGTTTGAACATGTCTGCGAATTTTTTGGTTCTAAGACATGCCGATTTTCTCACGATGTTTTATTTCACCATCCATGGATCCATGTGAAATGCACAAACTCGCATTGGCCCACGTGGTGGATTACGGCCCATTCCTGCTCCTAGAGAGGAGGCCTGAGTCCCAACAGTGGGTAAATTATAAGGCCGACTATGCTATGCTATGCTTGGTTTAAACAGAAATTTCTTTCGTAATTCAAGTGTCTACCTGTGTTACCTACCCAGTCTCTGCTTAGAACAATGCCAGAAGATTGTTAACCTTTGCGAGTCTACCCATGAAGGCATAATGAGCAGAAACCTTTCAAGGTTGTCATGTTAGGTCGCGATGATCCCACAAGCGGAGATACGGATAAAGTTGTCCAACAAATCCGGAGATATCGTTAATTACTTGTTATAATGCCCTGGGATCCAGCGTTTAATTACACTTTTTTTTTGGGATGAATCATTATATTTAAGTAATCTTAGAATTTTTTTACTACCAAAGTGTTTCCTTCTGGCCATAATTCCACCATTGGGTGTTAGGACCAAAAAGCCGAACTGACGTGACGGTAGCAGATTGGTCCACCTCTCAATATCGTTGACGTTTAATGCTCTAAGCGTTGATGGGAACGTTGAAGCGGGTGAAATGACTCCACATTTGTTTTATCTGCCAGTTAGATTGACCACAAACTTTTCAGCTCTGTGGTCTTCGGCAATTTCGGACTCGTACGTAGACAGGTATCTGTACCTAAGTAGGTTAGAAACCGTAAGGCCAAACAAGTGCTAAATCCAATAAAAGTGAATGCCCAGAAGCTACCTACTTATAACTTTTCCTGTTCTTCTGTTCGTCAGTAAAGTTACTGTTAGTAACTATGCTAACAGGTTTAAAATAGGTATCACGTAAATTGTTAAATGATCTCAAAAGTTGACAAGACGTGCTTGTTTCTTGTCAACTTTTGAGATATTTATAGGAGGACAGGCAACGAAACAGTTACAAATAAGTAATTTATAAATGGAAAGAACTGGAAAGTTTTATTTATGTTTTTATTTATTTATGAATTTATCTATATCTATACTTATAATAAATCTGTAGAGAGGTCAATTCTGTACATGAAATATATTTCCAAAATAACTATCAGGGGGTGATTAGTGATCGATACTGATGCTAAAAATGCAAATAGTAAAATTTTTGTCTGTCTGTCTGTCTGTCTGTCTGTCTGTCTGTCTGTCTGTATGTTCTTTATAGAAACAAAAACTACTCGATGGATTTTAACGAAACTTGGTACAATCATTCTTCATACTCCTGGCGAGGTTATAGTATACTTTTCATCACGCTACGATCCATAGGAGCAGAGCAGTGAAGGGAAATGTTGGGGAAACGGGAGAAATTACTCCATTTTTTAAGCTTCCGTCGCGTTTGTAGCCTTAATGGTTAAAGCTACACAGAAAACATGTATAACGGAAATGTTCTCCTCAAAATTATATAAAAAATGTCTCACAACAGCATACGTCTATCTTTTATGGTTAACTCACAATAACACGTGTAACTCCCGATAGCTTAGCAGTTCTGAGCTTTCTGTTTATTTTTGTCTACTCTGACGTTTATAACACTGAATTTCGCTGGCATAAGCAACAGGATCCGCGTACGAAGTCGCTGGCAGAAGCTAGTTTATGAATAAACGCAAAAACTACTGGACTGAATTTAACAATTCCTTCATCAAAGTTGTTCCACCTCATCATTGAGTTACATAGGCATATATGTCGTGGTCAGATCTTAGAAATTGATCACTTTTTGAAATGGCCAAGTAAGGGTGAGGCTAAACGAGCGTAATGTCGTGAGTTGCAGAATTTCGGTCGCGTAATTTCTACTGAATGCATTTCTACTGCAGCAGACAATTCATTTTGAGTTGCTGTGTGAATGAAACAGGACTTTGTATGAAACCGAATGCAGCAGAAATTACGTGACCGAAATTTATTATAATTTAGGTGTCTTCAAGGCTCTAAATAAACTAGTGTGCTCCACCATCAATGATTGCATCACTACTTACCATTAGGTAGGATTGCAGTCAAGCACTAGTTTATATCAATTATTAATCAAAGACGTTGGTCCGTTAAACCGCAGAGATAGTTGGTACATCATCAATATGAGCACAAAGATACTCTTTGTTTCTTTAGAAATTCCTTTCAGCAGATTTAATGAATGAGAAATTTAAAGAAATGTATACTATTGAGTTTGATGTCTCGTGCGGTGTTCTGCAGGGATCGGTACTGGGACCGCCCTTGTGGAACATCGGGTACGACTACGTGCTGCGCGGCGATCTCCCGGCCGGAGTCAGCGTGGTCTGCTAGTCTGCTACGCAGACGATACGCTAGTAGCAAACAACTATGCAAAAAATCATCATCATCATCATCAGTCTTTTTTTTAATATTCCCACTGCTGGGACTCAGGCCTCCTCTCTAGGAGAGGGAATGGGCCGAAATCCTACACGCAAGCCCAGTGCGGGTTGGTGAATGTCACATGTCTTCGAATTTTTGGTTCTAGGACATGCCGGTTTCCTCACGATGTTTTCCTTCACCGTTTTGAGAGCAGTGGTGATGAAACAAATTACACAAAGTAATACGCCTTGCTGGGTTCGAACCCGCGACCTACAACTCGTAAGTCGGGGCCATTACCATTCGGCCACCACTGCAAAAAATGATGACTGTCAACTGTCAACAACAAAAGTAGCTTTGTAATCGACTCTTATCGCCGATTGTCTATTTATTTATTTATTATTATAAGGAACACCAACGACATTAATAAGATATTACACAGGCATTTTATAGACATTCAATTCTGTGTAAATATGTCAAATAAAGGCGTCCACAGCTTATACAATTTGACAATACTTACATTTAAATGATTATTTTACAAATTGAATTAATATTATCCAATGCCATTCTAAAAAAAATCGCTTACACAAGTCCAACAATACTCACAACAAACATCCGTGATCGCACATCTTAAGAAGCTCCGTTTAATTAACTTTATTAGCCATTCATTGGTTGCACACGTTGACACGTTCCACAAGAAAGTGCAAATACATTGCTTTCATTAGCCTAGTCCAGACAGGAATGTTTATAGCGAACAAGCAATGAAAATCAAAGCCAATGCTAGCTAGCTAACAGGGCAGTACTTACGAAGTTACGACTTACTGACGATTCGGACACAGTGTCTGAATTGACACATTTTTGTTGCAATATTTTTACACTAACGGATACACACTGTTTAGTACGGTCAGATAAAAAGTTTTAAAATATATATTTACTCAAGCATCGATATAATATATGGGGAAAATAGCGTTACCAAAACTATTTTAGGCTGAATTTAAGGCGACAACTTTGGGTAATTATCTTTGCATTATATTTTAAGTTTTTTTTTATCTGACTGCACTAAATAGCTCCAATAAATAACATCGGCGATGAAATTGTTGATGAAATTGTTAATAATAATAAATTATTAATAATTTCATCAACAATTTACTGACACTTTAGTGTCCTTCGGTAGTTTTCGAAACGTCCGTGATATTGAAAACAAAATGAGTCGATTTGGACACTGTGTCCGAATCGTCAGTAACTCGTACTTACTAGTAGATAGTGTCTGTTAGTACGTGCTCGCACTGTCAATGTGAACAAAGCACAGCGATCATTCCTTTGGTTATGGTCGTCGATGTGAAACGCTTCCTGTTATTGATGAATGAATGGGCCTAATGGTCAATAGTTTGATGATTCCAATCGGCTGTTTAAATCGTTATAAGAGCGATGAATTTTCTAATTGACAACACAAGGTCTGTTTCCACGAGGAAAAAAAATGGGCAAGTACGATTCAGTCTCGCGCACTTCAATTCCCGGATCTCAAAGTTTTTTCCGAAGCGCAAAAAAAGTTTTTTTTTGTGACGTAAAAACAAAAATGTCTTCAGATTTATTCTTATAATTATATAACTTACCTGTGCTATTTCTTTGCTTTAAAGACTTTGCTTTATGCCAAATTTCAGGATTCTGGGTCAACGGGAAGTACCTACCCTATAAATTTAAATTCCCCTGAGTGTTGAAATATACGTTTTTTGGCGACATAAACAGCCTTTAAGGGACTACAGGTCTGAGTACCTATATTATACGGCTTTAATTTCATCTCGATACTGTTATCTCGTTCCCGAGGTAGCTTGACAGATAGACAGACGGACAACAAAGTGATCCTATAAGGGTTCCGTTTATTCCTTTTATTCATACGGAACCCTAAAAAAACACGGCAGAATATGAAATAACAGTTATAAATGCTGTATGGCGCTTCTGGGAACGATAACAGCGAGGTTCATGAGTAAAATAATAAATTACATCGCTTTTCCTTTTTAGCGACAGGACTTTTCCTGTACACTTCCTTTCCTTACATCCGACAGTTTTCCAAGAACCGCCGAGAAGTCGTATCTGAGAATTCGATTATAAATAAGTTTTTATTAAGCCAACTTCTTTATCGAAATTCATATTTCATAAGAAACCTAATAACTAAACTAATAATTTTGCCATCAGGTAAGATAAACCTATAATAATATAATCAAACGAACTCGAGTCAGACCGTAATAAAATAAAGTCGTTATGAAGCTTTTCAAGTGAAATGTTAATTGATTAAGTTAGCTAAACAATGGGACATTATCTAGATCTACTATCAAGTAAACATGAGCACCTGCAAGACTGTTTACGAGGAAACTTCAAATTATGTTATCTTACTTATAAGAATCTCTCTTATCTCTTAAGATAGAATTAACTTTGTAAATTTATACAACGTGTAACGTTAAATGCGTAAAACATCAGACACCCCAAACGATTTTTAATTTATAAGGCTTAATTCCGTAAAAAAAAAAACATTTAAAAAATATTAAAGATTTTATGTGCAATTTTAGTTTGTTTAAAATTCATATCTGCATTGAAATAAGAACTTTTATTATCCCGTGTTTGACAAAATTTGATTGGACTACAACCATTTGTGTTTGTTTACCTATTTCGGCGGGTTTGCGCATGTGATGGCTTGACCTATTCATAAATAGACAGGGCGACATTTTTAATGAAGATTTTTTTGAAAAATGTAACGTATATTAAAAAGTGGTCAAATTGATTCTGCTCCTTATTATGATCAAACTATTTTCAGATTTTGCGCATTTAACGTTACACGTTGTATAGAAAAATCTGAGAACTAAAGGACGCAAAATCTCTATGTGTATACAAGCAAGTAAATATCTCATCATCATGAGATGAGCGATCGTTCATTATTATCAAATAATGAACGGACCTTGAAACTCAAAAGTACGCATATATAATGCTTCTGAGTTTCTGACACAATCAATTCTTAAAAAGTAATAAATAATAAGTAAAAATAAATAACTCGGACTTGATTGAAATCAAATGATCAGTCAGTTTTCTACCGAATGCATTTCGGGGAGTGTGCGTTGGAATTGCATAACTAACCTAATTCCGCCTAGTCCGTTCCATCATCGTACCACCAGACGTACGGCAATGCGCCACAGAGGGTGGACATTCCACCTATACCTACACACAAAACGTTTTGGGAACACATTCATCGTGCATACAGCTAAGGAGTGAAATTCTCTGCCGGAATCTGTTTCTGGATAGCTATATCCTGGAGATCATCATCATCAACATTTCAGCCGATATAAGTCCATTGTTGGACATAGGTCTCCCCCAAGTGTCGCCACAATGAACGATCCTGTGCGTCTCGAATCCATCGCTTTCCCGCAACCTTCACCAGGTCATCGGTCGGTGGACGCCATCATGCGCGTGCGAGCCCTCACGACAGGGGTTGCGGTGTCCCGGGGTAGGAGCGTCGTGGCAGTGTCCTTGGACATTGCCAACGCGTTCAACTCCTTGCCCTGGAGTACGATCCGGAGGGCACTCCGGTACCACCGGGTGCCCGAATACCTCTGTCGAGTGGTCGAGGCTTACCTGTCGGACAGGTCCATTATCTACCCCGGTCACCAGGGAGAGTGGAAACGTCGAGAGATGTCGTGCGGTGTTCCGCAGGGGTCGGTTCTAGGCCCACCCTTGTGGAACATCGGCTACGACTACGTGCTGCGCGGCGACCTCCCTGACGGGGTCAGCGTGGTCTGCTACGCAGACGACACGCTGGTTCTAGCGCAGGGAGAGTCGCACCAGGCGGCGGTCGCTCTAGCGACACGCGGGGTTGCGATAGTCGTTGGTAGGATCCAGGAGTTGGGACTCGAGGTGGCGCTGCACAAATCCGAGGCCATGTTTTTCCACGGCCCTCGGAATGTGCCGCCATCAGACTCCCAACTTACGGTAGGAGGAGTTCGCATCGGCGTCGGGTCGACGATGAAGTACCTGGGACTCGTTCTCGACAGCCGATGGAATTTCGGAGAACACTTCCGACGTTTGGCTCCCAAACTCAACCGGGCCGGGGCTGCTCTCAAGCGGCTCCTACCCAACCTTGGGGGTCCAGACGCCTCCTGCCGGAGGCTCTACGCGGGGATCGTTCGGTCCATGGCCCTCTACGGGGCGCCGGTGTGGGCGCCGTCGCTGGCAAAGCGACCGGCGTCCATACTGAACGCCTGCCAGAGGGTCATGGCAATACGGATGGTGCGGGGTTACCGCACGATCTCCCGCGAAGCGGCGAGCCTTCTGGCTGGCCTACCACCGTGGGATCTGGAGGCAACAGTCCTTGCACACATGCACGATAAGCGCGTGGAGATGCAACGCCGGGGTGAAAGTCCACTACCGCGACAGGTCGAGGTATGGCGGACAGAGCTCCGGCGGGATCTCACGGTGAAATGGCGTCAGCGACTGTCGCAACCCAGTGCTGGGCACGCCACAATTATGGCGGTAAGTCCCCTCTTTGAGGCGTGGCTGGAAAGACCTCACGGCGTCCTTACCTTCCGCATGACGCAGGTCCTCACCGGACATGGCAAGTTCGGGAGGTTCCTGCATCGGATTCGAGCGGAAGAGACGCCCGGGTGCCGCCACTGTGCGGAACGCCCGGAGGACACGGTGGAGCACACAGTTGAGGTGTGCCCTGCTTGGGCGGAGCAACGCCGTGTCCTCGTGGGGGCGATCGGCGGCGGAGACCTCTCGCGCCGGGCCTTGGTTCAGGCCATGGTCCGGAGCGAGGAGGAGTGGCAGGCGGTCGCCTCCTTCTGCGAAGCAGTAATGCTAGCAAAGGAGGAGGCAGACCGCATCAGGCAACGGCGCCCCCGCCGCCGCCGCCGGGATTCCGATCCCGATTTCCGGCCACCGTAGACGCGGGCTCGTGGACGGCGAGCCATGGGTAGCTCGCTGTCCGATCGTCCGGTAACTGTCCGGACCGAGCCAAGGCGTCGACGGCGCGCACTGTTCCCGCGCGCCTCAAGGAGTTGTCAGCAACAGGAGGGGCCCATCTGGGTCGAAGCCTACCGGGGTCGGGGTTATCCGAAAGGAAACTAGAGCCCCGGTATGAAGGCTAGAAGGAACGGCGCGGGGTTTTTAGTCAGTAAGACTCTGACACTGTCTCCCGCTCCACCCAAGAGCGGGTTTCGTCAATGATGATTTTCCCCGTCGACAAAAAAAAAAAAAAAAAAAAAAAAACCAGGTCATCGGTCATCCTTGTAGGAGGCCTTCTAACGCTGCGTCTTCCTTTACTTTTTGGCCCCAACGGCCATCTGTTCTGCGAGCAATGTGTCCAAACCATCCTGTGTAAGGTAAGCGTGCTCTATCGTCGACCACATCGTCGCTTTCCGTCAGGTGGTCAAGCGAGAGCTTATCAACAATAACATGGATGAAGTTTGACGTGAACAATCAACCGGACCTACAAACTATTTAAAATAGATTTGAGCTGACCTGAGAGGAATTACTACATATGATTCATGTCGACCTTTGGCACGGCTCCGGTAGTTGGTATGAGCTAATGGACAGTGTCGACAGAACTACAGTGGAGACACCTCGTCAAAATATTATCTAGAGTAAACAAACATAGGGCTGGATGAGTAATTAAACTAAAAATATGCATGTCTTTTTCACAGAGCATTAAATCGACCTGGAGGAAGCATCTACTAAACATGACCGTGATAATAAAAATTGTGACACCTGAGTGCCTAGTGCGAATTTGTTTCACGTTAATGCGATCGACACGTTTATGACGTTCGACGCTCCGATTGGCCCGCTTCAAGCTCTTAACCAATCACAGAAGCAAACGCGGTAAACGGTTTTCGCGATTGCGTTAGAGTAAAAACAACTCATACCACTTCTAGCTACAGACGTTGAGGCATCTCCATGTTCACTACTCAGTTGTCAGTCTTTCCTGATGGTTCCCATCAGGTAGTTAGATGAAAATAGCAAGTTATTTATATCGCGCTATTGAAATGATAGAACCTAAATCTTTTCATATTTCATCTTCGCATTTATTGATCGTTCCCTACTGAGTTAGAGACAATCCATCCTATTTTCAATTACGATTCGATGAAAGTTCATGTACCGCTTTTTAGATGGTTGATGTTTCTAAGCCTGATAATAGTAGGAATAAGTACTACTACTAAGTAACGCATGTTACTAAAGGAGTTATGAGTATTACATGTGAATGGGTGGAGGGAGGCCAAAGAAAAGATGGATGGATTGTGTGAAGAGTGATATGAAAGAAAAGGAAGTTAGTGATAGCATGACGGGTGACAGGATAGAATGGAAGAAAAAAACGTGTTGCGCCGACCCTAAATAAAACGGGACAGGGGCAGGAAGATGATGATGATGATAAGTACCTAAGTATATATAAAATCTGCCAAGTGTGAGTTAAAACCTATGTAAATAGTTCAATTCCCGAATCGAGTCTCGAAGATTTTTCCAAATCGTAAAAAGCATTTTTTGTGACGTAACGACAAAAAGGTTTTCAGACTTTTTCTTATACTTGTGCTATGAGACCTCTTGCTTCATGTCAAATTTCAGGATTCTAGGTCAACGGGAAGTAAACAACGCGTGGCAACGGGTGGATGTTTTGATTTCCTAGCGAGCGTCAAAATATGCGCCTAAAGAGATCAGAAACGACCTTATCTTTCTATGGCTTTAACTTAGAATTTTGTTTTTTTCATTACTATTTGGGGTAGCGGTCTTGAATATTTATCAATAATTTTAGTTTGATACCTCTACGCTTTCTTGAGAAAAAGGTTCTTGACAGACAAACAGTCGGTCATAGTAATTCATATGTTTATTTAACCCATCAGATACCGTCAATTAGAGACACAATAGTAAGACAATAGATGCGCGGCCACCGGTGGTCGCTTGGGGATTCATGAATTAAAAGACTTTCGTTTTTCATTCACACAGGTAATTCATAAGACTTTCGTTTTCCTGATTTAAGTATGGATCATTAAAAATAACATTGGCAGTGTTACTCAAGCTATCATAAAATTAACGGGAGAAGCATAACCTCTTTGAGGTGGCAGTAAAGAAGCTGACTGCCAGTAGTAGACCAACCTGAAAATGTAATAAAACAAGCTTTTAATGAAAATCATTTTTTTCATAACAAGCGTTTATAACTCAGTATACCAATATATAATTAATACTCGTCGAGACGAATCATACGAGCCCAAACTCGATGGGATTGTGTCGTTTAACTACGAAGTTCCTATAGCCACCTTTTTCCATCATCAGATCAGCTCCATGTCATAATAATTTTGCATTGTCATCTGATTAACACATGCATGCAAAATTTCAGCTCAATCGGTAGCCGGGAAGTGCATCAAATTTAATTTGCAAGATTGGATAGCAGGCAAACATCGGAACAAACTAAATAAAACGGGTGAATCTAAATAAAAGCTTGTAAAAAAAGTGCCTACGTGACTGAGACCAACCAAAACTAATATTTAATAGCCAATCAAACAAAAATAACTATACCGTAGAAAAAGAAAGATAGGTTTTCCATTAGTTATTCCATTAATACGAGTATATGCCCTAACGATTAATGGAATTCCTACGTGCGTGTAGGTAGGTAATAGCTCAAACAACATTAACTACATTCCACCTATTTTTGGAACCAAAACTAACTAATTTAACTAGTCATAACATAGTTTCAAACTTGATATAGTGGCTTTCAAACCAATTTATAAGCACAATTAAGGTATAACTACACTGCGCACACGTACGCCACGTATGGCGATCAGGGCTCATCGGTCTTTTTACATTTTATATCGAAACTAAACTTGTAGAGCTACACTAGATCCACGCCACGCGATATCGTTCTACATACAAATCAGGCGTGGTACACGTGTGAAAAAAAAAACGTTGCGTGGCGTGGATCAAGTGTGGCTCTACAAGTCTAGTTTCCATATAAAATGTACGGAGACCGACGCGCCCAGATAGGCGTGTATGGCACACGTGTTCGCAGTGTAGTTGGTTACCTTTAAGCCAATACATTTTTAACATACAATCTTTTATTTATTAGTGAATTCCTGACAAAACATTAGTAACCCTCGCGGTTTGAGGGTCGAAACCCACATTCTGCAGTTAAAAATAACGCATCAGCTGATGAGGTAGCGTGTGAATCACTTCTTTGGCAATTGACAGTGCAATGGAATCCGAGCATTTAGTGGAATTGTTAGTGGAATTCTCATGGCACTTGCTCAGATGTAGGATAAAGATCTTTTTAAGTGCCTGAGGATTTAATTGAATTTTATTTTGTTTACATAACTGAACTAGATGGAACTTATGCTTACATTGCATTGTTCTCAAATAATAGTAGTGACAAGAAATATGTAATCGAGATATTTGTATTACATAACATGATTGAAGAGGCGTCTTCTTCATAGAGATCTACGCTTTGGAATGTGCAATTTGCAATTTTTTTTATTGATCGACTTTTTGACAATTCAAAAGTGCTTTAATGGTTCTCATCTTTAATCTTGTGCTGCATGCACTGTAATGCAACCTACACGATTAACTGAATATTAAGCTAAATGAAAAAATCAAGTGTTAATAAAAAAATAAGTAGAGTGAGTGAGAATGAGTGAGTAGTGTGTACGTAGTATCGATACTGCAAGAGGCAGAAAATCATAAATATTTCAGAGTTCCGAACTTTCTCGAGTAACAGAACGTCTTCAACACTGTAGTTACTGTAACACCAAGACAAATGTTCCCACAAACAATGCATGCACCGTCCTATTCAGTCCACTGCACATTTCTAGTGATTTCTATGACAATCACCGTCGAAGGAAGTAACCATTTAAAGTAACTATTTTAAACCGTCGTCGTCGGCTCACGGCCGCGCTCGTAGGTGACAGGAGTCCGGAGGTCCTGCGAGTTAATATTAGAATACTAGTATGTCATGCCGGTCTGGAATATTCCTCTGTGGTTTTGTAAGATAATTTCTAGTTGTGTTTGTTTTAGCATCTCTTCTTTTGAGGTGAGAATCTAATTAAAACTTTAGATTAAGCGCTTTTGCTTTCAAATCTGCAGCCAAAAAATGACTAAAGTTCACTAAAGAAAACTCATTGAAATGTTTCTTAGAGAAATACACTGCAGAATTCCACTTCTTCTATACAGAAAGAAGAAGAAAACCATGTTTAAACCGACATCAGTTCATTGGCTCCGCAAGGATAAGTAGGTAAGTATACAAGGTGTAACGTTAAATGCGTAAAACCTGAAATTAGTTTGATCAGAATAACGAGCAGAATCAATTAGGTAAACCACTTTTTAATATAGGTTACTTTTTTCAAAAAAATCTTCATTAAAAACTTCGTCCTGTCTATTTATGAATAGGTCAAGCCATCACGTGCGCAAACCGCTGAAATAGGTAAACAAACACTAATATTTGTAATCCAATCAAGTTTTCTCATACACGGGATGATAAAAGTTATTATTTCAATGCAGATATGAATTTTAAACAAATTAAAACTGCTCGTAAAACCTTTGTTTTTTTAATGTTTTTTTAGGTCAATCGAATTAAAAATCATTTAGGGTGTCTGAGGTTTTGCGCATTTAACGTTACACATTGTATAGTTCACATATTAGGGCACTACGGGTGCTAGAACTTCACTAAGACAAACATATTGTCAACTGCTAGTATCTAATGAGAAGTGACAGTCCAAATTGCGCAGAATGCGGCACAGTAGAGGATGTCCACCACTTGTTGGTGGAATGCGTTAGGACACGAGCTGCTAGAGAGGTGCTGATGTTAAAATTAATTTGATTGAAGTTGGTTTTATTCAGAGTATACTATACGAACCCCTCTCTAACGTAGCTATCGCTGTTTATAAAATAGTGGGTAAGGTTTTAACCCTTCAGATACCGTCAATTAGAAACACAATAGTAAGACAATAGATGCGCGGCCACCGGTGGTCGCTTGGGGATTCATGAATTAATGCCCTAATAGTTTATACTCGTTTACTTGTATTGGTTACGATGGGGCTGGCATGGCCTTACTGTGACCAAAAGTACCTAAATTTATAAAAGATATTTAAAAAAAAACTGCTAGAATAGGTGCCTAGATAACTACGCAGCGTTTAATTGATACCATCTGTGTCCAATCATCACTGCTTCGAAAAAAACTTGCTTAATAATCACAGTAAATCACATGACAGCAAAGAATTTCCAGAAAAAGAATTTACTGAACCGTGAACCGAATCTATTCTAATTCTCAATGAGGCTTCAGACACGCTTCGTAAATTCGGACGACGAAGAATCTTCGAACAGTCTTATGTAAGAAACTAGTAAATTGGTCATCCTTTGCATAGATTTGCTTATGCATTCTTGTTAAAAAATAAATGAAGGTAATCTGTTCTTTTGATAAAACAAAGTGGCTGTTTGTGTTTTCGTTTATTACAGATTTTGATACGGTTTTTAGTAATCGAAAGAGCGATAAACGAGAAAACTTTGCGTATAATTATGTCACCGGAAAATTCAAATTGCAAACGCCGACGATTGTAAAATACTGCGAAATATTTATATATATAATTAAGATGGAAACTAATTGTGATGTGATATTAAATAGAATTGAATAAACTTTATTGTACACCAAAATAGTAACAATTTCACAGAAACTTAAATCTATGGGTAGGTACAATGGCGGTCTTATCGCTGACAGCAATATCTACCACACAAACTTAAGATGGACTTAAAGAATTTAAACTAAAAAATGGGGTAGTCTGTTGTGTACTGCAAGCAAATATTAATCAACATGATTGAGGGGAAAAAACGATTATAGTGTCGATAAATAATAATAAAACCTCAGAGATAGATAATATCATTATTTGTATTTCGAGTTATTTTTCAAGGATCGTCTCCGCTGCAAACATATCTGATTATTGTGTAAAGTTATCAGTATTATGCTGTCTTTTATAGAATTTCGAATCAGTAGCATGCCATCCTGGGGTGGGCGGTGGACCATACCAAGGTGGGGTGCGCACTGCCCAATTACACCCCGTTTACAACAAAGCATAGAATTTCAAGGTGATTGTAAAAGTTTTATGGGTCTTTAATAAAATACAATGGTTAGAAATCGATCCTCCCGACATTTTAAAATTGTATCAGCCCACTACAATTAGCTGCAATTACCTCCAACCTAGTAATACGAGCAGTTATTTATAGGGGACATATGTACCTATACGGTGTCAGTCAACACGTGTTAGTTCTCATGTTAAGTAACAATGATCCCGTCATCTATTTTATATGAACAGGAAAACTACTGAGTAGCGAATTTGGTAAAGGAAGTCTCGTGAATATTTGGCCGGATTAAAGGGGCTCTTTAAATCCATTTTTTTTTTGCGAAACATTGATTGATTTACGTTTATTGTACGTAGAATTATGGTATTTTTTATATTACATTCTGAAGAACAATTAACCAGCAATTTTTTGTGTAAACATATTTCTAAAGGTCAGCGGGATTACCATGACGTTCAAAGTACGATTGTCCCTCGAGCGCCAGGGATTCATTGACCAGGAAAATTGCACTGTTTACGTAAATCACCAAAAAAAAAACCTCTGATTTTTTTTTCGGAAAAACCAATAATATACCAATATAAATTTAAAGAATAATATATAGAAAAACCAAAATTTTCGTGCAAATAAATTTCGTACAAAAGGGTTTAAGGGGTAAACACCCTTTTGTACGAAATTTATTCGAAAAGACATGGCCAAATCCTGCCCAAATCAATTCACACGGACATTCATTATGATTTTATAAAAAAATCTTATAAAATAAATATAAATAATTCACATCAATCACATTTCTCTAGAACATGCGAGAAATAATCCCAAAAAAATATGTGCGTTAATTGTTTTTATGTTGTTTTGCAATTGCAATCATGGCGTAAACTTAGACACGTTTGGTTATACGCATCAGACCCTCTCTGTAGGCCTATCTGAAGTAAGCCTGAAGGTAAAACTAAAATATAAAACACCCGTAAATGCCAGAATTGTATTTCTAAGGTACCTTAAAAAAGTTAACGGTTTCACGATTATCGCAGACACCACTTTTCGAGTTGCCGCGTGTCTTGATGGAGTTCCATTATGAATCGACAATATTTTCCAAGAGTGTAACCAAACGTCTTTTGACATTTCTGTTCTTTAAACTACATAAACTCTCTAAACTTTATGTGTCAGACTTACGTCGATTTTACAACATATTGTTTTGTGTTTTCGTAACTGTATTGGGTTTTTAAACTTAACTTAGCACGCTATCCTTTAACGGACTTTCCTTTACGCTTCTAATATTAATATTGAGCTGTGCATATTGAATTGGTTTGTTTACGATTTGAATTCAGACGCTTATGAAGTCAAGGTGCCTGAATTGAAGTGTGGCCTATAATCGAATATGAAGGCATATTGTAAGAACTTTAACACCGTAATTACAAAATACATTGGCTGATATACATAAACAGGTTGAAGAACTGCAGGAAAAATGAATCGGAATTGCTTGAACTACTCTCGATTCAACCAGTTGCTAATCAAGCAAATATAACGGTACCAGCCTCATACTTGATAACATATCTTCGAAGCTGGCTAGTTCTTCTTTTCGAGATTTAAGAGTGGATGAAAACATTGAATGTGTCTTGTCTGAGTGATTATTGTAGTGATAATGTGTTAAAATATTAATTCATGAATCCCCAAGCGACCACCGGTGGCCGCGCATCTATTGTCTTACTATTGTGTTTCTAATTGACGGTATCTGAAGGGTTAAGAAATAAACATATTTAAGCAAATGTATGTACTTACTTATTTATATGACTAAATAAAAATTCAAGTGTTATGGTTTTAGTGTTTTATTGCATGTCCAATTGTATATTTTTTTCAAATTCGCCTAAATATCCAAAAATATCTGTATAACGACGAGCTCTTCTTCGAAATCGCAGCTTGTTTATGTCGACGGTTGAAAGTGACTATTACCAATATACATCAATGTGATTACGTTTTACTTGGTCTTTTGATTTTTTACTCATAATCCACTATTTGCCTCTATGAATATGTATCACTGGTAGTGTTTCATACATTTTCATAGAATTATACCTACCCGAAGTCTGAAAGGCGTTCTCATACTAACTTACTGTCACTGTCACTTTAACGTGTTATTGTAGATCATTGTTGTGTTGATGTCAATCATTGCTATTCAAAATGATTAGGCGTTTCTTTTGAAATCTTATTTATAGTGTCTCTCGCCTGTTCTCTGATCATAGAACTTATCCGCGGATGGTATAAAAAAACAGACAGACATGGCGAAACTATAAGGGTAGTTGACTACGGAACCCTTAAAATTATCAAGATTTCTTAATCAACCTTGATTTGAACCAGTGTTGACTACATCAGTTTTCATTTTACCCCAATAATTACTCATGAAAACTAGATGAGGCGGCCGATGTTGTCCTAACTGACTTCTAAAGCGTGTACCTACATATACCAACGACATTAACCACATCAGTGTACATTGAAATCTAAATGTGCCCCTTATTTTTTGAACCAGCTTGCAGAAGCCACTAACGCCAAATATGTTCCTAGTATCAACATGCATAGGTACATAGAGTATCCGGAAGGTACATAATGTATAAGGAAAGTTACGTCCGACCCCCATAAATTAAAACTAGATGGACTTCCTCAGCACTTACCTTGGAAGGGGACCGGCGGGATCTCCGGTGGAACCGGTGCGCTTCCTGTGCTAAGAGGTTACGACTTGATGTCCCGGTGAGATCTACTCATCCAACCAGGCGGTTTGCAGTTCAATATAGATATAAGTAGGTACACTCTACACGATCCCGAGAGACTGAGACCTGATAGAGGGATTTTTTTGTTCTGACCTCAGACCTGAACTCTGCTTATCTTTAGTATCATCAACAGTCTTTTTAGTGTTTCCACTGCTGGGACTCAGGCCTCCTCTCTAGGAGAGGGAATGGGCCGTAATCCACCACGCGGGTCCAGTGCAGGTTGTTCACAGTCATGTCCTTACTAACATTACAAGAGTAACACAGACAGTGTTAAACAGACAGTGAAACAGAAAGAGTAAACTATTCAATTTTTTTTTTAATTCAAGTTGCAAGACTCAATATAGGCACAAAGGTACAACATCGCAAATAAATTCATTTGGATTGTAACTATAACCTCGATTTGGATAGGCAATTTTTTTTTTTTTTATTACACATAGACTTATAGTCTGTTTAAAAAGTCAATTGACTTGGAATTTTTTTATACATGAACACTCATTATCGTCAGTTTACTTTTACCCTTTTTAAAAAACATCTCATGTGAGCATAGCCGCAGGTTTAGGAGTAGGATTTTAGAAGACTTACTTTCGTCGAGGTCAGGATATTGGTTGGTTCAAGGACTATTCTAGTTTTCAAGGTTGCATACCTCAAAAGGAAAAAATGGAACCCTTATAGAATCACTTTGTTGTCCGTCCGTCTGTCTGTCTGTCTGTCTGTCAAGACCCTTTATCTCGATAAAGCGTAGAGGTATCAAGTTGAAGTATAAAACCATATAATCAGGTCTGCGGTCCCTTCAAGCTGTGAAAAAATCAAACTTCTAAGTTAACAAATAAATAAGATACGGCTGTTTATGTCACAAAAAAGTATATGTAAAAAAGTATTTGATACTCTCAAAGATTCATAGGGTACTTCCCGTTGACCCAGAATCTTGAAATTTGGCATAAAGCACATGTGTACGCTACGTCACAAAAAAAAATTGCAATTCGGAAAAATCTTCGAGACTCCATTCGGGAATTGTAGTTTACACTACGCAGCTAGCACTTGCCCAGTTTTTATTATTAGTCAATTGGTTCCCACTGTCAGTCATCCACTTGATGGCTCTAGCAGCTCTAGTGTGGGCATTGTGTGGCTATACAATGCTACAGATGGTGCAATGCGGTGCAATAGCGCAGCATCGCGGCTCGCGACCTTGTCCTGATCACTCGACGCCGGCCGGCCTAACTATTGTTCGTTTGTAACACTTTTTTAGAGAGCAGTGGTGGCCGAGTGGTAATGGCCCCGACTTACGAGTTGTAGGTCGCAGGCTCGAACCCAGCCAGGCGCATTACTTTGTGTAATTTATTTCATCACCACTCTCAAAACGGTGAAGGAAAACATCGTGAGGAAACCGGCATGTCCTAGAACCAAAAATTCGAAGACATGTGACATCCACCAACACGCACTGGGCCCGCGTGGTGGATTACGGCCCATTCCCTTTCCTAGAGAGGAGGCCTGAGTCCCAGCAGTGGGAACATTAAAAAAGGCTGATGATGATGATGATGAACACTTTTTGAATCTTGTGTGTGGGTACATTAGTTTTAGTATATGCGATACCCAAAACGTGTCTAGTATTTATGTAAATCTGTATCATGAATAATCACAAAGTTAGTTACGTTAGTTATGTTACCTGGTTGTCCGCACAAATACACGGTCACCTGGCGATCCGGGCGACTGAGAGGTTATTTTGTTCCCGCACACAGCTGTGCGCTGACTGCTAATGCCTGCTATGATCTGCCATGACCTGTGTTGTACTCAGAGTCGGTGGTGTCCAACTTGTGGTTGTGACCTTTAGAAATATTATTGAAAAAAACAATAACACGGTGTAAAAATTATTGGAATCGATTCAGTTACTCAACTGATTCTGAACAAACTATATTCAGGTTTCATATAAAGGTATAGTCGGAGCAAGGTGATTTCATCATCGTCATATCCGCCGAAAGACGTCCACTGCCTCCCCCAAGTGTCGCCACAACGACCGGTCCTGTGCCTCACACATCCATCGGATTCCCGCGACCAGGTCATCGGTCTACCTTGTGAGAGGCCTTCTAACGCTGCGTCTTCGGTACGCGGTCCTTACACCAGAACCTTTCGTCCCCATTGACTATCTGTTCTGCGTGCAATGTGCCCTGCCCTGCCCAATGCTACTTAAGTTTGGCGAATTTGGCAAGGTGATTTACTTCTAAAACAGTAGTTTTCGAAGCCTTAGAGTTAAGCGCAGCCGACTCAAAACTTAAATCATCACCATCATCAGCCTTTTTGAATGTTCCCACTGCTGGGACTCAAGACCTCCTCTTTAGGTGAGAGAATGGGCCCCCCTAATCCACCAACGCGGGTGAATATCACATGTCTTCGAATTTTTGGACATGCCGGCTTCCTCACGATATTTTCTTCACCGTCTTGAGAGAAGTGGTGATGAAATAATTTACACAAAGTAATGCGCCTGGCTAGGTTCGAACCCGCGACCGTAAGTCGGGGCCATTACCACTCGGTCACCACTGCTCAAAAACTTTAATGAAGGATAATATTTAAGAAAAAAAACAAATTGTTATCAGCTTAGATTATCAAATGAACGTAGTCAGTATCACATCACGATTGATCAAGAATTTATATTTACAAAATAGGCAATATTTTTATTGATTATTTTAATATAAAAATATTAGGTACCTACCCATTTTAAACTAGCTAAAATCGATTCAGTAGATGATTCTGAACATAATATCTACTACCTACTACTAAAAGTAGTATCTAAGTATATAACAGGGACAGCCCTCCACAAACTTTAATGGCTTGCTCAGTAGACAAACCTGAACAAACTTCCACAAGATTTTTTTTCAGGAAACAAACGAAGGGCTGTCCCTTACACCCTGTATAGGATTAGATAGGTACGTATATGATACTAGGTGTATACCTACCTTCTTAGGTAAGTTTATGAATGTGGTCAGAAAGTTATGAGAACTAACTTCTGAACTTTGGTCGGTAGTCAAACTCAAGGGTCTACCATGAAACTAGTTCAATGTTATGCATAACTTTGTGCTGATATTTCCAAGTTAAGTATTTCATTTAAATTGATTTAGGTAGGTATAGGTAACAGGACTTTAGTCTACTTTAGTACTTACCTATTTTGTTTTGTCTTTTGCGTCATGCCCATCAGTTACGACAAAATACCTACGTGGTTTTATTTGGAACTGTTATTTAATTTAGGTTGGTAGGTACTTAACCCTTCAGATACCGTCAATTAGAGACACAATAGTAAGACAATAGATGCGCGGCCACCGGTGGTCGCTTGGGGATTCATGAATTAAGTACCTAGTTACTGAAACCAAACACTTTTCCTGTCTATTGTAACCAACAATGCAACTTATCATTTCTATGAGCAGCCAGCCAACAAGAGGCATGCTGTGAGAACATTGTAAGGCTGATTATAATTGTATGTCATGTAGATAATACCTAGTTTAAATTTTATCAAAGTCGCTTTGTTATTTACTACAGTACCTATAGTCCTTCTCCAAGTTCTAATAAAAAAATTGATTCAGCTGTCTAATCATGAAAACAGACAGGCAAAGTAACTTTTGCATTATCTAGTTATTGTATTTCGATACTAGCGATCCGCTCTACCTTCGCGGAATACCTGTATTCCAAATAATTGAAATGCTCGACTTTTATCTTCTATAATAATACTAGCTTTTGCCGCATGGCTTCGCTCCCGCTCTTCCCTACTCTACCCTACTATACCCTACCCTACCCTACACTACTCTACTCTACACTACCTACTCTAGGTACTCTACACTACTCTACACTACTCTACTCTACTACCTCACTTTAACCTACTATACCCTACTCTACCCTACCAAACTTCACATAAACCATCTACTAAATAGCCCGTTCTTGAGTTATAAAATAACAACGAAAAGTGGCATTGTTTTTATAAATACAATAGATACCTACATGGGTTTTATAAATCTAAACCTTCCTCATGAATCACTCTGTAATATATTGGTGATAACCAGTGATAACCACATGAAGATCCGATCAGTAACGCGGTTAACGTTGTTAACCAAACGCTCTACCAGACACGGCTCAAAAGAAACCAACAGTTCTTATGTCTCAAGTCGTCTAGACCGTAAACCGTCTAGACACTGATTTAATATCTATTCTAATCAAACCCAAGTAAAAAATACAAACCTACATTCATGTGCTGCATTATGCATGCGAGTCAAATCACCTGCATTGTATGCAGTCACCCTGTCACCGTAATAACAGGCCTCCGTGAGATGGGAAACGATCTTTTGTATTCCGATATTGAAAAGCCACGGATCGCTGCTCTAAGCAGAAAAGCCAGTACAACCTGACCTTAGACTGTAACGTTTTCCTTTGCGGGAAACACTGTCAGGGATGTCAAGTTAAACTGGTATTTTGCTCATGAAAACTATCCTCGGAACAGTTAATCAATCATGCACTAGCGTTCACATGCTTGTCATGTTATGCATGAGGTACCTAACTGGTATGCTTAGGCTGAATAGCTGACGTAGCTTATGAATAGCTTTCATGGCTAGATTATCTAGCCTACCTGAATACCCGCTCTAATTTGAGGGGCAAATTCAATTAAGTTATCATCATCATCACTGTTGGACATAGGCCTCCCCCAAGTTTCGCCACAATGAACGATCCTGTGCGTCCCGCATCCATCGGGTTCCCGCAACCTTCACGAGGTTATCGGTCAACCTTGTAGGAGGCCTTCCGATGCTGCGTCTTCCGTTACGCAGTCGCTACTCCAGAACCTTTCGGCTCCAACGGCCATCTGTACTGCGAGCAATGTGCCCTGCCCATTGCCACTTAAGTTTGGCGATTCTTCGTGCTATGTCGGCGACCTTGGTTCTCCTGCGGATATCTTCAATTCAATCAAGTATTTTGATAATATCATAATTTATAATAATCATGTAAGTTTTGGCTGCTTTTCGTGTATTACTCAAAATATGATAGTGTTTGATAACGTCGTTATAGTTTGAGGACGGCAGAATGTGTACCCTGCTCGAATTTTCCGGGGTGTACATAACTAACCATCTTGATCTTATTGGTGTTACGTTGACGTCAACTCACAACTTTGGGCCATATACCAAAACAAAGGCACAACTGGCTGCAAAAATGCTGGGAATCCTCGCAAAAGTCAGACAGGTGTCAGGACAACTTCACGCCGCAACAGCTGCTCCAGCGGTTCGTGTTTGACCACTATCTCACCTGATGGTAAGCGATGATGGAACACGCTTGCCTAGAGAAGCAGTCTATTCACTCTTGACTTAAAGACCCCTGTCCCCTAGGTTATAACTATCAGGAAACACCACAATATCTATGGAAAACACAGACTCCGGCAGGGAATTCCACTCCTTAGCTGTACGCATAATGAATGTGTTCCCAAAACACTTTGTACGAGTTGGTACTGCTCTCATCTTTGGGACTGGTCTGCCCGATACCAGTTTGATGCACTTGAGACAATTTTATTGAGAGGCAAGCTAGTAGGTAGGTAAGTACCCCCAGCAGGATCGAGTACTGGTCGAGTCGAGGCTTCAAAGTCATGAGCATCGACGCCGAGTTGCTAGCCTGTCGGTTTTCTAGCGGTTACATTTCGAGGAGTGTGCATCGGAATTGCATAGCCTAATTCCGCCTAGCCCGTTTCATCATCGGACCACCAAGAGCACGGCGATGCGCCACCGGTACATAGTGGACATCCCGCATAAAACGTTTTAAGAACACATTCATTGTGCGTACAGTTAAGGAGTGGAAATCTCTGCTTGAGTCTGTGTTTTTTGATGGTTACATCCCGAGAATCTTTAAGTCAAGAGTGAATAGTTACTAGGTACTTGGTAAGAGCGCTCCATCGTCGACGGCATCGTCGCTTTCCATCAGGTGAGATAGAAGTTAAGCGCGAACCTATATAAAAAAACAAAAACTCAAAACAAAAAAAAGGACACAAATCTAAATAAAAAGGAGCTGAGAATTTCATTGTAGCTAGTAGGGAGTAGGTAAATTAGAGAAGCTTGCCTAGACGTCTGAGTTTTGGAGCGATGGATCATTTGGATGCGTTACATCCGCATTCAAGTGGATAACAAAGTGACTGTATTCTGTATCAAATCTCAAATATTTTCCAAACTTAATGCTGGCTAAATGTTGGCTAAATACTCACAAACCACGCAAATACAAAAGGAAAAAATTTGACAATTTTGATTAATGACTTTCCGGGGCTGCCATATTTTTATTTTATTTTTACCCACACTCAAGGGAATACTAAAGTTCGTAATTTTACGATTCGATTATTTCATGACTCAGAATTATAGTAAGACGGTAACTTGGTTTTAGGCTTTTTCAATAAACAAAGTGACTGATGGTGAAGCCGACGTGGACGAGTTTAATGTTTTTTTTTCTAACAAAACAACGATGGTAGTTATTTATATGTTGTGATAGTGAATAGATTACTTTGACAAGTGTGCTCCATCACCGCTTACTATCAAGTGAGAAAGTCGTCAAACGCGAACCTATTCGTAATAAAAAAATATTAGCAAATAATGTATTCTTGTTATATTCACACAATAAATCAAAAACAATTGTCTCTTAAGTTCTTTGCATTATTTGAGTTGCGTCGTAAGTCTCGTAAAGTGTAGACGTGTTTTGCAAAAATATATTTTTATTCCCGAACTAAAAGAAATAATCTCAAATAATATTGACCTTTATTTAAATAAGTGCTAGTGTCATAGTCCAGTGCATATTCTAATAAGAAATTTCGCGCTCCGCGATCGAATTGCGCCGAGGTACCCCCCGCTCCACCCCGGGTAAACGAGACGGGCTGCGCCGAATAAAAAAATAATTCATCCTTTTCGCGCTTCCGGGAAGAGCTCGCCGCGGCCGACGCAGGTGCGCCCGCTCAATTTCCAAGAATTTTGTGCCACCGATTTTTGTTATCAAATATCGTAAATAATAAACAATAATAATGGCCAATAACTGTGCATCTTGTAATAAAGTGCTGAGATCATCGAACATTAAATGCGTCAAATGCGACCTTCTGTTTCACTTGGTATGTGCAAATGCTGGAAACCAGGGCAAGTTAACGGGTGATATGAAGTCAAGCTGGATCTGTACAACATGTCAAAATAAGGCTTTAAAAAGAGCTGCTACCCCCTCGCGCACTCCAGTATCCGAGATGTCGAAGTCGACCGACGCGGACGTCACGCCGCTTAACTCTGCGGACTGTTACCACTCAGCATCGTCTCTTGAGTCATCCTCCACTACGCCAACGGACTCGGAGATCTTACGTACACTTAGCTCCGAAATAAAATTACTTCGAGGAGATGTGGTGGATATAAAGTCTCACATTACATACCTGACCGAACACCTTACACAATGTTACACACGCCTCGATGAATACGACTCAAGGATAAAAACGCTAGAGAAACGCGAAGAAGAAATAATCTCCCTCAACAGCACTATCGCTAATCTCCGTGAACAACTCCACACTCAAGCGCAATCGTCACTGCAAAACGAACTCGAGATATCAGGAATCAACGAACTCAAAAATGAGAACCCTATTCATATCGTGCGCATCCTGGCTCATAAAATAGGAGTTTCAATAGAGGATCAAGATTTAGACTTCGTGGCTCGAGCGGGACCACGTAGACAACAATCCAAGGACTCAGCTGAAATACCACCGCGCACACTAGCCGTTCGCTTTGTACGCCGCTACAAGCGTGATGAATTCTTTAAGGCCGCTAAAGTCAGAAGAACTCTCTCTTCATCTGATATTGAGATAGCGGGTACAATAAGGAATATATACATAAATGAGCGCCTCACGCAAGGAAATAGGCAGTTATTTCGAGCGACCAAACTTGCTTCAAAGGAACGCGGTTACAAATTCTGTTGGATTAAAAATGGCGCAATTCTCATTCGAAAGCAAGAAGGTAACCCATCCATTCACATTCGAAACACTGAAGACCTGGAACGCCACCTGGGATCGACCACTATGTGAAGGGACTCGCTCACGTCAACTGACTGGCAATGTGGAAAAGGCAACCCTGCCAAACGACAAACAGTATAAACTCTTTATAACTTTTATATTTTGTATTTTTACACTTTTTACTTTTAAATTTTATAATTCCTGTAGATCTCATTTAATTTTTAGATCTCACATTTTACTTAGATTTTTAAACTTTATTTTAATATCTTATATTTCTTTTAATAGATGTTTTCTTGTTTCTTCAGTGCAATTTATAAACACATTGTGTACATCATCAGAACACAATAACACTTACAGAAACTTTACTGTAACAAACACACAATCTCCTACACCCACTTACACCAGGAAGACTACCAAAACTCACATACAAAAAACGCATCTAAGCTATAATTTCCTAAACTTTCATGCCCATGTAACACTTGTAGTAACAACGACAAAGTTAATAGTGACTTCATTCAATACAAATTTCTACAGCTACTTAAATGGCTTTACTTAACATCATCCAGGACATTGACGAAAACGTTACTATACAGTGTTACACATGTAATCAATTAGAAGAATGTAGGAAAATGCTACCTAAAACTAGTGACTTTAAAATAATTTCACTAAACATAAGGAGTTATCAACATAATTTTGATGTTTTCTATGCAGCTTTCCAGCGTCTTGATACCGAATTTGACGTTATAGTTTTGACAGAGTGTTGGTTAACTGACATGACAATTCTAGACTCGCTGCCAGGTTATTCCGTATTCCGTACTTATACACAACAGAACAAAAATGGAGGTGTGGTTATCTACATTAAAAACTCACGAAATATTTCTAAATTAGATACCGAAGTCGCAGAAGCGGACTGTCTTCTTGCAGTCATAGACGACAAAGTAGCAGTCTTGGGAATTTACCGCTCTCCTTCTTTTTTGAATATTGATAATTTTATGGTATCATTAGATAACGTTCTTAGACAATTAAAAAAGTACCAGACTATTGTAGTGACCGGAGACCTTAATATCGATATTTATAATGCTACAAACATCAATCAAACTGAATATCTAAGTCTCATGGCCTCGCACGGACTTCTGCCTGCGATTACCGAGCCCACTAGAGGCCCCAACTGTCTTGACCATATCTTTATCAAATCCAATTTCAAATCCGTGGGGATAGTAGGGAAATCGTCTATTACCGACCATGACATGATCATGGCTGCCATAGAACAAAAGAACAATAATACTAAAACTAGAACCCGTTGGAAAACAATAATTGATGAAGAAGCAGTCGTTGCAGAAATTAAAAGTAAAGATTGGTCTAATGTTTTCAGTACTAGCTGCACTAATACATCAGTTAATATACTAATTAATATTATTACCAGTTCCATCGCTAAACACTCACGTAGGACCACTATCAGTCGAAGCAAACACAATCTTAAACCCTGGATAACGCCAGGGCTTATAAGGTGCATGAGGCACCGCGACAAACTTCATCTAGAACTTAGATCCTCCCCAAATGATGAAATGCGACACCTCGTGTATACAAGATACAAAAATTTCTGCAACAACTTATTACGTAACCTAAAAAATGAATATAACAACCAACTCATAATGAAAAACCAAGGTCACCCTAAAAAGCTATGGGACACCATTAAATCGATTTATAACGCAAATACAGAAAAAAGTGACTCTACCCAGCTCTTATCTAATGCTCAGGACCCTATCGATTCACTAAATAGCTGTAATGCTTATTTCACTTCCCTTGGCAAAAATCTCTCTGACAAAATTTTGATACGATTGTCTGAGACCCAAGCATCCCTTGCGAGCAAATATAAACCAAGCAAAACTCTACCAAACTCATTTTTCTTTCGCCCAACAGACGAAGATGAAATAGAAAATCTTATTGCACAACTAAAAATTGACAGCGCGGCCGGATTTGATAAATTGAATGCTAGATTAATTATTTTACTTAAAAAAACTCTGTTAAAACCTCTCACCCATATTTTCAACCTTAGTTTAGAAAATGGAGTTTTCCCAGACTGTTGGAAGGTTGCCTGTGTCCGACCTATTTATAAAAGCGGTCCAAAAGAGCTACCGGAGAACTATAGACCTATTGCTCTCTTGTGCATATTGTCAAAACTCCTCGAAAAAGTTGTGAATAAGCGACTAATAAACTTTATGGAAGACAACAACCTAATATCTGATAGACAATTTGGGTTTAGAAGAGGCAAATCGACCGAGGATGCCGCTACACTATTGACCAACTCTATAGCTTCTTGTGTAGAAAAAGGTGATCATGTTATGGCAGTTTTCCTTGACCTAGCCAAGGCTTTTGATACTATATCAATAGATCTTCTCCTGTCCAAATTAGAAGGTATAGGAATTCGAGGAAAAACGCTGGACTGGTTTAAAAGCTATTTATCCAATCGCCGGCAACTGGTAAAAGTGGGTGAGTACTCAAGTGGATTACTGCCAATCAACTTTGGTATTCCCCAGGGCAGCACTCTAGGCCCGACACTGTTCGTCTTGTATATGAATGATATACTTAATGCACCTCTACAAAATGCTGAAATAATCTCATATGCAGACGACACGGCAATTCTATTCCACGGCAAAACATGGGAACAAGTGTACACGGCGGGCGAACATGGTCTGCTTACAATCTCTGAGACCCTTAGTAGAAACTTGCTCACACTTAACGTGAAGAAAACAAAACACATTACTTTCTTCAAAACCATAGCTTCCAGTCCTTCCTCTCACCTAACACTCAAGTTCCACACATGCAGCAATAATCATAACTCAGTATCCGCTAATTGTCACTGTACCACTATAGACCGCGTTCCTTCCCTTAAATATTTAGGTATTACAATTGACGAACATTTATCATTTAAACCTTACATACACTATCTTGCGGGCCGCGTCAGGAAATTTATCTACGTAATGAAGAAACTCCGAGACTGTACACCTATTAAAATACTCCGGAGAATATACCTTGGTCTCTGCCAATCAGTACTTCAGTATGGAATCTCCGTCTGGGGAGGAGCCGGGAAAAGCTCATTTATCGATTTAGAAAGAGCTCAAAGAGCTGTAATTAAAGTTATGCTTAAAAAACCCTTCAGGTTCCCGACAGACCAACTGTACAAAGAATTTCCTGTTCTCCGTGCAAGGCAATTATTTATCCTTAGCGCCACACTGCATGCACACAAATCCGTAAAAACCAGACCCGACTACCAAACTCTGCTTTCAAAACGTATCTTTCACGTTCCCCTTCCCAATGCAAACAGTCTTCTGTCTAGACGATGCCCCTCTTACACACATACGCTGATCTACAATAACATTAGCAAGAGGTGTAACATTAAAGACCTTAGTACACACTCATGTAAAAGTATGATAAAAAACTGGCTTCTATCCCTAGCATACAGCGAAACGGAGAAACTTCTAAGTTCGAAACAACACTTTTCCATACACAGCGCCTTCACTCTGTAAGCTCCCATCCATCACACAAACGCACACACACGCACACACACACACCTACAAAACATCTCACAAATCACACTCACACATCTTTTAGAATTATTTTATTTTGTTTGTTTTAGACTATTTTAGTTCTATTTTTATTTTACTCATATCTCGGTAGGCAGTTTGATACGCCTACTTACTTCACATGTCCATGCTCAAATAATTGCATCTATTATTATTTTAAGTACTGTAAACTTTACATGTCCTCGAAAAATTTAAGTCAACGCAACTCTGGCCTCCAAGATACAGGCACTGCCTAGTTTGGAGACCAATGTCTAACTGATTTTGTTAATTCTCATGTTACAATTACAATACAAACACTATACGCTAACTTTAAGGGACATTTTGTAACAAAGGACTAATAAATTTATTATTATTATTTTGGATGTGTTCTTTTTCTCAGCTCATGGCTGGTTTTGACTACATTTACGGGCCGAAACCAAGTAAATGTAGCATGTATAGTGTTTTCAATGTAGGGGTGTATTATCGTCTTCCAACTGCATGAATTTTCTAACTATTCTGCACGTGTTCAATATGGCAGCTTTTTGTAAATTTATGTAAACTGATTCTTCTAAATCTATTAATTTTAAACTACGGAGGAGATGGTTGGGGATTACGCCTGTCGTGGAGAGGACTATAGGTATAACGTACACTTTGTCTTGTCTCCACAATCTTTTAATTTCTTCTTTAAGGTCAGCGTATTTACTGATTTTTTCGGATATGGTTTTTTGTAGGTTGTGAGTATTGGGAACTGCAATGTCTATGAGGTAAGTGACTTTATTAATTTTATCTTGAAGTGTTATGTCTGGTCTGTTATAATGGATGGTCCTATCTGTAAGTATGGCGCGGTCGTAGTAAAGTTTGTATGCGTCATTCTCTAAGATAGTTTCAGGTTTATATTTGTAGTAAGGCGTGCCGGAGTTTTGTATAAGACTATACTTGATTGCTAGCTTTTGGTGGATGATGTTAGTAACTTGATTGTGTCGGTGAGTGTAGTCCGTTTGTGTAAGTGTAGTGCATGCTCCGGTTATGTGTTGTATGGTTTCTGGTTGTATATGACACCTACGACATTTGTCATTTGTAATAGTAGGGTCTTTAATAATATATTTCCTGTAGTTTTTTGTATTAATAATTTGGTCTTGTATGGCTATCATAAAACCTTCGGTTTCCGGAAACAGACTTCCTATTTTTAGCCACTTATTAGATGCTGCAATATTAATATGCGATTGTTCAACTTAAGCAATCAATGCTTGCCAGACACGAATGACTCTAACCCACAAAATCAAAAAATAGAAAACTGGAAGAAAAAAGTACTCCATGGTAGGCACCCTCATGATTTATTATTATTATTATTATTCCATTTATTCATTTTATATACATATTTATCACATTTTTAAATATTTTTTAAAAAAGACAACTTAAAAAAAAAACATTTAAAAATATAAAAAATAGTAGCCCACCGGCATCGGGAACAGGGTCCAAGCTACCGGTGGTCAGGGCTCCTGAGAGAGGAACCTCCGGACAATACGCGCCGTGTCCAGAAGCACTGCCTTCTGAATCAAGCCCTTGATCCAACTGCCTAACGAGAGCCTTCGTAGATGTTGGTCGAGGCTCTTGGCTATTAAGCCATTGGCCGTCACGACTATCGGCACAATGATTGCTCTATCCACTTCCCACATGTCGACAACCTCGCGAGCCAAGTCAAGATACTTAGTTTGTTTTTCCTTCTCAGCTTTCACGAGGTTCTCGTCATGAGGGACCGCTATATCAACAATCATTGTGCGACGCTCTAGTCGATCTATCACCACTATGTCAGGCTTATTGGCAACAATAGTCCTGTCAGTGATGATAGATCGATCCCAATACAATGTGACACTGCCATTCTCGAGAACTGGGTCGGGCACATACCTATAGTACGGTACTTCTGATTCCACAAGAGAGTACTTCAGAGCAAGTTGCTGATGGATAATCCTGGCTACAAGGTTGTGTCTATGCAAATAGGCTCCGTTAGCTAACTGAGAACACCCAGAAATAATGTGTCGGATTGATTCTCCGGGCCGGTGGCATGCCCGACAGATGTCAACCGTACCGTCCTTCACAATATATTTCCGGTAGTTATTCGTCATCATAACTTCATCCATAATTGCAAAGATAAAACCTTCGGTTTCTCCAAAGAGATTACCAAAGCGCAGCCAGGATACGGACGCTAAAAGATCTACATCGGGCCCATGTAAGGCCCGGTAAAAGCGCCCGTGAAGCTCCTTGCCCTGCCATACTTCCTTGCGTTCATTAGTATCCATTACCATTGGTTTGCGCCAGTTCTCGTTGGCCAAGGAGAGCGGGGTGAGGCCCTTGTCCACTGCCACTACATCTCGGTGCATCCCCACGTCGGTGTCCAGGAAGTATTCCCTGAGACTGCATATCTCACGGTTGTGCAGGGTCTTGGCATTTAAGAAGCCACGACCCCCACACTTCCGTGGGATATACAGCCTCATCACCGATGATCGTGGGTGATGCATCCGATTTGCAGTGAGCACAGTGCGGACCCTCCTATCCAGGGCGTCGAGTTCCGTCTGAGTCCATTTGAGTATGCCGAAAGAGTACATCAAAACCGGCATGACCCAACCGTTGAAGGCGCGCACCTTGTTCCCGCCTGATAAAAGACTATTTAGTACTTTATTCAGGCGGCCAAAAAAGCGCTCCCTCAACGATTGTTTCACGTCAGCAGCATTGATGCCCAACGCTTCCGACATACCCAAATACTTATAAGTTTCGGCTGAGCAGAGGGATCTAAGGTGTATGGAATCCGAGAGTTGGGTTCCCACGGATTCCATAATCTCCCCTCGCTTTACATGCATGACTGCACATTTGTCCAAACCAAATTCCATCCTGATGGCACTACTAAAGGTTTCAGTTACCTTCAGTAGCTCCATCAATAGCAAGTTGTTGGGAGCAAAAAGTTTCAGATCATCCATGTAAAGAAGGTGAGATATAACCTGACCACCTCTTCTCAACCGGTAGCCCAAGCCAGAACCCTCCAGCAGTGTGCTGAGAGGGTTCAAAGCTAGGCAAAACCATAGTGGACTCAGACTGTCGCCCTGGAATATGCCACGCTCGATCCTTATCGGTTCGCTGTTCTCCCGGATTTGTCGACATCCTAGATAGTGAAGGACCGTCCTCCACTGCCCCATACACGACATCAGGAAGGTGCGCAGAGTTGCATCAACTTTATACAACTCCAGCACCCTCATGAGCCATGTATGCGGCACTGAGTCATAGGCCTTCTTATAGTCTATCCAACATGCCGACAGATCTCTTCGAGAACGACGAACCTGTTGGCTAATGGCAGCATCAATGAGGAGCAGCTCCTTAGTACCACGGGACCCGTTCCTACATCCATTCTGAGAGGCAGACATGATGGAATTTGTCTCAATATGACTATTAATTTTGGCTCTCAGTATGGATGTAAGAACCTTATAGACCGTCGGTAAACACGTGATCGGTCTATTATTATTATTATTATTATTATTATTTCAAGTTCACTGTATTTTTTTTCTTTTCAACTTTCATTGTAAGAATTTTTTTTTCCTTTCGAGATCTTCATGACTCTTGGGCGATTCTTAGCGTCCACCGCAATGGAATCGGAGCCAAGCTCGAGCCGTCGGTATTTTACAAAATGCCGATAGGGTGGGTCTACTAACTTCATTCGGATTTTGCATCGGCAATTTCCGATCTAGTGCACGCTGTAGGCTGTACCATATAAATCAACACAAAGCAACGTATTCATCCGCTCCGTCCGCTTCACTCCCGAATTCCCGATACACAGTCGCCGCTTAGCTCTCTTGTAAGCTTTATAATGGAAAATTATATTTGGGTGTTGATAACCCTAACTTTATCTTGACAGCGACATTGACATGTTATGCATGTTATTGTCGGAAGAAAATAATCAATAATGATCGAGTCCGTGCGAGCGTCAAATTGCGTTGTGCTAACAAATTAAACATTGTTTGTTTGCAATTATTGAATTAAATGAGTTAATTAAAATTTCCTATAATGTCGGAAATATCTGAAAATGTGCGGCAAGTGATATTGAAGTTAGTTCCAGCATCCGTTGTAGACGATATCGAATGTTTCGTCTTCTACGATAACCATCCAAGCAATGATATCAATATTGATATTACAATATGTACAACTGACGGAGAGGTAAAGGAATATTACCGACGAGAATTGACGTCCAATATAAAGCTCCGTGGCGCCGCAAAACCGAAAGAAATAAAGATATTGAGAAACGCAGACTGTGATCTTTTTTACTTGGTGTTTTCAAACGAAGAAATAACTATTCTGTCAAGAAAAGACAAACTTGAGATACATCAAATAGTAACCAAAGTTGAGAAGTACGATATCAGTGATCCTTCGTGCACTGGTCAAGCCTGTCTGAGAGTCTTTCGCAAAGCTGATGCAGTCCCTCTCATATTTGACGACAATTTCGAGAATTTCAAACGCCCAGACATATCAACGTCGTCTACTGAGGAATCTCAGAACGATGATAGTAAACCACCAATAGTAAACCATTTGATGAGAAAATATACTGAAGCAAAATACAGTCTGAAATATAATGAGAAAACTTACAAAGACTTGTTGCGTCTCCATCAAAGTGTTGCTTTTTCATATTACAAGAAGATTCATCCTAATTTAGATGATTCTGTGTTTAAGGAGGGTCCTAAAGAGGTAATACGTACATTAATACGTAATAAATAAATCAATAATTAATACGTACATTTATTTTATTATTTTGCTCCTTGTAGATACTGAGTCCTGAAGCTAGATTTCAATTTATGCTTCACAAGGAAATGGATCATAATCTACCTTTGCCAAAGAAGGTATTCTCTGTTTTATTGTACTCTACTGATGTACGAAAGCTAATGCTTATATGCATAACTTGGTTTTTGTTGATGAAATATAATCATGCTACTAAAATGACACTTAGCTTCTGACGTTTTATTAGTGTCCCTGTATTTTGACTTGACTTTTTTTTAAGTTGACTTGATAGGCATGTTCATAATAAATTATATCTCAACTAGCTGCTCCCAACGGCTTCGCCCGCATGTTAGCAGAAAATTATATCAAGGGACCATACTTCCCGGATATCGGAGTATCCTATGTCCTATTCCAGGACATGGTCTATTTGTGCACCAAATTTAATCAAAATTACTTTTGCCATTTAGGGGTGAAGACGTAACAAACAAACAAACTCACTTTCGCTTTTATAATATTAGTAAGGATATGCATTAAAATGATTACCTCTTCAGATACTGTCAATTAGAGACATAACAGTAAGATAAAAATGAGCGAATGCCGACGTCGCTTGGTGATTCATGAATTAATGTAATTCAATTAATCAATATTTGCCGTGGCTCCTGAACTAGGTAGCAACCTGTGTTACAGGAGCCTGTGTCTTCACCTCGTTGCAAGTGGTACATGTGATCACATTTTTATACATGTTTGATAAAAAGTAAAAAATAAAGAAAGAACATGGTAATTAAAATGAAAATGAAAATGCATGCATGCTCTAAGTGTTATATATTTGCTTGTTTTGTGTTTTTGTGTGCGTGTGCACTTATGTGAGTGTGTGTGTAAGTGTGCATGTGTGGTAGTATGTTTAGGTGTGTGTGCATGTGTGTCATCAGTCAAAAGACGTCCACTGCTGGACATAGGCCTCCCCCAAGCGTCGCCACAACAACTGGTCCTGTGCGTCACGCATCTATCGGATTCCCGCGACCCTGACCAGGTCGTCGGTCGACCTTGTTGGAGGCCTTACAATGCTGCGTCTTCCGGTACGTGGTCGCCACTCCAGAACCTTTCGTCCCTATCGACCATCTAAATGTGTGTAAATTATTATTATTATTTATTCATGGTTACTGCTGTTGAATCTTCCGTTTGGTGATAGTCCAAAGTTTGAAGCCATGTGGAGATTTTCTTACTTTCTGTAGTCATCAATGGGTTTATATTAAGGGTATTGTTTATTTTATTATGCTGAAACTGTTAAATTAATTCAATAATGCTTCTATGGGTTACTGCCTGAAATAAATGATAAAAAATAATTAAATATAAAACACAGAGGGTCTGGGGGGAACGGAGATTACTAATGATTTTATAATTATTAAGATTATTTTATGAAATGTTAATAAGTTAATAATAAGAACACAATTTGAGGAGGTAATATGTTTATGTTTAAACTTTCAGATAGCCAGAGCCCTGAGGATCAACATGCAAACTCCATGGATTAAAGTTTGCAGTAAGAAAATAGTAATTGTTATAGATGTATGCAATATGAATAATGAGTGAGTATTTATACCTATGGTTTTCTCTATGTTCTGTTTATTATAAAATACAATCATTCTAATTATAGGTTTACTGGTATTGGTTAGAATTTTAGGTCTAACTGAAATTACACTAATATACCAAAACTACTAAATCAAAAGTTTCTGTTTTTGTATGTTTGTTACTACTTCACACTGTAACAGCTGAACAGATTCTGATGAAATTTGGCATGGGTGGAGCAAGTTTTGTATGGGTTATAGGATACTTTTATCTTGGTAGTAAATGTAGTACTTACCAAGGCAATGGAATTGAAATAAGACACTTTTCATTTAAAAGGGTTACTGTGCCGTTACATTCTAGAATACGAAGGGCAAACGGTTTTTATTATAGATAAATAAATATTTTTTACAGGCCCCTTGAAGAGGTCCACATATTACTCCATGGTACAACGGGACAATCAGTTGAATATGCTACAAAGTTATTTGAAAAGATTGAAACATCACCGTTTTGGCAGGAAACAGAGACACAAACATTAAAATACAACAAAAACTCTGCAATAGTAACTGTTATTGATGAAGATGAGTTTAGAAGTAATGTGATGAGCAAGATTGAGTTTAACGGAGTCATGTTTTATAAAAAAAAAGGAAAGGAAAAACTTCTACCTATGGATGATGTGAAATTGTCTTATTTGGATACTATGGGGGCAGATTTTGATGTCTTTTCTAGTGATCCCATGGGTATGTATAATATAAGCTTCCCGTTGACTTGTAGCGACATCTATGACGCCACATAAGAACTACGAAGAAAATACGGAATCCTGCATCGCGCAATCAAAGTTCTCCACGCGATTTGAATATACTTATATGACAACCCGAAATCAACTATCGGGCAGCAGCCCACCAGACCATAACACCTGTCTGGTCGAAAAAAAAACACCTGTCCCTTTTCAACTGAGGTTTGCGAGACTTTACTCTCTGTTCCGCATAACACCAAACTGACGCCACAGAATGATTGTTTCAAAGTATCGGGCATTAGGTTATAAGCTGCCTGGTTTTACCAAGTTTTTTAACTTGCGATCCATTTCCATCCTTTTACGATACAGACAATCAATTGTGGTGGGAGCGAGCTCCAGTTTCGCACTAGTGCGTAAAATAGCTAACCCCGTGTCTAAAAGCGGTAGTGAATAAGTGTATTGAAAGATAATTATCTTTTCCCATGTACTTACTGAAAATATCGTATCAACCAAATGCATACTTTTTGCATTTGGTTGACATAATATTGCCCTGCCTTGGGCCTCCTACAAGGTGGACCGCTGACCTGGTGAAGGTTGCGGGAATCCGATGGATGCGGGACGCACAGGCTCGATCATTGTGGCGACACTTGGGGGAGGCCTATGTCCAACAGTGGACGTCTGTTTGCTGAAATGATGATGGTGATGTTGAAGATTGCCTTTACCTGAACTCTATTTAATACTTTTATTTCAGATCCCAACATAATGCTGGCAATACTAGCTACTACAGAAAAAACTGAGCTTCTAATGAGGCATATAAAGAGACCAAATGATCAAGATTTGTCCCTGAAAGTTTTGTGCGAGTTCTTGATGATGGATATAGTGCCTCAGTGTGGAAGAGTTGCTGTCCATAGGAAATCTCCCTACCATGTGTTGAATGGTGTTATGATGTTGATGCATAGTGAAACAACTAATGAGAATGATTCCATGACGGTTTCTGTATATTCTAGGTATGTTTATTGTTATTTTCATTAGCAGCAAGATATTTTTTTTTTTGGATGAGGAAAATCATTGTATGACAAAACCCGCTCTTGGGTGGAGCGGGAGATAGTGTCAGACTTTTACTGACTAAAAACCCCACCCCGTTCCTTCTAGCCTTCATATCGAGGCTCGAGTTTCCTTTCAGATAACCCTGGCCCCAGTAGGCTTCGACCCAGCTGGGAGCACCAAGAGTTAACCCCTAAAATGTATGCACCGCCTAAGCTAGAGGAGCCAAGCACGAGCGATATAAAGCCGGGTACTCAATTACGAGCCGTAACTGTAACCGTTGCAGATACAAGTAACCAATGACTATTGTGTTAGAGAAGTCATTTGTCTTAGCCTGTTTAGCTGAATTATATGTTACGGCCTGTTCACTGCTTTGGTCTTAATTCATGAATCCCCAAGCGACACCCGGTGGCCGCGCATCTATTGTCTTACTATTGTGTCTCTAATTGACGGTATCTGAAGGGTTAATAGCAAGCGCGGCGAGCCGGGCTGCATTGGTAAGCGGGCGCTCGGCGCGGCGAGCGGTGCCTCGTGGCGTGCTTCAAACATTTTCATACTTTTGATCTTATTATGTATTATATGCGGAGCGGCGAGCGGCTCCGCGCTTAGCTACCTCTCACAGCTGCAAGATCTTGAACGGGACAAAATGTGTGGCAATGACATTACCCTTGGAGAAGTCACGTAATGCTATTTGCCTAAGGACATCATAGGCTGAAAAACTGCCTTTCAATATCAAATAAGCGTAAACTGGTTACGCAAATATGTATTTTCTGTGTAGAAAATAAAGTCCTTATCCACTAACGAACTATCTGTTCTATTCTTTCAGAACACCAGCCCAAGTTCTCGCCCTGATCCACTACATTCATGATGCCGTGCCATTAAAGTTAATCATTACAACACCAAACATCAAAATCACTGCCAAAGAGGACGCTCTATCGAAGTATAACGAAGAAATCATAGACAACACTCTGACGGAAACTAATTATCAGAAATATGCAACATCTATACTGAACCGCACTGAGTTGGCTCTACATTATCTAGACTTCTCTATGATAAAGATGGCTGAATCAAAAAGTTCTATTGTTCAAAACAAGATTGGAACTGAAATCGATGTCTTTGCTGGAAGTGAAGGTATATACACGGAATTTAAAAATAGAATGAGAGAAGAGGCTGCTAGGGGTGTTAAATCATTGACTGAAAAACGAGATGCGCTTGAGAGTGATGTTATGTGTATAGACTGAACAGTTACCATATTTTGAGAGAAAACTATGTCTGCGCAAGTTATCAGTCCTCTTTTCGACTTCATGCCAAAAGTCAAGAGTGATTAGTGTCAAAAATAGCGGGACTTTTGCGATAATGTTTTGTGTGTGATTATGATCCAATGATTGAAAATTGACGTTATTGCATCGTCCATTTCCAATCACCCAATCATATGGAATTTGTGAGAAAAGTACTAAGATTAGTTATGCTATCATAAACAGTGCGCACTGAGTCATTCCACGTCGCGTCACGTCTTGATGTGAACTGACCTTAAGAATATAGGTAATTTAAGGTACATTTAGGTTTATAGAGAGTAAAAATGTAATAATAAGTCAACTACTGTGTCTCATTCTTTAATAATAACAATATATTCAATAAATCATTACAAAATGCCAACTCTCAATTTTGGCTGCCCTTAACAAAATCTTATTTCAACTTAATGGTGACATAAAAATAAATTAAGTATTACATTACAACAAATTAGACTAATACAAATAAAATGTACAAACGATAGCCACTATTAAATACTGGCTGTAAAGAGAGCTTTTTAACTACAATAATATAAAACTAACAATAAAATATTTTTAACATAATTAATTTGCTTTTAAAATAATATTGAGCATTTTACAGTTGCTTAGACCATGTGACAAACCGATATGGTTTATAGCATTTTGGTAGATTTCTATAACAATATTTTTGGTCCGTCAGTTAGATTACCAAAAAATTTAAGGATATGTTTTTTCACGTAAACAAAAACGTCATCATTACGGGAAAATCGTCAGATCAGATATCAATGTTAGTATAAGCGCACGTACACACAAAAAATTAAAGTCGACGGTGGTGGCGTTATGCCATTTTGCCATGACAGCTGTCATGATGACAGATGTCATGCCATTTGCTGTCACGGCATTCAGTTTTATTAGTAAGTGGCGCCAATAGATGTTCCACAGCAAAAAATGAAGACTGCACAGTATGTGTGCCTTGAAATATTGCGAGTAGTCGGGCCTACCTAAGTAAAAAATGTTGGTACATTTTTTACTTAGGTAGGCCCGACTAATATTTATTTTTACGTCTAATATTTATTTAGAAGTGACTGACATATGCTTGCACTGACTGAATGGGTGGGTCCACTCAAATATGCATGGTTCTTTCTTCAAAAGACCATCTCAGACTAATCTGCATGGCTCATGTGATTTGACTTGGCATATTGACTGTATGGACCTCAAAAGAGACTTTGACCCCTGAGTTTGTTTCGGTGTTTCTTCTCAGGGTAGTCAGCTAGGAAACACCGGCCTCATCTAGCTTAAACTGACGAATAAAAAAAAATGAAGTGTTTTTTTAAATCTATTTGCAAAAATAAATATAATTTATCATAACATACATATCAACACGTAAACAAAGTAACAAAACGTAATATAATATTAAACTTAAAATGTACGAGTACCCGGTTTCCCCCTTTTGCGTTTCCTTAGCACCATATTATCAGCTACCTTCTAATTCTATATAACACATAAAATCGTCATAAAATCTATTTTAATATAATATATAACCCACAACCTGAAAACCCTGACTGTTGGTAACAAACAATCTGACTCTAGGAGCGAGGAAAAGTAACCAAAAGTATGCGTCAGCATCTGCAATTGTTTAAAAAAGTTTCAAGTATAAAGGGGTGACCACATGGTTGTAATCCAATGTCCTAACCAAGGTGACCTTGGTGTAACCTTGCTAGTTGCCGTCATTGCCTTTGGTTGGGAGACGTGTTTTCCCAACCACCGAATGTGTTGGCGCGTGGCGGCCTATATGTATGTAATCGCAACATAAACCTTGGTTGGAACGCTAGTTTGCAACCGTGTGGCCAACCCTTAAGCCTACTTCATATGAATTTGGGATCGACTTTTACGGTCCGTTCAAGACTTCGGTCGAGCGGGGCGACATCGGTAAGCGCGCACGTTTTCTCTATGAGCGGCGCGTCGCCGCGTCGTCTCGTGGCGTGCTTCAAACATTTCCATACTTTTGATCTTACCGCTCGCCGCCCCGCGCTTAGCTACCGCTCACAGCGTCGTGAACAGACCGTTAGGTTCGACATCCAAATAACGTGCAATTCAGCTTCACTTTTCTTGTACTTACTGACATTTGACTATTCAAAAGTGCCTGCAAATGGTCTATTTGAAATCGTTGTTTTTGATTTGGCTAAATGTAGCTTCAGAGCAATATTATTACTCAGTAAAACACATCTTCAACTGAATATAATAAATAATAAAAAATATTTTATTATAAGCTGTTTTTTAGTCTGTCTGTCTGCATGACTTCAAGTGATGATATAAAATATTATCACGCTCCAGGAGTCAGCATTATCTGCCGTATGATTGTTTGTTCCCAACCAACGTCAAATATTTGTCCTCAACCAAAATATCCGTGCTCTTGTAAATCGACGGAGAGGATGTATTTACTTCTACCCTCTCTGGAGCACTATATACTGTCAGGTACTAGGAAGCTAATCATTGCTGCCTGACTCTTCACCTATAACCGAAATACAACTAAAAGATTTTACAAGGTGTCTTCAAATTCATTAGCAATTTTTCTAAGGCTGCAATTTCTCATGTATGTCACCGAAGACTCCATATGATTAATAAATCCTTATTAGATTATAATTCGATATATTGATTATGAAAAATTATTTTGTATATGATTAATCTTATCTAAATTCATTAGTTTCGAACATAGCCGTGTTTTATTTAGAAAAAATAGTTTAAAATTTTTCGCGATATTTTACAATCTTACAGCGTTTAACAATTTTCCGATATCATATACCTACAAACAAATTTTAAATTTCGTTTGAGTGAATACTGTAATGTATTATTTGAAGAAATCTTAACTTTTATTATGGGTTGTCTAAAATATATGCACGAGAAATCTGCTTTTTTAGAAAATATAATATGTTCAGAACTCAACAAAATGAAGGTAAGTACCAGCTTTTTTTTAAATGATATAAAGTAGTGCTTCATAGCACTAAGCATCATAGCATTTTTAGCTGATATTTCTTTGGCGATTTTTTGGTTGGTTTAGTCCCAAAGTTGTTCATATGGGTGGATAACTGAAACACCCTGAAATATTGCAAAAGACTTAAAAGACACCTTTTATTAACCTATGAATAAAATCTTCATACACTGTACATTGTATAACAAATAATATTAAATTATAATTTAACTACCCTATTGTTGCATTGCACGTCCGGCCTCTCTAATTGACTAATTACTCTATTTCCTTAATATAAATAAAATCGTTGCTTGTAAGAGGTACTTTTAATAATTAGATTAGATACTAAATATATGCATTGCATTTTCTAGCGTGTTTTACACAGTTTAAATACTAAACTTAATACGTATTGTTTCTATGAAAGTATAAACATTGGTTTAATAATGTGATGAATAACTAAGCAAGAAAATTTACAAAAATAACGAAATAGGTACACTCGAAGAAATTAATTGGTTATCGTCTAAGGTGAATTGTAAGGCCTACTATCCACGGACGCGTAGCTTCATACTTACGTTACTGCTTCGCTGACAGAGTCCATAGGCGAATATTACACGGTAGGTTTTGCTGTCAGTTTTGCCACAGTCAAAACCTTGATTGACGAAAAACCTACCGTCTAATGCGTTGCATGACAGTTTTTAGTACTGATTGACGAAAACCATTATCCATGATTGATGGAATTGATTGACGCTTGCATGACCGTGTAATGGTCGCCATAGTTTTGTATATAAGCTGTGAGCAGGCGTACACCAAACTTGTAATGACGAATACCTATGCGCCTGAAACTACGCGTCCGTGGATATTAGGGCTAAGTCATAAAATGAGACAATTAAATACTTTTAAACTTCCTATCGTCTCAATCATGATAAACAATTAATTTCTGCGACGTTATAAAGTGTTTTCTTATAGATATAATTAATCCATGATTAATCCTGAATCGTATCTAATTAAAACTAAAACCACTTCACTTATTGCACGTGATATTGCACACTTAATTTTTACCTAAATATACATATTGCACCACAACTAAAATTAATAGGAATGCGTTATAAACAGTCATCGGAATGTTTAAACTTCCCGTTAACGTCACTAAAACTTTTGCTGCTTAAACTCAAATCGTCCTCTACTTCAGTTTGCATCTTTCGAAAGCTATCGAAGTAAACGGAATGTGTCTCTATACTTTCAGCACCAGATTCACTCCTAGCTTCGTTTTCTGTATCGTCACTTTCACTACAACTCACTATTTTAGTGATCACTAATTTTCTTGTCACTTGTCTTGAAGATGTAGAGTCACTGCTCAAATACCCAGAGTCTTGTATATTAAAACCTTTCTTTCGTCGGAAACGTGCCTTAGAATGTCCATCTAACTTTGGCCCTTTAACGAAAGTATCAGTATTTACATTACCACTCCTTCCTGAACGTTTTCTCATCAAATTCCTGCTCAAGTCGCCCGCTTTTCTAACTGTACCGCTCACGGACTCCATGTTTTCATATTCCGAGGATTGTGATTGGACAGAAGCTCTCATTGGACTGCAGGAAGGTCCATAGTGTGATTCAGGAGTTATAGAACTATCGTGCGAATCAATAGTCATATTCTTCGTAAATACCCTCGGACTGAGGCTTCTGCCAGTCACGTTTTTTGAATGAATTTCATTAATTGGTTCTCCATCCGTTTCAACTTTCCGTGGCGGAAAAATTGGCTGTTCATATATTGGATCTTCATCCGTAGGTGGCAAAGGTGGTAATACATCGGGGCGTGCTAGATTTTTCAATTGCTTAATTGTAGGAGGCGTGCTTTGACGTTGTCTTTTGGAATGCCTCAATTCTAGCGTCAATATTCGGCCTTCTTCTGTAGTCCACTCCTCGGCGTCTTGCCAAGTATCGTCAGTAGTGTCTTCAAGACTTTTTGAACCGCTATAAATACCTGTTTTCAACTTTGGACGTTCATAACCGTTTTTGCGCTGTTCATGTTCATGCTTGAGACTATTAAATTTGGCCGTATATTCTACTTTGTCACTCGTTTTCTGGAAAGTTCCACTACTTCTTAATTGTATACGTTGTTGTATCGGTGGACTGTCTTCTTTGTCAATATTTTTTATTAAATCTTTTCTACTAAATTGTGTATCGTTTGCTTCCTTATGTTTTGGGTGTTTTCTATCTAAAGTATCAGGTTCAAAACCATCTGACTCATGAATTTTGATATAATTCTCAGGAGAATCTTTAACTTCTATAGTTAAGCAACCGGGTTTTAATTCAGCGTCGTTAATAGTTGTTATCAATTTCCGGCTTCCCATAGAACAATCTGAGCCGCTAGGCGATGTTGGAGTACTCCCGAAATTGTAGGTATTATTTACATAAACTTCACTAACTAAACTAGCTTTTGGTGTTTCAAACGGGGGTGGCTGGTTTTTCTCTATTGTTTCATAATGATTATCTATGCAAACTTCTCGATGTGGCGACGGAGTGTTGCTGTTACTGCTGGAATGAATTTTGTACACTGCATTTCTCATTGTTAATTCTTCTTCTAGCGGTAATGCACTACTTAAACTTGGGCTAGCTTGCGATGAAGGCACATCAGGGTAATCAGTAGGTGTAGACAAGCCCTTCTTGTTAGTACTTCTTTCTAAACTGTCAGTTTCGTAATCATGTCCTGAAGGGCTTTCAGAAGTGTTTCTTGTGTATGGATTTAGAATAGGAATTGTTGAGTTTTTATTACTTATTCTTTCATCATCGGAACTACTCTGATTGTAAGATTTTGTGCAATGATCGAGAACTATGGCTTCGTTAACCATATCAGGCAGTGCATTTTTATTAGTGAAAGCTTTGGGTATTTTTGGATTTAGTACAACATGCCGGAGACTTAAAGAATGGTAATCATTCAGGCCAATTGGTCTAATATCGTCAACACGCCCTACAGTTTGACAATACAAATTAAAATCAACTCGTTGACTGTCTGGATTTTCAAATACGGGCAATGGTAAATTATAGTTTCTCATCATAGGTTCCGATCGAACAGACAAAGTTAAAGATTTTTTGGGTACTGAAAAATTGTCTGTCAAATACATCGAGTTAGAACTTGAAAAACTATTTTGTTTTCTCACTTTTCGTCGACTTTCACTAACAGGAAGCGATAATAGTGATTCAGCCAAACCGTTTTGACTTGTGGGTAAAAAGTCATTATACGAGTGTTGTTTAGCCGTGGGAATGTTTTCCAACCACTTTCGTATACTATTTTGCTTATCTCCTTTGTTGCTAAGACAGTTTACGCAGGCTGGGATATTGTACTTGGCAATTTGTTGGATATCATTGTCACCGTCTATCTTACAACCTGGACAGCCAATGCAATTTTTCTTTCTGCTGTTTTCTCTTTTCAAACTAACAACACTACCACTTCTTACGCTTCCCATGCCTGTATACATATCTATGCTATTTCCATTTGACGGAAAAGTTTCTTCTTCGGGTATTTGGTTCAGTATTGGTTGGAAGCGTTTAGCTGCCATTTTATGCTTTGCTATTGCGATCACTTCTCTAATTTTGACCAAAAATTCAAGCGCTGCAGCTGGAGGTTCCTGCAAAAATCAGTAGTTTATGTAATTAAATTAAGAAATGACAAAGTTAATGATCGAGAAGAATATAATTAACTTACCGCCATTAGATGTGGTTCAAAGTAAGCTGGATTGAAGTACAATTTTCTGCGTGTTGTGCCTACTGGTCGCGCTATTTCTCTATCATCTTGTGTTTCTACAATGGACACATGTTCATCTGGTAGTCTCTCAAAACCTGACTCATCGCGGTGAGTTACTTCTGAATTATCATTCTTATTGACTTTGAAATCACCATAATGCTGATGAATCACTGCCGAAGTAGTTTGATTCTGAAAACATATTTTCATACACCTTAATGTTCTTGGTTAATTTCAGCTTTGGTAGAGATAACTATTTATGTACAGTTTCGTTGGTTACAATACTTACATTATACAAATTGTCGTCACTTCGTGCACTATCACCGAAATCATCTGAATCAGATATATTGCTGCCTGAATCGCTTGTAAAGTTTTTGTTTTCGTGAAGTTGTCGACTGATATTTAATAAAGGGTTTTTCTTAATAACTCCATCATCTTGACCCATCGTATTAGGTAGAGTTTGAATTCGTTCGTTGTTTACTCTGACGATATCTCGTTCAGTGATAATAGACCCATCTTTCTTTTTGAGTCCCTTTGGTCTTCTGTTACCGTCTTCATCAGACATTGCTTTTCGACGTTTCCGAATGTGTAGGAATAGGAACACAGATGCAACGTAGATGAGACCGAGAAGTAGAGAGCTGATGGCGATAGCCACGTACTCGGATACTGTCAGACCTGAAGTGGTGGTCGAGCCTGATGTTTGTGCGTTTGGGGCGAACTGGACTTCAGTTATGTCTGTGGATGGGTCAAAGGTTAGTACGGTATGAACGTAAGAACATTATACATGAATGTTGAAAATTGGCTTATTTCGAAATGGGAGCTAAAACTTGTAATACATACTAGAATTTGGTTTCGGCGGAGTTCCTTGCACCCTGAAGGCGACACATGGTGTGAACACTCCTCGCAAATCAAGCGGCGACGTGGGCGTGGCGGCGACGTCGCGACACAGTAGTCGAACCACAATTACTCGTCCGGTCATGTTTGCACGCAATCCGTTCTCCCCGATCCACTGCGAATAACATATTATTAGTATTGGCAAATTGGAAACTAGACAAGTAATAGAAAAGTTTACGTGAAGAGAAAACTTTTTAACTCTATTTGGTGTGGAAGGGCGAGTTCTGGTGTAGTTAAAATTTATACAAAGAAAAGTAGTACAGATTTAATAAAAAAAATAATGGATTGCGACAAGATATCTAGTTGACTGCTTATAGTATCTGTTAAAATATATATGGAAACTACTGTACCTGCAGAAATGTTCTGCCTTCATCGCGAAATGGGTTGAAAGGTACATCCGCATCCGGATCCGAAGCGTCCCTTATATCCTGGAATCCTTTTCGTGTGAGGTATTGAGCGCTTGATACCGCGCATCTTGGTGTTATGACATCTGGGGAACAAAAGAACATTTATTTGAAACATCAACATTCAGCCAAACACGAAATGATTTTAACGCGTAGATATCAGAGCAAAAGTGGAAATACAGACACTCACTTTGGAAGGTAATCTCTCTTGACGGATGTATAATCTGACCTTTCAGCGGCAAATAAACTAACGGTATTCGTTGCACAGCACTGCCGGTCCCAAATGTCGCTAGTGAACATTCTGTAAAACGAAATATTTTTCATCATCATCATCATCATTTTGGTCGAAAACGTCCACTGTTGGACATAAATATCCACAAGTCGATTTAACCGGGCTTGGACGTCAAGTATCAATCGGATTCCCGCGACTCTCACAAGGTCATCGGTCCACCTTGAATCGCCAAACTAAAGGGGCAATATTTGCATGCTTGAAAAAAATAATGACTGTATGGCTGTATAAAAGGCAACGAAATTTCCAAGTCTTCAAATTCAAGTACAAATATTTTTCAAATTCATTATAGGACTAACGCGATCACATACCACCATTCGTAATATTTTATTAGACGTCTCATTTGTAATGGCATTAAGACTAATACCATGCAATTCGACAAAAATAAGCTTCTTTCGAAAATCCGATGTGTTATTAACAGCGTATATTTGAACCCTCTCATTTACACAGTAAGTGTTGCCAAATGCAGTAGTTGTCACGCGACACCCATATGTTTTAAAGTGAAATTATTCGTTGAATTGGGACTTTAAGAAGTGTAACGTTTAATAAGGATACGAAAATATATTGCCAAGAAGAAACTGAGATGTGAGTAAAAGAGAATCAAATAGCAACTATATTTGCCATGAAAAGAAACAATACAATAATCAAATGAAAGCAAGTCATGTAATATTCAAAGATAACATCGGAAAATTGAGATAGCTATTCAAATGCAAGATTGCTATTTATCTAATTAAAAGCAAGGAAAATGGAAAGCTATTCGATTGTTTTTATGAAGTAATTTCCCACAGGAGGTACCAACATAGCATTGACATTGAAAAACATGCCCACTTTGTTGTATACCTCCCACGAGCTTTTGTATTTTTTCTCATAATTAGATACGTTGGTTGGTATGTACACATTATTAGCCTATTATATCGATTCCTAAACAGTAAAAACTACGATAACTCCCCATTGAAAATTTTATTCTGAATAGCACAATATTTTTTTTCACAAAAAAATCACGCTAGGAATTTAAATTAAATTCGTGATGTTTAGTCGTTTTGTGTGGTATCGATTAATAAATGTAAAAATGATGGGCTGTTCATTGTCAGTTAGATATGACATAAAAGCAACTAACAAAGCAATATCCTAAATTAATGGGATTGTAAAAATATGTTTGAATCGAATCGATGAAGATTTGCAAGATTGTTATGAATTTTACAAGGTAAACGAGGTAATAAATGAATATGGAATATGCATCTATTGCATATTAATAAGCAAATTCGTAGTGCCGTCCAGTATTATTAATTGCAAAAGTAAAAACCTGAATCATCGTGAAGAAAGCGATGTACGGGATTTCGAAAATGTAACATTGAGCGGTAGATGTCTTCACTTAAACAGTGATCTAGCAAAATGAAGTGCACGTTTGACTGAACTTAAAGATTTTGCAACTAATCTGGCTTCTGTTTATGACTTAAAACTTGTCTATGAAAGATGAGAATGTTCATGTCCATTTTGTTTGTCTACAAAACTTAAAAAGAACAAAACTGCTGAGATGACACGACAACTAATAGAGACGCATAGAAGACAAGTTGGGCCCATCCCAAATGTAATAAATTGGGATTAGGTGTAAGATCCACGATGATTTAAGTTGTCTTTAAAATATTATGATAATGATGTCATTTATTCGCGCAACATGTGTATAGGTAGTATGGTACAAATTATATTACCTAATATAGGAAATAGAATATTTAGTGATTGCATGCAAATATTTAGTTGATAGTGCTCTAATAACATACAACAATCGTATATTTTTAAAGTTTGGTTTTATAGAATTCCTACCATGTAGAAACAAATAAATGAATTCGTGAAAACAAAAAAAAATATTAAAAGATTAGGAGAAATCGCAGAAGCAAAGAACCTAAATCTTATTCTCTAAGGCAGCGGTTGGCAACCTTTTGGCAAGCAAGGGCCACAAGGTGACAAAATAAACTATAGGCGGGCCGCAGTCATTATACTCGCGTTAACCCAAGAAGCCCAACATACTTCACATAATGATTGGTAATATTCCATTGAAAATATAAAAATGCCATTGAATATTGTTAAAAAATATGGAATTTAATTCGTACACGTAAAACTTACATCAGATAAATGCAATAGAAATATAAAGAAATACAAACTATAAGCTAACCTACCTAAATAGGAAACCGATTTTACACAAATTTTAGTGCGATGTCTGAGGTTGCATTTGAGGTTAATTTGTTCGTTGCCGAGCATAGAGGGTAGATGGCGTGCTTACCTACTTAATGCGTTGATTTTGATAATTATAACATATTTACAAAACATTCACGGGCCGCGTTTTGCCGATCGCTACTCTAAGGCATATCCTAAATTATTTTTTTTGTTCTTAAGTGTTCAATCAGTGAGGTAGGTAACGGAAATTGATTCAAACAAAGCACCAACAGGAGACAAATCTCTTGTAGTAATGTAGGTACCTATCGTAGCATTATTATTTGAAGATTTGCTTCTGGTTACACCGTGGAGTGACATTAAAAAATCATTGCCTTCTCTGATCACAGGTTCTTATACCACTTGTCAACCGTTCGTCAAAGCTCTTTAAGACTAAGTAGTCTACCATATTGCCATAAATGACGGTAAACTGAAATCTGGTTCGACACTTCTGCAACTGTTTCTGATACCTAAAACGCACGTCTTACATTACTGTAATAAATTTTAGCTCTGTGATGAATGTCACGTAGCTCGGTGATAGATAGATTTTTCAAAAAAGTAGGTTAGTCTAAAAGGAGTGCTCATTGAAACTGCCACTTAGATAATAAAACCGTAAAAAATGTAAAGAAGGCTTACTTTGAATTAAGGCGATAAAAGCTTACTTCAGCACCTTCCTAACTGCTTTATAGTGCACTTGAAAGAGCAAAATGATATTGTTTGTTTCTAATCCAACAATATTTGCCCATACCTACCTCTAGTCGTGTAATAATAATTGCGCTGTAAAGAAGCCGTTTTGACTATTGTGGCTAAATTCAGGTCAAAAATCATAGAGTATACTAGCTTTTGCCCGCACGGCTTCGCTCCCGCTCTCCCCTACTATACCCTACTCTACCCTACATTACTCTACACTACTCTACACTACTCTACTCTACACTACTCTACCCTACTCTACCCTGCTCTACCCTACTATACCCTACTATACCCTACTCTACCCTACCAAACTTCACATAAACCATCTACTAAATAGTCCGAACAAAGCCTAAAAATTTGGTTTGGATAGGTGAGCCCGTTCTTGAGTTATAAAATAACAACGAAAAGTGGCATTGATTTTTATATATATAGATATAAAATATAAATACTCTTAAATGACAGTAGAAAGGGTACAGATATATGTTCACAGGAACCTGTGAACCTTCTATATTTCCACTACGGTATGAACTAGTAATTACCCGGCAGATCATCGACGCACAGTTCTCGATCCTCTCTAAAGAGCGGCGCGCGCTGCGGACAAGCGCACGCGCACTCGCCGCTCGGGTCTGGTGCACGCGCACCGGCGCCGTGCTCCGCGCATTTAGCCGCGCTGCACTCATCTCCTGAAAAAGGAAAAAATAAAATAATCAAGGATTATGGGGCTTGGAGGAAAATATTAAAGTCTGCACTTGGACTGCAACGGAAGTCAAACTGCACCCGCAACAGAAATGTACGATGGATCATCGGGGTGGTTTTAGTCAGAAAGAGTCTGACTGATCCCTCCATCTATCTTAAGGCGGAGGACATCCATGAGGACTGACAACCATAAAAAAAGTCCACTTGGACTACAAAATCACTGAATGCGCATCGCATTTTGATGAGGAGAATGATAGTGAACATGACCTTTCACCGATCATTGGTGAAGGATTTATCAGAACATACAATTATCTTCTATATCTATCTTCCCTCAGTAGTTTCAGTTCAGCACCTGAGTGAGTCCCTAAAGAAAACTAGGCACGTTGAGTTGTTGGCACTTTGCAACTAAGTCTTGTATTTACGAGGTAATAGCTAATCTCGTAAAACTGCATTATGGCCACTGGTAATAGAATCGTATTTAATTTTATAGTGAGGAAAGGACCATATTACTACCAGAAGCCGACATAAGTTTGAAGCTCAACGGTTGCTTGGATCGTAAATTATAATCAGCGTAAGTAAATGAGACGGCAGGTATGCTGCCTTTTGGCATCGGTAGCGAACAGTGATTTTGTAACAACACTAATGCTGCAATGCGTTTGGGCGACTCTGCGTCCGATTGCTTGGAGCGTGGCATCAAAATAAAGGGGCCATTTTGTTACTATACTATTTAAGCTCTCTTTTTGTCAGTCGCTCTAACAAGCTATCATAATTTCAACCGAAAGACGTCTACAGTAGGACATACCTCCCAAAACCACTATGGTTCTCACATCCAGCTAACTCCTGCAATCTTCACCAGATCTTCGAACTGTTATATCGTTGACATAGAATCAATATCAAGCTCTAAGGTACCTACTCAACTTTCGGTAGCGATGCATCTCCGAAGTTTCGGTTGCGACGCGTCACCATATTTACGGTCGCGACGCTTCGCGTGATGTGTCATAAATGCGACGTAATTTTGGCTGATGTTTCATCCTTAATAATGTCATCGACATGAAGAACTGACCGGTAATAGTGAAGATGTCTCCATTGTCCCTTCTCGCCAGCTCTCCGAGGCGCGCGCCGGCCGCAGCCGTGGCCAGCACGAGCAGCAGCGTGGCGGCCATGCTACCCCCCGCCGCCGCCAGCCGCGCGCCCTCCTGCCACCCGCATCGCTAGCTCCACCTGGTGGGACAAATCATCACATAATTATTGAAGACATAATATCATAACTGGTTATGGAAACTATGGGCAGCACAAATGCATATCTATATCAATAAAAATGAATAGCTAAAGGCTAAACGTCATTACGTTTAGCCTTTTTTTTTAAATATAATATTGAGAACAATCAGTGTCACAAAATAAATCAAAGATGTAGGTACATATGAAAGCAATTTAGTGAAGGTAAAAAGTGGATCGAAACGAGATGAAATATAACAAGAGTGGTGAAAGCTTACGCATCGGTGCAAAAATTCAAGTGCATTGTTTAGTGTTCAATCTCACTCAGTTCACATGATTTCCTCTAGAGTGCTGGTTGGTTTATGATAGCGAGATTTAGATCGCCTGCAGTACGGAGACTATGAATATATCGTGTAGAGTCTGTCTAAAAAGCCAAACGACTTGGGTTATTAAGGTAAAATGAAATCTGATGTAGTCAACACTGGTTCAGTAATCAAGGTTGATTAAGAGATCTTGATCATTGTTTACTAATAGAAGAACCTTATAAAAAGTATCAAATATAAGTATTTTCTAAATGATTAAATATTATACAAAATTCCCAAGTCGTTTTACTTTTTAGATAGACTTATAAACTAAAACATATTAGACACCAGGTTTTAGTTTGCCCTGGAATAAAGGCAAAGAAGGAACATGAGAGTAGGGTTAGTCAGTGAAAGCTTGACACGTCCTCTCGCTCCGACCAAGAGTGGGAGAAGTCATTGAATGATTTTCTACCTAAAAAAGTCTAATAGGGTAGTGTTCAGATAATTAAGTTTTGCAAGAGTGGCTGGACCCAAATAAATCCGCATTAGAAATTATTCATCCCTCTAACCTTTTCTCAACTAGCTTGAAGTCAGCCTTTGGTCTAACTGGATGCGGCTGAGTACCCTTTACATTTGAGCGACTGCCTATTATTGGGCAACACGATACTTCTTGGACTGATGGTCAGACTTTCTGGCATCTGACTATCTGTAACGATTGTCAAAGTTCTACGAATGACAACTGGGTGGGACCAACGGCTTTGGAGCCACGGGGTGTCAGTAACGTACTAGATAAACTTAAAAAAGTATATCTGAATTGAAAAATGTACCTACACTTGTACTTACTTAATAGTGTACTTACCCGGTTTCGAACTGGCAACGTCATGCATGAGAAGTAGGTGCCTTAACCACTAACGTAAAATAATAACCATTCGATTGGTCCCAAAACCCATGTCACAACCCGGTGTCAATTAACTGTGAATCTCACAAATATTAGATAGAGGCGTTATTTTATAGCTGTTACCAAGTCTCAAGTTTACCTACGTGTGTAAAATGTATCTGTTAAGTCACCACACAACTGTAGCGATCCATAAAACTCGCTGTTCATATTTGCTTTACTTTTCATCCGCGTTTGTTGGCACGCGTCAATACTGTTTACTCTTCGACTCTCCGTAATTTTGTGTTTCCGCGCCACCAGCTATTGGTGGGTGTTTATCTAACTGTTCAGCAAAATCGCACTTAAAACTGAGAATACGGTATTATTGTATTATTGAAGTGACAATGTTAGGATCTAATGACACTGACAAACGCGCTCAACGGGGGGCCTTGCAGACACCCACTTTGTCGATTTAAGGCTTATAGTCCCTTGATTATCTGGCCGGAATTAAATGGACACAATACTCGTACCCGCCTAGACGGCAGTACGAGTATCTGTGCATTTAATTGCGGCTAGCTGCGCCCGGATAGAGCTCCGCTGACCTTTAAATCTATTTTCTTTGCGAAATATTGGCCACCATTTTTTATGTGTAAAAATATTTCTAAACATCCAAGCCGTTTCGAAGGATTAGGAAAAAATTGCGAAATTGCTAATTATTATTTTTTTAAACAAAAATATTTATCGCTCGAAAAAATCAGTAGTTGATAATGTTGTTCATGAATTTATAATAAATTTTCAAAACTATTAACCTGGCCGTTACCGAGGAGTGTAGGAGTCTGCTTCAGAATGTCACTGTTTTATGGCAGTGCTCGGGCGCTTGGACCTTAACCAGGTTTCCAACTTCGCAGTCAATCATTTCTCAGAATATCAGCCCCGAACATATTAACATTGGAGGTTGAGTTATCGACACTCGTATGTCCGTTAGACAGATGTCGATTTGTAGTTGTTATCCATCCCTGCGCGCTAATAGGTTTCCTTAATCGCTGCGAACCTTTGCTGTGCTAGCTTCAGATGATTATTTATTTTCGTGTGATGGGTTGTCTGGTATCATCTGTAACTGAGAGTCTGGCGCAATCTAATTCTGCCAAGTCTGTTCCATCATCGGAACACAAGACGTACTGGCTAAGACGTAAACATCCCACCTATACGCATAAAGTGTTTTGGGAACACAGCCAAGAAGTGGCCTTGCCGGAGTCTTTGTTTCCTGCTAGCTACAACTTAGGGTCTTTAAGTCAAGAGTGAATAGGTTACTTCTAGGCAAGCGTGCTGAGTCGTCGACCACATCATCGCTTACCATCAGGTCAGATGGTGGGCAAACGCGAGCCTATTAATAATAATAATAAAAAAAACAATTAGATCTTGCTTTAATGTTTTTGAACCTATGCATATTAATATAAACATTAGTAGGCTCTGCGGTCCCTTATAATGTTCTCACATCTGGGACTCGGGCATCATCTCTAGGAGAGGTAATGGGCCGTAATCCTCCACGCAGGTCCAGTGCGGGTTGGTAGACGAGGTTAGGTTATACTCTTACTGTATTTTTTTATGGTGTACATTAAAGAGTATATCTATCTTTTTCATTACCACTTTATAAGCTGTGTTTAGAAATATAGGTATTCAATGTAATATAACCTACCTACCTACATTTCTATTTCATCTCTCCTTTCACAGGTCTCAGAGCTTATAGGCACTTACCTAATACTCATATTAATTATACTTAATAAATTATCTTCATACTGTTGTGTACCTAAATAAAATATATGAATTGAAAAAGATAATACCAGTTCTCGCAAGTGCCATTTGAAATCCATAAAATTACCACCGTACGACGATGGATCTCAAGAACCTTGGCGCTAGTTATGGCTTCTCGTACTGTAAAAAGGTAGGTAAGTAAAATATCCTATCAATATTCAATAGCACTGAACGTTTAGCTTCAGCGCAACAAATTGTCTATTGTTTTAGTGGCTAGATATTTGGTTGTAACCAATATGCTGCGGGTTTCATATATATTTTACTGTTCGTCATCGTTTTAGTAAAGAAGTCGTGGTTTGTGGCTGAAGTTGAATAGTTTGAGGGCAAATACATCGACCTACAATGGAATCTCAAGCAGGGCAAAGATTTCATAATGAGAAAGAGAAAACTGTGTGTTTCTGATTGCCATATAAGACCTGTCTAGGTCGGTGCTATTGATGGTTTAAAAACCGATACTTTTAATTGATTCTTTCTTGTTAGTTGTCAAATGTAAATATAAGTTGTCAGGTATCATTGTTAGGTAATTAAAGTGTCAAGGCTCCTTAAGAGGATCCTTCTCCACTCGCTTATCGTAAACATCGAAAATGGTTTAAAAGCTTGTTACTTCATTTAATGCAATCCAACGCGATGTTTGACGAAAAGGCAACGCAAAAAAAGAGAGATAACGCTTGGAAACTCTGTTAGTATTCGGTAATTCCGAGATTTACTCGAAAATTTCACACAACTTGCTCCAGGAAATAGCTGTTTTTTTTAAACCCTTAAAAGTTTTTGGAAAAAATCGTCATCATTTAGAATCTTAATAAAATTTGCAAGGTCTCTAGAGGATTACTTTTTTGACTTTTTTAATTTTTAGGCTAATTATGAAGTGTCAAAGTTCATACAAAATAGGACATTTTCAGAGGTTTTTACTGGATTAGTTTTACACAAATTTAGAAATTGGTTTCTTTAGAAACCTAGATAATATCCACAAGATACTGTGTTTCCAAAATATCTAATGAAAAGTGTGTAATAACGTCATAATCAGTTATGAGCGGTTGTATGAAAAACAGTGAAAATTTGAGTCGTGATGCACCACCTTAAAGGTGACCTGGTCGGACATTCTTTCATATAAACGTAGTAGATATGGCTAATACTCCACTGTTTAACGGTGCGCACTGTTGAGCAGTGTTATCATTATAAATCATCCCGCTTGTCACCGGAGTGTGTATGCGTATGTGCACCAGTTTCTTATTGTAACCTTAGTTACTTTTGCCTGTAATTTCAACCATTTCATTAGTTTTAACCACGCCCATTAACGAGTTAGAGCCGTGGTCTGGTGCTCCCTTAACATCACCTACTGTTCTCAATCCTTGCTACACGAAAAATGGAATTCACCATGAGGTTTCTTTGATAAAAAGTCCTATAAGCCTGCCAACATAAATAACAAGGTTAAGGCATCAGGCAAGAAGAAAATGACACGTAATGTTTCTCTATATTCATTTGCTTGGTGTATCTAATGCTATTCTAATTCCAAAGAACCTCATATTGACGAATAAAACCACACATTTGTGTAAATACAGCATCAATAATTATAAAGAGATGACTCACGATGGACTTATCATCACTGCAGCTAATCTTACCGGCCGACTGCCACTTAATATTCCTGATTATTACTTGTACATAGATGTATTGAAGTGCAAGTAGATATGATTGCTGTAATATGGCCAATCTGGTCCCTGATTGATAATGTCGTGCATGAGATTATCATCAGCGTCTGACATTTCAAAGAAGATGTAGATGCATCGCAGTGCTTGGCCAAGTGTGCGCGTATGATTGGTGTTTTTAGCGTGCGCTTGCGACTAATAAGTAGCACACAACAGCTGTTTATTTTGAAGAATATAGGTTATTTGAAATGCAGTTATGAAAGTCATATAAGAATCAAACTCTGCTTAATGTTTTGAGGGATTTTCCAGCATGAGATATATGTAGATACTCTCATAGGGTAATATTTATTTTATTGTACACTTATTATTGGCTGACCACCTTTTTCCTTTTTGGTGATGAGCTTCGGTTCCCAATAAATAGGTTGGCTATCGTGATGGTGTCTGCTGTGCAGACTTGTCTCACATCTACCAGAGGTGTCTCCGAAAATGAAGAGTGACAAGCAGTTAACAGTTGGGCACGCCACGATTATGGCGGTAAGTCCCCTCTTTGAGGCGTGGCTGGAAAGACCTCACGGCGTCCTTACCTTCCGCATGACGCAGGTCCTCACCGGACATGGCAAGTTCGGGAGGTTCCTGCATCGGATTCAAGCGGAAGAGACGCCCGGGTGTCGCCACTGTGCGCAACGCCCGGAGGACACGGTGGAGCATACCGTCGAGGTGTGCCCTGCCTGGGCGGAGCATCGCCGTGCCCTCGTGGGGGCGATCGGCGGCGGAGACCTCTCGCGCCGGGCCCTGGTCGAGGCCATGGTCCGGAGCGAGGAGGAATGGCAGGCGGTCGCCTCCTTCTGTGAAGCAGTAATGCTTGCAAAGGAGGAGGCCGACCGCATCAGGCAACGGCGCCCTCGCCGCCGTCGCCGGGATTCCGATCCCGATTTCCGGCCACCGTAGACGCGGGCTCGCGGACGGCGAGCCATGGGTAGCTCGCTGTTCGATCGTCCGGTAATGGACCGAGTCCAAGACGTCGACGGCGCGCACTGTTCCCGCGCGCCTCAAGGAGTTGTCAGCAGCAGGAGGGGCCCAGCTGGGTCGAAGCCTACTGGGGACAGGGTTGTCCGAAAGGGAGCTCGTGCCCCGGTATGAAGGCTAGAAGGAACGGCGCGGGGTTTTTAGTCAGTAAGAGTCTGACACTGTCTCCTGCTCCACCCAAGAGCGGGTTTCGTCAAAGATGATTTTCCCCGTCGAAAAAAAAAAAAAAAAAAAAAAAAAGCAGTTAACAGTTGTTTTTATTTTTTTAATGCATATTGGTTATTTGAAATGCAGTTATGAAAGTCATGTCGTTAGATAGACAGCTAATTATTTTATTACTTGATTAAATTACCTAGTCATGTACCTAACTAGTAGGTACTGTTCTCTCGTCTGAATTTCGACTGCGGCGGCTAATTTTAACGAGGAAATTAGCTATTGAAGCGCAACATATTATAGAGATGAGTATGCACTAGTTAAATAAAAAAAAGGTATATACTCTACTAGCTTTTGCCCGCGGCTTCGCGCGCTTACATAAAATATAGCCTATGTCACTCAGGAATAAAGCAGCTTTCTATCGGTGAAAGAAATGTAGCAAATGGACTAACACTTTCAGAGATTACCTCCTACAAACAATAATAATAAAAAACAAGCTTTATCTCTTTATAAAAGTGTAGATTCCCTCATCCTCATGGCTCGATGGGAAGTAAGTTACTCAGTACCTAGGTCTTTAGGTGTCTAAATTCAACGTGGTTTAGAGACCGCATCGAATTTGAATTCACGAGAAAAATGAGACTTTCAAAACTATTTTTATATTGAAAGGTGGTAGGCCGCACGTTTGCGTATTGTTTTTTAACGAAATCACTAGATAGTTATTTCAGTGGTATTTTCAATAAGTTTTGTGCTATGAAATAAGGCAAAAAACATGCCAAAAGTTGACTAATTACAGCTAAATACAAACAGTAAGAGCCGGTTGCTCCGACTTCCAAAAATTTTCGTGCATATTTTTTTTTTACTTTATCTAAGAGTCGTAAAGCTTCCTTCTTTTTCTTACAGAAATTCCAAATCAGTTTCAAGTGTCGAAAACGCCAACAAATCATCGAAATTCTCGGAACATTTGAGACTGAGATTTCTAGAATGAAAATCGTAGAATAATTACTATGCGGATCATCCATCCAGTCAACAAGACTAAGGTTAAGCTACTTATTCTATCTCTGGATCTAGACTAATGTCTTCAATATTAAGAACGCAGTCCTTATCCTTACCAACTAATGTGGAGATTACCTACCGCTCCCAAGATGTCAAATGAACTTAAATTATGTAAGACCTTTACAAACTAACATTACGAGCAGCTCCGCCTCCGGAAGTCGACCAGTGCAGACTCGTGCAGATGCATCTATTGATTTCATATGCACAGATAACGATTGATCTGCAGCCATTACCCAGGATGCCTTGCGTTTGTCTTGTTAGTCTAAATACACACATAGAAACTAACATACACATCTAATTATATTGGTCAACATGTCGAGGAAACGCAAAGGAATTTAGGTTTACAGTTATTGTAATAAGAGTGCCTTTAAACGCAGCAAGAATTTGGTCGTGCATGCCATGTGTACCAGGATCGCAAAAATTGCAGAGGTTCATTCGAAGCCGTAGGCGCCGGGGACTGACGCCGGTCGAACTGGTTAATTGCCAGACATTATTTACTCCAAGTAGCAGCTCAGTACTCATGAAGATTGATTACTGGGTTAAAAGACTTCTAATTCATAAGCAGTCCTTCTGCCTCGAAGGGACGTTTAGAAACTATGTATTAAGGCTAATTTCACAAAGCTGGACGGTATTTGAGCTTCCTGAAATGGTAAGGAATGCTGGTTAGTATTATGTTGGTGAATAATATGCGAATCACGTTGGGAGGCCCTTAGAGACACCGCTCTCATTAAACAGTGCTAATCTGCACTATTCCTTATACGATTTGCTTGTTACCATTACCTTAATTAAATATTAATGGAGACAGAAATAGATTCTCAGATGTTTAAAAATATCTCTTGAACTTTGAGGAAAATTCTCAAAAAAAGTTACACGTGGCGAATGTCAAATATCGACCAAATCATCGCTTACCATTAGGTGAGATGGTGGTCAAACGCAAGCCTATCAATAATAATAATAAAAAAATCTACGGGCTCCTAACCATTAATTAATTACTCCAGTAAACTTCTAACCTGAGATCATTTTAAGTTAAAAATACACAATATGTAAAAAAGTACGTCTAATGATTTAAAAATGACTTGCAAAAACTCAATTGCTTGACATTTAATTGTACCACCAAAGTCTTAATCAATTCAAGCTTTTATAAATCGGCGCCGCCTTCCAAACAATCGAGTTGCATACATATTACGGGCAAGCTTATGTAAGAACATAATCTATGCAAGTTTTTGCCGAGACCCCTAATGCTTTGATAAATTAACAGCAATGGCATTATCATGTTACGAGCAATTTATCAGCGGGAAGTTGTCTGGTGCCCACACAAGGTGGCGATGTACTACATAATTATGATCCAATTGCTTCTGAACACCATTTGTTATAGTCTTGTACCGTATCTACTACACCGATCAGGTCAGGAGTTACTAGACCGGATACATTTATATCGTAAATTGCCTAATCATAACCTTCAATGGCTTTTCTATTAATGACATTGTATTTTGTTGTGATTTCATAAAGATAGGTTTATTATTTACCGTTTGCTGTATGACTTATTTTTTCATTATATAGCGGGACAGATGAAGACTTGTTTTAACATCTGGATTTTGCTCTTAAGACTGTAAGTGCCGATGTAGTTCAAGTGAGCATGAAAGCTGTTAAAACTTGAGCGCATTTCACTTATTTTGGACTGCGCGTATACTTGATGTGTTTGCAGTAAAAGAGTTTTGTTTACATGGAAAAAACCGATCTTCGATTTCTAACGCACTTTACTTAGATGTGGCTATATTAAAGATGCTTTTTAATCGAATTCAAAAAGGCGAAGCTTTTATGTTTGGCTGTATTTTTTTGCATGTTTACTTATTTCTCTATGATTTTGTTTGGAAGATTATACTCTCGAATTGCTTCCATGGAAATATTGTCCTAATCTGAAAATGAACTTGGAGATATGGAACGAAACTCCTCATAGGAACATAGCAGAACTATCGTAATATTTCAAACTTGTCTTATTACTGAATTTCGAAATTATTTTTCATCTAAGTACTAACAAAAAATAAAGTAAAAGATTACTCAAAAACGAAATGCAAAACCATAAAATATCAATAACACAAGTAGGTACAAAAGCTTGTTAGGCAAGCAGAAAATAAGGCATAATAACGAAAAATCCATTTAGATCTAAGTCATGCTTATCCAAACACTTCAGATGGTTTACAAACAGAATTTTGCCAGCCATAGCTAATGAGGTCCTTGAGAAAAGAGGACTCTTGAGACAGTTAGGTCGGGACTGCGGTCCCCAGCTCATAGATACCTAAGTATGCAAATATTTGCCCCCCCACTGGGACAGGCTTCTGAAGATTCAGTAAACGGAGAATTGAGCGCTCTTGTAGATTATTTTGTTTTAGATATAGACGATGTGTATATGATTAACGCTAATAAATGCTTGCACTGACTGGACTGATCCAGTCAACTCTGTGTGGTTCTTTCCTCAAAAGACCGTCTCAGACACTAATCTGCATGGTTGTTTCCTCAAAAGACCGTCTCAGACACTAATCTGCATGGTTCTCTTATTATTTGACCATTACATGTTTGCTGTATGGACTTTAAAAGAGAATCTTCTTCTCTCCTGAATTTGTTTCGATGTTTCTTTTTAGGGCAGTCAGCTAGGAAACACCAGCCTCATCTAGTTTAAACTGGCGAAAAAATTGAGTAGAAATGTTTTTAAATAACTGTTGGCATAAGTATCATTTATCATCTTCCTGCCTTTGACAAGAGGCCAATACATTTTATAGAAACTAATGATCTAACATAATTCGTGATTTACTTCAAAATGGCATTTCAGTTGGCGCTTCCTCCATTCCAGAGACGTATCTATTAATTTAATGTCTTACGTATAAGTAGTGAGTCCCAGCAGTGGGAACATTATAAGGCTGATTATGCTTTATGCTTACGTATAAGCCATCTTTAGCTTCTGTTAGTCCACCCAGACCGGAAGGAGTTATTTGTTGATTTTCTACCTAATTATAAAAAGCTTTTGTTGAGTCATGAATTAGAAAATTTTGATTTATGAGATTAGTTAAGTAGTGGTTATCATTGTTGCTAAAGATTCTGTTTCATTATTTTTGACAGGGCGATGAATAGATTTTGATACATTCATACAGTGTTTGCTTAGATCGTATTTTATAATTAGAGTCTCATTAGTCTTAAACGCACTGTCATTGCATGTACTCCTACTTAGTATTTGCAATTCGGTTAATTTAATATGTTTTCTTTGTGTTATTGAATTGTAAACTTTCTATTTCGTTTGTTTCTTCTTCTTTTTAGTATTGAAAGACATATTTTCTTAGTGTTGAAAATTATATCTGCTAATTTTATTTCCTACTAGCTGTCGCTCGCTATACTGCATCGTGGACACCACACGCTCACTTTAAAAAAGTGGTTTCCAATTAACTTTTTTTTACCTGTTTTTCCCTACATTTTTCTTTTTTAGTTAGGTATCGAAAAAAATAACAAAAAAAACATATATTCAAATTGTTTTAATATATGTATTTTAGTGTAATTTTAGTGAAACTTACAAACTTACTTGATTTATGTATAGACATAAACATTTAAACCCAGTTTTGTTTTGTACATGTTAATATGATAGCTTGTTATGAAATGATTGATGATTCATTCTAACTGGTTCCTGTCCTATGCTTTTACACAGAAGATCATAAATATTTACGCTTCACAAACACATTTCTCCATTATTCCACAAATCACTAACTTTTACAGACGATTAATTATGCGCATCATAATTTAAAACGGTATAACGCCCATCAATGGTAATACAAGCCAGCAAAACACAGAAGCGAACAAATATAATACCAAAAGGTTCAGAAACCTTACTAGGTAAATACAGACACGTGCCGAGTACTTAGGAAGGTATTATTTTTATTCCTCTTAATTTCCATTATAGCAGACGTTCGGTCTAGTAAGCTCCGAGCCTGTAATGTTTATCAAACATAGATCGACAAATAGTGCTGTTTGCTCGCCAAAGATTGCCACGCACCATTAGACATGTATGAACTATCCGAGTAAAGTTTTCGGTGAAATGTTTGTTAACCCTGCCTCTACGCTTTTGTGGAAGTTGTTAAGCGACTACTATACAGTTGGGCACCACTTATTTCTACGAAGTATCTCTCTCGGAAGTCAAAAGAGCCATCTCTAAATTTTCGAAAATTCTGTCTCTTTTTACGTCGGAGCTTTTTGCATCACATATCTACTTATAGATACTTTTGTAAATACGAAAGTAATTCCATTAATTTGTTTTTAAATTAAATATGCCTTAAATAGCGCTAGATGAAATTACATATATAAGTGCTTGCAGAATAACTTGAAATTCTTCGATCACGGGAAAAAACTATTTAAAATAAAATATAATTATGTCATTATGTAGATGAAAATAATTGCTCTACAAAATCCCTGTTATCTAGAAATTTACTTTGATTGAGTTATCACTATTTGGCTTCTGTGGGCAGTATAGTTGATCTCCATGTCCATGTTCACGCTTGCTACAATTTTTGAACATAAGTTCGTGCATATTTTAGCAGTATCTAACATGTATGTTGTACGTGTCAAGAAGTAAATATTTTTGTTCAACTTTTTCGGTTTTAGTCGTATTACGAACATGTAATGTAAATTAGAATCTTTAAGTGTTTCTCGGTATGCGTTTTACGGTAATTTTATGAACGATTTCGTACGCCATAATAATATAAGGAAATTCAATTAAGAATGTCATCGGGTGAATCCTCGTGGGTTATTCTGATACAAATCCAATATCCTTATCTGATCGTGGACAGCTAATTACAGCACTCGTGTTATATGTTATTTGGCGTCTGGATCCACTGCTCCTTAAAATATCAATAAAGTAAGATGAGGTCGTAAAGTTTATCGACAATATAATGCCCGACGCTGCGCAAAAGGTCGATGATTGGTTAAATGCTGAAAGCTTCGGGTCATCAAAATGAAGCTAAAATAATGCAAAACATATTAGGTTGAAGACCAAATACCTAGATCACTTAAATATGCTTTTATTAAGCATTAGTTCGTCATCGTCTTTAGAACAATTTTAGAAAAGCATTAGGTACGTCTAGACTGATCTAAATATTTCTGCGAACACTGCCATTAGTATTTTAATGCAATGTTAATTATTATATTCGTGAGAAATATTAGCTGCTTACCTATTTAAAATAAATCAATCATTATCAGAGCTAGCCAGTGTTAGAAGCAGTGCAATGGGTGCTTGTGCGAGCAATCACAATCAATCAACTCAACGTCTAATTAAAGTGGCTCGTCTATCGTTCACTGGCAAGTTACTCGTCAATTAAAGTTCTATATTTCTATTCGATGATAAAGAGAAATGGGCATAAATGCGTAATTGATGCAATCCATAAATCTCTGTGTATTGACAACAAACAAGTTGTTTAATGGGTAGAAATCAGCCAGAGACGAGTGAATGAAACAAGTGAAGGTACTGGAAAAGTGCGTGTGCGTAAAGATTTAAGTTAAGTAAAGAGATAAATACTGTGATTTAGGAGTCAGGCCTCTGAGACCTGACTCCTAAATCACAGTATTTATCTCCTAACCCAGCATCAACCAGCACACTTTAAAAGACGTTTCGGAAACAATTCCCAGGAAACGTCACCAGCCACCATTACAGTTATTACCATATAAAAACTTTAATTAGATACAAACAATCATTGCTGGCTGTCAGTTCGTCTAGTTATTATTTCTGTCAAAGTATGTGAAGATGTTACCGTGTGAACGTTGTTCTGATCGTGACGAGTGACGTCAGAACAATTGTCGATAGCTTGTTATTGTGTGGGGTGTACTCCGGCTGCGAGGTTCTCATGGCGAAGCTGCGAAGTCGAGATTTCGCGTACACACGTGACTTTGCGACTCTTTCTATTGCCGTGCCGATACATTCTATATTTTTTCGCAATTGTTATCGTCATGCAGCTACTAATTAATTTTTTCTGTAATGAAAATTGCCCATAATTAAGTAATTTGCTCGGGTAAGTGTTCTGCTCACAATTAAAATTTAATAGGAAAATTCTGATCGGTGTGATTAAGCAGATAATTTTTACTTTTTTTTAAAGACATGTAGTGTTCGCAAGATCTAGATTATCTATTTCTAACACGGTCGACACCAACCAATATTGATGTCTGATTAAAAAAATAATTTCAATTAAATTATTTATTAATTCATGAATTCCCAAGCGACCACCGGTGGCCGCGTATCTATTGTCTTACTATTGTGTCTCTAATTGACGGTATCTGAAGGGTTAAGTTTACATAATACTTTGGACGTTAATTACCTAGCTTCGACATTGATAGGTAAACTGTAACTTACGAATGAATAACCCTAGCTAGCTATATGCTGGGCAATATAGAGCAGCCATTGGCAGCTTGCATCAACCCGTACTAAGCCCACGTGGTGGATTACGGCCCATGTCCTCTCTTAGATAGGAAGCCTGAGTCTCAGGAGTGGGAAGTGGAACATTATGTTATTGACAGATTTTAACTGGCTAGCAAAAACGCAGGGGCCGTGTAGGGCTACGGGGAAAACAGTAGTCCTAAAACTCAAAGGGTAACTGAAGAACAAAGATGGGTTTTAATCAGTATAAATCTGATGCTCCCTCTCGCTAAGCGTGAGAAGTCATTTGATGATTTCCTACATTATAAATAACCAGTGTAATTCAGCAAAACGAATCTTGCGAAGCCGAAAACGCGAAATATTTCTATTGTGGTAACCAGCCAGTGGTAATTGGTTTAGGGTACTAGATACTGTGTATGTATAGTGTGTTGTGTGTACTTGTGTGTAAGTATAGTGGTAGGTATCTGCACCATGAAATAGACTGTTATTACATCTAGAAGTCAATTTACTTATTTTTGTTGTCCCCAATGAATTAACACTAATGTTTGGCAATGCGATCAAGTTTTATAAACACCTACCAAAAATAAAATTGTGGATATCCTAAATTGTATAAATTTTGTCACTTATCAGTAGCATTATTTATATCATCAGGTTGAATGAAACGCATTAACAAAACTGAGATAAATGTTAATTAAATTGCTTTACAAGTAACGACTAATTTTATTAGCCGTCAAGTTTGGGTGGACTCCAGCGAGACTCTGGCGACATTTATTTGATTGTTTTAAGGTGCATTGATATAAATAACGTATCCAATTAGCAGGCTATTTATATGCTGTGCTATATAACAATCTAGGTTTCAATATTCGACAGGTACTTTGTGACGATAATATCACCTGTTATCTAAGCAATGATGTCGTGGACGATAGAGCACGCCTTGCCTAGAAGTAATGATTCACTCTTGCCTTATAGAGCCTTAAGATATTTAAAGAAGTCTACACTCTAGCTGGATATTTTACTCCTTAGCTGTAGGCGTAATGAAAGTAGGTAAGTAACTATGTTTTCCCAAAAGGTAGTGTTCAGAATCTGCAGTCAATATGATGCAATATGCCCTAACTGCTGAGCACAGAATTAGACTTCAGAATTTTAGATACTGTACTGTATGTTGTGGGTTGTGTACTGTATGGTGTAGTTGTCTTAACTGTGCTGATTGTCTTAGTTTGTATGTAAAAAATATTATCATTATTCCATTTATTTATTTTTATATACATAGGTATACGCTTCATATATTTTTAAAATTTAAAAAATAGCAGCCCACCGGCATCGGGAACAGGGTCCAAGCTACTATTTTATTAATATTATTTCTCACAGTCTAAAGCTTATAATTTGCCTCAAAACAATTTAATATTGCACATAATAATATCGTTTAAAAAGATCTCGACATAAACTACCGTGTAACTCGAATCATTACTCAACGCCGATTTACAACCACTAAAACTGTTTACGGTGCGAACATATTTACTGTACTTATTGAAGACATATTAAATTGTAGGTATATTGTGTAAGATAAACCTTAATTTATTTGGTTGCCTCTCAAGTCGCCAGGTAATAAAACGGTAATAGGCACTTAATATCTAGTAAATTTATTTTCGTTCAGGCCCTCTGAAACTCTAGATAAATTAAGTGCGGAAGTGTAAGAAGCGACATGAAACGCTTGTGCGAAATTATCACTAGGACAGTTTTTTTTTAAGCTATTGCACAGCTTCTATCGCGGGCCTTGAGCGTGGAGACCGAATCCAGAAATTCCGTAACGAAAAAAACCTAACACCCCTCACTAAATGGTTGTCATGGCAACTTGTCAACTTCAATCACAAATAATGATGTTGATAAAAAATTCTATGCAATAGCTTCACCGCGGCAGTCTCCGAGTGCCACACGTCTTTTTTTTTAAATACTGTCACATGTCGCTTCATTGCCATGGATAATGCGAAAGAGATCCCCGGGGCCCTGGAACAATGGCTAAGAAGGAGGAGAAACGAGTTTTTAGTCATTAAAAGTCTGACAAGCTCTCCTGCCAAGGGCAGGAGATGTCATTTACGTGGTTTTCCAACCTAAAAAAAATGTCGCTTCTTTGCCGCTGTGTTGCGTTGCCCCTGCCTGTCGGAGGCTTTACGAAAATATTTTTAGCCTATCAAATCCGAGGCGAGACGCCACACCAGCAGATAAAATGATTGACACTATAACTTGATTACATTATTGACTCACACCTACCACCCACAGAATGACTACCTACTAATCATGATTGGTTTCAACTGTCAAATTCAAAATTAGAATCACAGAACCCATACAACAAATGTAACAATTACGATACACAGTTCTTACCTTTTATCATCAGCGGTCATTGCTCTTTCAACAATAAACTATGAAATATTTATCAACAGTAAAACAATGCTGTCGATGATTTAGTTAAAAATAAAAGTTCTGTGTCAACGACCACTTTTTCCATGCTAAAACGCAACAACTACAGTAACCATTAATAATATAATATGCCATAACTATCACACTACACAGTTTAGTCCCAAGCTAAGCAGAGCTATGAGCACTGAGCAGGTACTAGACAACTGATGAACATACTTATTTATTTCTAAATACAAAGATAGATACATATTATAGATAAATTACACCCAGACACAGAACAAATGATCGTGCTCATCACACAAAATTTTGTCGTGGGTGGGAATCGAACCCACGACCTCCGGCATAGCAGTCAGGGCCACAAACCACCAGACCAACAGGTCAGTCAAAGTCATTCGTTGATTTGAAGTCAACCGGTCTGTCAGTAACCTGTAACCACGCGTCCGCAGGTAACACGTGTCGAACGTGTTTGTCAAGCCCGCAGTAGTGGACAATGACCATCGTTAGACTTAACCTCGAAGTTCGGACATGTGCCCCATGACCCACGGGCTTTGGGTACTCGGAATTCATGGCGTCTTGGATTTTTTACACCTTGCTTGAGAGTGGGGTAAATATTTGTAGTCAATTTTGGTGGTTTGAGGCTGGAACCAGTCGGTACGCTATTTCTAGCAACTGCTCCTCCTAAGCCTGGATAACAATCAGGTACCCATAATAATGAAAAATTAAATAGTGATGAAGCAATTCCTAAATATAGCTCTCCAAACAGCGAAGGAAAACATCGTGAGGAAACCGGCATGTCCTAAAACCAAATATTTGAAGACATGTGACATTCACTAACCCGCACTGGGCCCGCGTGGTGGATTACGGCCCATTCCCTCCCCTAGAGAGGAGGCCTGATTCCCAGCAGTGGGAACATTAAAAAAAAGGCTAATGGCAATGATGATGATGATGAAGCAGTTCATTACGTCTTGGCTTGAGAGTGTGGTACATGTTTGTATTTACTTTTGATGGCTTGAGGCTGGAACAAGTCCGCTATGTTATTTCTAGCCACTGTTTCTCCTAAGCTTGCATTATAATTAAGGTCTTTTTTATATAGCATGAGTAGGATGACCACAGGAAGAAAATTTGCATCTTAAATATGCAGAAGGTAGCTACATTGTAGGAATCCAACAGCGCCCACCCGCATCATCCCATCTATCCTGATGATGGTACCTATAGGTACATTAGCGACCAACGAAACAGCGATGAGGCAATTCATTGAGTCTTGGATTTTTTTACACCTCGCTAAATAGTGTGGTAAATGCTTTTAAGTTACCTTTGATGGCTTTAGGCTGGATTTGTAACCTTTTATAGAACAGGGTGACTTTGCTATTCCGAGCTACCACACCTCCTAAGTCAGCATTAACAATGGCGACCAACAGATTAAACAGCGCCGAGGCAATAAATAAAAAATAAAATACATTTATTTCAGACCTTGAATGTCCTATGTTAGAGGCTGACACTTAAAACCATGTTAGTCAAAATATGAAAAAAGAAATTGACAAACCCTGCTGAAATTAAAAAAGCGATGAAGCTTGACGAGTACTAGAGAGTCGATAGAATACCTCGAATCCTGCTTCGAGATTTATCAGAAAAGAACAGCAGAGGAGTAAGAAAATACTTATTTACTGCTATAAAATGAAGTGGGACTTGTATAGGATAAAAGGCAAGACTTCAAAACTTGTCAAACGTAATTTTTTAAAACATTAAAGCTTAGATTGGAAAACCGCAGTTTCTTGCAAACTGCCCAAAGACTGACAAAAGAAATCTTATTATGAAGTAGGTAGCAAAACATGTGCATGTACGTAGATTTTATGTGGTAGATAAAAATCAGCACCAACTGCAACTAGTCAGTTCTGTGTGAATATACTGTCTTATCTACTATTTAGTTGCGACTGATTTATTATACTTTATGACAAAGAGTGATAAATTTATCCTAGGAGAAAACAACCAAGTGAAAGTATTGTTTAATTTTATACTACTGCTACGCTGTTCTTTTCTGTTTGGTCCCGAATCAGGATTAGAGTCTATTCAGTTTAATCCCGGAACAATAGGTATTTAGAGGTAAGCGGTACAATGTTTAAAGTCTCGCTAACTACTATTGAAAACTGAGGATCATTAGACCAGACGGATGTTATGTCTGGTCCGGACAACTGCTCGATAATTGATTTCAGTCTGTCGTAGTTATACCGCGATTCAAAATCTTGCGATTTCGAATTTTAGTTCCTAAGTGGCATCATAGGTGTCGCTACGTATAACAAACGGAAGATCTTTTTTGTTATTTCCGTTTCCTTAGAAGCAAAATCTATACATAGAATGGTGCTTCATTAAAAAAAAACCAAGATAGACATGAATAAAGAGGCCCAACATGGCCGATATCTGCTAGGGCCATCGGGAATTTCTGTGGTCCTAGAACGTAAAGGGTAACTGAAAGACATGGTTGTGAGTCAGAGTTAATCAGTTAAAGTCTGACACACTTCTCGCTCTAATCTAGAGCGGGAGAAGTTATTAAAACATGTCCCAGCTCAAAAAAAGGGAGAAATAAAAGATTTATTTTCAAAAAGAATGTTCGTATGCGAATATTTAGTTTTTTCGTCAAAACATAAAAAACGATCGGTATCCTACCTCCCCATGTTTATTAAAAGCTTTCGGCAAAAAATCTTAAAAGGCCGAACAATTTAATCGACTGTCAATCGATTACAACAACAGTTGTGAATCCAAAATAACTTTAATTCGATAAAGACCGCACGTGGCACAAGCATAACCCGTTCGATAGATATTTCAATTCACCATTTTGTTCTATTAATTTGTAATCTGAATAGTGTGCGCATAAAATGAAACGATTCGTTGCGCTCTTGAATTTAGTTACGTGTCGTTATTAGTTGTGCTCATACTGTTCATATTCTTGGGGGATAATGGGTAGAAAGATTGAAGAAGGTTCATTCTCATAGGCGATTATCACACTGCCACGCATCACGCTGCATATTGCGTGTACGCACCGCGCGTGATCTGTATGAACGCGTGTGGATGCATATTCGGTGTGTTGGACTGTGCATGTTTTCTATACAAACGGAGAGACTTATAAGCAACTTTTTAAAACACGCATTCACGTGCGGTGCATGCAGTATGATAATCGCCGCGCACCAATTATGATTGCATTTCGGGGAGTGTGCGTCGGAATGGCAAAGCCTAATTCTGCCTAACCCGTTCCATCATCGGACCACCAGGTGTACGGCGATGTGCCACGGTGGACATCCCACTTATATGTACAAAACGTTATGGGAACACATTCATTGTGCGATGAGCTAAGGAGTGGAATTCCTTGCCGGTGTCTGTGTTTCCTGATGCTACAACCCGGGAATTATTAAGTCAAGAGTGAAAAAGTTACTTCTAGGTAAGTGCGCTCCATCGTCGACCGCATCGTCACTTTCCATCAGATAAGATAGCGGTCAAGCGCAAACTTATTAACAATAAAAAAAATGGAATTCAAGCTTTTGATTAACCGAAGCTCCTCATAAGGTTCCTATTCCTATATCTTAATCTTTTTTTTAAGGGTGGGCAGTAAGAGCGGGATGTCATGATAGCCACCGCGGCCCTGAAAAGCAAAGGCCAACAGGACCAAATTAGGTATTCTATTCCCTGTTCATATTTATATTCTTTATTGTACACGTCCTCCTTCTCTTCGAGCCATATTCCTCATTACTGAGGGTCGTGAAGTTCCCGAGGTGCTGGATTAGCTTCTTATTATATGGTCATCGTAACAGATGGTATCTTGCCATCTGTTGCAGTTCTTAGCGTCATGAAGTGCGACGTGCAATTGGGTGTCCAGTGTAGAGCGGACCTGATCTGCTCATCTTTTTGGGCTGTAGCCATTATTTATTGTTGACACAACTTTTACAAAACAGGACGGCTGATGTACACAGGCGAGCTTAACCTACAACTGAGTTTACCCCCGTACTGCACATCTCTAAACCTTCTGCACTAACGTGTCCATTCATCTCCACGTAACGGGTGGATGCGCGTGAGTGTGCCGCTTCGATCCCGACGAGCATAATCGACTGTGTCTAGATTACACACGCACCGCAACCCGACGTGACGCGACATCGGTGCGCGGGCGCAGTTGTCCGCTCTCGTGCAGATAAATGCTTATCCCCTTTCGATGTGGAATTAGAAAGACGGTTGGAAATCGATTTGTGTTAGCAGTTGCTGATGTAGGAGTAGGTGTTTTGGCAGTATGGGAACTGACAGAGTAGGAAGTGGCCAACTACCGGTTTATTTATTTATTTTTTGGCCTATCTACAATTTATTGTTACATTTTATAACCTAATAATAAATTTTAATTATTATAGATGTTAGTGTACAATATTATTCGATAGACACAGTATGCATTTAAAAACAATATAGAAAATATATTTTTACTGAAATTATTTTTTTCATAGCAAGCTTTTATAGTACGGTATAATAGTACTTATATAATTAAAACTCGTCAAGACGAATCATACGAGCCTAAACTCAATGGGGTTGTGTCGTTTAACTACCAAGTTTCTATACCCACCTTCCAGTTCCATCATCAGATCAGCTCCATGTCATAATAATTTTGCATTGTCATCTGATTTACATATACATACATTCAAAATTTCACCTCTTTCGGTAACCGGGAAGTGGATGAAATTTAATTTGCAAGATATGATTACAGAAAAACAACGGGACAAGGGAAACTAAATAAAAGCTTGTAGGTAATAACAAAAAGATTTATAAGATAAAAACAGTTACAAAATTTTAAAGTGTAGTTAGTAGGTTACCTATTTATTTTAGGTTTACGTACATGGAGCTTGAATTTTTGAATAGATGTGCAACAAATATCTATATTTTCATTGCAATTATTAAAAAGCTTACAAAGTCAGTGATTTCTTGCAAAACTGTTTCTTGGTCACAATTGGTTACATGTTGACGAGTTCATTGTTTCTTGTTTCAATATAGGCAATGAAAGGAATTCTATCTGACAAGAGCTTAAAGAATCTTCTCAAGTAAATGATAGCAGCTTCAGAAAAAAAAAAACATCTGAAAAAAAACGGTGTTCCTAGATAGTCTTCTATCAATTTTTTAAATATATATACATAATTATATGAGCTTTAATTATTAATGATTTGTCTATAACATTTTAGATTCTTACAGAAATGTGATATTTAAATATTGATTAACTTAAGCATAATCCGTGCTTAGAGAGCTCGCAAGCTAGCTTTAATTAATAATTTTATTTTAACTATTCGTTGCTAAATCATTCTTGCTAATATTAGTAGTTCTACCACTTTATAGTAGATGCGAATCAAAACAAATAAAAATAAAATGTACAGACCTTGACCTGTGTGTTTGTGCATTTCTCCATCAAACAGGAATTGTGGACGCCATCGAGTTTTAACTTTTCGGATACCGTAATAAGAGACACACTAGGGGAGAGCGAACGCCAGCGTTCACTTGGGGTTTGTAAATTAAACGAAAAATTACTCTACTAAAGGAGTTTTGAGTTGCGCTTATTTTCACATGCTAATTAAAGGCAATTGTAGCATACTACTAGCTGTCCCCAGCGGTTTGCTCCGCTTCTGTGGATAGTAGCGTGCTGTCATATAGCTTATTTGTCGTCAACCAGTCTATCCCGAAATATAGTTATTTTATACAAAGAAATACCAATCTAATAGTCTAATCCAACTGGTCCCTAGTTCAACAGATTAGCGCGTTTAAACAAACAGCAATACTCTTTCGTTTTGTTATATTAGTATCTATAGATTATTAGCTTTATAATGTTACTGTGGGCATTCCAGCTCCTTTTGATTGACTCGATTAAATCTAAACACATGAAACACAAATTGTTTCTTCCTATATACTTATAGGAAGAACAAAAACTTTACAGTATGGCTAACATATCTTGACCACTTCGAAGAATTGGCTGAACAGTAGGTAATTCTTTTTATGAATCGTGTGGTGAACATATTTTGAATGTACTGTTCATACTTTGAAATCTTCCAGTTGTTTGGCCCCAAACCGGTTTATTAGAAAGTCTACAAAATTAAAATTTCCCTTTTATCTAACAAATAAGTAATAAGTAAAAAAAAATATATTTCTGTAGCACACGCTAAGTATGCGCTAAAACCTATCCTATTGGGTCACATCTATCAAACATATATTTCATAGTGACACTACATTATCCTAAGATGGACTTAAGATAATCCTCCATCTTCTAACGGCCTGACGTGTAATAAGGGAGCAAGACAGAAGCGGCAAGCTAATGACTTGCCACTGAGAGTAGCGCTTAAGATAATAGCACATGGTATTTACAGCTATAATACTAGTCAGGGGCTCATTTAGCTAACCCCAGGGGTAACGTGGAACTGTACAAATAGTGACTTACTTTGCATTCTGTTTCAAGTTTATTATAAACTAGCTGCTCCCAGCGGCTTCACCCGCGTGATAGCAGAAAATTTACTTCCAGGATAAAAATTACCTATGTCCTATTCCAGGACATGGTCTATCCGTGTACCAAGTTTCATCAAAATCGGTTTTGCCGTTTAGGCGTGAAGACGTAACAAACAAACAAACAAACTCACTTTCACTGTTATAATATTAGTAAGGATTAGCTTTTGCCCTCTATAAAGTGTACCTACACTAAGGTACAATAGCAGGATTAATCGTCATCACCATTATTATATAATTTTACTGTAAGACGTTCACTGCTGGATATACATATATTACTAGCTTTTGCCCGCGGCTTCACCCGCTTACATAAAATATAGTCAATGTCTCTAAGGAATAAAGCAGCTTACTATAGATGAAAAAAAATTTGCAATCGCACTGTACTTTCAAAGATTTGCCTGCTGCGGTCTTCCCGTCCGATTATAATTTGGGTGTCTTCAAGGCTAGATTGAATAGGCTCTTAAAAAACTAGTGCGTCTTACCATCAGAGATTGCATCACTGTTTACCATCAGGTGGGATCGCAGTCAAGCACGAGTTAATATCAATAAAAAAAAATCCTCCTACAAACAAAGAACAAAGTTAATCTCTTTATAATATTGGTGTAGAAAGCCTTTGTGCTAATCTATATAAACCATTCTGGAATCAAATTTCATCATTCGGATGAAACTTGGTTCCAGAATGGTTCAGCCGTTCAGCCGTTTCAGTGTGAAGGAATAACAAACAAAGGGGAAACATATTTTAACTCATCATGGTAAGGCTCCTGGTTTTACTGAACTATCCATAACCTTAAGCCATTAAATATCTTAACAGCCTGTTAATAAAATGGATAGATAGACGAACAAAATACTACCAAGAAAGACGACAAATCGTAGAAATGATTAATTTCTATTAGATATATAGGAATTTTCATTTCGCAATGGTTATTCCGTATACACTTTAAATCATGAAAGGCGATATCAAATAATGAATCAAATCTCATTTTAATTTTGTATAAAATTTATAGAAAATTGAAATGAGCTTTTGAATAAATGTATATGAGCTTTTACAGCGGTGGAAACTTGTAAATTCTTTCAAAGCTTTGCCATTGGTTAGCATTTAAATCAATTTGCTTAGCTTTTTCCTTACTATGATGAGGCAGATTCGAGTCTAAAGCTAGAAGCTTAAGACTCGAACATCATTACTTCTACATTAGACCGACGGACGCACACGTGGACCACGCCTGATTTGTACGTAGAATGTCGTCGTGTGGCGTGGATCCTATATGAAATGTATGGAGATCGACGCGCCTAGATCGCTGTACGTGGCACACGTGTACGTTAATGCGGGATTTAAGGCGCGGGCCCACCGCAGCGCATGCTGTGCATCACACGCGGCGCATTTTAGTTGCGTGTATTAAGTTGTTTGACAACCTGGGTCTACGTTTCCACTGGATTAGGTACACGAAGACCCACGACTATGTATAGCGTGGCACGGCGCACGGAGAGGCTACGTACGTGCCACTGCAATCCACTGACACGGGCTTTACTGCGGGAGGTGTACTACTGAAAACAACGCTGCTATAACCGGGCTGTACATAGTCGTGGGTCGCATTCGTGTACTCCAGTGGAAATGTAGACCTACGTCGATAGCGTTGAGATATGTAACCGCCTATTCGAGCAAGCCACGCATGTATCATTGACGTCAATTTGTGCGTAGCCTCTCCGTGTCTTGCAGTGGACACAACCACTTACATATTCTTAGAAAGCGAAGTTTAACACACGTGCGTAGCCTCTCCGTGCGCCGCGGTGGGCCCGCGCCTTTACACGGTTAACTAAAGCCTCCCGACTATCTCCACCCGGCAAAAATTACTCGTCTAAATGGGAATTCGAGTAGGCAACTAAAGTCTGTCTACATACGGCTGATGGCTGAAATCGACCAACGATTTTCCTTGGTCGATTTCAACCATCAGCGTTCCATGTAAATCTCTCCTAACCAGATGCAGCCTTAATGTAAGTATTAGCACGTAAGCAATTGAGCCAGATACTCGGGCGTTTCTTCTGCATAAATTTGAAAGGGGAACCACCAGAACTGGCCATGTCCAGTGAGAAACTGCTTCAAGCAAAAAGTATGAAGATGGTACGGTGCCGGGGCGAAACTCCGCTGATCTACTGACTAATCGAAGCACGGCAGAAGGTGATCAGACATACTGGAAGAGCGGTCGCGGCGCGGCTATCTCAAACATTAAGAACTTAATTTGGGTGTCCATAGAACGGGTGGCTAAACGCGGGACGCGCGCGGGCACTCTCGCCATAGCTCGCTCATACAAATGGCCACAGTGGTGCGCAGGCGGCGAGCACCAACCCTATTCCTGAACACGAACCGCTCCTCACATTGCGCTGCCAGTGTGGCCAAGAAACACGCTCGCGTTGCCACACCCGCGCCGCTCCCCACACCGTGCTGCCAGTGTGGCTGAGCACACTGATTTCCGGCGGAATCTCATAGCAGAATGGAGACAGTGATTGTAGCAATATATTGCTGGGCATGCCACAATCGCGGCGGTAATTCTCTTCTTTGAAGGCGGCGTTCGACTTAATTTGAAATCGGTTACAAACCATCGAAATGTCCTTTTGTAAATGCTATAAGCCGATAAATAAAAATAGCCTTATTGACTTGACCGCTTCGGCTAACAAATTACTTTTTAATAATTCGATAACAAAACGGTTTCGTCACGCCTTCAAATTATGTAAACACGGCACAAATTGACCTTAAACTGAGTTTAATGAGACACTAACCAGCACTTAATCTGCGGTTTACTTTGATCGAGAGTAAATTAAAGGTTAAATTGAAAGTCGAAACATATTGTAACGCCACTTTTTAGAAATGAGTTGGTAGAACGATTTTTGTATTCATTACACTGTAAAATGCATTGGTTGCATCATAACAGTTGGAATGTTAAACTGTAGGCATTGACACTTGACAGATAAAGACAACGTACAAGAATTTATGCAAGTACCTGCTAACATAGGAATGTACTGGTAAACAGCCCAATACATATCCTAAGGTAACTGTTGTAAACTGTTGTGTAAATAAACGCAACTGAATTTCAAACTACAGGTTGGGTTTGTAATATACTGACCGTTAAGACTGGGTGTTTTGGGTGACTTGTGATTGAGATAAAAATAAACAAAAACCTGGTCAAATGCGCACTGGACTCGCGCATTGAGGATTTTGTACAACCTCACCTATTTAATTAGTACAAAATAGATAGGTAAATAGTTCGGTTCCCGAATCGACCCCTTTAGGAATTTTGATTTGATTTTAAGTGCACATTTGACTAGTTTTTTTCTGACTTATTTCTTGACAATTCAAAAGTGCCTGTAAAAGCCATTGACATTCGAAATAATTGCTTGGATTTTTTATTAATAAAAGTTGTAATATAATTCAAACTGTAAAGAAAACATTTCAATGTAAAAATACATGTGTGGTCTGGTCTCGTTCTGAAAACGATAAAAAGTTAATTGTACTCGTATCAAAAGTTATGAAAAGATTGTTCGATACTTTTGTTATTAGAAAACTAGTTCTGTTATAAAATTTCCTCAATCATAAATCGCATTTCTTTTATATCATATCGTATCACCCATAAAATATCGTAAATAAAGCTTTATAATAAAATACAATCTCCTCTTATAAGAGGTATACACGGTCGCAATAACATATATGTTATTGCGACCGTGTATACCTGTTAACTAAGAGTAACATTTTATTTTTATTAAAATTTAGTCTTGCATTTTAATAGCTATTTTACAACTTTTGCTAACTTGATGACTTGAAGCGCTGTAGAGACTTTCAGACAATCCCCAAGGATACAAACAATAAAATCGTACACAGTATTCATTATAGTACGTATTGATGTGGTACGAAATAAGTCTCTCTCAATCTTCGGACCATCATCATCATCGGGACCTCTTTAGATGGTTTTTAGAACTATTGGTATATTACGGTCAGAATGATGGCCATTTTGAACTTCGGCGTTCCCAACTGTGGAAATACTAAAAAAAAAATACGCAATACACATTCGGCGTCTAATTCCTAAGAATAATCACTGCTCAGCCAAATGTTCAAAGATCGGTGCGGTTAAAATGTGAGAGTTCTAAACCATTCTTTAAAAATAAAATGAATAAACAATTATTGATTGTGTTAAAAAATGACTAAATTAAGACTGCTGTCAAGCCAACAGATGCGAATGATTTCTAGAATATTTTATCTAAAATACAAAAAAAAAACATCGAAATAAATTATACATTTAAACGCGTATATCAGGCTTGTTTATTATCTCAGATCTTGCAACAGTCTTATTCTTCTTCATCTTTTTGTCTCGATGCTCTCAATCTTTACTTTTTCTGACCAATATTTGGTAACTTGTACGGCTCTATTGTTGGCCTAGTATAGATCCTGAAATCTGCAGGAAAGGCAGCACGGTAGGTGGCGCATCAACTATGGAAATATATCACAAATTAAACGCAATTCCAGTGATATGATTCGCTACGTGCATTTGACTATTTGTCACATCAATAATTCCGTTACAAAAACTAGATCTCATTGTTTAACACTATACAAACATGATACTTCAATTGACAATACGGCTGAAGCTTTATTATCTCAAACTTTTTGTGATTTGTCACTCTAAAAGCATTTCAAAAAGTTACGCTGTGTTATTGTCAGTTTAAACTCAATTAACTGAATACTGACAACATTGATAGCACGGATTGATAGCTCTGAAGGCCGATTGAGATAACGATGGTTTAATCGGTGGCATGCGTTTTAATCGATCCGCTTACCGGGTTGTCAATTATGTCATAATTAATGATCAAGTTACTGTGTAAAAAGTGACATGATAAAATAATTACCAGCTTACGTTGTAGATAGAACTAACAATGATAACGCGTAAGAGAAAATTTGTTCATGTATCTTTATATCACACAGAAATAAATAGAAAACTGTACCTATATCAAGGGCAATTTATAAGAGAATTAAATATTTTAGAAAAATTCTAAAACGGATCTATACACATTTTTGCAAATCAAAAATATATCGTAAAAAGAGTGCTTAGGACTATCCATTCGATGTTTTTCTTTAATTCCAACAATTAAATACACATGGCACGTGTATCAGTCTTTATCTTCTTACCAACTTTATCTTTACGACATGGCAACAATTTCCAAAAAAGGTGTTTATGTCTAAATCCGCTCAAAGAAAACCTTCTGTTATGTCTCACAGACAAGCTCATAAATATGAAACGACGACGTCTTTACTCACGAGTGTACAAAACGCATCAAGAGACGGAGAGGTCGGTCGTAACATAAACAAAGTAGGCCGACATTCGGTAGCACAAGTGCACAACAAACGAGACGTTCGCACAAACGAGGCGTTAGGCGTTGGCGAGGTGTCGACAGGCCCCGACTTATGGCCGTCGTTTAGCATTTAATTGGAACATGCTGGACATGTTCACCTGTTTGTATGTTACAACCTGTTGTTCTTAAGTTGTCATCTGACTTGCAAGAATGACCTTAGAAAGTTAAGATAATGAAATCTTGGAACTTGACTCAAGTTTTTTTGTTTCGGTAGCCATTATCTACACTAAAAAAGTAAGCAAAAAAAGTAAATAGAAGCATCAAGAAATATGTAACCAAACATTATATGTAACACATAATATGATTTAAAAGAGTGTCCATGGAGTTTCTTGCACGTTCTTCTCCATACAGATCTACGCTTTGGAACGTGCAATTTAGCTTCACTTTTCTTGGACTGACCGACATTTGACTACTCAAAAGTGCCTGCAAATGGTTTATTTGAAATAATTGCTTTGATTTTGATTGATTTTTGATTTTGATAAAAAAAACTACAGAGGTTAACCCTCCATTAAGTTAAAACCAGATCTTAATCTAGATGCCATGGACGACATACCTATTGAACAGGTATTTAAAAAGTAACTTCACACGTCATTGCGGGAAATCCATTGAATAGTTCAAGAACGATAAAGAATCTTAAAATTTTGTACAGGAGCTGCCTATAAATAAAGAAACGCTCACTGCGTGAACTCTGAAGAAATAAGGTTGTGTGCATTGGAACATACAACGTTAGAAAGCCTCCTACAAGGTGAACCGATGAACAGGTGAGGGTCACGGGAATCCAATGAACGCGAGATGCACAGGACCGTTCATTTGGCGCCACTTTGAGGAGACCTATGTCCTACAGTGGACGTCTTTTACGCTGTATGGCAATGCTTATCTACTGTCTAAAGTAAATACCTATAAATGTTTTGTTTTATTAATTTCTCAACAATAATAAAACTGAACCGTTATTCACTTAACCTACATAAAGTCGCAGGGCTGTAGTATGTTGCTGTTTTTTAAATGAAGGCAACTTTATCGTTCCTACATCTAGCTCACTGAAGACATCGTGACGTCGCATACATATTAAAAAATTAAAGGGAACCTATTGATAGTGATAGCAATACTCGTAGAAATACTTGATAGGGCCGTGATTGGGCTTTACTTACGTATCGGTAAGTTTGTAACGGTTTATGGGAACGGACTTTCAAATTGTATTTGAAATTATTGTATTTGCTTTTTAGGGTTCCGTACCTAAAGAGTAAAAACGGGATCCAGTTAATCCAATCCTTGTCAAATAAAAAATAAAAAAAAAACATTTATTTCAAATAGACAATTTGCAGACACTTTTGAATAGTCAAATGTCGGCCAAGAAAAGTGAAGCTAAATTGCAGGTTTCAAAACGTAAATGTTTAGATGTCTGCCCATATGTCTGTCACCAAGCTGTATCTTAAGAATCGTGATAGTTAGACAGTTGAAATTTTCCCAAATTATGTATTTCTGTTGCCGCTATAACAACAATTAATACTAAAAACAAAATAAAATAAATATTTAAGGGAGCTCTCATACAACAAACGCGATTTATTTGCCGATTTTTTTCTGCGGACGGTACGGAACCCTGCGTGCGCGAGTCCGACTCGCACTTGCCCAGTTTTTTTTTATTATTGATAGGCTTGCGTTTGACCACCATCTCGCCTGATATGGTAAGTTATGATGTGGCCGACGATGATGCTGGAGCCACAAGAGAGTAGTTTTTAGGAGTCCTATGAAACAATCGAATTTAACCAACTTCATGAAAAGGAGGAGGTTGTCAATGAGTTAAACAACGAAAAGACAATACCAGAAATGTTAGGTTACATAATTTAGTGTTCCTTTTATAAACTCGGTTGTATTTTTTTGTTTAGAAAGAAAAAGTGTTTTTATCATCATCTTCATCATCGTTTTAGTACTGTGTTCACTGTTGGCCAACAGTGGACATTGTTTTTGTGACTGCTAGCAACTGATTTTGTGCTTTTTATTTCCAGCCTACTCTCGCGATCCTCGCCACATCAGATCATCGAAGCACTTTGAAGAAGACCTTTTTACGCTGTATTACGCTATTTTGAATTGATTTATTTTATGATTTCACTGTTTTTATTTTAATTTCATTTAGTTTCGTCCTGTTCTTTAATATGAGTCTATGTAAGTACTTACTGGCTATGGACTTGTCTGATAAAATGATTTTTATTTTTATGTCAAGCCGACTCATCTTGCACACCGATCTTCAATCTTTTCTTTGACCTTTCCCTTCTCTTATAACCATCTTCTTGCTTTACACAATAGTATCTACTAGGTATATATCTAATATCTTGCTTAAATCAAACCTTTCTATTCGATTCGTATTGTAACCAAGTAATAAGGCAAACTATACAAAGTGGTTATCTCCTAACGACCCAAGCTTTTTATGACGAAGAAGAGTGAACGATTAAATATTAATTTATAATCCTTTCAATATAACGGGACTTACTAATAAATCGAGAAATTTTCTAGGATGTAGGAAGAATACGGCGTCATTGGTTGAATGGCAAAAGGTTAGGTGTGTCATAAATTTACATTAGTACTGGCCCATGTCGTGGAACAAAAGCCAATTAATGTTTTTTAACCCTTCAGATACCGTCAATTAGAGACACAATAGTAAGACAATAGATGCGCGGCCACCGGGTGTCGCTTGGGGATTCATGAATTAAGGTAATATTGTGCGATGGTAACAGTACAGGGTCGGTTTATGCGATGACACTTGAGGGCTAAATCTACGAGTACAGTAATATTATAAAGAGGTAAAGTTTGTTTTGCTTTGTTTGTAAGAGGTAATCTTTGAAAATACTGGTTCGATTTTATAAATTTTTTCGCCGATTTAAAGCTGCTTTATTCTTAAGTGACATAGGCTATATTTTATGTAAGCGGGCGAAGCTGCGGGCAAAAGCTAGTAATAAATAGGTAAGATGTCTACTGCTGCAGCAGTACAGAAAATTATCATAATAATGGTTATGATGATTAATTCTGCTATTGTACCTAATTGTAGGTAAACTTTATAGAGACAGATTCAAATGGTTACTTTTAAAATAATTTGAGACCCATTCAATACATCACCATGTGTATTAGAAAAATGTGGTTTTTTGTATTAGAAATATAACTTTATAAAAATTATGGATGACAATAATCAGACATTTTTTTTTCCATAATATATTTGGACTTTGGCAAAATTCAAATTCCATTCGAACTTATACTTTTTTAAATTGAGTGTTTAAATTCAAGTCAATAACTCAGAAATTCAGTCCGTAGTTTATAAACTCTGTAAGTTTCTTCTAATTTATTTTACACCTACCTATACAGAACTTGCAAACTGGTGGCAGTTTGCAAGTTCTGTATAGAATTTTGATTGATTCAATAAAAATCATGAAAAAGCATGCAGTATGCAAAAGCAGGGAGTGCCTTGCATTCTCAATAAATGGACCCCCAAAAACGATCGCCAGCAGAAAGTGACGTAGTAACAAGAGGGCAACTATTATCCTGAGGTGATTCAAGACGAACCCTAAGGAAGTGTGGTCCTTACCAGTATCTTACTGGATTATACATCCCTCTCCCGAACAGTTTGCTCTGGCGAATATCCACTCAAGCCAGCCAATAAAGGCAAGAAAGAAGTGGGAGCTCTATTCCTCGTTGGTATTAACTACGACCGGACAATAAAGGAAAGCCGGAGATGATGAACAAGAACTCTCCCAGGAGACAGCTACTACTCAACTGTTCGCTACAAACCTGTCTTGCGTATTCAGCCCTCATCCAAGGCATGATATGGCAAACTCTTCTGATACAGATTTAGGGTTCATTGAAGCGCGCAATACCCATGTCGAGATACGGTAATGTTTAAATAATATTTTATGTAATATGATTTTTGTTTTATATGTGCTTGAACATAAATAACCATTTTTTAGTTATTTTCAAGCGTAAGATGTAATAGTGTTATAAATAAGTCTTTTATCAGTGATAAACTAATCCGCAACTCCAAGAGAAAAAAAAAATATTATGAAAAGTTCACTTTACTCTTAGTACATTGTGTTGCATGAAGATCGTCTCTCAGTCAAATAAAATACATGAATACATGAATTTTATTTTTCCCGTAAATGGCTAAGGCAGGATCTGTCATTATGTTTTCAAAATAATCTCCACGAACTGATTTTACTAGTCAAAACAACTTCATTACTAAGGCAAGTATTTACCGCTAGCGGTGAATAATACATCTAAATATTTTACGATAATTATGATCATACAATGTTTGGTCAGGTCAGGAAATAGCTGTGTGTTTAATTTTATTTATATCGCGAAATGATTTATAGGTTTTTATTGATTTGGTCAAGTAATAATATAAAAGTAGCCAATTAACATTTAATTGAATGGTTAATTATTTCGAGAAACAGCTCGTTACACTAATATTAAAAAAGGCGGAAGTTTGTATGTTTGTGTACGTTTGTTACTCCTTCATGTCAAATGGAAGAACGGAGATGGATGAAAGTCACACGGGTGGACCATGTCTTAAGACTGAACATGGATTACCTAATTTTGGAGGTGTGTGGAAGGCCATAGTTCTGTATGTACTAGGCGTACATCAAGCGTATAATGACGCATACGCGTCTATGAAGCTACGCGTCCATGTACTACAGGCTATAGTTTTGTATGTAGGCTTCACGCGGGCGTACACCAAGCGTGTAATGACGAATACGCGTCTATGAAGCTATGCGTCTGTGTACAGAAGGCCATAGTTTTGTATGTAGGCTCCACGCAGGCTTACACCAAGCGTATAATGACGAAAACGCGTGTGTGAAGCTACGCATCCGTGGACGATAGGCTACAGTTTTGTATGTAAGCTTCACGTAGGCGTACACCAAGCGTATAGTGACGAATACGCGTCTATAAAGCTACGCGTCCATGGACAGTAGGCCTTACCAACCTAGAATTCCTACTAATAAAATTAGTTCGGACATATCAGCTGGAACACACTTCGTAAGGTGTGTTGCTGAATCTCAATTAAAGCCACTAATGACTATATCTAAATCACCGACCTACCCGTCTTGAGATAGTATCTACTGAGATAATTTGCATTAGCTTTATTACCGAGACACCGGCTTGAGTAATTTATCTACCTCATGTTAGTATACGAACTAGCGTGTTAAGACAAAGGTTTATCTATCCATATGTCGTTAATGAACACCTTTTTAATTTACTATTCCATAGACTACACGTGATGGTTTTACTGAACAGCATTAAAACTTTCTGAAAAAAAAAAAACGTAGCCTAAATCCAATGATTTCTCCCACTCTGGATAGAGTGGGAAGGTGTGTCAGACTTTTACTGACTTAAACCACAGCTATGTCCTTCAGTTGCCCCACAGTGACAACATTTTTTGTGAAAAGGGAATTTCGTCGTTTGTGTACAAAATCGAATTCCGTATACATGAAAGTTAGCATAGATAGTAACCTAAGTAAATAAACAATTTTGGAGGTATAATATTGCATGGAGGATTTGTATTTCTTGCGTAAATAAACTTGAAATTTTGAACAAACTGTAATGAAAATGAATGATGATTCTGTCATTAGTAGTTTTTCAAAAATAACGAACGAAGCCGCTGGGAAAGTGCAAGTTTAAAAATAAAATAAACCGTTAAATAATTAAATTGATTTTCAATTTATTTATCCTTGTGGTCTACCGAAATATCAATTAGTCAAGTGTCAATCACCAGCTTTCAACCAATTAACTAAACAGAATAAAAAGAAAATTACAAATTAATACAACGTATTAACAATGTATACAAGGTCTGTAAATAAAATCAATCAAAAGCAACTCTCCAAAAAGATATGCGTCAAGCAATGAAAAAAATCAACAGATTCATAATTAAAAAAAGAACCGATAGCTCACCAATTCACCATAGACTCACAGTGACATTGACAGGTGAAAACGTCAATCAAGCGCCATTGAGACGCCGTCAAAGTTTTCACATTGATTGTGACGGTTATAGGTATACTCGTACCGGTGTAATTTGCTGTGTTATCAATAGAATTTATTAAGTCATTAGTTGTTGATTTATTATTATTGACTTCTCTATAAGTAGTAGGTAATACAAAAATGGTCAGATAGTCAGGTTTACCAATGTTTTAATTAGGGTACATACTACATGACAGACTGTTTCCGAATGAAATCCATTTAGTGTTCAGACTAGGTCTTTAGAAATTTCATTTTGATTGATTGTTTTCAGGCTTATCTGGTTCTCTTATCTACTCGTATAAGGGCCAAAAAATGTAATAGTTAATCGTGTCTTTCAACCACAATATACACAAAAAAGATAGCAACAATGTTATTATTTACCTCATTACAATCCTCGCCTCGATCCTATGCAAATGGGAGGTGCAGCAGGTAACGTCATTACAGTATCTTGGCCATTACGCTTGATTGATGAACCGCCTCACCGTGGGCTTCGGGACGCATCATCTTGTTTATGTTCATTGGTCGCACTTATCACACATCTTTTAGATAAAACTGATGTAATTAATGATCCTCTGATATACGAACTACTTAGATTACTTAGTATCATACGCTTAATTAACACATTTGTCTTAGTGCTTGTTAGATTAATTGGTCAATCAAGACATGTAGTGGCTGTAGTCTATAATCCAGCTATTTCTTTTTTATGTTTACTCTACCTCTTAACACTAGTCGATCAAGCGCATTCATTACAGATGTACCTGTTTCCTGGCATTTGAATTCTAAACAATTGCCAATCAAGGTCCTGTCAATCCCATAGAATGTATTCCGAAGTCCGAAATATATTAATTTAAACAGGCAACGGTAAACAAGCATGCGTAGATTGAATGGCAGAGACAATAGCGCATTCATTATTGTGTTAGCCGAAGACGAACCGCTTACTGTGTACCGAGCGGTAAAAACGGTGTGTCGCCTCACTAGACAGACTTACTCGATTTTCGCTTCAGGTACAGACAATTTCGACGTCAGTTTTTTACAGTAGATGTATTTACGAAGAGAGTTTCTTTTCCAGTACCGTATTTTAAAGTGGATAGATACTGCACGTAGTGGTAAATTGTTTCAGTTGCGATCTAAGGATCGGTAATGGGGTAGAAGAATTTCTGGATCTTGGATTCAGTCCTCGTGCCACAAATTAGATCCCCTACTTTTTATTTTTAGTCCAGAATGGTCATGATTGATTTTATATAGCTGGTTTCATCAGCGATTGATAGGATTTTCTTTTAATCGGGAATTTAGTGCACGAAAGCCCCGTAAATCAGTATTTAATCTCATTAACGCTTGAGACAAAAAGTTGATAGTTGGACCAAACTTCTTATGGAAGAAAATCGATAATAACTTAGCTACAAAGATCAGACTCAATGAAGATATATCCATTGTTTTTAAGCACATAAATGAAAGAGAGCATCGTTCATTTGCAGATATTTTATTGAGACAGCTGACGTGCGGAAGAATTGTCTGTTATGAGTATCACCGCTATTAAAGAGTGGCAAAAAATTCAGTGTTAGCTGTGATAGAAGCGAGAGGTTTAATCGTATCCGCGTGGTGGTTAACCATCGCTTACCGCAAATACGCGTAGGTTTATAGGAAGAAATTAAGCCCTAGAAATTTATAAAAAAATCGCTAGTCGTTCAACATGACCAGGTAATTATTTTTCATGTCATCTATAGAGAAAAGTTACGTTTGTGCTGCCGAATATCTAATATATCTCGTATCGAATTAGCTTAACCGGTATTTATGATTTTTTAGATTATTTTTACCCTCTAGCCCCCTCCTTCCATTTTTTCCTTGATAATAATTTAAATGGCAGAATAATGTCTGTCGAGTCAGCCAGTTTTTCACAACTGTCAAAATCTTTTTGTAGTTCCAAGTTTTGTGGTCAGTCGGTCATAAGGTGTCAGCATTTACAAAGTGTGTACATGGTGACAAACGAATTAGCATTATGTGCATCAAGCACTTGCGTGAACTCTCTGACCTTACCAAATAAGTACTTGACATAAAAGCAGAATATGAAAGTAAACAATTTACATTGTTCACGCATTTCCAGAATCACGAAATCATGCACATATAAACATATCCCCATCGGGGTTCTTGAATAAATCTTGTTATGGAAAACTTTCATTTGTCCGGTTACAAATGCTAATGTGCACGTTGACGTATTGCGATATACAGGTTCTTCATTCGTAGGCACAGTTTCCACATGCGGATTCCTTGTAAGGATGCGAAAAGCATAATAGGCTTGTTTGCCTGAAAGCTGTCCAGAGTAAATTCTATTCAAAGTTACTGTGTTTTTCAATATCTTTGATATTATACACTTTCAATTTAGAATCACCTTGTAGATTATTTTGTACTTAAGTATCGGCATACACTTCTTGCAATGGCCACAGTGAAATAAAAGAGTAAATTATTCATAAAGTCTGTAAATGGCAAGTGACTGGAGTGAGGGGAGATTCAACAGCAAACAAATCTGTAGAAACCTGATCATTGTCTTCTTAAACATTATCAACATTATCTTCTGGTAAGTGCGTCTATAAAATCTCATGTTTATCGCATTGATCGTGCAAAAACTGTGCTAAATATAAATATCGTAAAGCTTGAAAGGTTTTGACCTTGACCCCGGTGGTTTCACCATCACAATCAGTGTTACTCTTTGTCTGTATCATGGGTCGTCATCGCCGCAACTCCATTGTGCTGCGAACAATATTGTCAAACCTTGTTAAGAAAGCGATATAGCAACAATAAAGAAACTTGTTCGGAAGATAACATAAGAATTATAAATGCAGTGATTGTCTTCAATGACGGCCCTGTAGTTGGAAGACTTGGGAGTAACGGACAGGAATTTGACGCTCAGGAACTTGGAAAGATTGGTCTTTGAAATATGTTTTTTGTTTGAGTATTATTATTTATTGTTGATAGATTCACGCTTGACCGTTATCTTACCTGATGGAAAGCAGAATTTTTTCTGGAGGTGGTGTCATTTTATAAATTATTTCGCTGTGAGTGTAATGAGAGTATTAGACTTTTTTTGACTAATGTTCATCTGTGTTCTTTCAGTTACCCTTTGCGTTCCAGGACCACGTTAACTGCTTCGAACAATCCCAATCAATCCCAATCAATTTATTTTTGATGACTAGCTTTTACCAGCGGCTTCACCCGCTTGCAAATAGCTTTCTCTTTACAAACTTTGGATCCCCGTTCCAACCCTTTTGGGGATGAATTTTGGAAAATCTTCTCCTTAGTCCTAGCGTCTACGTTAAGAAAAACTTGAGCAAAATTTCACGCTCCTAGTTCCTATAGTTTCGGCTTCGCGTTGATATGTCAGTCAGACAGACAGTTTATAAAAGTAACAAATAAGCTGAAGTATACTTTATTTATTTATTTATTTAAACTTCATGTACAGTAGTGGTACATAGGCGGACTTAATGCAACAATAATAAATAATTAATAAAAATATTTTTTTTTTTTTTTTTTTGTTTTTTTTTTTTTTTTTTCTTCTTTAAACACTTAAGCCATAAACATCATGTTTTAACGGTTTACGTAATATGTTTTTAGTCCGTATCTACCTCTTTCTCCTTGACTTAAGCAACCATAATGTCGAGTGAATAAAAGAAAAAATAACTGTTACAATGCTTATTGGAATCCATTCGGCTGTAATCTTTTGATTAGTATCTTTCTAATTCTGTAAAATTCGCCTTGGGTCATGAATGAGGACAAAACGGAAGCTTTGGCTTTACTAATAAAGAGTCATACAATACGACCGTAACGTCTAGCCAACACAAAGACATATTATTTCTTTAACCAATACTATTAAAGTTACACACAGCTACTAGTTATTTACAATTATTATTATGATTCTTCATAAGGTAGAGTATCTTTCAGGTCAATATTTTTACTGCTGTGACTTGTGTAAAATGTTTCTTGTAATTTAGTCTACGTTCTGCATTATGTTCTATTCACTAGTCGACTAGACACGTATTGTTCACGCCACGTGTGAACTCACACGGAGCAGAGCTATAAAACTCGATATAAATACATTCTCATGCAGTTTCGAGACGACCGTAAAAAGGCGAGCAATGCAAACACGTACAGCTGAGAAAGTATTCTCGTTTCCATTACAGAAGTCTTTAATGCTGCTTTTCCACCAGAGATGTGCTATGCAGCTATGCTACGAGGATACCATAGCTAAGCTGTGAAACTTTGTGACTGTTTTCACTGATACTAAGCTGTGTTGGTGCGAATAAGATGTTCTATGAATATGCGCTGCCGCAAAGTAGCTGCTCGAGCTAGGCGATATAGCGATAGTAGGGAAACAGCGAGGGCGCTGCGGTGAGCACACATAGCACGCATCTATAGGCCGCATCCATAGCACAAATATATCTTAGTTGAACCGATTTTCACCCGTGCTAAGCTATGGGCACTAATGAATATTATTGGTGGATATCAAACGCATCCATAGCAAAGTAGCATAGCACATCTCTGGAAAAGTACCCTCTAAGTGTCGCCTTCGGAGACGTCGTAGTGCGTTAGCGCGATGGTGAAAGCTGTAATAGTTTCATATCACCACAAATGCCACAATCACAGGTAATGTAGACAGCATATGGTGTCCAGGCATTCGTATGTGTGCAAACGGTGCTTTTATTAGCAATTTGCTGCAATTCCCTCGTCTGTCACAGCTGCACTGGTTGATCGGCCGGTAATTGCGCTCGACAGGCAATAGGGACTGTCTCTAAGAGCAGAGACGTAGCGTGGATTAATTTAGACATGGGTGAAGGTGCATCAGCTAGGCCTGTTTTCGTTCATAAATTCGAAAACGAGACAGTGATTGTCGCAACCCAGTTCGACCACATTGTCGCTTACCTTCAGTTTTTTTTTTCGGTGGGTAAAATCATCTAGATGACATTCCCCGTCCTTGGGCGGAACAGGACATAGTGTCAGACTTTTACTGTCTAAAAAAACAGTTCCTTCGCGTCCTTTCATACCGCGGCCGAGCCTCCCTTTCGGAACTTTACCCTTGGCCACAGTAGGCTTCGATCCTGCTACTCGTAGATCCCCACGGTTGCTGAAAACTCCTTGAGGAGCGTGGACAGTACGCGCCGTCGATGAATTGGGCTGGATCCGGATGGTTATCGGACGGACAGACAGCGAGCTACCCGTTGCTCGCCGTCCGCAGCGCTTACCAACAGGTGGAGTAGGTAGTGGTCATACGCACGCATGTCAATTAAAAAAATCCTCGTTCTTAAAGAGTGGGCCAGGGCCCACTTCGTACACGCCTAGTTACTCTACTGTCTAAGAGTAATCACAACACGCAAACTACTCGCGAAACACAATTGATAGGCTATGGTAAAACAATGGTCGATATTAACATTTGATCGGTGGTAAAATGAAATTGAAATATTCATGTACTAGTGGCAGAAAACATTTTACATACCGAAAGTTGCATTCAGCGAGTCTATCAAAGAAAATATGAATACGGATCTTACTTGAACCTTTAGCACAGTATTGTGTCCAAGATACAAAACAAATAATTAATATAAAATAAGTTATAGTAGTTAAGTTGTAGTAGTTAGATTTGCGGAACTACTACTTGAAGTCTTCTCAACCTTAGCTTGGTCTTCGTCTCTCTTAATGATTTAAAATTTTTCATAGTATTTACTAGATTATTATTTTAGCATATATATGTATTTTATTTTATATCGTTTACTTTTTTTCCGTTTAAAGTATTTGTTACCACTACTGTACATGAAGTTTAAATAAATTATAGTAACAGTTTAAAAAAATCTTAATTTCATCAATTTAGTTAACATAAAGCGAGTACGAACATAGGCGTAAGCTTGCATACCAATTTTCAACCATTTCATCTTAATTATTTTAAACCATCCTCTAAAAAAATTGTTTCCAAGCTATACCCAGAAAAACCATAAATGATTGTTCGTTTGTCACTCAAGGTAACGTGTTTATAGGAAGAACACAAGAACATACTAACAATGTCGCCATCGCGCCTTATATGAACAAGAAAGTGTCATCAATCAATGAACTACGAGGGAATCTTCATAATATGAATCTTTAATCAAAACGGCAAAAACATATTCCATAGCTTCGCAAGTACTGAGATTACATTGATTTATCATTCTCGTTAATCAAACGGCTATCAAAGATCCATTACGGTGATTTCATTATTAGAGAACAATTATACCAGGAAAGTTGGTCACAGTACCTTATGAAATGACTTCTGACCTCCATAGCAGTTGGCCCACCTCGACAGGATGGTACAAACTCGAGACTTGCTGACTCACTGTCGGCTGATAAAAAGTTTTAGGCGATTGTGACATGTGTCGTTGAATGTAACAAAACGACAGGTGATGACAATATTTTAATCATTAATGTTATGGATTTTTTTTTATGGTTTTATGTTGGGTTTTAAAATATAGGAATAAAATCGTGTTAAGTTAAAGGTCTTGTTCTCCAAGGCAAATCTTATGTCTACCAAATGTAAAAAAGTGAAAAGAAAAGTCAAAAGTTTTTTTTTACTTTTGACAATATTTCCAGTACATTGAAATTGGAACTAAGAGACTAATAAACCGTTTCGTTTTATATTGTACAAAAGGCATTGAATCAATCCTAATGCAAATGAAATGCAATGCATATGAAATTATATCGGATTATCTGCTAGCTAGTTTTGGATAGATTCGGTTAGATATTACGTAGTAGTAATAGTTTGACGGGTGACAGGACAGAATGGAAGAAAAAAACGTGTTGCGCCGACCCCAAATAATATGGGATAAGGGCAGGAAAAAGAAAAAGAAAAAGATAAAGTTCTACACAAATAGCACTTTACACAAAAAACTCATTGATAAGTTTCGTAATCCACGCGAACGAAGTCGCGGGCACAGCTAGTTAGAATCATAAAGTTAAAATACAACTACCAAGTTATGACTTTTATTTCTAGTTTCGACTATCATTTGATTGACCTGGTAAAAACAAACAAAAGTCTGCCGTAATCTGTCATTTCGATTCCACCCAACATTTTGATGATTCCATTCAAAACTTATAAAAACAAAAATTTTTTTTTTTTGGTTTTTGTTTAGTTTTGGTAACACTTACAGACTGCCATAATATTTTAACGCCATAACTTTATGTTTAGCTGTCATATTTAAAATTATTTTCGGTTGAATCTGTTTTGATAAAAGATTTGAAGCGCATGAAAGCGTAAGTTTCATGAGTTGCGAAATTGCCATTTTTAAGCCTTGAATTGATTTTCGATAAGTTTTACTAAGTCATTGATTTCCATTTTGGTAAATGCAATATCTACAGTAACTTTGAAAACATATTATTTAAAAAAACATATTGGTTTCCAGAAATTAGATCGAGTAATTAGTTTACGCACGCAGTGAATTGGCGAGGCTTACACACAAAGAGCTTTTCTGGAAATTAAGTTTTTGAAGGTAAATATCAAAGCGATATCTACTGTAAGTGTTGCGTTGCACCGTGCAATGTGCAGTGTCTGGTTTAATAGATCTTTTAAAATCTACTTAACTCTCAATGTCTCGTTATTTCCGAAACTTGAAATATCAGTCCCAAGTGTCAAAGATGAGAAAAAATCGTCAAGACTTCTCCAAATTTTCGAGACTGACACTCCCGGGATAAGTTTGTTATTGGAATGTCTCACTAGAATTATTTATAGAGTTTTATGTCAAGAGAGACCTAAAATTAACCAGAAAACTACTCGTTAATCTAGAATCTACTGATTACTGAGGAAATGTGAGACAAGCATATAATAACAGTCGTACATATGCGGCCGATGTATCTCTACCAGACATTTCCTTTGCCGCCTTGTATTCTGCGACAGGGTTGCATGTTACTCAATTATTGTCTGCCGCACATAGGTGATGTGAAAAACCGCATACCGCAAAGTCGTTGGGCACACGCGCATGCGTCATCCGCGCGCGATCCGCGCTCCGCTATACAGACCACATCAAACGCGCATTAGTGGCAAAAACGCGATATTTTTTATTGGAATTTCTGCTTTATTGTGTTTGCGATTACGATATAATTATCTGGTCTTACGGAGAAATGCTTGATGTGAATTTGACGGCAAAAATTGCTTTAAAGGACGAAGAATTGTCGAAGTAATGTCTATTTGAAAATTTTTTTTTGGTCTCAAAAGATTGGCATCTATCAGCACTCATTCATCAGAAATAAAACCAAAATATAGTCGTAGAATTCCCATCGTTGCATTTATGATACATTCTATCGGCTTGTTGGAACGTTGATTGTCGGCACATCGTCGCCATGACAGATGTGTATGACATTGATCGCGTGCGCAACCCGTGCGGGATAATGGCGCCTATTTGCGGTTGCATAACAGCCACTACCTGGCGTAATGGTCAGCACAGTGCTTAATGGAGGATGTACGAGCGCCTTAAACGATTCGAGATGCTCTGTTTACTGAAAAAAGTGCTATAAGGAATGCTGCGTATTATGAAGAAAGTAAAATCGCACCTCTACTTTAGTTTTTCGTACAGCTTCATATCAAGTGGTTTATTTTTCTTAGATAAGTACTAAGACGAAATATTCTATTAGAAATGGTATTAGACTATTGAGCACCACTTATGTTGTTTAAAGCAAATAGGCCGATTTATTATGAATCTATCGGGAGGCGATATGAAATGATTGAGCTAATATTGATACCGGAAAATCAATAGAATCTTCAAAATAAGTAAGAGGTCTTATTCGTAATCATTCTTTTGATATTATAAACTGGACTACAAAAATTCCAGGTCACTAATAAAATGTGATAGCTTTTTTAATACACAAGATAAATAATGAAATTGTAATACGAGAACTTGTTGATGACTTTTTAATTTGTAAAAGAAAATACATTAAACCGTTTTCTTTAATGCACTATTTAAATGTAATGTAGGTAAGTAATATGATGTTGATGACTGTTTAATATGACAAGAAAAATATAGGTAAGTACATCGTAGTTTAGGTATTTAAAAAAAAAACTACTTTTAAAATTTTATGTTTTATATAATAAAAGACATAAAATGTTTTGTACACTATTTAATTTGACGAGAAAAATATAGGTAAATCACAGTTTTTTTTTTTCAAATCTACTTTTTTGGTCATATTTCTTAATTTTTTTTTTTAACTCATCTAATTTTGATACGATTACAGCTTTGAGTGAGTAAGCTGGAGCTGGTGCGCACTGTCTTACGCATTTCCCGAAGTTGTTCCATTCATGTTATATGTGATTTAAGTTTGTGCAGCGAGCTGACCTTTCCATGCAAGTAATAGCAATGTGTTGAACAAAAGCGCAATATGTGGCTGCGCATTATCGCGCATAAGAAAAGACCAGCATGATGCAGCAACATACCTTCTGTATATATCGCAGATGTTCTATGACACCCGTTACTTACTATATATATCACACTAGCAATTGCATTGTCAAAGGGCAATGGAGCGCAGCATAATAGGTGTTAAGCGAATAGATTGCGCTAGAAATACCATGCTATGCTCCATAACTCAAATAGCAGAAGTCGCGGATAAAACAGCCGGGCCAAATTAGCGTTTAAATCAACTGAATCGCGTTTTATTAAGTTTTAACTTACCACTTTTGCGCTTGATTGTATCCACCAGTAGCTTTAAACAATGGATATTTTTTTTAATTGGAATGTGGGTCCAGTTAACCAATATAAATACATAAAATTAATTGTGTGGTCAAATGGACCCGCGGGACCAAAATCGAGCGGGCCCAATTGACCTAGAAGTGGGCTGGTCATTTAACATAAATGCACCCAGACAGGTGTGTGAGGATTATCACTCCCTGAAGGCCTGAAGGAGGTCGACGCCAGTCAAATTCGCCTACGGCGAAGGTGGTATGACGGTTTGATAATGTTTGCAGGGCAAACTTGGCCAGAGATCGCCTTAGACAGAGAAGTTTGGAAGGAGAAAGGAGAGGTCTTTGTCCAGCAATGGGACACACAATAGGCTACTAAAAAATCATACTAGCAGTTACCAGCGGATAGTAGAAAATTATCCCGAAGAACCAGGAGTATGGTTCGTGTATAAAATTGTTACTGAAATTCTTAGGCTTTTCACCCCGAAGAACCATACACCTGGTTCTTCGGGGTGAAGAGCCTAAGAAATTCAGTAACAATTTTATGTCTTTATAATTTTATGCAGACCACTCTGTCGAAGTGTAAAATAAGTTCTATGACATTGTCGGTATATGTATCATAGGCAATAAAGTGCACTGCTCACTCAATATGAAAACATTGTTGAGCCTGTGAGCCTAACCTATCAGCTAGAGTGCAGAAGTTAATGGTACGTTTACTACCTCGTAAAATAATTATATATTAAATACTTAAACATGACCTATGCGGTTATGCTTGACTCCTTGAGTTATAGGGTACTTTGAAAGTTGCTATGATGTACAGAACTGGCTGAAAATAGTTCTGGCTGATTCTGAAGTCAAATTGGTTCTAGCTGTCAAATGATTCAGATCTTGTTGTTAATTAAATCGTCTGGGTAATTTTTTTTTTATTTGCTCCACAACTGTTATTACTCCTGGAATCCACCCACGGGGATTCACAGACACATGTCATCCAAGAAACTCCTCCACCACCGATATCAAAAAAGACACGATAGACTAGTGCGCTTCCCCATCAACGATTGCAACACTGCTTACCGTAACTCTTAACTGTTAGCTGCTCATTCCGTGCAGGTAATATCGGAGTGTTGAATTTACCTACACATTGTCCCCATCAGCACTATGTGGTCGCGCATTAACGTGCATATTATTTTCGTTAATATTCACAAAGAAAAGACCAGCATGCTCATTTAGAATCTCTTCTACTTATCTAAGCGTAGTCAGAAAACTATTTCCTTTCGGCTTTTAACCCCAGGTTTACGAAAATCACAGTACTTAGGGGACAGTCTACTAATATCAGCCAGGCAAAACTTGATAGAGTTCATACTTCGGGTTGTAACTGAGTTATTCCCTAAGATCGGGGCCAGGAGCAAGAAAAACTCTATATTTTCTTTCATTTCATTTCAGATGAGTGTGTTGTTGATCATGTTGATCATGTTAAGCTACTAGGCGGATTGAATAATTATATAAATGATACGGTAAGTATACTTGTGCCTCTAGGGATAAATCCGATACTTAGATGCAACAGATGCACAATATTCTTTGATTATTCTTCGCCTCTAACAATATTTTATAAGTATGTAAATAGTATGCAGTAATTATAATAGAATAAGTTTTATTGTACACCAAAAACAGATACAAACTAAAATCCATGAGTACAATGGCGGTCGTATCGCTGACAGCGATATCTGCTAGACAACCTTAGGATGGATCGTGAGAACCTAAATGGTATTTATGGGGTAGTTTGCGATTTAGTAATTGTAAAAATTGAAATAGAAAATTGTGAGATTCGTAAAGAAAGATAGCTGAATTAAAAATTTTGTCTCTTAAAGCCAGTTAATATAACTCCGTTGGTACAAAATTATTATATTTCTTCTCAAATATTATAAGAGTCCAATAAACTTCTTAGCAACATTGTGCCGTATATGCTTTTACAATTTTTAATGGCCATGACTGTAATCATGGTTTATGGAGTTCATAAAACGATGACTTGCTGAGCTACCATGCCACAAGCTGCAGCTAGCTGTAAGCTATGGTCCGGTACTTTTATGTTAGATATTGCATATCTTCTGTTACGATTATTATGAGCTTCCGATTGTTGGTTTCTTTGTTGTAAGAAATGCAACTGTCTCATTTAGCCCTTCCTGATGCGTCAGCGTCAACAAAACTAAGGTTTAAAAGCTTTTTGTTTCATCCAACGCAATCTAGACTAATATTATAAAGAGGAAAATAATAATAAAAAATAAATAATAGAATTTATAAAAAAAGTTTGTTTTTTTCTTTGTAGGATGTAATCTCCAAAAATACTGGTCCAATTGCTGAAATTATTTCACCGATAGAAAGTTGTTTTATTCCTGAATTACAGACTACATTTTATGTCACTGACTAATGTTTTTATGTGACTGTTATTGTTTTGTGTGACTGCTTACCATCAGGTGGGATCGCAGTCAAGCACTAGTTTATATATGATTAAAAAAAAGTACGCGGGTGAAGCCGCGAGCAAAAACTAGTGTTTGATAAAGAGGCAACGTGAACAAAGAGAGATAGCGCATGACAAAAACCTATATCATCTTGTCTATCAAGTATCATCCAAATCCATTCAGTCATTACGGCGTGAACTGGCTACAGACAGGCAGTTTCTTTCTCCAGTAGAATGCTACTTCATCGTTGATTGACAGACATATGCTACTAACACGCAGTTAAAGCTGCTGGTAGATGCTAGTATAGATGAAAAAGAATGGAGTTGTTAAATCGGTGCAAACTACTGAAACGCACCGCTGACTAGAGAACGAATATTCAAGGTCATTTACTCACGAAACAGCCTTATGATCTGTAAAATCAACTCCTTCCCTATCTCTTATCCATTCCCACTTCAAAACTATGACATAATTGTTTACCAGCTACTGCTTGTAACTAATTACACAGCACATGGCATGCATGTCGGATACTTATTAAAATAATACTCAGCTACAACGTGCTATCTCCTCTGCATCATTAGGTGTTTCCTTTGGCATTTCTTGTTAGATGGTCAAGTTTTAGAACTTGTTTCTTAGGCTAATGTTATAGGAAGTTAAGCAAAAATGTTTCGTGTTCAGATTCTTTAGGTTTTTGAAGGGCTTGGAATTACTGTAGGCATGTTTGCTTGGAAGTTCATCAAATTTTGTTTCTCGATTATGTTTGAAGTTTGAAAATTTAACTGTACCACCCACCTTAAACATAGTCATATGAAGTATCTTTGGCAATCAATAATTTTGCGTTGCGTTTTTTCAACTTTATTAGGACGTGTCCAGGTTTATACTTGTAGCTTTTGCATTTCTGAACTCTATAACAAAGTTATTGAATATCTAACATGATATCTTTGAGCAAGATTGCTGTGAGATTTCAAAGGATATCGTTCCAAGTAACTTTGTAAACCTCATCAATGTCTTGGATCTATATGATGCAGAAAAAAACTTAGCAATGAGACTCCACTATAGGCAATTTGACAGATTTTATGCAGAGCGATTGCTTATCTGATTTTTACAACCCAGTTATTGGTTAACACGATACCTCATACTAATTTTGCAGTGAAATTTCAAAGGATATCCTTCCTGCTGAGACTCGGGTTTCCTCTCTTGGAGAGGAAAACCGAAACCGATCGTGGTAACAAAATAATATTTTAATAAACATTCAGTTATTCAAGCATAACTTGTTAAACATTCATCGCACTTCTGTATTGATTTTGTATAATGAATATTAATACAACTAATTAGAAATGTTAGGTCTGGCATTCCAAGCTCAAACAAATACAACATAACTATCTAAGTATTTACTTGTACAATGTTTGAGTTCGGTAAAGTTTCCTTTAATCTTTTTGAGCTATTATTTTATTACTTTTTTTAATAATCTTTATTTAATCTTTTATTTATGTTATATGTATTATTAGCCACAAGTAAATTTTGCACAAATAAATTATGCTAATGTCTGACGTATGACTATGTGTAAAGCTACATTATTTATCAATATTTAAAGACTGAAGGAAAATGAACTTTAAACCTAGAGTTATGTATAATTAGCACCTTGCTCAAGCTAGTGCTTTTTCCTCTTGTTCGTTTCACTCTTGCCAGAGTGGTCATGGTTATACCGCACGTGCTATGAATATTTGAAAGTCCGAATCTGACGATAAAGTCTTTTCGTATCTTATCTTGTTAGTCCTTCTACCGCTCTGGTTGGACCAAGGAGTATTGGACTTTTATTGATCAAAATCTACCCATGATCTAAAATAACTATCTATAAAGGCAACTCTTTCGATGCACGTTAACTATAAATCCGGTCTTTACTCAAAGGGTTTACCGAACCTGGCGTTATCTCACTCTTTGTTTGACTTAAGAGCAAGCATACATCTGTAGGTATATAAAGAAAAGCCCAGTAAAACTGACTTACTCACTAACTCATCAACGCCCAGCTTCATCCCCTGGGCTATAAAACGCTGAAATTGTGCTCAGAGGTTCCTTTTATGATCTACAAAAATAAGAAAAAAAAAAACAAAAAATTACCACCTAAGGGGGTTCAAAATTTATATAGAGGAACCTACTTTCACGCGAGTGAAGCCACTGTTAGAAGCTAGTATTTTCATATTTTCTCACACTATATTAGCAGAATGTCTAATCATCTTACTATCTCAATGCAAAGTGACTTGCACTCATTGATATTCCCTCCTTATTGACCTATCAGTTCACACTCCAGAACAATAAGGCAGCCATTACACGCTAGTATTAAAGTAAGTGCCTGTCAGTCTGCATGTTGAGCTCAACGCTGGAATAGGCCTCGCTTTGTAGCTAGAAGCTTTTCATTAGTAACGTGCAATTAACTATTTTATTAGTCTTTATCTAGATTTGTAATAGGATGTGAAGGAAGGTTGTGGGTAAGCGCTCTGAGCTTAGATTTTCAATTGCATCGCGGACGTTGATTGTTATCGCAACTGAAAATACTTCTACAAATCTTATCTCTTTTGAAGTCATTAATCAAAGTATAGGTACCTGGTCTATCTCATGAACCAAAACCCAACAAAAAAAATTTTTTAGAAATTATCATCAAATGAAAGGAACTTTTGCAGCTTTTTTAACTTACCGCATTAAATACCAAATCCCCAAAATTCATTAAAGTAATGATAATTCGATTCGAAGATATAACTACTAATCTAATAACTATTAATATTGAAGTACTACATGTTATTACGATGATGTATAAATGTCAGAACAATTTAAATCATCAATTTGTTTGTCAAAACGATTGCACACTTCAACTGTTGAATCGATCGCTAGTCACTATAAAAGAGACAGGTTTAAATTGCTCGGTAATCGGTCATCAGGCCAAGCACAACCGGATAGTGCATATAAACAAAATAAAATATTCTGCAACAACAATAATACATCATAGCCAGTAGGTATAATTCGAATTCCAGTAATGTTTGTGGTTATCTTAATGGATTAATTGACTATTTGGGGTTTAGCAATGTTGCGTTGGTCAAGCATGGCATGGATAAATCGTAATCGTTCACTACATAATTATGGCACTATGACCACAATGTGGGAATTATCGTGAAACACTGAACTGTCAGACTTGGTAGTAAAGTTTTTCATGGCTAGAAAACTTAGAAGAAACTTTGTAAGGAAAAACGTCAAAAGGATCCAGGCCTACTTGGGCCTATGTTTTGTTACAGGTACGTTTATTGAGTTAAGCAAATCTAGGGAAATATCTTTCGCAGATATAAAGAAGCTCAGGGAATAGGAAATCAGAAGGCTTAGTTATGGTTAGTATTCTATAAGACGATGGATATGGATTACCAAAAATACCTTATTGAAATTATACATAATCAATCCCCCATATTTAATAGGACTCTTAAAATCATAATTTATAAATGAAAGAATTTTGCTGCAACTTTACATTTTGTTAGACTCGAAAGTTATTTTGTAAAAATTAAGTTGCTCGGGATTATATCGAATAAAAATTTAGATCATCTATTTAAACTAGAAGCCGGCAAATGACTTCTATAAAAAAACTATTTCAAGTAACCGATCAGTATTGGCATGCCTGTCATACGTTTCTCACTTAACATCATTCACGAGATAGAATCGCATCTCATTTAAATTCCCCGCATATTCTGATATTTTGCTATCGGTTTGATCGCTTCGTGTCATTTTCCGTTCTGTCATAACGTATTATGTGGAAACTGGTTGCAAGTTCTAATGTAAGACATTTGTAATGTGATGTTTATGGATTATAGCGATCATTTATGTAATATTTGTTTATGATATTTACGTTTTATTCTTTAAGCGCATTTGATGAGTTATATAAAAATTGATGAGACAAGGTGCAACTTCGATTCAAGTGAAAGGAAGATAATGGCATTGCCCAATATTGATTAGTGCGGTGCTTGCAGATTGGGAAGACTATTGCCTGCTGTCAATTCAGTTTAGTAGCCTTCTTAATAAGGAGACAGTTTGTCTTATATTTGTAGTCATTTTGTGTTCAACTCATGAAGCTCTCTTTTTGACTTCGTAAGAATTAATGGATATTATTCATCTACGCCCACTCTCCTGATGCTCCTTGCAGGTCGTATTTTTGGAATCTCCTTAAATCCTCTCTCTATACTACTTTTTTCTTCTCCTAGGTACTCCTTCACTGCGCAAGTGAGCATGCAGCATGTTTATGACACTCATATCGCCAGTAGCAGCCCCTCGCAGTTTTTAAAAGAGGGTGTCCTTTCTTGTCTTTTTTATGAATTATTAGTAAACATTTATCTATACTTATAATAAATCTGTAGAGAGGTCAATTGAAATATATTTCCAAAATAATTATCAGGGGGTGATTAGTGATCGATACTGATTCCAAAAATGCAAACAATAAAATTTTTGTCTGTCTGTCTGTCTGTCTGTATGTTCTTTATAGAAACAAAAACTACGCGATGGATTTTAACGAAACTTGGTACAATGATTCTTCATACTCCTGGGCAGGTTATAGTATACTTTTCATCACGCTACGATCAATGGGAGCAGAGCAGTGAAGGGAAATGTTGGGGAAACGAGAAAAATTACTCCATTTTTTAAGCTTCCGTCGCGTTTGCAGCCTTAATGGTTAAAGCTACACAGAAATTATGTATAACGGAAAAGTTCTCCTTAAAATTATATAGTAAATATCCCAAGACATCATATGTCAATCTTTTATGGTTGACTCACAATAACACATGTAACTCCCGATAGCTTAGCAGTTCGGAGCTTTCTGTTTATTTTTGTCTATGGCACCAAGGTGTGTGCACACTGTCACGCGCTTACGCCCGATCTGGAACGTCTCGAATCGTCTCGCGCATCACGTTGTTTTCCCGTCCCCGGGCTCTTAAAATTCGACATCAGACGTTTCAGATCTTTGATTTTGACGACTCCGTTGTACCTGGCATAAGCAACAGGATCCGCGTACGAAGTCGCTGACAGAAGCTAGTTGTTGTTAAATAAATAAATTATCAAAATATTTGTGCCGTGTTTAAAATTCTAAGATTAAATATCAATTTATTTTATTGAAAATATCTATTGGGCTGGTGGAAACCCTGGATTTAGAGCTGCTATTATATCTTCGTTTGCTGTGGCGCTAACAAGGCGTATTATAATTTTATCAGTTCAAGGTGACATCGCAACAAGATATAGAATGCAATATTAATATTATCAATTAAATGGCGATAAAATTACTGAAAGTGACGGTGGGAATACGTTTAAAATTTTAAACATTTAATGCAAGGCGACCTAAAATATCGGAGAATTAAATTTCATTACTGAGATAAAACTGTAAATGTTTTCGGGCAGTAAGGTCATCAGGGAAAAAGGATTTTGTATATTATTCCGAAGTTTTGAGGTAGTAACCAAAACAGACGAAAAATCTGAACATGCAATTTGTACAGCTAATGCCATTAGTTTGAAAAATATCTTGATTGTGAAAAGAACATTTCATGATCAAAGATTTCATGTGAGACAGTAGAAATATGGTTAACATTCAACGCAAGTTGACCGAATATCTCAAAGAGCTAAATAAAATTAGCTAGGTAGGTACTGAGATTCGAAAAGAAGAGAAAAGGAACTTACTTATTTTATATAGATGTTTTATAGTAGCTTACCGAACCAGATGTAAAATCTAACCACGCAATTTATTACAAATAGCATAAGTTCATAAAATATCTCGAGCGTGAATAGAACATTCCTTGTACAATTGTTCAAAAATTCAAAATTTATCGAAAGTTTATCTTTTAACTTAGATTAATAAATTTCTGCGGCTAAAATTACCAACGGTAAAAATCACAAATTACTAGGAGACCAGTTTTATGAAGAGCAATTAAATCAGCATGATTTAGGCAAATACCTTTTTGTCAGTGACCTCACCCACGAAATGTTAAATTTTGACTTCTTCATGGAAATGGTGTGTCAACTGATGAATCATTAATGGCTTTTTAATTTCTCTTTAAATCCAATTCTGATGTCCATGCAGACAAAGTTGCGGGCAAAAGCTAGATGACTATAAAACAAGCTATACCTAACTGTTAATTTGATGAATAGAGGTTGATTCGACTGGAGCATATGACTCGGAATACTGGGGATTGCGGTTACCCTCCATTATTTGTTTCCTTAATATTTCTAGCAAAATTTATTTCGAAATGACTGTGGTATTACCTCCAAAGACATTTTCTACGTAGACAACATAAAGGATAGCAATATAAGTGGCTTCGTAACAAAAACTTCAGTTCATCAGCTTTTCAATTTAGAGTAGAGAAACAGTTCAACTAGACAGTTTATTACTGAATTTATCAATTATAAATTGCAATTGATGAAATAAATATTTGAAAGCTTGACGAAAATTATTGGTTAGAAATGATTTTAGAATTCATTTGAAAACTGTATGAGCGTGTTATACTATTAATATTGCTAGAATGGTGCAAACGTGGAGTTTTGCACTAAGAATCTGAAGTCTTACGGTAATGTAAGGATATCACAGTATCACCGTTGCAATGAACACCATTTAGTCTTTATTAAAACTGAATCGTTAAAGTCATTTAGTTTGTTATGCTTTAACAACTTAACGGATTTGGATGAAGCTTGTTACTTAGATAGGCTTATGGAGTAAAAAAAAAAGTATGGAGAATGTAATAACAGATAGTATAATATCATTTGATATAACATTCATGTGATATAATTTTTATATGCTATAAAAATATCTAACCTATGTGCTTTAATGTTATCTACACTAATATTCTGGTTAAAGATTTTTTTATTGCTCATAAAGAAATATTGTAAAATATTATATAATAGATAAAGAGGTAAAGTTTGTTTTTTTGTATGTAGGAAATTTAAAATTGTTCCTATAATAGATTCACAAACTTTCGCTTTTTTAATATTAGTATATACTTATAAAGGTGAAAGTGGGATGTTATACTAACATCTCATGTACCTACATTATACGACTGTTTATGAACTAATTAAGTATTAATTAAAGATAAGCACAGCGTGTCCGCAAGACGCATGTCTTTATCTAATCTCACTGTAGTACTATCACTGACGCGTGATAAACGACCCAACAGTTCTGTCCAATTTATTTATTACAATTAGAAGCATCGGCAATGTGATGTGATGTTTTACGTTTAATACTGTATCGGAGATAATGTATCGGAGATTGACACTCATTACAGGCAGTCAGACACCAGAAAATCTGAACATCGGTCTATCTCAGGAGTATCGAATTGTTCAGTAACTGGGTTGTAGAGGTCTGATAGGTCAATCCTCAAATTAGTTGGGAAAATGCTAGGGGGATTACTAAGGCCTACTGTTCATGGACGTATAGCGTCATAGACGCGTAACGTACGTACGTATCTGTCTAAAGAATATTTGATGAGTTTGATTGTGTGCTTACCTTATGCATTCATCTTCTAGGTGTTGTTGCTCACTCTGAAATAGAGAATTTAGGAATTAGATTTGAACTTGTCTTCAGCAGACCAGTGGTACGAGTTGCACGTCGTGGATACAACCCAGTTAGGTGCAATACTTTGGGTAATTTATTTTATCACCACTGCTCCCAAAACGGTGAAAGAAAATATCGTTTCAAAATCAGAACCAGGTAAATCATAGGGGACAAAGAAATGGAAGTCATGTGACACCCACTAAATTTACACTGTGCCCACATGGTGGATTACGGTTCATTCCCCTTGGACTTAAACATAAAACTTAGTTTTGTCTGTATTTAAAATACTATATTAAGTGTAATCTAATTATTATTCTGAAGAATAGAAGATCGTATTTTTATTAAACACAATTTAGAAACAGTCTACTTTTTTAGTCTAATACCTAATGGTTAAACGTAAATCTTCTAATCAAAAAGCAATTCTTCTTTAATAAGCTAAATACCTGGTGGTATTGATTAATTACTCACTGATTAATCACGAAATCTCAGAAACTATAACACTTACAAACTTAAAATTTAGTAGATAGGTTCCTTATAGGGTGTAGACATCTACTTAGAACAGATTTTTCGAAATTCACCCCCGAAGGGGATGAAACGGGGTTCCAAAGTTTGTATGGATAAACCACAGAACAGAAAATATAGGTAGAAGTGCCCCTAACGTGGCTAAGCACGGGAACCAGTGTCGCCAAACTCACACATTTGCGTATTAACCCTTCAGATACCGTCAATTAGAGACACAATAGTAAGACAATAGATGCGCGGCCACCGGTGGTCGCTTGGGGATTCATGAATTAAATTGTACATTACACACATAAAAAACAGTAATATGATTGGCTACGAAGCTAAGAATTACAAACTTAACTTTTACAAATTATATTCTTATTGCTTTCATAAATTAGGTCTTATTACAACGTAAGAAAGTTGTTATTATTTGACATGACACAAACAATAAAGAAGTTTTAACCAATTTACAACGAGTGCGGCTACTCAACGCTAGATGGCGCTGTAACCAATTTATTCTATTCAGAACGCTAGTGCCTTTGAAATAGATGCCACATTCACCTGCACATGTAATAGGCGAATCTCGCCTGCTGTTGACAAACGCGCGATATCTAAGAGGCACTTCCTCTACTTTTCTTTATTCCGTGGGATAAACCGACTTTCACACGGGCAAAGCCGCTGGCAGAAGCTAGTAAAATATATTTTCAAATTACGTAAACTTCAACGCAGACACAATTTTATAAAGAAAGGCGTCGGTTTCTCTTAATAAACAAGTAGTAGATAGAAAACACCGACTCGTGTCAACAGGTGTGTCGGCTCCGCCCATTCAATGGGCGTTCATCTCCATTTAATACTGTTGAACCAACGTGCTACAACTGTGGTCAACGACGATAAACGCAATAAATATAGCTTCTCCACATCACTGAGGGATTGTTCAATAGCAAGTAAATTTTGATACAAGTGCAGAAAGATTGACATTGTAATCTAGGCGAAATCCGCATGAGCCGAGGACTGTAGTGTCAAATTTTCACGTATATCTAACGACGTTTTTCAATACACTTACATTGACCTAAATAAACGGTGGTTGCCGTGCGACTCGTGGGGGTCGACGCGCGCCCAACTTGATACGATAAATTTAATAAAATTGTGGCGGGGAGAGCATGCGCATTTATCTGCACAAGTGCGGAAAACTGTCTATTGCGTGCCTAAAAATGCGGGTTTTAAGTAAGTATTGAAAATAAAGTTATAGGTTCTACCATCACTGCGGGATTGTTCGAAAGTCATTGTAGCCCTAGTATGCAAAAGGCAGATGAAAGAACACGGGTGGTATTTTAGCCAGTAAAAGTCGGATACTGTATCTCGCTCCACCCAGAGCGGACATATTTATGATGGTTTCCAAAAAAAGCTACTTTAAAATTCCTACTCACAATATGGAAATTCAGTAACAAAATCATATTTGTACTGTCCTTTTCCAAATTAAAGGATTTACCTTGGGACTCATAAAATACACATGGCTTTTATTTTATATATTTCGTAGGTACCTACCCATATTAACAACGCCAACAAAAACAAAATTCCACGTACCAACGCTGCCTTGAGCGCGAAAGTATTGTAAAGTTCCTCTAAAACAATACAAGCACTGTGTGTTTAACTTCATTTTCAGTATGTTTTCTTAGTCAAGAAATACAAAGCAACTCAAGTTCCACTGAAGTCCACAGTCGCTTTACTGAAAAGCCTTGAATGGTTCGCGGTAAATCGGTCATATTCTCACGACACAGTCTCAGGGTGGTCCTACACTCTCACAACATGCGACCATTCACTGAACCTACATGTTTATGTATTTATTTAAAGACTGTAATGCGCCGAAACCTTGTAAACTAACGTAATAGCACTCTCATGTAGAAGATATGTTTTTTTACCGAGACTTGACGGTACCGCTATATTAATTACGTGTTATAAGTTGGCGTTTTAGGGTACCGTATCTCAAAAGGAAAATACAGAACCCTTATGATCACTTTGTTGTCCGTCTGTCCGTCTATCAAGACTCTTTATCTCGGAGACATGTGGAAGTATCGAGTTGAAATTAAAAACGTATTCTCAAGTCTGCGTAAGATACGGCCATTTATGTCGCAAAAAATGTATATTTCGACACTCTCGAGGGAATAAAAATTCATATCGTACTTCGCGTTGACACAGAATCCTGAAATTTGGCATAAAACAGTCTTATAGCATAGGTACAGGAATAAATTTGAAAAAAAAATTGTTTCGTAACAACAAATAAAAATTTATTCAGAAAAATCTTCGAGACTCTATTTGGGAATTGAACTATTTACATAGTTACTATAGTTTGTACGGAACCCTCAGGGAATGAGTCCGACTCGCATTTGCCCAGTTTTTTTTTACTAGAGTTTTTATTTTTGTTAGGGTATGGATTGTGGGTATAGATAAAGCAAAGTTGGGACTTAGGAAGCGATTAAAATTCTGAAAATATTTAAAAATATTCCTTATTGTAATTCCAATCTATAAAACCTAGCCAGTACTCCACACACAATCGGACCTGTGCTTTGTATAACATTAGTAGCTGTCCCGGTGTGAAGTAACGCCAGACTTTTGCAAGAAAGCCGAGTTTCCTAGCAGCAAGCAGCTACTTTGGCGTTGGAATTAATGAACCGCCCAATTTAAGGTCTGAGCGAATTTCAACTCCCAAGAGTTGAAGGCGGTCGGTGCATTCCAGGGATGCATTGCAAAAGTAGCTGGAGCCAAGGTTAAGGGCCACCTTTTGGCGCTGGACAGGCATGCTTGAATTTTAGCAGCGTTGAAACACCACCAGATTGGTTTCGCACGAAATGGAGATTGCCTGAAGCGGGACATTCGTACGCTTTGCCATAGCCTCTCCCTCTCCCACTCATAATATTTTACTAGAGGTCTGACTTCTAGAAACAATTCTGTGGAGTTGTTATAACTAAAAGGCGTAAATCTCGAGTTGCAATTTTATACTACCTACGTCTATGTCAGCGCAACTGTTATCGATTAGGTATTACGAGTAGGTACGTCTTACCCAAGCCTGTTCCGAAAGCGAGCATAAAAAAGACCCACTATAAAAAAATAAACTTATGCATTTCATAACCTTACCTAATTCATACTCAACAAACAATAAACGATACACATTGCCCGTTCATTCACTTAGGAGCAATTACCGAAGGGGCCAATGATTCTGTAACCCAAGTGTACTGGAGTGCAGGTATTTAAAGATGATTTTCGCTAAACCCTGCGTGGTCTTTAGTTATGACGGGTGCGATATGCTACGATGGGTAGCACTCACTGGAGCGTGCGAGTAACTGCCCAGAACTAAGCTACTCAACTCTTCCTGGTTTTTTACTCAGGAAATGGATGACTGATTGAAATAATGCTTAATATTATTAAGGCTTTGTGGAATATTTATTAGTTAGGGGGTATTGTTTTTTCGATTGCTGGGTTGTAGTCTCGGTTGAATTAATTGCAGTTTTTAATCATAATATGGACGAAGAACTACACACTTCACAATGGTTAGTTGTATAAGAACAGTGAAACAGAAGTATCATTAAATTGACTCACATTTTTTGTAGTATTATAAATGATATTATAGATGATATTTTGCAAGTATATTTTGAAAAACACTTTTACACGTCAATTTTTCTGTCAGTTTAAACTAGATGAAGCTTGTGCTTCTTAACTGATTACCATAAGAAGAAACAGCGAAACAAACTCAGGATAAGGATGCAAGCTAGCTAGAAAGCTTTAACAAACCCAGTTAAAAAAAAATATAACGCGACGGTATTTATAGAATTCACTTGTTTTAACACCTAGTGCAATTTCTATTTCTTTCTTTTAAATTATATCCAGTTCTTGACTGCGATCCCCTGATGGTAAGCCTAAGCAGTGATAGAATCGTCGATGGTGAATCACACTAGTTTATTAAGGAATCTATTCACTCTAGCCTTGAAGACACCTAAAGTATAATCGGATGGGATGTGTGCAGTTTAAACATTAGATATAAAGACCATCTAATAAACATAACGAGAAGAGAGAATCACATTAGACATGTCCCCGCCAAATGAGCCAATCTGCTTATGCGAACACTAAACAACTTCCAAGTTCCCACAGTTGAGTAAATTCAAAAAACCACAGTGTAATGCAAAGGGCAACGTATCGCAGCTAATATTCTGTAATAAGCATGCTCACCGCGTAGTAATGAGGGTGTATGCTTGACAGTCTACACAGCCATAGAGCAGAAGTACAGCTTCCTATTCTTTTAAAAAAAAAAATAATGTTCCAGTTTATATGCGATGCGGACTCCGATAAGTGATGGTCAGGTTTCCCGCCTTTTTAATCTATGGTTTTAATCGAGTGAGGCGCCAATTTATGCGTTTATGAAATGTATTAACTGAATGTTGAACAGTTTTTAAGTTTTATGGACTTGGAATACGTGTTTGCCTATAAGTTGACTGGTAGAGAATGCCTTGTTGTAATTAAGTCCAAATAAACACTTACTATAACCATACATTTAGTTTAAATAAACAATATAATGTTTAAAAAACCCTAATTTTTAAAGACAAGCTTTTGCAGAATGGTTTGCTATATTAGATTTATTTTTCATGTTTTTCTCAAGAAACTAGACCGCGATCATGAGGGGTCTGCCATATTGAATTTAGAATGACATCACTTAGTTAAACATGCATTGTCATCCAAACTGCACCTGTTTGCACAATTTCAGCTCATTCGGTTTAAAGTAACTGTTTTAAAATTAATTTGCAAGGTTCGTCCTAAACAACCAGTCAAACATGCATTAAACATTTGTAGGGACAGCCTAAATAAACTGAATATTTAGTTGGCGTTGTAAAAAAAGTCAATTAGTTTATTAGATGTTATCTCATTTTCCCGTTGCTTAGTTTTTTTTTAAAATCGTATAGGTAAACCAGTACTTGACTGCGATCCCACCTGATGGTAAGCAGTGATGCAATCTCTGATGGCCAGGCGCACTAGTTTATTAAAACCCAGCCAGGATTAGTTTTAAAAGAGAAGTATTAATCACGTGATCTGTAAAGAAATCTGTGGCTTGACTTATTTAAAAAAAAAATCTTGCAAGTGACGAGACTCGACCCCAAATAATGGAACCAGGAGAGGAAGAAAAAGAAGATGAAAAGTAATCTTGCTAAATCTTAAAACAACTCTGTTCTTTTTCAAATTTCTGGTCAAAGTGATATTACTGCAGTTAAGATGGATGTGGGCATCCAACCTTCGGTCAAGAGCCTGTGTCACCGTCGCGGAACCACGCATAAGCATGTAAGAAACTATCAATTTTCTGCTAACCTTCAATGTCAAAACCTAACTGTGAATCGTTGACATTTGAGACATTAAATATTGACATTAATCTTGATACATTTGTTTGTTTGACATAATTAAACAAAATGTCTACTTTGCATAATTGATTAAATATTGTGTTGCTATGTTAATTTTTCTTTTAACAGCACTAAGTAACTTGTATAATGAATATCTTTAACAAAGCTGTTATTGTTAACGATTAGTATGAAAACTAATTAATTTATTTTATGGCTTTTCAGAAATCAATGAAACTTAGAAAGGCTTTTATTGACAAATCTATACTAATATTGTAAATGAGAAAGTGTGTGTGTCTGTTTGTCCGTCTTTCATGGCAAAACGGAGTGACGAATTGACGTGATTTTTTAAGTGTAGAGTGATTTAGGCTACTTTTTTCTCTTTCTAACCCCCCACTCCCCAGAGAACCGTGTTACCCCGATTTTAACGCGAGCGACGCCGCGAGCAAAAGCTAGTTGTATATATTTTGTAAATAAGTTTTTTTCAGGACAATGACAACCTTTGGAAGAAACACCGAAACACGAAAAAAATTATGCAAATCTCGATCTATATGCTTGTGAAATATTATTTAGGTACTCACATATGCATATTTGTTGAAAAATGGCTTGTAAATTCTATAATCTATACTAATATTATTATAAAGAGGTAAAGTTTATTTAATTTTTAGAAGGTGATCTCTGAAAGTAGGTACCAACTGATCCTCTTGCAAAAATCTTTTTTCATCGATGGAAAGCTTCTTCATTCCTGAGTAACACAGGCTACATTTTATGTCTGCGGGCGAAGCCGCGAGCAAAAGCTAGTAGCTAATATAATTATTGCTTCTATCCATGGTTTCCTAACATTCCCTGTTATCTATTTTTCCATCTTCGTTTTATATTCGGGTATTTCTCGTCTAATCACCCGTAGCTAGGATTACCATTCAGAGCACGACACATCGAGTTCACGAGTACTTTCCGCACCGACATAGGTACGCTTAAAATATTTGGCTATTTGCAAATCAATTGTCGCAGCCAAATTGCGAGACGATGTCGCAATCAAATGGAAATTTTTCTTCAATAGATAAAGTAGGGTATGAAACCTAACCTATTTAAATATTTCGCAATACACCACTCGAAAACCCCCTTTTAAGCACGCAATTTACTGTTTTTCGTACTTGAGCGGAAAATTATGCGTGCTCGACCCGCCACAATTTTATTACATTTATAGTATCAGGCTGGGCGCAAGTCGAACTCACGAGTTGTACGACAACCCCACGGGACAACCCTCACGAGTCGAACGTCAACCGTTTATTTATGTTTTCGTAAGTGTATTGGACAACGTCGTTTGATACACGTGTAAATTTGTCACTGCAGCCCTCGGCTCCATAACACCCTCGCCAAAGCTCGGGTGAATTCCGCCTCGGTCACAAATCACAATGACAAACTTTTTATACTTGTATCAAAATGTATCTATTATATAGTAATCAGCTTGTCTGCATCAGATTCAGAGGAACTAGAAGATGAAGTAATTTAGCAAGGGAACTTTCCTTGCTTCGTTTGAAATTAGTGTTTTGAGGTTAAGACGTTTTAATATTTAAATTCTCATTATTAAAAGACTCAAATAACACAGTTAATTAAAAAAACTTAAGTAGTTTAACTGCCCAAATTATAATAATCATTACGAAATCAAAATCTAGTGCAAAGCCATAAAGCACACTTCCAAAAAATCAGGCTTGTGGACGGCGAGCTATGGGTACCACGCCGTCCAACTATCCGGTAATGGACCAAGCCAAAGTCATCGACGGCACGTAGTGTTCTACACGCACCGCAAGGAGATGTCAGCAAAACCGTAGGGGTCCAGCAGGGTCGAAGCCTACTGGGATAATGGGTTGAGGGAAAGACAAACCCGAGGCTCTGGGACGATGACAAAAACAAGAGTGGGTTTTAGTTATTAAAACTCAGAAAGCAAGGGAATGATTATCCACCTAAAAAAAACACTTCCAAAAGCTAAGACAGTGGCAGACGAAACAATTATTAACGCATTTAGTATGCGAACTGTACGATGACAAATTCGTGATGTCTGCCGACCCGACTTTTACTTTGTCTTGTAACAACTAGACCGTGATTTGTCTAGCTTCGTTCCTATTCTACCTCATTTCCATTTCTACGGCACATACGGAATTTTATAATGAGCTTGCTTGCTTCTTCGTCCGTGTTATAATTTCTTGTTTTCATCTTTTGTCATCATTTTGGTCCGAAATTGCCCACTGTGCAGGTACACCACCCTCCACCGCCCGACTTCGTTCAACCCCGGGAACATCTGCCACTCGGACACGATTTGCAATGGCCTTTATGAAAAGCGATCAATAGACTTCGCACGCAAGTAGGCCGTTGCAAACACAAACTGGCAAAGTGGGGAATTATAGACCCAACACCCAGTGCGAGTGCGGAGCTCCTGACCAGACGATGATCCACTTATTGGAGTGTCCAAAGAGTCCACACCTGCACTTTGGAGGACCTAAAAAACGCCACTAACGCCCCTATAAACGTGGCAACCGACTGTGCCGAAAAATTTTGAGGGAATTAAAAACCATCGATTTGAGAGAAGCACTTTTCGTGTTCCATCATAAAATATAATCCTATGACACTCAACAATTTAACCCATTCTTTTTAGCATTAGTTTAAAGTTTAACTAGATGATAGTTGCTCTGCTTACACTAGCATAACTAGCATTACTAGTTTTTGTAATGACATCTTAAAGGCCAAGTATATGCTGGCAGTCATGTTTAATTTTCTTCTTGAGGCCAATTTTCCGGTCTAGTGCCATGATACTGTTGTCCTGTAATAGAACTGGTCCTGCGCTTGTCAATGATGTGCATGGTTGGTTCCTTCAGTGAGGACATGCCATATGTTTAATATGGAATTATACCGAACAAAACTGTTCAGTTTGTTTAAACTTACAGTCTTTATTGAGGTTGTGTATGACCGCCTTGAGCATCTTAACTAATCTAAGTAGCCAATATACAAGATAGCAGAAAAATATGTGATCATATTTTAGAAACTTAACAACATTCTTCAAGGAAGTAATAAAGAATAGAATAGAATAGAATAGCATTTATTCGGAGCAACCAACGCAATATACCACAACATACAATGTTAATAAAAACAACAAAAAAAAGAGTACAGAAATACAATACAGTTGCATTGAATGTGCCTGAACCGAAAGGTCAATAACCGTCAGTTCCCAAAAAAAAAACACTGTTCCTACAAAAGTATCGTCACCTGGCGATGACAATTTTTTTTTCGGATTATCTATCATTTTCTTGGAGAAAGTTGTTCATTTCTATAGACAGAAGCAGTATTTACAATATGTCCACCCATTTCTGTTACACCTTTCAGGTATGTAGATACGCGAGTTTCCATTGTAAGACAAAAGTTTATTTTTTAATTGATAGACTTACGTTTGATCGCTATCTCACTTTTTTTTTGTCGATGGGGAAAATCATCTTATGACAAATCCCGCTCTTGGGTGGAGCGGGAGATAGTGTCAGACTCTTACTGACTAAAAACCCCACCCCTTTCCTTCTAGCCTTTATACCGGGGCTCGAGTTTCCTTTCAGATAACCCTGGCCCTAGCTGGGCCCCTCCTGTTGCTGACAACTCCATGTGGCGCGCGGGAACAGTGCGCGCCGTTGACGTCTTGGCTCGGCCCGGACAGTTACCGGACGATCGGACAGCGAGCTACCCATGGCTCGCCATCCGCGAGCCCGCGATCGCTATCTCACTTGATTATAAGCAATAGGTAATGACAATAGAGCATACTTGTCATAACCTACTCCAGGTTATAGCTATCAGGAAACACTAACTTCGCCAGGGTATTCCATTCTTTAGCTGTGCACAATGAATGTTCCTTCTTCCTAGATCTTGCGTCATGAATAATGCTAGTGCTTTCTCTGTTTGAGAAGTGGCCTCTGTCCTGCACTGGGGCAGTCACTTAGCCGTCCCGCATCTCAGTGAGAATCCCACTTCCCAGTGGCGGAACTATAGGGTGGCAAGGCTGGCAAAATGCCACGGGCCCCCGGTTCGACGGGGCCCCCAGCCTTAGAGGCCCTCAAAAGAAGTAACACAAAATATAAAAAAAAAAAAATGAGACATGGTTTTTTGGGGCCCCATTAAAAATATTTGTCATGGGCCTCAGATAATATAGTTACACCACTGCTACTTCTACTTACATACCTTATGTTTTCAAAAGCCAGTATAATATTCAAGCACATTTCGGCTGTTCTTATTGCTATATAATTATATTATGCTCTCAGTCAACCGATCACAATATCTCATGTGAGACTTAATGGCAGATTGATATATCAAGGCTTATATTTTATAGATTTAGATTTTTTATACCTATATTTTACCGATATATTTTTCGAGAGCATTTGTGGTTGTGTGTGTGTGGTAACGGCCTCGACTTACGAATTGTAGGTCGCGGGTTCAAATCCAGCCAGGTGCGTTGCTTTGAGTAATTTAATTCATCACCACTGCTCTCAAAACGATGAAGGAAAACATATTGAGGAAACCGGCATGTCCTAGAACCAAAAGTTCGAAGAAACGTGATCAGCACTGGGCCTGCGTGGTGGATTATATACGGTCCATCTTTATCACATGGCCAACACTGCTCTTTCCTCTAGGTATATTTATGATAACTTATTAATTCATGAATCCCCAAGCGACCACCGGTGGCCGCGCACCTATTGTCTTACTATTGTGTCTCTAATTGACGGTATCTGAAGGGTTAATACTAGGTATTTTTTTTGTGTCGTAGATTCGTACATGTAAACTATAAAAATATTTGTTTCGTGTGGGAATCGAATCCACAACACGCAGCACAACAGTCAATCGCTAAACCACTGCGCCAACCGTGACACCATATTCACTTATTTTAGTTGCCTAACTACTCAAGAGACATCAACACAGAATCGTAAACATGCAATAAACTACAATTCAAATAGAAATTTGTTACTTCTACTAATACTGACTTGCTAATTGTTATGTCTTTAACATTTATATGACTATAAAATATATAATAGGCTCTATGAATGGTCAGATGTAAGAAGAGGGCTCGACTGTTTCCAAGGGTAATTATGCAAGGCGCGTGCGCCGGTCGCATGTGCGACTTTACGCCAGTGTTGCGAGCATAAACGTAAACGTGATCGCACATTAGTGTTGCCAGTTAAATAAATATGCTAAACAAGATTTCTTTAAAGGCTCGTTTATGATAAATTGGTGGCAGTTTGTTGTTGTACTTCAAAGTTCATCTAGTGACATTTTTGCATATATGAACTAATATTTTTCTGCGTTTTCGCATCATTTGCATGGTTTACCCGTATACCAAAATTCAACGAAATCCTTTCACCCGTTCGAGCGCGAAGATGTCACACACATCTTAACTTCGCCTTTATAATCATCATCATCATTCCAGCCGAAAGACTTCCACTGTTGGACTTAAGCCGCCCCCAAGAGTCCCCAACGGTCCTGTGCGTCTGGCATTCATTGGATTGCCGCAACCCTTACCCGGTCATCGGTCGCTTTTATAATATTAACATGATCATGAATGTGTACTAAAAAGTATCATATATGGTTCTTAGAACATAGTCCACCCGTGTGCCAAATCTCATCCAAATCCGTTTACCCGTTTCAGCGTAGAAGAGTAACAAACACATACACCACACATACATCAAAACTTAGCTTTATACTATTAGTATGAAACGTATGTGAAAGTACTGTACTGTCTCTCCTTATACTATGCAATGATGGTTTTATAAAAACACTTTTACACGGCAATTTTTTTTTCGTCAAATTAAACTAGCTGAAGCCGGATTTATAGCAGAAGAACTTACGTTTTCCCGAAACCCAATTTATTAGTTTATAAATATATAATAAATAATAATAAATTATATTTATTTTTAAATAGATTTTATAAAAAACACTTTCACACGTCAATTTTTTTTTCGTCATTTTAAACTAGGTGAGGCCGGTGTTTACTAGCTGACTATCCTGAGAAACACTGAAACAAACTCAGGGGTCAAAGTCTCTTTTAAAGTCCATACAGCAAACATGTAATGGTAAAATATCGGTTTTATCGATAATAACACCCACTAGGTGTAATGATTCCTTCATATATCTTTTCTGTACCTTATATGGTGTACATTGTAAAGAAGACTCCATAGGACAGTCCATCCATGGCTGCATCGAAGTTAAGATTTAAGTATATTGTGATGAATAGAAATATTGAATGTCTCGCGATAAACACCGAAAGGTTCCTCGATCTATTGATGTTGACCCATTACAAGTCATAAAATGTGACATATGCAGTTTTGTCATTTTCATCACAGTACACTAGAGATGCGCTAAATATCCGTTTTATATTCGGTATTCGGCAGATATTTGAGGTGAAGTGTGAGGAAAATGCCAAATATAGTTGGTTTAATGTACCATTTTTTTTCCTAGCCTATACTGTCCCACTGCTGGGCAAAGAAATCAATCTTTAGAGCAAAATAAATGAAAGTAATCTATATATTCTTACAATAATATTTATTTGACAACCATATTGTTTTGTTTTCGGGTGTTTAATATCCCGCTTTGTAAGGAATTATTTCCGTAATATTTGTTGCACAATCGAAACCGATGATGACTCGGCAATCAATGTAGGCCCAGCCACCGGTGCTGGAACCATATCCAAAACCATATCGCAAAACATGGAACGCAAAATTATCTTCCGGGGAACCGAATTATCCGGCAGTATATTCGGTTCGGAAAGAGCTTAACCGAATATTATTCGGCTTCGGTGAAACCACTATTCGGCACATCTCTACAGTACACATATCCCTTACTTGGGCGTTTAGTGCCTTCTCCGTCGATTACTGAGAACCTTCATAATGTTTTATTGTCTCATTATTAAACAGAGGTGTTTATAGATTTCTTTTGTGAGTACCCTTGTACCACGATTACTAAAGATGCAATAAATTTATATCTGTTTCGTGATTACGCATTTATTGAATTAAGTAAACTCGGTGTGTTTTGAATGATTGTACCTACGAATTTAGAAAGATATGCGAAATATGAATCTAGTTTTTTTCAGAATCAATAACTGAATCAATTCCAATATTTTTTACACCATGATACATGTTATCCCAAAACTATTTAAAAAAGGTCACAAGTTAGACACCACCGACACTGAGCATAACACAGGTCAGGGCAGATCATTGCGGGCGTTAGAGACCAACGCATAGCTAGGTGCGAGAGCAAAACAACTCCTCAGTTGCATAGATGGCCCGGTAACCTTGTATTTGTGTGCACAACAGTTTTACGCGGACAAAACCGCTAGCAGCAAACTGCAGCCCCTCCATGTTCCAGGTATTCCAGGGTGGTGGTGACTCTTTCGAACGATACTGTAGCCCTGAAACTATCTTGCAGTACTTGTATCATCTTACCTTAGTTGATCATCATCATCATTTCAGCCTAAAAACGTCTACTGCTTGACACAGACCTCCCCAAAGTGTCACCCCAACGACCAGTCCTGTGCGTTTCGCATTCTTCAGATTCCTGCGTCTCTCACCAGGTCATCGGCCAACATTTTGAGAGGCCTACCAAGGCTGCATATAACATAAAACCATTCGACCCCATCGGGCGGCCATCGGTTCTGCAAGCAATATACCGCCACTTATCTTTGGTGGCGCCTCTTCGAGCTATGTCATGGCAAATGACATGACGCTCTCTTATGACGTCATACCCCCTCTACGCTAGGCACCACCGCTCTCTTCTTGTATGTGTGTTTTTTTTTTTAATTTATTTTACTCCATATTTCTTTATTGGTTTTTATTATTTGGGCTTAGACTACATTTTTTTGCCGCTGAGTGTATTATCGCAATTCAATATTTATATAAATTTTGAACCAAAATTCATTGTGGTGGCTACCTGATAAACTAAACTTATTGTAGAAAACGCTATCTAAACTTTATGTTTTGTATGTATTTCAGAAACCGTATCTAAAATTTAAATACCACTCATGCAGACTCAAAGTAAATAAACGATAAAAGTTAAAGCTCTCGAGTGATATTTCTTTTTTAAATTTACTTCGAGTATATTGGTGTTCGTTTTTAGGGTACCGTACCCGTAGAGTGACAACGGGTTTCCTAGTACTAAGCCAGTTGGATGGATGGGTACCGCAATCTCTGTTTGTCCGGGCTTAATATAATAAACTACGAGAACATGTATTTATTTTGCCGCCTCAACAACAAATTATAAAATTAAAATTAAATTAATAGAGGTTTTCACTTCTATACAAGAAACGTTATTTTATCGACGTATCTTGCTTAATTTTAATATTTTAGTACAGAACCCTTCGTGTGCGAGTACGACTTGCATTTAGCCAGTTTTTTCTAATATTTAAAGTTTACTTCAAATACAAGACGCGTGCCACCTATTTGAAATCGACTATGCATGACCACTTTAAAACCACAAAAGCTTAACCAAATCCTGCTAAATCATTTTCATACACATCAAACTGTCGGATGACTTCACGAAACCGTATGTTAAACAGTATCAGGTAAATCACTCGATCTACATTCGAAGTGGTTACAGAATATCGCGTGCTATAATAAAATATCGTCCGTTACCCACTCGTTACATGGTGCCGTTACCGAATTGACCATAATAGGCCGCCACTGCGCGTGCGGATCGATCTCTCTTAATTAATTTGTCACAACCGTAATCGATAGGCAGCCATCTTGGAAGATTAAAAAAAACGGCAAAGCGCTAATCGAACTCGCGCACGAAGGATTCCGTACCTATAATCTCGTATCTATAAAAACGACAAAAAACATGTTTCTTGTATTGGAGGTTTTTTTTTACGGTGGGCAAAAATCTTCCAATGACAACCCTCACTCTTGGGTGGAGCGGGAAATAGTATCAGACTCTTACTGACTAAAAACCCAGCCAGTTCCTTCTAGCCTCTTCATACCAGGGCTCGAGTTTTCTTTCTTATAACCCTGGTCCCAGTAGGTTTTGACCCAGCTGGGCCCCTCCTGTTGCTGACAACTCCTTGAGGCGCGCGAGAACAGTGCGCGCCATCGACGTCTTAGGCTGGCTGGGAGCCCCTTAAATATTTATGTTATTCTGTTTTTAGTGTTTTTTGTTATAGCGGCAGCAGAAATACATAATCTGACATCGGAATAATAGTCTAAGTATAGTAGGCCCCGTTTTACCGTTCAAAGTCAAAATATTATTTCACATAGGCCTACACGCGCACGTATAAACGTCAGAAGCTAGTGCAAGGTTCCTTTAGTTACTGAATCCGAAAACATAGAAGAAAATTAGCGCATTACGCTCACTTTGATGGAACATCTGTTTCCTTGTCAACAAAGAACAAGCTACCTTAAACACACCTTCGGCGATATAAATTAGAAATGTGAGCTAGCAAACTAACCGGCAACACTCCGTTACTTCCCGGATTCTTATTGTCTTAAGGGCATCCGTTTTAAGTACTACAAGTAATCTAAACAAATGCCCAATGTAATAACATGAAAGACAAATGAGCTGTTGTAACTGTAGAAGCAGTTTGGCTGGGCAACTATGTCAAAGTGGCCATAACTCGCGAAATATTTAGGTATGCGCGTACCTAAGTACAGTTTATCGTTCGGCAGCGGTGGTCCAGCCGAGGTGGGGATCGGAACACCTCGTGTGGACCGTTATGACGGCCACATTGGCCGCAGCCAAGTGGTAACGCCTTCCGTACTTCACAGAGGCGGTACGTAAAGTATACTATGTGTTTACAGTTAAATACAGTATGTATGGGGGTTTTCATCAGTTTTTGTGTCGGCATTAACCTTAATAAGGTTTGGAGCCGGTCAGCGATTAGCTTCTCTTATGATTCGTTTTTTGCTCAAGGCTTTATGACTATCAGTGTCAAAGGAATTTGTCGATTTGTGAAAAGCTTCCGCTTTGTAAATACTTTATTTATTAATTTCATAATTTATGTACACACATATACACATAAGAAGATAGGGACATCATCATCTTGTGAAACATTTGTACAAAGATACTGCTGATTTTAAAAGAAATTTCTTCCAGCAGACCTGCAAAAGGAGAGATTAAAAGAAATGTAGACAATATTGTGTATAGAAATAAGAAGAGTTTGTGAAATCTTATATTAAAGTAACAAAAAGTTACACATATAATTTAAGTATAAATATTTATATATACTAAAATGATATATATTTTTATCAAACTAGTGAGGAATACTTGTAATAAGCTGCAATTGGAAATCTGAAATATGTTTCAATAACTGTTCAAAAGTAATTTGTTCTAACAATCTTCAGGAGTTGTTTTAAAGAGCTATTGAACAATGCTCACATATCATAAAAAACTCAAAAAAACTGGTTGACTGCCACGGGCTCAGTAGACAGTATTCAATTGATTGTAAAGAATCTATTCTATTAGTCATACAATCAATAGTTTCGCTCACATTTACATTTAGACGGGTGCATTGTCAGAATGTCCAGTTTTTTACTTCGAAAGTATATGTCTTCAAAAGGAAATGAAGCGTAAAAAACACTAGTTTGAAATACATGCGTGGTAGAGTTCTGTCTGCTTAAAATATTCAGCATAAAAATTGCGTTTCTGTTAAAATAACATCCGTTATTCTAGATATGCTCGTCTGGATAGGAGAATTGAAAAAAAAGTTATCATCATCATCTTCCTTGTTCTGTGTTATTTGGGGTCACCGCATCACGATTTTTTCTTCCGTTCTATCCTGTCACCCGTCACTAACTTCCTTTTCTTTTAAATCACTCTTCATACAACCCATCCATATTTTCTTTAGCCTCCCTCTCCCTTATATATACTCATAATGTTTTTAGTAACTTACGTTTCTTTACTCTACTTTACATGAGCATACCAAGACAAACGATTCCTCTTCAACTTTTCTGTCACCGGCGCCACTTTCAAAGTTTCTCAAATATACTCAAACAAATTTTAAAAATAATTATTCAAATAACAACATGGTTTAAGAGTTCAAAAACATGGTTTACATCGTAGTGAAGGATATCTAAAGTCCTAGATTATTTCCCATAAATGAGTAGGCGGAACATCATAATACCTACTCATAAAAAATTATCTTGCAACTCGCTAGGAGTGCTAAGTGCTACCTATCCTCACCATAATTTCTTAATCGTTCCTTACGACACCCTTACCTAAGTAGTAATAAAATCTAGAATGCTAGATTATGACCAACCTTGGCAATGAGTGGCAAACTTGCAAGATTAGGTTCAAGATAGAGATTTCATCAGAAGAATGGCCTAATGCGACGATTTATATGCATCTTGACTATATAGTTGCGTAAAGATTAAGATAATAAATATTTATATTAATATTACGTCTTATTGGAATGGCAGAATCGTGGTATTAACATACCTTGTTGAAGACTTTTATAAAGATGAATTGACTAATATACCTAAAGACAATACAGCAATGCAGAATCGCAAGACCAAAAACTTGGAGAAGCTGATACGAGAAATATGTAAGTAAATCTTTTTTTCTCTGTAAGACGCTGATATTGACCAAATATAGAATTTGTTAAGTTTGGTTTTTGAGAAATGATATCTGTCTCATAATATTGAGACTTGCATGCAATGGAAGAGTTTATTAGGTACAGTCTACTATGGGGTAAATAAATATCTGTTGACAGATACAATCAAAATACGTGCGATACTGAATATAATGGAAAAAATAAGATATTTATTCGAGACAGACACAGTACAACGATTATAAATAATAGTACTTCTTCTTTCGTGTCGATCTAGCAATTCATTGTTTGTTTGAGTTTTTGGTTGAAAAATACAGACTAAAAAAAAATCTTAAAAATAAGGAAGACTAAATCCAAATTCAGAATTAAAATTCATCTTAATTCTAACAAACATGCAATTTGCCGGATAATGAACAGAAATAGAAGAGCATATAATATTTTACGCCAACACCGAGATGATTGTGGAACACGATAATAATATGCGCATACAGAATATAATCACTGCAGTAATTAATTTGAAATTACATAAAAATGCAAAGGCTAGCGCAGTCTGCTCATACTAGATAGTTACAGTGGCTAGCTGTGTGCGATCAACTGCGACTGCATGCATTGTAGCTACTACGCGTATGACATGTCTATTATCTTCTTTAGCTTCTGAAGAATCTTGTTTTTAAGGTCGAAAATAGTAAACTAACTTTTCCTGCTCTGATTGGGGAGAGAGTAGAGAGAGTATTAGTCTTTTCTTGACTAATATTTATCTGTGTTCTTTCAGTTACCTGGTAAGTTTTAGGGCCATGGTTACTTTTCGAACAAACCCGCAGTTTTGAAGGCCCGTCTATTGGACTTTATGAAGAGGTTATTTAATTTTATATACTGTAGGCTTACGTGGGATTCTAAATTTTAGTCTCTTGACTAAAAAGACGTTTGTACACTTTTATCTGAATTTTATTCGAGACTTACTTACCCGACAGACGTTGTATCACTAAAGTTGTAGGGATTGTAACGTTAAATGTAAATATATATTTGTTTGTTCTTACAATTATCATAAATATTTGTTTAAAGTAAGTAACGTTAATATTAACCAATAGTTTAAATGTAATAAAGAAAAATGTGTTTTAAACGCTGAACGACCTTATTGAAACTTCACCATATAGTTTAACACTAAAGCACTGGCAGGCCTTGCACACACCCGTAAATCAGGCGTGGGGCAGGTAACTCAGTGTTGAAATTATTTTAGTATTTATTCCAGCACTGTTTGCTATTCATTTATGCGTGCGTTTCAATATGCATTTAATTTATTATTATTTAATTAATAATTATCTTAATGACATTTTAATTTGACATACACTCATATTATTTATTTGATGGTTTTGATCATTTTAATATATGGCTGACATTGTAATGGTAACTTATGACATTTTTAATACAGTTTATAATATTTTATTTTATTCCACGTTTAATTCAGTGACAATTGTAACTCAATTTAATGTGTAACTTATTTCATGGGAATAATAACAAATTACTGAATTCTGAACTAACATAGAAATAAGTGTTACTAACATATAATGTTGACCAAAAATTGTCATTTTAATCAATTATTATTATTAAAACAACTGCATTCAAATTAGTCCAGCATTCTCGAGTTTTGCGCTTAAAATCCCATTTAGGCATTTATTTCACCTTTTTTTTTTACTTCCTGCGTATCTTTTCTTCTTCTCTGTCGAATTCATCCAAAGACTATCTGTAAAAATCGCTTTTAGCGATAAGACCGCCTATTGTTACACCATATTAGTTTTAAGCTCCTACTGTATTTTTTATGGTGTACAATAAAGAGTATATCTATCTAGATAAATAACATTATTTTAAGTACATACAATACCTGAATATGGTTTGTTCAGAATCCGTAACTAAACCGATTTTTACACCATGTTATATTTTTTCCAAGAGTATTTAAAAAGGAGCACAAAATCGAGACTAAGTACAACACAGGTTACGGCAGGTCATTAGCACCAGCACACAGCTGGGTATGGGTGCAAAACCACCCCTAAAACACCAGGATGGCCCGACGACCATGTATTTGTGCAGACAGTCAGATAACTTATCAAGCTTAGCTTAGCGACTTAGCTTTGTGATACTTCATGATACTGTTATGAAATTTTGTACGCAGATTCTTCACATAAAAATATTTGACAATCATGTGTTTCAGGTTTCTCATATATACCAAAGCTAATATTGTAGGTTGATAAATTATTATAATCGAAAAGGAGTGAGTGCAGAAACGCCCAAAAGCTTTCGAATTCACATGTTTACCTTATTATATTGATGATCATATTTTCAAAGCAAACATAATCTTTGCAATCTGTTACTAGATGTTTGGGTTGATTGCTTACAAGACATTTGTTTATTTGATAGATTGAGTAAAGGAGAAACGTTCGAATTCGCAACCTGCTCTACCGGTTGTTCCAGAACACTTATTTGTTTTACTTAATTGCAAAATCTTTATTAATAGTCCTGTCAACAGCTATTTGATAAACTAACATCGAGCAAGGCGGTAAAGAAAGAAAGAAACTAGTTTTTTTTATCTTAGAAGTCATCTTTTTGTAAGTATCTCACACAAAAGATTTCCGTTACATATTGACGTTTATTTAATCGACCAAACTTTTCACACAAATCATTGTACCTACCGATCGACATCGTAACGAGGCGCTATCGATAAACCACCGACATATTATTTAGACATTAAAGTCTGTTATTATAGCTGTCTCATTAAAACTATACGAAGAAGGCAGGCCTAGTCAAATCAGTGTAAGTAGGTTTTTGTAAGGTTCGTTAACTGGGTCAATGAACTTCATGAATGCATATCCACTGAATGATCATCGTCATTACCGGTAGCTGATTATTGGTGATGATATTCAAATAAAATAAATTAAAATAACCATGACGTACCTACCAACACTAGTAAATCATTAAATTAATACGGTCAAGCAGTGTTCTTTCAGCATAACAATAACAACTAACAATTTAATTAATTATTTATAATTTTTTACCGATTCCATAAGTCTTGCTACCACAGACTTTAATTAATCGACTAATCAGCAAAAAATACTAGACAATAAATAACGATTGCCCATCACTAAAGACTTTGACATATTAAAACGTCAAAAGTGTAAATAGATTTTATAACGGATGTTTTAGCAAATGAGTAAACTTTTGATGAAACTGATTGGTCTGTAATCATTTAAATTGTGACATTAATCAAGATACACCTTGACCTTAGATTGTGATCGATACCTTATTTCTAGAGCACTTAATTAGATTTTAGATTGGATACAAATTTATTGGTTCCTAAACATATTAGGAAACGCTATGCAACAAATTAAGGTGGGTACTAGAAGTCCTTCGAATTGCTCTAGAAGCTATGCAATTTGAAATGAATCTTATTATCTTTATTAATAAGCAATTAATGTCTAAATGTCAGCATTTTTTATAGAAATTGTTTGCTTTTAATATTGCTACTATTTGTTTGTTGTGTAGTTTGACCTGGATTAATTCCTTTATGATTTTAGGTGCGATGCAAATACTGTGCAGCTTAGGGCAATCTGAATGGCTTAGTAGGAATATCTGCTTGCTAGATGCGTGTACTTTTTAAAGTATAACTCTCTGAGTGCAGTAGCAATTATTTATAGTCTTGGACTAATTACGCGTATTTTATATTTTGAAGAGCATTAGAGATATTTCTACTAAAGTTATTAAATATTTTGTTTATATTGGATTGTGAATTAAACCTTCTAATTCTGTATCTTTCATCTTCTCTTTTAAAACCTTACTAAGGTTTTCCATTAAAATTAATACCATTATCAAAGCCCATTAATATTAAGCTCTTACTGTAACATTTAAAGGCGAACCATAAATCTATCTATCAATACTCACTACACTACTTTTTAATCTTTATATAGAGAACTTATTACAAATTTATATACCATATTTTAAAGTTGATATTATTACATCAATAATTATGTCGCATTTAAAAGACGGTATTTATATCATTGGATTTTAAGCCTATTTGTAACATTAAACCTAAAATTATGATTCTCATAATATAGCAATAATATCGTATGTAAGTAACACACTAAAGTATTTGTCGTGAAACATTTTTTTAGATCGTTTGTAAGAATAGTAGAATAGCTAGTTACAATCTAGGTAACGTGAAATACCGCATCAAAATGTATTGTGGAGTGTGTGCGTCAATTAACTCTAGTTAATTATCGAGAGCGCTTCTTTTTACCGAGAGCCGCTTGTGGGAACCCACCGGAACAATATTATCGGAAGCAGGCACACGGTGTAGTACATCTGTATGTGTAAGTAATTAGATGCACATAGCTTGAGAACATTGAGTATAATTTAAAGGTTCTTAACACTTTCTCCGACATCCTTCCTTGTTTTAATTACTTTACCATTGAGTTCTTGTAAAAGGAAAATATTGTTAAAAATAACATCTTAAAAACTTTCTATTCTGCCAATCAAAGGCGGGTAAAATTTATTTTTTCAATTCGTTCGTTAATACGAACAGAAGTGAAGTGTAATTTTCAACGGTACTACTTTCGCAAATGCAAATCACACCGTTTACGTGAAAAAAATATTAAAATAAACACTTTCATTTGTAATATTTATGTAAATACCTAAATTAAATAACGTGAAACTCATGATAAGTTAATTGGATGTCGTAATGATGTCAACATCAATTTTAAGATACCAGATTAATTCAATTAAGTGCGCCTGTAAAAGAATATTTTAAAAGCAATGGCTTACCTAACACTTCGTTCTTCTGAAGACCGTGTGAACACTCAAATGCAGGAACAATGAAACATGGCGATGTTTACCGATGATAGCAAATCAAATTAAAATCTGTTCACATTGATAAAGTTCACTGTTTATATTTTTTTACCATAGAGCACTTGTTATTCTAATTTTGAATTTGAAATGTGGCACGCGATTTTCGGGAGAAGTAGGGATGTTCCGTTGAACTATTTCGAATTTAGTCGATTTTTTTATGGTTCGATTGTTTCGCAAACACGTGTGTTCCCGGGGAGTGCGCACGCGAGGTGACTCGCCGGTACCGCGAGTGTCGGATAAATGGCGAGTGGATGCAGAGAGCACCTGCGCGACTCATCTGCGGACATGTGGTATTGCACCGGAGCTGTTACACACGGCTAAATTGTTTTACTATTTCTTTTGGTACGGAACTCGCGCCGTTTGAGAATATAAGTTGTTAATCGTGATTTCGCTTCATTGTGATCACCTTTTTTGTTGATTTTCTATTAACTGAAAAAAATATGATACAGTTTATCGTCCATTTACTTACTACTTATTTTAAATAGATTGTCTTATTTCAGGGTTTTGTGTATCTACTTTTACAGGCTGGTCGAATCAAGTGCATGTATACAACTTTAATGAAGATTTTTTTATCACACGAAAATTACCCAAATAATTCTTATGGTTTTACTAATTAGGCTTCACAATTTTCTATTGATAAGAAAACTCTATTCATCTTCATCTGCTTGCTGGTTATGAAAACGCTAATTTTTTGTCATGTTGTTCCACAAATTCTTGTAAAACAGTTTATTAGGTGTCAAAATAACAAATATTTTGCTTATAGTGACTTGGACATATTCTTTTTTATTAACCCTTCAGATACCGTCAATTAGAGACACAATAGTAAGACAATAGATGCGCGGCCACCGGTGGTCGCTTGGGGATTCATGAATTAAACCCCACGGAAAAAAACTACGATTTGAAGGCGCGTGAGAGTGGGGGTTGTTGATAAATTGGTAATTTTCATTGTACATTTGAGCTATACATTACAACACCGAAGTTAGTACAGATATTAACCTCTGTCTCTGGTCTCAAGCCTCAGGGTCCTAAATTAAAACTTATCCAAAAACAAACTGTAATTTTTGAACTAGTGCGCAGGAATTACCTATATGACATGCTTCTGCTAGCACCTTTCTACCATAGGACAACCTGACGGTCGGCGAATGTCCACCCTCACATAGATATCACCTCTACCCGGTCCGGACTAAGCATTTTACCTCGTCATTTTCCCGTCCGATTATAATTTAGGTGTCTTCAAGGCTAGAGTGAATGGGCTCATACTAAACTAGTGCGATTTATCAACCATTATTGCCTCAGTGCTTACCATCAGATGGGATCGCAGTTAAACACTAGTGTATATCATAAATAAAAAAACTAAGAAATGGATTACACAACAGTACAAATCACTAGTTTAGCTTAATAATACAAACGTTTAAGATACAGTATACAATAATACAAACGTTTAAGTACAAACGTTTAAGATACAGTACGATTACGAGTACATGATGTTAGAATACGTGACAAGAAAGCGTGATCTCAATACATTATCAGGGATATTGTTATTATATCGGGCCGTGGGGTTCTTTGGACCGGGACCGCGGTCCCTACTTCCACCTATAGAAATATATCTATATATATAAAAATCAATGCCACTTTTCGCTGTTATTTTATAACTCAAGAACGGGCTCACCTATCCAAACCAAATTTTTAGGCTTTGTTCGGACTATTTAGTAGATGGTTTATGTGAAGTTTGGTAGGGTAGAGTAGTGTAGAGTAGAGTAGTGTAGAGTAGTGTAGGGTAGAGTAGGGTAGAGTAGTGTAGAGTAGTGTAGAGTAGAGTAGGATAGAGTAGGGTAGAGTAGGGTAGAGTAGGGTAGAGCAGGGTAGAGTAGGGAAGAGCGGGAGCGAAGCCGTGCGGGCAAAAGCTAGTAGAAATATATTTTTAAGTACACTAAATACAGAAATAAAATAAATACAGTTATTTTTTGGTAACTCCACTTTTATGTTTTTTTCCTTGTGGTCCCAAAATACTAACCAAGAAAAAAAAATATAGGTGAAAGTTGGGACCACAGTACCGGCCAGGTTTTTAAATATATATGATAGAGTAGCTTTTGCCCGCAGCTTCGCCCGTGTATATAAAATATAGCCTATCACTCAGGAATACAGCAGCTTTCTATCGGTGAGATATTTTTGCAATCGGAACAGTTTTTTCAGAAATTACCTGCTACAAACAAACAAACAGAAAAACAAACTTTACCTCTTTATTACATATAGTGTAGATAAATGTATATATATAGTGTAGATAAATGGTCAAGCACGAGTTTTTTATTTTATAGTACACTAGCTGCTGCTAGTGGCTTCACCCGCGTGAAATTGGGAAATTATCCCAAGGCAACATACTTACGGGATAAAAAGTATCCAGTAACCTATTCTAGGACATGGGCTACCCGTGCGCCAAGTTCAGCCATTCGAGCGTGAAGAAGTTAGATCTAATTCAAACTTTATTTACGCTATACGGTAGCTTTAAATGATCTAAGTGATTTGTGGGTCCAAATATTCATAAAAACGCACAGTATGCCCAAAATAATCCCAGGTTGTAGTAACCACCTGTAGGCGCAGGTTACGGGGCGAACAATACCACCAGCCCTTTAGAGCTGATGCTTGGTAAGACTGCCGGATTGTTCAAAAGAGTTACCGCGACCCAGAGACCTACCTCGAGCTCTATACAACGTGTAACGTTAAATGCGTAAAACCTCTGACACCCCAAATGATTTTTAATTTAATTGACCTAATTTTGAAAAAAAAATACATTAAAAAAAATATTAACGGTTTTATGTGCTTAGTTTGTTTGATTCATGAATCCCCAAGCGACCACCGGTGGCCGCGCATCTATTGTCTTACTATTGTGTCTCTAATTGACGGTATCTGAAGGGTTAAAATGAATCTGCATTGAAATAAGAACTTTTTATTATCCCGTGTATGAGAAAATTGGATTGGATTACAATAAGTTGTGTTGGTTTACCTATTTTGTCCGGTTTACGCACGTAATGGCTTGGCCTATTCATAAATAGACAGGACGAAATTTTAATGAAGATTTTTTGAAAAATGTTACCTAGGTATATTAAAAAGTGGTTTAATTGATTCTGCTCGTTATTTTGATCAATCTATTTTCAGGTTTTGCGCATTTAACGTTACACGTTGTATAGGACATACAACAACAACATACAACTTTAAATGTCTGTAAAAAAAATGTCTAAGGACACAGTTGCCTAAAACATGTTTTGCTGAATTGCTTACACATTACTTTATTAAAATAAAATAAAAATGAATTCATCTATCATTCCATTTGGCCATAAATAAGCAGTTTACATGAAATTTTGAAAATTTCCGAAATAAAATTTAAAAATAAGGTTAAAAAAAAATTGGTAAGACTTTGTCTAAGACAACCATGGCTGAAGGTGTTCTAAATTGTCTGTAGGTACTGTATTCGCCTCAAAGCTTTGCACCCATCTGCCAATCACCTTGTATAACTCCATCTCTCCTTTTTAGCTCGCACGCTTCACATGTTGTGAAAATGTCCCTGGAACTCAAAAGAGCCACTAAAGGAACACAGGTGGGTTAAGTAAGAAAAAGCCTAACACCACCCAGATCAGGAGGAATCATTAAATGATTTCCCACTAAAGAAAAAAAGGTATAAACCACCTACGATCAATGATAAAATCAATTCAATTCAACTCTCAGTAATCGTAGGTCAAATGGGGCTCCAACGCAGCTTTAATTGAGTCGTTATCAGTAAAACGCCTATAAAACTAATACTCAATGTTTTACACACATAATATTGATTAAAGAAATAGCCTTTTAAATCTATTTTCTTTACAAAATAACTGCTACAAGAACTACTGAATCATTATGCAGTGTTTTTGATGTTAACATAAAGTTTGTAACTGCAAATTGAACGGACAATGCGCCTTTGCCCGAAAAAAAACGGACCCTCAGTTCAAGAGTCTGACTTGATCGGACTCGAAAACTGAGGGTTCTGTACAAACTTACCGATGTAAATAGTTCAAGTCCGATAATGACAAGGATTTATTTATCGCAATTAATTTTTTATCATACCTAATAGTAGGAGCGGCGAGATGGGGGATTTTGCCGTATTCTAGACCGCGTCAATCTTATGAGGAGAAACCTTGCACGTTGTACCCCCCTACTACATATGAACCCTTAATATGGTGTGGTTGGTTGAAGGCAGCCCATCAGATTAGTAAAAAAAAATTATCATCGGAAAAAAAAAACTCGACTATTGGATGATTTCCCAACTCAAAGGGAGAGTGTCCGGATTTTGGCTACTGGCTACTTATAATGACTGTCTAAGACCGTTATTTGTATTAAAAAAAATCAAATATATTTATTTCACATAGGTCTACATGGGGACTTATAAAACGTACGCATCTACGATACAGAAGTAATATCTAGTTGTGATTTTTTATTTTAATTTAAACGTAGCCATACGTTTAAAATAAAAAATATCTACACTCATATTATAAAGACGTAAAGTTTGTTTTTATGTTGTTTTTTTTTGTTGGAGGAAATCTCTGAAAGTACTGGTCCGATAGGTGAAATTATTACACTAATAGAAAGCTGCTTTATTCCTGAGTAACATAGGCTATATTTTATGTACGAACGTAAAGCCACGGGCAAAAGCTAGTATACAAAATAAGATATTTACCCATCCAAGGACCAGCCTCATCAAGCATTGCTTAACTACAAAAGTTCGCCGCGTGCTATTATTTTTTTTTTTTAAATGCGTACAAAAATACGTAAGTGTAAAATTGTTCTATTAAATTTAAATTAAAAAACGGCATTGAAGAAGATTGATGCTTATGGTATCAATTAACCTGTTTGCCGGCATAGAGTAGCATTGTGATGGGATTATAACGTACTCGTTGGAACTGCCAACTTTCAATGTAAGTTATTAGTGCTTTGTGTGGTAAACTACTGCGTGGGGAGACGGAGACCTTAATAGTGATGTGGCTCATCGCAAAATACTAATACAAATTGAAAAAAAAAATTTTTTTGTGTAGTGTTACTAGTGCATAAAGTTAAATTAAATAAATAAAAATATATAAATCGGGATCGCAGTCATACACTTTTTTATATCATTAAAAAAATTGGCCAAGAGCGTGTCGGGCCACGCTCAGTGTAGGGTTCCGTAGTTTCCCGTCCGTCACGAAGTAGCTCAAAGTACAGCGCCATCTCTCGGGTAATTAGGTTACTAATTTGTAAATGCTTGCATATACGGTTTAATTACAAACTTAGCTCAGAAATTATTTTGTACAACTATTCAAAAACTGTACAACCCATCAAGTTCAAAATAATTTTCTAGTTCTACTTTTGAAATTTTCTTCTTAGTACTTTTCTAAACATATGGTTCAAAAGTTAAAGGGGTAAAGTTACACATTGTTTTTTACACTTTTGGAGCGATTATTTCCGAAAATATTAACATTATTAAAAATGATTTTAGTAAACCCCTATTCATTTTTAAATACCTATCTAACAATATATCACACATTAGGGTTGAAATGAAAAAAAAATCACTCCCCCTTTACGTGTACCCTACATACAATTGTATACCCTAATAAAACATTTTATTCCACTTTTTATTTTACCACTTTGTCGACGTCATAAATAATACATATTGGTACCAAATTTCAGCTTTCTAGTGCTAAAGGTCAGTGACCGTTAGGACCGGTAGTTAATCTCAGTAGATTATCCGCGGACGGACGGACAGACAGACAGAAATGGTGAAACTATAAGGGTTCTTAGCTGACTACGGAACCCTAAAAAGAAGGATTTACCTACATATTATCATTCCAGCCTTAGAAAAAAAAAAACAATATTTTAAAATATATTATTAAAAATTCGACAGCACCGTTTCACATCACTACGAATAAGCTATTATAATTTAGTAATGATGAAGGGATAACCAAAGTCGATTGATTTGTAAGACGTGCCCAAAATGATCGATGTTTCAAAAGATATTGTAATCGCAACAATAATGTGTAGTTATCATGAATTAACGTTTATTGTGCATTCAAATGATGTTTTGATGAAATGAATAGGAATTTGATTTTTAACATTAGCGTAGTATAATTTTACAATTTGTGTTTTTGAATCAAATAAGTAACAATATAAAATTATATGTATGAGTGTCACACATCAATGATCGCGTGGTTGATCAATTCGATTTGTATAGTTTGCAATTGTTTTTTAAAATAGGAAAATTAACTAAAAAAGTCTTGGCAGCGGTGGGATTCGAACCCACGCCTCCGAAGAGACTGGTGCCTTAAACCAGCGCCTTAGACCGCTCGGCCACGCTACCACTTGGGATAGCGCTCGAAATAGACGAACACATTCCCTATACGTTTATCTCTTTCTATTTTTATCTGACCCCTTTTGCTGACAGCTAGTGATTGGTTGCAACCGTGTAACATGTCGGTCCAGTAATAAATGTAATAATAGAGTGCGAGGGGACGGAATAGTAGGTAACTTACATTGTTAGTTTAATTATATCTTTTCGAGTTTTATTATGACAAAATATTTTGTTTAATATCTCCGCAATTAAAAAAATAAAATTATAAAAAAAAACATTAATAATTTTACCAACAATTTTTTTTTATAATTATATAATTCTTCATAATTTTAAAAATTAATATTATATTTTAATGGTGATTTTATGTTTAATTAATAAATTATAAATCACCATCATAATCATTTCAGCCGATAGACGTCCATTGTAGGCCTCCCAAAAGTGTCGCTACAACGAACAATCCTGTATGTAAAAATTATAACTATATTTTTTTAATTGCTCCATTAAGGAAGTTTTCTAAAATGGCATTCAACCGGTGACAGCACCGAGTTGTCCAGGCACCTGTAAAATCCTTATGACAACGACATTAGTTAGACATCAACGTCAAAGTCGAACGGACGGAAGACTTCTTTGCTAAATGGCGCCAACAGGTGGAGTGAATTTTCCTGAAAACCTTGATTTAAAAAATATTTTGTCATCCTAAGTAAGTAAGTAAGTAATAATTTATTGCACAAAAAAAAAATTATAAGCCCATGACATATCGCCGCACTTCCGAAACTACTGGACCTCATCATCAGCCTTTTTAATGTTCCCACTGCTGGGACTCAGGCCTCCTCTCTAGGAGAGGGAATGGGCCATAATCCACCACGCAGGCCCAGTGCGGGTTGGTGAATGCCACATGTCGTCGAATTTTTGGTTCTAAGACATGCCGGTTTCCTCACGATGTTTTCCTTCACCTACTACTGGACCTAGGAACATGAAAGGCTTTCTTTTATGATTTAAGAGAGTACAAAGAAGTCATTTTTGAACATTCAACTTTTGAGGGGATGAAATTCTTTTTGATGCAATTTATTATTCCCTGGGCCGGATTCAGCACAAATAAATAGAAAACGTTACCGTTACGTACCTAAGTAAATAGAAAACGTTTTTATTACTAATTCATAAAATACCCCTATAAAACGATTTTAAATGTAAAAAGCGATATATCGCTATTAAAAAAAAATGTTTTTCAATGACACCCAACGATAATAGCTCTCTCTATGAAGGAATTTTTTAACATGGGTCCAGAGATAAAAATCAAAGAAACAATTTTACCTTTATAGTAGCTTTATAGTAGTAGATATCTATTTGTTTAATTTGTGAACAATGGTTAAAATTCTCTAAAACAATCTAAATTTCTACGAACTGATGCAATTCCTTACCCGTTTGTAAAATACATAATTTTCTATAGAAAGCTGTAAAATGCGGAGGTGTCACTTTGCGAGATGGCTGTTACTGTTACATAGCTGAGTAGCCGGACAACATCGTCGAAAAGTACTGAGAATTGTGGACAAAATTTACAAAAATTCATAATATGTGCTATCTTGAAAGTTTCGCACATATCTGGTAAATTATTTTCACTTTAACATTATGTGCAAAATTTCGTCACAATTTCCTTATTATTTCGTTTCAAATTACTAACAAGTTGCACTAAGCTGCATCTGGTTAGACGGGAAATAGTTAGAAAAAGAAAAGCATATTGCGATGAAACAAATAATAATATTTCACAATTTCTACACAACACCACCTAGTCCCAAACTAAGCTGAACTTGTGCTATAAGTACTAGACAACTGATAAATATACTTATATATATTTCTCAATACTGATTATTTATAGATAAATTACTCTATTGTCAGTCGTACACTCTTGACAGAGTGGTCGTAGTCACTTCTCGGTCGAGTCCCGCACCCCACCGCCTCTCTCGCGATACAACGCCATTCAGCTCTGTGTTTGTGCGATGCAGTGTGTCACGGTTTTGATGAGGTCCGTCCACCGAGTTGGAGAGCGTCCACGAGATCTTTTGCCCTCGACTTTCCCTTGACTTTTAGGTAAATTACACCCAGACAGAAAAAATAATGATCGTGCGCCTTTTTTTTTTTTTTTTTGTCGACGGGGAAAATCATCTTTGACAAAACCCGCTCTTGGGTGGAGCGGGAGATAGTGTCAGACTCTTACTGACTAAAAACCCCGCGCCGTTCCTTCTAGCCTTCATACCGGGGCACGAGCTCCCTTTCGGACAACCCTGTCCCCAGTAGGCTTCGACCCAGCTGGGCCCCTCCTGCTGCTGACAACTCCTTGAGGCGCGCGGGAACAGTGCGCGCCGTCGACGTCTTGGACTCGGTCCATTACCGGACGATCGGACAGCGAGCTACCCATGGCTCGCCGTCCGCGAGCCCGCGTCTACGGTGGCCGGAAATCGGGATCGGAATCCCGGCGACGGCGGCGAGGGCGCCGTTGCCTGATGCGGTCAGCCTCCTCCTTTGCAAGCATTACTGCTTCGCAGAAAGAGGCGACCGCCTGCCATTCCTCCTCGCTCCGGACCATGGCCTCGACCGGGGCCCGGCGCGAGAGGTCTCCGCCGCCGATCGCCCCCACGAGGGCACGGCGATGCTCCGCCCAGGCAGGGCACACCTCGACGGTGTGCTCCACCGTGTCCTCCGGGCGTTGCGCACAGTGGCGACACCCGGGCGTCTCTTCCGCTTTAATCCGATGCAGGAACCTCCCGAACTTGCCATGTCCGGTGAGGACCTGCGTCATGCGGAAGGTAAGGACGCCGTGAGGTCTTTCCAGCCACGCCTCAAAGAGGGGACTTACCGCCATAATCGTGGCGTGCCCAATGATCGTGCGCCTCACACAAACGTTTGTCTTGGGTAAAAATTTAAACTACAACCTCCGGCATAGCAGTCTGGGTCACTAACCAGTAGACCAACCAGCGAATGACAGGACCAAATACCATTCTTATCATTTTTAAGGGTTATGTGTCCGACACCGCCGCTACATATTACCGCGTAATACATTCGGATCAAAAGATCAAAGCTTTACTCTGACAACCCTCTTTATTTCCGTTACTCCACCAAAGTGATTCATAAACACGAATATTGGTTACAATTTGCATAATCTTCCCTACAAATCACTGCTAAGCGTATCTTTATGTGCATCAGGAGTGGGTCGAGAAGATTCCTTATGAGTTCCAACTCGGTTATGAACTGCTATCGATAGGCAATTGATTACATCGAGTACCTGCCTAAGTGTGAATCCTCTTGTAAACTTGTTAGCGGTCAATATTTAGATCTTCTGTATGTAGTGAATGGTTTTGTTTGTCTTGTTAGATTCAGGAAAGTAGGTGTTGGTTGGATTATTGATAGACTAGCTGCTTCTAGAGGCTTTGCTCGCGTGAAAGTATGTTTTTCCATACTTATTTTTTTTTTACGGTAGGAAAAAATCGTCTTATAATAGTCGGGCTGGGCACCTCCTGTTGCTGACAACCCCCGCTCTTGGGTGGAGCGGGAGATAGTGTCAGACTCTTACTGACTAAAAACCCACCCCGTTCCTTCTAGCCTCTTCATACCGGGGCTCGAGTTTCCTTTCGGATAACCCTGGCTCCAGTAGGCTTCGACCCAGCTGGGCCCCTCCTGTTGCTGAAAACTCCTTGAAGCGCGCGGGAACAGTGCGCGCCGTCGACGTCGTTTTTTCATACTTTGGACCTCCGTTTCATCCCATTAGGGCTGAATTTTGAACTTTCTTAAAGCGTTCTAGGTCCAACGGTTTAGGTTCGGCGTTGATAAGACAGTGAGTGAGTCTGGACTTTGCCTTATACAGAAGATAGTGTGTTGATTGATCATTATCAAATTTGAGAATTGATCAAGAGAAAACTTCAATCAAGTTCCTATCGCGTTTCATCAACCGATCTCAACAGAGAATAAATTTAACAGCTTTTTACTAATTGCTTGCTTTTTCGTGTATATAAGAACATTGAGGCAGGTATGTTAGTTTCTTGTACATTCTCCTTTGAAACACAACTTTGCTTAACAGGCAGTTGAAATCAAGCCCCAAGACATTTGCTTCCTGATTTTTTCCCGAGCTAAGCGTCATATCACCTAGCCCTCATCACAATCATAATCCAATGTCAGAACCTCCCCGCGGTGACGTCACGGGGACATGCTCGTATCACATGCCCTATGTGGCAGGTAGTGGTGGGTTCAACCTACCACTAAATTGTGAGATAGTATCGCGAGGTGTTTATTACTTCAAGTTCCGCAAAACAGTAGAAAGCTTGCTGTCCGAACAAATATTGTTAGTGTTCCGGTTACACAGACACTGTTTTGTTACTCCTTCCCTGGACATAATTTTTTTAGGTGGGAAGATCATCCAATGTAATCTCCCGTTCTTGGGAAGAGCGCGAGGGCGTGACAGACTTCTACTGACTAAAAGCCCACTCCTGTAATCTTGTTCCTTCTTTGCTTTCGTCCCAGGGCCCGTGGCCTCGGTAGGCTTCGACCCTGCTGGGCCCGGCTACGGTTTGCTGACATTTCCTTGAGGCTTTAAACATAGGTAGATCATTACTTCAGAAAAGTTCAAGTTAAGACTACTAATTCAATTTATCAAAATTTTTTACTTACTTGATCTTGAAGTCAATACTCTTGTTCTGATGCAAATACCTAAAGCTATGTTCCAAATGACTATTACTTAATCGATAGTACTGACCTCCTCAATAGGGATGCGAAAATAGTATTTTTGAGAGAAACGGAATCGAGAGCAGTGGTGGTCCCTATAATAAGGGTCCCTACTAACGTGTTGTACGTCGAGGGTTCAAACCCAGGTAGGCGCTTTACTTTGTGTAATTTATTTCATTATTAATTATTAATAAGTACTCTTTAAAACAGTGAACGAAAACATCGTGAGGATGGTATGAACCAAAAATTCGAAGATACGAGAAACTTAGCAACCCTCATCCTTTCCACCCATCCCATTTCCTCTCTTAGAGAGGAGACCTAGATTACATTGTGAGGCTGATTATGAAATGAATGATGACTTTTACTTAAAATTTGGCGCTAAACTTTATTTAAAAACAAAGAAGACCGTTGTCTTGCGATGGAATAATAACGGGGACTATATTTCTTGTCACCAAACTTTATATTTGTCATCAAGTTGTATTACCTAATAAATAGATCTATCGCCACGAAATATTTTCGTTCTCAGATAAACAAAAAGTGTTCCCCGGTATGAATTATCAAATTAATGTTAGTATATTAGTATATTCGACTGGCCTGTTGGTCTAGTGGTTAGTGACCCTGACTGCTATGCCGGAGGTCGTGGGTTCGATTCCCACCCAGGACAAATGTTTGTGTGATGAGCATGATCATTTGTTCTGTGACTGGGTGTAATTTATCTATAATATGTATGTATTTAGAAATATATAAGTATGTTTATCAGTTGCTTAGTACCCATAACACAAGCTCTGCTTAGCTTGGGACTAGACGGCGTTGTGTGATAGTTGTGGAATATTATATTATTATTACATAATATTATATGTGTAAAATAAGAGATGGATTACCAATAAAACTGTGGTGCATTAGATTAATATAAACTTCGTTCTTATAATAATAGTTTTATTACCTAATTAATAGCTTTGTCCTCAGAATGGTAGATCTGTCACCAAATAAATCGATTATCGATCCCTGATTGCGACTCCTTTTTATTTGTTATTTTGTCACCAATACAGTAGTTACATTTTATTTCGTTCGGTTATTAAAATAATAGTATTCGTTACCAATTTAATACATCAATTTATAATTTTAATGAAAATATGTTCAAATTGGCGCGTTTTTCGGCCTCAACGATGTGTCGTAGGTAACTAGGTACCTACGACGATCATACGATGCGCGGTGCGGGCAGCGAGATGCAAGTTTACTTCATTCGCAATTTTATTGAAATATATTTATACTACCTGTTGGGTTACGGTTCTGGAAATTAAGATCCTTGGGGGAGGCGTATGTCCAGTTAAGTAGTAGACTCTTTTGGTTGAAACGATGATGACGACAACCCTTAATTTTTTTTGGAACTTTATGAAATTTTCTAGAAATATAATACTCGTATATAGTTTATTGGTGATCTCTTTCAATTAGTTTGCTTAAATGCTTATTAGGACAAACCTATTATAATATATACAAAAACAATTATTTGGTACTAGACCTTATATCTCCATGATTTTAGGTGATTTATTGTGGAATTGATTTTACATTGTTTGGTGACTACATTTTGGTGACAAATCTACTATTTTGCGGGCAAACCCTATTATTTAAGAAACACAAAACTAATTAAATTGGCGATAGCTTAAATGATACCCAATAATAACTAAGTCATAGTATATTCCTGAAAAACATGTATCTTTTGTAATGTAGTAGTACCAGTAGTACTTAAAAAAATCGAAAATCTAGTTTGAAAAAGAAATACTACAAAAATTTATTGGTGCGTGAAGCGACACATCGGCTAAGCATATGTATTTAAGCGACTATTTCGCGAATCAGTGCCAGACCGTGAAGTCATACATACAATAAGTAAACTCTACTTCTCTTTATTTAAATAATAGTAAATACTTACTAAATATTTTAGAAGTTGAGAGGACTGCTGTCGCCGCCGCCAGTGCTAACAACTCCGAGCGATTTAAATAAAACCTGTTTAGTCGATTTTGTGAACGATTTTCAAATATTGAATATTCCATATTTAAAGTGTGCTTTTATGTGAAGCGCAAAGTTTTAGCCAACCGTTTTTGAGTGTCTGCAAATAGCAAATCTTTATTCTATTATTGACTATCTAGGTTTTTTGCATAGATGATCAATAACTAAGATGTTCTAGGCGCAACAGAGAGGTAAAATAGTCTTACAAAAAAAGTACATTAAGACAATATTTACACAAAAAGACAGTTGTGGCCCATGAGGGGATCGAACCCGCGACCTTCGCGTTATTAGCACGACGCTCTAACCAACTGAGCTAATGGGCCGATGAGAACTACCCGCTGAAATGTTAGACTAGAATCTAGGGCAGTGTTTTTCAATCTGTGAGTCGCAAACTCCCGGTGGGTCACAAAGACTTTGCTTAGGGGGTCGCGGTCGCGGTTAAAAGAAAAAAGGTAAGTTAAAGATCGCTACAAAAAATATAACAATTCTATAATAAAGCAGTGCCTATTCATGTTTAATTATTTTTTTAATCTTTGTTATATTTTGTGTGAAACGAAAATTATTTGCGATTTGAAATAATTATTTTAGATTTAGACACCTAAATTAAAAATATCTGTTATCGCAATGGTAGGGTCCTAAGGAGTCCTAATTGTCTATTTAAAATAGGGGTCACGCATACAAAAAGTTAGGAAAACTCTGATTTAACCACTCGTTCAAGGGACTCACGGGAACGTGCGGATACCGGACGGCAAGACGTTGAGCTACTGATAGCTTGTCGTCCGCATGAAAACTATACCTGTAGACTAGTTACGCTTACCGAGATGGGTCCGTGGATGATCGACTAACCGTTGTAAACCCAGACAGTATCTCAAAAAACATGTCAAGCCGTTGACCTAGTGTTATGGATTAACTTCAGAGTTTTTAATCTTGTGTGCAGTAGTTAAAAACAAACTAGATAAGTTTATTTGAATGGGAAAAACACTTCTAATTATCTGAGGTTGGAATTAGGTAAAATTAAACATGTACTAACACCGATTTCATACAGCGATAGAAAAAAGTGGATATGCCTCAAATCGTGAGATTAATTTTAAAAAGCAGATTTTTTATAACGCTGTCAGAAATATAGTAGAAAAAATTCTTCGTACATTAATGACGAAGAGGAGGAAGTGTATAAAGTCAATCTTTAACGTAGAGAGATGGAATATTATATAGTATTATTTCCTGTATTCACTTAATATACATACAAATTATATTTTTAAATATTTCAATAAAAAATAAAAAACATTTAAAAATATAAAAAATAGTGTCCCACCGGTATCGGGAACAGGGTCCAAGCTACCGGCGGTCAGGGCTCCAGAGAAAGGAACCATTATTATTATTATTATATTTATTTATTTATCTCAGGACCCTAAGGTCCTGGACCTTTGGAAGGCGTACGAGGAGCCGAAACCAATTCGCAGAGGCCCTTTTAGATGCTTTTAATGATGGATTGTGGTACCAACCGGCGATTATCCCTGTACGCGCTATGCTAGTGCATCCAAGGACAACCCCCGGTTTGAAAAACTATTGCGATACAATATGGAAAACAAAATAATAAGGCTATGATTTTTGGAGTCTTAGGTGGACTGATATCATGGAACTATGTTAAGACTATGGCCCCTGCCTGAACAATGTTATTAAGATCCATCGATAAAAGGCAGGGGGTGACTTGCACACTCAATAAATGGGCCCCCAGAAACGGCCGCTAGCACGAAGTGACGTAGCAACAAGAGGGCAACATATCCTGAGGCGCTTGAGGAGTGGAGAGGCATACCACGGCTATCAGGACAATCCCGGAAGTATGGTCAAGATCCCTACCAGCACCTTACTGGATTATACATCCTTCTACCGAGCTCTTGCGAATCTCCACTCAAGCCAGCCAATAAAGGCAAGAGAGAGGTGGGAGCTCTGTTCCTCGTCAGTGTTCACTACGGCCGGCCAATGAAGGCAAGCCGGAGATGAAGAAGAATTCTCCCGGGAGATCGGGTCCGTGGGGTCGCTAATACCCAACAGTTCGCCACAAAACTGCCCTGCGGATTGTATCTCTCTTAGTCTGGCCCCTCACCCTAGGCATGTTACGGCAAAGAAAATTCTACCGATACAGACCTAGGGTATTTTGGAGCTCACAAGCCCCACCACGACGTCAACGTGGAGATACGACGTCATTGTCGTCGTTTGTCACTATCTCTGAGGTTTTTATTCATTATTTATTTGTAATATTATTGGTCGCACAGGATTTTTCATTAGAATTCCCGTGAATATCTATATTAATATCAACATTTCAGTGCAAGTACGAGTACATTAATAACTTTACCTAATTCCGATCCCTGCTTATTATGCAAGTGGCTCTGCGATTTATTATTCAATCCACATTAAAACTACTACTAAAGAGACCTAAAATAACTTTCAAAAAAGATAGTAGTGGCCCATGAGGGGATCGAACCCGCGACCTTCGCGTTATTAGCACGACGCTCTAACCAACTGAGCTAATGGGCCGATGAGAATGCCGTGTGAAAAATAAAAGTGGATCAAGGGTTTAACGGTAAAAGATAAAATAAAAAAGGAAAGGTAAGCTGTTTATCTGATTATTATGATAATGAATATTAGACTGAAGTTTATCTGGCCATTTGTGACATTTTGTAAATGCCAATTACGACCCACTACAAGCTCTTAACGCGATCCATTTTACGACCTAAACTGAACTGTTGAAGATTTTTTTTTAAATGATATTAACCAGTACTTGACTCAGGTCCTACCCTACTTTTCTGCACTATTGTGAAAAACAGCAAATTGCGCGTCTAAAAACGATAGATATAAGAGCGGATTTTCGAGTAAGTGTAGTGTTGTAGAAAATATGTTATGGGTTTACATGTGAATGGATGGAGAGGGAAAGAGAGGCTAAAGAAAAGATGGTTGGATTATGTGAAGAGTGATATGAAAGAAAAGGGAGTTAGTGATAGCGTGACGAGTGACAGGACAGAATGGAAGAAAAAAACGTGTTGCGCCGACCCCAAATAAAAATGGAACAAGGGCAGGAAGATGATAATGTAGTGCAGTAGAAAATATATAAAACAGTTCATATGTTATACAATTATTTGTCTTTCGTTTAAAAATACCGTGTCTGCCAATTAAAAATCAAGGGCAAATCTTACAAGAATACAAATACATACTTTCAACTTTTGGTGTATCTACTTGACGAAACATCTTTACATCAAACTAATAACAGTAATCGAAAATTAATCTCGATGATCAGGTAGCATCTCTTGCTACCTTTAGCTAGACGATCACCGAAAACCACCGGTTAACGGGTTAATCACCGTAATCATAGGTTCTAGTCTTACGATTACCACGCACCTATGATTTCGGGGTTAACTCCGAATTAAATCATAACAGATCAGATGCTCTTCTTTGTAATTATAATTATTATTTTTACATTACACGCCATAACTTACTCCTTATAGATGAATTTACACCGTGTTGTACCGAAGCAATATTGGTTCACAATTGGCGTCATGCTCGTGAACGGGTGCCGTCAGATGAGACTGGTCATGTCTTAGCTGCCAGTGGCTTAATTCAATTTCTATCTTTCAACTAATTTTTTATTATAACATTTTGCTCACATAATAGAAAAAAAAAGAAATAAGTAACCAAGATTAATGTTTTGCATAATATGATTTAAAAGAAGAGGTCATTGAGTATCTTGCACGTTCTTCTCTATAGAGAATATCTACGCTTTGGTACGTGCAATTTAGCTTCACTTTTTTTGACTGACAAACATGACTATTCAAAATGCCTGCAAATGGTCTATAAGAAATAAATGCTTTTGATTTCATAATCATCTTTTTTATTCCTTGCTTGCTTGTGTTATGGTTCCTAGACAACTGATAAACATAATTATATATTTCTAAATAAATACATATTACAGATAAATTACGCTCAGACACAGAACAAATTAACATGCTCATCACACAAACATTTGTCCTGGGTGGAAATCGAACCCACGACCTCCGGCATAGCAGTCAGGGCCATTAACCACTAGACCAACAGGCCAGTCAAAAACCAATTTCATGAATTCATGTATTGGCTTAACCTTAAACCATAAGTTAGATAAGTAACATAATGTTCAGTTATTTTAGAAATCGCTGATAAATTCAACATTAAATGATAAATGATAAATGATATTTATTTTTGCAAATAGGTTTAAAAAAACACTTTTACACGACAATTTTTTTTTTTTTTTGTCTGTTTAAGCTAGATGAGGCCGGTGTTTCCTAGCTGACTACCCTGAGAAGAAACACCGAAACAAACTCAGGGGTCAAAGTCTCTTTTAAAGTCCATACAATAAATATGTAATGGTCAAATCACATGAGAACCATGCCGATTAATCTGAGATGGTCTTTTGAAGAAAGAACCATACAGATTTGAGTGGACCCGTCCAATCAGTGTAAGCATTTGTCAGTACTCGCAAAGCTCAACTCAGGACTACTAAGGAGCTCAACGACTTGACGAACAATACCAATGAAAGGACATTTGGGTAGGCCGCAGAAAATACTCAAATTGCCAGACAAACGATAACGAGAAATAAAAAAGTAACCAACATAGTCCTCACATTCACAATAATAAAAAGAAAGTTAATTTTTACAATGTAAAAATACTTACAAAGTAAATATTTATGTCAAAAATTAATAATAATAAACATTATTTAATGTAACATGTCAAATTGTAAAATAAAATAATTTACAATGTCAAATTGTAAAATAAAATAATATTACAATGTGAAATTGTAAAAACTAAACATTAATGTCAAAATGAATAAAAAAATGAATGAATAATAAACACAATTTAAAACAAAAACAGTTATGTTATAAGAATTAGAGGGTACTGGAGCAGGTCAGTCCCAAGCCTTTTCGTCATCAACATAGTCCTTTACAGTGTAAAAAGCTTTTTATTTAGAAGATTACGTACAATAAAGCCAAACAGAAAACGTTATAACATTTCCCTTCTATTCCATTACAACTTGGAACATGATGAGGAATGTTACATTACGTTGCAAACGGGGACGCATATCATTCTATGTATGTAGATCGCGGCTGCCGCGGTTCCCACACTTATCATAGTACAATACAGATGAAATGCCCATTATCTTATGAAGAACACATTGAATTTTGATACGAGAATCAACCTCTATTTGACTTTCAGTTGCCATAGATATTGAGGTAGTTCATTTTGTATTTTGCTTTTTGCATGTGTGATTTATGGTACATTGATCCTCTTTCTCCCTCTTCATCTACACTAATATAATAAAGAGGTAAAGTTTGTTTTTTTTTGTTTGTAGTATGTAATCTCTGGAAGTACTGGTCCAATTGCAAAAATTTTTTCACCAATCGATAGCTGCTTTATTCCTGAGTGACATAGCATATATATTATGTACGCAGGCGAAGCTGCGGGCAAAAGCTAGGTAAAAAAACAAAATTAATTACTAAATTAAAGTGTGCGAGTATATTTGTAAGAAGTTGGCACTAGTAACAGCATAGCGTTAATGTTTCCTAATTATCGATTAGTATTCAGTTTATTTATTTGAAGACCAGTGGTGGCCGAGTAGTAATGGAGCGACTTACAAGTTGTGATCAAGGGTTCAAACCCAGATATGCTCATTACTTTGTGTAATTTATTGCATCATCACTGCTTTCAAAACAATGAAGGAAAATATCCTAAGGAAACCGACATGTCATTCACCAACACGCACTAGGCCCGCGTGGTGTATTACTACTATAAATGATATTTATTTTACAAATAGGTTTTTAAAAAATACTTTTACACGTAATTTTTTTTTTCGTCAGTTTAAACTAGATGAGGCCGTTAGTCGGTAGGCAAAGTAGCCGGTACCTGCTTATATATTATACGATATTTATTCTATAGTTTCTATGGTGGGTACTTGGATATCTTTTCTTGTATTCGCTTTTTTCTTCGAAGCGATGTCGCGCGCTGTTTTGTGTTAGAGCTTCAGTTCTTGACACTTTCGATGAAGATTTTTCTTTTAACGACATAAACTCAATAACGGTAATTAAATAAATAAAACAAACAACAGACAAATTGATACTGTTCTCATTTACATTAATTTACAACCAATGAAAACAATGTTAATTACGTTTATTCCCCGCATTTATTGTTATTTTTGAATTGAGGAAAATTTCCTGCCCGTGATTTGTAATGTGATCTCGATTTCGAAACATTTTAAATTAACATGTCGGAATTTTTAGTTTTAAAGTTTATTGTGTCATTTGCCAACGTAAGTTAATGTAAAGTCAAATTTTGTATTTTTAGCCGCTTTAACAATTCCGATGATGTTTTCTAACATTCATAGTTCGGAAACTGTTTACTCGTTTAGAATATAACAAAATTGACTAAGCTTTGTCAATTTATGCACTTCCAAAACCGCTTTGCAAAAAAACTTTCAATCTGGTTACAATAGTTAGACTATGATGCCACTGAGCAATTGCTCATTGTAACCCTGTAAAACATTTGTATAGAACATAATTTTTCCTGAAACCTGAATTAGTATAGTTTTTTTCAGAATCAGTAATTGAATCGATTCCAATTATTTTTACACTATGTTATATTTTTCTAAGGACAACGATGTATTTGTGTAAACAAGTTTTGAAATTTTGTAATTTTTTACATAAAAATACTAAACACGTTTACCGGGTTTCGCATGTAATATGACTAATGTTGTATAATATATGTCGTGGCCAGATTTTACGATTGATCACTTCGTGATGTGAATGACCATTTCATTAAATACACTTTGTATTTCTTTAGTTTTATACCTAAATTATCTTAATTCTAAGTGTCACTGCACATCAACCACATGCCACAGCCACAAACGCCCGCCGCCACGAGAAGCTAGAAGCGGCCACAAAGGAGAACCCATACGCGAAGTATTATAATGGACCCTAACGTGATGACAATGTTTTGAAAGCCTGCTTACTATTACTACGAGAACAGTGCGTAGGAGGCGTAAAATAGATACGGCAAAATACAGAATTGAAATGTGTTAGATAGAACAACGAAATCTTGAAGGTTTGTTTTTGGTAAAAGTATTATGTTAGTAATATACTTATGTAATTTATTAGTTTATGTATATAGTACACCACGAACTACCTGCGTATCTTTTTCTCCTCCTCGGTCAAATCCATCCAAAGGTTGTCTGTAAAAAATCGCTTTTAGCGATAAGACCGTTCATTGTAACACCCTATTAATTTTAAGTTTCTTGTGTATTTTTTTTATTTTTGGTGTACAATAAAGAATTTATCTATCTATTTACGTTTTGTAAAAAGTCATAGAACAAAAGTTGTTTATGATGTAGTAATACAGTCCAAAATAAATGTTTAAAAAATGTTTGCTGACCTTTTAATACCGACGGCAGTACAAAATAATTACCCATCAGCCCAATTTCGGGATGAGGGCCTAGTGATCTGTGACACTACGTCACAGGGTATCCTAGTATGGACTCCGGTCTTCAAAATTATAGTATTTGAATTGTTTTTGAATATTATGTGAAAATGGACACATACATTTCTATGTTCCTTTGTGTAAGGATAAATAAAATTATTATTTTTATCTACTATGTACTAAAGAGAAATCATAGAGTCCAATCAGTAGGTGTAATAAGTATAATATTTTATCTTAAAATTTTGCAAGTAATATATTGTTATGAAACGATAACCTTCCATTGTACTCATATCACACATTTTGCAAACAGTTCTCATCGGCCCATTAGCTCAGTTGGTTAGAGCGTCGTGCTAATAACGCGAAGGTCGCGGGTTCGATCCCCTCATGGGCCACAACTATCTTTTTGTTGATACAATAGAAGCATTTATTCTACTCTGTGTTTCACCAGATAGCTACTTTTGTCTATTAGGAAACCATAGGAGATAACTAAACGGTATATACCTGATATATACCGGATAAACGCTGTTATGTAAAAAGTATAATCTGCGACTATGGGATTATTTGAAAGAGTTACTACGGCTCTGGAACGCAAAGGGCAACTGAAGGACACAAGTTGGATTTTAGTCAGGAAAAGACTGACACTGTCGCTCCACTCAGAGCGCGAGGAGTTATTTGGTGATCTCCATCCCCCCAAAAAAAAAACATTAAAAAGTCGCTAGTCGCTGACGTCATACATCTCTATTATAAAAGACTGTCGGTGCCAAGGACATGCAATAAGGGAGGCTGCACACGGGGCACGTACGTGATAGCCACAAACGCCGCCATGAGAAGCTAGAAGCGACCACAAAGATACCTATCGGAAGCGTGCGACAGCCGCTGGTGGCTGCTACTTTTTTATCCCATGCTCACAGTATTTCTTAACGTCTCTCCTCTGAAACGTTGTACTAATAATAATACAACAAGTCGTTTGGTTGTCGCCATATTGAATTTTGATTACTGTCATGTATTTAGTCACACTCGCTAAGATTAAGACAAATCGATTTAAGAGAGTCCTTTTCCACTCGCCTATCGTAAACTTTGAAAATGGTTTAAAAGCTTGTTACTTCATTTAATGCAATCCAACGCGATGTTTGACGAAAAGGCAACGAAAAAAAAGAGAGATAACGCCTGAAAACTCTATTAGTACTTATTCGGTAATTCCGAGATTTACTCGAAAATTTCACAAAACTTGCTCCAGGAAATAGCTGTTTTTTTTTAATCACTTAAAAGTTTTTGGAAAAATTTGCAAGGGCTCTATAGTTTTACTTTTTTGTTTTTTTTTTAGTTTTTAGGCAAATTATGAAGTGTCAAAGTTCATACAAAATAGGACATTTTCAGAGGTTTTTACTGGATTAGTTTTACACAAATTTAGAAATTGGTTTCTATGGAAACCTAGATAATATCCACAAGATACTGTGTTTCCAAAATATCTAATGAAAAATGTGTAATAACGTCATAATCAGTTATGAGCGGTTGTATGCCTTAAACAATTATCATCAAAATCGAGTTTGTTCTCTTGTCGAATTGTTCTCCAGAGTGCCACAAAGGAACACACACCTACAGATTTATTTATTTATTTTATTTAACATAACACGGTCAAAGGCCACTTACATTAGTTAAAGACAGAAAAATTATGAAGTAACAATACAAAATAATAACTACACCACAGTCATACACTCATCTCACAAAACTCCAAACAGACAGACAAAATGTTCGTCATTCATCCGCGAAAACGTTATAATCAGGTTTGACATCCAAGAGAGCGTTGAGCGCGGAAAATGCACGAGGGATAGGAGTCTGGGCTCGGGCGACGGTACGACTCCCAGAAACAGCAGACAGTCAGTGCCTCCGATTACGGCTATAGTTAATCGGAGCAAACAGTTGGCAAAGCTCGTCGTGCAGTTCAGGAGCATCTAAGATAGGATGATTAAAACAGTTACCCTCCTTAGTCGCGCAGTTGGGTAAAACAAAACATCGACATTCCTTTTGATAAGGTTTCTGTTAACAGGTACAAAGCGACCATGTAAGATAATACCTAACCATTTTAAATATAATTTGTTCTATTTAAAATAGTAATATCATCGGTGATGCATTGTCGCGCCGCACCTATTATGTTGGTGCTCTTAAATTAATTATATTTATTTATTTTAAATCCTTGAAGATAATATACAACTTTATTTTTAGTAAGTATATAATGCGAAACCTGAAACACCTGTCGGCTGTCTAGTAATTTTATTTAAAGGTGTAGGTACAAAATTTCAAAATTGTATTATGAAAAATCACAAAATTATAAGCCCATCATGGTACCTGGTTGGCAACATAAATACATGGCCACCAGGCCATCCGGGTGACTGAGGAGTTGTTTTGCTTCTGCACCCAGCTGCAAGCTGGCAACTAATGCCCGCTATGACTTGCCGTACCCTGTGTTGTACTTAGTGTCGGTGGTGTCCATCTTGTAAACTTTTTTAAATAAAAATATGAATATTAATAAATATTTTTGGGAAAAAATATATCATGATGAAATTGATTGGAATCAGTTAGGTACTGATTCTAATCAAACTATATTCAGATTTCGCATAAACTAAATATAATGTTGCATAAAATCTCGTAACGATTTATTTTACGACAGCTAATGAAATGTTTCAATTAAAACCGACTCGTAAACTTACTGAAACCTATAAAACTTGGTTTCGCCGAATTATCAAATTACTACAAGATGAGGTAGAGAACATAATTTATATGAAAAACACATAAAATAAACTTCACGCCTGTATGTGGTGTAAGCATAGGTGGACCTATACTATAGTCACATTTTACTAGACTTTACCACCACCACCACCATCATCATCATCATTTCAGCCAAAAGAGGTTCACTGTTGGACATATCCGTGAGGGATAATCCAAGTGTCGCCATAATGACCGGTTCTGTGCGTCTCGCATCCATCGGATTCCCGCGACCCTCACCAAGTCATCGGTCCACCGGCCTTACCATGACGTGTTAAAATGTCAGGCATGCGAGACTGCGAGAGAGAGAAAAAAATTAGATGGAGCGATGAAGCTATACATCCTTTATAGCTCCCATTAACAGTTCAGTTTAGGTCCTAAAATGGATCGCGTTAAGAGCTCGCAGTTGGGCATCTGTTTCCTTTAGTCAAGCACAAATCTATCTACAGCATGTAACTAAAATAATGTACATCGTATACACCTCCGAAAACACAATTGATTTTTTTTATCCCAAAATAATCAAGAAATCTTTTAGGATAAGCTGAAATCGATGCAGTATCTGATTCTAAATATATTACTTTCAAAATGTGTGTTTATTATGCTACAAGTTTTTAGTAAATAGAAATGAATACATAGCTAAACATATTGGTAAGCGGAAAACTCGAGAGTACCTGAGTTGAAGTCTCAGGAAGGTTCATATAAAGCCGATAAATATGCACAGAAGGCCCTAAAAACTACATAGTTCTTTATTGATTTAAAAAAGAAAGAAATAATACTATACAAAAAAGTCTAAAAGAAAGCTGTGGCCCATGAGGGGATCGAACCCGCGACCTTCGCGTTATTAGCACGACGCTCTAACCAACTGAGCTAATGGGCCGATGAAGACCTCTTGTAAAACAATCGACTAGTCTATATTATTACACTAGGTTTTATCAATAGACACCTAATGTGTCAAGTTGTTTATAGCCCAATGTCACACAAAGTACCTAATTTATGACTTTTGATCCTACCTCATTCAGAATTTACGTAATATATATAGATATGCTGATATATATATGCTGAATTGCTGATACCAAATATTGTGTAGGTAGTGACCTAATTTTTTTCTTATACAATTTACATAGTAAATACCTAATGCTACATTTACAACCCGCACTAGGCCTGCGTGGTGGATTACGGCCCATCCCTTCTCCTAGAGAGGATGGCCTGAGTCCCAGCAGTGAGCATATTAGAAAGGCTGATATGATGATGACATTTGATTTCGACATATCGAGGTGCAAAAATGCAATGGCCACATCTTAAGAAGATTACAAACGTTCAGCTAGAACTACACTGCGCAACCGTGTGCCACACACGCCGATCTAAACGCGTCGCATATATTTTATATGAAAACTACACTTGATCCACACCACGCGACGTCGTTTTACGTACAAATCAAGCGTGTTACACGTGTGCGTCGGTCTAATGTAGTTCAGCTTTATCCATGCATTTGTATAGAATTTACTATGATATAATGAGGAGATCGAATCTGATTGATTGAAGATAATTGTAAACGGTTGTGCTGACTTTGAATTTGATAAAAATGAATCGTTTATGTCAGTTCTTGATACACCATATAATACTGCCAAAAATACAAGTACCTATGGGAAATATTGTATCCAAAATTTCTTATCCCGTAATATCCAGGTGTAGGTTTTTGAAAGCCTACTCCTAGACTATTCACTACAGTCCCTAAAATATCTGCCTAGATTCGATACCTACCTATAAATTATTTCGTCCAAACGTTTAGAATGAACAATAAATAGCCCACAGCACTTAAGATTTGTCGACATTCTTCTCTTCAGTCTCTAGCTTCAGCCCTTAACCCGTTAAATTATTATGAAATTGAAATTGCCTGCAATTTTGAAATTAACCGCATGGCTTTTTCAACCTATCCAAATTGATTTCCATGGATCTAGGTATTGTTCATTCTTAACATTCTCTAAACGCATTTAACATTATAGGTGGATTCTCACATAACTGTCACACCATTGGCTAAAAATAAAGCATATTATTATTATTGGCATTCACAATAATACCAGCGAGGACACTAATTATATTATGCAATTCTGTCATCACTGAAATCAAATTATTTGATGAAATGGCATACCTGCATCGAAAAGTACTTGAGTGCAAATTGAAAAACATAAATAAATTCGGTGCGATCAAAGATATCGCTTGACTTCGATAGATTGTGATTTAAGATGCGTAGGATTTTAAAATTCGAATGAAATAAAATCGACGCCTGCGCTGACTGTTGACAGATGGCGGTGATAATTTTTAAGTACTGGCCGTTTGGCACGTCAAATTTAAATTAAGTATCACAAAAAAGAAAAAACATTTAAATTAGATTCATATATTCGATTACAACTTAGGTTTGGTCTTTATCTGTTGAACAGGTGACTTTCTTTGTGTCGAAAAAGTGAGAACTAAAAAGTTATGTGAATTTACAGTTGCCGACTTGTGCATTAGTATTTATGTGATCACAACGATCACATTAATAAGCCTAACTACTCATTTTTCTAGTAAATAGTTTTGCTATGAATGCTTGATAAGAAACTAAATAATGGTTTAGGGGTTGTCAGTGATACAACAAAATTTATAACACAACATATATTTTATTCATACAAAAATATTTTCTAAAATTACTTTGTTTACAAAGTCTGAAAATATTATCTTTACACAAAACAGTTTCAAATATACTACTGACTAAATTAATGATTATGTTTATATTGCAAATTACTTTTGTTATAACATTTCATTATCTCACTTAAGAATAAATTTTTAATAAATAATTGAGCCTCTTACGTATACCATACACCATAAAAAATACTCCAATCCATTTATTTCCCGAAAAACTAATAAAAATTTAATTGCACAACCGGCCGCGGCTATATAAATTTACAAATTCATAAGACGTAATATATTATTTTAACGTTATTTATATACATTACAACTAAAAATTGATGATTAAAAATAAATTGAGCATAAAATGGCATGTAAGGATAACAATTAATAACGAAAGGAAATAATAATTAATTAATTAAGAGATAAGTTAAAACATTTAGGCACAAATATCAATGGTGGGCTGATCATGTAACGAAGATCTCAATAAATAACTCTCATAAACAAGAAATTAATAGCATAGGGAATTGAAAGTTCAAACAGTTAACAAACAAACGGTAACACCGCAAAATTTTTGAGGTAAAATTCGGTGACTAACAACTTACTTTAAATACGTACACACTATCAATATCCACATTATACACATCAAATTATTTCAGATACATTACAAATTAACATTTCTAACAATTTTATTCAATAGCAAATCTAATTACACATGATAATTAATGGTACTCATTACAATTCGATATTATCGTATTTATATTATCCATCGTTATGTACAAACTCGTCTAAATTTAAATATTTTATACATTTAGCACTCTATAGTGTGCATGTAAGGGGCATCATCTAATTTACTAATTGACGCAGCAGAAGCTCTTCCATCATGTCCAGTCATTATAGATATGACACTTCTATGCTCCGAGTCGCTATCACCGCTTAATATTATATTAGTCTCCCCTATAAACCCTGAATCAATTTGCTCATGACTCTGCATCACCTTATTTTGAGGCTCAAATGCGCTCAGTCCTAACTCAGCAAAAATCTCTTTCGAATCATCAAAGTTTCCAAAGAATACAGAATCAGTCTCGACACTTTCTCCTCCAGATTCACTTCTTCCATCACACAATGATTCCAAATCATCTGTATCGGATTCGATAGGTAATACAGCTGTTTTTATAACAGCGGCTCTAACAGCTGGCACTGGTGCTGGTTCTGGTATTGAGGTCTTTACTGGTCTCAACTGCATCAGATACCTAGCTCTACATTTCGATTCATTTGAGTCGGTGCTCATGTATCCGGAGTCTTCAGTTCTGTATAGTTTTCTAAGATCAGTTCTTCGAGATCTGGTTCTGGCAGATCGGCGCCCAGAACGGCGAGCATTTAAGTTGTCAAGCCTTGTATACCCTGGGAATTTATCTCTATCTTCCATCATCCTGCGGCTGCGCTCACCTGGTGGACTTTCGCGAGTTGAACTATAGAATTTGGGAGATAAATCAGATCCTCGGCGTTGTTTGGGTGGTATAGGGGGCTTAGGATCTTTTTGGCTCTCGAGGTGCCTGATCAAATCCGGCGCTTTTCCAGACCTCATGAATGCTTGTAAATCTTGCCCATAAGTAATACTTCCACGTCTACTATAGAATTTGATCTCTTCCTCTTGAGCCTTTGCTTTAGCCTCGTATATTTGTCTCAGATTGCCAATCTTTCGCGTCGTAATAGCTATCGGAGATTTCCTGCATGATTCACTCTCTGAAGATGTTGACTTGTACTTAAAGCTGCCAGCGGATTTCAGTAGTATTTTTTCAACGCGTTTCTTTGTTTCACGTCTGTCGAGAGTATCGGGATCAAAATCGTCTCTGCTGAAAGTACGTCTACTTTCTATTGGAGAGCCGCGTACTTGTATAGTTAATGGACCAGGTTTTGCTAGATCGTCAAGATTGTTGTACATAGGTTCCATATTATCGACGAAAACTTCACTTTGATTGAATATCTGGGGTTCTTCGACCGCCTTTTTCACGTCAAGCCAGCTACTTGTTAGTCGTTCTCTAGTATCAAGTAAATTCTGACTGTGTTCGAATCGATCATTATGGAATAATTCAGGTCCACAAGCGACGGAGAACCTTCGCCTCTTCAACATGCTGCGCTCCAAACTGTCGAATTCCATAAAGTTATCTTGACTACCATAAATCTGCTTTTTCTTTTTATTAGAGAGCGTATTATCATCACTGTAGTAATGGTTGTCTGCAGCTATCACTGGTATAACTATTTTGGGTGCTATTGGAGCAATAGTTTCCATTTTAATTTCCTCTAGTTCTATGGGCTCTACACGTCTGCAAGTGTTCAATTCACGTATTACTGCCTCCATCTTTACTTTAACTTCTGGTGGTATTGGCGCCTCTTCATCAGATGAGGCTGAGGTTGCTACTTTAGGAGGCTCCGGTGCATTTACGGGGGGAGGTGGTGGTGGAGGAAGTTTCTTTCTAATTCTTCTCGATGTGTGGCTAGATGGACTTTTCTTTTCTTGGGGTGGAGTTGGGGCTACAGGTTTCGATTCTTTGTCCACTTCACTGATGTTTAAAATGTTGTTTAGTCCGTTAAGGTCTGGAACTGTAGTTACTCTTATAATTTCAATTTCTTTCGGGTTGATCGGTTTACTAATGATTTTCATTTCTTGAAGACAGAGTTGTTTAGTAAAGTTCTCCTTAGATTCTAGTTCACGAATACTTTCTTTCGTAATTGTTTCAGTAACTTTAAGCTTAGTTTCTGCAACTTTAAGCTTAGTTTCTGTAACTTTAGGTTTCACTTCCATAATTTTAGGTTTCGTTTCTGACAATTTAGACTTCTTTTCTATTACTTTAGGTTTGGTTTCAGTAACTTTAGGTTTTGGTGTCTCATTTCTAATCAATTCAGCTGATTTGGGACGCACTTCTTCTTTCTTCTTGGGCTCAACGGCTCTTGGGGTTCCACTAACTTTGGCTACGGATTTTACTGGTTTTGAATTATTTGTTGGCAATGGCACTTCGTCCAACCATTTTCTTACAATTCTTTGTTTATAATCTTCACTAACACATGACTTACATGAGTTAGATCTAGTGAGAGCAACTTTATGTGGTCGTGCGTTATTATCGCATCCTGGGCAGCCTCCACAAACAGCAGTCTTTCGACTGTTTTCTTGTTTAAGACTTATTGCACTAAATCTGCGACCACGTCTTGCGCAAGGAATGTCCCATCCGAGATCTACAGCATGGTACATATCTTCTTCGGGAATATCTGATAGTATAGGGATGAATCGCTTTGATGTCATCTTTTCTTTAGCCACGGACATTACTTCGCGAATTTTAATTAAAAATTCAATAGCCGCAGGTGGTGGATCCTGGAATGATAAAAATATATAATAAATAATTGTTTGGAAAATATTCACGATAGTAAAAATCATTTCATGTTTCAAAATCTTATCTTACTTTGAGTAGTTCGGTTTCAAAAAAGACTGGATTGAAATATAATTTCTTTCTATACGAAGAGTCTCCATTTGAAGGAGGCAGTTGTCGGTTTGAGTTGTAATTATTTTCCACAGTACAATCTACAATGGACAACTCTGAATGCGGTGCCCGTTCCAGAGTATCGGGAGATGCAGAACGTCTTTGGAAACGTTCGTTGATTCGTTCTGGAATATTAGCGTTCCTTATTGATGGTCTGAGGGTCTTCTTCTTTCGAGAGTGTACCATTGCTGATATCACTGAGTTGGCGTTCAGTTTCTGGAACTAAAATTGCATATTAATATTGTTTTTCTTACTTTGTAAAAGTTAATTCATTTTGTTTAGGTAATACAAACCTTATGCATAGAATTATGAGTGTGTGTATTATTGGACGACGAATCAACTGTGTCTTCAGTGCGTTCACTACCATCCGAAAAGCCTCCGTCGTGTAAAAAGTCACCACCCATGCCGTTTAATTTTAACAACGGATTTGTTTTCAACATCTAAAACAATAAACATTATTAGTGAACTGTAAAGAAAAAAAGTAGCTTCATTCAGAAAAAAATTTAGTAGGTTTTGCTTACCACATTACTCATATCAATTCGTGATTCAAGAGACCCGCTATCAGTAGACATAGTATTTGAATGGTTTTGTTCTGGGTCCTTTTCTTTTCGTTTCTGTCTTTGCTTGTAATGAACATAAAATATAATTCCAGCAGCATACACAAAGATAAGAAGAAGCACGCAGACACCAATCGCCAGAGACTCGAGAACACTAAGTCCCTGATTTTGTGATGCTGTTTCTGTCGTCACTAGTTCACCAGCGTGGAAGGGTATTGAACGTACATCTGTGGATGAGTCATAAAGAAGTTTCACATAAGTATTAGGCGATTAGTTACATTAATTTTACAGATAGCCGTTACAGTCATAATGGTATGTGTGACTCACCAAGTAAAGCGTTTTGTGAAGCGCCTGCGATGCGGAACGCTGCGCAGCTGGCAGCAAGGCGCGAGGGAGTGGATGAGGAGCACAGCACATGCACAGCCACTACGCGGCCCTCCAGCCGAGCGTGCAGAGTCGCCGACCCACGCCACTGTCAAATAAATTGCGAAGATTTTCCATATCATTTCAGATATTTGTTACAAAATTTTATAATGCGATCTTAAGATGTAAAAAATTACGTTAAGCTCTGCACCTTTATTTTCTTGGACCGCAACTTTAAGCAGATTAAATCAACAGTTATCAGGTGCAATTCGTTGCAGCATTTGTCACTAAGCAGACATGAGTTTTGGTTACAAATCACTTGATAAATATAAAATAAATAAAAAGAATGAATCGCCCAAATACGTTTGTGTACATTTGTTAACATAATGTCGAGCCTACTCAGAGTTTGCCTGCAGAAAGCAAAATGGAAATGCAAATCCATCTTATAGCTTTATCACCGTGAACAGATCTAAATGCGAAGTATTTGGACATATTATACAAATCGCTCCTTTGACGCCTTCGTGTTTATCTGGGTCTGCATCGGGTCCATGTAGCATTTCAACACGCGCCCGTCCGAGGCAGACATTTGCTCGATTGATGGATACAAAAAACTGTAGCGTTCGTGTGTTGTCGAGACCGCCCAAAAAATAAGTAAAATTGTGAGGACAAGATAATATCTTCATGACGACATATCCCGTTTTCGACCCGATTTACATCAAGAAATTAAATTATTATTTTATATGATAGTTTATTATATATCGCGATTGTCGTTAATGCGATTATCGTCTTCATTTAATTATGCTATTAAAAATGTTAACCACTTCGATCGATACCGTCCAGGTTACGTCAAAACTTCTGTCCTTAATAAACATTTAAATGTTTTATTTTCAATCTTGATATCGACATCAATGTAATAAAGATTGTGCGATGGAACTGGATTATTTCAATGTACAAGTTAATTCTTTATGCAGTATGAACATTGTAAATATTGATTTCATTATCAGAATTGGCTCGTGCGTTCTTATATAACGTATCGGTCTTATTTTATGTAGGTATCTTTATTATTACGTTGATCTTTATTCATCAACTCGTATATCGATTTCTGTATTATGGTTTAGATATTTTGATGTTGCAAAAGAATCTGAATACTTTCTTTTCAAAAAGGTTACCTTTATAATAAAACCGAGAATTTCTTCGAATGTCTAACATCTTTTGTCTTTATGATCCTTACCGGTTCATTTAGAATCTAATACTAGGAAAATGCTTGCAATACATATCTGTCAATTCTCAGTACATGGACAGTTCTTCTACATTATAGATACAATCTGAGCTATGGACCGACACCAGATGACTTGGGAAGCCGTTTTTATCGTAGACAAGTAGCCGTAACTTGTATTTCAGGAATATAAATGTTTTAACGTTGAGAAACCTCACACGCGGATCCTACACCGATTTATACCATGATATACCAAATCTTTAATTTACAGTAGGCACAATTTGTACAAATCGTAAATAATTGTAAAGTAAAATAACATGAGCTTTGAAATTGATTCAGATTTTTTTAAATCTTTTCCTTATTGATTCAAATTCTGACTCCATATTTTATCTTTTTATGTTAACTTGAATGAATAAAATCGAGAACTCAAAATTAATTATGTTATTGCTACTTTGTACGTTCGCGCCAATTAAAAGGACCACACAATCGTAAGAATTCTGGAAGTGATGATGTGGCAATCAGATGATATAATTTTTTTACATCTTATTTTTCTTTAGGATGCTCATTCTGTGTACCTAGTACATCATTATAAATAGATTGTAGATATTAGAGGTGGTAAAGACAATGCTAACATTAGTGCTGCAATTAATTTACCACGTTGGATATATCCGACAATCTCGCAATTATCCCGCCACGGTACGGGTACCTACTTCATCTCGTCAGCTATTCTGTCACCTTTAGGAATTGAAGGGCTAAACGAGATAGAATACTCAGTGCCTTTGTGAAAAGGACGCGAGACGCGTCGGACTAATCCGACCGGGTGGTTATAAGGCTAATACTTATTTTTTCTAATTTCAAAATTCAATATCTTAACTTCAACTTAGTCTACAATCTTCGTCATTCTTAATCACCCTTTCAAGAACACTAGAGGTGCGAATGTCAATTTAATGTTTTCCAGTACCACTCTTATTTAAGGTGAAGTCGTCCTTGGATATCAAACGGACCGGTTCTCGGTCCGGTAAAAGATAAACATTTATGAGCTCGACGCGTGTGCATAACCGCGTTATGGATTTAGTATAGTTGCCCCCAGATGCTATCCAGTGCACTTTGTATGCAAGATGTGACACGCTATATTTTGATCTAAAAGAAAGGTAGAATTGAAGAAGAATGTCAATCGATTGGAGAAACCAATTTGGGAAACAGGTTATTTTGATAGTGTCAAAAAAGTTTGAGTTTAATTGATATAATTCCGTGATTCATGTAGTTCCGTCTTAAATTATTTTGAACAAGCTAACTAGGTAGCATTAAACATCTAAACTTGTCTTTTCGCTTTCTGGTTCATAATTACAGTTTATCCCAAAACATCAAGAGCAAGTGTTAATGACTACCTACCTGAGATAATCGACTCCAAGTTATGGTCAGTTTTTCCATGACAATGTCAAGATTAAAAGTGTGACAGATGGACCGACAGATAGCTTCATCAATTGTATGTGCTCCCATTTACCAACTTTGGGGAGAAAGAACCAAAACGAATGTGAGATCTTTGAAGATGAAACCTGTATTTTATGATCATGTTTAAAAATTGTGCTAAAACTTGGATTTTTATATTGAACTGGTGAAAACCGTGATTTAAGGCTGCTTATTGACTTTAAAAAAATAGTTAAGAACGCGTCAAACATACTTTAATTTAAAACTATCTTTTTATATTCCAATAAATGGTTCCCAACAAATTCTTTTTTATCTAAAAAAAAAAAGTTTTTTTAAGTATTATTTTGAGGTAAAGTTTGATTTAATCTCTGACAGTACTGGTCCGATTGCTAAAATTGTTTCACCGATAGAAAGCTGCTTTATTTTTAAGTGACATAGGCTATATTTTAGGTACGCGGGTGAAGCCGCGGGCAAAAGCTTGTTGAGTATAAATTCTATAAACGGTGAGAATATAAGAGTACTCTGGTATTACTTGTCCCAAAACAAAAATTATATGATTACACAAAAAATATAACAAATATGTGTTTAGGATATCTTGCAATTGGATCTCGTTATCCGTGTTCACAGCAAACTGCTCCACATCATATTGTTCTTGTTTACGATAAGCATCTCAGTAAACTCAGCGGTTGCATAAGCTTTTACAATTTTACCAAAACTTAATTATTCCCCGCTTAGAAGGTACAGGTTTTATTTCGTCTTTATAAAATTTTCAATAAATATGTGAAAATAATTGCCTTATTTGATAAGTTTTATGAACATTTAACTGTTTTCGGTGTGTTTGCTGTTATTGTTATTTTCTACTTGGGTGGCACGGCGGAGTACGTTTTGAATCGTGTGTGCCTTTGCGTCTTTTAAGCACTAAAGTTTTTAATTGATGTGAGGGTGCCATATTAAATTTTAATTTATATCTATCCCTTTATTCTATGCTAGTGATGACCTCCGTGCCGCTTTTCTATCGACCTTAACAGTTTTTTATTAGTGTCTGAGTTTATTATTTTGCTATCGCGCATTATTTATTCATTTATGTACAGAAAAAAGAGTACAAAAGTACTGCTTATCTTAAATGAAATTTATAAATTATGACTTTGTTAATCTTTTTATACATACATACTTATAATTGAATTTTTTATTTTTTAATGTTTCAAATATTATAGTTTTCGTTCAAGGGTATTGTTAATTAGGATTTCTTTCTGTATTTTTCTTTTATCTTTTTTTACTATTTCTTGTAGATAATAATTGATATTTTTAATATGTAATGTTCTATATTGTTAAGAAATAAATGACTTATGAAAAGACAGTTCAAAATTAATGAGGTATTATCGAATGACTGACAAACACAGGAATTGCACCAACGAGTGACTGTTGAAAGCTGTAAATTGGTACAAAAGAAACATTGAAGTGTCACCTGCGAAGAAAGTGATACCCATTTTACCGCTAGATGTGAAAGTAGATATTACTTTTTTTTACGTGACATAAACTGTTGCTTGACTGCGATCCCACCCGATGGTAAGCAGTGACGCAATCGTTGATGGTGAAGCGCACTAGTTTATTAAGAGCCTATTCACTTTTGCCTTGAAGATACCTATCTGAATTACAATCGGTCGAGACATGTTGCATTTACATCTAGCGACGTGTGAGAAGAAACATAAAAAAAGTGTTACCTGCAAGAAAGTGCTGCCCTCATCACGGTACAGGCCAAAGGGGACGTCGTTGTCGATCAGATCGCGGAGGGTCACCCAGCCCAAGGCGGACAGGTACTGCGCGCTTGTTACCGCACATATCGCGTCTTCAACATCTAAACAAATCAAGGTATTATTTGAAGGTCTTGCAGATTTAATGAATATGTTGACATCAGATTATCTGAAAATTATAATAACAAATGATATCAGTTATCCAGTGTCATAAAAAGATCAACTTTAAATACCGGCGAAACAAAAAACTATAAAACTGATCAATAAATTATGCTGGTATCATAACAATAATATTGGTTTGAAGATCGGATGCTTTAGAAGGTGATTTGTGATTTCAATCATTTCTGTATATCCGATATGGTCTAGTGGCTAGGATACCTGGCTCTCACCCAGGAGGCTCGGGTTCGATTCCCGGTATCGGAAAATCTTTTTGTTCATCTTTTATCATTTTTTTTTTGAACACTGATTTATTCTTTGAATAGTTGGTATTTTTTTTACTTACCAGTAAAAATAATTTCCTTTGAAGGGTAAATGATTTGTCCTTTAAGAGGTAAGAAAACAAAAGGTATTTGTGGTTTCGTCGCTCCCCGACCGAAGCTGGCCATCAGACATTCTAAAAAAAGAGGATAGAAATTATTTATTATTGCTTACATATTAGCACAAAACTAAAATATTGTTGGAGAGGTAAGCGTATCTTTTTGTTATCTTTATGTAATTGCAAGGAATTTTGTGTTTGAAGCCGGTAGATGGCGCTGCAATGGGGTTTTTAATCATAAAAAATATATTTATTAAGTTTAATACTGCTCACTGTATAGTCTTCGCCGTATTATCTGCTACGTACTTACAAAGTAAATTAATCATTGGCAACAATGACAGATCACGATTATCAAGTTCACACTTTGTGCAAATTTCTCTGACCTTTTCTCATTGTCAATGCAGACTATGTAAGTTAGAGATTGTTCCTGCAATTTCTGCTCAACTGATCTTAGGCCCTAAAAATGTCGTCTTACTATGAAATTATTTCTATTGTCATGAATTTCATCTACGGATATGACGCAATAAAATTATAGCATTAATTCACATTGTATTTTGAATGTAAATGTAGACATTAATTCATGAATCCCCAAGCGACCACCGGTGGCCGCGCATCTATTGTCTTACTATTGTGTCTCTAATTGACGGTATCTGAAGGGTTAATGATTATTATTGATTATTTTAAATTAATGTCGCAATTATTATGCTAAAAAGTCATCTAGATAAACCAGATGTCAATGAAGTTTAATTTACATAGCAATGCTTGACATATCTCTGCAAAATGACTGTTAAAAAGTAGTTTGCAATTAGAATTACGGTCTCAAGCTCGAAATAGTCTACTTAAAAAGACTTGCACCAAAATGTTTCTAGTACATAAATATATTTATTTGCAGGTATCCAGGTTGTAATTCTATTATTAATCTAGCCAATTTAATTATCGATTTGATTGGTTACTAAAAGCTTACTGTCCATGGACGCGTAGCTTTGTAGACGCGCATTCGTCATTATGCGCTTGGTGTAGGTACTTAGGAGTTTCATAGTTTTCTGTGTAAGCTGTGAGCAGCCACAGCTTACACAGAAAACTTTGAAACTCTGTCCGTAACGTCGTGTCGTTTCCAATACACTTACCATCAATATGATTGACACAGATGTGCTGATCCTCCCGGAAGGCAGGAGTATCTCGGCGACACTGGCAGCGGCAGCCACTGTCGTCAGCGCCGATGGCAGCGAGGGCGGTGCCGTGAGACACCTCCATGCAGCGGGTGGGGCCGCAATCAGACCCTGGAAAAATGGTAAATTGGACGTTTTTATCAACACAGAAGTTTGTATCACGATCTGGGCGGCATCCAGATTTGGCTCGATGAAGTTTTATAATCATACAAATTAAAGCTCTACTATTAATTATCACATCGGTAGCCAGATCTATATCATTTACTAATGATAAATACCTTTAGTAATATATCAATATTGCGAAACTCACCCGTGAGAGAGAAATAATCGCCACTGGCCGACCTGGTGATGTTCGCCAGCGCCACCTCTTCGCTGGTGCTGGAAGCTCCCACCGCGCTGGCCGCCATGATTAGAATCAGCACGCGCGCCATCTTGCGCTCCAATAATGAACTAGTTCTAAGATTAGCTTTGTTTCTCATTTTGTCATTTTCCACCAGATGGCATTGTTTTGAAGAAATTGTTTGTTGTCGCCCATTCCTTGTACAGCTGTTATCCTCATCATCTAGACAAATGAAAAGATAAACATTAAATCATTTATAAATGTTATAAACTCAACTTAATTATACGACCTTCACAAATTATAATAAAAAACCAAAACATTATATTAAAATTGATGTGAAATAAAATATATTCATGATTAATGTTAGAAACACAAATGAACGCGAAAGAGAAAATATCACGACCGAATATTTAAAACGCTTTCGAATTTGTAGTATCGAAAAACCTATTAGTTATTCATGTGAACTCGGAAATTAAATAAAACCAGTTACACGACACCGAAATTTCAGTTTTCGCTAAAATCCACTTTTACTTTACCTTTGGCTTAGAATAAATTGAAACTTTTACAAAATATCTGCATAATATATCCATGCAACAACTTTCGATTCGACATGAACCCAACTCTAGAACCTTTTAGTTCGGAAGTAGTCAAGCGAACATAGTTTTTAGTTTTTTTTTTTTTAATTACGACCATAGCCTGTGACCTTATCATTATCATATTTCTGCTCTATTCCTATGTTACTTAGTGTCGGCACAACATGTAGCTTTGGAACCTATACCTATGATATAGGTATAACAAAGCAAACTGTCATGTATTTAGAGAAAATTCAAATAATAGAGGGTCATTATCGAAACTAGTGTCTCTCCGAAATGTTTTATACTCGGGTCATAAAACTCATTTATTAACAGACATACAAATCACCTATCATTATACATACCTACCTAAACCATAGTTTCTACCTTCTGACCTGTGAATAACGACACGTGCCTTCCAATTTAAAAACTGTTTACAGTAGATGTGTTTTTAGTAGATAAGTAATTTATTGTTGTCTTTTTAGATTGATGAGGAGTTTAGATAATAAATTGAGAGGAGATATGAAAGAAAAGAGATGTAGTGATAGCGTAGCAGCCGTTACAAGATAGAATGAAAGAAAAAATAGTGTTGCGCCTGCTTTAAATAACACGGGACAAGGGCAGGAAGATGGTGATGATATACTCAGCTCACAGGAAATAAACACTATTTAACACTATTATAGATTGATTCACAGCTTTCAGGCTTTTTACTTAGACTTTTTCTTTAGTATGTATACAAACAACATCGGTGTATTCATAGTAGATTTTTTTTTTTTTTTTCTCTCGACGGGGAAAATCATCATTGACGAAACCCGCTCTTGGGTGGAGCGGGAGACAGTGTCAGAGTCTTACTGACTAAAAACCCCGCGCCGTTCCTTCTAGCCTTCATACCGGGGCTCTAGTTTCCTTTCGGATAACCCCGACCCCGGTAGGCTTCGACCCAGATGGGCCCCTCCTGTTGCTGACAACTCCTTGAGGCGCGCGGGAACAGTGCGCGCCGTCGACGCCTTGGCTCGGTCCGGACAGTTACCGGACGATCAGACAGCTAGCTACCCATGGCTCGCCGTCCGCGAGCCCGCGTCTACGGTGGCCGGAAATCGGGATCGGAATCCCGGCGGCAGCGGCGGGGGCGCCGTTGCCTGATGCGGTCTGCCTCCTCCTTTGCTAGCATTACTGCTTCGCAGAAGGAGGCGACCGCCTGCCATTCCTCCTCGCTCCGGACCATGGCCTGAACCAAGGCCCGGCGCGAGAGGTCTCCGCCGCCGATCACCCCCACGAGGGCACGGCGTTGCTCCGCCCAAGCAGGGCACACCTCAACTGTGTGCTCCACCGTGTCCTCCGGGCGTTCCGCACAGTGGCGGCACCCGGGCGTCTCTTCCGCTCGAATCCGATGCAGGAACCTCCCGAACTTGCCATGTCCGGTGAGGACCTGCGTCATGCGGAAGGTAAGGACGCCGTGAGGTCTTTCCAGCCACGCCTCAAAGAGGGGACTTACCGCCATAATTGTGGCGTGCCCAGCACTGGGTTGCGACAGTCGCTGACGCCATTTCACCGTGAGATCCCGCCGGAGCTCTGTCCGCCATACCTCGACCTGTCGCGGTAGTGGACTTTCGCCCCGGCGTTGCATCTCCACGCGCTTATCGTGCATGTGTGCAAGGACTGTTGCCTCCAGATCCCACGGTGGTAGGCCAGCCAGAAGGCTCGCCGCTTCGCGGGAGATCGTGCGGTAACCCCGCACCATCCGTATTGCCATGACCCTCTGGCAGGCGTTCAGTATGGACGCCGGTCGCTTTGCCAGCGACGGCGCCCACACCGGCGCCCCGTAGAGGGCCATGGACCGAACGATCCCCGCGTAGAGCCTCCGGCAGGAGGCGTCTGGACCCCCAAGGTTGGGCAGGAGCCGCTTGAGAGCAGCCCCGGCCCGGTTGAGTTTGGGAGCCAAACGTCGGAAGTGTTCTCCGAAATTCCATCGGCTGTCGAGAACGAGTCCCAGGTACTTCATCGTCGACCCGACGCCGATGCGAACTCCTCCTACCGTAAGTTGGGAGTCTGATGGTGGCGCATTCCGAGGACCGTGGAAAAACATGGCCTCGGATTTGTGCAGCGCCACCTCGAGTCCCAACTCCTGGATCCTACCAACGACTATCGCAACCCCACGTGTCGCTAGAGCGACCGCCGCCTGGTGCGACTCTCCCTGCGCTAGAACCAGCGTGTCGTCTGCGTAGCAGACCACGCTGACCCCGTCAGGGAGGTCGCCGCGCAGCACGTAGTCGTAGCCGATGTTCCACAAGGGTGGGCCTAGAACCGACCCCTGCGGAACACCGCACGACATCTCTCGACGTTTCCAGTCTCCCTGGTGACCGGGGTAGATAATTGACCTGTCCGACAGGTAAGCCTCGACCACTCGACAGAGGTATTCGGGCACCCGGTGGTACCGGAGTGCCCTCCGGATCGTACTCCAGGGCAGGGAGTTGAACGCGTTAGCAATGTCCAAGGACACTGCCACGACGCTCCTGCCCCGGGACACCGCAACCCCTGTCGTGAGGGCTCGCACGCGCATGATGGCGTCCACCGTAGAGCGCGCCCTGCGAAAACCGAACTGTCCGTCCGACAAGTCCGGCCCCACCCGTGTTAGCCGCGCGACGAGGCGGTTTGCAATGACTCTTTCAAAGAGCTTGCCCACCTCGTCGAGCAGCACAATGGGCCGGTACGCGGACGGAGAGTCCGCAGGGCGCCCTGGCTTCGCGATGAGGACCAGTTTCCCCATCTTCCAGCGAAGTGGAAACTGGCCCCTCTCCATACATGCGCTGAAGAGCCCTCTTAGTCGAGGCCCGAGAGCCTCCATGGCCAGGACCCAGGCTTTCCCTGGCAAGCCGTCGGGTCCTGGGGCGGTGTTCTTGGCACTCAGCCTTCGCACCGCCACTCTCACCTCTACCTCGGTCACCTCTGGAGCGGTGTATTCATAGTAGATAAACCTGTTGTTTGCATCAGCAGGTGACAATACAGTAGGAAGTGAATACAAACTTTATATGGCAGTTAATGAGAGAGGAAGCTGAAAGATAGGTCATAGTGCCTGTTAGTAGTTAGTGTTAATAGGCGACTGATGAAGTAACACTTACATTAAAAATAACACTTACACATCAACTTTTTTTTTCTAATTTAATCCAGCCCCAAGTAACTAATAAAGAAAATTCATAATAGACAAACTGACTAAAGTCAAAAGCATATTGAAACCAATCACATTAATATTATAAAGGCGAAAGGTTTTGTGTATATTTGTATGTTTGTTACTTCTTCACGCTTAAACAACAGAACGAATTTTGATGAAAGTTAATACACACGTTGACTATGTTTTGGAATAGCTCATACGATACTGTTAGTCCTGGGAGTATGTCCCCTTAGGATAATGATATTGCTAATGAGAAAAACTGCTGGTAGATACATAAATGAGTAGCTTTTACGTAGTCAAAACTTCATTTCAAAATTAAATCTAACAAAACCTTCAGCACAAACGTCAAAGCTATAATAAGTCCAAGATTTATCACCATCTTAAATTCGGGTCAAATCTTTAACAACATATCGGCATCCAAAAACCATCAGTCACTCAAAAACGACCATAATCAATAGAGTTGTTCACGCATTATCATTGTGTAGGTGTGAATTGTCTTCGAGATCCAATGTACGAGAGGTCAAGAGTTAACCACCGTGCTAACGTGCTGTGTCCCCAGTTATATTTGAGCTACGGCGACCCGCCCAACTAGTATCATCAGTTCTAAGTTTGATTGTAATCATTTTTATCTTAGCAAGCAGCGCCACCACAGAGTGTCAAAATATTATGGTTTTGTTTGCTTTGTGGCCCAGGGCGTTGTCTTAAGTTTCGGGCCTATGGGCTTTTGACAAAGTAGCCGATTGTCGGTAGGCTTTGACCGATTGCTTGTTATTAGTTTTATTGTTCCCATGATGGGAGTCAACTTCCGAACATTTGCATATCTAAAAGATGCTTCTTTTATACAATGGTGTTTAGGGATTTTCTATTGTCATTTGTTATGGACACATTGTTGTGTTAAGCATGATTGATTTGTTAAGAAGTTATCTAAGATATTGTGCTACTGTTGGCGCCGCTACCTGTTCCATTGTTTGTTTGTTAGTAGAGTAAAATTAGAAAGAAACTTTACTATTATTAATTGGACCTCAAGTTCTTAAGATATTATTAACATTAGATTTATAATTATTATTTTTGTTATACAATTAGTTGCTTTTTAATTAGAATTATTTTAGAATATTTTTAGACAATAGCTTGTCGTTGCTAGAAATAATCACAATTAAGGAGAATTAATAGTAGACAAACAGACTAAATATGAGCTAAATATTTTTTAATGTTTCATAATGAGATGAACTCTCTGAAGCTTTGTATCAATATCCGATCAATCAAGTTGAACCGATAAATACGAGTACCTATCGCAAACTTTTTTTCTGCTAATTATCACTATTTTACTAATGCAGCATTGACTTGTAAATTTAGGAGGCTATGGCACACTCCGGTGAGAGTTCAAAGAGGCCATTAGATAGATATAAAAAAAATCTGTATGGTCACAGGCCACGAGATCCGGTACAATCAATAAGCAAGTTCGGCCTTTTACCTACATCATGACACCATAGATAAGTTTCACGTAGTATAAAACGAGAGTATACCGGTTTTATATGATTTAGAGAACTTGGGAAATGATTAGTCCGTGGCATGAGCTGACCTCGGAATCGATAATGCACGCCCATAAGAATTCTAAAAATATACCTTGCTTCTTTAACGGCGTGTCGATATGTAAAATGGTAATAGATGGCTTGAATTTCCAATTTTCCCATATAAATATATTATTTTTGTAAATTGAAAATTCATCAGCTGCATCGGAAGCCTAGGGAACTGTTACGCCTACTTTTGAATTAGTTTGACTAAATGAAGATGAACGACCCTATAATTTGTTATTAGGTAGGAATATGTACAAGGAACATTAAATGATGGAATGTGGGTTGTTATTTGAGACAAAGCAAGTTAAAGATTTTTCTCCGTATTAGGTATATAGCGTGTCTATTAGACGCTTGTCAACTTAACTATACTGTTTACAAATTATTCACCACAAGACCACGTATTTAATGTAGGCTTAGCTGGCTCCAGTCAAGTAAGGCAGGAACACACTGTCGTTGAAAGCAACATGTTGACGCCTAGTCAAGCCCAAGTGCCCTTGATAGCAAGGATGCTAGTTACTCTTGTGTCTAAGTGTTTACGCCCTTTACTTCTAACAAGACAGGTATTTGCCTTTAGGTGCTATTTAGTGTGTAATGAAAGGGCAATTGACTTCATGAGAACGGGTATGTGTCTGTTTAGTCAACTATTGGTAATTTTATTTGATTCAACTGTAGTTTTGCTGTTTTAAATTCATTTCCTGGACCAAGTCCTAAACAAAATATGTATAAAAAAATAATAAGTGAAATAGCAGCACTCAGATTAAGAGATTATCCATCTTCCGCAATTTCGACGTATTGAGGTAGTGACCTCACAAGGCATATAACCGCCAGTGCCCCACAATGCAACCATCAACAAGCAAACAACAATATTTCAATAAACTCAACGACCTCTATAATAAAACACTTTATTACCAAAAGTGCGATGCTACCGATATTTTGTAAACCATCCATATTCATCCGACAGTTTATGGATACCAAATGGGCAGTCATAAAGAATGATGGCTATAATCTCTCATATCGGAGAAATGACTGCCATCACAATATAACAAAAGCAATTTTTAGCCCAATGAAATTTAATTATAGAGATATTTTTGTCTCTAAATTTACGTTTTCTAAACACCTGTAGTGTGATTAAGAAGAGCTATTGCCATAAACGAAACGGAACGAGTAACGGCAGCTTCTCAAAGGTCGATGCTAAAGTCAAACGGAATAACAAAAATAATTACCTACTTACGAGTATCACCACTGGTGATTCCAAAGGTATTCTCATGTTCGTAGGAAACCGTTAAGAAATTGGTAAAGCGATTGATTATTTTTTTGCCAGAGTCGAGGTTAATTCTCAATATTCAGGTTCCATTAAAAACGTCTGTCTCACTGACATTCTGTTTGTTGTTTAATTGTTCCTGATTGTTATCCACTAGGAAAGTTTTGTTGCTATTGTGTGTGGATGAAAGCTAACAATGATTAAGTCTGCGTTTACTCAATTTTATTCTTTTTTAGTTTTTAGAGATTAGACAAAAATAGAATAAATTCTACTTCTTCGAATGCCACTGGAACTGTGCTATCTGTGATATTGAGTTTGGAATTGTATGCCAAAGTATGAGGAAGTTAAAGATCTGCGAGGGTTTAAATGAATTTATAATAAAGCATGATACTCGTTAAAGCAAATATTCCATTCCATGTCAGAATTATATAAATTAAAATAAAGATCAGGGCTCATAAAATCAAAGAGATCACCTAATACAACAGTTACACTTTCTCTTTGTGACACATTGGCAGTGCGAAATATATTAGAAACGAGAAAAGAAACAAAGAGTGATGTAACAACAACAGGTGGATGAGATGATGACAATTTATAAAATGTTTGTCAATAACAAAAAAAAACACGAAATCAAACAGAAACACATGGTTGAAGTTGAAGACAATGATAGCTGCAATTTTAAAAGTGGAAGTAAAGAAAATAAAGAGTCAGCAAACATTGATCGTATTGTTTGGGAACTTAATGATTACAGCATCTACATTATTAGAAGAAACAGTGTTGTTACATTGTAGTTTTATCTGAAAAATGTTTTGACAAACTAAGTAAGAAAGAACACAGATTATTGCAAAAAAAATGCACATGAATCGTTTTTTTTTTTTTATGTTCCCACATACTTGCTCGTTGCACACAAGAATGTACAAGGGGAAGATTTCAACATTCTTAAGAAATGCAGCGTGGTTTTAATATAAGTATATAATTAAATGGTACTTTCAATTTCGCGGTATACTTTCATTTTTATAAACAGTTCACCTTCGAACAGATGAACATTTTTTCCCTGTGCAGGGTCAATTGTGTAAAAGATAAAAAAAATGGCCGCAATATCCTATGTAATGAGTATAAAAAATAATTGTAAATTTTTTGTGACCTTTTTTCCAATTCTTTTGCATAACCATTGTAAAGTTTTCAATAATAAACAATTATTTAACGATATCATACGGTATCAGTCATGAATAACCTTGATCAGTTTCTCACGCTTTGGTTTGGGTATAAATTACAACTTCACACCTCAAATCACAGTGTTAAAATTTTACGAGAACTTTATTACTGTTTGAATTTCGCAAGGCAGAAAGCATGTTACTGACATGATTACTAGTGATAAAGATATACATACTCGTAATACAAAAAAGAATTCTGTGCACAAACAAAAGACTTATAAAAAAGAATCAAATTATTTAACTATAGATACAGCTCATTTTCTGATTACTAAATGCACTAGAGTGAAAGCTTTTCAGTGTTAACAAGAAGCTTGGTTTGTAAGCACAAAGGAAACCGCCCCAAATCATCTTTTTCCTCATTATATGTAATTACATTTCTTGGTTTCTAATATAACCAAATCACATTTTCATTAATAAAGATTTTAATAATGATTATCAAAGATTTAACATGTATGTTAATGAAGCTTCATCTTCCGTATTTGATTTTAAGAAAATATTGCTGGCTTACGCAACTAGGTGTTGCAACTTTTAAAATTTTGGTTTCTATGTTACTACCATTAACTAGATACTTTATTATATGAGTGTTATAGGTGTCGTTATTGATGTCCTCAAAATCAGGATTGAGAATTTAGACTAATGGGTCATCTTTATTTTTTCTTTTAGGTTTAACCTAATCATCATCTTCTTTTTCTTTAACACCTTTCTTGGTATCAAAAGCACTGTTTTAAGTACATCTAATCTTTTTTATCCAATTTTTTGAGATCAAGATCTAACTAACGTTTCAGAAGAAATTTATAGATTTCAGAGTATCCTGTGGGAATTTCTGAAAGATTTACCGTAGTGGGTCTGGAATGCAAAATGCAGTTGAAAGAACACATATTGGTTATAGTCAGTAAAATTTTGACACGCCCCTCTTATTAGAGCAATTATTAGAAAATGGCTTTGAGAGTGTTTACATAATCACTAAAAGATAAACATTAATACAACATAGATGTAGTTAGGCAGAAGACATGTGCACCACGTCCGTAAAGGAAGTAATACTTACATACATTTTTTAAACTGCCGACGACACTGCTCAAATTGACAGATGATGCAAGACATTAACGATTGTGGAATCAGAAAATTGCAACTGTTGACTAATAATTATTGATTATGTAGCTGAATAATCAATGTTTATTAATATGTATTATTTTATTTTGTTTTAATAATTTTGCTTATAGATGATATTTTAATAAATAAATTCGATTAGCTAATATCATGTTGTAAATGATGTTGGTGTTCTGATTTATCTAACTGGTATTAGTTAGGCACACATAGTGTATCTATTGATTTTATATAACACTAGCTTCCGCCAGCGGGTTCGCCGGCTTGTAAGTAGGTTTCTCTATACAAACTTTGGATCCCCTTGTAATTTTTTTAGGAGGTAAATTTTGGGGATTTTTTTTTCTTATTCTTTGTGTACATCTCAAACGGAACTGTTGCGTTATCTGTATTTTAGGTCCTAGGATTTAAGCTCGATCCGGACGGTTATCGGACAGTCGGCGAGCTATTCTAGAATGAAAGCCTGTGTCCCAGCTGTGGGAACATTATAAGGCTGATTACGCTCATATTGAACATCGATCGATCGTCATATTGAACTTAACAAAGCATAAAATTTTATTCAGCTCTTAATACTTACAAATTGCTGATCAAGGAAATAATTACGTTCATATTACGTGTTTAATGTTGGTTAATTTACAAGCTCACATCAAGTTGTGAGCACCAAACTTGTTCAACGTGAACCAGTTCACGAAAGAACTTGATCGAGTTAAGTCAGTTATGGTATAACTGTGACATAATAATGAATAAAGTAGTCCAGTCGTTACTTTATTTATTACTGAGATTGGGGGCAGTTGGTTCTGTGAATATTGCACCAATGATGGCGGGGCAAACTAGGTTACTATTCGTGCTGGTTTGTGCCCTATATTCACTATCATCATTAAGTCTTCATCCAATGACTTCCGCGGTTCTGGGAGCAATAGACGTGGCAGACTTTTACTGACTAAAACCACTTCTGCGTCTTTAAGTTGCCCTTTGTGTTTTAAGACCATGGCTTTACCTCTAAGTAAGTTGGGGTCGGCTTCCTGTATAATCGGATGTAGCTGCAGATTACCAGTATTTTGTATGTAGACGTATATATTTACCTAACCCAATAACTGGGTAGCACGATATCCCTTAGCAAGATTGGTATCAGAAGTCTGACTTTTGACTATCCATAGTACTGTCAAAGATTTACAAAAAACAGTCGGAACAAGTCCTTAAGAAACACCTCTTACAGTTTTCAAAATTTCTAAAAATACACTGCACCGAAATACACAAAAAAATGAAGAACCTAAATATATGTGCCAACAGTTTCATAAGAAAGCTACAAATCTTTTCCACTATTTGGCCTGTAAAACCTTACTCTAGAAAATAATGTTGGAAACTGCTTACTGTAAAATTTTAAAGTCTAAAAAAAATTTACTCTTCAATAAATCAGCCATCAGATTACCATAAAACAAGTTAATTTTAAAATATTCAAAAAGCTAATTTTAATCCCAACAAAAAATTTACTTACTAACATAATAGGAAGCCCTTACATCTTTAATCTCCAGTGTGAATAATATAAACCACGGCTTACCGTTGCGGACGCAGTTGGGGGCCTACGACGTACATCTATCAATACAATCTTTAGAGAAATTAACTTCAACGCCCTCCGCACTAATCATCAATTTAAAAATCGTGAACAAAATAATCAAGACTAAATCTTGAACGAATTCATCAAGACTAAATCGTGTACTTGATATCACGCGTGGGCATGTTATTACTCCAGCATAATAATTTAAAAAATTTAAACACGTACTTTCATTCCCAAAACCATTTAAGTACCCGATTTCTAGCTCCCCAAATCAATAACAGCCTAGTGGTTTTTGAATTATTAATTACGAAAAAGTCGACTTATAAATACACGTCTAATTAAATCACTGCGTTAAATTATTAATAATGAATGTTAATGGACTAATAAATCATTGGTTGGTAATGTAAGCTATTAAGAGGGTGTGGCGAGCGTCGGCACATCAAAATACTGAGACTTTTTATTTTTGGTTTCATAAAAACTCTAAGTACTTAATTAAATTATTTTGAAGCTTGTGAAGCTGTATATTACGTCAAAATGAGGCTAGGTATTTATGATTAAATTAATCTTTGAGTACTCTATTAACGTTAAGTAGCGATCCAATAAGTTATACAGTAAAAAAACTTGTACGTGTGATATCGCCTAAGGCTGTGAAGATGATCAAAATATTTTATTAGCTAATTTATTAAATATAAAATATCACCTAGTGTCGTAACTTTATAAAAAATAGATTGAAGCCACGCCTATCTTGTGTTTTGTTCTTTTAAAACTTTTGAGTGCACTATTGTTGAAAATCGATCACTATCTACACCATTATGTCCATGTGTAGTTTTTTCTAATGAATAATTTATGAAATGTGAATCTCCATAGGGAATTTTAGATGGCAGCAAATCGTAAGGCCCCAACATCTTCCGTATTTGAGTTTAATAAAATATTGCTAGCTTACGGAACTAGGTGTTGCAACTTCATAAATTTTGGTTTCTATATTACTATCATTATTATAAGTTTATGTGTTATAGGTGCCATCGTTATTGGTGTCCTCAAAACCAAAATTGAGAAATGTGAACCCCCATAGAGGATCTTAGATGTCAGCAAATCATGGGGCCCCAACAGGGCCGATGCCCGCTAGTTAGGACCACGGAGAATATCTGTAAAGGAAACCCGTAGTCCTAGAACGCAAAGGGAAACTGAAGAACACAGGTGTGGTATTAGTCAGTAAATTCTGACACGCCGTCTCGCTCTACCCAGAGTGGGAGAAGTAATTGGATGATTTCCACCCTTAAAAGAAGCATAGGGGGTCGTAGTGGAATATTGAGTGCTGTGTAGTCTCCTATGGAGGACTGGTTTAGGAGATCGTAATGGAACGCGCGAACTTTGGGTAATAAACCAATTACTCTACCATAATTTCATCCATTTGCATTTATATTACCATCAAAACCTCTTTATTGTAGTATTGAACCTCCACAACACAATATGATCATTTAATTAGACAATTATAAACACAATACCATCATTAAACGGAACTTATCTCGATAGAGTGAAGTGACAAAAACTCATCATGCAAGCTACTTAACAAATGGTTAACAATCAAATCAAAGTCTGACAAGATAAACGTCAAATCAAACGGAAACAACATGACAGAATCACAGTTGTGATGCCAATCTGTGATAAGCGATCTTGGCTCCATTGTTCGGGCCAGTCCACACTGAGAGCGTGCATCGATGGACACAGCAGCACTGACAATAAAATGGTTTGTAAAAAAAAAAACTAGTTGTTTTTTTTTTCTCGTCGATCAGTTTTTTTTTTAAATTAGACTCACATTAGAAATTATTCTTCAATTGTGGGTGCGTTCATAAACATGTAAAGTCAAATACACAAGACACTTAGACCCGAAACGCCTATCTGTCTGTAGGCTTAACAATTATTTGATCCGTGCGGTAATCGGACTCGCGATACGCAGCGTAGCAGTCGATCGCTCAACCACTGCGCTAACCGTACCGTACCGTCAAAAGCTTGGCGCTAGTGGAATCAATACGTTGACCAAGTTTTATCGCAATTAGACGCACCGCCATACACTTATAGACGTGCATAAAATGCAAACAAATTGGCGTTTACATATTAGATTGACAATTTGACACCCAATATTCGCAAATTATTTTTTTAAACTGCTCTGATCGCTGAAGCAACTGCCTTTTGACGTTATTTAAGACTTACAATAATAGCGCACGCACTGACTTACCTAAACTGGTTTTCGGTAAGTTACAATACCACGCGGCGACGTGTTTGCGTTGCGTTTACAACGAACTGTGAGCACGGGCCCTTACAATACAAAGTTTAGCGCATGAATAAAACATGAGCTATTAAAGTAGCCTCGATAGCCAAAGCGACAAGTTAAGTGTGATCCCAACTTTACGACCATAGGTAGTCTGTTTGTATCAGACTGTCCTCGCTTTTAAAGTACAACTCCCATTTGTCAAATGCAGGTAAATAGTTGAGAATCAGAATAGATCTCAGCGGTTCTTTTAAATATTTATGTATGAGAATCAATAAAACTTTGATAACATCGGGTAATAAAAGTGGTTGTCAGGTACTTAAATTTATATAGGATTTGGCCTTGCAGCTGAACTGTTAGTAAAAGATTTGAAACTAAAATGCTAATAAGTCATTAAAATTTTGTACTGTGAAACCGATTCGCTTGAAGCACACTTTTTAATTTCCCACAGACTACGATAATACAAGTTTGTTAAGAAATTGTTCTATCTGATCTCACTAACAATGTAAACAATGTCTGGCATGTTGGTCTAGTGGTTAGTGGCCCTGACTGCTATGCCGGAGGCCGTGGAATCGATTCCCACCCAGGACAAATGTTTATATGATGAGCATGATCATTTGTACTGTGTCAGGGTGTAATTTATCTATAATATGTACTTATGTATTTAGAAATATATAAGTGTGTTTATCAATTGTCTAGTACCCATAATAGCTCTGCTTAGCTTGGGGCTAGACGGCATTGTGTGATAGTTTTGGTAAATTATTATAATTCTTATTTTATTCTTTTTGTTAGAAATTAAACTGATAAACTTCGTAAGAGTTCGTAGCGCTACGCATCAACAGACTCGCGTCGTAGGTGCTAGCAAGCTACGATACTGGTCGCTACAGTAAAATAATAAAAGTATCTAATAAAATTGACGTTTTCAATTTTCTACGAGTTAACGACTTAGCACGCGTACATAACATACATACATAATCAGCTTTTTAATGTTCTCACTTCTGAGACTCAATCCTCCTCTCTAGGAGAGGGAATGGGCCGTAATCCACCCTACGCAATCCCAGTGCGGGTTGGTGAATATAACATGCCTTCGAATTTTTGGTTCTAGTTTCCTCACGATGTTTTCCTTCACAATCCGCGTGAAGTAATAAAATTGACCCAATAATTCCGGGATAAAAAGAATAACTATTTTTTGTTATTCATGGGCTGATTGGATGCCAAACATTCAAATCCATTCAGCTATTTAAGCGTGAATTAGTAAAAAACATACCGCCGACTTCCAAACTCCTAGCTGAAAAAACCCAATAGCACTACCCGACTCGGGAAAAGAATCGCTTGACCAACGAGGCACATATGCATGAATAAAATAACGCGACAATTGGGTAATTATTTCATGTTTGTTGGCAGTTAACTTTTACTACAAATCAAAGAATAATAAAGCAATTTATAAACAACACGCGTTCTACAAATACTCCTTCATTAACGTGTCAACTTTGCAACTCACATTATGTTCAATGTTGAAAATCAATGTTTGTATTGCAAAAGCGTTTATAAAACATGAAACTAAATGCTTATCCACATAGTAACACATGTCAAACCTTATAATATAGCAATTTGTTGCAAGTGGTTTAGCTTTGTCATTGCAGCCGTGGTAGAATACGCGCGAGTCAAATGCGAGTTCGTTAAGGAGCTAAGAGTCTGCAATGACAAAGGCATCAAACGACGTTTTTTAAGGTGGTGCATCATGACTCACATTTTCACTGTTTTTCATACAACCGCTCATAACTGATTATGACATTATTACACATTTTTCATTAGATATTTTGGAAACACAGTATCTTGGGGATATTATCTAGGTTTCTAAAGAAACCAATTTCTAAATTTGTGTAAAACTAATCCAGTAAAAACCTCTGAATTTTTATATATTCTAAATGACGACAACTTTTTCCAAAAACTTTTAAGGGTTTAAAAAAAACAGCTATTTCCTGGAGCAAGTTTTGTGAAATTTTCGAGTAAATCTCGGAATTACCGAATACTGACAGACTTTTCAGGCGTTTTCTCTCTTTTTTGGCGTTGCCTTTTCGTCAAACATCGCGTTGGATTGAATTAAATGAAGTAAAAATCTTTTAAACCATTTTCGATGTTTACGATAGTCGAGTGGAGAATAGTGTGTTAAGAGGGTCCCTCTTAACACACTAGCTCAAAAAAAAAAAAATCTTATTTCATAAACATAATATTTTGTTTCAAAATATTCACACAAATATTTTGACCTGACTGAACCTTCACGTCACGAAAAAAATATATGGGTGCTATATTTTTTTTGTGCATTATTTTCGATTTAGAGAGGTAAGCTGTCAAATAGCTTAACAGTAGGCATAAGTTAATTTAAGTGATAAAATATTTATTGGTGATGTTCAACCAGACCAGTGTATTCACAAAACTATAAGGCGTTAAATGAATTGTACCTCTTAAATATGATACGATAAACGCACTATAACACTTTATGGAGATTTAAAAGAAATGCCCACATACTCGGAACTTGAAAAAAAAAACGCACTTGGATATCTATCTAGATAGGTAAATATATTACAAAGAAAAAAAAAACACTGAACACAAATATACAGGATTCTGAACCTAACAGTAGGGACAATAAGAGCCTGTTTTCTCTTGCCTTGTTTCTGAGTGTTGAAATAGTACTCATTAATTCTACATCCTAACCTACTATTATTATAAATGTGAAAGTCAGTATGTTCCGATGTTTAGTTTTAATTAATCACGGCTCAACTGCTAAATGAATTTGGGTTTTAACTTGGCACACAGGTAAAATACTTTTTTTCGTTGGTTCATTCCCATGGGGTAAATTTCAGCTATCACAGTGACATCGGCGCAAACAAGAGCTATTCTGAAAATATCATTTTCCGATTGCAGTTTTACCTACCAGTAATTTTATAAAAATATGTTTGACCCAAAAGGTAATGGAAAACTATGCTTGAAGTTTCCTAACGTGATCACATCAAGAATGAAAATTTCCGCAGGAGAAACAAAGTTTCCAACATAGCTCGAAGACTAAGACTAGACTAACTAACCAAATTTAAATGGTAATGGGTTAGGCAGATTGCTCGCAGAACAGACAGTCGTTGGGGCCAAAAGGTTGTGGAGTGGCAATCGCGTATCAGAAGACGCAGCGTTCTAAAACTTCCCATAAATAGTACCTACCTGATGAGGGTCGCGGGAATCCTATGATGTGAGACGCACAGAACCGTTCATGCGCCACTATGAACACTTTTGGTTGAGGCCTATGTCCAACAGTGGACGTCTTTGGGCTGAAATGATGATGATGATTCATGCTGAATATCAGTAGTTGCAACTCATAGCTTTTGAATCGTCCTTAGCGCTTAGGTTCCTCCGGTTCCTCCAAAAATGTTACAACATATAATGCCCTTGTGCAGTCAAGAATTTACCCATTACCACAGTTCCTACTAGTAGCCTTGATATTACTTTTTTGAGTGTCACTACACAAGTTGAACAAGTTTCCAGTTTCCAGATAGTATCTTTACTGGAACTGTTATTTTTGACGTTACTCAAAAGAACGGTTATCTTACTGTAACAAATCTAGCGGGAAAAGTGTTGCACTAAGTGCAGTTGTAAAATAAAATTGACCCATGTCAGATATAGTATCGTCATAAAAATATATTGTAAGATGGATATGGCTAATTATCATAAGTCCCGGTTTTTGGAACGTTACTCGTTTGAAGGTCGCGGGAAGGCTGGTGAAAATAAACTTGTTTTTTTTTTTGAGAAAATTTTCCAATATGCATAATGCATATTGCCGATAATTTTATGCTAAATGCATTAGCTGGTCACTAGATGAGGTCGCTGACGTAGTTTTTATAACTAAGCGAAATACCATTAAGACGATACAAACTATTCAGTGGATCCAAATACATAATCAGACTTAATTTAAAAATGCCTTATCTCTAGCAGATGCAATGGGTAATCTAGCACGCAGGCCCAGATCGGGTTGGTGGATCATGTCTTCGATTTCTTTTATCTCGTACCACTGAGTCACCATTGTTCTATATCGAAATAGATATTTATGTCCAACTATTAGACTTATGTACTATAGTATGGCTATTTTTTGTTAAACTATTTCTCTTTTTGTACTTTATTCTATTTGAAATGTGTATCAATAATAAATACAGATATATATGATAGATACAAAGACAACACACAATAAATATATTTATTTATTGTGTGTTGTCTTTTTTAACCCAAAGGTTGACCGGTAGAGAATGCATTGTCTCATTAAGTCCGCTTATGTACCACTACTGTACATCAAGTTCCAATAAATAAATAATTGAACATACCTACTAGTATTTCAATAGGATAATATGGTGATAGCTCCATCAAATTAAGAAAGATGAATAATGAATCACACAATTATGAAGTTTATAATTATTAATTTCAAATATAATTTGCTACTTCTAAGAAGTATATATACTCGTACCTACCCACCTGATTGGATTGGACATGGGAGATCAAGATATTAAAATTCTCTTTCCCATAGCCATTCATCAAGAAACGCGAAAGGATTCCCATCAACTCTAATTTCAAAACCATCATCTTTTCTAAACACTATTTCTAATAGGGGAAAGCGGGCAATAAAAATATGAAAAGCAATATTGGTAGCTAAAATTAAATACTTTCGAAAATTTAGTGGTTATTAAGTATTCAAGAAAATCGGGTCAGTGATGCGCTTATCAACGACATTATATGAATATTTAAACTAATATAATTTTTTATTTCGATCACAGACGAGCCGTAAACATCCGAGAGATCGGTGAAGTATGTCGAAGCTACAATGTATACAATCTCCGACAAATCTATGCTAAAATTTACATCCTCCACTAATTTGTTGACTAATAAGATATTAAAATATGATGAATTTATAACACAATGTTTATGGTAGTTATAAAAAAATATTCGTTGATTGCTTCATACGGACTTCATTTTTTAAAGATGAGCTTATTAGACGGCTATTAGAAGGAACCAAAAGTAACTATGCTATTAAATCGTTTAAGTGCTGTATAAACTTACTTATGCTTTGAAAATACACTCTATTTATGGTACATAACTTACAGATAATCATGTTACATTTTCAAAGTGAATCTAAAGTGGTGTTTTACGAGCGCTATCAAAAACGAATGAAAGTAAAAACAGTGTATGAAACTTCATAGTTACTAACTACGTTATATGTATTATGAAATATGGTATTGGTATTAGCTGCGATGAATGTAAGTATGCACAATATTGTCTTACACAGCCCACTGTTTACTTTCCATGTGTCGTTGAAGACAGCTAAAACACGAATTTGTTTACAGTTCAAAGTATCGTTTTCTTTGATTTATCGTTGTTGTGGCATTTTCTATGAAATCCTATATGTATGTTTTATGCCAAACAAATTATTCACTTGTGCGCGTGAGTTAATTTTATGTTGAGCTATTTATTATTTGTTATTTCATACTAGCTGCTCCCAGCAGCTTCACCCGCGTGATAGTAGAAAATTATCCCAAGGGAACATACTTCTGGGATAAAAAGTATCCTATGTCCTATTCCAGGACATGTTCTATCCGTGTACTAAGTTTCATCAAAATCGGTTTTGCCATTTAGGCGTGAAGATGTAACAAACAAACAAACTCACTTTCACTTTTATTAAATTAGTAAGGATATTTCTCCATGAGCGTAGGGTATCTCTTACTTGTTTATTTCCTTTCATTCCAATTTGTTTCTTACGTAATTAGGCACAGTTAGTCATCATTATCAGAAGCTTGTAGAAGCAAGACTTCCGGGATGACACCCAAGACATTTAGCAACGCCATCAACCACACCGTCAGCTAAATCCAATAGTTGCCCATAAACATTGACTAATGGCTAACCTTTGCTAATCCGACAAGAAAGGGTCACCTAGTTGAACCTGATTCTTTATGCGTCACTTCCCTATGACTCATTAATTACTTTCATTTCATAGAATCAATCATTATGTCTAAAAGGACAAGTAAATTGTTAGTAAAATATCACTATAATATTCGTGTGGCATTTCTCGATAGATACTTGATTACACTTTCTATGATTATGCGCAAAAAAATGAGGTAGAACGTATCATCTTCACTTTTATATTCTGATTACTAAATGGAGATATTTAATTATTTAGGCTGGTAATACAAAAACTGGGCTGTTAGTCGCAGTTAAATTACTATAATCAGAATGGTAATAACTGTTGGTATGTTGTTATAGAAAGCTGCATCCTTAGTATTGAGTGTATCCTTTTAGCCTCTTTTCCCCTTTTATATGAAAAGAAAGGAAATGTTTTGTAACAGGATATGGCACGCCGTTTTTAAACCAATTATAGCAAGAGGTTAATATAATTATTTTTTCGTATAAAAGTAGTAAATTATGCGAGTGTGACATAAAAATTGGCAAGTCGCGTGCAAGCGACGATAGTTAGCCGTGATTGTAGGTACGTAGTATCTACCTATTATTTACTTTGAGTTCGTGAGTGTTTCAAAAGTAACTACAATAGTATTTCTCATGGGAAGTGGGAAGTTTCTTGATTCCTACGACGTTTCATGGAACAATTAAATGTCAGATGCTTGCCAGAGATCTCGGCCGAGCGTGAGCCGAAAATTATTGCATGCCAATGTTACTACTATATAAATTGTAGGTAGATAAAAATTAATTTATGTCTCATACATGCCAAGTGAGTAATAGATAATTAGATAAGAATTCAGTTTCGCATCTAACATCGTGTATCTCTGATACACGTGTTATCAAGCTAGAAATCTAACTGACCACGACGATGACCCATAATAAACAAAAAAATATAAGCCTCAAATTATGTTTCTTCTAAACATAAGTATAATCTTGAGAATGAAATTCCTTTAGTATACGTGACACCGTTATCAATCTCATTTAATTAAGTTTATATTATATTATATTTAAAAAAAAACCAAAACAATTTTAAAATTAACTGTATAACAAGATAGCTCTTTAATCGAAGTCCTTTTAAGGAAACAAAATCCATTCATCACAAATCATAGATAACTAGTTTTTTTTTGTCATAGCATTAACTGATAATATGGCTCCCTACTGAGAAAAGGGTCATCGTTCCACCCACGGCTACGATTAGTGATGTTTTTGTGTATGCCACGCGTCGGTTTGTCTGAGAAGATTAAACCCAGAAGTGATAGCTTAACTAGATATGTTTAATGAAGTTGATTTTTCTAAGGTGTTAAGGTAGCACAGAAAACTGCTACCTGACAAGGCGAGAACAACGCGGAGACCCCTTTTTTTCTTAGTTGTCAAAAGATTGTTTTGTGTAAACCCGTAAAAGATTAGAAAAAGAGATTTTAGGCGGCACATTTTAGAGCAGAGTGTGTAGAGCAGAGTAGAGCTTGATTTTTTGACAATATCTATCAAAACGTATGACAAAAAATGGAATGGAATAGAATGGATGGATGGAATGGTGGAATGTCTTTGTGTACAATAAATAATTAAGAATAAGATTCGAAATAAATCCTGTGTTTCTGGTTATAATAACAATGAATGTCTCTATAAATAAAATACACTTGTAAATCATTATATTTTATTCTCTTGGTCTCTTGGATTTAGCTTTCCTGCTAAAAGCGAAGAGATCGTCTGTTGCATATTTTTATAGAAAAAAATGTAAGTACTTATATAGGTATGCAATTAATTCTTTATGTTTTAATGTTGATAGGGTTACCTGATGGGACGTGATGATGTGGTCTAGAAGTAACCTATTTACTCTTGACTTCTTAGTCCCCAGGGTGTATCTGGAAACACATAATTCAATAGGGAGTTACACTCCTTAGCTGTACGCCTATTGAACAATTTTCCCAAAACTTTTCGGGCATATACCTAGTGTTTTGATAACTATATGCCCGAAAAGTCTCTCACTCAGACTCGGTAGAAAATTAATTTTGGGAGACGAAAACCATAAAGAAACGTCAATCATATGAATCGTAAAGTTTACGAGACTATTTCATTTCATGAAATAGATATAACCGTAGCTTTAAAGTTTCTACGAGTATTATGTTTCGTAAGCTCATACTTCAAAAGATACTATTGATAAGCCTGCGATTTATTAATCTATGTAGATTATACATGTGTATATAAAGTAGACGAAACTGAACAAACTTCCACAAATTTTTTTTACAGGAAACGAAAAAAAAATTGGCCTCGCCATAAAAATTGTCCGATCAAGTTTATCATTTTGTATGGTGAGGCTGATTTTTTTTTTCGTTTCCTAAAAAAAAATCTTGTGGAAGGTTGTTCAGTTTCGTCCACTGAGCAAGCCCTTAAAGTTTGCGGAAGGCCGTCTCTTACGCTTCCTTTTTTTGTGTTTTCGATTTTATTTCTTTGTAGGAGGTAATATCCGACAGTCGGTACTGGTTCGATTGCTAACAATTTTTCACCGATAGAAAGCTGCTTTATTCTTGAGCGATATAGGGTACGTTTTATGTATACGGGCGAAGCCGTGGGCAAACGCTATTGTTTCATAAGCTCATACGTCAAAAGATACCATTCATAAACCTGCGGTTTATTAATAAAGACACTAAAAACTTTATAGCCGCTTGAGACAACGTTTAGAAGAAAACAACAATCATCTTTCTCACAGCTGCCGCTAATTGACGCTGGGCCAATCACTTATAATCATAGAGCTTAGATAACATGGTACGACCTCGGTAAGGTAACGTTAGGTTCATGTACAGGTACGTCAAACTGGGCCGACGTGTTGTTGAAAAGTGTCACCCGGTCTGGAAAACAAAGGGCCGGGAGGCAGAATCAGACTTTTGCTGACTAAAACCCACCCTTTCAGTCAGCAAAAGTTTGATACTGCCTCTCGTTTCACTCAGAGGAGGAGAAATTATCCAAAGATTACACACAAAAAAATGCGTCTAAAACTAAAATGGTAATGAAAGGAAGAGAGAATAAAGTAACGTTTGAGAAACATAAACCCATCTTGACAGTCGGGTCCATCTGTCGTCGACGGCGCGCACTGTTCACAAGGAGTTGTCAGCAACAACAGGGGCCCAGCTGGGTCGAAGCCAACTAAGCCAGGTTTAGTTTCGAGATATAGCTCAGCCCCGATATGAACGTACGAAGGAACGAGGTGGGTTTCAGTCAAGAGTCTGACACTATCTGCCGCTCCGCCCAAGAACGGTGGTTGTCATTAGATGATTTTACCAACATAAAAAAAATCTTGGCAATCAGATAAAAAAAGCGTCTACACTCTCATGGTGATAATCAATTCAAAATCGAACACCGAATACTTATCGGTGTCATTAAAATTCTAACTTCATTTCATTTATCTACATGTCTTCTTGATTGACCGTTTTAAGAAAAATCTTAACATATGCTTCGATAACGGGTTTACAATTAACAGAAACTTTATCTGTAAATCTTATCTCATATTGATCAGCTATCCGTTATCATCATCAACATTTTGCCACTCCTACTTATATTGGGTAGCAGCGTGTTCATTTCTTTCATATACGAGTAGCATAGCATAATAAGTTTTTTAATGTTCCCACTGCTGGGACTCAGGCCTCCTTTCTCTAGGAGAGGGAATGGGCCGTAATTCACCACGCGGGCCCAAAGCGGGTTGGTGAATGTCACATGTCTTCGAATTTTTGGTTCTAGGACATGTCGGTTTTCACACGATGTTTTCCTCCACCGTTTTGAGAGTAGTGTTGATAAAATAAATTACACAAAGTGCGCCTGACTGGGTTTAAACCCGCGACCCACAACTCGTAAGCTAATTCTCAACACAGTACATCCTGTATTAGTTAATTTTTAAATATAGCTCTGCCCTATTTTACATTCGTTTTCATGAGAGTTCAGAGATTAAGAGTATTCGAAAAGTGTGTTACGCAAAACGCTTTAACTTTTCAATCGTGGTAATTAGAGACAATAGTAAGACAGTAGATGGGCGAACGCCGGCGTTCGCTTGGAGATTCGTGAAGGAGATAAGCACTCATAAAAATAGACAACTCTTACAATGGAACCACAGTAACAGAGATATTTGTAATACATAACATGATTGAAAACCAGTCCATGGAGTTTCTTGTACATTTTTCTCCATAGAGATCTACGCTTAGGATTGTGCAATTAGCATCATTTTTCTGATTGACTGACTTTTTGACACTTCAAAAGTGCCTGTAAATGGTTTATTTGAAACAAGCTTTTGCCCGCGGCTTCACCCGCAGTCATAAAATATATCCTTATGTCACTCAATGATAAAACAGCTTTCTATCGGTGAAAAAGTTTTTGCGATCGAACCAGTAGGTACTTTCAGAGATTACCCCTTAAACTTTACCTCTTTATAATTTTAGTGTAGAAGTGTAGATAAAATGCTTCGAATCTTTGAATGCTGCATATTATCATGTTTATCCATGTAAGTGCTTGTATATAGCGATAAGTTGTCACTATTATTCGAATCAAAACAAAAGTTGTTTGTATTCATAAGTGTGAAACACACTTCATCTTCTAATGCATTAATAGCATAAAGATATTAATATCACCAACCTGTCCACCAAATGCGGTGATATCACCTAGTAACATTCTCTCACGACCTATCAAACCCATACATTATGGGAGATACCAGTCCGTCAGCCCCGAAAGATTACGGGAAACTACGAACAAAACCTAACGTTTTTCGTTCCAACCAGTATGGAAATGAGCCGAAATCTTATACGGTATAGATCATTTGAAATATTATAAAAATATACGATAAGTTTATATTAAATCACAGTAACTTACCGTAGATCAAGCTAAGTTTGTTTAAAAATAACATTATTAAGTATTCATTAGTTGGATACCGTTAGATTGGTGTCTTCGAGATATTTTTAACTTCCATGTGAATGTTGCAGTCAACTTTTGGGGATCAACATGCAAGTAGGAAATCTTAGGGTCCTATGACAGTTCACGGGACCCTGAAATTATTTACGCTGTGTGTACATAGTGATATCATTACGCCAAGTTTAATTCTCAAATTGGTTCGTTCCTTTGCCGCTAAGAAAATGCTCTAGTATGAGTTTTTGTTTTGAAAAAAAAATTAGCACAAGCATGTTTTCTGAGTCAAACATTTTGTTATATTTCGTGAGATTTTATTTAGTTTATGAATACACAAAAAACCGTTACTTTACTTTCTTGTATATTTAATGATCTATAGGCAAAGTTGTAAAACTATTTGCGGTCACTCTCAATCGAAAGTGAATAAGCAGGTCTAGTGTTCCGTGTCCGTCGAAAATTAATCTTGGACGATAGCGGAAAGACTGCCTTTACAATATTTTTTTTTTTTAATAAATCGACGTGAAATCCCACGATCAATATATTTATCATAGATTTTTATAGTAGCGACGTCGAAATTTAATTTATTTAATTTTTGTGCGGAACCCTGCACTTTATGAGAGGTTACATGCTTGACCGACTTTAGAGATTTTGTTTATTTCTTCAAGTAACTTACACATAACTTCTCAGTCCAATCGGGTAAAATATTAAGCTAAGCAGGTTAATAGCGTTTTTAAAGTTTTAACTATTTTAAAGATTATAATTACTGGTGGTTATGCATGTTTAATTCAATCAGTAATTAATATTAATAAAATTAATCAGTTTGGTGTAGACTTCGTTTCTCAGTGTGTTTGTAATTATAGGGCTTATGGCTGTCGGTAGTGTTAGGAAAAAATGATTTATGGAAGCGTGATTGTAAGTTCAGAGAATTTATTGGAATGTGTGAAAAGAAATTCAATGTTTAAATAGTTGTGCAAGACATAAGTTAATTGTGGACCTTAATTGGGTCAAAGAAACTGGTTTGTCTACATTTTCGTATGCAGGGGAAAATATGTGACTGTCTTCTTTATTTCTTTTCACAAAATTTCTGAGGATTTCAATTATATTGTTAGAGCTATTATTATTGTTGGAGACCGCCAGGGATGGAAGGACGACATTGTTCGACACGCTGGTCGGGATTGGATGTCAATTGCCCAAGACCGTCAGGAGTGGAGAAGATTGGAAGAAGCCTACGTCGAAAATTGGATATAAAGAGGCTGCTATAGATAGATAGATTATTATTGAAGTAGTATACCTAACTCAAATGGTCATATATTATAAGATGTTAAACGATGATTTTCGTTTCTTATGCTTTGTTTTTTTATTACATAAGTCACCCAGACCCGGTAATAAATAAAATTTGCACTCAAAAATTTCAACCCGCGACCCACAGCGCAGCAGCCACTCGCTCAACAACTGCGTTCATCGTGTAGTCCTTGGGGCCAACTTATTGAACAAAAATTTTAGCAAAACAAAGCGACTGGATTTACGAAAGTGTTGAATTAATTTCAACCAATCGCATCGCTTTAATTATTTTTAATAGATATATAATTGCGAAAATTTATTTCCAGGCAGGACTGGTACTTAATTTTCCTTAGCAGAGAAATTTCTATTAGAATTGATATTAAAGGTAAGGTAATAAAAGTAGGTAGTAGTTACTACCTAGTCATACTATTAATATATTATTATCTTCATATAATTATGGTTTGTGAGGTCAAATGGCTACCCTTAGCGTCTTTGCAAGCAATGCCTGTCAATCAAAATGACAGCCGGCTAAACATTTTGAAAGGAATATTTACATCATAACTAACTCATTAATTCTAATGTAAGCAAATCGAGTTGAGAAAGTGAATATTGTACAGAATACTGAAGTTCTACTGAATATTAAGTGCATAGGTTACGACAAGGCAGTATAGATTTCGGAAGCTTGAGAACTAAAATATTTTGAAAAAAGGTTACGAGTTAAAAAATCGAGACAGACGGCAACGGCAAAAATCACGTTTAGTGTATGTCATGTTTTCACTTAAATATTTATTTGGTCCTGTTTCAAAAAAATAAATAAATAAAACGCGGCAACAGGAATACATCATCTGTGAAAATTTCAACTATCTAGCTATCACGGTCTTGAGATACAGTCTGGTGACAGACAGACGCACAGCGGAGTGATAACTATAGGCCATAGGCTATAGGCTATTTTTACCCTTTGGGTACGAAGCCTTAAAAACAGATTAGGATAAAAGTACATGCTTTGGCACAAAATAAATAGGATTCTGAAAAACTTTCTGAAAAAAGTGAAAACACTTTTAATATCTGACTTGATACCTATTTTGTGCTGACAGTACCTAGTAATGTTTTCCTTGATTATTTTGTTTTCAGATATTTATTCGGAATAGTTATAATTTTTTGTTATACATACATTTATTTTGGAATCGAAGTAACGAACTATATGAGGTCAATAAAACTCATGTTTTAACCCTTCAGATACCGTCAATTAGAGACACAATAGTAAGACAATAGATGCGCGGCCACCGGTGGTCGCTTGGGGATTCATGAATTAAAACGGAATAATTTATTTCTGTTTTTACGTGTTATTGTTTTGGTGCATCCTTATCGCTCAAAATATGTGACCCGTAGTTTGTACATTTGTTTGTCGTTTAGGTTAAGTTACTAACTTCTAGATTAAGTTTTTTAATAACAAATGGGCCTGTGTTGTCAAATTTATAAATAAATTATTATTATTATTTACCGTTAAAATTTAAACAGGCCTATCATCTTTAGCCTTTAACATAATATTATTTTAGAATTTAACAAATAATTAAAAGGTATTATTATTAACCAACGTAATATTTAATTAATAATCAAAAAGTATTTTTAGTCTTCCCATTTATATTTTCACATAAAGTTCTTTTATTACTAAACTGATTCCGTAAACATAATATTTTAACATAAACAGTAGAAACTTAACCGATTGTTTCAACAGCAACGTTTTATTGAAGTTAAATTATTGTTTTCTTATGTAAATTAATTGTACCTTTATATTCTGAGTTAAAAGTTTAGATGATCTGAACGACAGGCATATGACAATATTTACATCGCTCACTTTATGTATGTTTGTTATAGAAATTCAAGGAGTACCTGTGGGCACATTTTAGGGCCAAAGGCAACGTTGATAGTAAATTTAAAAATAAAAGTGCGGTAACTGGTCTTTCTTAAAAATAGTTAAAAACGGAAACCTATTTCTTAATAAACTTACCTATAGAGTTTCAGGAAAACGTCACTATCCAATGAAACTTCCAAGGAGGTTTATAACAATCCACAAAAAGTCTCTATCAGTCATGCACTAAATAAAAAAAAATAAACAATCACATTTTTTTTTTCAAACGATCCAAGGACGGAGTTGTCAATGTTCCCGTGATAGTGACGCGACGCGTCGGCTCGCGCGGTCGGCGTACAAGTGGTGCGATAGCGTTTCTGCACAGATCGATTCGACCCGACCCGCCCTCAGCATATCGCTCGATTCCGGATCGATTGCACGTTAATCGGAAACACGGTCAGTGGGCTCTATCGATAAAATATGAAAATTCGTGATAGTTGCGACTGGTGGGACTAATCGGGTTAATTAGATTTTGCTCGCGCGATTTTATTGGTAGAAATATTAAATGAGTGATTAAATTGTTTTGCATGTTCTCGGCGATTTACATATTTTTGGGGACGTCCGGATGTAGATCGAGTTGGAAATCAATTGACAAATCAGATCGATTTTACACTTAAATTAAGTTAAGTATATGATTTACTTTAAACTCAGAGTGAGGAAATTTATCCAAAACTGAACAATTTAAATTTTTTAAATAAGCATTTTTTTTAATTATTTGTAAAATTTAAATGATTATTTCTAATTTGTAGTTTTGTTCAAAAAATGACTAACTAATCAGTAGTTGCTCATGTCTCAATACAGAAGCGACTCACAAGAAACACTTCGCGTAAATCACGTACTTTCACTCACACATAACATGATACGTTTTTAGTAAAAAATACCTCCGTACAAGTTTATCACAGCCTTTAACGACACTCAATAGGCCCTCTTCTTCTATGTTATTACAGTTATTTTAAACATTTACATCAACGTGAGTTATTGTTATAATTTATGTCGGTACCTCTTTTTTTGTTGCCGTCTCATTGGCTGTTGCTTGTAAACACGGCAGCCACGTGTAGATATTTTTTTCTTGTAAAACAACTTTTTTAATGAGGCAGTTTTCAGATGAATGGTTCAACTCAATTTGACAAATTTCTTCTAACTACCACAATTTTTTGACTGAGATGAAATTTTTATTAAATTTTGAAAACAGGAATAGGCTCACACGAGTCCAATCGTGTCATTAAAATGTAAAGAATAAGAAGTGTAGGTAATTTTTACATATTGAGACTTAGATTGTAATGCAATGCTTCTTAAAAGTAGGTTGTAGTGTTAGGAGTGGCAACTCAGACATTAACTAGATTTAGGTGATATGGTTTAATACCTAGGAAATTATCATAGAAATAGTGACGTAATTAAGAAGATTAGTTTCAAAGAATGATACTTACAGTTAAATCACAAGGTTTGCCTTCGAAAAAATGTTGATCAGTAATTTTATTTATTAAATCACTGATCAACATTTTTTACCATTAAAGTACCCTTGATTAAATTCAAGGGTAATTAAATTACTGATTAACATTTACATCTAAATGCATGCTTAGCACCTTATTTTAAACCATATCTTTCAATGAGCGCTTTTACCGTTACACAAACAAACAAAAAAAGACTAAATTTGAATCAAGTTGCTTCTATGAAGACTGTTCTCAGTTTCTAAAGTATACCAATGTTTTCTGAATGGAAGTGCTGAGCGTCCTTTCAATTAACATATACAACTTTTTTTTATAGGCATAGTGGTAACATACACATATATATATATGGGATATATGACGTTATATTTTAATTTTCACAGAGTATATTTGGTTAGTTTATTTAAGTTATAAATATTAGTAATTTCCTTGCATACATGTTATAAAACAAAGTCTCCCTCAGGGTCAGACTCAAAAACTACCCTGAACAGATTATCGTGCGGTATTTAACAATAGACAGAGTGATTTATAAAAAAGGTATACTTGTATTATATGAGAGGAAAGCCGGAAAATTTAATGATTTGTAACACTGAGGTAAAACTGGTGCAGGTCGCTAGTTAAATTACAATTTTTTTTCAGTCTCCCATATCGCACCGAAATTTGCTGTTAGAGTGTTTAATTCATGAATCCCCAAGCGACCACCGGTGGCCGCGCATCTATTGTCTTACTATTGTGTCTCTAATTGACGGTATCTGAAGGGTTAATTCTATTTTAAGTTTACCTTAGTACATAACCTAGCCTATTGTGTTTTTTTGTGTGTGCCATCAAGAATACGAAAAAAACAACTTCACGAATGGCAATGTATTAACTAGATCCTCTGCACATCTTGTAAACTTCAAGAGAACCTTTAGTTTTAAGTAAACGCTGCACACATGTGCAGATAAATATGATGCGACAACGCGACAGTCAAATAAATTATTTTAAGTATCAGTCAAGTAATTTAAGAATAACTTTTAAGAAAACAGCACCGTAATATCGTTGTTGATAGCCCGTATTTTTTTACCCTGTGCCTACATTCTATAAACTTAAACTAAAGATTCTTTAGTTTTGTATATGAGCTACATACACGTGCAGGTAAATGCGATGCGACAATTCGACAGTCAAATAAATTGTTCTAAATATCAGTCAAGTAATTTAAGAATAATTTCTATGAAAACAGCATCGTAGCATCGTTGTTGATAGCCCGTAATTTTTCATCAAGACATATAACATAATTTATTTGATAGATAAAGCTTGTGTGTGACAATATGGAAGAGTTATCGGTAATTTGGAACGAGATTTCAGTCGTTATAAATTTTCTGAGATAAGAATGATTTGTTTGTTGAGCTTGAAAACGCTGAGTTTAGAGACAGATTTTGAGTTATAATGCACTAGTGCTTTTTACATTTACTGTTACCATTTGAATTTGGCACACGATGCACCAAACGCCTTATATAGCTATAAAATATAAAAGACAATACAAAAACTTTTGAATATATGTAATATATTAATTTATAATATTTAATAGTTAATAGTTAAGATGTATATAATTATAAAATAAATAAAATGTTTTTATATCTATAAATATTTAACATAAAATAGAAAATGTATAAACTAAGATGTCTCGCTCTGCTTAAAATATTCAAAAATATTTGTAAATACTAGACCGAACCGAACATAACAATATACTGGCTAGACTTTCACGAACTGAGATAATTAATTCAAATGCCACAAAAATATATGTTTGTTTCTGTTTGACCACCTATGACCTCATAGCATTAGCATTTCGACTCCGACCTCTCCTATTCTGTGTCCATACTAGGATATATACTTATTTCTTGAATAGATTTAAAGCAATGTCTTATTCAAAAGCATTAACAATAAATTATTTAGACATAGGTCATACATAACACGCTCATCCATAGTTCATTCATGGTCTATAATTAAAGATTGCGGAAAGTAATATAGTACCACCCATTGTAGAATTTTATGTAAGTATTATGTAGATAGATATTCTTTATTGTTATTTTTTAATTGTTAGTAGGGTCGCTTGATCACTATCTCACCTGATGGAAAGCGACGATATAATTTACGATGGAGCTCGCATGTCAGAAGTTTATCAGGAAACACAGACTCCGGCAGGGAATTTCAATCTTTAGCTATGTGCGCACAGTGAATGCGTTCCCAAAACGTTTTCCGCGTATGGATTATACACCATGAAAATGACAGTAGGAGCCCCTTGCGCATTTTTACGTAAATCACTAAAAAAAAATAAAAAATTTCGGGATTTTTCTAGGAAAAACAAAGATATAGAAACCAACATTTTCGGCCAAAAAATATTCGTACAAATGTATGTACAAAACGACAATTAAGCGTTTTTCAAGGTCATTCAAGTTGTACAGACATATGTACAATTGGCGCTCGAGGGGATATATGTGGTAGGTATCTGTGGTAATTAAGTTCTAATTTCTCATCCCATGTTTTAGGTGGAAATCACCAAATAACTTCTGCCACTTTCGAAGGACTTAGGAGTCCTTCCAAAGAGGGACTTAGGGAGTGACAGAATTTTACTGACTAAATCCCACTTTCAGCTACCTTTTGCGTTTTGGGCCCATGGTAACTCAATAAAACAATCCCGCATCACATGTTTCTTTTGCTAGTTCATCATATTTAGTAAAGTAAACAAAAAACACATTTAAATATTTTTAATCTTCATACCTAAGCACACTTCTCTTAATGACCTTATAATTTAAGCTACCAGTTCTATAAAATTATACTGGTTCATCAGTACCTAATTAATGAGAGAATTAGTCGCAGCAGGTCAGAATGTTGAATTATGGAACCTTCATCGACCCTGTTTCATTTATCCCATAGTAAACCTTACTGGACTCACAATAGGGATTATTATTTTGTGTATATTATCAGCGTGTGGATGTACACTACAATTAATAAACGAACGGTGATATATCATAGCCCACGGCATCATATAAGTTGTCTTGATTCAATGATCTTCGCGTAAATACGATACCTGACAAGATTTATACGTAAGTACAGGATTATAACTCAAAATCTCGACTCGACGGCATTTTGTACTTCATTTGCTTTGGGTTATGAAAGGGAATTAAGTAAAATTCGTTATGTATTTTTTTTTACACACAGCAAAGAATTCTTAAATAATTCTTATTAAAAAACATTCTACTTTTTGTACTAAAATTGGCAACTAAAATGTATTATATTTTAATAATGTCACAGATGCGGGTTGTTTTTTTGTACTGCTACAAAAAAAGTCATATCCCTAAAAAAAAAAAAAAAAAATCTTTACTCATTTTTTTACAAAAAAACTTTTTTTTAATATTTTTCTGTCTATTTGTATTTCCCCGTAATAAAACCCATTAATATCCGCGTCAAGGAAGCTTTAAATCGGCGTATTTCTGGTGTTTCCCATTATTGATTCTCGTTTTCAAGAATGGCAGCGGTAGAGAACACGGTGGCGGTCTTGACACATTTTTTTTTTTTTAATATATATGACGGAGGATCGATATCAGTGGGTCGCGACATCGGAAATAACACTCACAAAAACCTTTGATAACACTTTTAATTACTCGTAACACACACTCAGTACAAAATAATCAAGGATGTCTGAGATATGGCTTGATTAAGAATTTAGGAACGCGGGAAGTTCAGCGTGGAGTAACCAACGTCTGCTCGGCCCGACGGAACGATTCAAAGTGCCCTCCAAATCAACCGTCACCCGACACGTGAACCTACCCCCATTCCGGGTAGCCAATTTACCTGTCAACGTCAGTACCTGTCAACGTCAGTACCTGTCAACGTCAGTACCTGTCAATGTCGAATAATCGATTATACCTCCGGATCGACATTTGACTCGACTATTCGCTCAGTGTTGCTATTACTCCACGCTAACCATCCCCAAGTTAATACTTGACGTTCCCAAACGTAAGCTGTTCAATCTAACTACATAGTTCCTCCAGTGAAAGATAGGTGGCGCTGATGCAGACCGACTGATATGCGCCAACGCTTCGACACGGCCGTCCTGATGATCACACGTCCTCGTGTGGAGTACCTGGAATGAAAGAAAATCCTCGAACAGTACTCATTCTAGTCGTTCGGCCAATCCTGGCCCAAGGTGGTGGGGCATAAAAGGTACTCTGATCAAAATCATCAATCATGTCTAGAAGAAAATCACAACAATCTCAATCTCTCAAAGCCGACATGTTGAACAACACTCAAACTCATTCAAATAATAGGAAACTCATTAAAATATTGCAGTGCTCATACTCTGACCTCCATCCGGTCTTCATCATCACACTTATAACCTCCATCCGGCTATAAGCATCAAACCAATCGACCTCCATCCGGTCTTCATCATAACACATTATAGCCTCCATCCGGCCATAAGCATCAAACCAATCGACCTCCATCCGGTCTTCATCATAACACATTATAGCCTTCAGCCGGCCATAAGCGTCAAACCAATCGACCTCCATCCGGTCTTCATCATCACACATTATAGCCTTCATCCGGCCATAAGCGTCAAACCAATCGACCTCCATCCGGTCACTAACACAACAGGCAACCTCTATCCGGTCACCTCCACATGTAACCTCCATCCGGTTACAAACAACACCATCAAGATAATCATTTCGAGCCTTTAATCAAAATAATCCTTAATTCATGAATCCCCAAGCGACCCCCGGTGGCCGCGCATCTATTGTCTTACTATTGTGTCTCTAATTGACGGTATCTGAAGGGTTAAAGTAGGTTTGTTCAACATGTTGCTTTATTTTTCCTATAACGTTACAGATTATAAGAAAACTCTTACTATGCTAGGTACTCTAAATGTTAAGTTGACTACTTAGTATTCAACTAGTCTTGTCAGCGTTATCATTTTCGTCATAGCTAGTCTCGTCATCATCGCCTACGTGCATGTCAACGTCAGTTATTTTTCGCAGGCGGTTATGTGCGTACTTCGAAACATAACGGTCATGGTGGCCGTTAGCAAGAACCTCAATCACTCCTGCGCATCCCTCCAGGATCGCCAAGTCTCTCAAGACTTAATGGTTTCCCACAGTACGTCCCAGGTTTGATCAACATTTGAATTGAATACCGCGTACTTACGGACTACTGTGACCGCTAGATACCGGTTTCTATTAAGCTACGACTACAAATCAAATCTCCTATAATCAGTTCATCCTGTAAAGTTCATCGTCATCATCAGCCTCTTTTTTTTTGTTCCCACTGAAACGCCTGCGTTTAATTTTCTTTCTATTGCGGTGTCACTGTCTTTCTATTGCGCCTCTAATTGACACGATTGAAAAATTTGAAACGTTAAAGGTTAACCGACTCTTTCATAAAAAATTAAATTAATTCTTATTCAGTTTTCGTGGCGCTGCTGTCAAAAAAAGAAACTTTACCGCACGTTAAATCTTTAGAAGAACGGCCCCATACACGAGAATATTTAGGTACAAACCACCCGAAGTAAACTACTAGACCTATTAACTGTCCCAACTGAGCTATGATAAACAGCATCGAAAGTAGGGTAGAGAGCAGAATCGAATGTACGCGATCTACTTTCTGAAGTTCTATATCTCCTAACTTCAGCACTTGACTTTATTTCATATCCTAAGCAACTCGATTTGCATTATGAAAAACAACCACTCTTTCAAATCTAATGAAAATCCGGCTTTAATCAACGTTTGTAATACTACATTAAGTCTCTCGAAGTTCTTAATAGATTCCAAAATAATCAAAATATTGACAACTCAAACTATGACGTAGGTATTTACCGATTTATCAAAAACCCCGTTGAAAAACAGAGATCACGTTTCGATACCGAGTGGCATAGTCAAGTGTTTATACTGACCGCTGAAACACTACTGAAATCATCATCACCATCATCACCATCATCACCATCATCACCATCATCACCATCATCACCATCATCACCATCATCACCATCATCACCATCATCACCATCATCACCATCATCATCACCATCATCATCACCATCATCATCATCACCATCATCACCACCATCATCACCACCATCATCACCACCATCATCACCACCATCATCACCACCATCATCACCACCATCATCACCACCATCATCACCACCATCATCATCACCACCATCATCACCATTTTTTTCTTCCATTCTGTTCTGTCCCTCGTCACGCTATCACTACACCTACACAACCAACACAAACACACACAACACCCTAACCTAACCCTAGCCTATATACAATCTAATTTTTGTAAAATAAAACGCACTATGTAAACGAGTTATTTGGTCCGAGATACGTGGCAACGAATACCAGTAAGGCACGTTATTGTTTAGTTTACAGTAGTCTTTGCACATTATTTCTGACCGGTCGAGTTTTTAAGCCGAAAGAGCTAAATTAACAGACACCGTATTACTCGGTAAAATAATATTTGCACGCAACAATTCATCTACCCGCTCACGCATTATTATTATTAATTTTTTTCACGCTAGACCGCTATGGTCGTCTTTTGCTAAGATGAGTCAATTAAACGAATAAGTTTACTTTTTGTAACACGCGTTTATAGCATACTATACTGTCATAGGTACACGTCAATGTCAATAACGTAAAAACTATCTATGGAGGAGTTATCACTGTCAAACAAAAATCGAAACGGTATCTACCGGATATACCGAGGGTAGATGTAATTACAATTGTTTATGTCGTGAACTTTAGCAATTTAAAAAAAGAAGTGTGTCACGCACGATCATACTATTTAAACTGAATCCTTGCAACAATATTTCACGGCCAAAATATCACTTCGCAAATAGATGTTTTGAATAAAACCTCAATCAAACTACGCAAGTAATCTGAACACGCTAAACTGACCCTTCAATGTAACAAAACTGTGTTTACGTTTGCCGTAAAATAGTGATGACAGACTTTAAAGTGAAAGAGATATAACACTCAGCATCAGAATTAAAATGGAATGTGAATACCTGACCTTGTTCCTGGTTCCTTTGACAGCACATACGTCATCCAGTCACTCGCTACGTGATGCCTTGGCACCACCGTCGCCTTCACGTCGCTTGCTTCGTCCAATTATTCCACAATGTAACATTTGACAGGTAGCGTTTGAAACGACTTCAAGCGTTTTGTGTGAAACGTTTTCTGATCTGGTATCGCACTCGACACACTGCACCTCAGGCACGCACACACACACACACGCGAAGCACGTATCGGAAAGTAGTACATCGTAAACGAGCACTTGCACCCATCGCTCTTTTCCCGGTCACTAGCTGGGTGGTACGTTGTAATTTGCTCTCTGGGGATACAGCGGTACCATGGTCCAACATTTGTTGCTCAGGATTAGGGAACAACCCCAGAAAAAAACCTAATCAGACCATTTAAGTCAGCTCTTCAATCCGGTTCTTACTTTCTTAAAGCGACCATAAGCAGGGCGCCATGTTGGTCTTGGTCCGTCAAGCACATTTCTGCAGTCGTCAACCAAGCACGTGCATCTACATCTTGTTTCTCAGGATCGAAATCCGGTAAACGAACGTCATGTGACGACGTAGTAGGTGTTTTCATGGCTTGAATCAGCGTCAGAAAATTGCGGTTCTATTGTTCCAACAAACGCATCCATTTTTCGTCGCTAGCGTTTTCATTTTGAACATGTGGGTCGTCGTGGTCCAATCCCAATTCTGATGACGGAGGATCGATATCAGTGGGTCGCGACATCGGAAATAACACTCACAAAAACCTTTGATAACACTTTTAATTACTCGTAACACACACTCAGTACAAAATAATCAAGGATGTCTGAGATATGGCTTGATTAAGAATTTAGGAACGCGGGAAGTTCAGCGTGGAGTAACCAACGTCTGCTCGGCCCGACGGAACGATTCAAAGTGCCCTCCAAATCAACCGTCACCCGACACGTGAACCTACCCCCATTCCGGGTAGCCAATTTACCTGTCAACGTCAGTACCTGTCAACGTCAGTACCTGTCAACGTCAGTACCTGTCAATGTCGAATAATCGATTATACCTCCGGATCGACATTTGACTCGACTATTCGCTCAGTGTTGCTATTACTCCACGCTAACCATCCCCAAGTTAATACTTGACGTTCCCAAACGTAAGCTGTTCAATCTAACTACATAGTTCCTCCAGTGAAAGATAGGTGGCGCTGATGCAGACCGACTGATATGCGCCAACGCTTCGACATATATATAATTTATGTTAAATTAAAAAAGAAATTTTGTTCCAATAGATCCACGAAAGGAGAGATTAGAAGAAATATAGAAAATAGTGTGTAGAAATAAGAAAAAAAGAGTTACTGTATTGAATATAGTCTTTGTATTTGCCGATATAACCAGCAATTATGCATCATACAAGCATGAAAAGGTTGTTTGAATCAGAATAAAGAGGCACCTCTACCTTATAGCTATTATATAGGTCAATCTATAAAATAAATTCTAATGAAGGTCATTTCTATGCAAGCGTTAAATTTAATTGACGACTACAGTTGTTTTGTGAAAGCATCTTTGACATTTCCAGTCATCGTTACTTCAATCAAGTCGCAAGCATGAGCAGAAAGACCAATTCAAAGTATTAAGAGTCGCTAGTATAGTAGCCTGCCTACCGATGTCTTTTGCTAACTATAGAAAATAGCTGTTATAATAGTCATCTTAAGGCAAGATTGTACTGATTTTGAACTTTTTTAACCTGAAATCCACAAATATAAAAAATAACACCATGAAAAAATATTTTATTAAAATTAACCATATGACAGATCGCAGGGTAAAAATTAAATCATTAAATTCAATGAAATAAAAATTAAAACAGGAATCTGACTCTAACTTCGGATTTCAAATGGATTTGTAATATTTGAAAATCACTTAAAATAATACAGCATGTTTTTTAAAAGGAAAATCTTGATTAGTTACTGGTTTTTTTTAAATTTAGAAATAAAACTGTTATGGGGCCGCGAAGTCGACATAGACTCGGGCCAGTATACCCACAAAATACTGCAACCAGCTCTTAAAAGATCGTAGGTTACTGTGTTTCTGTGTCGAGATTTGCCTTATTGTACTTTTTTGCTTAGTAATACATTATGTACGAATTGAAAGCACAATACACATAACATCAAAACGTCATGTACAGTCATCGCTAGGTCAAGGTGACAGTAGGGATGTCTAAAGTGTAAATGTGGATATCGATATGTTTTTACTTAACGTTGATTATTTTTGTCGTAATGCAAAAAAATATCTAAAGTAGTTTTTAAATAAAAACGGGCACAAATGTGTTTTTACGTATCTGAACTTTAGCCAAGTTGTTTTTTTATAACGGTGATAATATCGTTAATGATGGGAAGGTAAATGTTTGGCACTCACTCTTTTTTTTATTAATATTTCGAATTTCGTCACAATAAAATATCGGTAAGATTCGAAATAATAGTTTCGGTACGATACGATACGATATTTTTCGATAAGCTTAGGTAAAATAATCATTTCCTCATGCTCATATCAATGCTCATTATTTTTTTGTCGATATTTCGAATTTTACCCTAACAAAATATCGGCGAATCAAAAAAATAGTTTCGATATACACGGATATTTTTTCGACAAGCCTATTTGACAGACAGACATATTTATCTACTATTTCCGTTCTTTAACCGATTCATTCTTGTAAACTCATTCATTCGATTCTTCATTAAAATCGTTTGAAAAATTTGCCTATCATGTTTGTGACGCAAGTGGCAGTATAGCATTGTTGGTTAACGATTTTTTTGTATTGTATGACCAATTTGATATGGCCTTTGTAGTTGGAAGATGAGTAAGCTGTTACAATGTTTGAACTTCATATTGATGATCATCGGTAAAATGTTATCAGATTGTGACCTAAACTTATCGGTCTGTTTTTGGCCAGGGCCTACCCGTGTGCCAAATTTCAGCATTTCGAGCGCGAAGAATAACACACATTTTTGACCACATCAGGGCTCGCGTGTCACCATCAACAGGCCTAGCCTAGTTAAGACTCTTTAGTTTCGATTCTATTGCGTCAAACGCCTCGAGCTGGCCACGCCTGCAATTCCTTTGTTCTGAAGTCATCTCAACGCTCAAGGAGGGGCCCAGCTGGGTCGAAGCCTACTGGGGTCGGGATTATCTGAAAGGAAACTCGAGCCCCGGTATGAAGTGGGGTTTTTAGTCAGTAAGAGTCTGACACTATCTCCCGCTCCACCCAAGAGCGGGTTTTGTCATAAGATGATTTTCCCCATCAAAAAAAAAAAGAAAACTCAACGCTCAATCTCGTGGTCAGTATCGGAGGCGTGCCTGACTCGAGGCGTTCGACGCCAGAGAATCGAAACTAAAAGGTCGAAACTTGGCTAGCGGGACAGGTGATATATAGGTCACACGTGAGCCAATGCCTAATAAAAAAAAAACAAACAACACACTCAAACATTAATTTATTATAAGAGTGATACATGGTTTCCACTTATTATTCTGCTCCATATATTCATGCTGGAACGGTACGCAAAACCGTTCCTAAGTCATACATAAAAAGCAATACATCACCACGGTCAGCACGGTCAAATATTATGGTGCAGTTTTACGAACTTACTGCAATAAAGTTTGTAATATATTCTTGAGAATAAAAGTTTACATCACAGTTATTCGTCACAGTAACGCAATGCCTGAAGCTTGACACAGTTTTATAGTGTACTCAATAAAGAAAGTACCTAGTCATAATAAAATTGTCCTTGATAAAATGCTTATTCTTTATCTATCACACTAATATTATAAAGTCGAAAGTTTGTGAGAATGTGTGCGCGTGTGTTTATTACTTCTGCACGCTTGAACGACTAAACGAACTAAATAGAACATAGGATACGTTTTTCCTGGAAGTACCTTTCATCATCATCATTTCAGCCGAAAGACGTCCACTATTGGACATTGGCCTTCCCAAGCGTCGTCTCAACGACCGATACTGAGCGTCTCGCAACCACCGCATTCTCGTGAGTATCACCAGGTCGTCGGACCACCTCGTGGGAGACCTTCCACTCTAGAACCTTTCGGCCACATCGAGCATCCGTTCTATGAGCAATGTTCCCTGCCCACTGCCCCATAGTTTGGCGATTCTTTGGGCTTTGTCAATGTCTATTGCCTATATTCCATTGGAATAATACTATCATGCGAGCAAGATCAAGGCAGTATGCACGTTTTTTTGGTTGTAATTAACAAACTCAAAAATCTGCTCGACCGATTTAAAAAATTCTTTCACCAGCAGAATATTACTTTATCACTTAGTGACATAACGCTATATGTATTACTTTTACGCAGGCGATAAATCCTACTATCCTGCAAGAAAAGAGAAGTGTGTTCTAAATTCTTGAGAAAAGTGACACTTATGGTGATGGCATTATTCGTTTTTAACCGACTTCGAAAAGGAGGAGGTTCTATGTTCGGCTGAATGTATGTTTTTTTTTTTATATGTAAGTTCACCGATATTTCGGTCAATTGTGGACCGATTTTGAAATTTTTTTTTATTGAAAGGGTATGCTTCCAAGTTGGTCCCATAGAAATATTGTTATGATCTGATCATGAACTTCGAAGATATGGAACAGAACTCATAGAATCATAGCAGAATTGTCGTAACAAGCAAAATTGCTTTGTTTATACGTGTAGTCGATGACTGACTGAAAGAAAAGGGGGAGGGGGTAAATTCATGTAATATAACCGTATTTGGGATTATAAGAATCGTTATGAGATGCACTCTGGCTATAAGGTAATTTATGTTTAGCTGAAGGGTAGGTACTTTTTAGTGGTGCTACCAAAACTAAAAAGTGAAAATAAAAAACTTTTTACAAAAAAAATTAAACCGATTTCAAAAAGTACAAAATAACTTTAATTTCGGAAGTCGGTGTTAAATAACGAAGAGACAAGATTAGGTATCTATTATAGAAACACCGACTTCCGAAATTAAAGTTATTTTGTACTTTTTGAAGTCGGTTTATTTTTTTTTTATACAATCGAACCTTTTCAGAAAAGATATCGTAACCGACAATTAGCATTTTTTACAGGAATGGGTTTTCACTTCCATAATTAAAAAGTATTTATGAAAATATGTGAAAAGCAATTATTCTAATAGAGCAGTAGGTATTTATGTTAATAAGTAGCTGCTCCCAGCGGCTTCGTCCGCGTGATAGCAGAAAATTATCCCAAGGGAACATACTTCCATGATAAAAAGTATCCTATGTCCTATTCCAGGACATGGTCTATCCGTGTACCAAGTTTTATCAAAATCGGTTTTTGCCATTTAGGCGTGAAGATTTAACAAACAAACAAACTCACTTTCGCTTTTATAATATTAGTAAAAGTATCTGTTTTTTTTTACTATGATATAATCATAAATTCTACGTATTTCTAAATATGGAAGGGAAAATCCATTATGGTAAAAAGCGCAAACTGTTGATGATGAGGTTCTTTCTGAAAAAAGTTGACATGCGTGTGGAAACCTCTTCGGATAAGCGACCATTTCATACTTAGTTAAATCACACTGTGTTTACTTTTTCAACATAGGAAGCACACATAATCCGGAATACATTTTACAATACCATAAGCTGCAGATGGCAAGTACGTGGGTATAACAAATTAATAAATCTATTTATATGCCGATTGAAAAACACTTAGCTACACGATAAACGAATGTTTCTCTAGGATGCAACCGTAAAATGAAAAGCTCATTTACATGAACTTTATAGCAATCGACGCTCAGGAAATATGTAAATATTATAAGTAATAAATTAAAATTTATTTATATTGTACAAGTTCTGGTTTTATTGTTTTCTTAAGGGTCATTTACATTCCCCGCAACACGTACACTCTCGTGTGTTAAGTTCGTTTTTAAATCGTCTGTATCTTTAAAGAAAGGGAAACATTACAAAGTGTATAACACCACTCGATATTCAGACTGTCTTACTCGGAATGAAAAATAAGACTGTATATCGTGTGCTGAATAACGCGTAGTGTAATAGGCGTTTAAGCTAGAACTGCATTAGACTGACGCACACGTGGAGCACTCCTGATTTGTACGTAAAACGACGTCGCGTGGCGTGGATCTACGCTCTACGTAGCTCTACAAGTCAAGTTGTCAGATAAAATGCATGGAGACCGACACGCTCAGATCGGCGTACACGTGTGAGCAGTGTAGTTTTACCTTTACGTTGTTATATCTAGCTGCAACAACAACCATTGGTTACGTTTTATTACAGGACTTAACGCCGCCTGTGTCTCGGCCCGTGTGATATTATAATCCCTTGATATCTATTCTAACAGAAATGGTAAAGAGGCAAGATTTGTACTTTTATATGTTTGCAATAACTAATATTATAAAGAGGCACGAAGAATCGCCCAACTTAAGTGGCAGTGGGCCTGGCACATTGCTCGCAAAACAGATGGTCGATGGAGATGAAAGGTTCTAGAGTGGCGTCCACGTACCGGGAGATACAGTGCTGGAAGGTGTTCCACAATAAGAACCGATGACCTGGTGAGGTTTGCGGGAATCCGATGTCGACGTCATTTGGCTGAAATGATGATGATAAAGAGGCGAGAGTTTAGGTTTTTTTTTGTAATGAATATACACAAAAACAATTGGATCGATTTTAAAAATTCTTTCAACAATAGAATACTACTTTATCACTGAGTGAGAGTATGAGCAATATGGCACCTATATAATTATTTTCACGCGAGCACAGCCGCTCAGAGACAGAGCAAGTAAACAATAAATAAGTATCACTTCAAAACAATTTACAAGCATAAGTAAGTTTGACATGGAGGCATCGGGCGTGCATTTGCAAATCTCATGCTATGATCGAGTCCGCTGCCTGCTACTATGAATGAATAGAACGGTGTATTGATATAAATGGCTTTTAGACAGTAGATTGCAGTCAGACAGGCTTTGTAGATAAGTTAGGTACTGTTAGGATATCGCCCACTTTACACCTCGCGGAGTCGGGAATCCAAGTCGTTGGCATTGACCGGTCACGACTGAATTCGAGAGTAAAATTAATTACGTTTGTTGTCATTCCTATTGATTTTATAGATACGGTAAAGATTGGATATGCAATGTTGATTTTTGCAACTGATTTTTAAAAAAACATTTCTTTGACACAACACTCGTACAGGACAAACCACAATCAAATGAAAAAAAACACTCGCGGTTTTTGAGCTTCAATTATTTTTTTTTTTGTACGTTTGTTTCGTTACGTATGTTCTATGTGTTTAAGAGCTAAACATATTAAAACTGGCTGAAAAATTAAGAAAAATCTTTATCCATTTAATTAAAAGCGGCGATTCTTATTTATTCAGCAATAATTCAAATCCTTCACTTTATTCTTATAAGATGTAAGGCCTTGAACTATTTATAGTTGGCTACTGATATAAAAAAAGAAATGACGGACACCATTAAAATTTAAAAAAAAATATTTTATCAGGGCTATCGATTCGTTTTTTCAGCGATGCGAACCAGCTATCAAGTGATATTTTTGATGATCCAAATTATTTCAATGACTTATGAAGTATTTAAAGGACCTAAACTATTTTAAAGACCTAAAATTGACGACCAATCTCAAAAACATTACGAATACCTACCATAAAATCTGCTTTCATAAAATTATTAAACAGCGCGAGTAATTTATACGTTTTTTTTTCATTCACTTTAACTAAGCATTTTGATAAAATGTAGTTTAATAAAGAAAACATTTTTTTTTTACTTTTGCATGACATCTGCCAGTTTCCAATGATATAATTATATTGAATTTGAATGACTAAGGCATTAAGTCCGCCTTTGTACTTTTTGTTGCATGAAGATTAAATAAATAAATAAATATATTGACCAGATGTACAACACAATTCACAACAATACTGTCTAAAAAACTTTCATGAACATTTCACATCATTATATTCGTAATAGATTGATAATCGCCAAAGAAAAGATGGATGGACTGTGTGAGAAGTGATATGAAAGAAAAGGGAGTTAGTGCAAGCATGACGAGTGACAGGACGGAAGAAATAATAATATATTTATTTGCGAAAAACACGGTATACAAAGTTGTTAAAATAAATATGGTCCAGCATGTTTTGCTTAGAATTAAAGCATGCAAACTTGTAAGTGTCAAGTCAAACGCTATAAAATTTTACAAATAGGAAAAACTAAGGTCTATGTTCCAAAAATTGCTTAATACTATAGAAATTATATTGCGTCAACAAATTATACAATTTAATCATAAACAGTCTACAATTCAAAGTTTTCAAGAAAAAGGAAAAGAAAAAAACGTGTTGTGCCGACCCCAAATAAAACGGGACAAGGGCAGGAAGATGATGATGATATTCGTAATAGATTGCTGAATTAGCAAAGGATTTTTAATCAATCTTAATGATTGATTGACAATTCAATTTTTTTTTATGGTAGGCAAAAATCGTCCAATGACAACCCCCGGTTTTGGGTGGAGCGGGAGATAGTGTCAGACTCTTCCTGACTAAAAACCCACCCCATTCCTTCTAGCCTTCATACCGGGGCTCAAGCTCCCTTTCGGATAACCCTCGCCCAGTAGGCTTCGACCAAGCTGGGCCCCTGCTGTTGCTGACAACGTCTTGAGGTGCGCGGGAACAGTGCGCGCCGTCGACGTCTTGGTCTCGATCCGGACAGTTACCGGACGGTCGGAAAGCGAGCCAACCAATGCTCGCCGTTCGCAAGCTCACGTTTACGGTGGCCGGAAATCGGGATCGGAATCTCGGCGGCAAATTCAAATAATTAACTTGAATACCAGTAAGTAATTCCTGCAGGTCATATACAATAAATCATTGGTATTCAATACATTCAAAGTTAGCAAATGATACGTAATACTTAGATGAATACTGTGAAGGAAATCTATTGAAAATGTTATTACAATTTGCACTTACAAGCGGATATCACATGATGAGCAACTTTACGATCAAAATACCGCCTAAGTCTACGACAGGGTCAATATTACTCTCTGAAGGGTCAAAGAAAGTCTTTTTACGATAAAATAGAAAACGCTTAGCGTTAGCATGCGTAGGTAAGGACAATCTTTAGCACCGAGTAATTTTAATTCACACATTTTAATAATCCAGTAGGCCTTGGAAGTAGAAATCGATGCAATACCGAAGTAAATATAGAAATATTAACACTTCGATTTTAATAAAGTTAACAGTTTATTATCACAAATACGAATAAATGAATAGGTATACAGGGTTATTTGTAAAACACTAACAACCTCGCAGGGCTGTATTACTAACATCATAAACAACTTTTGTTCTATAAAACTTAATTCATTTACTAAAAACAAACCTTCAAGATTTCATTGTTTTATCTAACACATTTCAACTCTGTATTTTACTATACCCACTATGTCTGCATGATGCGACGCAAGCGTATCAAGCACCCCCTTTTTTTTGTCGACGGGGAAAGTCATCTTTGACGAAACCCGCTCTTGGGTGGAGCGGGAGACAGTGTCAGACTCTTACTAACTAAAAACTCCGCACTGTTCCTTCTAGCCTTCATAATGGGGCACGAGCTCCTTTCGGACAACCCTGTTCCCAGTAGGCTTCGACCCAGCTGGGCCCCTCCTGCTGCTGACAACTCCTTGAGGCGCGCGGGAACAGTGTGCGCCGTCGACGTCTTGGACTCGGTCCATTACCGGACGATCAGACAGCGAGCTACCCATGGCTCGCCGTCCGCGAGCCCGCGTCTACGGTGGCCGGAAATCGGGATCGGAATCCCGGCGACGGCGGCGAGGGCGCCGTTGCCTGATGCGGTCGGCCTCCTCCTTTGCAAGCATTACTGCTTCGCAGAAGGAGGCGACCGCCTGTCATTCCTCCTCGCTCCGGACCATGGCCTCAACCAGGGCCCGGCGCGAGAGGTCTCCGCCGCCGATCGCCCCCACGAGGGCACGGTGATGCTCCGCCCAGGCAGGGCACACCTCGACGGTGTGCTCCACCGTGTCCTCCGGGCGTTGCGCACAGTGGCGACACCCGGGCGTCTCTTCTAGTAGAGTAGGGTAGAGTAGGGTAGAGTAGGGTAGAGTAGGGTAGAGTAGGGTAGAGTAGGGTAGAGTAGGGTAGAGTAGGGTAGAGTAGGGTAGAGTAGGGTAGAGTAGGGTAGAGTAGGGTAGAGTAGGGTAGAGTAGGGTAGAGTAGGGTAGAGTAGGGTAGAGTAGGGTAGAGTAGGGTAGAGTAGGGTAGAGTAGGGTAGAGTAGGGTAGAGTAGGGTAGAGTAGGGTAGAGTAGGGTAGAGTAGGGTAGAGTAGGGTAGAGTAGGGTAGAGTAGGGTAGAGTAGGGTAGAGTAGGGTAGAGTAGGGTAGAGTAGGGTAGAGTAGGGTAGAGTAGGGTAGAGTAGGGTAGAGTAGGGTAGAGTAGGGTAGAGTAGGGTAGAGTAGGGTAGAGTAGGGTAGAGTAGGGTAGAGTAGGGTAGAGTAGGGTAGAGTAGGGTAGAGTAGGGTAGAGTAGGGTAGAGTAGGGTAGAGTAGGGTAGAGTAGGGTAGAGTAGGGTAGAGTAGGGTAGAGTAGGGTAGAGTAGGGTAGAGTAGGGTAGAGTAGGGTAGAGTAGGGTAGAGTAGGGTAGAGTAGGGTAGAGTAGGGTAGAGTAGGGTAGAGTAGGGTAGAGTAGGGTAGAGTAGGGTAGAGTAGGGTAGAGTAGGGTAGAGTAGGGTAGAGTAGGGTAGAGTAGGGTAGAGTAGGGTAGAGTAGGGTAGAGTAGGGTAGAGTAGGGTAGAGTAGGGTAGAGTAGGGTAGAGTAGGGTAGAGTAGGGTAGAGTAGGGTAGAGTAGGGTAGAGTAGGGTAGAGTAGGGTAGAGTAGGGTAGAGTAGGGTAGAGTAGGGTAGAGTAGGGTAGAGTAGGGTAGAGTAGGGTAGAGTAGGGTAGAGTAGGGTAGAGTAGGGTAGAGTAGGGTAGAGTAGGGTAGAGTAGGGTAGAGTAGGGTAGAGTAGGGTAGAGTAGGGTAGAGTAGGGTAGAGTAGGGTAGAGTAGGGTAGAGTAGGGTAGAGTAGAGTAGAGTTGGGTATAGTAGGGTGGAGTAGGGTAGAGTTGGGTATAGTAGGGTGGAGTAGGGAAGAGCGGGAGCGAAGCCGCGCGGGCAAAGCTAGTTATTGATAATTTGAGAGACATCTCGTTTCTGTCGGAGCTGGGTTTTTTTGAGCATTCACTTTTAGACTATTGAACGACCATTTACCTTTGCGCTGTTGACAGTTCGCGCGGATCAGCTGGTATCACAATATCTAGAGTAATAAAAGTATTCATGTAGGAGTTTTTAGAATCACTGCCGTGCCCCCAGATATTTTTTGTGTCAGATAGGTTTTTGTGTCGATGGACTCAAAAAACTATCAACTCAATTTTTTTTACTGACATGTGGTCCTACCACTGTTAACGCCATCCATTTGACGACCTAAACTGAACTGTTACAGAAATGAAACCATATAGTGTGCATAGTGCCATCCGTCCTTGTCACTCGCTCGCTGTATAACACATCACCCAAAGGCAACCTGTATGTAAACTTGTACAGCTCTGTGATTGGTCTCGTATAAATCTTAAAAAGTGCAGCGCAAACATAAGCGAGTCAATGTATCAAACAACACAGTAACACAACCTACGCAATCATCATCATCATCATCATCGTTTCAGCCGAAAGACATTTACTGTTGGACATAGACTTCCCCCAAATGGCGCCGTAATGACCGGTCCTGTGCGTCCCGCATACATCGGATTCCCGCAACCTTCACCAAGTCAACGGCTTTCCAACGCGGCATCTACACAGTGGCCCGTAATAAAAAAAAATGAATCATGGACTCAAAAAACAGGAAGCGTCGTAACATCGGGGCTAGAGATGTGCCGTTGCTGGCAATCTGGGAATATTGCTGGCGATATTGCCACCAATATTTATACATCGGGCAATATTCCCGGCAATATTTCCACCAATATTTCCACTTTACGGCAATTTTGCCGGCAACGGCACATCTCTAATCGGGGCAGTGTTCGGAGTAATGTCATTCGAAGTAACAAGTTTCGCACTGGCATAGGAAACATCCGTAATAGGTACCAATCGGCTGTAAGCTGGGACTTAAGAAGGTAAGCTAGACTAAAGTGGGGATTAATATGATAATGTGTCACTTTTTAATCATTCTAGTTTACGAGTCTGGTTGATGACCAAGAGCTGAGCTAAGTTAGTTTCAGCTTAGCTCGCTTAGCTGAGGTATTTGGTCCCGCCTGTATGCAAACCTCAGGCTACATCTGTAAACGGAACAATTACCTCATATAGGTTCTTGCCGATTTGTAGAAGTGGGTCAAATAATTATTGAGAAGGTTCGGAAGTATAATTTGTAATCATAATTAGTTTAGGAATATCATAACTATGTAGTTTAAGTGTTAGTTATAACATCGCCTTGGACGTGCCTGTAAAGATGTTATAATTTAATTAATTAATATAATTATGCGAGCTAAGTTGGACTTGGACTATAGAAGATCCCAGATAATTGTGAAATAAAGTACCTTTTCCTAATATCTCTGCATAGGTACCCGAAAAACAAACAATGAATTGATTTTCATTTCTAGATCATGTAAAGGATCACGATACATGTCGATTCAAGACAGCTTTATGTTTTATTTCCATTTTTGAAATTAATTCATGAATCCCCAAGCGACCACCGGTGGCCGCGCATCTATTGTCTTACTATTGTGTCTCTAATTGACGGTATCTGAAGGGTTAAGATTGCCAACAAATGTAGAAGGTTCAATGACCGTTATTCCACATTTATCAAGGTTTGGAAAAATAACCCTCAATCACACTGTACTAATAAGAAAGACGTGGAGACGCAATACTGACAGGCCTAAAAACTGCTCCATGACTAAAAAACCTCAAGAACAAAAATATTAGTCCCAATCCCCAGCCTTTGTTACTCTTTAGGTTACAGGCACGTCAATTACTAATTCTAGTCCTAATAGCTCTATCCAGTTTAGTTCTAGTTGCTAACGATCTATGTTATTATAACCGTTCAAGGCAAACATGACATTAAAACGTTCAGAAACAACTAACCTTTAGAGAATTTCCCTTCATTGCCCTGATAACACTTCTCATAACTTAAGTACGGTAGGTACAATTTCAATTGCAGTCGCTATGATTGGAATGAAGGCATTAGATTGGCGTCATCAAGCATTTGCTGGCGATACTAGGCAAATGACGTGTGGCAAAAAAGAGCGCCGTCCGTGCTTTGAGATTACGCGTCTAGATGCAACTCCATACAAATGATATTGAGAAAAGTTTTGTATATTTTTATTAAAAGCTGATCTTTACTACATCGACACTTTTTTGGGCGTCGTGGGCCTATTTGGACCGGGACCGCAGTCAATACTTTCACCTATAAAAATACTTATTTTTTGAGTAGTATCTTAGGATTACAAATAAAATAAATACAGTTTTTTTGGTAACCGTTTTTAATACCTTTTCCCAAAATACGAAAAAAAAATATTTTTATAGTTTTAAATTATTTTCATCATTATTATGTTAATGTTTTTGATTGATTATTACCGCTATTAATGTGCGCCTCTAATTTATATATTGTGTGGTATTAAACTGTAAGTGTAAATTGGCAATAAATAAAAAAACAGATGGAAGTTGGGACCGCGGGCCCGGTCCATATAGCCCTATTATGTCAACCCAGTTTATGAAAGACATCGTTAGCGACACTTTTTCAGTTATGCTTAATTTTATCTTTGAATCAACTTTTTGCCGAAAAGTTTTGGAGTGCCGGCCGCCCACAAGTTAGACCGGTGAAAGATATGGGAATCCGAGGGATGCGAGATGCATGGGACTGGTCTTTGCGGTGACACCATGGTATGACCAACAATGGACGTCTTTCGGCTGAAATGATGTTGATGAATACAAATATCTAGTAGATATTTTTTTTTTGTTTTCCTGCGACATAATTTTTACCAAAATATAAAAAAGAAGAGGTAACGTATTGAAGGTTTTTTCAATATGTCACATTTCTTTTAGATGCCAATATATTATTTAACTTTCATTTTTATTTTCTAAAAACGCAACATAGGTTTGTGTTGCCCTCGTAACATTTTTTTGTGTAAATGATAATGTCATGTCAAAAAAGTAAACGCCCATAGGCCTTCTACAAAATATTGTAAGTACGACCGGACAATAGGAAAATTATGATTGATAGACGTATCGCGGTTTATATTATGTTAATAACTAACCAAGTGGGTGGACATCATATTCCTATTGTTTTTCTGTTATATAATATAGTATTTCTTGCCAGCACTCGTCGAATGATTGCCTAATCTTCCTGGACGTTGCAAACGACGGTTTGCGTTATGTATATTCCTGCACGGTTTTCTCTTCTATAAAAAGTATTTAGATATGCAAGTATTATATAAGGTCTGTCATCATCACATCATTGTCATAATTGTAATACTGACATTCAGCTGCATCTCGTTAAATTGCAAGCCAAACCCTACAGAAAAGGCTCAGCACATTGATTGATTTTAGGAAGCACCAATTCTAATGTTTTTGTAATATGTGGCAGCAAATACATCAAATCAATCTTCTCGGCAAGCTTTACTTAGGTAATCAACACTACAACAAAATTCCAGCGTCATTTCGCAGATATCATGCGTTTCAATAAATCCACATATATCCACATATATCTAGTTGCGCAAACACTTGAGATAAAAAACTACACCAATTTTACACCCAAGAAATCAATTTGCGAAAAATTTAAAAAAACCACTGAACTATATTTCTTGAATTCTCGCCATAAACCCTAATAGCCAATATTTTGCTAGTTTTGCGGGGAAAAAAAGTATTATTTAACAAATTCTTAACGAACAATAAATTTTCGTATGAAACAAGCTCTACAACAATCCTAAGAGATATATGCCAGAGCATTAAAGGCCTACTCATGCATCATAGGCTTATGCAAATGCCTTGCTACTGGCTATAAAAAATTTGATAGGTTTCTTTTACTCCCTTCACTGTTAGAGACGAGATAGTAAACCGGTAGTTTTTCAATAAAAACAAAACGCGTTAGATACTTTTATATCGCTCGTGGTGGGTCATTTTATGACGGATTAGATTGATTTCACATTCCAAGGTTTATAAGGTGCTATTATATGTTCTGCTAATGCCCATTTCGTAAATTAATCCCAAATGGTTGTCATTCTTATCGATCGTATGCCTATTAAGGTGATTTTTAAAGATTCTGTCGATAGTGTCGCATACCATCTTTAAACAAGTTTTTAATGAAAATATCTTTTTCATAGCAAATTTTTATAGCACGGTAATACTTATATAATTAATACTCGTCAAGACGAAACATACGAGCCCAAACTAGATGGGGTTGTGTCGTTTAACTACCGAGTTCCTAAAGCCCTTTCGGTTCCATCATTAGATCAGCTCCATGTTATAATAATTTTGCATTGTCATCTGATTTACACATGCATGCGAAATTTTAGTTCCATTTGATCCACTTGATCAAAAATTAGCAAGATTTGATTACAGACAAACGTCGGGATAGGTGAAACTAAATAAAAGCTGCTAATAAGGTGCTAATAATATGTTCTGCTAATACCCATTTCATAAATTAATCCCAAATGGTAGTCATTCTTATCGATCGTATGCCTATTATTAAGGTGATTTTTAAAGATTCTGTCGATAGTGTCGCATACCATCTTTAAAAAAAATATCTTTTTGAATGCTCATCTGCCCCACTACGGTGGTTTACGGTTGCTTACCCCAGACGGCCGGAACCCTTATAGGATCACTTTGCTGACCGTTTGTCGGTCTGTTAAGACCCTTTTTCTCAGGAACTCGTATCAAATACTCGGCCGCGTATCAAGACTGTCATTTTTACACAAAAACATGACGCGTTAAAGTGACAGTCTTGCGAGCGAGAAAGAGTGTTAGAGCTATATACCATCCGTAATGCGGGCTCGCGGACGGCGAGCCATAGGTAGCTCGCTGTCCGATCGTCCGGTAACCGTCCAGACCGAGCCCAAGACGTCGACGGCGCGCACTGTTCCCGCGCGTCTCAAGGAGTTGTCAGCAATAGCACAGGCCCAGCTGGGTCAAAGCCTTCCGGGTCAGGGTTATCCATAAGGGAGCTCGTGCCCTGGTTTGAAGGCTAGAAGGAACGGGGTGGGTTTTTAGTCAGTAAGAGTCTGACACTATCTCCCGCTCCACCCAAGGGCGGGGGATGTCATAAGATGATTTTTGCCCATCGTAAAAAAAAAGCTATACACCATAGCCTATTTATAGCTCCATCCCTTTAACACTTCAGTTAAAAAAATTGCTTGAAAAAATTGAACTTCAAAGTCAACGCAATCTAAAGATGATGTGCATATTTTGAAAATGAAACCTGTAAGCACCTAGTAGGATAGCTCCCGTTGATCTAGAATGCTGTTGATCAACTCTCTTTTGTGTGGTGGATGCGCTCAATTTATTGAAAATACGACCCTTGGAATGTGCAAACAGACAGTCGTTTAATGATGAGCACGTTTTTTTCATTTTCCGGACTTCATTTTTAAATATCGATTGAATATTCAATTCTCAGCCATTGTTCAAGAAAAAATCCCCCAAAGAAATAAGACTCCATAGACAGTAGACACGCATGATTGGAAAACGTTTCTTCCCATCACGGACACTGGCCACATAATTATATTGTAATCAGTTTCTTTGATTACAATGTCTTGTCATGAGCTAATAAACGCTTGTTGAGCTGTTTTCACACTATTCTTTCTATAGACTTAGAAAATTGACTGAGCAACATTAACTGCCAAAAATAAATATAAAACCATATACACATACATAAATGAGTGAAACTCCTAAAGTTTTGATTCTATTCACCCCGTTTGACTGTACTACTGGAGATACTAGACCTTCCCTAAGTACCGTCACATTAACCAGTTTTGTGCATTTCATATAAAGAGACCAAGTGACTGTGAGCCAGGACCTGTCTCGTTTTCGAATTCTCTATTTTTATCTACAGGACTTCTACGTTTCTTTACCGTTTTGGTGACATATCTTAATCAGAAATATAGAAAAGAAAATTACTTGCGACTTATTGTCATATTTTCCGGCCGGTTCTGTTTTCTAAAGCATAAAATAAACTGTATTTAACTAAAGATGATATGATGGCATTAAGTCCGCCTTTGTACAACTCTGTGCATAAAGCTTTAAATAAGTATATAATATAATTATCATCTCATATATGTATCAGATATCGGTTTTATGGCGGTCGGGGTACAGCGGATGCCATTTTTGCTATACGCCAATTATGTGAGAAATACAGAAGTGCGCATAAAAACTTGCACATGGTATTCGTTGACCTCGAAAAGGCATACGACCGGGTACCTCGTGAGGTTCTGTGGTGGGCCCTTAAGGAGAAAGGTGTGCCTGGGAAGTATGTGCAGTTGATCCGAGCGATGTACAGTCGGTGTAATACCCGGCTACAGTTAGCACCACTGACAGCTTCAATGTGGCTGTCGGCTTACATCAAGGGTCGGCTCTCAGCCCTTATCTCTTCCTGATGATAATGGACGCTCTGACGTCGGACGTCCAGGAAGAGGCTCCCTGGTGTATGTTGTTTGCCAATGATATTGTTCTGGTTGCCGAGAGTGGCCTAGAGGTCCAGAACAGATTGGAGGTGTGGTGGCACAGACTAGAGAGTGTTGGCCTGAAATTGAGCAGAACCAAAACAGAGTACTTGTTCTGCGATTTCGGCGGTCTCTCCAATCCTGTGCCTTTAGCTCTCGCCGGAACGCCCATACCGATCTGTTCCGACTTTAGGTACCTAGGGTCGCTCGTCCAAGGGGATGGTGAGGTAGACCGGGACGTAACACATCGGATCAACGCAGGATGGGTGAAATGGCGACAGATCACGGAAACCACTTGCAACCCACGGATGCCCCTCAAGTTGAAGGGTAAAATCTACAAGTCCGTGATAAGGCCTGTCGTACTGTATGGATCTGAATGTTGGGCTGTGAAAAAGATGGATGAAAAAAGATTGCATGTAGCAGAGATGAGAATGTTAAAATGGATGTGTGGTGTGACAAGAATGGATAAAGTGAGAAATGAGCATATTAGGGGAAGTTTGAAAGTGCGCCAGTGACTGAAAAGCTGAAAGGAAATCGTTTGTCTTGGTATAGTCATGTGAAAAGGAGGGACGAAACGCATGTTTCTAAAAAAGTTATGAGTTTACATGTGGAAGGATGGAGGGGGAGAGGGAGGCCAAAGAAAAGTTGGATGGATTGTGTGAGAAGTGATATGAAAGAAAAGGGAGTTAGTTATAGAATGACGAGTGACAGGACAGAATGGAAGAAAAAAACGTGTTGCGCCGACCCCAAATAAAACGGGACAAGGGCAGGAAGATGATGATGATGATGATATGTATCAGATATCTTAACTATTAAATATTTTAGTACTACTTACTACTTACGTAGTAGTACTACGTACTAGTACTACTTATATACAAACTGAAAAGAACTCAAAGAAACTTATCAGAATTGTCTTGTCACCCGTCGTTTGATAGTTTAATAATAAATAGGCCCCTGTCGGTCTATAGTTCTTCCACACAAAAGAACTCGTAAAAGTGGTCAGTGGCTATTTATGGTCAAATCACTGCTAAGCCTGCTTGACCAAAGAGGTCAAATCAATACGGTACTTATCTACTGAATGTTAATAAGTAATTAAGCTCCTACTGACGAATCATCGTAATCTTGCGAGGCTATTGTTAGCCGTATTAGGATGAGCTTCTAATCATGGTTTAATGTAGAATTGAAGGCCATCACAAGAATGTGAACCAGGTGCCTAAATAACGGATGTGTATCCATCGGCGTTGATTCGACCATGAAGTATCTGGGACTCGTCTTCGACAGCCGGTGGACTTTCGAGGAGTCATACCAGAGAAAGCCTTTTAAGCTCTTACAACATTACTTTTAACTAATTTAGTGTTATGCATAAGCCCTCATCAGTAGGCTTAAAGTCAACCGGAGAGCAATGGAAAAAGCTCTGAGTTTCCTTGTGTGATCGTGACAAGAAAGAAGATCTTAGCAGGAGAACTTAGGTTACCGAAATAGCTCAAAGAATCGCCAAACTTAAGTGGCAGCGCACATTGCTCATAGAACAGATGGTCGTTGGTGCCAAAAAGATTTTTTTTTTAATAACAGATATATTAGATACAAGTATTACTTGAGACGCGTAAGCGCAGACGTTCGTCGGGGCGTGTAATAGCTAACGGGCGTGCGGTGTGCAGTGCGGGGTCTTGCAATAAACCCTAAATATGATTTGTTTTATTCCGTAGGCACGACGCACTCATTGTACAACTTTGGTACTTCGAGCCGGATTATGAAGAAATAAGTTCTTCGTAATCCGGCTCGAAGGACTCAAAAGTACATAGGTATTCTGAACCTACAGCTTATAAACCTACAGTCTTCGTCTAATTTCGAGCGTCACTTATGAACGTAAGTACTAACATGTAACATACAAGATGTTAAACTTAAACACTGTATGTTTGCATACGCATCTAAGCCACGACACCCTGACATCGACACCGAGGAAATGTTGATAATTTACGTTGTTCGTCGAAGTTTTGACGACGTCGCTTCTAGAACAATGCAGTAGTTACATTGACTGACTCGCCTCCATACTACATGTTCACTTCCCGGATAGACGTGCGTTTTTCTCACAACTTGAGCATTTCCTCAAATGTTAATAGCTTAGCGTATAAAAAGTTGCCACATTCAAATCGAGTGTATGGAAGTAAGAAGTACCGTAATAATAGATAAACGATTTCGGAAATGCAGAGCTGTATTTTTTTGCTAATTATTTCAATGGGCTTGAATTTATGGAAATCTATGCAAATATTTTGATGTATATATTTACTGAGGTAGATAATAACCAGTTAATGGCAGTCAATAAAAAAAATTAAGAGTTTAAGCTCTAAAGGTGGTTCTACTTCCAACGAACTTGATTAGCTTGAGCGGTCAGAAGTAAGACATCATAGTAGACGAATTGACGGCGAAACGCCTTAAGTCCGTATAATAATCATAGGCCTTCAATGGCTTACTACGAAAAAACTTGGTTTGAAGCCCTTATTTTTCCTTTACACAAAAACTATCAATCAAACCATATTTTCATCATCATCGGCCTTTTTTTTAAGGGTTCCACTGCTGGGACTCAGGCCTCCTCTCTAGAAGAGGGAATGGGCCGTAATCCACCACGCGGACCCAGTGCGGGTTGGTAAATGTCACATGTCTTCGGATTTTGGTTCTAGGACATGCCGTTTCCTCACGATTATTTCCTTCACCGTTTTGAAAGCAGTGGGGATGAAAACAATTAAACAAAGTAATGCGCCTGGCTGAGTTCGAACCCGCGACCTAGAACTCGTAAGTCGGGGCCATGACCTCTCGGCCACCACTGCTCTCCATATATAACCATATTTTGTCAGGTGATAAATCATCAAATACCTTCTTCCACTTTGAATAGAACTAGAGGGAGCCTCAGACTGTTATACCTAGACTAAAACCGACGGCTCTACTACCAGCTCTAAAGTCAATCCATTATTCGAACCAAACTAAATTGTTATAGGAATGGAATTAAATAAGATGAATAACTCCATCCCTCTATATCACGCACGACTGACATTCTAACACGTCATGGTAAGGTCTCTATCCTTTGCATTTCAGTGCCTATCGTGATGACTCTTTCAAACATCTCCCCAAACAACAACCAAACCATTGAGATTTTTTTTTCATCACCCAACATCTTGGCTAAACAAGTTTACTGCAACTCTTACTCAAGCTTTTCTTTTTGTTAATCGACTAATTAGTAGTCAAGCCAATTAGGTCAAAAGTTATCGCGATGAATACACAATTTATCTCAACCTATAAAGACATCGCATCGCCATTAAAAACCCTTCATATACTAATAATTAAATCAAAATGGCCGTATCTTTATCAGTTTATTTCATCATAATATTGTCATTTATATTTTATTTGGATTTTTATGAACGTTTCGCCGTGAGATTGACGACATTTTCGGAAATAAAAGACTTTAGTTTCAAATTGCTTTCAAAAAGTATCTAATATTGCCCCCTGGTGTGTGAAGTGTGAATCATTGAAGAAATGACTTTTAACTGAGTATGTATTTTAAAGAAAATTAAACACACTTTTTCGTTATGAAGAATTCTTTTCGATGTAATATCCTACCTATCCAACAAATATTATTGTATCTTTATTATCATCATCATCATCATTTCAGCCGATAGACGTCCACTGTTGGACATAGAACTCCCTGAAGTGTCGCCACAAACGATCCTGTGCGTTCCGCATCCATCGGATTACCGCAACCTTCGCCTGGTCATCGGTCCACCATATAGGAGGCCATCCGACCCTACGACTTCCGGTAGGCACTCGCCACTCCAGAACCTTTCGGCCCCAATGGTTCATCTGTTCTGCGAGCAATGGAGCACATTGCCAAGTCTACTTATTGTGTATCTAATTAGTTAAAATGTAATCGAACACGCTTCAACGCCTAAATTTGAATTAAAATCACCCGGGTAGTCAATGATCTGCATCGAACATTGAATATTTATTCCGGAAGTCCATTACCGTGGGATATAAGTTTACAATATTCACTCGCAAAACCTATAAGTTTACATAATTAAATGCTCAAAATATTCCAGTAGTAGTAGTATAAAATATTCTAGTAGCTGACAATAGACAATCACTACTGCTCGAGTGCTCATCTATCTTTCTACTTCCACAGACAACAGACCACTGATCGTTAAATTACTATTGTTTAACAGCAATTACATATTACGTGAGATATCATACATTATACACCTATGTACTGACATGACATAGTAATTGTTATCTGCGTCGAGCGCACTTCTACTTTTTAACAAGCTTTTAATGAAAATCATTTTTTCATAGCAAGCTTTTATAACTCGGTATCAGTGACGAAGGTTCCATACAACTCGTTTCCCACCGGCTTCCCTTCAGAAGTTTAGAACACAACCACTCTCTACCGTAATTGAGAAATGGCACAATCAGAAATTATAAAACTACAAAGCTAACATTACAAAACGCCTACACTAAGTACACTATTGACATTAAATTAACAAAATTTACTTTTCAACAACATGTAGCATATAAGATAAGCCGCAGGCGCAATCGGCTTTTTAGCGTTTAAATTTCTATACAAGAATACGTCATGACGTCACATAAAGGTCAATAAAATTAACCTGCGCGCTCTAAAGCGCTCCGGCAAGCCGGTTTTTTTTCGAGTTATTTTATAGAGTTTTATTGAATAGGCTTAAAAACTACTAGACTGTTTTTAAAAATTCTTTAACCACTCGAAAGCTACATTATCCACGAGTAACATAGGCTAAATTTTATTTTGGAAAAAAACAGGGTTCCGTAAGATATTTGGGTTTTTCGGACACAAGGTGTAAAAAATCAACCAGAAACTTACTTATTTTGCGTACGCTGCCTAAACTATTGAAGATAGAATCGTAAAATGTTCTAATTAATTGTAGATCTTATAAATATCTACAAAAAAGTCCGCGTAACAGTATACCTATCTATGTCGAGTGAGGCACAACAACCATTTTTTTATCTAATAATCTTGATTTTTTTTTGGACTACATTTAAACGCATTTATTTTACTCATGCTATTAATCCTTATCTAAATAAATTATTTCATCACTAAGTACAGTTTATGTAGATAATATTTGGTCTTTGAATGATTAAAATTGGACGTTTGATTTTGAAGTTATGGCGAAATTAAAATATTACGATTTATGCTGCACAGCCCAAGCGTCACCAAGGCGGGGCCCGGGAGTGCGCGTGCTGGAGGGGAGTTTAGATCTATGAGAAAGGTCGTGCGCGAAGTCTAATAATTTTCGTGCGATTTTTTTTAGATTTCGTTCTTAAAACTACACCAACGCAAAAGTTCTTTTCAGAGCTGGTTTTTTTAAACATTTTAATATATCCCTTTACAATAAATATCAACATGCGTAATGCTCAAAAACAAGAACGATTATCTGATCTAGCCATTCTTTCTATAGAAAAACGTTCTTTACTAAAAATTAAGAATCTTCCCGGCTTTTATGATAATGTCTTAGCGAACTTTGTAAGAAAAATAGACGAATAGCTTTAGAGTATAAGTAGTATTATTAGTACTTAGTCGATTAAGTTTTGTTTAATTTACATCATATCATCATTTCACCACAAACGGCTTTTATCAAAGCCACTTCTATTATGCTTGTAAGTAGCGTTGCCAGGCGTCCGGATAAAGCCGGACATAGTCAGGCTTTTAAGTGGCGTGTCCGGCCAAATTTGAGCATTTTTGGCTTTTGTTAGGCTTTTTAAAGACCATTTTGTTTAGAATTGTCATTAGAGTTTTGCCTTACCTTGTATCGCTAGCACAAGCAGAGTGGATATGTAATAGTGTAGCAATAATATCACTTAATCTTATGGATTTTTCATTAGAATTTAAAAAGATTTCATGAATTTTATTAGACTTAAAAAAAATGTCGGCCTTTTTGACCAAACATCCGGCTAAATAGGATAGATTGTCCAGCTTTTCAGTTCCAGGACCTGGCAACCCTACTTGCAAGACACTGTTTCAATATCTCAGTGCTTACACGTATAGTAAAAGTGGACTGAACATACATCTGCCTATACAAGACTGAAGCCAGGATGCCAATCACAGATTTTCGGTAAGGACTCGAGACTGCGTGCCCGCGCTCGGAGTAGGCAAGCATTTTTTTTTGCTCCGGCTTACCTCTCTCAATATTTCACGCTTCACCACTGCTCGGTATACCTATTATATATATTCCACAAATATCAACACAACGCCGTCTAGTCCCAAGCTAAGCAGAGCTTGTGTTATGGATACTAGACAACTGATAAACATACTTATATATTTCTAAATACACACTTAATATAGATAAATTACACCCAGACACAGAACAAATGATCATGCTCATCACATAAACATTTGTCCTTTGGGCTCCGGCGGCGGATTATAATCAATACTCGTCAAGCTGAATCATACGAGCCCAAACTCGATGGGGTTGCGTCTTTTAACTACAAAGTTCCTAAAGCCACCTTCCAGCTCCATCATCAGATCAGCTCCATGTCGTAATAATTTTGCATTGTCATCTGATTTACACACGCATGCAAAATTTCAGCTCAATCGGTAACCGGGAACTGGGTCAAATTTAATTTGCAAGATTTGATTACAGACAAACTTTGGAACAGGTGAAACTAAATAGAAGCTTGTAAAAAGGTTCACGTTTACTTCGATGTCCATTCAAAAACTATGATACTATACAATGAATGATGAATGATTCCTCTTTGCGTCTTATTCCTCAATGTTTAGGGTCGCGACCTCTCTGCTTCATCACTTTCATTTTTATGATGTTCCTCCATTTATTCCTGTCTCTGGCAGTGTGAAGGGCCTTTTATACCGTGGAGTCAAGAGCGGTGCGGATTTGGCTGCACCTGTGAAGCCTTTCTATGAACCTTTCCAAATTTCAAGTTTTCAAGGTGATGAATGATTACTGAGATGATAATTATCAAAACATTACACTCAGTGATGTTTACATACAACAAGTTGGACCGATGACCTTAAAAGCTACCTAATGCATTGAATGCGAAAATCTAGAGAATCGAATTCATCCTTTGAAAGAGATTTACCTAGATAGGTTTTAGAAAGATTTAGGGTAAGTAGGGGGCACTGTGAGAGTTGGATAACTTTATCGGTAATCACCGTGGGCGCGGCTTAGGGATGACGATCAATGAGTAGCTCGCAGTCCGGTAAGGACCGAGGCTGAGTCATCGACGGCGCGTCAATGATATGTCAGTAAAACCGTTCACCATCGTGATCCATCGGCACCGCAGGTCTGATGTCCGCTAGGACTATGCGAACGTAAAGAGCAACGGAAGAACAGAGGCGTGGTTTTAGCCAGTAAAAGTTTGACAGGCCCTCACGCTCTACCCTAGAGTAGGAAAAGTCAAAAGTAGAATGATTTTAACTATAGAATTTTTAATAAATTAAGTTATAAACTTTTTAAATCAGTTAGAAGGGGAAAATGTCAAGTAACATAATAATAATGAACAAACTGAAACGTGGGTGTTTAAAAGACATAACAAAACATTTTCATTTCTTCATTTCAATAAAACTTAAAATTTAATAGAGAAATGAAAAGGAAAACACAATTAAAGTCTTTAAATAAATAACTATTTTCTTTAATAATCACTTTGACATTTACTTAATTAGCTGTAACTACTCGTCCTCTATTAAAAGTTCAAAGAAAATCTTAGAGAGAGATTTTACACTCTTAGGTTCATTCATAACTTATCTTCCTACTATCAGAATAAGAATATTTTATCAATTGCTCAATAACTCGTGTGTTTTAATTGTCAAGAATGCATATGAAGTAGTCGATAGATATTATTTTCATTTGCATAAAGACTTTCACTTTTAAATACTGTTCAAATTGACCTGTTGCAATTATAATTTGAGTGTTTTTAATTGAATAAGAAGTGAAAATTTATAGTTTTTTTTTTGTAAAGTCTGGTGTCTATCATGTAGATATAGCTAGCATGTAGATGTAGCATATAGCTAGGTACTGCGGAAGTATTATTAATAATAATAAAATCAAAGTATTATTAATAATGCTATCAGGAAACTAAGGCCCATAGATAAAATACAATTACAATCTTACAAAATAATAAACTAAAATGTATATAAAAAAACAGTATAGTTTTGATTAAGGATGCTGGAAGAAATTTCTTTGGAAATAAGCAGTACCTTTGTACTAATGTCTCTTATGTATTATCTTTTGTTGTTGTTTTGTGTGTACATAAATAGTAAAATAAATAAATAAATAATAAGGATTTTATTTGGTCTATGCTTATCTGCCACTTAGATCCGTCATTTGCTAGAGAGAGAAAAACGTACGACTGCTTCGTCAATCTCGCCGCATGCGAAGGCGCACGTGGCGAGATTAACGAAGCAGTCGGCAATAGAAAATGGATTTAATAATAGAAACATCAGAAAATACCATTCAGTGCGGGCAGATGCCAATTATCATCATCATTGTCATTTCAGCCGAAAGACCCCGCCCACTGCTGGAAATAGACCGCCCCCAAGTGTCACCACGACGACAGGTCTTGTGCGTGGTTAATAACCACGTAGTCAGGCCATTCATGCACATATTGCTAGAACTATGTTTTTTTTCGGTTCACCCAGAACGGATGAAACATTTTGATGATACTAAAAACAAGCTTTTAATGAAAATATTTTTTCATAACAAGCTTTTGCCTACATAATTAAAACTCATCAAGACAAATCATACGAGCCCAAACTCGATGGGGTTGTGTCGTTTAACTACCAAGTTCTTATAGCCATCTTCCAGTTCCATCATCAGATCAACTCCTTGTCATAATAATTTTACATTGTCATGTGATTTATACATGCATGCATAATTTCAGCTCAATCGGTAAGCGGGAAGTGGGTCAAATTTAATTTGCAAGATTTGATGACAGACAAACATCGGGGCAGGTGAAACTAAATAAAAGCTTGTAATAAAAACAACATGTTTTCTCATATCACCAACTACCAAAAAAATCTATCAATGTAGATAAACATTTCTTATTCAATATTTAAAACGAAATACATTTTATAAGTCTTTCAAAACATCATTACTCCTTTTACCACCTAACTGTAATAATTTATGATCACAAAAACAGTTCCTAAATAAACAGGACCAATAAATAACCAGTAAGCTAAATCGTTACTAGATAATATATACGAGTATATATTTTATTAACCAACACATTGGTTAATAACAATGATGAATAAGAAACTAGATTCAATTAGCAAGCTCATAAAATCTCTACGGTCCGGTTTTCTTTCATTATCTACGAGTAATATGTATTTAATGAAATTGTTAATTTTGTTTTTTTCAGTTAATTACTCTTATTATATCAAGCTAGATTCGTTTACTGTTTTATTGATTGATCGCTTACATTTTATGTTTTATTTTTAAATCTTATAAGGAAAACAACTAATAGAAATATGTTTTTATACTCGGTTTGGGTTTGCTGCAATAATTTCTGCATTCTTTTTGAGGATGTGTAGGGCTAAAAAGTTTTGGCGACCGCGCTTGTGAAGTGTACGAATATTCACAGCGAAGATGTCCTCCCACTAAGTGAACCTGAACCTTCGACCTTGACCGGTGTCTTGGACCAGAAATCAGAAACCAGAGAAACGTTTATATCAAATAGAGCGTAGATCTCTATAGAGAATAACGTACGATAAATTCCATGGACACTCTTTTAAATCATAAATCTTGGTTTCATTTTTCTTGGCACTTGTATTATGTGAGTACAATGTTAGATAAGTAGGTAAGAAAAAATAAAAAAAAACACGTCGACCTGGACCGTCGAACAAGACTGTCGACGACTGGTGACCGAGGTGGCGACGTGGAGAACTCACGGAAGCACATAAGCAGTTAAAAGATGCTGAGGGAAACCTACATCCTACAGTGGACGTCTTTCAGCTCAAATTATATTAAGACTTTATCAAATCAACCTTGAGAAACAGCAACATAGTGTCAAATAGCTATGGAAAAGCATAAAACTGGAAATAGATCAAATAGATGGAATGGTTGGAGTGAAAGGAAGTGTCAGACTTTTACTGACTAAAACCTGTATTCTTTCAATTGCCCTTTGCGTACCAAGGTCGCAGTAACTCTTTTGAACAATCTTATGGACTCTTATATCTTCCTAAGTACGTTAGAATGTTTTTTCTCTTATATTTTAACCTCTAAGGCAAACCTAATGTTCGAAAGTATTTTTTTAGGTGGTGAGAAATCATTAAACTTTTACTGACTAAAACCCACTCCTATAACTTCTTCTTTGACTAGCTTTCCCGAACCCCAGGTTTCCCTTTTGGAAGCCAACCCATGGCCCAGTATGTTTCGGCCCTGCTGGCCTCTACGGTATGTTCAAAAATATAAAAACTCGGCGAAATGGTAATAAATCAATAAATCAGTTTTATACCACATACAATATTTCTTTCATCTAATTCAGTTATGCGTATAAATCGCATTAATGTGACAAAATAGAATTTAGTATCAAAAGAAAGTACAATTTATCACTCTTTAATTAATAGATTACCCATATGATAAAAAAGAAATAGTTTTTAATTAATTGGGCATTGATTTCAGCTGTTTAGTAAATACTCGTTTCTTCGTAAAATAAAGGGCTCTCGCCCATGACGGACGACTTTTTACGTTATTTTTTTCGAACTTTTTTTGACGACTTTTTTTAACGATGTTGTCACGCGTTTCGCAAGCGCGTATCTAGCTCGCATTAGTCGCATTAGCAAGCGCTATAGAATAAATACCAACGCGCTGCTAACGCGCTACAGCATCGCGACTGTGTCGAAGCGAACGCTTTACTAACGAACGAACCCTAAGTGAACCGTGGTGACATTTATTAGGGTATGCTTCTGATTTGAATATTTGAGTTAATAACGTCTCAAACCCTACTTTAATACCAAATTTTTACAGGTTTTCAGGCTAAAATAGTTTAACGTTTAACCCTTCAGATACCGTCAATTAGAGACACAATAGTAAGACAATAGATGCGCGGCCACCGGTGGTCGCTTGGGGATTCATGAATTAAATCGCCAATCTCGGATATATCCGACAAACACTCTCGCGTTTATTCCGCCAAGATCGCACATCCTCGACCAAATACCATCTCATCTGCTCTTCTGTCACCTATGGGGTTTGAAGAGCTAAATGAGATGAAGTACCAAGTCGCAAACCGACGACCCTGGCGGATACGACCCAAAAACTTGTCGGACCAATCCTACGTAAGCGGTTGAAAAATTAACAAATACTCAACATCAAGTCATTAAATCAAAACCCATGTTTGATCTAATATTGATGCAAGGCATTGAGTGTTCGAAGGTAAGAAAGTGTCAAATGCGCTGTCAATTCTGCTTTTCAAATACCAGATTCTAAAATTGTGGACTAGACGCATTCCGAGATTTTATTTACGAAATTTACACATAAAATGTAAATAAGTCTGACTTTTAAAACAGAATGAGGTCATTGGTCGTGACTTTACAAGGCTATAATTTAAATGTCTTTGAAGAACTATTTGGTTTACATATTTTTATGAGACAAATTAAATAGAAATGAACTTTTTTGTGTTATCGCTGTTTCCCACCAAAAACATATAATTATACAAACCTATGTGTATGCTTCAAAGTTTCAGAGCATTTATCTTTTTTTATGTTGGGCAAAAATCATCCAATGACAATCCCCGCTCTTGGGCGGAGCGGGAGATAGTGTCAGACTCTTACTGACTAAAAACCCACCCTGTTCCTTCTAGCCTTCATACCGGGGCTCGAACTCTCTTTCGGATAACTCTGGCACAGTAGGCTTCGACCCAGCTGGGCCCCTGCTGTTGCTGACAACTCCTTGAGGCACGCGGGAACAGTGCGCGCCGTCGATGTCTTTAATTAATATGCAATTTAATTCAAATGGAAGACAGCTTACGAGATGGGTCAATGACATCAGAAAAACAGCAGGGCCTAACTGGAAGCAAACAGTCCTAGAAAGAGAAGGTTGGTACTCTTTGGATAAAACCTTCATCTTTTTGTTTCAGGTGGGAAATCCTCAAATTACATTTTACGAGAGGGTGTGTCTCTAACTCACTAAAACTTATCCGTGTCCTTCAGTTGCCTTTTGCATTCTAGGGCAAGGTCAGCGGTTGGGATTTTTTTATTGATATAAACTAGTGCTTAACTCCAGTCCAACCTGATGGTAAGTCTTCTGATGGTCGGTCTTGCACATCAAACTATTTTGTACAAAAATCCTTTAAAAAAAAATTAGACCCAATTCAGCTTTTATAATACCAGCTGTGTAATTAAATAAATATCTTCTTAATCTATAACAGCTTTCCAAGGCCTAATCTCCATTTACGAATCATTATATTCAATTCGCACTAATACTACACATAGGTTATTGATCTAAACAGTAGTATCTGTTCCACAAAGTTGTATATTAATTAAAAGTATTTTAATGAAACTACATCTAAAAGCAATTAGCAAAAAAAACAAACGTTGAGAGAGATTAAAATTATACAGTCGTAACACTTTAATAGATAATGCGAAACTTAGATTTTATTTTGGACTTCTGTCAGTCTTTACCCACGTGAAAGAAAATTTACCCAATCAAACTTTAGACCCTGCCCCCATAGCCAAGTTACAATCATTTCGCTTGCGTCAAACGCTTCGAGTTGACCTTGCCGCCAATTCTTTTGTTCTGACCACGTGACTGTGCGTTGAGATGGCGTCATTCGCGTACATTTGAAGCTACTAGCATTAACTATTGCAGATTAGCAACTTGGATAGGGGTACTGTTTCATCTTTTTAGGGGGTGAAGCTTATACAGACGTCGCGTTTTTTGTGTTACAAGTCATGTGCCCGATGAGGTATCACATAGACAAAAATTATAAACTTCCGAAATTGTTATAAATGATTCAATCGGAATTTAGTAACCAAAAGTCTGACTCGCTCCAACCAGAGCAGGTCAAAAAAAAAAAAAAAAACAAAAAAAAAAAAGCTATCATTAGACAAGAATCTCTTGAGCAAAATTTTATGCATTTAGATAAGTGATCGATTTAGCCTTTTCGAAATTTGTTACTAAATCTTTTATTTTTTTGACCTGGATGGCTTCCTTAAGTATTGGAATGAGAAAGTGAGGAACCGTGATCGTTGGAAGGAGTGGAGGGAGGCCTTTGCCCAGCAGTGGGACAATATAGGCTAGCTTTAATCCTCACTTAATATATTCTTACTAATATTATAAAAGCGAAAGTGAGTTTGTTTGTTTGTTTGATACGTCTTCACGCCTAAATGGAAAAACCGATTTTGATGAAACTTGGTACACGGCTGGACCATGTCCTGGAATAGGACATAGGATACTTTTTATCCCGGAAGTATGTTCCCTTGGGATAAATTTCTGCTATCACATGGGTTAAGCCGCTGAGAGCAGCTAGTATAATAATTAAATAGATCATAAATTAATTAAGGTAATAACACCACATTCATTTCTGTGTCGTTTGTCATAAAAGACGTAGCTAAGTTCTCAAACAGTAGAAAAATATCTTCAGCTTATGAGATAAAGAAGCTAAACTTGTTTTAAGATCATAATAAGCGATTATAATCAGAGAGATTAACCTCTGATTTATTTTATCTATGTATCATCAATACCAGACATACTTAATTAAGTTTTGTATTTAAATTAAGTATCTACAAGTCTGACAGAAATCTAAATGCCTTGTTTGCCCCTTGCCCTTTTCAATTTAATTCATTGAACCCCAATCGAACGCCCGCGTTTGGACTCTCATCGTCTTTCTATTGTGTCTCTAATTACGGTATTCAAATAGATATATAACATATAACAAAACGACAAAATTTATTTTCACAAAATTTAACACTTTTACGCTCCAGACACAGAAGAAGCCAGGGCGTCGGGAGTTGCAAGGCAATCATAAGCGTGAGCTTGTGGACGACGAGCTATAGGTAGCTCGCCGTCCGGCCGCCCGCAAGGTTGATCAAGGCCATCGCAAAGACCGAGCCCGAGTTGTCGCCGACGCGTAGTATTCCACGTGTACCTCAAAAATATGTTAGCAAAGCCGTAGAGATCCAGTAGGGTCGATGCCCGCTAGGACCACGAGAATTTTTGAAGGAGTCACCAGGACCCTAGAACCCAAAGGGCAACTGACAATCCTACAGCCCATCTGAAGTAGACCTTAGCTTCAATTCTAATGGAAGCCTAGTCCTAGAACTCATAATTGCGTGAAATGACACCACCTGAACAATAGCTCTTTATTTATTTTTGTTGCGTATTCATATCAAATCTAGATCTTAATGTCATGAAAACTTTTTATTACCCTCTTTATGACACTCGAATTTAAAACTTTTTATGACATTCGAATTTAAAACTTTTTTATGACACTTGTATTCAAAACATGGTGCCCATATTTTTTTTTTTACTTACATAAAATAGTGGAAAGTGTAATGCAAAGGTAACAATTATTCAATGCCGCCTTCACACAAATCGATGTTATTTAGAATAGCCATAAATCAAAAACCGTACTTATCATTAACCTTTCCAAATCGAGACTTGATTTTTTCTGATGTTTGCCCAAGTATAATTAATTTAAATGATCTATTATTATACAATCTTTTGAGAAAGTTGCAAATATGCTTAACTTAATTTATTGGTCAAATGATATTGGCATAAAAGATTCTGTTATTGATGGAAAATTTTGTTTTTGCTCTTTGGAGGTACGAAATTATCAAATAATTTCTCCCACTCTGGGTGGAGCGATAGAGCGTGTCAGACTTTTATTGACAAAATCCACCTGTGTTTCTTCAGTTGCCCTTTGCATTTCAGAGTTACGGTAACTTTTTCGAATAATCCCTGCAACCCTTATTTGGACACCTACTATTAACTATTCGTCTTTTCCCCAGTAAAACATAATTGACGTAACATGATCAACCTAGACTGGGCATGCAGACGGCGAGCAGTGGGTAGCTCGCCGTTCGACTGTCTGGACTGTAGTGTTCCACGCACGCCTCAAGGACATATCAGCAGACCGTAGGGGCCCAGCAGAGTCGAAGCCTTCTGAGGTTCGCTTCTGAACGGAAAACCCGGCCCTGGAATAAAAAGCAACCGCCTTCCCGCCCCGCCTTAGGGCGGGAGATGCCATTGGATGATATCCCACCTAAAAACAAAAACAAACCAGACTGGAGTACCTACCAGCATAGTACGAAAAAGGTACACATTCTTTTTCTTTTCATGTCGATGGATCCAAATTATTTTTATCAGACCAGTAACCAACCGACATAATATGTACAAAATAATTCCAAACTCCTTCATTATTCATTAAATAAAATAGAACAACAAAAAACAACAAAAAAAAACTAATCGAAAAAAACATGCTATGTCTATCTCATTGTATACAATCTCTAGGTCAATCAAATTAGCTCAGCTTCTTTTTCTTCTTCTTCCTCCCTTATCCCATATTACTTGAAGTCGGCGTAAAACGGTTCTTCTTCCATTCTGTCCTGTCACCTGTCACGCTATCACTAACTCCCTTTTCTTTCATATCACTCCTTACACAATCCATTTTTCTTTGGCCTCCGTTTCCCTCTCCATCCATTATTGTATACAATCTCTAGGTCAATCAAAGTAGCTCGAGCATCTATATTTAAACATCACCTTGTCTATGATATTCAAAATATCGACTGTAGGCTGCAGAGACCGCGTGTTAACGACTTTTTCTAATGAATATGTAAAAAAGAACATTAATACTTTCAAAATCATGTAAAAAAACAAGTTTAGATTTCTCTTCAAGGATTTAAATTGTATTCTGTGCCTGCCTGATTATGTTTATTCTTACAGGGGCGTAGTTTCCGCCGTATCAGCCAGGGTATCAGTGATATGGAGTCCTCAGGCTTGTCATCATCATCATCATAATTTTAGCCCTTAGACGTCCATTATTGGACATAGGGTTCTCCCAAATGTCACCTCTATCGAATTCCGGTCATAGGGCCACCTTGTAGAAGGCCTTCTAATGCTGCGTCTTCCGGTAACCGGTCGCCACTCCAGAACCTTTCGACGCCAACGGCCATCCATTTGCTTCCTGCCCTTATCCCATATTACTTGGGGACAGTGAACTTGTTTTTTTCTTCCATTCTGACCTGTCACTTGTCATTCTATCACTAACTCCCTTTTCCTTCACATCACTCCTCACACAGTCCATCCATCTTTTCTTTGGCCTCTCTATCTCCATCCATCTACTTGTATACTCAGAAGTCTTTACGAGCTGGTTACCTACGCCACTGTATCTGATTATCATCAGCTTGTTTGTGAAGTGTTAGGTAACTGAAGTGAGCTAGAACATTATTTATATAACTAAGAGAATATTATTCTTCCTACAACGTCACGTTTGACACCGGAACAACCGCGGATTTCATATGAATAACAGTTTTTATGCAACACGCTACCTAGTTTAGTTTTAAATAGAATTGAGGATTGATACATACATTAGACAGCATTTAGTTGATTCACTCGCATGGCAGACAGCTGGTCAAACCTGAAAAAAAATCAAAATTCAAATGTTATTATTTCACACTAGTTTTTGCCTGCAGTTTCGCCCACGCACCTATATAAAATATATCCTATGTCACTCAGTAATAAAGCAGCTTTCTATCAGTGAAAAAATTTTAGCAATCGGATCAGTACTTTCAACGATTATCCTTCAAACAAAAAAAAAACTTTCCTTCTCCATTACATTGGTGTAGATATAGATAGCTCAGATAGCGGCACAGTGCCAATGTAGGCAAAAACCTCCAAGGTATCGAGTTGAAATTAAAACCATATACTCAAGTCTGCGGTCTCGTAAAGCTGTGACTCGCACTTGGCCAGTTTTTTTACTATCATCTCTATATTTCTAGACTATCCAGTTAGTCACATCTTCAGATAAGATAGCAAAGTTTGTAATAGATCAACCATTGTTCCTGCTTTCCCTTGAACACCGTTGCTAGGAACGTCTAATTTTCATTTTATTTGACCTAGAAGGCGCTATGGAAAGATTGATTATTATAGTTATGCAGAGATAGAAATCTGTGTTTATAAAGATCCGATGTCCGGTTTAAGGCGTGAGAAAACTTGAATTCTTTTAACGTGGAATATTGATGTACAAAATTATATTTGTGAGTAAGTAAATAATTTCACATTAGGTATTTAGTTCAACTGGAAGTTGCATAATGGCTTTACCTACTACTACAGTCTTTAACTCTTCAATCGTGATAATTAGAGACATAATAGAAACACAATGGGTGCGCGAATGCCGGCGTTCGCTTGGGGTTTAATGATTAACACTACTATTATCATTACTATTAAGTACTACTTTTTTATGTAAGTACTACTACTTTAACTTTATCTGAGTACGAGTAGTAAGCTATTACTGCAACACAATTGAAGACAATATAAGGCTAGCGTAGCTCGCAAAATTAACGTTATTTTGAATTAAAAAATATTTATTTTAGGCAACCCATAGCACCCATACAGCAACCACAAAACATTAACCCTTCAGATACCGTCAATTAGAGACACAATAGTAAGACAATAGATGCGCGGCCACCGGTGGTCGCTTGGGGATTCATGAATTAAACTATCGGACAAAGCCAGTAACATGTCTGCTACAGCAATATTCGATAAAAGGCCAGCTCCAACTGGCTATCCCGCACCCTGCGCACAAAGACCCACACCGCTTGCGAATGGTGGTGTAGAAATAGTCGGTGCACACTGCAGGCAGAAGCAGGGAAGCTCTAATACCACCCTAAACACGTTGTGGTACTGGATACAGAGGGCAGTGTAAATCGCTCTTGTGTAGGAAACTCCTATGGGTTTACTATAATATGTAATTATGTATGTATTTAGAAATATATAAGTATGTTTATCAGTTGTCTAGTACTCATAACACAAGCTCTGCTTAGCTTGAGACTAGACGGCGTAGTGTGATAGTTGTGAAATATTATTATTATTTCCTTTATTTATTATTTAAGGCCCTAGCACCCGACTAATTCCATAAAACAGTGACTTTCTGTTCACCTCCTCCTTTTCTTTCCAGTTAGTACGAGTTTGTGTACATTTAACTCTGGCCAGATGTTCAAGGACTGTACGCATTAAAAAGCGTGATCTTAACTTGATCTGAACAGCGTACAAATCTACAAGCTATCATAATCTGCTCTTTTATCGCCGGGCACACCATCCTACCCATCGTCCAATCGGTTTGACGATAGGGATTTGAGGATAAGTATAATAAGATGGTGTATGGCCGGTATAGGCCTCCAACAAGGTGGTCTGATGACCTGGTGAAGGTTGCGGGAAGCCGATGGATGCGGGACGCGCAGGAGCGTTCGTTGTGGCGACGCTTGGGGGAGGCTTATGTCCAGCAGTGGACGTGTATCGGCTGAAATGATGATGGCCGGTATGAGACAGTGCCCTTCGCTCTCTTTCGATATTCGCATAGTCCTATTTCATGAAAAAGTTATTCAATAGTATTATGTACTTCTGTCGATAAAAAATAATTACAACTATAACCCTACTTAAAATCAATAATAACGGTATATAACGTACGTCAAAAACACAGGTTCATGAACTCACTATCTCAAAATATGTTAAACGTATCATTAATGAAACAATTACACCTTGTAGTGCGTAGGGAGTTTATGTTCCAAGGCTGAGTTCAATCAGTACCCTTCACTATTGACCAATGAGCGTAGAACATGCTCGAAATGTCAACGAAAGTTAAACATCGTTTACTCAAGAAATGATCGGTATCTTTACAATCTCCTTAGTTTATTTGAAAGGTACTATTGACCATTTGTAACAGTATCCGAACCACACGAGCCTTTAACGCGATCCATTTGCCGGCCTAAAAGTGTGAAAGGGATGGAGCTATATTGGGTGTATAGCTCTATCCCTTTCTGTCACTCGCAAACTTGACATTTTAACACATCACGATTCATTTGACGACCTAAACGAAAGTGTGAAAGGGATGGAGCTGCATAAGGGTATATAACTCCATTCCTTTTTATCGCTCGCACGCTTGACATTTTAACACGTCATGGTTAGGTTCCAAGTTGAGATCAGTATCCACTGGATGCGAGACATACAAGAACAATCGTTGTAGTGAACCTTGGAATAAACAGTAGTGATATATTCTAATAAATTTAAATAATATAAATTTAATATAATGTCATTGCCGTGGATTTAAACCTAAGAAACTATGACTTACCAAACTATTGTTTTACATTAATTGATTTTTAAAATTACACCTATTGGTTCGAAAGCCGTCCTAATATTCTTATGAAACAATATTATTTATTTGTTCTAAACTCGAATTAGTAGATATTTATTTCTTTTATTTACCACTAACGGCCCGTCCCGGCTTCGCACGGACAATAAATACAGTCTATGTTACTCAGGGTAAATGTAGCTTTACAATGGTGAAAGAATTTTTAAAATTGGCACAGTCGTTTTTGAGTTTATTCATTACAAACATACACACAAAAATACAAATTTTCCCTCTTTATAATATTAATGTAGATTATACCAGTTGTAGACCATATGGCCCTTCCTTCACCAGGTCATCGTTCCAAGGTGGACCTACAATAGTATCTGAACGTAATTATGGTACAGCATTGACTTTTAGAAACAAAATGATCTTATGTAGCAGTCTCTTTCCAAAACCCAACGTATTATAATTAAACTTTAATCAAAGTGACATTTTATTAGCGCTAATGATTGTCAATACGTCCATCGTAATATAATGGTACTTTATTTATTTATTTACTAGCTTCTGCCAGCGACTTCGTACGCGGATGCTGTTGCTTATGCCAGCGACAACGGGGTCGTCAAAATCAAAAGATCTGAAACGTCTGATGTCGAATTCTAAGAGCCCGGGGACTGGAAAACAACGTGATGCGCGAGATGATTCGAGACGTTCCAGATCTCTTCCTTCCACTTACGCGCGTGACAGTGTGCACACACCTTGGACATGGTGCCAATGTCTCCGTGTTCAATGTAATTAATAAATGGGTTATAGGAAAACGCGCTCCTTTCTTTATTCCCAAAAAGTGTTCCCATAGCGTGATCTAACTCGACGCCAACGCCATTTACGAAACGTTTAGAAAACGGAAATTACATATTATTTACCCAAATATTATAATATCTTAGCCATGTGCAGCGCCCCTTAGTGAACTCCACAGCGGGTGACGTAACCTACGACTAACTTATTATTTGCGGTTGGTACAATAATCGGGTCTAGGGATCGAACCGCAAAATTAAGTTTGTTTTTATTGTATATACTTTTCCGGGATAAAAAGTACCCAGTGTGGTGCCCAGGATATTAAATAATAATTATACCAAGTTTCATCGTAATCGGACCAGTAGTTTTTGCGTGATGCCTGAACAAACAGACAGACAGACAAAAAAAAATTTAATCACATTTTTGGATCCGGTGTCGGTCTAGTAACACCGTTTATTTTTTATATTTTCAATGTACAGAATTTTCACTTCTACAGATTTATTATAAGTATAAGTAGGTACCTAAACTACGTCTAATAGAATGAAATAACCTATTTGATACCTAGGTACTTACCTATTTAAAATGAATAGATGATAATGTTAACTTTTTTAAATTAGAGATGATTGAGAGTGTTATGAACGTAAGAGTAGACAAAAATAAACAGAAAGCTTCGAACTGCTAAGCTATCGGGTGTTACACTTGTTATTGTGAGTCAACCATAAAAGATAGACATATGCTGTCGTGAGATATTTTTTATATAATTTTAAGGAGAACATTTCCGTCATACATGATTTCTGTGTAGCTTTAACCATTAAGGCTGCAAACGCGACGGAAGCTTAAAAAATGGAGTAATTTCTCCCGTTTCCCCAACATTTCCCTTCACTGCTCTGCTCCTATTGATCGTAGCGTGATGAAAAGTGTACTATAACCTGCCCAGGAGTATGAAGAATGATTGTACCAAGTTTCGTTAAAATCCATTGAGTAGTTTTTGTTTCTATAAAGAACATACAGACAGACAGACAGACAGACAGACAAACAAAAATTTTACTGTTTGCATTTTTGGCATCAGTATCGATCACTAATCACCCCCTGATAGCTATTTTGGAAATATATTTCATGTACAGAATTGACCTCTCTACAGATTTATTATAAGTATAGATTATTATGAGGAACACCAACGACATATTAACAAATTCTTATACAGATAGGTAATGTTATAGACATTAAATTCCGTGTCAATATGTCAATTAAAGACGTCCACAAGACTTTATCCAGAACTCCAATTAGAATTATAATCTGATTAATATTTTATAAATAGGGCACATACTCCCAGATTCAGATTTTTTCAGATTCAGATTCGTTTATTTATTGTAAAACATAGGTAGGTACATTACAAGTTCTTATTTAATACATTGAGCGCGCTATGTTTTGCCTCTAGGGCATACAAAGTAGTAATCATACAATAATAAAATAAATTAAAACAAGAAATTAACATAGATTTTATGAACCACAATTAAAGAAATAATGTCAAAATTTATAATCAAATGTCAAAATGTAAAAATTAAATGTCAAAATGTAAAATTAAATGTCAAAAATGTAAAGTTAGATGTTAAGATGTAAAATTAAATGTCAAAATGCAAAATTAAATATACAATATAGAAAATAAATAATTGTTACTTATGAAATGTCAGAAGTTTTATAACAACTTGTCATTCAAATATTCTGTGATTGAATAATAGCATTTTTCTATTAAAAACATCTTCAATTTTCTTTTAAAGTTGTGTAAATTTTCATTCTTAATAATAATAATAATAATAATAATAATAATAATGTTTATTTCAGACCACAATAAATCCATATAAAATTGTTAGTAAAACCTTAAAAATTAATGTTAGTGTCTTTTATTACATATACGAGGATTACTAATAAAATATTAATTGTTTTTTAGGTATTTTATTATAAATGTACCAGGATAAAATGTACCCTATATCTTATTACATAGGTAACATTTTTGTAAAATACATACGCGTACATTACAATACATACAAACTTTAAGGGCTTGCTCAGTAGACGAAACTTTTGTGGAAGGTGATTCAGTTTCGTCTACTGATCAAGCCCTTAAAGTTTGCGGAGGGCTGTCCCTTACACCTTGTATATAAACATACTCTTAAATTGCCTGTATAATATTACCGTCATGAATTATACATAGGATTGTTGTTTATGGAGATGTAAATAAGGTTTTCAATTTAGAGATCCTATGTCTAAGTGGGTCATAATAGACCATAGTTTCTTACGTTAAAGGAACTTCTTAATAAGATTTCAATTCAGAAACAGAATTGAAGAGTTATGGGCAATTATTTTGTTAGTGTAGGCCAAACTAGTTTCTCGTGAAGAACAGATTGTGAGAAAACCTAGACACGATAATCATCTACCATCGGGGCCAGGGTTAGCTTCGAAAGGTAGCTCAGTCCCGGTATTAAAAGCAAGAAGGAACGAGGTGGGTTTTTTAGTCAGTAAGAGACTGATACTATCGATGAACGATGAAAAAAAGAAAAAATATCTACACTAATATTATGAAGAGGTAAAGTTTGTTTTTCTTTTGTTAGTAGGAATGTCTGAAAGTACTGTTCAGATTTCTAAATTTTCTTTTACCGATAGAAAGCTGCTTTATTCCTGAGTGTAGTAGTATTTTATTTACGCGGGTGAAGCTGCGCGTAAAAGCTAGTGAATTATAATCGTTGTGATCAATGTTCATTAATTTTGGTCATAGCCCTAGTGGGCATCGGCTCTGCTGGACCCCTACGATTTTGCTGGGATATCTTTGAAAGAGGCCTACGTCCAAAATTGGATACGAAGAGGCTGCTATAGATAGATAGATAGATAGATCTTTGAGGCGCGCGTGGTCAGTACGGTTACCGGACGACTGGACGGAGAGCGACCCATTTTTTTTGAGATAGTGTCATAATCGAAATCTGCTGCTCATTTTGGTGTCCATAGACCAAGGAATACGAGAAGGCTGATGTTGTATAACCTTGAACCAGATCTCTTTGACTTTACTCACATCTCGAAAGTACCGGTAACAATATAATTATTTAGTGTGCAGTAATATTCTATAGTGTTGGAAGACCAAGGTAGACCGATGTCCACCAGGACATCAGTCTACCTTGGCCTTCCATCCATTCTTGGTCTCGCATCCATTAGATTACCCTTACCAAAGGTTGCGGGAATCTAATAGATGTGAGACGCACGGGACCGTTCATTGCGGCGAAACTTGGGGAAGGCCTATGTCCAACAGTGAACGACTATAGACAACACAGTTGTCTAGGTTATTTGTTGCAAGTACTCCCTGTTAACTAACATAAACCAAATAAACCAATGAAAAAAAACATAAAAATAAAAGAAAAAACATAACTTTACTAATAAAATCTAAGGATCGAAGCTTGCATACTTGACTGGATCAACGGTGATTAACCAACAATTCCCTCAGGGCCTCTATCAGGAACAACGAGTTTATATCAATTTACTAAGTCCAATGTCTAAGCTATATTAACTGTGAAATAATACGTTGTATCCGAGGACCTTGTCTGTAAGTAGTCATCAACTATATCTAGACCTTTCAATAAACTGTGGCCCTAGCAAGTAATAATGTGTTTTGCAATTTATTCATGTTGCTGATAGCTATCAGAGAATGGCTTATGCAGATCCCGTAAGTGTGGGAAAAATGGTCAGAGCATACGGTATAAGTTCTTGAAATTGCGTCTTGATTATTCGAAAATATCTACCTATAGTCTGGTCAATTTAGACAGCCGAGGTTACACTAATTCGCACTCAGCTGAAAATTGGTAGGATTGTTCAAAACACCATCATAAATGAAATCAACAAAGTCTTCATCGATCCGACACCTGGAAAAAATATTTGTAGCAGTATAAAGCAGTTTTCGCTCTCAACTGTTATAGATGAACATACTAATATACATAGTAATGATGGTTTCTGTTTGATTACTACACCTGCCAATTATTCAATATTAACAAGTTAATGTACAGACATAAACGGTAGTATCTTCCGCCCATTTCCCATAATTAGTTTTCATAACAACTTTTACTGGGGAGAGCGTGAGCCCACTCTTTGAAAGAATTAACCTAAACCTTAACATGCTACCTATAAACATTTTCCTTAGGTAGGATAAACACAAAAAAGCCATGCATAACATATAGAATTATATTATGTGAATGACATAATATAATGTTACAGATGACCTAGTGAAGGTCGCAGGAATCTGATAGATGCGAAAGGCACAGGACCATTCTTTGTGGTGACACTACGTCTATGAATAAAATATATAATTATTAAAGTATTTTTTTAAAAGGTAACCATGGAGTTTCTGGCCGGTTCTTCTCCATAGGAAACGACCAATTTGAAACTGTGCACTAGCTTCTGACGTTTTATAATTGCTCATGTAGACCTATGTGAAAGAAAAACTTTTAATTTCTGAATAAATGATTCTGATTCAGATTCTTGAGGGCAGGATATGTTCAACATTGGACGTCTTTCGGTTGAAATGATAATAAAGAAATCCCCTTATAGCATTATGTCTAGACCTCAAGATTTCCTTAGCCTAACCAACCCTAGCAACGCATAATGTTTCCACCACTGTGGCACCACAGGCCTTGTCTCTAGGAGAGGGAATGGATCGTAGTTCACCACACGGGCCCAGTGCGGGTTAGTGGATGTCACATGTCTTCTAATTTTTGGTTCTAGGAGATGCCGGTTTCTTCACGATACTTTCCATCACCGTTTTGAGAGCAGTGGTGATGAATGAAATAAATTACACAAAGTAATGTGCCTGGCTGGGTTTAAACCCGCGACTAACAACTCTTAAGTCGTGGTCATTACCACTAGGTCACCACTGCTCTAGAAGAAGCTAAGAATCAATCTAAATATCGCCACCTTATAGTAGGCTCAATGAAAATTGTTAATTGGACAAAACCAGTTTTAACTTCAAGAGTTGGTCGAAAATACTATTAACCTGAACTTTTGCTCAAAAACCTGAACTGTACTTAAATAGATTTTTTGGGACTTATTTAAAAAAAAAAAAATTATCAATTTAAAAACACTTAAATTAAAACATTTGGCATTTTTGGAAATAATAAAAAACTTAATGAGAACAAGTTAAAACTAGTTTGACTATAAGTGTAACAGACTAAATCCTTACATATTATAAAACAAAGTCTGTCTGTCTATATGTACACGATAAACTCTTATACTGCTGAATATCAGGTGAGATGGTGGTCAAACGCGAGCCTAACAATAATAAAAAAAAAAAACAGATTTTCGTACAATTTTCACTAATACATGATTGACAATGATTCATGAGAAAATTTTTGGGACAAAATACCGTAAATAATAATGTCATATTATTTTAAACTGAAAACCGAGAAATTCAAAGATTTAGAATATCCCCGTGAAGCTGGATCGGGTAGCTGATTAAAATTGAGAGGTAACTTTACAGGTGAAAGATAAAACTTTGCCCTGTAAAATTATTATGTGTGTAATTTATATTTCAAGTTATTATAGGTACTCGTAGTAAAAACGTACGAATTGTCACGAGGTACTCCAGAACTGTCATTGATGGCTTCATTGGTTACTAAACCTTTTGGGTGATATTTGGCGTGGTTCCCGGAGTTGTTTTTCTATAAAAAGTAATTCAATATGTGCCGATTACTTTTCGAACATCCTGCTTCTTACTATGTAAGTATGTATTTTTCAGTAAAAAATAATAATAATAATGATTGAAGCCTCTGACTCCCGAACTAGGCACGCCTGTATGTCAGGAGTCAGCGCCCGCCCAATTTCACTTAGACTCAATTAAATTCCAATTTTTATTAACAAAATTTATTTTGAAATGTAATATTTTATAACATATTATAATGCAAATTTGAAAATTAAGTAAAAAATTTAGATATATAAGAGGAATTTCACGATCACAGAACCAGCCTAAGGTATCAAAATTGGATGTTGACATTTAGGTAATGCAATCATTTATAGTCATAGTATTTGTCGTTTTTCACTGGTCACAACGAGATGAAACTTGACTTATATGGGAATCATGCCCAATTGACAAAAAAAAAAAAATTTTTTACTCTACCCATAGCTTGTCGTCCGCAAGCCAGCACCTACGTGTAAGGGGCAACTGGCAGCTTTTTAATGTAGAAAAATATTTTTGAGGTTTTCGCAAAAAAAAAATTTTTGCTTGCACAATTTTTTTATTGTTCAACGTTTACATGCTGTGTGATCATAACTTTTAATAAAGAGATTAATTATAATAAAGCCTTATTTCAACGATTATTGTGTTAGAAACTTCTTTATGATTATTATTCAAAAAAACATCAGTAAATAATACAAAATTATAATGTTAAAACATTGCAATCTGATCTTTAATAACCTTGTTAAATATGCGAAGAATTAAAATTAATTCGAATCTTATTAATTTTTTCATTTACATAAACTCCATATATTCCAATTTTTACTGGTATTTTAGTAGTGATTTGGATACGGTTACCTAAATATATTGTGAATTTAATTTAGAACTACCCTATAGGAACTTCTTTTGCAAGCGAAGGAGGCGGACTCAAGAGTGAGAGAATGTACTCATCCTTATACCCCAGCCACCGCTACAGGAGACCTTCCGGGCGTCGGGAATAACACAGCAACCTCCAGAATTCCACTTAAAAAAGCCCTTGCTCCTGAACTACAACAACTACACTGCGCACATGTGTGCTACACACGCCGATCTGGGTCCATCGGTCACCATACATTTTATATGGAAACTAGACTTGTAGAGCTACATTTGATCGACGGCACGCGACGCCAAGCGACGTTCTACGTACAAATCAGGCGTGTTACACGTGTGCATCGGTCTATTGTAGTTCTATCTGAAGCCTTCGGATAAGGACCATTGTACTACAATACTGTACAATTTAGCAAGTTCACAATTACAAATGCACAAAATAATTAATGGAAATATTCACGTTTACACAATGCAGGGGAAGTGGATACCAAAACAGCATTCTTAACTGCTCGTCAGGTAAACGTCTTGTCTCACTAACTATGGGAAAACAGTATGGCGTCCGTTGCTTGTAAATGAGACACCGTTTTTATTTACTTTTACTAATCGGTAGGCCAGTCTGCTGAATGTATTTTGAGGAAATTAATGAAAGTTACGACCAGTTTGTGCAGGGTTATTTGTAAAAAACTGGCAACCTCTCACGACTGTGTCACTATCATCTTAAAAAAAATTTTTGTTCTATGACTTTTAAAAATGTAAGATTTAAAATATTTAAATTTAACGTTCTAAATATTACACATAAACCTATGCGAAGGAAGCGATAGTACAATAGCGGAAGGGAACGGGGATCCAGCGGCGGGGGTGCTTGATATGCTTACTATGTATATGTTATGTATTACTGTGACGTAGGTAGTTATAGCAAAATACAGAGTTGAAATGTGTTAGATAGAAGAACGAAATCTTACAGGCTTCTTTTTGGCAAATCATTAATTATGTTTTGTAAAAAGTTATAGAACAAATATTGCTGTTTAGGATGTTGGTAATACAGTCCTGCAAAGTTGTAAGTGTTACACAAATAAATATATTAATTTTCTGCAAAAAAAAAAAAAACAAACATAAAATTATTTTCATATACCTATATAAATCATTAAATAACCCTGCATAGTCTGTTTGTTTGTAAAATTGTTCAGTTTGTAAAGAATCTCTATACCTGTCCATCATCTTTCTACCATCGGACATCTCGTGTCTATCACCTTTCTACCATCGGTCACCTCGATGTTTATCGAGTGTCCACCCTTACATTGTTGACACCCTGGCTACGGAAGCGTTTCGCCTCGTCGTTTACACCGCGTACATTATAGGACTAGAACAATTTGCCTGGTGCAGTCCTCCTTCCTTATTAGAGTGAACAGGCTCTTAATAAACTAGTAACCAACAACGATGGCGTCACTGCTAACCGCAGGGGCCCAGCAGGGTCGAAGCCTCTGGGGCCATAGGTTGGCTTCTGAAAAAAAAACCCGGCCGTTGCATGAAAGGCAACGAAGGAACTAGGAGTGAGTTTTAGTCAGTAAAAGTCTGACACGCCCTCCCACCTTACCCAAGGGCAAAAAGTTCACTAATTAATACCATCAGGTGGCATCGCATTCAAGCGCTAGTTTAGACCAATTAATAAAAAGGTGCGAAAAGAAGCTTTTTTATTAGAGGTTATTATCGAACAATCTATCCATCCATCTAGCCTTTTTAGGAATGCTAAATATAAACTTGATAATCAACCATACAAAAAATTGTAGCTTAAAGATAGTTACCTCTCAAGCTAGACACTAGATTTTTAGGGTTCCGTGCCTCAGTCGGCAAAAATGGTACCCTTATGGGATTATTTTGTTGTCTGTTTTTCAAGATCCTTTTTCTCAGAAACGCGTGGAGATATCGAGCTGTAATCTACAATAATATTTATTTTTACTAATATTTGTTTTTATATTTTTTTTTTATTTGCAAGAGGTAATCTCTGAAAGCACTTGTCCAATTACGATTTTTTCCCATCGATAGAAAGCTGCTTTATTCCCGAGTGACATAGGCTATACTTTATTTATGCAGGCAAATCCGCGGGAAAAAGCTAGTTAATAATATAGGGAGTTTCCCCTGATCATGATTAAATTTTAGAAAAAAACAATACCATTGTCAAGTAAAGGAAGAAACCTTGAAACTATAAACTCGTTACATAATAAAAGAATTACCTTTTGTCGTGATTTTAATAGTAAGCTTAAGTTTATGCGGAACCCGTGAGGCGTGAGTCCGAATCGTACTTTACCAGTTTGTTTTAATTAAAACCTACTTCAAATTATAACCAACTTTCTATCAATTCAAAATCACAATTGATGTCCAGACCGGACAGTCTAAACAATTAATGCGAAATGATATGACGTGTCTTCAAAGAACTCTTCCACTATTTCTGACATCAGCTTGAAACTTTCTCCCTTTTCAAAGAAGAATCAAAAAACTATCAGAAGGAGAGAACACTGGGGAACACTAGCTTAACATGAGAGCATGAAATGATAACTCATAAAGTTAACTTAATTAATTTTGTCAAGTTGTGCAACCGTATGTATAATCGGCGTTGGAAGGGTACTAAAATTATCTTTCCGTCCGATTGGGATTTGGGTATCTTCAAGACTAGAGTGAATAGGCTCCTCGTATACCAGTGTGCCTTATCATCAACGATTGCATCACTGCTTACCATCAGGTGGGATCGGAGTCAAAAAAAGCCACCAGAATTCCACGATAAAATCATTAATTGTTTTACATGTTAAACGTCTGTAACAGATTTAAATTTCGAATATGTTGATAAAATGCTAAAATCAGAACAACTTTCGCAAAATGTAGGTAGCCGTTGTAGCTATATCTTTTAGGCAGCATTTTTTTTCAAGTTTTTTTACATATTTAAAGCTGGAATAGATAGTGGACACTCGTTAAAGAAAGTTTTATTGCGTTAAACACTAAGATAAAAGTTATACACCCACTTATATAATGGAGCCAACGACATTTAAATCACTTAGTAGACATTTGTATTAGAGTTAGATTTATTACGGTACTTATATAAAAACAATGTATTAAAAAGCTATCAATTTATCAGTTTGATCTAGCGTAAGAGATATAAGAATATAATGGACTGACTTAAAAATTAGATGTCCTTAACATAGGGTGGACTAGAATAAATTACAAAACCTAAGCTGTTTGTCTTGTTTTTATTTCAAAACTATATGAAGTTAAAATAAGCATATGTATACATGCATACATATCACACAATTATGAACGGACACCGACCTGCATTCCCCTTCTAGTATATGATGATATGTATCGCGCATACTTATTACACGTCTTTTTTACGAACTTTTTTAGTTGGAGCCATTCATGCGTTTCTGTGTGTGTTCTCCGTTGTCTTCTGCATGACTTGTCTCTATATTTCTTCTTCTTTTGAATCCAACGTAACGAGTTTACGCTATACATTATTTGGGCTCAGCTGATGATTACGGTATAAAAATTCTACAATTAATTTGCTAGCAGTACACTGCAGACCGATGGATGCGAGACGCACGTGATCGTTCATTGTGGCTACACTTGGGGGAGGCCTAAGTCCAACAGTGGACGTCTTATAACTGAAATAAAGAGGAATCACGGTGTATTCGAAAAATATCAACGCACTAATGTCACAGTGTCGCATCCCGTTGTCAAAGCAACAGAAAGTAAATCGTTCTGACCTGGGTTTTAATTGAAATATTTCTAGTTAGAATTGGAACTAGGAATTTCAGACCTTGAAAGTCAAGCTAAATGTCGTGAGAACAGAGTTTGCGATCACAGCTTTCATATGCGACGACTTTACTCGAAATAACTCACAGACAAATGTATTTTGTAAACATAAATAATAATGATATTTCTCAGTCGCTAATTTTACATAACTTTAGGTTTAAAGTATTAGTTTCATAAGTAATATATATAGTTAATTATACAATATATAATATATACACAATATATACAGTTAATTTTACACATAGTTATTTGTTGGATACTAGCATAGTTATTAATTTAAGATTTACTTGTTGCATAAAATATGTAATAATATTGTGTAAAGGGTTTAATAAAGATTTTATTATTATTGTTATTATTTATTATTATAAAGGTAGAACGCCGATCCGGACGAGTCTCGCGTCGGTTTCCATACATTTTATACTTATAACTAAACAACCGTTTTGTATGGGTAGTAGAATTGTGCGATAGAGTTGCCGTGGCCATGGACCGCAAAGGGCATCTGGAGGAACGCAGGTGAAGCTTGGTAGGGGCTCAGCAGAGTCTAAGCCTACTGGGGTAATGGGATGTGCGAAAGGGTACCCGGGGCCCTGAAACGAAGGCAAAGAAGGAACAGGGAGTTTTAGTCAGTAAAAGTCTGAAAATCTCCTCCACTCCACCCAAGAGCGTAAGAAGTCATTGGGTGATTGCCCAACTAAAAAAATAAGGTGGGTTTTAGTCAGTAAAAGCCAGACACTCCTTGTCGTTATTGGATGATGCAAATAATAAAAAAACAGTTTCATGTATTTTTTTCTTTGTAGACAATGTTAACTTAAGCTTAGATGTTGACGTTAAGTTGCTACTAAAAACAACTTATTAGTTAAGCTAGAAGTACATTAGACCGACACACAAGTGTAACACGTCTGTTTTATACGTAGAACGACGCCACGTGGCGTGGATCAAGTAGCTTTACAAGCCCAGTTGCCATATAAAATGTATGGAGACCGACGCGCCCAGATCGGCGCTCGTGTGCCCAGTGTAGTTTTTTTACCTTTATTGAAATATTATGCTAATTACCTTCTCATGTTAGTTCCTAATTCTGTCAATAAAACACTGGAACCCCCCTGCGTTTACCGTTAAGTAGGCAGAGTCGACTCACTAATAAAAATAAAACATGTCTTCGGTAAAAAACCGGGCAAGTGAGAGTGGGACTCGCGCACTGAGGGTTCCGTACCAACTTACCTATGAAAACAGTTCAATTCCTTTAAACCCCTTCCATTTTCCGAATCGCAAAAAAGTTTTAAGCTTTTTTGTGACGTAACTTCAATTTTGAAATTTTCAGATTTTTTCCATACTTGTGCTATGAGACCCTGCTTCATGCTAAGTTTCCGGATTCTAGGTCATCAGAAATGTGATATGTGAATTTTGATGCCCTTGAGAGTGTTGAAATAAAAGTTTTTTGCTACAGAAACGGTCGTATCTTTTTTATCGTTAACTAAGAAGTTTGATTTTTTCATAGCTTCAAAGGATCGCAGACTTGAGTATATTTTATGGTTTTAATCTCAACTCGATACATTCTCACGTTCTCGAGATAAAAAGGTCTTGACCGACAGATAGACGGAGAACAAAATGATCCTATAAGGGTTCCGTTTTTTCCTTTTGCGGTACAGAACCCTAAAAAGTAAGAACAAAACAAAGTGGTGTTGTAAACTACTGTTGCGTGACGTATTTATTGGTATAATGAGTTATGGTTTAAAGAAAAACGCATACAAGCATAAATACATTTTAGTTAATTTTTTAAGAGTTTCTCACGCGACTTCGTGCATATCGATTCGAACTTTTGAACTCGATTATATAGAGGAACAACTTAATTATAAATAACATCTAGTACAATAAATAAAGATACAATAAATACAGATACAACACAACATAATTAAACTGGTCTAAATGGGATAAATTATTACTTGCAAGCTTAACTTCATTCACCTCGAGGTGAAGTTAATACGAGGGTGGATTGAAAAGTTCGCGGCCTAACACATAAATACTTGAACTATTTTAATGTAACTGACCTCATTCGATTTGCTTACTCTCTGGTTGTCACATTGTAAAATTCTATCGCAATAGCATTATCTGTTTTTAAATTAGATTGAATTTTGTGAGCCTAAGTGCAGCGTTTTTAAAGAATGGAGAAAATTGAGCAACGTGCGGTCATCAAATACCTGTTTAAAAAAAAACTAACTCTAAAAGAGATTCACGAAGATATGTCAACAATATTGAGGGAATCTGCTCCGTCGTATACGACTGTGAAAAAGTAGGTTGCAGAATTTAAACGCGGACGAGAGAGTATTGAAGATGACCCTCGCTCCGGCCGGCCTACGACGTCTACGACTGAAGAAAACATCGGGAAAATCTGTTATCTGATATTGGCAGATCGGAGATTGACCATCAAGGAGATTGCAGACACTATTGGCATCTCGTATGAACGAACACAAAACATCATAGTCAATGAACTTGGATTTTCTAAGGTTTATGCGCGGTGGGTACCCAGATTGCTTTCAGTTGAACAAAAACGAATACGGCTCACGATTTCTCGCGACTGTTTGGAATTGTTTGAGGCTGATCGACAAGATTTTTTGGCCAGATTTGTGACAATGGATGAAACCTGGGTACACCACTACACCCCAGAGTCAAAACAGCAATCCAAGCAGTGGAAAAAACCTGATGAACCGACTCCAAAAAAAGCTAAAGCAATTTTGTCAGCTGGCAAGGTGATGGCGTCAGTTTTTTGGGATGCTAAGGGTGTCATCATGGTGGACTACCTTGCAAAAGGTGAAACTATAAACTCGGCTTATTACTGCACCCTTTTACGTTGTTTGCGTGAAACAATCAAAGAGAAAAGGCCAGGATTACTCAGCAAGAAAGTGTTGTTCCATCAGGATAATGCACGCGTTCACACGTCTGTTGAATCTATGGCTCAAATTCGTGATTGTGGCTTTGAATTACTGCCCCATCCCGCCTATTCCCCTGATTTGGCACCTTCAGATTTTCATTTATTCCCAAACCTAAAAAAACACCTTGGAGGTCAAAAATTTTCACCAAATGAGAAGGTCGAAGCTGCGGTGTGTGACTTTTTTGAAGGCCTTGAAGAAACTTTTTTTATGACTGGCATACAGGCGTTGGAAACCAGATGGAAGAAATGCATTATGTTAAGTGGAGATTACGTGGAAAAATAAATTTACTTTTATTTACATTTTATTTTTTTTTCTGGCTGAGGCCGCGAACTTTTCAATCCATCCTCGTACCAACTCCATCCTTACACTAATATTATAAAAGAGAAAGTGAGTTTGTTTGTTAGTTTGTTACGTCTTCACGCCTAAATGGCAAAACCGATTTTGATAATTTTGGTACAGAGATAGTTGGGACCCTGGAGACGAACATAGGCTATTTTTTTTTTAATTGAGAAAAACTTTTTACAAAAAAAAATTAATCCGACTTCAAAAAGTACAAAATAACTTTAATTTCAGAAGTCGGTTTTTCTATAATAGATACCTAATCTTGTCTCTTCGTTATTTAACACCGACTTCCGAAATTAAAGTTATTTTGTACTTATTGAAGTCGGTTTAATTTTTTTTGTAAAAAGTTTTTTATTTTTCACTTTTTAGTTATGATAGCACCACTAAAAAGTACCTACCCTTCAGCTAAACATAAATTACCTTATAGCCAGAGTGCATCTCATAACGATTCTTATAATCCCAATTTTTACCCCCTCCCCTTTTCCCCTCCCTCTTTTCTTTCAGTCAGTCATCGACTACACGTATAAACAAAGCAATTTTACTTGTTACGACAATTCTGCTATGATTCTATAAGGAGTTCTGTTCCATATCTTCGAAGTTCATGATCAGATCATAACAATATTTCTATGGGACCAACTTGGAAGCATAACCTTTCAATAAAAAAAAAAAATTTCAAAATCGGTCCACAATTTACCGAAATATCGGTGAACATACATACAAAAAAAAAAAACATACATTCAGCCGAACATAGAACCTCCTCCTTTTCGAAGTCGGTTAAAAAGGGGGAGAAAGAGGGAAGAAAAGGGGAGAGGTATTAATGTAAATTAATAAACGCGGGCGAAGCCGCGAGTAAAAGCTAGTAATTATATAGTTATTTGAGACATTCTTCAAATCTATCGACCACTGATCAGAGACCCTACTACGCCATCCATTTCACAACCTAAACTGAACTGTTTTAAGGAGATGGAGCTATAGAGGGCCCTCTTAATATAAATGACAGTGAGAGTGCAAAAAATTACATAGGTATCACATTCTTCGCTAGTTAAGTGCTGTTTACTAAACAGAAAATGTATGAAATCACATATGCACTTTTAAGTCGTCAGAAGCTAGTCATCATCATCATCATTACAGCTGAAAGATGTCCACTGTTAGACGTAAGCCTCCCCCAAGTGTCGCCACAATGAACGGTCCAAGAAGCTAATGCACGGTTCCAATTGGTAATTTTCTATAGAGAAGAACTGGCAAGAAACTCCATGATTAATAAAAAAGAAAAAAAAAACCAATCATCCTTAATAATATTATAAAAGCGAAAGTGAGTTTGTTTGTTTGTTACGTCTTCACACCTAAATGGCAAAATCGATTTTGATGAAACTTAGTACACGGATAGACCATGTCCTGGAATAGGATATGGATACTTTTTATCCCGGAAGTATGTTCCCTTGGGATAATTTTCTGCTATCACGCGGGCCAAGACGCAACTAGTATATTTGTAATTGTCGAATTGGTAGAGTCTCACATGAGACCTGTCATCTTTGTTAAATAGGTCTGCATTGCCACCTTGCTCATCCAAGCAATGCAGTTTTAGAACTGAACTGAGCTATGTAGGGTGTGTAGCTCTATCCCACTCTTATCTTATTTCTTTCTCACTCGCATGACTGACATTTTATTTAAAAACATAGTAAGTCCCCTGAAAATAAATTTAAAAAAGAAGTCCCCTGAAAGCATCGGCGGACAATCGTGACGCGACAATCCGACGACATGTTATCATAGTAGTCCTTCTAAAATTTCTTTACACATCGAAACTATCCGCTGACGTCGTGATTTAAAAAAACTCTCTATTCTTTAGCATAGAAAAGCCAATAAACATAGCCAAGCGATACGACCAAGATTAACATCATAATTACTTTCATCCCATTATATCAAGGTAGGCTGCGGCCTACTTCCTCAAAAAGTACCAAAATAAAGCCAAATGTGTTACATATCCATCCGCCGTGAGAATGATAACAATCCACCAAATGGTTTTACTATTTACTATAATTATTTGCGACAAACCACTGACACAAAATATATAGGTTCAGAAGTTAATCTACATACAAAGCGCGCTCGAGCAACGCACACATAGACACCGCTCACGGACACGATCTCTGTATCGTCTCGGCCCACTCGTCGAACAGTTCCGGCTCAAACGCTCATTAGTGTGCGTCCACTGAGCGTAGGTATAAAAAGTGAAGTACATAAATATGTGATTGTCTTCTATTTTGTGCAACTGACCTACTGTTTTAATTGACCCTTTGTTTAGACTTAAACACCTGACCGCCATTCGACACGTCTTTATACTGAATTCACACACTTAAATTTTTAAACGATTATTTCGGTAATCTTAGGGTCAGTTCACAACGAGACGCGAAACTGCATGAAGAGCGACTAAAAATATACATGTCGTGGCTAGATCTTAGAAATTCATCACTTCATAATTTTGCCAAATAAAACTAGTCAGATCGTTTTAAACATTAAAATTTAATGATATTTCAATTCTTGTTAGGATTTCTATAATAATAAAAGGTAAGAAAGTAGGCCAAACGAGTATTGAAATACACGTTTTGGCCACGACATGCATACTATTGCATAACATTTCAGATGCAACGTTTTCTGAATTCTCTCAATGAAATGTGTATTTTTTCGTATAGTAAATAAATTTATATCTTGGGGCGCTCTTCGCACAGCATCGCGTCGCGTCTCGGTGTGAATTGATCCTTAATGGTGAGGAACAAGAAGTGCGTCTCGAAGTCGCTAGTGTGTCTTATAATGTAACCAATGGTGTTGCAATTGCGACTGTTGTTGATGAAGAATGAGTCGTAAGTAAGGAAACATACAGTTCAAAATCTCATACTTATATAAGAGTAAATTCAATAAAAATCTGAAGCAGAATTCTAATTAATCTGGTTGACTGGTATCATTGTAAGAATTTAAAATCTTACTGACTGACTGACATATTAACGCAGAGCCAAAACTACTGGAACTAAGAGCTTCTAATTTTACATAAGGCTTCCCTTTACGACATAAAGGATTTTGTTAGAAAGGGAATTTCATTGGTATGCAAAATTTCATTCTGTGTAAAGCACAAATAGTAACTGAAGTAAACAATAAAGGTTGTCATCGTTTCGTTTTCATTTTTACCCCTAACAGAACAATCTAGGGGTTTTTAAAGATTGTATGAAAAATTCTTATTTCTTGGGTTAATCACCTTAAAACATGGCACAAATTCTATCATTGCTTACCATCAGGTGGGATCGTAGTCAAGCCCTATTAAAAAAATATTTAAAAAAATATATTCACCGGATGCTGTATATCTAAAGTGTATATTTTTCTTAGTTTTAATGCTCAAAATTCTAGTTTTGAGAATAAATTAAATTAAGCAAATTCTAGTTTTATGTCTTTTTTATGACCTGGTATTTGCATGCTATAGGCTGGTACTTAATTGTATATAATACTACTATCACCTATTTGTATATAATATGTACCCAAATTTGCAAATAAAAATACTTGATTAATTAAATATTTTTTTATCGTTCATGAAATCTAATACTGAGTATAAACATTTTTCCCTGTTAAATGTGCCCTGCCCATTGCCACTTAAGTTTATTATTTATTATTACTTATTTTACTTAATATTCACAACATACATAGATTCAGCCCTCTGCCTTATACCTAATTTTCCCACTGCTGGGACTCAAAGGAATGAATCATAATCCACCACGAGAGCCCAGTGCCAGTTGGTGTAAATCACAAGTCTTCAAATTTTTACTTCTTGGGCATACCGGTTTCCTCGCGATGTTTTCCTTCACCGTTTTGAGAGCAGTGGTGATGAAAATTACCTACACAAAGTAATGCGCCTGTCGTGTCGTAAATCAAGGTCATTGCCACTGGGCCACAGCTCATATTTACAATTATCTTATAATTAATGTGAAAAAACCATTTAAATACCATTCAATCTCAACGTGAACTTCTGAAGAATCAATTAACAGCATGACTTAGAAAATTAGGAGTAATTAGCATTGAAAGTAAAAAAACAATCCAATCTAACCTGGGAGCTCTAAATCTGAAAACAAGCTACAATGTGGTGGACTATCATGCAGATCATGACATGCAAATAAGCTGAGAAATATTCTATCTATTTGGCTCACAATGAGTCTAATAATGGCTCCTGTAGATAGACATGACACGCGACACTGCGATAAGGATTTTTTTAATGTGAATGGGCTCGCATTTGTCTGATGATGATAAGTGATGGAGCACGCTTGCCTAGAAGTAACAAATTCACTCTCATGATCCCTAGGTTGTAGCTATCAGGACACAGACTCCGGCAGGGAATGCCACTCCTCAGCTGTACGCACAATGAATGTAGCCCCAAAACGCTGTGTACGTATGGGTGGAATGTCCATCATATACAGGTGGAGCAACGCCGTACGTCTAGTGGTCCGATGATGGATCGGACTTGGCGGAATTAACCATTAGAATACCGTAATTAGAGACATAATAGAAAGACAATGAGAGAGCGAAAGCTGGCGTTCGCTTGGGGCTTCCCAAAATGCAAACGATATTAAACAGACAGGCCAACAACTCGGTGTCGACACGTCACGTTTAACGTCGCGACGTTAAAAACGTTTCCATAGAAATTGTTCCACGAATTGGAGAATCATTTTTGTGAAAAAAGCCGCAGTGTCGCGTCGCTGTTGTTTGGCTCAACAATGTGTTTACAGCCCAGTCAAAACAAATTCATCTTTTGTAAACATATCAACTGCAACTGTAGAACGTGCAATAAATGATTAATTACTCGTAACGCAATCAATTATTGTATTACACGAACTTCTGTCCACAGAGAGTTAAATCAAAATCGCTCGAATCTAACACAAGACGAGTGAATTAAATCTAGATTTTTTTTTATTTTATACAAGACTAGCTTTTGCCCGCACGGCTTCGCTCCCGCTCTTCCCTACTCTACCCTACTATACGCTACTCTACCCTACTCTACCCTACACTGCTCTACACTACACTACTCTACAGTACTCTTCTCTACACTACTCTACCCTACTCTACCCTACACTACTCTATACTACTCTACTCTACACTACTCTACACTACTCTACCCTACTCTACCCTACTCTACACTACTCTACACTACTCTACTCTACACTACTCTACCCTACTCTACCCTACTATACCCTACTATACCCTAAACTTCACATAAACCATCTACTAAATAGTCCGAACAAAGCCTAAAAATTTGGTTTGGATAGGTGAGCCCGATCTTGAGTTATAAAATAACAACGAAAAGTGGCATTGATTTTTATATATATAGATGTCACACTGACTTTCTAAAGACAGTCTAGAAGGCATATAAATTCTATCAGTAATGACAGTTGTCAAAAAATCAAAACTGTGACATGGTCGAAGCAAAGCAAAACAATCGCTATTGATTGTCACTTTGTCTACAAACACTGTCTGCACACAGCCTAATACTTACATTTTCCTTAAAATTGAAGGTAGAGAAAAAATAAAACTCTTGTGGGACCGGTTCGCGTGTCAGGTGATCTTTGCCATACATTGTCTACCAACTACTGAGTAACAGTCACTTTTCCATGGCATTGTTACTGACAATTACAACGTTGACTCCAAACGAGAAACTTCATGTTTTAAAATTATCGCCGCAAAACATTTTGTACCTACACGTAACATTGTTTTGGTTAAAAAATATGATACTGTCAGAGCAATTTATAATGCCATTGTTAATCAATTAAACGGAAAAGAGTGTATTTTTTTTTGATAATAAAGCCTCAGATACATTGGGGGAAAAGGCTTTACATACATTTTCACCAAAGCATCGCCACAACAAACGATTCTGTGCACTCTATTTATCCATCAGATTCCCTCGACCATCACAAGGTCAACGATCTGCCTTGTGGGAGGACTTTCAACGCAGAACCTTTCAGTGTCATCGATTATGTGTTCTGCGCGCAATGTGCCCTGCCCACTACCACTTAAGTTTGGTGATTTTTTGGGCTAAAAGTCACCCAAAGAGAAATGGAAAATGCTATGCTCGGAGTTTTCTTGCGTTACCGTATCATGAAAAAAGTTATCCGCAGTAGAAGCAAGGTTACCGAAACATGTTACCGAAGAATGTTACCTTTAATCGGGTAAATTCTTTAAAACTATATTAACCCTTCAGATACCGTCAATTAGAGACACAATAGTAAGACAATAGATGCGCGGCCACCGGTGGTCGCTTGGGGATTCATGAATTAAAATCCAGTTAGTTTAATATTCAAACTTATTAAGAGATAAAACAAGTCATTAAATTAGTAAACAGACTGTAGCATTTTAATGTCATTTTCTTGTTTAACCCTTCAGATACCGTCAATTAGAGACACTAGATGCGCGGCCACCGGTGGTCGCTTGGGGATTCATGAATTAAATAAATCTTTCAACATCTTGTTTCATTAACGACTTCTGCTACCAGTGGTTTTGGCCCCATGAACGTAGAAAATATATGCTTATGTCACACGGTATTATAGTAGCATTCTACTGGTGAAAGAATTTTTAAAATCTGTCCAGTAGATTCTCACTAACCATACTGGTTTACCTATGGGTACTAATCTGTCTGTATCTACTATCTATATACCGGGTTATTTGTTAATAGCTGGCAACCTCACAGGACTATGGTAGTAACATCATAAACAACAACTTTTCGGCCCCGGTACGAAAGGCAACGAAAGAATATGAGTGGATTTTTAGTCACAGTTATACACCTAAAAAAAAAATACTCGGCTCCATAACACCCTCGCCTACTGCTCGGGTCGATTCCGCCTTTTTTTGTACTGTTCAATTATTACGCAGCCGCTGGCAGAAGCAAAGTCCTAAATTATAGATTCTTTTTCTCTTTATATTAGTATAGATACAGACGTGTTACGAACCCGACTAGAACGCCTTGCATAAAACTAAATAGACACTAAAAAAACATACACTTTGCAGAAAAACAGTTATCTCATAAAAGTTATATTTTATGCATCCAGTAAGTCATTTTTGTTAATAAACTCCATCTGTAAAAGAATTTTTTTTTTTTGGATAACGGATTTTTTATTTTATGAAAACACTTTTTTCCTGTAATTTATTTTTATAGAATTGTCATTCCATGAGATTTTTTGTTACAAGAAATTTATTCGCATAAGATTATTCTATTAATGGATTTTATTCTATACTAACTTTATTGTATATCAAAATAATAACAAAACTTTTTACACTAACCTTAATCTATGGGTACAATGGCGGTCTTATCGCTGACAGCGATATTTACCAGACAACCTTAGGACAGACTGATGGTAAGACTTTAATTCATGAATCCCCAAGCGACACCCGGTGGCCGCGCATCTATTGTCTTACTATTGTGTCTCTAATTGACGGTATCTGAAGGGTTAATTTGAAGTATCAAAATTGACATATTTCATAGACGAGACAGAAGAGACTAGACTTTTAGATAGAAATCTACGTGAGCTAGTTCAGTATGTCACCATCTTAAAAACAACAAACTTGTTTTTAAAAGCACAATAATAGTATTATCGATCGATATGGTTGCTGCAATTTATCAAAGTGCATATACACCGTTATGCATATAATTAATATCATATTTTCTAGAACGATACATAGAATGCAGATATCAAGCGACACATTAATATAAGCTACAAATACACGATATTTTCTCGTCAAAATCTAGACTTATTCAAATCCATCGTAGAGATAAGCGCCTTTCTAATGTATTTCTTTATAGACGATTTCTATGTAAATGTCTAAATATTTGGGATTTATAAAGTGATTTTTTTAGAGATAAATTGTTAAAAACAGCATCTATCTAGGTTACCTAGCGAATATTTAAAACAATTTCAATAAGTATGAGTAGTAAAATTTTGCCATTTCCGTTTTACATGTAACCCGTGAGAAAATCTGGTTATTTCTGCATTCAAATTCGGTGATCAGTGCCTCGTCAAATGTTAGCTATGATGATTGTAATTGGTCAATTGGAGGACTCACACCATTTGCATAAGAAATAATTAGCTGTAACTAATCAAGAAGCTGGGTGATATAAGCGTTACATGAAACCAGAATACATTTCTATGCAAATTTCATAAAAAATTATCTAATGTCATGTTAGGTATCAAGTTATTAATATTTATTTTTTGGTCTGCGGCTTAGATAACGTCTGAAACATTTATTTATTATTTTATGCACCCAAAAAGTACAGAGGTGGACTTAGTGTTTTAGCCATCATGAGATTGGACCGGGGATTATTCGGAACAGATAGATACCTTTCTTTTTAGGTGGGAAATCATCTAATGACTCTAGTAACATCACCAGCCCTTTCGTGTCTTACTTTTACTGACTATACCCACTCCTGTTACTTCTTTGCCTTCGTTCCAAGGCCCCGGGGTTCTCTTTCGTACAACCCATAGCCCCAACAGGCTTCGACCCTGCTGGCTATTTTGCTGTTTCCGACATTTTGAGATGAAACCAGCTACCACGGTCTTGGAACGCAAAAAGAAACTGAAGGAAAACAAATAAGTTTTAGTCAGCAAAAATCTGACACCCTTTCTCGCTGCACACACAACAAAAGAAATTATTCGAAGACATCCCAGTACAAAAATTTACATACTTAGTCATCATGTGTTTGACTGCAAAAAAATTGCGTAGCAAGAACCACCCTTCAAAGAAAAAGAAAATGACAACACCGGGAGCCTTATTTGCTCTGATAAAATTTATCATCACCATGATTACGAAGCAATCTAGTGTTTTAAAGATCTAGATCAATTTATATCAAGAATGTTTCACAAAATGTGCCAACACAAATGAATGCAATGACTATCCGACTTAAGGATGACACGTTATTAATCCTACAGGCAACTAGCCGATAAGCAATTACCTGCCATTGTATGAATATCAGCTTGCATTTAATACAAATAAGACTCTAGAGCTAGGACTAGATTGCAAGATGCATAATCTTATCTCTGAAGATGATTTCAATAAGGGTGGTCGCTTGACGCAGCAAAATATGTGAATGCTATTGGTTTTGCAAGTAAGAAAGACTCACAATGACAACTACCTAGTATGTGATATATACTAATTACTGACAAATGCACTGACTGGAAAGGTCCACTCAAATCTGCGTGGTTCTTTCTTCAAAACAGCATCTCAGACACTAACTGTCCTCACACACGAGCCACAAAAAAAACGCTTGAAGCCGCTTCTCCGACCACAAGCTGTCGCGCCCTTCAGCTGTTTTTGACGGCTTCTAGTTTTCTTTGTGGGCGCTTCTAGTGTTTTTTTGCGGCGGCGTTTTTTTGAAGCCCGTATGCAGGGACAGTAATCTGCATGGTTCTCATATAATTTAACCATTACATGTCATTATGGAATTTAAAGAGATTTTGACTCCTGAGTTTGTTGTGGTGTTTCTTCTTAGGGTAGTCAGATAGGATTAAACAGCGGCCTCATCTACTGTAAACTGAAGAAAAAATTGTTTTTAACCTTTTGAACGCCAATCACTTGTATACAAGTTCGAGATTATCGTGCCTTCAGCGCCACTACTTGATTAGAAGTAATAATAGTATAAAATAAATTAACGACATTAACAAGACCTTTTATTTTGTTTTTATGGAAAATTGTCCTGTTATAAGCCATATTTTTTACACATAATAAGTTCTTGTTTGTTTTATATGCAATAGAAACCAAAACGCCAGAAAATATTTTTTTACATTTGTTGCGTGGCGCTGGAGGACACATCGCGTATTGTATAGATGGGCGTCGAAAAGGATAAAAAACTTTTTTGCAAAATAAATATCATTTATCATTTACTATTTGTCTTGGTGGTCTACTAGGACGCAATGACGCGCAGCATTCGATGCGAGGCATAGAGCGAATAGCGCAATAAAATGGTAGAGTGCGGAATTGTATATGAAATAGCTGTAGTTTTTGCTATAAGCCGGTGAAGCTTAGTGAGCTCATAAAATTTAATGATGTTTAAAAATAGAAGACCACTGAGTTATAATGTTTATTGTATCTTCAACCTACTATAAAAATGGTATTCAATACACTGGCTCATAAAGTGACTCTTATTGCACTGCACTTAGGTGTATAATGGCACTTGTTACCAAACTGTGACATTTTGATTACCAGTACGCACTAGTGCTATAATGTGGTTAAAATCTTTTTGTTCAAACTCTCCGCCACTATAATTTTATTACATTTATTGTATCAGAATGGGTGCGCGTAGTCCCCCACGAGGAAAAGAAAAAAATGGGCGCGCATATGAAAACAGATTTTTACCGCCACAAAAGTTTACTAGTTTTACAATTATTTTCTTCATAAGTGTATTGAAAAACGTTGTATTATAATGATTACCGTTCTCGGCTCTCTTAAGACTAAATATCGTCTTATACATTTATATCATAATGTGCTATTGCTTGGCAGGTACAGTTTCACGCCATTTGGGGTTGAAACTCTTGGGCCCTGGGGTCCGAGTGCTCCTACCTACACTATTTAAAAATTTATCCAAACACCAGTTGACACTGTGTGTGAACCAAGGGCTGACTTTTACCTAAGTCTGAGATTAAGCATTGCCATACAACGTGGCAATTCCGCCATTCTTAGTAAATAGGCGCAAATTCCATTTCTATGCACGTGGCTACATGATCTTTTAGTCAATATGCCTTTCAAGACGACGTTATCACCTGCATTTAAGACCACGAATTTTAGCCCAGGCTTAAATCCGTGCATGAGATGAGCTATGTTCAACAACTCTCTTTAACTCTTACTACTTTATACAAGATGAAATTACTTGAGCGTGTCAGACTTTTACTGATTGCCACACCTATGTTCCTTCTTTGCTTTGCGTGCTAGGATCCCGGGATCCCTTTCGAACTACACATGACCGCAGTAGACTTTAGCCCTGCTGGGCCGTTTTGCTACATGAGTTAAAGAGTGGTGCTAGTTGAAAAATAGCCAAACATAGATCAATATCGTATTCAAAATTTGGTTTATAATTTGCAAAATGGCCTTAATTAAGAGATACGGGATTGTGGAGGAAATACAAAGTATTAAAACGACGAAAACACGTTTTCTTTTTTAAGATAAACGACAAATATTTGATTATAGATTAAGAAACATCGGAACATGTGAAACTAAATAAAACCTTGTAAAAAATATCACAAAGTTTTATTAGTGACCCGAATGTTTTGCGGCACAGTGTGTTATAAACTCAATCTTATGTTTTTATAACCTTTATTATATGATAGTATCATAAACTACTAATCCTAATTAAAAAAAATGGTGCCCATTGCAAAAAAATTGCATGTAGTGGAGACGAAGAAGAGAATGTTGAGATGGATGTGTGGAGAGATCATCATCATCATCATCATTTCAGCCAAAAGACGTCCACTGCTGGACATAGGCTCCACCAAGCGTCGCCATAATGAACGTTCTTGTGTGTCTCGCATCCATCGGATTCCCGTAGCCCTTACCAGGTCATCGGCCATCGGGTGTGGAGTGATGAGAAGAAGAAAAATTAGTATAATAAAGGAATTTTAAAGGGGAGTCAGTGACTAAAAAGTTAAAAGTGAATTCATTTCTCTCAGTATAGTCATGTGAACAAGAGGGCTGAAACGAAAGTTACTAAAAGAGCTATGAGTATACACGTGGATGAATGGAGCGGGAGGCAAAAGAAGAAATGGATGAATTATGTGAGGATTAATGTTGACGATAAAATTGTATGTAATAATTATATTAATCGAATTTATAAAAACTCTATATGATAATAATAAATTTAATGATATAATTACAAATAATTTGCACGCTTGCTTGCAGGCAGAATATAGTGAGTTTTAGGTTAGAAGATCTTTCCTTATAAAGAATCTATTTCTTGCAAATAAACATTTGTTTTAAACCTTAATATTTTTTATTTAATCCAATGTAATTTAAATATATACATTTTAACTATTAAATATTAATAAGTATATAACATTTTAAAATAATAATACGTACAAACGGGTAAAATAGGAATAAGGCATCAAAAAATTCGTCCACATCGATGTCAATGGGAAAAGTGCCCAGAACGCTGGATGGCAATGCTGATTCGTTGACCGAAGAAAAGCCCAGCTCTCTGGTCACGCTAAGAGTTGACCAACTGTTTGCTGATAACCCGAACAACTCGATAAATAAACATTTTGATTTTATTTTTTTATTGATATGAAAGGAAAGAGAGCTAGTGGTAGCGTTAATGCGATAGAAAAAAATAGTGTTGCGCCAACCCTAAGTATAATGGGCCAAGAGCAGGAAGCTGAGATAACACGCGTATATTACGTAATCTAGTCCGTCAAACGTGTACGCTTCAGTTTCATCAAAACTAGAATGTTGATTGGTTTAAGTGATGTTCGTGAGAATGCCAGATATATTTTTTGCTAGTTCCACACATGCTATGTTTTAATGCAACCGTTGAACATTTAACTTGATCAAACACACACAGACAACAACAACAACCAATCTGGGTATGATTATAGTTTAGCTTCCCAGCACACGGGCCTCAAAAAAAACGCGGCTTCAAGCTTCTTTTTGAGGCGGCCTTTTTTTGTGGTGTGTGAAACCGCTTTAAACTTCTCCAGCCACAAGCTGTCGCGCGCTTTAGCTGTTTTTTGCGGCGTCTTCTAGCTCTTTTTGTGGCCGCTTCTAGCGTTTTTTTGAGGCCCATGTGCGGAGACAGTTAATAGTTTTTTACTTCAACACGACAATATATTTATTTTTCTTCCAACGGTACAGCTCTATAAGAGGTTACATATCCTAACTTGAGTTATTATGTCCAATTTATGCACTTAAAAAATTTTGGGCAATTAATGCCTAAAAAACTAAACTATAAAGCAATAAATAACTAAATTATACAGATCGTATTCTGAGATACGGAATAAAAATTTATTTTTCTGCCATGTTGACACATCCGCAAAGCCGTGCGAACTAAAAAATTGAGGACATGACATTTGCCATCATAAGCCTAAAGCGTATCTTCTGCTAACCCCACATCTGACAGTAGCAATTACATCGAGACTATCTTCATCTGTGTTATGAAACAAACAGAGAAAGTGATGATTTACCGACCGAATGGACCGACAAGCACAAATTACCTCGTGATGCTACAAAATCACTTTATAATAACATTTATTTTTTACACCACGAAGCCGACATCATACTAATTCAATTCTACATTTCGATTTTTATGTAATATTTTATGTTATTCTTAATTACAGTCCCTTTTGATATCTTAATTAAAGGAAAGTCATGAACAAAATTATTACGTAATATGCGAATGATCGTTTTGTAATAAATCATTTAACCATTTATAGCTATTACGAATCTTCTCAATAAATTATTTTTTGCTTTCTAAATTATGACCTCCTATAATATCGTAATACTAATACTTGATTAAGTACTTTTAAAATTAAATGCGCTTCTTTTAATTAGTTCTTTTCTTCTGGTTAGTATTGATTTTCAATACATTATTTATTTTTATTTTTAATTGGCGTTTTTTTTTAATCTATATAAATTAGTGCTTGACTGTGATCCCACCTAATGGTAAGCAGTGATGAATCGTTGATGGTGAGGCGCACTAGTTTATTAAGAGCCTATTCACTCTAGCCTTGAAGACAACAAAATTATAATTGAACAGGAAGACCGCAGCAGGCAAATCGCTCCAGTCTTTTGATGTACGCGATATAAACGACGAGGCAAGACGCTTAGTCCGGACCGTAGAGGTTTCAACAACGATAAGACGACTTTGCCCTTTTGCCAGAACCGACAACCCAGGATAGAATATCCTGCCGCCGAGTTATGAGGAAACTCGACCCCGAATAATGAAAACAGGAGAGGAGAAAGAGGTTGTTGATAAGACCACCAAAAATTTTAGCCATAGATTTAAGTTTGTGAATAAATTGAATTACTTTTTTGGTGTAGAATTGTTTCTATTCTATTGTCAATACAATAAATACTAATCTCTATCAGAAACATTTTTCTACAAAGTCTTCAAAAGGCGACATGTTCCATAAACCAACAGCGACATAACAATTTCCCATTGTATCAAAGTTTACAGCGATACAAATCTCGATGTCTTTATTCAAGGAAATAACAGTGAACGATCTATAGCGACGAACAAAGCCTTATTACAGGCATTAGAGCTCTCCAAACAACAGTTTTCTCGAAAATAGATAACACAGACAGACGGCTTGCGACATAGTCCAAATTGCACCTGCAGGGCGACTCTGTCCGACCAGTGGCGTAGCTAGGAAACCAAGGGCCCTGGGGCAAAAACAAACTGGGGCTCCTAAATTATTTAGGCTTTAGTAATATATTAAAAAAATGCACTGCTACTTTATCTTTAGTATAAATCCCAAGTTATAAGAATATTTTTATCATTAATATACACACACTGATATGCAGACGTCGTGAATATGATCAGCAACGATATCTTTCACAGCTTAATTACCGAATCTTCATGAGTAGGCTTTTCAACTAATACTACAAGGGTCACATTATCTGATTCACTATCACTATCAACAGAAATATTTTTCGTAAACTTTTTCGTTCATTCAAAAGCGGCAGCAGAACCTGATTAACAAATAATCAGATTTTGGGGGCCCACCGAGCTTGGGAGCCCCGGGTGTCTGGCCCGCCTAGCCCCTTAGTAGCTACGCCACTGTGTCCGAGGGAGCCCTGAACCTATTTGCTTTACATTCCATTCGTAATTTATAACCATAGAAAGGTATGGTTCGTGGATCGTGAACTGTACTTCAATTTAAGTATCTGTGAACCCGTTTTGTTGATTTATTTCGCCGGTTTTCAACATTGCATCTTTAGTAAAGTTGGTCAATTAACTTTACGACACTTCAGCAGGTTTTTTTTTTTTATCTTGCATTATCTCTATGAACATGTTTATTAGTTTCTTCTAGTGATTATTCATGATTTTGTTAATGATCCGCATCTGTTCTGTGATAGTTTTATTGGTATATGAAATACCGAGTAATTATTTCAAAATTATAAGTTTTGTTACACACATTCTGATTAAAAGCTATATCAATAATGATTCTTAAATTGGTGATTTTTTAATGAAAATATGTCCTGTATTAATTTTAATTAAATGACCAATTGGATCCATGCACAAAAATTGGATCCATGACAATGGATCCATGTTCTGACGTTGTGCAATAAAAATTTTGAATTCAATTTTTGCAATTTTTTTGATAACCTTTTCAAATAAATTCAATAAAATTACAAAAAAAAAAATCTTTACAGTAACTTTGTTACCATATTGACTATGTCGCTCCATCATAGCTGGAATATTAATTTATTTCAAATGATTGTAATAAATTTTATATTACACTCTTGCCTCGTCTGACGTAGGCTTGGCTATGACACTGTTGCAAATACCAAACACCACCAGAATATGATGTACAATAAAAATATTGCCCTCCCAATTTTCTATTACCTCTTGAAACTGTACATAAATATAAAACGTTAACTCATAACATCTAATCGTGATTTATTGTATTGATTGATTGCATTTTAGTATCGACGCATGAGTTTTGAAAATGGTCTTCCGTTATAGCATATCTCATTAGAGACAAATGTAGAACTCATTTGCCCTTTAAACTGCTCAATCATGCTCAATTCTAAGGGATTGAGGACGGTACATGTGTGACACAGAATATAGGTACCTCCACGACTTTTACGAGACATAGTGTCGCGTTCGCTTTAAAAATTATTAGATTCCGACATCACCTTTCTACCATCGGACAACCCAACGTACAGTGAGTGACCCCCCTTATGTTTTTGATAACAACCCCCGCTCTTGGGTGGAGCGGGAGATAGTGTCAGACTCTTACTTGACTGAAAACCCACCCCGTTCCTTCTAGCCTTCACACCGGGACTTCATGAGGCGCGCGGGAACAGTGCGCGCCATCAACGTCTTGGGCTCGGTCCGGACAGTTACCGGACGGTCGGACAGCGAGCTACTCATGTCTTGCCGTCCGCGAGCCCAGGTCTACGACACCTGCGGTCTGGAATAAGAGTTTGAAAAAATTTGCCTGCTGCAGTCTTCCCGTCCGATTATAATTTAGGTGTCTGCAAGACTAGAGTAAATAGTAAGAGCCTATTTACTCTATAAACTAGTGCGCTACACCATGAGACAATTGCATCACAGCTTGCCATCAGGTGGGATCGAAGTCAAGCACTAGATTATAATCTCAAATCATAAAAAAATGTTCTCAGAGTGTGAGCATTGTAATATATAATGTTGATTATATGATTGGTACTCTACGGTAATTTCTTATGTCATTTGATATTATGTATGGAAATATGACGATCAAGTCGATTAAGGCATTATTTTTAGCGGAAGTTGCAAAATATTATAATACGATACATTTTGATGATAGTTTTGGCCTACCGTGGCTTTGAATATGAAATACGAAAATAATATGGTTTGTATCTGATATCCTTACTAATATTATAAAAGCGAAAGTGAGTTTGTTTGTTTGTTACGTTTTCACGCCTAAATGGCACAACCGATTTTGAGGAAACTTGGTACACGGATAGACCATGTCCTAGAATAGGACATAGGATACTTTTTCCCGAAGTATGTTCTCTTGGGATAATTTTCTGCTATCACGCGGGCGGAGCCGCTGGGAGCAGCTAGTATTTTTATAAGTGCCAAGAAGAAGCCAAGAGAGTGTCTCACTCTCTTGGCTTCAAAGAATCACCCTGAATCGATTGGACACTATTATTATTCTTTATATCACAGTATTTCAGTCAGTGACCCCTTACAATATTGTTCATGTGTAAAAAAAATTGTGGTCCATCCAACTTGCTCATAATCAATCAAGAAAATATATTAACGACACCAGTAACTAAATAAAAAAAGTAGCCGATTATAAAATTGACTGAAAGTCTAGCCTTAGGGGGGGATTTGTTCTCATCAGCAGAAAATTAATCTAATGGCAACGATCCTCATTAACACTTTTTTTATTAATAGACTTGCTTCTGATTACACCGATACTTAAGGTGCTAGGCACCCTGTATGGCGTTTTTCTGAATAAGAGTTGCGTATATGAAGTATAAAAAAGTACTATAGTACAAAATTTGGGTAAGTCAGTGTATCTTATGGTTTTAGTCAAAAAATCATTTTGAAGAATACTCCATATAAAAGTATGGAATCAGTTTTTCTTAATTTTCTCTTTACTGGATTTAAATATGTTGCTTACATGCAATTGAATGATTGTCATTTCATTATTGTTAAAATCCTGGTTTAATAAATAACAAGCATACTCGCTCTATTGATCTATTTGATCATTTCCCACCCAAACAAACACTTAGCCACATCAAGCGCCTTAAATCTAGGTCTTTCTTTCAACTAATAGAGCTTGATTAGAAAAATATTTAATTTACTTTGTTCATTAGTGTTTACTGATGATCTATAGACGTGTTATCTATCATAATAAATAGTAATAAGTCGGTGTATCAGAGCATATTAAAGTGCAGTTTGTTAGCCGATGGCCATAGCACCGTATGAGATAACTTGAGACTATTAATCTTATAGTTCTTAGGTTATCATTTATTAATATTATAATTTTATTTATTGTTTATTAATTAGTACTCATGGGAAGAGAAAAGGGAGCCAAAGAAAATATTGATGGAGAAGTAATAAATGATAGTTAATATTTTGAAAATATGTTAAGAAAAAAAACACTTTACTCGTTAGTATTGACCATTTGTTTTATGAAAAGCATGCAGAATGGTGTGAGATGGTGTGGATTGGGTGATGAGTGGAAAAGGAAAAAGGAGTAAAAGATAGCGTGATAGTTGATAGGTCTTGACTTTATCAGACGTAAAAGGCTGAAGAAATTACTCACATTTTGCTTGACTGTGTAATGCATGTCAAGCATATGGGCCTCAAAAAACTTTTTTTTTGTGGCAGCACCACCTCACACGAGCTACAAAAAAAGGCTGCCTCAAAAAAGAAGCTTGAAGCGGCGTTTTTTTTTTTAATAGCCCTGTGTGCGGGGACACTTAAAGTTCACATTCATCTCGTTTATGGATTTCACAATGTATTGTTCTCTAAGTATATGATATCAAGTGGTAAACACCACACATAACAGACTTTTGAAATGCATTACCCCTTTGGTGTTGACCCTAAGACCAGGCCTAATGTTAGGGCTTGAAACCCATTGTGCCTTCTCCGGAAAACTTTATGAGAAGTACAACAGTTTCTCAAGCTCACTTTTATTCAATAATCGTCAATAGAAAGTATCGATTTCATCGGGTGATTCTAGGGTAGCGGTTCCCAAAGTTGACTGGGCCGTGACCCAAAGATATTGGTCTATACGCGGCTGTATTTTGACTCATGGAGGAAAAAGGGATATAACACTATTACAGTAATATTATAAAGGTGAAAGTTTGTATGTATGTGTGTATCCTTTTGACTTCTTTACGCTCCAATGGCTGAACGGATTTAGATGAAGTTTAGCACATATGTAAACCATGCCCTGGAAAGCACATAAGATACTTTTTATTTCGGTTCAGTTTTGTACCTGCCTTCACGTGGGTGACACAGATGACAGAACAAGAAAAAAAGTAACAATAAATTCTCTTTAAACGAAATCTTATAATTAATATTTTAAAAGTATAAGAAATACTATCTAAATGGGTAGGATTTATTGGTTTTTATTTTGTGTTATTATGGCATCTGAGGGCCTATCCAATATTCGACTGGCCTATCGCAAGACAAGCTCTGCTTAGCTTGGGACTAGAAAGCGTTGTGTGATAGTTGTGGAATATTATTATATTATATTCAATCGAGGATACGGACCCATAGTTTGGGAAAGACTGTATGTATTATTTAAAACCGCGACGGTTAGGCGTGGTCACGTCGCCGCGTCGTCGCCATTAGCGAGGATGCTCTGATAACTATGCGGGACGATCGGAAATCTTCGTAGGAGTTCGGATTTAGATCGTCATTATGGTTATTTACCGAATGTTGCGGTTGGTGGTTGGACGGTGCGGAATTATGTTGTGACGTGTCGTGATCATGATATCACGTATTTGAGTTCTTCGTATACGTTTGAACATCAGCGTGTTACGATGATACTCGTAATATTTATGTAGTGTATTTTCATCGTTTTTCATTTCTGACTTGTCACATTGATTTGTGCAATTTACTGCAAATGTAAGGAGTTAAAGAGAACATTACTGACAGCTTGTGCCTCACAAAATACGTAAAGCCGTTGGTCCCGGTTGTCATTTGTAGCTTTAAACAGTCGTTACTGGCAATCAGACTTCAGAAAGTCTGACTATCAGTCTATCTAAAGAACGCCGTGTTGCAGTAACTGGGTTGTGGAGATCTGATAGATAGGAGCTCCATATAAAACACAGATATTTAGCTGCATCTAGTTAGAATGACAGCTAATCCCAAGATTGGTAAAAAGCCTGCAAATGTAAAAATGAGGAACTTTAAGATCACTGGGTATGGAGTATCAAATTTTGTTGTTTACCTCATGGTGTTTGGTGGCACATAAAAAGTAAAATCATTAATTGATGTGACTAAATCACTAAACATACAATCCACGAGTTATTTACTTTGGTGTTGTAATATTTTAATTCATCTAAACGCAATTATTAAAAAGTTTAAGATGCCTGTTAATTGCTCATCGCAATAATTTCGCTGCTGGAGTCCGTTTCCTAATATCTACAACCTAGAGGTCTTTAGGTCAAGAGTAAATAGGTCACTTCAAGCCAAGTGTGGTTCATCGTCGAGCACATCATTGCTTACGAACATATTTATTTATGTTTTGGCACACCAATATCATTACTTTATTACAAGCTTTTATTTAGTTTCACCTGTCCCGATGTTTGTTTGTAATAAAATCTTGCAAATTAATTAGATACACTTCCGGGTTACCGATTGATCTGAAATTTTGCATGCATGTGCATGCATGCTTCATTATACACTACATCATCGCTTACCATTAAACAAGATAGTGGTAAGCCTAAGCTTATTAATACCAATAAAAAAAACCTTTTTATTAAAAAAAATAACCGACTTCACTAAAAATTTAATTGAATTTGAGGAGTTCCCTCGATTTCGCCAAGATTCCATCATCAGATCCCAACTTGGTGACTATGGGACCATTTGGGAAGTATACCCTTTCTAACAAAAATATTTTTTCAAATCGGTTGGTAAGCGACAAAGTTATACGCAAACAAACATAAATAAAACATACAAACGTCCGAATTGAGAACCTCCTCCTTTTTTAGAAGTCGATTAAAAAAACAATTTCCCAAAACTACAACAAAATTCTTTCAATAAAGCCGACTCTTGCAATCATATCTAATTAAAGCAATTTCGGTTAAAATTACAATAATCAGTCTAACGAGCTGGTACACATTTTTTCAGGCTTAAAATCGTAACAAAATACCTACTAATTACATTGCCTACATCAATGCTGAAACAAGTGGAAAAGAATTGCAACTTCACTATTGCGGTATACATAAATCTATTTTTTTTCTGCACTTGTGCCGCAATGACGAAAGCCAATCAAATCGGTTAATCATCTAAGCGACGTGCGCTATATTTCACACTATGTGTGTACGTGTTTGTATGTATTTATGTACATGCAATCATTTTGTTATTTGCATATTGCTATCATCACGCTATCTTTCCTAGAGTGATATATGAGGATGTAAATATGGCTTGTGTGACGGAGTGTGGCCTAATGTTAACGGCATCAAGTTTTATGAGTTGTAGGTCCTGGGTTCAAACCCAGACAGGCGTATTACTTTGTGTAATTTATTTCATCACCACTGTTCTCAAAACGGTGGCAGAAAAAATCGTGAGGAAACCAGCATCAAAAATTTTAACACGTATGTGACCTCAGCCAACAGGCTTCACCCACATACATTAAATACAGTCAAATTGCACTCAAGAATAAAGCAGCTTTGTAACAATGAAAAAATTTTTGCAATCGGACCAGTACCTACCCTAGCCAAGTTGCTAATCTGCAATAGTTAACGCCTTAGTTAGAAAATCTTAGTTATATTACTTCTCACACAATCCATCCATCTTTTCTTTGGCCTCCCTCTCCCCTTCCATAAAAACTAAACTCATAACTCGTGTGTACATATGAATTTTTAATTATATAAAATAAATAAATAACATGGTGTTTAAAAAATATCTAAAGAAATATGTTTGATATTGTCATAATCATAAGAGCGGTTGTATAAAAATTCATCTTGGGTTGGACCCTCTTAATGCGTATCAGATATAAAGGAACATAAATCTTCTCTCATGTTAATAAAAAAGTTTAACGTGTCTATGAATTTATAGTAAAACCAGCGGCAATTTCAACTATCGTATACTTTTGCCGCTCAACTAAAATACTATAAGAATTACAACGTATTTAAAATACGTTTTTAATTGATACTAAAGCATAAAACCGTTGTCACTGAAAGCTACGAGCCAATCAACTGCTTATGATAAAGGTCATAAAGTTTTATATTGCATGATGCTCGTTATTATCGAATCAATCATTGTGTGAACTATCTGTGAAGCTGTACCTTAATGATCTGCTATCAATCATTTCGTCAGCAGTGAGTTTGCTGCTTTGTAATTGTGCGTTCTGGACGATCGAAATAACGAACAGAATCAATTAAACCACTTTTTAATATAGGTTACATTTTTCAAAAAAAAAATATCATTAAAATTTGCGCTTTCTATTTTATTAATAGATAAAGCCATCACGTGGGCAAACCCGCCGAAACAGGTAAACAAACACAAATAGTGGTAATCCAATCAAATTTTCCCATACACAGGATTATTAAATTTCTTATTTCAATGCAGATACGAATTTTAAACAAAGTAAAACTGCACATAAAACCTTTAAATTCTTTTCAAATGTTTTTTTTTTTCTATAGAATTAGGTCTTTTAAATTAAAAATCATTTGGGGTGTCTGAGGTTTTGCGCATTTAACGTTAAACGTTGTATATAAAAGGAGAAACTAACTGACGGAAATATCAACGCACAGCCGAAATTACTGGAACTTGGAGCGTGAAATTAGCACAAGGTTTTCTTTTATGACGTAGACGAGAATTTCTTAAATTCACCCCCTAAAGGAGTGAATACGGAGTTCAAAATTTGTATGGAGAGACTTTCTTATACGCGGACGAAGCCGCTGAAAAAAGCTAGTTGTGTTATAGAATCTCTTGCTATGTAATGTAACTCTCAGTTACTGGTACAAAAGACATCAACGCATATTACTTGATTAAATAATTTTTCTAACCTCTACCGTTTGAGAGGCTCATTGTTTATTTTTTTAAATTGATAGTTTCTCGCTTGACTATTATATCACTCAATAATGTGGGTGACGATGAAGCAGGCAGTTTTTTTAATTAAAATACTCAGAAATACACGTGCTTTGTCATTACTCTGACAGACAGGCTGTCATACAAGTAAATACGAAGCTCATAAACCGTAGGTTTGTAACATAGTAACCCACCGTATTAATTTCCGTGTAGCGGTATCACGAACTAAAAGAAAACCCATCATCATGATGATCTCCGTTTTCTTACAGAGAACATTTACAGTTGATCATTCCGGAAATCAAGCGATACTTGTATAGACTGACTTTTTTATTATTTACAGGCTCGCATTTGACTACTATTTCATCAAAGGGCTTATTTTTTTTTACGGTGGGCAAAAATCATCTTATGAAAACCCCCACTCTTGGGTGGAGCGGGAGATAGTGTCAGACTCTTACTGACTAAAAATCCACACCGTTCCTTCTAGCCTCTTCATACCGGGGCTCGAGTTTCCTTTCGGATAACCCTGGCCCCAGCAGGCTTCGACCCAGCAGAGCCCCTCCTGATGTTGACAACTAAGGAGTTGTCAGCATCAGGAGGAGCTTTGATGAATGCGCGCCTCAAGTAAGGCGCCTCAAGGGAGGCGCGCATTCATCAAAGGGGGACTAGCCAAGGTAATAATAATATAATAACAATAATAATATTCCACAACTATCACAACTATCACAACGCCGTCTAGTCCCAAGCTAAGCAGAGCTTGTGTTATGTGTACTAGACAACTGATAAACATACTTATATATTTCTAAATACACACAGATCATGCTCATCGCATAAACATTTGTCCTGGATGGGAATGAAGAACGAAGAACCCAAGAATGAAGAACCCACGACCTCCGGCATAGTAGTCAGGGCCACTAACCACTAGACCAACAGGTCAGTCAATCGTTCACGCTAGTAAAAAAACTCCACTATGCACCTTTATTTTGCATTTTAAATGTATCTATAGTATATTTTTGTAATACTAGTTTTTCTTTTTCTAAAAACAAGGTATAAGATTTAAGATTTCTTTTTTTCATCTATACTATAGCTAGAATATAACTGCTTCCAGAGACTTTTCGGAAATACTATACGCCCCACGAACTCTCAAATTACTTCTTATTAAGAATAGCTTCTGCCAGCGACTTCGTACGCGGATCCTGTTGCTTATGCCAGCGACATTCAGTGTTATAAACGTAAGAGTAGACAAAAATAAACAGAAAGCTCCGAACTGCTAAGCTATCGGGAGTTACACGTGTTATTGTGAGTCAACCATAAAAGATAGACTTATACTGTCGTAGGATATTTTTTATATAATTTTAAGGAGAACATTTCCGTCATACATGATTTCTGTGTAGCTTTAACCATTAAGGCTGCAAATGCCACGGAAGCTTAAAAATGGAGTAAATTCTCCCGTTTCCCTAACATTTCCCTTTACTGCTCTGCTCCTCTTGATCGTAGCGTGATGAAAAGTATATTATAACCTGCCCAGGAATATGAAGAATGATTGTACCAAGTTTCGTTAAAATCCATCGAGTAGTTTTTGTTTCTATAAAGAACATACAGACAGACAGACAGACAGACAAAAATTTTACTGTTTGCATTTTTGGCATCAGTATCGATCACTAATCACCCCCTGATACTTATTTTGGAAATTTATTTAATGTACAGAACTGACCTCTCTACAGATTTATTATAAGTATAGATTACTTTTTTTATTATAATATTTTTTTGTGCTTTTGTGTACAGTATTGGTCTACACTGTTCTTACAAAACATTTATAAATATTGTAAGATCAACCACTTTTTTTAAAAAGAGTATCCATGGAGTTTCTTGCGCGTTTTTCTCCATAGAGATCTACGGTTTGGAACGTGCAATTTAGCTTCACTTTTCTTGGACTGACCGACATTTGACCATTCAAAAGTGGCTACATTTGGTCTATTTGAAATAAATGATTTTGACTTTGAATTTGAATCAATTATTAGGAAATTTGTACTTAATATTAATAATTAAAAAAAAAAGACGTGTGGCACTCGGAGACTGCGCGGTAAAGCTATTGCATAGCATCTTTTATCAACTTTTAATTCTTTAATAAGTGATCATTATTTGTGATTGAGGTTGACAAGTTGCCATGACAACCATTTAGTGGGGGTGTTAGGTTTTCTTCGTTACGGAATTTCTGAATTCGGTCTCCATGCTCAAGGCTCGCGATTGAAGCTATGCAATAGCTTAATAATAAGACAAAGTGCAGAAACCGGACTGACAGATGGGAACTAAGATGTTACATGTCAATTATTTACAGATAAGTTAGATTACACAACAAAATATGCTAATTGGTAATGTATCAATTCTAGTGACCTCTTCATGCAAATCAACTGAGTTACGCGGACGCCACTGAGTTATTGCAGCTGATTTACAACTTTTACCCATTCCACAACATATGATGTAACATTTGTTTTTTTTATTTCGGGCGATAATAATCCTGTGCCGGCTACATCACAGTTCCTTTCGACTCTATATTTAGTCAAAAAATATATTTGCGGTAACGACATATAGGGGTGAAACTTACTTTTTTCGTCCCGAGAAGGAGTTGGCGGTCGAGCGTAGCGAGGTCGCTAATTCGAGGGACTAAATAAGTAACTTTAACCCCGAGGTAAGCATTGTGCTTTTCATTACGAATACAAGAAGATAGACCTAGTTTTTTTTTTTAATAATTTGTCAGCTGTTAGTTGAAAGTAAAACTCCCTAGGGATGAAAAGTGTGATACTTTTCAGCCCGCTCCTCAGGCAAATTCAGACCTACTTTCAGAGTATGAGTAATGAAATAGATATTTACACGACCATTTTCATTAAAACCATCATCATAGCTCTCTTACATAAAGACGAGATATACCGTCAAGTTAAAATGACTAAAAGAGTTATGTTAGTTTTAACGAGCATAATTGTTTAAATACCTAAAGACGTACATTCAGTCAAAAAAGTATCGGGAATGGATGATTTGTTTATGGTTCCAAATTCAAATTTTTGTTTTTTTGTAGTTGTTAGATTGGCACAACTGTTTTCCATTTTGGCGCGGAGTTTGAGTTGCATCTGTTATTTATATTAAATACAGTGCTGGTTTTAGTAATATCATATATAGTGTGTATTGCGAATTTCATAATGGCCAAAAATATCGAACAAAGAGTTTGTCTTAAATTTTGCATCGCCAATGGAATTTCGTGTTCGGAGTCATTGAAAATGTTACAGAAGGCTTACGGTGAATCGACTTTATCAAAAACTCGTGCTTATGAGTGATTCAAAGCGTTCAAAAGCGGTCGAGATGTGATGGAAGATTTGCCTCGCTCTGGTAGGCCGTCAACGTCTGCAACTGAAGTTAACATCGCAAAAGTGAAGGAAATAGTGACTGAAAATCCCCATTCAACTCTGAGAGAGATAGCCGCCGAACTTTCTGTATCTCACGAGTCGATCCGTACCATTTTAACTAATCATTTGGGTATGAAACATGTTGCTGCTCGGCTAGTCCCAAAAGATCTGAATTTTCTCCAAAAACTCAATCGCATGAAAGTCGCTGAGGACATGCTAGAACGAGTCAGTTCGGACCCAACATTCATGAAACGCATTGTTACTGGTGACGAGACGTGGGTTTACGAGTTTGACATGCAAACTAGTCAACAAGCTTCGGAGTGGCGCCTTCCAACAGATCCGAAACCGAAAAAACCACGCCAAAGTCGATCAAAAGTCAAAGTCATGTTGACTGTTTTCTTTGACTATCGCGGTGTTGTGCACTCTGAATTCTTACCGGAAGGTCTAACGATAAATAAAGAATATTATTTGAGCGTTATGCGGCGTTTAAAAGAGCAAATTCGACGAAAAAGGCCAGATTTGTGGAAAGAAAATTCTTGGATTTTGCACCACGACAATGCGCCTTCGCGCAAGGCTATCATTGTGAACGAATTTTTGACCAAACACTCAACAAATACCAACCAGCAACCACCATATTCACCAGATATGGCTCCTGCTGACTTTTTTCTTTTTCCTAAACTCAAATTACCACTTCGTGGCACCCGTTTTCAATCGATAGAAGACATAAAGGAGAATTCGCGGCGAGAACTGAACTCAAGAAACTGAACTCAACTTTAAAAAATGTTTGATGAATGGATTATTCGTTGGCGCAAGTGTATCGTTTCTAAAGGAGCATACTTTGAGGTGATAAAATAAATTTGGATGAATAACAGACATTTTGTGTATTATTGATCTTTTCCCGGTACTTTCTTGACAGAGTAGTACATTTCATTACCATGTTTTTTTTTTGACCTTACTGTCCTATAAACTAGAAATTGCAAAAACCGGCCAAATGCCAGTCGGACTCGCGCACGAAAGGTTCCATATCATTATCTACAAAACTGACAAAAAAGTCATGTTTGTTGTATAGGAGCCTCCTTGAATATGTTGTTGTTGTTGTTGTTCTTGTTTTTTTTTTGTATTTGTTGTTATAGCGGCAACAAAAATACATCATTTGTGAAATTTTCAACTGTCTAACTAACACGGTTCATGAGGGCCTGGTAACAAACGGACAGACAGATATACTGACGGACGGACAGCAGAGTCTTAGTAATAGGGTTCAATTTATTTTACCTTTAACCCTTTTCCTTTGGTTTCGGAACCCTAGGAAAATTTTAATTTTGCGGAGTACCCTGTTTTTCGCCTTAGGAGGTTTTCAGTTATTTCAATCACACCAAGCATTTCATTTTGCTGTTTTATAAAGTGCTTATTCTCCATCTTGGTCGTCCAACAGGGTCACCCGTTACATCATGTCCACTTGTCCAGGTTACAAACATGACAGTCTACATAAACACAACTGTAATGACCGTTTGTATTAACTGCACAAGATATACAGCGGAGATAAATCATAAACTAGTATCTACCAGCGAAAGCGCCCGCGTAAATATGGAATTTATTCCAAAGGGAATTATTCCCGGGATATATGTATAATATAATATTAAGCTGAAGATTTTTTTTCTCAGGATATACTGGTACAAATTTTTTTTAATGTTGGATAGCCCATTTACCGAGGAAGGCAGTACATAAGTACAACATAGGATAACTCTACGCTCCAGTAATCAAAGTCAGCGACAGTGACCTCTGGCGCCAGGCTCTGGTACAGGCTTTGATCCACGGAAGAATGGCAGGCGATCACCACATTCTACGAAGCAGTAATGCTAGAGAAGGAGGCGGCCGCACGAGAGAGAAAATTGACTTCCTCTCGTCCCAACCATCAGGAGTCCGACCCCGATTTTCTGCTACAGTAGGCGTAGGCTTGCTTGCGGTTGGGAGGAATGGGTAGTTCGCCGTCCGGCCGTTCGGTAATTGTCCTGACCGAACCGTCGAGCGTAAGACCAAGAAGATATATAGGAGTGGGTTTTAGTTAATAAAAATCTGAAATGCCCTCTCGCTGTGCCCTAGAGCGGGAGAAATCATTGGATGATTTCGAACTACAAAAAAAAACAAAAAATATTATACGTCCCACTCTAAAGTTCAATTTATTTATACTATAACTATTAAAAAAATAGCAAAATTTGTCAAGCTATTTAAGCTTGATAATATAACAAACAGACAGATTTGCTTTTGCAATTCATAATATTACTATGGATATTCTTGTTATCTATGTATTTATGTGTGTACCGTTTGCATTACACTAAAGCCTCTATTAACAGATTACTATTATGTTGTAAAATTGACAACCACAGATGACATAGTCGAGATAAAATATGTTAATTATTTGAGGTGATTACCAACTAAGAATATGTTTATAGTGTCGTACAGAAAGTAACGGATTTTGTCAGGATGGAATGAACACTGCCGGTGAGACCTCCTGTCTAATATGATAGTACTTGTGTGTGGCATACGGCAAACATTGCATTATCGATACATTGCAATATTTACGGTACCAATACCATGTTTCTAGAAAAAAAACAAGGACAAGCTCTGTAATGTGCTTCCCCTAGACATCATCAAAGGCCGAAAGTAAATTTTCCTTCAAAGGAAAAATTCGGAACTACTATTTGAAGTCTTCTCAACCTTTGTTTGGTCTTCGTCAGAATTGTTATCAAGTTCTCTTAATGGTTTAATATTATTTATAGTAATTATTAGTTTATTGTTTTACCATTTATATGTATTTTATATAATTTACTTATTTTTCGTTTAAAGTATTTGTTTTTGGTTTGTTGTACAAACCAACCACAGTGATGTCTTTTTAACCCAAGCAGAGAATGCCTTGTTGCATTAAGTCCACCTATATATGTACCACTACTGTACATGAAGTTTAAATAAATAAATAGAAGTAGTAGACCATATACGTAAGGCATTTTGTAGGTTTTGCAAATGTACAGTACATGAAAGTGCACTATATTCTAAACACAAACTGTTATTTTTATTTTTAATTTTATTATCTATTTCGGAAATGTATTTCCTAAGTATTTATTATCAATAAATTAAACCAAGCACATGATGTTACTTGACCAAGATTTTGCTAGTAGCAACATTAAAAGTTCAATTTAGCCAAAAGCCATAAAAGGCATGAGCATAAAAAAAACAACAATTATTTATTTTCGTAAAAAATCTAGTCAATTCAGTTTCCAATTATGACGATTTTGCAGTCCTTAGACTGGCCATAATCTTGATTAGATAAAACAAAGTCAATTATTTCGTTGGTATATATCATGGTAACATATACAAGTACTTTTATAAGCAGACACTTAATAATTTCATCAACAATTTCCTCGCCGTTGTTCTTTAAGATTGTGCCCATACAAGAAACGTTATTTTGCCGTCCTTTTTTGCTCTATTTTAATATTGTAGTTCGGAACCCTTCGTGTGCGAATTCGATTCACACTAGGCCAGTTTTTTTTTCTTAATGTCCTAGTTTTAACTTCATCTCAAATGATGACGGTCATACCTATATGATATCTACAACGGAACAAATGAGCCTATAAGATCCTTCTCAGACAAGCACAGTAACTTGACCTGAGTGCCTAATGCCAGTTAGTTTCACGTTACCGCGATCGACACGTTTATGACATGCGACGCTCCGATTGGCCCGCTCCAAGCTCTCAACCAATCAGTGAGCCAAACGCGCTAAACTTTTCAATTGCATTGACGTTAAAACAACTTGTACATACGTATATGGTTTATTTATTATCATCCGGTACAACTGCACTTGTGTTAATTATTGACAGGAAACTGAAATCGTGATCTTTAACTAAAAAAACTTAGCAATAACACCAAATTGTCGGATAATATCAATAACGTTAAAAGGTAATTATGTAGGCATTAACGTTATCCTGTCTTCGGATATTCAACTGATAAACGCTCATAAATCGTAGTTGCAAAATCATACTAAAATTTGTGATTAAGGTGGTGCATCATGACTCACATTTTCACTGTTTTTCATACAACCGCTCATAACTGATTATGACGTTATTACACATTTTTCATTAGATATTTTGGAAACACAGTATCTTGTGGATATTATCTAGGTTTCTAAAGAAAACAATTTCTAAATTTGTGTAAAACTAATCCAATAAAAACCTCTGAAAGTGTTCTATTTTGTATGAACTTTGACACTTCATAATTTGCCTAAAAATTAAAAAAGTCAAAAAAGAAATCCTCTAGAGACCTTGCAAATTTTATTAAGATTCTAAATGACGACAACTTTTTCCAAAAACTTTTAAGGGTTTAAAAAAAACAGCTATTTCCTGGAGCAAGTTTTGTGAAATTTTCGAGTAAATCTCGGAATTACCGAATACTGACAGACTTTCCAGGCGTTATCTCTCTTTTTTTGCGTTGCCTTTTCGTCAAACATCGCGTTGGATCGCATTTAATGAAGTAAAAAGCTTTTAAACTATTTTCGATGTTTACGATAGTCGAGTGGAGAAGGACCCTCTTAAAACACATCTCGCATTCTGTGTCTGTTTGATTCTTCGTTAACTCTTAAACGGCTTACCCAATTTGGATGAGACTTTCTGTATACCTATATTTAAAAGGGATTCTGGATGGTTTGAAGAAATAGAGAGAAAAACCCTGATGTTGTGATAAATGAAAGAAAGTACGAGGGTGATATACATGGCATTTTGAACCTAATCGTTGATGTACCGGATTGAAAATATAATTTACTAGCTTTTACTCGCGGCTTCGCCCACGTTTATTAATATACTTTAATTCCTCAACCCTTTTTTTCCCTCTTTCTCCACCTTTTCTCACTTAAAAAAAAATTGCCTATGTTCGTCTCCAGGGTCCCAACTATCTCTGCACCAAAATTCATCAAAATTGGTTTTACCATTTAGGCGTGAAGACGTAACAAACAAACTCACTTTCGCTTTTAGAATATTAGTAAGGATAGGATAAACAAAAAAAAAAACTTTTTATAAAAAAAATATAACCGACTTCAATGATAAAAAACACTGAAAAGTATCAAATAACTTTAATTTTGGAAGTCGGTGTTTCTATAATAGTTTAGTCTCTTCGTTATTTAACACCGACTTCCAAAATTAAAGTTATTTGATACTTTTCAGTGTTTTTTATCATTGAAGTCGGTTATATTTTTTTTATAAAAAGTTTTTTTTATTTTACACTTTTTAGTTATGGTACCTACCACCACTAAAAAGTACCCCTCAGTCAAACTTAAATACCTTATAGTCAGAGCGCATCTCATAACGGTTCTAATAATCCCAAACACGGTTAGATTACATTCATTTACCTTTCGGCTTCATCATCAGATCAGTTCGATATATCCTCTCCCCCTCTTCTTTCAAACAGTCATTAGACCAGATGCTGGAGAGGGAAAGGATATATCGAACTGATCTGATGATGAAGCCGAAAGGTAAATCTTTCAATCAGTCATTAGACTAGATGCTGATAATCCCGGCTGTAGCATCAGGCCAGATTTATGTCAACATTGCAATGAACTTAAAATTTAGTCCTGTTTAAAATGAGCCCAAACACGACTACGGTGCTGTAATTTCAAGGTTTGTACTTTTTCTGATGCTCCTGGCTTCAGCATCAGGTCTCTATGTACTTCGGTGTTCTTTATTAGCAGTACGTTTCTCCACACATCGAGCCGTTTTCAATGAGCCTAAACTCGATATATCTGCTGTTTGTTGTCGAGGACTTAGGTACTCTGCAGACTATCCTGACTGCAGCATCAGGTCATGACTTGATGATCATGAGACCAAATGTGGCAAATGCCCTATCAAACATCAAAACAATTTACTAAAACAGTCCTTGCCTGTTCGAGTAACTTCTTACTGTTAAGGAGTTGTACCTTCCATCATCAGCCCAGCTACCTGAGATGGTGATGACCATACGCAAACACACAAGATACTTCATAAAATATGCGAAAATCAATAAGTGAGCCTATAAAATTTGAAGGTTGCCCTCGATTTCTCCAAGATCCCATCATCAGATCCTAATTTGGTGATAATGGGACCACCTCAGAACTATCTACTTTCGAACCAAAAAAAGAATTTTGAAAATCCGTCCACATTTGGCGGAGTATTCGACGAACAAACATACAAAAAAAAAAAAAAAAACATACAAACAGCCGAATGTAGTACCTCCTCCTTTTTGTGAAGTCGGTAAAAAAGGTACACTTCTGCCAAACCCATTATGCTGTATAAATATTCAAAAATACCTACGTTACGTGCAGATGACACGGCAATCAGACACAGCCATTAGCAATGGTATCGTATCGACATTTCTCTTGCGCAATTTTCCCAACCAATCAACTCGGGAAGTAATCTCGACGATTGAATTCTTGAGGCGACGGCGATGTGGAAAAACTGCGTCAAGGAGTCGTGTGCGCAGTCTTTATTGCCCTAGTGATATAGCTCTGAACGTGCGTAGAACGTTGCCTGTTTTATTTTTTATTTTTATGAGATTGGTTTATACTTTTTGACTGTATTTTTAGTAATAGACTGGCCTGTTAGTCTAGTAGTTAGTGGTCCTAACTGCTATGCCGGAGATCGTGGGTTCTTTTCCGACCCAAGACAAATATTTTAAATTGTTCTGTGTCTGGGTGTAATTTATTTACTTACACTAATATAATAAAGAGGTAAAGTTTGGTTTTTTGTATTTTTGTTTGTGGGAGGTTAACTTTGGAAGTATCGGTCCAATTGCTAAAACTTTTTCACTGATAGAAAGCTGCTTTATTCCTGACTGACATAGGCTATATATTAAGTACGCGGGCGAAGCCATGGGCAAAAGCTAGTCAATAATATGTATGTATTTAGATATAATTATGTTTACCACTTGTCTTAGTTTGGGACTAGACAGCGTTGTGTGAAAGTTGTGGTTTAAATAAATATATATACAGGTAACTAGCTATCCTCCGTGGTTTCACCCGTGTCTTTGATTACCGATCCGCTCCTGTTGGTCGTAGCGTGATGTTATATAATATAGCCTACATTCTTTTAATTATCTGTATTATCTGAGATTAGCGCGTTCAAACAAACAAAAAGAACCAACTCTTGAGTTTTTGTTTTATTATTATTATTTTATTAGCTAGCAGTGCAGGACGCGTACGTCCACTATAAAAAAAAAAATTTCGGACGCGTGAAGTTTAAAATTATCCCGATGGAAAAATGTTAAAAAGTATCTATCGTCTGCCCATGTGCCAAATTTCATCGAAAACTGCTAAGCCGTTCAAGCGTTAAGAACTAACAAACATACTCACAAACTTTCATCTTTATAATATTAAGTATGATAAAAAGCAGATATAGAATTATGAAATCGCGTGTTTATAAACAACTTAATTGCTTGTCTAGTTTAGAAAAAAAAAACTTGTATCGTCGAACATGACTTTAATCTATTCTTAGTCATTACTAGCTGACCTGGCGAACTTCGTACCGATTAAACATTCAATGAATGTAGTATATCTTTCGTTATAGTCAACCGATTGCGATGAAACCAACCACAAAAAATATTCACAACATATATAACAAAAAATATTTTAATATTTTTTACACTTTTTGATTCTCTAACGTCGAACGCCTCGAGTTAGCCACGCCTCCAATTCTTTTGTTCTGACCACGTGACTGAGCGTTGAGGTGACGTCTTTCCCGTACATTCGAAGTTTTCTACTAGCGTTAACGATTGCAGATTATCAACTTGGCTTGGGGTACAGATTTATTGTATCTATAGATTTTGCCCGACTGCCCAGGAAGGTGGGAAATGTTTTCCCAGAATATGTATGTAAAGGCCTAGTAAGATACTAAGAAATATATTTACTTCAGTATGTCTGTTTAATTCATCTTATTCAGTCGCATAAATTCTAGACAATGCGACATGGCCAACTTATTTTTTTTTTTTTTGCATTCCACTTCACGTGCATACAAAACAAATTCTCTAACAAATGTTATTAAAATAGTATTCGTATCTAAACTCTGTTCAAAATAACATTAGAAATTTATGAAAACCTTTTATTACTGGCCGTTCAACCGATTTTGACTTTTATTACGTTGGTAGCATGACAAATGACGGTTGCAGTAAATAGTTGGTATTGTAGGCACTTTTTTGCTCTTAATGCCATCCTTATCCCTACGATATAGAAGTTGAAATCGGTTAAACAGACAATAAAAGAGGTTTCTTTAAATTTCTAATTTTAAAGCGATCAGGGTATAGTCATAAAATAGATAGGTACAGAAGACAATCTCATGTACGTATTTCACTTTTTATACCTACGCTCGGTGGACGCACACTAATGAGCGTTTCAGCCGGAACTGTTCGATGAGCGGGTCGAGCGAGACTCGAGATGATACCGAGATATTATGTCCGTGAGCGGTGTCTATGTGTGCGTTGCTCGAGCGCGCTTTGTATGTAGATTGACTTCTGTACCTATATATTTTGTGGTATAGTGCACGCAGGTGATCTCACAGATAATATCAGATTTCATTAATAAACACTTCTAAATTCTGTAACGGAACCAGATTGTTAGAGATAAGATTTCAAAACATTTATCACATTTAGAAAAGTGTTTACGTTTCTGTGGAAATCATATTGAGTTTCCGAAGTATAATTAAATTGACTGGCCTACTGGTCTAGTGGTCAGTGGCCCTGACTGCTATGCCAGAGGTCGTGCTGTCAATTCCCATCTAGGACAAATGTTTGTGTGATGAGCACGATCATTTGTTCTGTATCTGGATGCAATTTATCTATTTTAAGTATCTATGTATTTAGAAATATATAAATATGTTTATCAGTTGTCTGATACTCATAGCACAAGCTCTGCTTAGTTTGAGACTAGATGGCGCTGTGTGAAAGTTGGGGAATATTATATAAGTAATTAACGTACCCATTGCTGTTTTTGAGTCAGGTGGCTTTTAAAGAAACACTAAGTATCTTCTTCGAGATAACCAGGCACTGTTTACTGTCAAAATGATCCTCTCTACGTGCTATCGACTATAGTACCCACCTCCGATGATCTACTCCACCGTGATTACCATGCGCACACGCACATCGGATGTTCTGTTTCTTCTGTTCCACGGCGCGCGCGACTTAATGCGTCGGCAATGATTACCGCGCGGCATCCCAGGCATTTTCACCTGATCAACACATGCCACGAAGCCTAAGAATTCTTTTCACTCTTTATTTTACCTGATGTTTTTATGATAGCGTCTTCACTGTTACTGATACTAGTGAGGTGTTTGGTTGGTTTGTTTAGTTAAATATATTACTGAACTAGTTTAAGTTTACTAGTTCTTAATATATAAGTATGTTTATCAGTTTCTAATACCCATAACACAAGCTAAGGATACCTTAGCCAAGTTGCTAATCTGCAATAGTTAACGCTGCTTCAAATGTACGGGAATAACGTCGTCTCAACGCTCAGTCACGTGGTCAGAACAAAAGAATTGGCGGCAAGGACAACTCGAAGCGTTCGACGCAAGCGAAACGGTTGTAACTTGGCTAGGGGGGCAGCTTAGCTTGGGACTAGACGGCGTTGTGTGATAGTTACCACGATTGATTTGTCTCTGCATCACCCAAAGGTTGACTGGTAGAGAATGCCTTAAGGCATTAAGTCCGCCTTTGTACTCTTTTGTGCATGAAGAATAAAATAAATAAATAAATAAATAAATAGTTGTGGAATATTATTATTAATTTTTTATCCGCGTATTTTTCTTAGCTTTTGCCAGAGCGGTTCTAACAGTGGGTTGTAGTTGTAAGATACATGAATAAAATTGATCGTACTACTGAAAGAAGAAAGAAAAACATTTTAGTTACCAGAAAAGGCGCAAACTTAAGACTAACATTTAAAAAAAAATTACTAACTCATGAAGGACACGCAAAAAAAAAGACGGCACGTTTGGCGCAGTGGCTGAGCAATTGACTACGTGTCGCAGCGTCGATTCCCTACGGCAGGTTTGTTTTTAATAATGAATTATGTTTTGTAAAAAGTCTTAGAACAAAAGTTGTTGGTTATGATGTTAGTAATACAGTCCTGTCCTGGGTTGTTAGTATTTTACAAATAACCCTGTTTAGACCAAAGTACCTGACTGACTGACATTTCAACGAACAGCCGAAACTACTGGGACTAGGTGAATGAAATTTTACAGTTTCTTTTTATCACGTAGGCGACCACTAAGAGAGGATTTTCAATTTATCCGTTAAAGGGATGAAACGGGTGTCCAAAGTCTGTATGGAGAAACCTATTTTCAAGCGAGTGAAGCCGCTGACAATAACTAGAAACAAATAAAGCACAAATTCATCAAAAATATTTCCAATATTTAATTTACGACGCTTCGCAGTACTATGCGTCATTGAATCCATTTCCGCGAAGTTAAACTTTCTTTATGTAAATTTTCGAGACATAGGGAATATCAAGCAGTTCAAGCTATCTGTAAGACATTTATCATCGAGTCATTTATCACTTTCAATGACTGTAACTAACTCATTGATTACATTTTAATCTAAATGTCTATGATTTTTTTACGGCGTCGGTAGAGTTAGCATAACAGTTTGAATCATCAAGATGACATCTTTCGCCCTTGGGCAGAGCGAGAGATAGTGTCAAAAACCCACCCGTTCCTTCGTACCGGGGCCGAGCCTTTCTTTCAGAACTTGCCCCTTGGCCCCAGTAAGCTTCGACCCTGCTGGCACCTACGGTTGCTGCCAACTCCTTGAGGCGCGCGGGTACAGTACGCGCCGTCGACGACTTGGGCTCGGTTCGGACGGTTACCGGTTGGCCGGACAGTCATTGCTCGCCGTCCGCAAGCCCGCGCCTACGATGGCCAGAAATCGGGATCGGAATCTCATGCGGTCGGCCTTCTCCTGTTTTGCAGAAGAAGGTTTGGCTAGCTTGTTATGTCAAATTCCTGGGCCACTCTAACATACTCTCACACACTGAGCCTTCCACTCCATCATAAGTGGGCTCACAGTTCCTCCTTCTAGTTCTGGTGAAATCTCCCTAGTTCGAGTTCTTCAGGTTCGATTGATTTTACTTTGTGTAATTTATTTCATCACTACTGCTCTCAAAACGATGAAGGAAAACATCGGGAGGAAACCGGCATGTCCTAGAACCATCAAAAATTCAAATACATGTGACATTCACCAACCCGCACTGGGTCCGCGTAGTGGATTACGGCCTATTACCTCTCCTATAGAGGAGGCCTGAGTCCCACCCAACAGTGGGAACATTATAAGGCCGACTGTGCTATAATTTAATCTTAACGTGGCTACTGAAATAAAATAATTACAATGTTTTGATTAATTCTGTTGCTGACTATACCAAAAAAGTGTAAGCCATTTTTTGTACGAATGTTGTACCATCCAAATTTACTTGCGATTACCTCCACAGTAATTTATCATATCATAGACCACGTCAGGCGTTTCAGCTTTTTGCACATACTTTCCTAATCATTAAGTAAATTAATCAGCTTGTTCAAGTCTAGACAGGTCCTGGTACCAAAATACTGTTAATTAGTATTTCTCTTTAAGAGGACCACAGGTCTTCATTGCCTAAAGCCCGCTCACTGTCGCACTGCATAGGTACAAAATAAAGTGACGCACAAAAAGATAGTAGAGAAGTAAGGAAGGGTCAAGAAGTTCCCGTTAGATTAGCTTCTTACTGATAGTGTCTTGCCATTTGTGACGATTCTTGGCGTCATGAAGTGTGACGGGCAATTGGGTGTTCAGTTTGGAGCGGACCTGAATGAGCTGCCCATATTTTTGGTCTGCGGCCTCTTGATCGTTTGCCATTAACTATGCCAGTTACGATGAACTTTTCAAGGTTGTGACCATTTTTCCAATCTGTGTGGCCAAAAAACTCTAACCTTTTGAGCGCCGATTGCGCCGCCTACGGTAATACAACATGAAAGACGTTGAAAAAGTTTATTTGTCATATTGTACATACGGGTGTTTGTGAAAATGTTGTTGTTTTTTTTTTCTGTGATTTCTAAAAAAACGCGCAACGTACCTACACGCGTACCTGTTTGGCGTTCGCGCATACAGGTAGTCGACTGTTTAATCAATGCTTACATATACACATGATACAATGAAGCATTTTAGCAATTTACTAAAAATATACAGATTTAATTATAAAATTAAAACACTATAACGATAAAACGTTTCGTGCAAAATAATCTGACAAACAATCAGAATGATTGCATAATAATTAGTGCGGTTTTTAATCGATAAAAGTATTTTTATAGGTAATTTTTCGTGATTTGTCTAACGTAGACGTGATTGTCTATCGTTCTAAATTAGCTGTATTATGTCTTGAACACACTATCTATCTAGCATTTATCCAGAAGAATAACATATATTATTTTGATCCTGTTTACTGTGGTGGATCATACAGTACCTACCTGTAGTCCACTAGTCCCCTTAAAGATATTTTTTCCAGCTCGGTGTAACAAACGCCAAGATTATTATACTGCATCTTCTTTTTATTAAGTCTTATAAAATCTTCTATTTCAATAAGAAATCTGTGTAATGGTGATGGAGTATCATATACTAACAAAAACATCAAAGTTTATTATCTTTATTAAAAGGCTAAAAACATAAACATAAAAGCTCTACTCCACTAGAAAACATGATTTGCATAAACTGAGTGGGTCAAAAGTTGTTACTATGTATAACAGAACCGTTCAACCTTACCGTTTTCACGGGAAACATTTTTCCGTGATTATAGGCTTTCACATATGTACTTATGCAAGGTTTTGAACCTGCAACCCCGTGCATTAGAGGCGAGGCAGTAATCACTGGGCCTACACGTACCGATGAGACTTTTTCAATCTTAATTATGTAGGTACCTATTAACTTTCTATGTTCATATGAATTGATTTCATTTTTCTTATGAAAATTAACTTCAAGATAAAGACTGGCCTGTTGATCTAGTAGTTAGTGGCCAGACAGCTATGCCAGAGGTCATGGGTTCGATTCCCACTCAGGACTAGTCAGGACAGATGTTTTTGTGTTGAGCATAATCATTTTGTTTTGTGTCTGGGTGTAATTTATCTAGTTGTTTAGTACTCATAACGCAAGCTCTACTTAGCTTGGGACTAGACTGCGTTGTGAGAAAGTTATGGAATATTATTATATTTAAAAAAAAAAATTGGTTTTTCAGAGATAATATGCCCGTTGAATAAAGACAATAATTTTGTAGATACTTTTAACTACTTTTAGTCATTGATACCATAGAGTATAGATAAACGTTGGAACATTTTGCGGATTGTGAAATACCGGTTTGATGAGAATTCAAGTAATTTTAATTTAGTAGATATTTTAATGCTATTCTTTTTACTTTCTAATTGGATGCTCGTGACCGACCGTCCGGGATCCATTTCATTGGATGGGTAGCTAATAGAATTTTGAGCTATGCAGAAATCTGTGAAAGTTGGTTTTTTAGAATCATATCTTTCTGTACCAAAACCTGAGAACACAAATGAAGACGATAAATCGTTTTTATGTTAATGTATTGTTCGGTTGCTTGTAAAGAAAAATATTTCTAATAAAATATTTTGTCTAGCAATCAGTATACGTAACTCTCAACGCTCATGGCGCGGCTAGGGCGTTCATTTCCTCATGGTTGCGACCATCTTCTTTACTCGCATTACTGCTTCGCAGAAAGAGGTAACCACTTATCATTCCTTCTCACTCCAGACCATGGCTTGAACCAGCTGTCATCTCCGCCGATTGCCTCCACGGGAATAAGGCAGTGCTCCACCCAAGCGCAGCAAGCTTCCAGCATATGCTCCACCGTGTTCTCTCTGGTGTTGAGGCGATGTCGCGTTGTACCGTGATGCACATGTCGTGCATTTGTGCAAGTATTTTCGAAACAGTAAGGGTTATTTCTCAGTTCAACCATATACTAACTTGCGGTCAATCGAACCGAAGAAATTGTATTAATTACTGTATGAATAGGTCGATAGATTATTTATTTGTTTGTTGCATTGCTTTGGCCATTGTTTGAAACTATCGGAAGGCCTTTTGTATTGTATCATCACAGGATATTTGTAAACAGTCGGAATTTGAATGTGACTTCTCATAACACAATTCTGCCCTTTCAAGAGGTGGATGAGGTAATGGCCCCGACTTACTATTGTAGGTCGCGGGTTCGAACCTAGCCAGGCGCATTACTTTGTGTAATTTATTTCATCACTAGCTTCTGCCAGCGACTTCGTACGCGGATCCTGTTGCTTATGCCAGCGACATTCAGTGTTATAAACGTAAGAATAGACAAAAATAAACAGAAAGCTCAGAACTGCTAAGCTATCGGGAGTTACACGCGTTATTGTGAGTTAACCATAAAAGATAGACGTATGCTGTCGTGAGACATTTTTTATATAATTTTGAGGAGAACATTTCCGTCCTACATGTTTTCTGTGTAGCTTTAACCATTAAGGCTGCAAACGCGACGGAAGCTTAAAAAATGGAGTAATTTCTCCCGTTTCCCCAACATTTCCCTTCACTGCTCTGCTCCTATTGATCGTAGCGTGATGAAAAGTATACTATAACCTGCCCAGGAGTATGAAGAATGATTGTACCAAGTTTCGTTAAAATCCATTGAGTAGTTTTTGTTTCTATAAAGAACATACAGACAGACAGACAGACAGACAGACAGACAGACAGACAGACAGACAGACAAAAATTTTACTGTTTGCATTTTTAGCATCAGTATCGATCACTAATCACCCCCTGATAGTTATTTTGGAAATATATTTCATGTACAGAATTGACCTCTCTACAGATTTATTATAAGTATAGAAGATAACTGCTCTCAAAACGGTGAAGGAAAACATTGTGAGGAAACCGGCATGTCCTAGAACCAAAACTTCTAAGACATGTGTCATTCACCAACCCGTACTGGGCCGTGGTGGCTTATGGGTCATTCCCCCTGAGAGGAGGCCTGAGTCCCAGCAGTGGAAACATTAAAATGGCTGATGATGATGATGAAGAGGTATCAATACTTGTCAAAACAGACACTACCCTGCCTCAGGACCCTGTGAACTGAAGGAACAGGGTTGGCTAGGTAAGCGTACCTACCGCAAGCGTCTGACGAATACGCTTCTAAGAAGCTACGCGTCCGTGGACAGTATGCCTGTTTTTAAAATTCATTCACAAGATTTGTTCTAAACAAATACATATCTACTAACATTGCAAAAATAAAAGCTGTTCAAAAATACTCGGGAATCCATGGACAAAGCTGGATTACAATATTTTTTAACATGCCATGTCGAAGAACTAGAGCCTTCTCGTATACAAGGATATCGTGAATTCGTGAGTAATCGTTGATTGCTCGAATTGCATACCAATAAGTGAACGTTGTCCAAAATCTCTTTAACTATGTAGGTAGTGGGGACTTGTACAAAATAGGACCATGTTGAATTATCACGATAATCGTGATCGCGAATTAGGTGTATCTGTTGCAATAGTGGGTACTATGATGGAGTTACAAGCGCAATCTAATCTAGGTGATTTGATTACGTTGGATATTTTGGTAATGATGGCTACCTACAGACCAGAGCCGTAGCGTGGACAATTTAGACGTGGGTGAAGCCGCATCAGCGAAGCCTTTTTCTTTCATAAATTATAAACGAGAAAGTGATTGTCGCAACCTAGTGTTTGACAGGTGCGGGCTTGCAGACGGCGAGCACAAGGTTACGATATATATGTAATGGGTAGCTCGCTGTCCGACCGTCCGGTAACTGTCCGGGCCGAGCCCAAGTCGTCGACGGCGCGCATTGTTCCCGCGCGCCTCAAGGAACTGTCAGCGTCAGCAGGGTCCCAGCTGGGTCGAAGCCTACTGGGGCCAGGGTTAGTTCGAAAGATAGCTCAGCCCCGGTACGAAAGGTAACGAAGGAACAGGAGTAGGTTTTTAGTCAGTAAAAGTCTGACACTATCTCCTGCACCGCCCAAGAGCGGGGGATGCATGTCATTAGATGATTTTGCCACCGGAAAAAACAAATGACCTAGTGTTTGATCACATCGTCGCTTACCATCAGGTGAAACAGTGGTCAAACGCGAGCTTATATAGTACATTGTTACACTAGGGGTGAAAGTTACCTACTTATTTCGTCCCGAGAAGGAGTTGGCGGCCGAGCGTAGCGAGGTCGCTAATTCGTGGGACTAAATAAGTAATTTTAACCCCGAGGTAAGCATTGTGCTTTTCATTACGAATACAAGAAGATAGACCTAGTTTTTTTTTTTAATAATTTGACAGCTGTTAGTTGAAAATAAAACTCCCTAGGGATGAAGTGTGATACCTAAGTGTGATACTTTTCAGCCCGCTCCTCAGGCAACTTCAGACCTACTTTCAGAGTATGAGTAATGAAAAATTATTAAACAAAGCCCCTCGCTGTTAAAGAGTACTCGCACAAACGAGGCCCCTTTGAGTGCGTGAATGTGGCCCATATCGCCTACGCCTAACTACGCTACTGCTACAGACTAACTGAGTTTCTAAGTATCACCTACTTTATCCTACGCCTGCCGTGCACCGGAAGACGCAGCGTTGGATGGGCTCCCATAAGGTGGACCGATGACCTGGTGACGGTCGCGGGAATCCAAAAGATGCGAGACGTACAGTACTATTCATTGTGGTGACTGGTGACACTTGGGGAGGCCTATGTCCAATAGCGGACGTCTTTCGACTGAAATGATGATGATGGTGACACCTTCCACAGATAATTTCCCCACTAACCACTAGACCACTAACCACTAGACCACTAACCACTAGACCAACAGGCCAGGCATGGGTTGACCATGTCCTGGAATAGCACATAGGATACTTTTTGCCCCAGGAATCTTTGGTATAATTTTCTACAATCATGTGAATGAAGCCACTGGCTAGCTAATGTATGATGATATAACCCTTCCAACCGAATTTCGATTACGGTAGCCATTCTTATGGGGATGGGGATACAACTCGACACACATTTTCACTGTTTTTCATACAACCGCACTTACCCGATTATGACGTAATTACACATTTTTCGTTAGATATTTTAGAAATACAGTATCTTGTGGATATTATCTAGGCTTCTATTGAAATCAGTTTCTAAATGTGTGTGACATTAGTCCAGTAAAAACCTCTGTAAAACTGCTATTTTGCATGAACTTCATAATTTACTTAAAAATTAAAAAAATAAAACTATAGAAGCCTTGCAAGCGAGTAAACGGGCGAGACAGTGTTCTCGGCGGAATACTCGGCACGTATAAACAAAACGCTGAGTGCTCGGCCGATCGCTTATCCCTACAATTCCGCTTACATCACTGTCTCGGCCGAGCAACATTTTACTGTCTCGCCCTTTTACTCGGTACGTGTGATCAAGGCATAAGAGCTGGCTGCTTTTCCACTCGCCTATCGTCAACATTGAGTATGGTATGAAAGCTTGTTGCTTCATCTAACGCAATCGAACGCGATGTTTGACAAAGAGGCAACGCGAAAAAAGAGAGATAACGCCTGAAAACTGTCGCATTCGGTAATTTCGTGATTTACTGGAATATTTCACAAAACCTGTTTCAGAAAATACGTGTTTTTTTAAACCTTTAGTTTTTGAAAAGAGTTGTTGTCATTCAGAATCTTGATTTTTGCAAGGTTTCTATTGTTTATTTATGATTTTTTTGACTTTTTAACATTTTGAATAGATAAGATATAGATATAATATAGATATTATAAGGTGTCAATGTTCATGCAAAATAGTAGACTTTCAGAAGTCAGTTTTACACAAATATACAAATTGATTTCAATAGAAGCCTAGACAATATCCCAAGACACTGTATTTCCAAAATATCATCATGAAAAACGGTAAAAATATACCTATGTCGAATTGCAGGCCCTTAACAGCGATTAGTCTTGTACGCTTGTAATATAGTGCTGTATTGAATGCATTATCTGTTCCTCAAAGGTAAACGCACACTTATCCGAGCCGAACGCGTCGAACGAATGGAAGTCAAGAAGACCACGCACACATATCCGCACCGAAGGAATCGTTTTTATTTCCTTTACACCTGTCGCACTGAAATTACTTATGAATTGAGATGATCTTGGCGAGGATTTTATTGTTAGTGTTTTATTAAACGAAGATGAAAAAACTGGCCAACTGCGTTCACCTTTACTCTCTTTCGATGGAACTGCAATCCGACACGACCAGAGAAATCTGTCGCAGGATCTACGGCTGTACGTGCTTCCCAAAACACGGGGATACCACACCACCACCGTCCAAACTCCAGCCTTCGACTTCGACGAGTAAATGTTAATATAAAAACCCAGTAGGACTTTTTGACGGACCCGGGAACTGAACCTAGATTTCATGCTCATACAGTCGCGCTTGCGACCACGAGAGCACCAAGGCATACTTGTATAAGTCATGTGTACCATTCCGGGAATGGACTTTAAATCTAAACTTATTAGCTAGGAAACAATTTTAATCCTGTAGGAAATTTTAGATTTGTTCTACAATAAGTACTTACCGGGAAATATTCCAGTGATGTTTACAACAATTGAAAACAGTCTATAGGAATCCTTACACCACAGACAACAAAATATTTCTATACTTTTCACAACCACTAAACACAACCAGGAAAACTTACTCAAAAGAAAAACTAAACAACTTCCTCGTTATTTTTCTCAAATGTTTCAGGAAAGAAAAACTAGTTTCAAAAAGAAAACATTCAGTCACTCGTTTCGTTTTCGAACAGTTATTTCAAAGTCAAACCATGTTTTTAATGTTTTATCGTTTCGTTGTAAGAAAGATCGCAAGCCTTTCGGTATAGACCCGTCGGTATGCGCGTAAGTATTGTAGGTAATTGTACATGAATTTCGCGACGTGCGCAACCCATGCTGCGCCCGCGCCGTGTGAAGCGTTTGCGCATCGCGTGCCAACATTACCCTGTACAATAACAATTGCGTGATTCCATTATACACAGATCATGGTATTTTATGAAAGTTCATAACAAAATATCAAGTCTGTAATGGTTTAACTTGTATGTTTGTGTGAGCGTCGCGGTTGCAGTTACGATCCGTTTGTTAAAGTTATTGATTGCATGCAATGATACACGTAAGTGAATTGATTATAGATAACGAACACTTAAATGACCTAATTCTAACACTTCTTCGCTTAGATGTTTAGATTAATTCAATTCGATGTTTAAATTAATCTTTTTTTTTAGGATTCCGTACCTCAAAACGAAAAAACGGAACCGTCATAGAATCACTTTGTGGTCCGTCCCTGAACCCTCAGGGCGTGAGTCCGTTTTGCACTTGCCCATTTTTTTTTAATATGTGTTTCTATAATATACTTCGCCAGACCAACGAAGACTTATGTTCATAGTTTCATACAATCAAGTTACAAAAAAATTGAAAAGTATGACAGACTTGTCTCAAAAAATTACTTCTTTTTCTTCTCGAATCGATGGTTTTCTTTTCCTCAAGTTTTTGCGCCCAGTAGGTTCCCACGTTTATAGCAGAGGCAATGACGTTTTATAAATCCGCCAAAGTACAGATGTGGGGACACTTAGGGCACTCTAATAAGTGGGCTATGAGCACGGCAATGGTAGAGGGGCCTATAAGTAATTCCCCATTTTGCCAGGTTGTGTTTATAACGGTTGTGTGTTTTAACTTTATGTGTGTGATACAAACAAAGATATTAAATAGATACAATAGAGCGGCCATCAGAAGAAATGTCTAAGAAAAACTGTCATCCTATCCTTCAGTGAAGATGAATAATATTTACGAAAATTAACTGGAGTGAGGTCCAGTCGTTTTGCCATAATACGATTAACAATGGTGCAATGTGCAACTCAGCATATTTCTCCAAAATATATTTTCTTTTGGTGCATATAGCGGACACAAGCGCGACTTGACAGGTAGGTACAGTTTTTTTTTTTTATCTCTCGACGGGGAAAATCATCATTGACAAAACCCGCTCTTGGATGATAGTGTCAGACTCTTACTGACTAAAAACCCCGCGCCGTTCCTTCTAGCCTTCATACCGGGGCTCTAGTTTCCTTTCGGATAACCCCGACCCCGTTAGGCTTCGACCCAGATGGGCCCCTCCTGTTGCTGACAACTCCTTGAGGCGCGCGGGAACAGTGCGCGCTGTCGACGCCTTGGCTCGGTCCGGTCAGTTACCGGACGATCGGACAGCTAGCTACCCATGGCTCGCTGTCCACGAGCCCGCGTCTACGGCGGCTGGAAATCGGGGCTGGAACCCCGGCGGCAGCGGTGGTGAGGGCGCCTGGAGCGGTCGGCCTCCTCCTTTGCTAGCATTACTGCTTCGCAGAAGGAAGCGACCGCCTGCCACTCCTCCTCACTTCGGACCATGGCCTGAACCAAGGCCCGGCGCGAGAGGTAGGTAGGTACAGGTGACAGCGACTTGTTACTACTTTAGTAACACCACGGTAAAGATATAAGTTATATCTTTACCGTGGAAAAAAAGGTCCCGAAAAAAGTACTTAATCCTATGAAAAAAAATACGATTGAAGTAAAAATATTATAATTATTTATTCGTAATAATTCTATTCTAACATACTAATCTATATGAAATATATCGTCCGGCTGTTTCTGATGATCGGATGATCTTGACCACCTGTGAACAAATTAAAAATATGAGTTGCTGATCGATTGGCGAAATGGCTTGGGTTAAAAGTTGCGCTGTCGGTCGCAAGTAGCATCGCGGTCATTTCTGCCTGATCACTTAAAACAAATTTCGCTTGAATAATGCGGCGCGGCGCTAAGCCAAACCTTGAAGTTTTCGATTCGAGTGCAAGCAAAAATGAACTTAGCGGTGGTCAGGCGGAAGTGACTTTGATGGTACCTATAGCTCGGGTCAGACCTCCCTCTCCCCCTGAAAGCTTACCTTAGATGCGAAACCTGAATATAGTTTGTTCTGAATGAATGGATTCCAATAGTTTTTACACCATGTTATATTTTTTCCCAAAAATATTTAAAGGTACATACATATATAAAAGCACAACACAGGTGACGGTAGATCATAGCTGGCATGAGGCATCAAACAGCTAGGTGCAAGAGCAAATCAACCCCTAAGTCGCCTGGATGACCTGGTGATTATGTATATAGCTGACATAACAAGTTTAACTTTGTGATTTTTCATGATTCCTTTATGAAATTTTGTATATAGATTCTTTACATAAAAATACTAGACACGTGTTTCGGGTTTCGCATATGCTTAAACTAATACAAGGTGTAACGTTAAATGCGCAAAACCTGAAATTAGTTTGATCAGAATAAAAAGCAGAATCAATTAAACCACTTTTTAATATATCAACAAAATCTTCATTAAAAACTTCGATCTGTCTATTTATGAATGGGTCAAGCCATCACGTGCGAAAACCCGCTGAAATAGGTAAACAAACACAAACAGTTGTAATCCAATAAAATTTTCTCATATACGGGATCATAATAGTTTTTTTTTTCAATGCAGATATGAATTTTAAACAAACTAAAACTGCTCATAAAACCTTTTTTTTTTCTTACATAATTAGGTCAATTGAATTAAAAATCATTTGGGGTGTCTGAGGTTTTGCGCATTTAACGTTACACGTTGTATATGTCAAATCACGCGGAGAACAATATAACTAATTGCGCGATGCAGGATTTCGCTACAGTATCTGATCATGACCAGCTAAACGTTTTGCATACCTACAGTTATGCAAGTAAGTGTAAAAAAAGTGGTACAAGTTTTTTTTAGATGACCTAATGCATGGCCCTACTAGTCAATTTCAAGTTTTCGGCATGACGATCGGCATAACAAATTAATATGCCCATAACATGTATTGGTACGTAACATCTTCATTGGCATTTTAAATTTATCTACAGCTACTGCGCCATTGCATAGTTAGCAAATGGAGTAACATGTGTCATGGATTTTCTTTTTTGGGAGTACACTGCTACCCACGGATGCCCCTCATGTTGAAGGGTAAAATCTACAAGTCCGTGATAAGGCCTGTCATACTGTATGGATCAGAATGTTGGACTGTGAAAAAGACGGATGAAAAAAATTGCATGTAGCGGAGATGAGAATGTTGAGATGGATGTGTGGTGTGACGAGAATGGATAAAGTGAGAAATGAGTATATTAGAGGAAGTTGATAGTAGCGCCAGTGACTGAAAAGTTGAAAGGTAATCGGTTGTCTTGGTATGGTCATGTGAAGAGGAGGGATGAAGCGCATATTACTAAAAGAGTTCTGAGTATACATGTAGAATATGTAGATGGATGGAGAGGGATAGTTAGTGATAGTTTGACGGGTGACAGGACAGAATGGAAGAAAAAAAAACGTGTTGTGCCGACCCCAAGTACTATGGGATAAGGGCAGGAAGAAGAAGACTGCTACCCCTGAAAGTCAGTTCTAAGCTGGTATCCAGAAAAGCACCGAAAAACGATTCAACTGTCTTGGATCCTACACTAAAACAAAACAAAACCGCTGGAGGGAATATAATTTACAATTCCCACTGTCGTCATCATCAACTTCCTGTTTTTGTTCCATTTTACATAAGTCAGTACAACACATTTTTCCCTTTCATTTTATCCTGTTCAACATATTTTTTAATTATCAAACAGTAAATTAACAACTGCAAAAGCAATCAATCCAATTTTAATCTCATGGATTGGCCGCTATGATCTACTGCGCCCTGTGCTGTACTTAGTGTTGGTGTATACAACTTGTAACCTTTTTTAAATATTTTTGGCATTATTTTATCGCAAGCTGGTGTAAACAACATAAACAACAACAACATGACGACATGATCATGATTTTTTTTAAATTTTTTTTTTTTGTTCAACATGATTGAAATTAATTCAATTACCGATTGTGAACAAATTATATTCAGATTCTGCATATACTAAAAATAAGATTTTTAAATATAATTGTTTCAACTAACCTGTCCTCTCTTAAGTCCAAAATATCTTGCTACGGGGTCACCAGCCTGTATTCTCATCAACATGTTCTCCTTCAATTTACTGGTTTAATAGTTAAGGAAAATAAAGAAAATAACATCTGAAAAAGGCGCTAAGTTCTACTGAATCATACTATAACTTTTTTTGATATGTTAATTTCACACAAAACAATATTCAGCCGAGCTTGTGCTATGAATACTAGACAACTGTGCTATATATATATTTCTAAATACAAGCATATTATAAATAAATTACACCCAGACACAGAAAAAATTATTGTGCTCATCACACAAACATTTGTTCCGGGTGGGAATTGAACCCACAACCTCCAGTGTAGTAGTCAGTCAATTATGTTGGCAACTTAAAGCTATCAATTGGAATTTGGGTTCCACACTCACTCCATGATGGACTACTGTGTATGGGCTATGACAGCTATCATTTGGCAGGCTTCATTCCATCAAGCCAATCTCTCTCCAGAAGCAGATTAAGCCTGCCTGTATGTTTACAATGTCTATGAGGGAATTCAACGATCCTCAATTATGAGTATTTAAATGACACTCATCACGTATGACCACTATCTCACCTGATGGTAAGCGATTATGTGGCCGACGATGAAACACGCTTCCCTAGGAGCAATCTATTCACTCTTGACTTAATTCATGAATCCCCAAGCGACCACCGGTGGCCGCGCATCTATTGTCTTACTATTGTGTCTCTAACTGACGGTATCTGAAGGGTTAAAGACCCCAAGGTTATAGCTATCAGGAAACACAGACTCCGGCAGGGAATTCCAATACTGTGAAGATGTGTTATCTGATATTTATCAAGTGTTTGTTTTTGTGATGTCCCATGTAATCAGTAGTTTTAATATATTTATTTATATGCTTATATATAAATAAGATGGACAGTTAGAATAATGGTAGAATATTTTGAAAATGGCATTGTGTTTAAAAGGATACTATCTAGTCAAGAGCTCAGCCTTCTCGTCAGGAGTCAGCACTATGTGTTCAGGCACCAGCTCATGTTCCGTGATGTTGATCAGCAGTTCTGACTCCAGGAACTGTTCTAGAATGTACTTGGGAGCCATGTCTACTAAAGACTGTTTCGCAGAGGGTGTCATCCCTGAAAGAAAGAAACGGAAGGTTTTACTCACAAAGGAAAAATGACTGTATATTTCACTTTTTCACTAAAAATCAAAAATAGTTATAGAAAGAATAGAGCACAGTAAAATGTTCATAATCAAAATGGCTGTTTCTTTTTTTATTTTTTTAAACTTTAAGCACTAGTAAGAAATACTGTACAAATGTGGATATTAAGTCCACCTTTGTACAGTGCTTTTGTACTGAAGAACCTATTGGAAAACATAGTTGGCTGATAGTTGGTTCTCACTGGAGGACAATACTGGAAACATCAACAACCACAAAATACATGTTCTAATGGATGAGAAGCCAGAAGCAAACCATTAAATAATTTGGTTATCAGAAAAAAAGGTAACTATGGTTTTGGGTAAGTAGCTGATTAGGTTCTGTAATGTCATCATCTTCCTGCCCTTGTCCCGTTTTATTTGGGGTCGGCGCAACACGTTTTTTTCTTCCATTCTGTCCTGTCACTCGTCATGCTATCACTAACTCCCTTTTCTTTCATATCACTTCTCACACAATCCATCCATCTTTTCTTTGGCCTCCCTCTCCCCTTCCATCCATCCACATGTAAACTCATAACTTTTTTAGCAACATGCGTTTCTTCCCTCCTTTTCACATGACCATACCAAGACAAACGATTTCCTTTCAGCTTTTCAGTCACTGGCGCCACTTTCAAACTTCCCCTAATATACTCATTTCTCACTTTATCCATTCTTGTCACACCACACATCCATCTTAACATTCTCATCTCTGCTACATGCAATCTTTTTTCATCCTTCTTTTTCACAGCCCAACATTCTGATCCATACAGTACGACAGGCCTTATCACGGACTTGTAGATTTTACCCTTCAACTTGAGGGGCATCCGTGGGTCGCAAGTGGTTCCCGTGACCTGTCGCCATTTCATCCATCCTGCGTTGATCCGATGTGTTACGTCCCGGTCTACCTCACCATCTCCTTGGACGAGCGACCCTAGGTACCTAAAGTCGGAACAGATCGGTATGGGTGTTCCGGCGAGAGCTAAAGGCACAGGGTTGGAGAGACCGCCGAAATCGCAGAACAAGTACTCGGTTTTGGTTCTGCTCAATTTCAGGCCAACACTCTCCAGTCTGTGCCACCACACCTCCAATCTGTTCTGGACCTCTAGGCCACTCTCGGCAACCAGAACAATGTCATCGGCAAACAACATACACCAGGGAGCCTCTTCCTGGATGTCCGACGTCAGAGCGTCCATTATCATCAGGAAGAGGTAAGGGCTGAGAGCCGACCCTTGATGTAAGCCGACAGCCACATTGAAGCTGTCAGTGGTGCCACCTGTAGACCGGACCCGGGTATTACACCGACTGTACATCGCTCGGATCAACTGCACATACTTCCCAGGCACACCTTTCTCCTTAAGGGCCCACCACAGAACCTCACGAGGTACCCGGTCGTATGCCTTTTCGAGGTCAACGAATACCATGTGCAAGTTTTTATGCGCACTTCTGTATTTCTCACATAATTGGCGTATAGCAAAAATGGCATCCGTTGTACCCCGACCCGGCATAAAACCGAATTGGTTCTGCGAAATTTCACTCTCTTCTCTCAGTCGCCTTTCAATAACTTTCTCCCAGGCTTTCATAGTGTGTGACATTAGCTTTATTCCTCTATAATTGTTGCACTCAAGCACATCACCTTTGTTTTTAAAGATGGGCACCAAGGAACTGCTGCACCAATCATCAGGTATGGCCTCTTCCTGCAACAACTTATTGAAGAATAAAGCTAACCACATCCAACCATCCACTCGCAATAACTTCCACACTTCAGCTGGTATTCCATCTGGACCAATGGCTTTACCATTCTTCATTCCATTCACTGCTATTCTGACTTCATCCATACTAACCGTTCTCACTAACCCTACATTCACTGGTTTATTTTCTAAAATTCCATTCCACTTATTTTCCTCATTCATCAGTCTTTCAAAATAGTCCTTCCACCTCTCTTTAATTTTTTCATCATCTAATAAGACCATTCCAGCTTCATTCCTTACACATCTTACCTGACAAACATCCCTCGTCATTCTCTCTCTTGTTTTTGCAAGCCGATAAAGGTCTTTTTGGCCTGCAGGACTGTCCAGTGTGTGGTACAGTTTTTCCTGGGCTTTTGCTTTAGCTAATGCCACGGCTTTCTTAGCTTTCTTCTTCAAAAGATCATACTCACTCATTTTTTCAGCTTTTAGACTACTATTTCCCACTTCTACACGCTGCCATTCCTTAAATTTTCTTTTCTTCTCTTTCAACACATTCTGAATTTCTATCGACCACCACCATGTATCCCTATCTATTGTGCCCTTTCCTCTCATTTCTCCCAAAATATCTTTTGCTGCATGTCTAATACACTCTGCCATCTCATTCCAGCTTTCATTTATACTTTGATTAGGTTCTGTAATGTGTAGGCTAGTAAAACTAAAATTAATGTTGATGTTCTATCTTGTTGCACTTTTAGAATTATAGAAACTTTTTTATATTTGACTTTAAGTCGTAAGATGACTTAAAACAAACATACCTCTCTCAAGTTTTACCTTTTTTTTTGAAGGAGCTATGCATATATTTCAATCACTTCATTTCATTACAAGTCGATAGGCATGTTTGTTAAGGGAGACCAAAGAAAAGATGGATGGATGGTGTGAGAAGTGATATGAATGAAAATGGAGTTAGTGATAGCGTGACTAGCAACTGGACAAAATGGAAGAAAAAAACGTGTTGCGCCGACCCCAAATAAAACGGGATAAGGGCAGAAAGATGATGAGGCATGTTTGTTAAGTGTTTCTATGACTTGGAAGTTGAAATATTAAAATTTTAGATCATCAGTCTTTATGAATCTAAAGGTATGTTGTAATTGATTTAAGTACCTCTCTGGGAGACCCAACAAGACCGCATTCTTGCCTATTAGTTGTCAGTCTAGGAAAATGGGTTCAACCAAAGTAAATTGTCTTTGGGTACTTTGATTGAATTGTCTTTACTAATATTATAAAAGCGAAAGTGAGTTTGTTTGTTTGTTTGTTATGTCTTCACTCCTAAATGGCAAATCCGATTTTGATGAAACTTGTTACACGGATAGACCATGATTGATTGATTGATTTATTTAAGAAACAAATAACATTGTATGCGAATATTATGCCATGTCCTGGAATAGGACATAGGATACTTTTTATCCCGGAAGTATGTTCCCTTGGGATAATTTTCTGCTATCATGCGGGCAAAGCCGCTGGGAGCAGCTAGTTTGGTCATAGTTTCTTAACATAAAATAAACAAAATCATTACCTGCTTGCACAACAACAATAGCTCTGTGAATATTTTCCTCTTGCATCCTAGTACAGTACGTTTTGATGGTCTTGATACCAATTTTAGGTTCATCAGGGAAGAAAACGAACATCTGATCTGTCGGGTCATCATTGTGAGCTACTAGCACAATCAAGTCACTTCTAGCTGGTCGCTTCTCACTGAAACAGAATATTATTTATATAGTTAGATTATTTCATGAATTGCTTAATGAATGAATTGGGTCAAATCTAAAAAAAAAAAACTTTTAAAAGTAATATAATGTCTTTGAATTTAAATATAAACATAAAATGAAAGATTAGATACTTTTTGCATGCATATAAGGCTAGGCCATAAATAAAAAAAGTATTTAGCTACACTATGACTTAGAAGATTTAACAAACTGTGCTGTTAAAAAATTAATAATGTCAAAAACACATGATTTGGAATCTTATTTTACAAATGACAAAATTGACAAATGCTACAATTTTATACTTGTATGCATTTTACTAAAAACTTAAGTAAAGGAGTTCTAAAAATTTATAAGTATGGAGATCATAGATGAGAAAATAAGGAAAACTTTAGTGAATCAGACAGTGTCAGAGACAGCAAAACTGCACATTGGTAAGCTCAGACCATAAGTTAGTAAGTTTATGTACATATTTCCCCTTGCCCAACCACAAAAGGAAACACTTAGGTATGTAAAATGGGGTGAATAGAAACGCAGGGGGCGAATAGAAACAAAACTTTGGTGTTGTTTTTCACTTTGATACCATCTTAACTTCTTCATGTAATTTTTATTTTTGGTGTACAATAAGGAATACATCTATCTATTATCGGCTTGTAACAAAGCATCAACTTTTTAAAATATAAATTCATTATTAAATTGATATAGTTAAACGCTGCAAAAAATATTTAAATATCGTGAAAATACCCTTTGAAGTTCTGTTTCTATTCACCCCATTTTACCGTAGTGGACACCAGTGGACACCATGAGAGATGATGTTTGTACCTGGGTTTATCACCAAATTGCTCTTTGAACTGCTCAAGCGTCTGGTCCAATTCATCCTGCGTCACCAAGTATCCACGGTCATGACATAACTGTAATACAAAATAAAATATTGAAATATTGCTAGTGTTGATTGATCATAAACTTTTCACATGTGAAACAAAAGTATTCTGAATCATTTTGGATACAAAGCACTAAACAGAAAAACAATAATGAATAAATATTATGTGTAGTAAATTTTAAAGCCTTCTGAATATTGGCATATGGCATTTATTCACAATTTTTATAAAGTTTTCACGCATAACATAACCTCACTCACCTGCATAACTGTTTTACGTATACGCCATAGTTTATAAGTTTCCGCATCATCATCCATGGTAGTTAGCTTATTGTATGATAACCTAACGAAGTTTTTTCGTTAAAATATCAGTAACTTCTGAACAAAATAACTGTGATCAACACAAAAATAAACATGAAAATAACCTGAGCAAAGTTTCGACCACAGATTACAGAATGTACTGCCACCGCCACAGAGCAGGAGCACAGACAGACTATTTATTTAGTGATGTATTTTTTGTAGTCACCGTAGTTTCGTTTCACCATAGGTACTCGTACCGCCCGCCGAAATCTGTTCGATTTATTTCGCTTGACCAACTCGACTTCTTTGACAAAAGGGAAAGAACACTAATTACTTTTGTACCCGGTCGGTATCGCTTAAGTCGTATCTAGGTCAGTGGTAGAATCAAATAGATTATCGACTAATATGTCTATGGTTGAATTATGTATCTGTGGGTAGTGCCCTAATTAGTTGATTTTCCTTGAAGTTTCTCTAACATTGGAGAATTTGTGAATTTGTTGAAATAAATCCTGATAAACCTAAAATAAGAAAAATGGCTGGAATAAAAGGTATGTTATTGTGACCTAGGCTAATCTTACAATCTTATTTTGATATCTCAATCGAATCTGTTTAACAATGTCATCATTGTAGAAACAATGACTCATGTTATTTACAAATATTTTTCACATAATTTTATTATTTCAGCTGTCTAATTACAACATTATTCTTTTTCATGTACCTTTCAACACTTCTATGGATCAGGGTGAGTTATGGTTCCAGCCTGTGTCCCTTAAACTCGATCATAGCAACCAGTGTATTCTAAAAACCAATAATTTAATTTTATATTTATGTTGTGTATTTCATATAGGTACTTACTAATGTTGACCAGTTGTAAAAAAATACATCTGTTTTTTATGTAAAACTTCAGTTTAAGCAGTGTTAATAAACATAAAGCAGTCATAATTAGGAGACCTATGTCACACTATTTTTAATGATGATTAACTCTCTAATTAAGATATTTCTCATGTTGTTAAAAAGATTGCTATTATTTTGGTCTACTAAGCTCAACATCAAACACAAGAGAAATTGGGGTAAAATCTAGCTTTTGAGGCCACCTAGATTAGTCATAATAACATTCACATTTTGATAACTGTCTAACAAAATTTCAGCAATATGAATATTATAATCACGCTCATGAGAATTCTTTTAATTTATTTTACTTTCGTTGTTTCATTTTTAGTTTCCAATCATGAAAATTGATGTTTTAATTTTCAGTCTCGTGTCTCTGGCATTTGCCGGTTCCATTGGGATGACATTTGTTATTCTCGCCTGTGCCTTGCCGGGATATAAGTAAGTAGCTATCTTGTCTATTTTATCATAATTATTATTTGTTCATCACTATATAGTATCAACACTATCTTAACCTTTCAATCGTGATAATTAGAGACATAATAGAAAGACAATGGATGTGTGAATGCGGGTTTTGGCTTGGGGTTTAATGAATTAATAAATAATCTTTGTTCTATTTACATAAATATTCAAGTATTACGTTAAGAAAATTTATAAGAAAATATCATCACACTTTAATTCATAAAAGCACAAGCGATTACTGTAATTCGTGCTGCTATTGTATTGTCTTACTATTGTGTCTCTAATTGACGGTATATGAAAGGTTAAAATTCATAATCCAATTTTTTTTTAGTTAATTTTAGACTCGTCTTAATTTATGATCTGACTGTAACCAGAAATAATGAAATATTAGCCTGTATTTAAGCTTTTAAAAATGATTCTATTCACAAAACAAAAGATATAGCAATATCTCTTTTCTTCACACATAATCTAATGATAGTGATGTCACATTGAGTTGTGGGACTCTTTAGACTGGGACAGCGGTCCCAACTTTCATCATTTGTTTTTTTCTTTTTAGTAGTAGTTTGGGACCACAAATAAAATTAATACAGTTTTTTTGGTAACTGTTGCATGTGTTTATAACTTGTAACTGTGTTTATATGTTTGTTGTTTGTAACTTGTGTTTATGCCTTTTTCCTTGTGGTCCCAAATTACTACTTAAAACACTTTATCCTATTTGTATATGTGGAAGTTAGAACTGTGGTCCCGGTTCAAACCCCCATGACTTGTCAGTGTCTGCATCCTTATTGTTATATGACAGTTTCCCCTTCTATGAGATGTTAAATAGTCTCTCTGTTTGCAATTGTTGATTAAACTACTTTTTGTTACAAATAATGAAAAAAATTAGTTAACTTCCATTTACATGGCATACAATGTATAAGGAAGGAAATAGCAAGAGTATTTGAGTCAGATATTGATAAATTACAAGGTTTTAATAATATAATAATAATATTATGCTCTATCTTCTCCGGTTCTGGGGTGGAACAGAAGCCCTCCCTCACCACTCTAGAACGTTTTCACACATACACCATCAGTTGCCCTTTGTGTTCTTAACAGTTAACATCAGCCTGACTGATAAGAACGAGGCTTGAGTTCGGTCCGACTCTAGATGGTTACCGAATGGTTGAGTTACGTATTACTCATCATCTATAAGCCACACACATCCTGTGATGGTAGATCCTGTATAGCTGCAAGCTGCAATAGCAAAATTCTCTAAACAAAGAAAATTATGCTAAAAGCTCTATTTATTTATTAGCTTTATTGCACATAACACTGTACAGTCTATGATATTCTGCAAGCCTAGACATCTTATCAGTATACACAAATAAAAATCAATGTCATTCACACTGCCTATCTAACAATAAATTTTGTGTATCGAACACAATCGGACATTTTTTTTTTTTTACCTAGATTTATTGTTCTATCGAAAAAAATTCAAAATTTGCTGCATTCTAAGGGCACAGTAACTATTTCAAATGTTCCCGCAAACCTAGCAGGCATCAACCCTACCAGCCCCCTTTCTGTTGTGCTGATATCTCTTTGAAGCGCGCCTGGAACACTACGCGCTTTTGACTCGGATTTGGTCCTTACTGGACAGCTGGACAACAAGCTACCATTGCTCTTCGTCTGCAAGACCGCCCCTACGGTAGCCAGAAATCGGTGCCAGCTGGGGTGTGAGGATGTTCGTTCCCTCACGGTTGCGGTCGTCTCCTTCGTTCGCATTACTGCTTCGCAGAAGAAAGCCACTTCTTCCTATTCCCTTTCGTTTCGGACCATGGCCTGAATCAAAGCCGGATCTGCGGCTAATTGCCTCTACGAGGATGAGGCGGTGCTCCGCCCAACTAAGGCTGATTTCCACCGTGTGCTCTGGGCGATCTGAGTGAGTTACTTACATGATTTAGAAAAGTGTAACACCGAATAACACGTCCAGCAGTTTTCTAATACGAAATAATGTACCACCACGCCGCCGTAGCCATGCGATCTGGAATAACCAAATCGCTAATTAATTCGAATAACTCAACAACAAATGCGCGCTTCTACGAAATACTCGTCGCCGAAGCCATGCAACCTCGCATTTTTTCAAAGAAAAGGCGTAATTATTGTTATATTTTTCCTTGATGATAAGTGATAAATGATATTTATTTTTGCAAATAGGTTTTATAAAACACTTTTACACGTCAAGTTTTCGTCAGTTTAAACTAGATGAAGCCGGTGTTTCCTATCTGACTACCCTGAGAAGAAACACCGAAACAACTCAGGGGTCAAAGTCTCTTTTAAAGTCCATACAGTAAATATGTAACGGTCAAATCACACGAGAACCATGCAGATTTGTCTGAGATGGTCTTTTGAAGAAAGAACCATACCAATTTGAGTGGACCAGTCCAGTCAGTGTTAGCATTTGACGGTATTCGCAAACCAAAGCTCAACTCAGGACTACTAAAGAGCTCAACTACTTGACGAACAATACCAAAGAAAGGACATTCGTGTAGCAGCAGAAAATACAATCAAATCGCCAGACATACGGTAAAATTACTGAAAGAAACTGCTTTCCTGGCTTCTATCCTCAACGACTGTCGGTATGCTTGCCGGGCCAGTGTATCGTAGGTGCGGTCACAAACATGTAAACTCACATACACAAGACACCTATACCTGGTACACCTCTCTGTAGGCCATACAAATAATACTTGTCCCGTGTGGGAATCGAAACCGCAACCCACAGCGCAGCAGCCAATTTAAATTCAAAATTAGAACTCGATAAACATTAAGAAAGCAATGGTAGGTAGGTATGGCTCATAAGCTTATGGAAGTATCTATAAAGAACAGTTCTTTTGTTGAATTGTCCCACTGCAGTGCAGATTTCTCCGCTCCCAAGGAAGATAGTTTTAATATGTTCCCTTAATTGGTTTCTTCTTGTTACAGCTTATGGTGGCCATTCTTCGTGGTATTGTTTTACATCCTGAGCCCGATCCCGACGATGATCGCGCGTCGCCACACTGACAGCACTAGCGGCAACTCTGCCTGTATGGAGTCAGCAATCTTCATCACTATGGGATTCCTCGTCAGCTCCTTTGCACTTCCCATCGTCCTGGCCCGCTCTTCAGTGGTATGTATTTGAGATATTTCTAATCTGGACTATAGTTTACCCATGTTCCTTCAATTAAAACAACATTCAAACATATGGTCTTCACTCTTCACATTCATAATATTAGTTTCTCTCAGCAGCTTTGCCTCTGTGAAAACAGAAAATTATTATTCCAAATAAAGTACACTCCTGGGCTAAAAAGTATCCAGGTCATAAGGTATATCACGGTGTGCTAAATTTCGTCCAAACTTGTTCAGCCATTTGAGCATGCGTAGGTATAAACTTTCACTTTTATCATATTAATGTGTCTAGTTTAGAGAAGGTCAATAGGCGCATCCACACAGCGAGCAGCCTCGCGAGGCATTTGCCGCGCGAGGATACTATCTCCGCGAGAGCGAGGCAGCCTCGGTATTATCGCGCAGCTGCCGCGCGCAGCAAGCCCGAGCCATTATGTTCGTAATATACGCGAGCGTCAAGAGTGCGCGCGGCAAACCACAGAGGCGCCTTTGAGCAAAACAAATAACTGACACTGGATGGCTCGGGCGCTCGGTCGCTCTCCCGCTTGCCTCGGCCAAGATACGTCCACACTAACCGAGCTGCTTTGTGCGGCAAATGCCACGCGAGGCTGCTCGCTCTGTGTGGACGCGCCGAATTACAATTGTAGTGAAAATTATACATTTTTATTTTGTTTTGGCAATTGAGCTGAAAATTTTACACGTTTGCGGCGTGTTTCGACGAGTATTTTGGTGTACTATTCGCCAGGGTCGTGTGTACTACTGGGTACTCCGTTTCCTTAGCTCTTCAATCCTCATAGGTGGCAGAAGCGCTGACAAGATGGATACTTGGTCGTGGATGAGCGACCTTGGCGGTTGGCGGAATAAACGCGACAGTGTTTGTTATTAAATTGTCATTTCATTTTTCAGATTAAATGGGGCGCTTGCTACTTGACATTGGCCGGTAACGTCATAGTATACCTCACGATTCTTGGCTTCTTCACCATCTTTGACATGGACGACTCCGACTACACGATGTGGTGAGAAATCTAAATGTTGTTACAACATGAATGGACGATCTTAAGCAAATATATTGTATCGTAAGACAATGTTGTGGTTCTGTTTATGATTAAGTCTGATAATGATACTGATAGTGTAACATTGAAGGTGGTCTATGAAAATGATGTTAACAACATTCTTTCTTTTAAATTTATGGAAACTGAAGCTATGGAACATCTGTTATATTGTCCAGTATTTGGAGCAGTGTAAATGTGCTCATAAGAATATTTAAAAATGTCATTTTAATGGTTTTATCGTGATAGTTCGTATCTGTAATGTTTGTTTTAATTTAATGATTATGGCTCGATTAGGATTCTTTGTGAATTACGTATTAATAGCACATGATTGTGATATTGCTTGATTTGTATAATGCAGCGTATATAATGAACTACATATTTTTATCCAAAATTTTCTAACTTAACAATTTTAACTGATAAAATTATTTCTTGCACCTACGAACTATCAACCTGATTCGAGTACTGATATTAAAATATTACTTTTATTCCTTGTATATCTACATAATTTATGTGATTTTTATAATATAACGTATGTTACTCACATATTTAACAAACAATATTCTATTTGTTAATATTTAAACTTGAATTAAGAGAAATTTTAGTGTAAGAGATAATTGGAGATATTTTTTTATCATCAACTGAACTTCAGAACTTTCAACAATATTAAAAGAAATTAAAATGAGCTTGTGTCAGGGATATTATAATCTCATATTAAAGGCTTGTTGGCTATGCGTACCATCGTTTTGTAGGATTATCAGTTCTATTCAATGAGTGTGGCTAAATAATTATTAGTTAAACATTATTATTTAGTCTTTCGTACACTGAAATACAGTGGAGTGTGGATATTTCATAATATTTGCTTTGTTAATACGAAAAAATGAGATTATCTTGACCAAAGATACACAGCCTTTAGCCTGCTGAGATTATAAAGAAAGATATTGAAGTTTATTAAGAGTGTTGCTATCTTAAAATAGAAATCAAAGACAAAAGGTTGTGTGCCATTGATTGAGATAGTGTTTCTTTATTGACAGAATAGTAATATGAATGATTTTATCATTTTGACCGCCACAGCAAAGAGATGTGTCCAGCACGCCACGGTCACGCCTACATGACAGATTAATCTTTTGAATACCGTAATTAGAGACAATAGAAAGACAATGAGAGAGAGAACGGGATTTAATGAATTAAATGATGAAATTGTTGCTAGGCTCTGAGAGCACGCTTTGACTTTTTTGGCGTGGCGGTGAAAAGGATATGTAGATACTAAACTACTAACACACTATGACGCAAAACAAGATTGCGCTTTAATCGTTTGCGTCTGTTTGGTCCGCCTTGTGTTTTCGTGTCCTATTCGCCAGGGTCTTGTATTTGCGACTGGGTATTCCATCTCGTTTAGCTCTTCAATCCCCATAGGTTTTTTTTTTATGGTGGGAAAACCATCTAATGACAACCCCGCTCTTGGGCGGAGTGGTAGATGGTGTCAGACTCTTACTGACTAAAAACCCACCGCGTTCCTTCGTGCCTTCATACCGGGGCTGTGCTACTCTTTCGAAACTAACCCTGGCCCCAGTAGGTTTCGACCCAGCTGGACCCCTGCTGGTACTGACAACACCTTGAGGCGCGCGGGAACAGTGCTCGCCGTCGACGACTTGGGGTCGGTCCGGACAGTCGGACAGCGAGCTACCCATTGCTCACCATCAGCAAGCCCACGCCCACTGTCCCCATAGGTGACAGAAGAGCTCACTAGATAAAGTGTGTGTGCGACCCTGGCAGAATAAACGCGAGAGTGCTTGACGTAGGCGATTAAAAGGTTATTGTAGTGAGACAATCTAGTTATTCAAGTCAATCATGTATTTTTGTTGTGCTATTTGATTCAAAGGCTGAATAAAAAAATGTTACGCATTGCACTTGGTGTCTTGCTAGCCTGTTCGTTGTATTAACTCTTAATATAAAGTGACAAACATCCAAAATCATTCCACTGTGACTCCAGAACATTAAAATAAATACAGGAACCTTTTGGTGCAACAAAAATGGCTAACAATAAATCGGTTGAGGTAATTTTAGTAAAAATCTATTAGGAAATTCGACAAAAATATACTTAGTATCTTTGTAACATTAAAGTCTTCAAAAATTTTATTATGTTACGATTACATTCCTGTAATGTAAATTGTGTAAATATAGCATTAGTATCAGGTCACAATAAATCAGCTGCTTTGTAAAATATTGTTGTTTATTTGCTCGCCTTGAGCGTCCAACCCGAGATTCATTTTCAGCATTTTTCATACAACCGCCTTTAGGGCCTACGCTGTGTTACGCGGTCGCTCGCGCGGGCACCGGTTGCGAGCAGTCGCACTCCGCACCCGTTGCGGGCAGTCGCACCCCGCGCCCGTTTTGCTACGTAATATTTAGTTCTGACACCACTCACGACGACTACATGCACACTGTTAAAGTTGAATTAGTGACACTGCGCAGGTAATAATCTGGCTCCCGCTACGGGGACCGCAGCACACGACACACACGCATAGTTACGCGATTGTTGTCCGCACGTGCGCAGTTGGCCCTTAGGCTCTAGAGCGTGCTAAAGAAATATAGTCTGTCTAAAAAGTCAAACGACTTGGAATTTTGTATAATAAAGTACGTTGGGGTAAGATTGGCATAGGGGTAAGAACGTATAAATACAAATTATATTCGACACTTCCTATAAGGTTTTTCTATTAGTAAACAATGATAAAAGTCTCTTAATTTTTGATCACAGACAACACACCATCACATCAGATTTAATTTTACCTTAATAATTACCCAAGTTGTTTGACTTTTTAGTCAGACTATACCTATAGGTACATACATACAGACACTCATAAAAACATAAGCCTCCTTCCGGCCCGTAGTGAAAGCCGTAAGCACAGAACAGATGAACCGCCCCTAAGACGAACCCACTGACCGAAAGCTGTGGTTGTAATCGTAAGTAGGTATTCCATTTTGCTCGCTTAAGTAGGTAGTAGGTACCAGAGGGCGCCACTGAAGCGGGGCAATGACTTCCCAGTCACCGCCGCCGCCGGTGGCGACTGGGAATTTTTATTCCCATTTGCCTCCGGTGGCAAACCCCGCGGATTGGGAATGAACGCCGCTGACGCGATCGGGCATTCCAAAGGCTAGCAAAGAGTAGTATATGGGAGGGCCAGAGCCGCTTCTGCAGCACCCTCGAACGCCGATTGTACCTTAAAAAATTAAATGACACCCTTACAAATTAAATCGGCTGCATTGGTTTGAAAGAAATTAATTTTGCGCATGTGAAGGTAGAACGTGGCACTAAGAATAAGATTCAGGTTCTAAATTTTCGACTTTCACGCAAGTTGTCCTACGTGTTGAAATGATTAGAGTGAAAAATGGGTTGTCGCTGACAAAAGCATACATTTTTATTACAAATACCTGCCTGGGAGATATTTTAACCATAATAAAATCGAACATCTGGCCAGTGACGTTCCGTTTTTTTTAGTGCTCATAAATGATAAACTTTTGTAGGCACTTAAACTTGATTAATATTATTATTGAGAGAAAAAAACTAAGTGGTTTGCTAAGGTCAGGTTTTTAAATAAATATTATTTAACATTTTTCTTGTTGTGTGGTACTTTAAATGGAACGTAAATTAATCATCTTCCGCTGATTTGACGTTTCTCACACGTCAAAATTCGTGAATCCACAGCGATTATACCGCACCCACTAAAGTTTTCCTTATACTTTATTGTAAATTCTGATTTGAACAGTATTTTGCCAAGATAGTCATGGGTGATCATTTACCAGCATGTGTTATCGATGTCGGCACGGGCTACACGAAGCTGGGCTTTGCCGGCAACAAGGAACCGCAGTTTATCATTCCGTCAGCCATAGCGATAAAAGAAACTGCGAAAGTTGGCGACCAAAGTACTCGACGTATGACTAAGGCCGTGGAAGACCTCGATTTCTTCATCGGCGACGAAGCGTTCGACGCCACCGGGTATTCAGTGAAGTATCCTGTGCGCCACGGTCTTGTTGAAGATTGGGATCTAATGGAACGTTACATAGAACAGTGTATCTTCAAATACCTGAGAGCGGAGCCGGAAGATCATCATTTCTTGCTCACTGAGCCTCCTCTAAACACGCCCGAGAACAGGGAGTATCTAGCTGAGATTATGTTTGAATCATTCAATGTGCCTGGCTTGTACATTGCCGTGCAAGCCGTGTTGGCGCTCGCGGCGTCGTGGAAGTCGCGTACGTCAGCTGAACGTACGTTCACCGGCATAGTTGTAGACAGTGGAGATGGCGTCACCCATATAGTGCCTGTAGCTGAGGGATATGTCATTGGATCATGTATCAAACACATACCCATTGCTGGTAGAAATATTACCTCATTTATTCAATCTCTTCTGCGTGAACGTGAAGTAGGCATCCCACCGGAACAAAGTTTGGAGACTGCTAAGGCTATAAAGGAGAGATATAGTTACATTTGTCCCGACATAGCAAAGGAGTTTGCCAAATATGATGCAGATCCTGGCAAATGGATGAAGAACTACACGGGTATTAATGCTATTACCAAAAACCCATTTTCTGTTGATGTTGGTTATGAGAGATTTTTGGGACCTGAGATATTCTTCCATCCTGAGTTCTCTAATGCTGATTTCACTGTGCCTCTGAACGAGATGGTGGATGAAGTCATTCAATCGTGCCCTATTGATGTGAGGAGAGGTTTATATGGGAACATTGTATTGTCAGGAGGATCAACTATGTTCCGTGACTTTGGTAGAAGACTGCAGCGTGATATCAAGAGAACAGTTGACGCAAGACTGAAGCATTCTACAACTTTGTCCGAGGGTCGTATCACCCCTAAGCCTGTTGATGTGCAAGTCATTTCACACAATATGCAGCGGTATGCTGTCTGGTTCGGAGGTAGTATGTTGGGTTCAACTCCTGAGTTCTACCAAGTGTGCCACACGAAGCAGGCGTACATGGAGTATGGCCCCAGCATTTGCAGACACAACCCAGTATTTGGCACCATGACATAAATGTATATTGTAATTCATTGCCAGTATTCAGTCAATAATTATGTTGACTATTTTTAAGCAATTATGAATTTATAATTTTAAGATTTATTTTACTTAAAAGAGACTTATTAAGTATGCCTATTTTATAAGTGTAACTAAATATAGCTACATGAAATATTGGAGCATGATATTTGTATAAAACATTTAATTCCAACATTATGTTTATGATTATATTAAAATATTCAATTCATGTTAAATCTAATTTCTTAGCTGGACTTTTATTAAGAGGCATTTAATATTGCATTCCAGCTTTTTACCAAATATAGAGTCTTGATATAATGTTTATGTTATTTATTTATGTTCAAACAAACCTGACCTGCTTATACAACATATTTTTATTTGTCATAATAAATGCTATATAATGACAAGTTACAATTAGTTCATTTCAACTGAAAGTATTTTTTTATTATGAGCCTGATGTGTCTTACTGCAAGGCAAAGGCATGTCTTTTATTCTTCCACTCTTCTCTGTCCTTATCTACTTCTGTCCAATCCTATAAGTACGAGTTCAGTTATCTTCTGGGCCTACTGCGTTACCTGCTCCTGCTGTTATAGAGTAGTCAGTGGATGCCTTCGCCACATTTTGTTACAATATGCAGCAGATGTGGCCCAGGAAGTATTTCTATTTATGTTATATCACATTTTATCTCGAAAAAATTAGATTAGTCATTCAAGTCGCTACAGTATTTACGGCTTTAGTTTGTAGCCGTAATACTAGATGGCGCTATTCAGAACCGTCGTAAAAGGACGTGTTTGTACAATACAGTTATTGTTTTATAATGTTTGTTAGGGATAATTATATTTAAAAAAAAACATATATCGCTATAATTTTCAAAAGACATTCTTATATGGTGATTTGTAGCGACATCTATAACGCCACATAGGAACTAAGATTCAAAATTTCTACGCACGATTCGCCGTGATTAGAAAGATACAACACCCATGGTGGTCTTTTTTTTTTCTGTCGACGGAAAAATCATCATTGACAAAACCCGCTCTTGGGTGGAGCGGGAGATAGTGTCAGACTCTTACTGACTAAAAACCCCGCGCCGTTCCTTCTAGCCTTCATACCGGGGCTCTAGTTTCCTTTCGGATAACCCCGACCCCGGTAACCCCTGGTGGTCTGGTCGTGGAGGTTAGCAGGACTTTTATTAGGTTCCGCATAACTCCAGAGTAATTTACCAAAGGCGTTACCTTAAATTACTGTCAAAATAATATTCAAGAGTGGAAAAGCAAACATCTTTGCTAACAATACCTATGGTGTTTCTTATTTTGCATATGCTGGCGTTTGACCATTATCTTACCTGATAATAAGCGATAATGTGGTCGACGATGGGGCACACATGCCTAGAAGTAGTTACCCAACTTATACTCTTTGACTACCTTAGATTGTAGTTATCAGGAAACAGACACCAGCAGGGGATTCCTCTTCTTAGCTGTACCCATACCATACTCAATCGTGACCCTAAGTCAATAGTCGCGGCTTTGGTTATTTAGGAGGAGTTAGGTAACGAACACACAGGTAGGTACTGAAGAATTATATTAAGTTTATAGATTCAATTGGGTTGGGTTTTGATCATCCTTTCACTTAAGACCTCACCTTACCAAGATTTATGATGAAAGTTATTCAGATTTACCTAGTTTTCTTAAGCTATTTTGATCCATACTTACTTAGCCGAGTACGAAGATCCATTCACTCAATTCTCGTAGGTGGGTAGATACTATATAGCTAGCTAGGTAGGTACGTAGTTTGTGAAAGAGCCCTGAATGACGAGTTTCGCTGTGTTGCTCTTTTCATTAGACCTCGCTAATTAATGTAGTAACTGTCTCGTAAGCAGATTATTTTACGACAGTAGGCACAGAAAGGGTTGTCATCGTTTTAAATGGTTTCTTATGTTGGTACTTTCCCTAATTATTAGAAAATTCTAAAGCAAAGTGATTTCACCTTTAGCTATTTGAATTGTGGCGGGGGTAGAACCTTGTTGATAAGTACCATCGCAGTAATTTCTGCCTGATAAATTAAAAAAAAATTCACTTGAACCCTGCGGCGCGGCGCCAAACCAATATCTTTGAGTTTTTGTTTCGAGTGCAAGCAAAAATGAACTTAGCGGTGGTCAGGCGGAAGTGTCTTTGGTGGTACCATGGGTCAGTCATTTATCTATTCACTTAGGCTGTGATAACAGACTTGCACTGCCAGTTCCATGCAATCATAGCGGAAAGATAGTTTCTGAAAAGTTATGGGATATACCACTGCCGAGCTGTGAGACATTATCATGCAAAAACTAAAAAGGCAAAAGTTCGTTTGTGCGTATGTGTACCTAGATGAAAAGCACAGAGGCGGTATTCTGGAATAGAATATAAAATAATTTTTATCTAAGGAGTAGGTATTTTTCCTTGGGATTCTTTTCTACTTACATGCGGGCGAAGCCGCTGGCAGAAACAAGTAAGCTTATAAACTGTTGACTGAAAAGTAGGTCTACCAAATTAACTTAATGACTTTTTTTTGTGACTGTAACTCCTAATTAGGTACCAACTCCCTTGCCAACCCTGAACCTACATCCGCGTGTTAACTCCAGGTGTTACGCCGACTGCAACTTGTTTTTACAAAGCACCCCCACTAATTAGTCGGGAGCCGTGTACTTGGTCACACTTGTACATCGTGGAGGCTTACACAGCTGCCACAAAAGAGCCAATTTCCGAACGAATCCTTGCCAATTCTACGCCTCGGTGACATGCGTGCAGATTAGTCACTGTACAATAGATAGGAATCTAGGTACCTACTGTAATGTGTAGAGACCTAATCAGATTTACAGGAGCTTTGTTTTACGATAGGTATTTTAAGAGGCGTATTTCATGTTTCCTTCAGTTTAATTATAGGTGGTTTTAAAGGTCTATACCTATACCAAACCAGTCTGCTTAGCGTAGATATAGAGGCCTTTAAGACTATGGGGACACATACACACATACGCACGTGCAAATGTATAAGGTTGGAAATATAAAACAATAAACTAGTTGGCATGTGACTCTCGAGCGTTTCACCCGTCGCCCTAGCAGGCACCCAATAGACCACAAGATCCCATACGCAACAAGACTTTCTTAGTCGCGTATAAGGCGTGCCAGCAGTTTTGTCACAGGTACCCCTGGCTCAAGTATCAGGTTCAGGTCACGGTTTCAAAACAAAGCAAGAGCTTTATGGTGCTTGTCATCAGAAATGTGATTTACAACTAAGCACACAACTAAGCTGCGAGGATATGATTGCTAAGCTACTAAACTTTGTACAATTTTCTACTTTGATACTTTCACGCGAGCAAAGCAGCTGGTGGCAACTGTAATAGATAAATATGTCGTAAATTCTAGTATGGTTAGTATTGTATAGGAGTGTAGGAGAGTAAATAGTTGAAGGTGGATGGTTTAATTTACCAGGTACTTAATGGCTTCTCGCATTGCCACAACCTAACAGGGTTTCAATTAATCCAACTGTTTCTGAGAATTTCCTACATCAAAGTGAAAGAGAAGGCACCCGTTGGCTTTCGAGATTAGAATTAGGTAAAATATTGGCTTCATTGCAAAATCGTTCGGCGAACTCGTAGATCTTTGACAGTCGTTACTGGTAATTAGACGCTACAGATTCTGGCCATCAGTCTATCCATGGAGTATCGTCTCCCCAGTGATTGGGTTGTGGAGGTCTGATAGGCTGTTGCTCCATGTAAGACGCGGGTGTTCAGCCGCATCCGGTTAGATTGGAAGCTGATCCCACGTTAGTTGAAGGAGTGGCAGGCGGTTGCCTCCTTCTGTGAAGCAGTAATGCTAGCAAAAGAGGAGGCCGAACGCATCAGGCAACGGTGGCGCTCACAGCGCCCCAACCGCCGCCAGGATTTCGAGGCCGATTTCCGGCCACCGTAGGCGCGGGCTTGCGGAAGGCGAACATTGAGTAGCTCTGGGTAGCTCGCTGTCTGACCGTCCGGTAGCTGTCCGGACCGAGCCCAAGTTGTCGACGGCGAGCACTGTTCCCGCACGCCTCAAGGAGTTGTCAGCGACAGCAGAGGCCCAGACGAGTAGAAGCCTACTGGGGCCAGGCTTAACCGAAAGGGAGCTCGAACCCCGGTATGAAGGCTAGAAGGAACGGGGTGGGTTTTTAGTCAGTGAGAGTCTGACACTATCTCCCGCTCCGCCCAAGGGATGGATGATTTTTTCCCACCATATAAAAAAAACCTTAGGTTAGTTGAGAAAAGGCTGATGATGGTGGAAGGAGAGGATGATTGTAAAATCGTTCCATTACTTACCAACTTGTTACGCTTCATTATAAGGACTGTTGAGGTCCTCATATCTGCTGTTTTTAGGGTTCCGTACCCAAAGGGTAAAACAGAACCCTATTACTAAGACTCCTCTGTCTGTCTATCCGTCATCAGGGTGTATCTCATGGACCGTGATACCTAGACAGTTGAAATTGTCACAGATGATGTATTTCCGTTGCCGCTCTAACAACAAATATCTAATAAAATAAATATTTAAGTGGTGCTCCTAAGCAACAAACGTGATTTTTCAACAAACAAGCAGCGGGACAGGTGAAATTAAAAAAAAGGCCATAATATAGTGTCTAATGTTGTTATATAGTTAATGGTACGGAACTCTTCTTGCACGAGTCCGACTTGCACTTGGCCGATTTTTTATCAGCTCGCCTTGGTAATTCCATTATACTTACTAAAGTTTTTGTTTCCAAACGAATATGGTAGCTTGAAAAAAATAAACTTTATCCACTTACCGAACAGTATAGTTGCTCGACTCAATTTCTCCAAGAGATCTTGATGAAGACCATCTACAAGATTTATTTTTTGCTTTCGCTACAGCTCGAATGGCTCGTAGTTATTATTTATTCTGCTGTTTGGTTTACATGTAAGTGTACCCTGTCTCGAAAAAAAAGGAGATTATAGCTTAATTAGCTAGTATTCCATAAGACCTTAAACATTGTGTTTTACGAAAGTCAACCTCGGGCCCTGGAACGAAGGCAAAGAAGGGACAGGAGTGGGTTTTTGTCAGTAAAAGTCTGACGCACCCTCCCGTTTCTTCCAAGTGCGGGAGAAGTCATTGGATGATTTCTCACCTAAAAAAAATGAAGTGTAGGATACACTTCAAACCCATCTAGATGAGCTACCGTTGACATTGGTCAGCAAGTGTATCTAAGTAGGGAAGCCTTGAAATTAAAAAAAAAAAAAAACATATTTGTCAAAGTCTGCGAGATTGTTCGCGTTCCCCCGGCCATAGAGCGCAAAAACAACTGAAGGAACACAGATGGGTTTTAGTCAGTAAAAAAAGTCTGACACTCCCTCTCGCTCCAACTAGAGAGGAGGTATTTAATGATTTCTTATGAAAAAAAGGCAGTTCAACATTTACATAGGTACTCGAGAATAGGGCCCTGACGTACGACGAAGTGACGAAGTTTTTAAACATCGGCCGTAGCCGAGGTTTACGAGGTTAACTCAGCCTCAGCTTTATGTAACTTATTTCATCACTACTACTCTCAAAATTGTGAAGGATAACACCGTGAGGAAGCCGGCAAAGCCCAGCATTCGAAGACATGTAATATCTACCAATCCGCTCTCGGTCCGTGTTTCCTAAGGAGGAGGTCTGAGTCCCAGCAGTGCGAACAGAATAAAGCTGATTATGCTAGATGCTAAATCTGCACACGCCCGAAAAACTACCGCCAGCACGTTCCTACCATCATTAATACAAACATAAAAGCAATTAGTATCAACAAGGGTACTCAACAAGGCAATAAACCGACAAGGACCCGTAATCTGAACCAGGTTACCATTAACAGCATAATATCTATAATGTTTAATGACCAATAATAATCTTGTTTGTTCTACTATCTATAGTGCCGTCATAAAAATGGAGCACTTTCTAAAAAGGGGTCCAGGACTATCACTACTAGCGCCCATGGGGGTCGTAAATGGCGACGAAAGGCTGTTATCATGGAGATGAGTGGCTGGATACACCTGTGAACTAATGTTACCCTTATTTATGGTGACCCGGCAAACAAGTGGATTATCATAAGTCATTTTAAAGCAGGTGGATATAGTTGGGTCGCAACTGATACCTTAATCTGGAAATATGAATATGTGTCCTCTGTTAAATTATAAGTTAGTAAGTGTACGGTCCAAATTAATTGTGTACGTATACTTAGACAGCGCCGTACGCGTGGTAAAGACGGTAGGTGAACACTTGAACAGCTAAAACTACAGTGTGAAAGGGCCAGAAGGAAAAAGAAGAGTAGGCAGACCAAATAGAAGGTGGGCTGACGATATAACTGAATCAGCAGGAAATGGTCACTTGTAAAAGTGACAGGGACAAATGGAAGGAACTGGAGGAGGCCATCACCCGTGGAGGGGCCCATATCTCAAAGAACTTACGAACTTAGATTATAAGGAAAACAAATCTACTAACAAATAAGAAATAAAATAAAACTTAGATTAAAATATAATGTTTCTTGAGTTCAAGAGAAGAACACATGAAAGGAGTTGGGGAAGCCTTTGCTCAGCAGTGGGAAAGTATAGGCTTATAGAAAAACAAATGTTATGGTATATATTTATATGTTATGGATAACCTTTAGATAACAGAATTGGTGCCCGAAACAGTGCGATGGGGTCGCGATAGACCGCGAAGAAGATGGCGCTACCCAGGACAAGTTCCACCAGAACTAGCAAGACGAAGCCCGGGTGCGCGAAAGAAGGAAGGGGAAAGGACAGAACAGAGGCTAACAAAAAAATTGCGTTCTCTCCTAGCGTTTTGTTCCTCAAGCCTATATTTTTAAAGCACGTCTGAAATAAATAAAAGTCTAATAAAAAAAGAAATAAAAATAGTTCCCATAATTGCAACCTCACTTAGAAAACCGTTAACTTTTTTTACTAAGTTAACAAAAAAATACATTTGGTATCACGGTGTTTCCTTTGTAAACTATGTCGGATTGTCGGCCAGTAGTAAGTAGTTGAGGCAAGTAAATAAAACTGTTGGATTCCGTGAACTACACAAAGTTGAAGCCGGGAAGGCTGTGGGTAATAGGAAATCTTGCCAACTCTTCAAAGGCTCCGAACAAGTGTAGTTTCCGGCTTAGAAACGAGTTTATTAACTTCAATAATGGCCACATAGCTAGCCGGTTACCAATTAGAGTTTCCTTATTTACAAATAGCTACAAAGGGCCCTTATATACTCGTAGCTATATACTCGTGTGATGATTCATTTGTAGGAAGTACTTCTTAATTCATGAATCCTCAAGCGACCACCGGTGGCCGCGCATCTATTGTCTTACTATTGTGTCTCTAATTGACGGTATCTGAAGGGTTAATGACGCTATATCTATTTAGTGATATTTTTTACAGGCTATAATTTTTTTGCCAAATTCTCAGGACACCCATTGTTGATATTCCTGAGAACTCCTTAAAACCATTACCATAACCTCTAACTTAGCTAAGAGCTAAAATGTGCCAACTAATAAAAAAAACAATACGTTTTAGCTTGTCTCTACGTTAGAGAGTTATGATGATGATGTTTAATGAGTACAGATATGTAAATATACATGTCGTTACCGCAAATATCGCAGGTGGACTCGAGGTGGTACTGCACATGTACAGGTCTGAGGTCATGTGTTTTTATGGCTCTGAACGCATCACAACGGGGTTCCAAAATAACGGTAGGAGAGATCCAGGTCGGCGTCGTATTGACGATGTAGTTTATAACTTTATACTTAACACGAGTCCGTGACAACCGGTGGAATTTCGAGGTGCACTTCCGGTATCTGGCTCTCAAACTGGGGTGGGCCGTGGCTGCTTGCTCTCAAGCGGCTCCTATCCATGTTAGAAGGTCCAGATGCCTCCTGACTGGGGCCCTACGCGAGGATCGTGCGGTCCATGGCTCTTTATGAAGCGACCGGCGCCGGCCAAGCTGAACGCGTTCCAGAGGGTCATAGTGTTCCGGATTCTGTAGGGATATCCCACAGTCTCCCGCGAAGTGACAAATTTCCTTACCGGCCTACCGTCATGGGATCTGGAAGAAACAATATTTACAGACGTGCACGATTCGTGCATGGAAATGCAACGCGGCTATGAACCTCCGTTCCAGCATTCTGGATATTACTTAATAGAGTTCGTGCGGGATTTCATGATGATTTGGCGATAGCGACCACATAGCGACTGTCGCAAAGCAGCTCTGGGCACGCCATAACCAATGCGGTAAGTCGCTTGAGAGTTGTTATAGTGTCCTCACCTTCAGCATGACGCAGAACCTACCGGACATGGTAAGTTCTGGAGGTTCCTGCATCGGATTCGTGTGGAAGAAACGCACGGGTGTCACCTTGTATGGACCGCCGGAGGACACGGTGGAGGTGTGCCCCGCCGGGGCCGAGCACCAACCTATCCATACGGAGGCGATCGCCTTTTTAGTTTTAGTGATGAGTAGTAGAGCCCAGCATGCACTTAAAGACCTAATGTATATGCACCATCTAACCGTAACTGCGGTTTTTTCAAGACATTACCCAAGTTTATTACATAGCTAAACGTGAGAACATTTCTAAATGGTTTTCCTTGTTCAGACCTGGACTTAAAATACCTACCTACCGATATTGTTCCTACAATAAGGGCCTGCATTCACTTGAGACAAGACGTCTTAGACAAGACAGTTTTGTCTTCCTCACGGTTGCTAAGGCTGTTGATAAAATATCGATATATCGAAAAAAAAAAACAAATTTGTTTATCGGCTTTGTCTTAAAAAACAATAGTAAGTCGGCTCAAAAATAATTTACTCGATTTATAATTCGTGATTTTTTTTTTTCATATTAAATTATATGAAACGGTAGCGTTTTCAGTAATTATTCTTTAATTTTAATAAAACATAAGCGTAGCAATATTTCTCAAGAGATTTAAAAATACATGTTTATATGTTCAGCTGTTTGAGTACTGCGATAATATCGATAATTCGATATTTTATCAACAGCACTAGCGCCCTGTGTCGTAGACAAATCTGTCTAAAACGTCTTGTTTCAAGTGAGCGCAGGCCCTAAGATACGCTAAGTGCTTTAATCCAAATCGGGACTAGGGATGTAACGAAAATGTATCGATTTGAACCGAATTAGGAACAGGGGGACTTACGAGTAACATGACGTGTTAAAATGTCAATGGTATGAGCGCGAAAGAGCGATGGAACTATACCTACACCTTGTATAGCTCCATCCTTTTCAGAGCTTAGTTTAGGTAGTAAAGATCGCGTTAAGAGGTCATGGTAGTCTTGCAGGAGTTTTTTAATTTAGTTTATCGGAATTGAAACCGATATCGGAGGGTCTACTCGCTTTCTCCGAAAAACGAAGTTTCGATTGAGATTTTTCACGTTTTTCCTACCACGGTTCCTTTTGTTCCCGAAATTTCGCACGAACGAAAATTGTTTGACGTACCAAATCTCTTACTCTAATTAGTTATGTTTCGAAAAAAAAAATATTTATTTATTTATTTACAAAAGTTTCGTTTCGGAGAAAGCGAGTAGACCCCCGGATGCGGAGGCGGAGGTATAAGAGTAAACGAACAAAAACTCGGATAGGAAGTACCATGAAGAACGAATTCACAACATTCCAAATACGAAACCAAACAAGTGAAAGTGTAACCGGTAGAAGGCAAGGGGTAAGGAGTCTCCTGGTGTGTTACGTTGTGATAGTTGTTTGTACTTCCGATAGTACCTAGTTTCAAATAAAAATCGGTATCAAAATCGGAACCGGTGGTGCAAAATCAATTCGAATCAGAATCGAACTTCTGTAACATCTCTGTTAGACTTTTATCGTCTAATTTCTCTCGGTATCAAACAAGGAAAATTTAGCACTTTCCTGTTCGAGATATAATTAGATCTTCTTTACATAGCTGGTTTGTTTTTTTGTGGTAGCAAGCGTGACTGTTGAGCGGTGTCCTGGGTTCGATTTCTAAGTCAGGCAAAAAGTGTTTTTGGAATTACTTTGTAGCAGCCTTAATTCATGAATCCCCAAGCGACACCCGGTGGCCGCGCATCTATTGTCTTACTATTGTGTTTCTAATTGACGGTATCTGAAGGGTTAAGTTTAGGAGGGCAAAAAAGTGAACTCAGCTAGATTCAATGCTGTTTATGATGAAGTTCAAAGGAAAATGTTTAATTTAGTATGTTCATATTGGTCATGTGAAGAGGAGAGATAGAATGCATGTTACTTTTAGTGAGTTACGAGTATTCTATAGTTAGAATAAAAGTTTTCTATTCTATTTTATTCTATACAACATTAGTTTTGTTGGGTTTCGTAATTTTTACGATATTCCAAATGGAGGGTAGAAATACGTGCTTGCGTACGAAAACGCATTCCCTACTTACGTTCCATCCTACTCCCACGCGCGCGCTGTCTGATGCTTTTGCTCTGTCACACGTCGGTCGCGAATATTTTATGAAGAAACACCTCACTGTTGAAAATTCCTCCTTGCGATGTGCCACGCCATCAGTTAGTGCCTAAGTTTTTCTTATATATTTTCGATTTGCGAACTGTTGCAAGCATTTTAGCCTGGCTGGTGTTAAAGAAAATTCAAGGGGAGCGCGTGCCGTATACGTGCAGTGGTTCCAGATTGAACGAGCCCCATTTCGACGGACAAAGTCAAGGTTAGTGCGCGTTCCTAGTATAGGTATCGGCATGGATCTTGAGCACTCGGTGTCAGAGTGGGGATCGCTTTGCGCATTCCATACATTGGCAAGCTAATCGTCGTCGTTGTTAGATACATGCAGCAAGCGCAGGAACAAATCACGAGTGACGTCTATGACGCGATGGCGCGGCGAGCCAATCACTGACGCCCGCCCCCGCGCGCGTCTCGGTTCATACCACTAAATAGGCCTGATATTTGACTTCTGCGCAACTTGAAGCAAGCGCCCAATATCCGTGCCGGTATCTATACCCATTTTTTCCTAGCTAAGCCCAACCTACTATCGTCTTCCAAGAGCTGCGTTTGCAAGGTCACGTATAGCTAATAGTTTTGGGAAAAAATATAACATGCACTAAAAACTATTGGAATCCATTCAGTTACTGATTCTGCACAAACTATGTATATTCAGGTTTCATCATCATCATCATAATTTTAGCCGATAAAAGTCCATTGTTGGATATAGGTCTCCTTCAAGTATCACCCACATCCTTTACCAGGTCATGGGTCCACCTTGTAGGAGGCCTTCCAACGCTATTTCTCCCGGTACGCCGTCGGCACTCCAGAACCTTCTGGCCCCAACGGCCATCTGTTCTGCAGTATTCAGGTTTCACATAAGCTAAAAATAACGTTGTTTAACTCCTAGATCATCCAAACATATCCGCGATGACAGCGTTAGATCCCACGAGGTTAATAACAAGAAGTAACGCTACCACCCTCAATAGTCGAACATTTCCAATAACTGCGAATTTTCTCAACAGGTACCTAAATCCAATTATAGTTATTGGTCGGCCTGGGAATCGAATTTAGTTCTGATCCAATCAATGTCCGTGCCGTAGCTTGCTTCCTGACCAATAAATAAACCACAATCTGTTCGCAATGTAAATCTCTTCTGCAATATTGTGTTATTGGGACCGAATATTTTCCTGGATGGACTAGAGTAAACTGAAGTACTTAGATATTGGTATTTAATTAATAATAATAAGGCAGTACTCCTCGATACGGCTCGCATTGTGAGGAGGTTCCTGTCTCTGGAGCCCTAACAACCGGTAGCTTGGACCCTGCTGTTAATTAATGTTTTTTTTTTTATCATTTTGTAAAAAAAATATTTAAACATGTAATATAATATGTGCTTAAAAATGGTGCTAAAAATGAATAAAGGAGATAATAATAATTGCCGTTGACTCGGCCGTCATTGTACCGATAGTCGTGTAAGCAAATGGCTTAATAGCCTGGAGCCTCAACCAACAACTTAGCAGGCTCTCGTTAGGCGATTGGATCAAAGGCTTGATTCAGAAAGCTTTACTTCTGGACACGGCTCGTATAGTTAAGAGGTTCCTCTCTCTGGCGCCCTGATCGCCGGTAGTTCGCACTCTGTTCCCCGTACCGGTGGGCTACAATTTTTTATTGAAATACTTATTTAAAAATATAATTACGACGTTAGTAAATAAAAGCTTATAATAGATTATTTTTTAACGCCCTGACTCCTAAACTAGGTGTATGTTGCTGTGGCTTAGGAGTCAGGATTATGAACCAAGTTATTTATAAAAGTTAGTCAAAAACAGCCAAAAGCATACCTACATTAAGGTTTTTATTCTTTTTCCTCGTCATCCTCAAGCCTGGGCCTACAATGGCCGGAAAACGCCTTGGTACTCCGCACATCCAGGATGTATTCTGTAGCGGTAGTTGGGGCGTGACCATTTTTTTTTTTTACAATTAATTTAACAAAACAGCCTGCTGTCTCCCAAACTAGGCAAAAACCTGTATCTTGGGAGACAGTATATTTACAGTTATTCGTTATTTGATTCATAGCCCATGTAAGACGACATTAAGTGAAAAAAAAAGTATTGGTCAAAAAACAAAAATTAAAAAAAAAAAACAAATAAACCTTATCCCTGAAGGTTGCGGCCATCTCCTTCGCTCGTATTACTGCTTCGCGGAAAAACATAGACAGCCCTCGCTCCGGATCATGGTGACTCCTCATCTTTCTTCAGGTCTGGTTTTTAACCAAGACACCGTAGTCAATCGCCTCTACGATGAAACGGTGGTGCTCCACCCGAACGGGGCTGACTTCCACTGAATGCACCATCTTGTCCTTCATACCATCAGCACATTGATGACACCTAGGCATTTCATCCGGAATCGGAACCTCATGAACCCCCATGAGGCCCTGTACTATGCAAAAGTTGAGTTCGCCGTGGCCTCTCCAGTCACTTCACAACAAGGGAACTTACCGCCATGATTGTGGTGTGTCCTCCTCTAAGTAGAGATGTACCGCCGCGATTCTGACGTGCCCAACGATCTATCAATCTAAAGTTTTAATTCAAAGCATACTTCGATTTCCGTCACACGTGGCGCTTATGGCAAGTGGTGGATTATCACACATTGGCTAGATCGATAGTTTAAGCCGGTGTTGCCGATAAGTCTATAACTATTTTTTTTTATTAGCCTGTACTTTCCCACTGCTAGGCAGAGACGATAGGTGTCTAGGTCGTCTCTCCACCTCCTCACAAGTCGACCTATAATAATAATAATCTTTATTAATATTTTACACGGTACATGGCAGTTGCATATAATAGCCCCTAGCAAATCTTAAATAAATAATTATGCTATGTGTGTAACTAAATTAGGTATCAATATTTCAGACTTATGAAAGAATATTTTTAAACCTAGAATTATGTATAATTAACAAGACTAATCATTATGGGACAAATCATTATTATTGTATACAGAATTATAGAACTACTTAAGCACAATACAATAGTTCGAAATTGGCCACTAATTAGGTAATTAGCGGCTCCAAGTTCAAATGTCATGTGAAATTCACGCCAGTAATTACTAGCATAAATATTAAATCCGTTGTCTTAACACCCCACAAGTTATACTAGGCTTATGGTACAGTATGGGGGAAGTCGGGGTTCCAGCTAATTGCAAAGTGCAACCTTTGTTTTCCCATGCCCTCTGTGCCTCTGGGAAACCTCCTACCACAAGGTTTTAATTATTCTGCGAGACGAGGTTTTACGTACTTATAGATCACATATTTGTATGTTATTTTTATGCTGCCTACTAGTACATTGCGGATTGGTGTTCGAAGTAAATAATTTTGATTATTTTTTCTGCAATATGTTAGTTCAAACGAGGGATGTATTCTAAGTAGTTATTTTTAGGGAACGTACTAGGTTCCCTAGTTGGGAGCATAGAGCTGAGAGCAGTGGTGGCTGAGTGGTAATTGTAAAATTATAAAAACTAGGTCAATGAAAAAACAACTATTTTTATTTAAAAAAAAATAACCGACTTCACTAAAACATTGAATTGAATTTGAGGAGTTCCCTCGATTTCACCAAGATTCCATCATCAGGTCCCAACTTGTTGAATATGGGACCAATTGGGAAGTATACCCATTCCAACAAAAAAATATTTTTTCAAATCGGTTGGCAAACGACGAAGTTACGCGCGAACAAACATAAAAAAATACATACAAACATCCGAATTGAGAACCTCCTCCTTTTTTAGAAGTCGGTTAAAAAGGCTGGCTATGCTTATGCCATATCACAATTTAAAATTTAGTTTTAAACGTCCAACCACTTAGAAAATGAATTTATTACGTCTATTCACACGAAGGCTTTCAAAATAATCCATTGGAATCTCACTTGGATTTCAATTACGAAAATCTTGAAAGTAAATATGTTACTATATTCGCGCCGAGACATTTTTTGAGATAAAATTTAAATGTAAGGAGCAAGGAATCCTTATATTAGGAGCCTGAATATTTTGAGAGCTGAAAGTAATCTTAGAACATGTAGGAATATTACATATAACCTTGCTGCGTGTAATGCAATTTCATTTTGATTTATGGCACAACCTTTGAGGTATGTATTCGTTCTATATACTTACATTAACATACTCAGGCACTTCATCCATATCTGAGGGGTTTGCCTACATGGCTACTAAGGTATGAGAGTTTGTGAATTTATTATGATGCGACATGTCCAAGTTCTCGGGGAATCGTTTGTCTTGGTATGGTCATGTAAAGAGGAGGGATGAAACGCATATTATATACAAAGACAAACACAAACAACCACAAATTTTTTTTCAGGAAACGAAAATTTATTTTTTCGTTTTCTGAAAAAAAATCTTGTAGAAGGTTGTACAGTGTGGTCTACTGAGCAAGTCCTTAAAGTTTGCGAAAGGCCGTCCCTTACACCTTGTATACGGGTGGAGAGGGAGAGGGAGGCCAAAGAAAAGATGGATGGATTGTGTGAAGAGTGATATGAAAGAAAAGGAAGTTAAAGATAGCATGACAGGTGACAGGATAGAATGGAAGAAAAAAACGTGTTGCGCCGACCCCAAATAATACAGGACAAGGGCAGGAAGATGATGAGATGATGATGACACGTCCAAGTTCTATTGAGGTCACTGAAACGACTGATGAAAAATATATGTAAATAAATATAATACACATGATAAATGGTTATTGTTTTTAAGGTAGGAAGTCATCAAATCAAAATCAAATGTCGGTCAATCCAAGAAAAGTTAAACTAAATTGCACCGAATGACTTCGCCCGTTCTGGAATGGAGCGGCTGGAAGTATTAGTCTTTTATTGCTACTAGCTGTTGCTCGCGACTTCGCACGCGTACATAAAATATTGCTCCTGGAGCAATTAAAAAAAATCCTCTAAAAGCAGCAAGTGACATAGGTAGGCAATATTTTTTACTGTCACGAGGGGAAAGCCGCTAGCATTAGCTAGTCCTTAATAAACAAACTAATAAAATAAGATCAACAAATGGTAATACATAAAATTGTCAACTCAATAAAAAATAAAAGGCACGTTTTGACATTTGATAAAGACCCTATATTGTAACTTGGAATGAAACTGAAAGAAATAATAAAATAATAATTAGGGGTTCGGTGTAGTAGTAGGTATTTTAGCAGTAGCTGCACTACACCGGGTAGTGTAGCTACTACCTAGCTTGTTCGATCGATATAAGCCGCTAGGTAGTCAAAATAAAAATTAATGTCAAAACGCGCCCTTTATTTTTTGACAACCCTAGCTCATTTGATTAGCCACGAAAAGAAGATATCAAACTCAGCCTAAATCCGTCCAGCTGTCAGCAAATTCACCTTATACGATGTTATGCTATAATTTACGATGTCAAATGGTCCTTAACCCTTCAGATACCGTCAATTAGAGACACAATAGTAAGACAATAGATGCGCGGCCACCGGTGGTCGCTTGGAGATTCATGAATTAATACATACACATATATCGTACAGCTATAATACAGCACCATTCCGTGGTTCCCTGACAGGTGGTGCAATCTGTCGGAGCCCCAAGAGTTATGGAATATATTATATTAACATATGGGTTTCAGTGTGTTTTTCCTCGTTGCATCCGCTCCGAGCGTATTTTTGTTCAATTTGTATCATTTTGCCTGTACCTGTTACTGCTTTTATAGTTTTAATACAATAGTGTTATCGTTGACCAGTTTTAATGAATTTTTAGTCTTTATTTCCTATTAGCTGTTGCTGGCGGTTTCGCTTGCGCGAAAGTAGATAATTATCCTATGGAGATAACTCACGGGTGTAAATTATACTTCGTACTATGACATGTATTATTATTATACATAATACGTCATTATACTATTGTTATACCAAGACCACCCCCCTTAGCCAAGTTACAACCGTTTCTCTTGCGTCAAACGCCTCGCGTTAGCCACGTTCGATCCTTTTATTCTGACCCCGTGACTGAGCGTTTTGATTAAGTCATTTCCGTGCATTTAAAGTTTTCTACTAGCGTTAACGATGGCAGATTATCAACTTGGCTAGAAGCAATGGTCTACCTGTGCGCCAAATTCCATTTAAATCCGTTCGGCCGTTCGAGCGTGAAGAAGTAACAAATATATCTACACAAACATACCATCACACACACTCACAAACGCCTTTATAATAATTATTACAGATATTTCTGAAATCACAATGTCTGGTTTTATGAAAAGTTTAGAGTCTAGATCTTATAGTTTTCCAGGTTCGATGAACTCATACCGTAGACAACACAAAATGATACCACATTTTCTAGACTATACTACTCTGTCAAGAAAGTATCGGGAAAAGATCAATAATACACAAAATGTCTGTTATTCGTCCAAATTTATTTTATCACCTTCAAAGTATGCTCCTTTAGAAACGATACACTTGCGCCAACGAATAATCCATTCATCAAAACATTTTTTAAACGCCGCTTCCTGAATTGAGTTCAGTTCTCGACGCGAATTCTCCTTTATGTCTTCTATCGATTGAAAACGGGTGCCACGAAGTGGTAATTTGAGTTTAGGAAAAAGAAAAAAGTCAGCAGGAGCCATATCTGGTGAATATGGTGGTTGCTGGATGGTATTTGTTGAGTGTTTGGTCAAAAATTCGTTCACAATGATAGCCTTGTGCGAAGGCGCATTGTCGTGGTGCAAAATCCAAGAATTTTCTTTCCACAAATCTGGCCTTTTTCGTCAAATTTGCTCTCTTAAACGCCGCATAACGCTCAAATAATATTCTTTATTTACCGTTAGACCTTCCGGTAAGAATTCAGAGTGCACAACACCGCGATAGTCAAAGAAAACAGTCAACATGACTTTGACTTTTGATCGACTTTGGCGTGGTTTTTTCGGTTTCGGATCTGTTGGAAGGCGCCACTCCGAAGCTTGTTGACTAGTTTGCATGTCAAACTCGTAAACCCACGTCTCGTCACCAGTAACAATGCGTTTCATGAATGTTGGGTCCGAACTGACTCGTTCTAGCATGTCCTCAGCGACTTCCATGCGATTGAGTTTTTGGAGAAAATTCAGATCTTTTAGGACTAGCCGAGCAGCAACATGTTTCATACCCAAATGATTAGTTAAAATGGTACGGATCGACTCGTGAGATACAGAAAGTTCGGCGGCTATCTCTCTCAGAGTTGAATGGGGATTTTCAGTCACTATTTCCGTCACTTTTGCGATGTTAACTTCAGTTGCAGACGTTGATGGCCTACCAGAGCGAGGCAAATCTTCCATCACATCTCGACCGCTTTTGAACGCTTTGAACCACTCATAAGCACGAGTTTTTGATAAAGTCGATTCACCGTAAGCCTTCTGTAACATTTTTAGTGACTCCGAACACGAAATTCCATTGGCGATGCAAAATTTAAGACAAACTCTTTGTTCGATATTTTTGTCCATTATGAAATTCGCAATACACACTATATATGATATTACTAAAACCAGCACTGTATTTAATATAAATAACAGATGCAACTCAAACTCCGCGCCAAAATGGAAAACAGTTGTGCCAATCTAACAATTACAAAAAAACAAAAATTTGAATTTGGAACCATAAACAAATCATCCATTCCCGATACTTTTTTGACTGAATGTACACTAAAGAATAAACAAAAACCCACATAGCTTTAATTAGTCCGTTTATTAATAAATATTAAGTTTATCCATCAGCTAACCAAAACAAAGACTTGAATGTCCACACAATATCTGTCTACTCCGCTTGACCTACCTCCGTTCGGTTCCCGATTTAGGCTTGTCCAAAATACAACGTAAAATCGATAAGTATCTGGAGTTCTCGACTCACCGCCTCTACTGAAGGATGAATATATGTGTGTTGGAAGATACAATATGGGTAAAGTGCTTCTAATTACGTGCGGGTATTTTGAGGGTCATTAATTTTTTGACATGATAATATGCTTGGTTACGCACAATTAAGCTTTTTTTCTCTGTGAGTATAAAGTAAAATGAGTAGGCATTCTAGGATCATAGCAGATTGCGTTCTGTACTTGCTGCTCGCTGTCCTACTCGTGAAACAAACCAAATGATATTTTTTAACACATGTAGATATGAAAACCATGCACATTCCACCATGATCGATTTTGTGGGGGCTGATTCGCTTAATATTATAAATTGAATATGTAAGGGCTAATAATAGTCACTGCAATTTTCCACTCAAGTGTAAAATTTAGTAACAAACTTACCATCAGGTGGGATCGCAGCTCAGTCAAGCAGTGGTTTATATCATTTAAAAAAAAAGGAACGCTCTACGTTTGAAATATTAGACTGCACTTCAAGCCTAAAAGTTATGAAATAGGAGCCAGATTTTGAGTGGGTGCGTTGCAAAAGGTTTTTTCACTGATATTTGTAGCTCTTTAATTTAATATCCTTGAGAAATTAATATCCATTAATTTATGAGCTCCCTGTATTCGTTTCATATGCAGTGAATTATATCTAATAAACTTGGTTAATTAAGACTATATCCTCTTGCTTGATAATTTACCTACTGGATAATTTGATATTAAATTAGAGTTGGTTGTTCTTAATTGCCATTTTGTTCTCTATCTAAAGTTTATAATCTAAATAATTACATTGGGTGCGGTTTCAGTAATTACGTCTAATTTTATCATCGAATTTTGTTATCCTAGTTTTTAAACTCTCTCGGATGACCTTAAATCTTATCTTGGGCGTGATCTAAGGGTAACAAGGGGAGTTAGTGTCTCTGTATTTATTATTTTCACAAAAAAAACTTTTACTTACTGAAACCTGGGTTTCCCTTTCGGAAGTCTACCCAAATTAGGGCACTAATAATCTCGAACTTTCGTAATTATTCGTCATTATACAAAGCGTCAACAACACGGTAGTACGACGTTGCCGCTTCGTCGAGAGAGTTTCATAGTTTGGTGTGTTACGGTGCGTACAGACCTCTTTGGTACAGACTATGTAACATATTGTAACTCATAACTTGTGTTATATAACAGGTCCACATTATGTAACTTTATTATTCAAAATTGCAACATAAAACAGTACTGTACACATTAGAATAACAATGCAATATAACAATGTTATATAACAGGGTGCCAGCCACCACCCCGCCACCCGCCACTGGGCCCGCGCTTTTGAGTACACGTGAATAAGGTATATAACATTGTTGTACATATCAATAACATGTTATTATAACATTCAGGGTCCACATTATCTGAAACATATTATATAGCAGTGTTGTATAACATGTTATGTTATAAATATAGTCGGTACGCACCTTAAGCTGCGATCAAGCGTACACTAAGTGTACAACGACAAATACGCGTTTATGAACCTACGCATACGTGTACAGTAGGCCTTAATTGTAAGAAAATAAATAAAGCGATTTTCGAAAAGTCCGAAGCACACACAACTATTCTGAACTTTTCAACTGACTCTACTCTCTTTGTTAAAAGACTCCTGTTACATTACAGAAACTACATTTTCCCTAATTCAATTTCAACCACTTATTCCCACCACTTTTTTACACCACTCAAGTGTAAACCGAACTCTCTCTAATCGGTTCACTGCGCTAGTTTTCAAATCTCGAACGTCCATAGTTATTCGGCATCCGCTCATTGGCAGGCTGCCTTAAATAAAATGGCGGTTAAACGGGTTCGCTCATAACCGAGCTCGATCGTTAAGCCTTGCCTGGAATAGAAGTCTCGTGACGGCTTGTATGAAATACGTGAGTTACGTGATAATGATAGGTTAAGGGGTGTTTTATGTATGGGTATAGAATAAGATAGGCATCTATTATAGCCCTGCGATCAAATTTGAGTTTAGAATTCAATCTAATGACGTCATAGGGTAATGTACTCTACCCTGGAATTTTTGAACGCGAACGAGTTGAACTGTCAATGTCAAGCATATGGCCGCTTACTCCAACCGACCCTGCTCAGAGTTAGAGTTAGTTAGGATAACTCTAGGGTAGCTACTCGCGTTATAAAAGTACGACCCTGGGTTTCAGGTATACATTACTCTGGTTATTATTGAACTCAGGACTGCAGGTATGGGTTGCAGCAGGCAAAATATAACATTAGTTTTAGTATATGCGAAACCCGAAACGTGTCTATTATTTTTATGTAAATAGTCCATGTACAAAATTTCATAACTGTATCATGAAAAATCACAAAGTTATAAGCTTGTTCTGTCAGCAAAAATACATAATCACCGAGCCACCCAGGTTACTTAGGGGTTATTTTACTCTTGCACCAGTAATGCCCGCTATGACCTGCCGCCGTGATCTGTGTTGGTGGTGTCCAACTTGTGACCTTTTTAAATATTTTCGGGAAAAAATATATCATGGTGTAAAAACAATTGAAATCCATTCAGTTACTGATTCTGAACAAACTATAATCAGGTTTTCCATAAACTAAAAATAATATTGTATATTATATGCTTTAGATACTACAATGCTATAAATAGATAAAATACTACTATAAGCACAGCCATCTGCACTTTTTAGGATCATATGAGGCCAATAACAGAACTGTACAGGTTGGCAAATACTGACCAGAAAATCAGTTTGGGTACATCTACACGAAAAGAAGAAGAACCAAAGGTTATCTTCATGGCGGCTGAAGTATTTTTTTTGTACTGACTAATTATTTCTATGGCCATTACAGAGTGCATAGAAAATCTATTTTTGATGATTAGAATGCCATTGGGGCTGTATTGCCACAATACTAATGCTACCAACACATTAGGGCTGTATTGTTACAATATCAATGCTACCAACACATTGGGGCTGTATTGTTCCAATACCAATGCTGCCTAAATCAGCATTTGTGTTGCCAGCATTGGTGTTTGCAGCATTGGGTTGTATTGCTACAACACCAATGCTGGCGATATATTGGAACTGTATTGTTACACTATCAATGCTACCAACACATTGGGGCTGTATTGTTACAGTACCAATGCTGCCTAAACATTGGGGTTGTATTGCTACAACAAATGCCAATGCTAGTTTTATATTGGAGCTGTATTGTTACAATAGTTATGCTACCAACATATAGGGTACTGTTACAATACTTATCGTCCCTATTTCAGCCAATCAAAAACCGTAATTCGAAAAGTAGTGATAGCGCGCAAGTCAACTGGCCTGTCAACACCGCACAGTATTTTTCGTCTCCTGTAAAGTTGGTAAAATTACTTATGCGGTGTTGTTTGCTAAGGGATGTTATGCTACTAACACATTAGGTCTTTTTTGTTATAATACTTATGCTACCAACACATTGGGGTTGTGTTGTTAAAATGCTAATGCTATTTATAATTGATAGGCTTGTGTTTGACTACTAACTCATCTGATGGTAAGCGATGATGTGGTCGATAATGGAACACGCTTGCCTAGAAGTATCCTATTCCTATACCAATACATTGGGGCTATATATATACATATACATTGAGTTCGCGAGAGTGAGGCATCAAGTTCGCCTTTGTACATTTGTGCATAAAATATTAAATAAATAAATAAATAGCCAACAATTGTACCAATAATATCAATGTGACACACAGATTGGGGCTTTTATTACAATACTAATACTACTTACTCACTTCATTCAAGCTATATTTCGACTACTACTAGTGATTTTCTTTTAAAGAGAAAATAAGAGAATCGATACTTGATTTGCCAAAAATTAGTTATTTAATTTTTGGTCCAGAAGCTTACGGTAAACCGAACTATCGTAACACACCAATAACAATGTAATTCCCTCACAGGACTCTGTTCATTTGTTCTGCTCATCATCGGAACGGGAAGGGTGTGCACTTGATGGATTGTTTATTTTCATGACTGGACGTGCACTGTTCACATCACTCACTGCGGAAACACAACAGATATTGTTGCATTTTTGTTTAGTTGCCTCTCTAATTAAGATAAAAGGCTTCTGTATTAAATGTTTAGCTTTGTAGTAAAACGTGGATGTTTAGAAATTCATTCTGCAAGCATTCCGGTATCAGAAAGTTGCTGATGGATTTCAGTTTGAAATTACTGTGTCTCTCAAACACATGACTAGTGTCATGATGCATATCATTATGTTAGTGAGCCGTAAAATATACCAATAAGCAGTACATTAAATAGGGAAACAATTTAAAACAATCGGCTGTAATATGAAAGCCAGTTTATCTCTATTCGCATCACCTTCTTGCAAGACTGCAAAGTCTTCTGATTCACGTCGTTTGAATTACGCATATGAGCATCGATTTGCCGCGTGTTTGAGTGCTAATACACCCTAGTCATAGGCATATAAGCAGATAAGTGCAAAAAGGAGAGGAGAAACAAGTAAAATTAAGTCCCACGTTGCTTTTCATCAGACACACACCGAAAAGATCATTGGACTAATCTGGAACCTAAGTCCCCACCCGAGTACCCTCGGCGTTGTTCTTTAAACCGGCGAAGCAGCATTTTTGTGGCTGACACACTGCTGCAACCAAGCCTGCAGTCGGTTAGAGGCACACTGTACCTGGGATCCCGTTACCTTCGGCGACTAGTCTCCCGATACGTTCGTATCAGCGAAATTCACGTTAGTAAGCCTGCATTGGAACAGCTATTTCGACCCATATCCTTTAAAACGTTAGCGTTGTACCGGAACGTGGGTAGCACATCTCGGTACGTTTTTGTACAGTGGTGGAGGGGTGGTCTCAAGCCATCGGTCGAATCCTACATGCCATCTGGGGCCACGTGTAGGGATCTGTTATGGGTAAAAAGAACTGGTGATTCGACCCCAAAAGATTCACAAGAAAATCCTCTTTTTTAATTTATGATGAGATTTTTTATTTAGTGAATCCGAGTTTATGATAGAAATGGAATCTTTACCTAACAGTATTATGGGTGAGCAAAAGTTTTTTCATAACGATATTACTTAATATGAAAGTTCTAAAAGAAGTGTCTTCCGTTACCTATATTAGAAACTAGCTTCTGCCAGCGACTTCGTACGCGGATCCTGTTACTTATGCCAGCGACAACGGGCTCGTCAAAATCAAAGATCTGAAATGTCTGATGTCGAATTCTAAGAGCCCGGGGACTGGAAAACAACGCGATGCGCGAGACGATTCGAGACGTTCCAGATCTCTCCCTTCCACTTACGCGCGTGACAGTATGCACACACCTTAGACATGGTGCCAATGTCTTCGTGTTCGATGTAATTAATAAATGGGTTATAGGAAAACGCGCTCCTTTCTTTATTCCCAAAAAGTGTTCCCATAACGTGATCTAACTCGACGCCAACGCCATTTACGAAACGTTTAGAAAACGGAAACTACATATTATTTAGCCAAATATTATAGTATCTTAGCCACATGCAGCGCCCCTTAGTGAACTCCACAGCGGGTGACGTAACCTACGACCAACTTATTATTTGCGGTTGGTACAGTAATCGGGTCTAGGGATCGAGCCGCAAAATTAAGTTTGTTTTTATTGTATATACTTTTCCGGGATAAAAAGTACCCAGTGTGGTGCCTAGGATATCAAAAAATAATTATACCAAGTTTCATCGTAATCGGTCCAGTAGTTTTTGCGTGATGCCTGAACAAACAGACAGACAGACAAAAAATTTTTAATCACATTTTTGGCTTCGGTGTCGGTCTAGTAACACTCCCTGCCGTTTATTTTTTTTATATTTTCAATGTACAGAATTTTCACTTCTACAGATTTATTATAAGTATAAGTAAAGTAGGTACCTAAACTACGTCTAATAGAATGAAATAACCTATTGGATACCTAGGTACTTACCTATTTAAAACTACAGCTAAATAAATTTTAAAAAAAGTTTAATTTATTTAGTGTTTAAATTTTAAACACTACCAAAATAACTAATACCTATTTTATAAAATAACAACCAAAGAAATCTAAAAATAAATTATTAAACGTAAGAGTAGACTAAAAGTCGCGCTGATAAGCACGGTTTGTTAAAATCAATTATTGTCTGTTAATAAGGTCGAACACTCTGAACGTCTATTCGCGTCAACAGCCAAATATTGCCGCCGCGAGCCGTGTCGCGCGCGGCGACCGTTACACAAAAAATAATCCTTATAGCATGATTCAGTATTCACGCGCGATGGCTTATTAGCGTATTTCTTGTATAACTTTAGTGTTTCTATAACAATTTCTATGATTCTTTTTTTTATTGAATAGATAATAATGTTAACTTTTTTAATTAGGGATGAGTGAGAGTGTTATAAACGTAAGAGTAGACAAAAATAAACAGAAAGCTCCGAACTGCTAAGCTATCGGGAGTTACACGTGTTAATGTGAGTCAACCATAAAAGATAGACATATGCTGTTGTGGGATATTTTTTATATCATTTTAAGGAGAACATTTCCGTCATACATGATTTCTGTGTAGCTTTAACCATTAAGGCTGCAAATGCGACGGAAGCTTAAAAAATGGAGTAATTTCTCCCGTTTCCCCAACATTTCCCTTTACTGCTCTGCTCCTATTGATTGTAGCGTCATGAAAAGTATACTATAACCTGCCTAGGAGTATGAAGAATGATTGTACCGAGTTTCGTTAAAATCTATTGAGTAGTTTTTGTTTCTATAAAGAACATACAGACAGACAGACAGACAGACAGACAGACAGACAGACAAAAATTTTACTGTTTGCATTTTTGGCATCAGTATCGATCACTAATCACCCCCTGATAGTTATTTTGGAAATATATTTCATGTACAGAATTGACCTCTCTACAGATTTATTATAAGTATAGATGAAAAAGAATATCCACTTATTTTCTTGTTGAAGAGTGTGATAATTTGAATATTTGTCTCAAAATAGCTCTTTTTTTATTGTTTACTTGTTATTGACCATGACGAGACTGTGTAAAATTGCACAAATGCTTCATTTAACTGATGATTCTATTTCAGGGATTATTTCAAAAATGGTCTTTTTTTTAATCTAAGGATTTTGACTATTTCGTTCCATCATGGCCAAATTTTGAATTTTAAGTAATTTTATGAGGGTAGGTAGATAAGTAAGAATAACAATACAGAATTCCTGTTACAAAAACTTTGTTGACCAGTGAAATCGGTCCAGAATTAATCGAGAAATCGGTGACATACATTTAAAACAATCCATACAGTCGAACATAAAACCTCGTTCTTTTTGAAGTCGGTTAAAAATAATGAGTTATATCAAAGTACTCGAAAATTACATATAAAAAATTCCAACCTTGTTCAAGCAATCTTCACCAACGGCATCACCATCGACTGCTTGAAAGTGATTTCGTTGGAACTGGACTAGACTGCTCAATATTGGTTTATCCTTCACTCTTGGAATCCTCTCTTTGAGACCTTTATTTTGATACCCCACATGACTATGTTTCGAAAAAATAAAACTTCTTATACGTACATAACAGCTGACGCCATTTTGATTCTTTTTATAAATTCATAGACACTTGTCACTTTATGTCGTAAGTTAACCCACTTAATGAAACTTTATTTGTTAAAATCTATCCAGCTAATTAGGCTACAAGGAGTACCAAAGAAAGAAACATACAGGCATACCCTCAAAAAATATACATACATGCATACCCTCAAAAAATACTACCCCCCTTCAGAGGCAGTCGGGTAATAAGCTATTACAAATATCACTTTGTAAAGAGCCTCTTAGTGAAGCACTTATGATTTAGTTATGCTCGTGTCCCTCTACCCAACTAGATATTTACATCTTGATTCTGTAACTTTAGTCTGTAGTGGGGAATTTTGATTAAAATTGTTTCTTCTGATGTACAGAGCAGCCGTAATATAACTTCGAGTGTTGATGAAAACAGATTTCAGTCCTCTGAAGTCATAGAATTCTTGTGAAGCGCGTTTAACTTATAAATTACTTCTAAATGGCGAATGGCTCGAAAAGATACACATTGTTCTAGATTGGTGACTGTGTACCTACTGAATAACATGGCGTTGGAAGGCATCCCATAAGGTATACCGATATCGGGTGACAGCCTAGAAGCCTAAAAGTACAGGTCCTTTTTTTAAGTGGGAAATTAAAATGCGTTCTCCAGCTCTCGGGAGTGGAGCAAAACTGCAGCTCCGACTTTTAATGACTGAACAGAGTCTGATTTCCGCCATTGGCTCTATCGTGTCCTCTGGGCGGCCCGCACATTGATGACAACTGGGCGTTTTTCCACCTGAAAGGGTACAGGCCCTGTCAGTGTAGGGGTGCATGTTATGTCCAATTGTGGGCATCTTTCAATTGAAATAATGATGATATAATCTTCTTCTTCCTGCCCTTATCCCATATTAATTGAGGTCGGCGCAACACGTTTTTTTCTTCCATTTTGTCCTGTCACCCGCAGGGTCCGCATACCGAAAAAATATCGGTTATAACGGTTAACGGTATGACGTCATACCTTTTTATTTCAATACCTCAAAATAACGGTACCGTTATTTCTCAAAACCGAAAAATTACGGTACCGAAATTTTTCTCTACCGAAAAATAACGGTACCGTTATTTTTTACGCTACCTAAACCTTTAACATTAAGGTACCCGTTGAAACCCCCACTACCGCGTTGCGCCGATTGCGCACGTTACTTTTTACCCGACAACGGCAAAGCCAAAGGAGGGTTATGATTTTGACAGTTTTAACTTGTTTTATTTCGAACAACGTCATTCATTCAGTGATGGGCAAAAAGTAATTAGATTAACAATTACAAATGACAGTTACATTGTAATTTTTAATTGAAATACTTTGTAACAGATTACCTAACTTAAAAAAACAGGAATCTTTTGAATGTTTCGGTTAATTTAGTGGATGGGCATAAGTCTGCCCCTCGCTATAATGACCGATGTCCACTGTTAGACATAGGGCCTCCACCTCGCTCTAATGACCGATGTCCACTTTTGGACATAGGACTCCATTGTAATGACCTGTGCCCACTGTTGGACATAATCCTACCCGAGTGTCGCCATTAAGGCACTATAATGACTGATGCCCACTGTTGGACAAAAGTCTGCACCTCGCTATAATGGCCAATGTCCACTGTTGGAGATAAGCCTCCCCCAAGTATCGCCATTTAGGCGCTATAATGACTCCTGTCCACTGTTGGACATAGGCGTCCCCCTCGCTATAGTGACCGATGTCTACTGCTGGACATAGGACTCCTACTCATTGTAATGACCTGTGCCCACTGTTGGACACAAGCCTACCCGAGTGTCGCCATTTAGGCACTATAATGTCCGATGCCCACTGTTGGACAAAAGTCTGCCCCTCGCCATATTGTCCTGTGACCACTGTTGGACATAAGCCTCCCCGAGTGTCGCCATTTAGGCACTATAATGACTGATGCCCACTGTTGGACAAAAGTCTGCCTCTCGCCATAATGACCTGTGTCCACTGTTGGACATAAGTCTCCCCGAGTGTCACCATTTAGGCACTATAATGACTGATGCACACTGCTGGACAAAAGTCTGCCACTCGCTATAATGGCCGATGTCCACTGTTGGACATTAGCCTCCCCCAAGTATCGCCGTTTAGGCGCTATAATGACCGATGTCCACTGTTGGACATAGTCTCATAAACTAGTGCGCCTCACTATCAGATTGCATCCTACTTACCATCAAAGATTCTGTGATGACCCAGCCTTGTCTTTATTTCAAAGATGTCCTTACAACTACTCTATTACGTCGTACGGGCCGCACTTGCAGTAGGTACCAATATCGTAACCATGCGGTGCAAGCATGCGACATTTCATATTCAAAGCAATAATTACAATATAATTAAATACTATGTAATTAATTTCATAGCACATTCAAAGTAATCTAATTCCAATGTAATTCAATTATTAATTAGATTACATAAGTAATTAGATTAATTACGCCCATCACTGCATTCGTTGTATCAATTCAGTCTTTTACCTACTGCAGAACGGCATGGCGGCGGTAATATAACGTGCGGCGCAGCGTACTCTACGCCGATCGCAATACACTTGTCGCGAGAGCTGGCAACGTCGCAGGTCGTAGGTACTTTCACGAGAAATAATTCCGGTACCGGAATTATTTCGGTTCAATAAAGATATAGCGGTACCGTTATATTTTTATACCGGTAGCGTAACCGCAAATCTTAACCGGTTTCCTTAACCTTTAAAATAAAGCGGTACCGGTTTACAATACCGGTAGCATAACCTTATACCTTAACCGAAAACGGTCCCTGGTCACCCGTCATACTATCACTAAGGCAGAGGCTACAGTAAGGAGCGATTTGCGATGCGACTGGAAGAGCGAAACGAGAAAATATGGTATGGCTACATTACAAGCGAAATTCCGGCGTATATTCGGCGATGACATGGCTACAGTACACATGCTGAATGGATCGGTCGTTTTCTTAGAATGCGATCAAATCATCCATCGCGGTTTACTATACGCATAATGTAGCCACACGCATATTTAGCAGCACTATTGCACTAGTCGTGCAAGTGAGAAATTTTCTAATAAATTCGCTTCAATTTCGCTCATATGTTGATGTAGCCGATGCCGTGATTTCAGTAATGTTGTTCCTATCGCATAAAGAGATCAAAGATCGCTAGTAATATTTGATGTACGGTGTAGCCATATACGTGAGCATTCATTTACTTGTTTTAGTCGCTCATGTGTCGCAGGTCGCGTCGCGGCCTAATGTAGCCTCAGCCTAACTCCCTTTTCCCTTTCATATCACTCCTCACACAATCCAACCATCTTTTCTTCGATGGTATAATACTAAAGCTAAATCGTTTTTGTGCCTAATGGCAAACTAGACGATTTTTTATTATACACATTGTAAAGCCTCTCCCTCCCGTCAAAATAGTTTTAAACCTCTCTAATGTTTACTTACGCAACAACTTTTAGCGCGTCCATCTGTTGTACCATTTCCGCTACACTGCCCAAAAAACGGCCGAATTTTCCTAGCTAGCTTCAAAAGTTTGAAAAACTATTTCGCACAAAAAGCCACAGAACTCTCACATTATGTGAAAACTTTTGGAACCAAAAAGTTGAATGTATAATATTGCTTACACGACGGCTGTAGGAATGCCGGCTGATTATACGCAAAGTGCTTTCGTAGTTAGCGAAGTGAGTTTGTAAAATTTTCTGATGTTTGATTACTTAATTTATTTCATTCCGGTTAAAATTGATCTGTTCGTTTTGAAGTTTATTCTACTGAAATTAGTCCCATTTATCCGGAATTGTGTTTGTACATAAGACCCAAAACTTCCTAACCGTATATTGCCAGATACATAAGCACGACTCATGCATCTTAGGGCTGCCTGACCAATCTCGGTGATTTTGAAGACTTTTCTTTTGTAGCCTTTCGGTGTTTTACAGGATGCATTTTGGAGTGTGCGCAGGAATTGCACTCGATTCTGCCATCTCAATTTTACCGTCGTAGAACCCGACGTACGACGAGTATCCACCCATACGGTGTTGACACTTCTACGGTCCGGACTAAGCGTTTCGTCTCGTCGTTTATATCGCGTACGTCGAAGGGCTGGAACAATCTGCCCACTGTAGTCTTCCCGACTGATTATAATGTGAGTGTTTACAAGGCGAGATTAAATAGGCTCACACCTTCCTATAAAGGTAGCGTGTAGCAGCTTGTTATAAAAGATAACCTTGGGTAGCGATACCTCATTGTTCAGAGGCAAAAGGGTAAAAAATAAAGCTATCCGGACATTATGACATCCGTTAAAGTCAATGTCTTGTGCTAACATGAACTTAAAAGCCTGTTAAGCTACAGTTTACTTTTATCTTGGTCCTTAGTTTATGTTTTTTACTCCTTAACATAACAAATACGGATGGAAAACATTGTAAGGAAACCGGTATGTCCTAGAACCAAAAATTTTGGGAGATGTGACGTCCTCAAATCCGCGTGTTGGATTACGGCCCATTGCCTCTCCTAGAGAGGAGGTCTGAGTCCCAGTAGTGGGAACGTTATAAATGCAGGGTACACGCCTTGGGCCGCAAGATTGCTCGAAAGAGTCACACGAGTGGGTTTAATCAGAAAAAGTCTGTGGTCATGTCGGTTTCTTGAAATCGCGAGAGTTCTTTTTGGACCATAGATAACGATACTGCTACTGTCCTAGCACAGTACTACACTGACTTCATCTCCTCCTTGAGTCGTATTCATCATTACTGAGGGTCGTGAAGTTCCCGCTGAATTAGCTTCTTGTTAATGGTATCTCGCCATCTGTGACGGTTCTTAGCATCATGAAGTGTGACGCTGGCGCTACCTTCATGATAATTACCATTTTAGGTAATAATTCGTGTACATTCCATAAGTGTTAGCGGCTGGCATGATGTTGCACTGAAGACTGTGATCAATCCAAGAAATAGTATTTAATAACAGCTTGGCTGGCAACAAAAACGAAATAAGTAAATGATTCTTTTTAAAATTTGAATTTTTTTAAATTTGGAAAATCTGTATTTTAAGCTGTAACTTGTAGATCTTTTGAGATTTATAATAAGCACTAGCTGCTGCCATCGACTTTACCTGCGTGATAGAAATTCATCCCAAGCAAAACACCCACGGGATAAAAGTAGATATGCTATTCCAGAACATGGTATACCCACGTATCAAGTCACACCGCAACCCGATCAGCCGACCGAACATGAAACATACACACACTCACAAATTTTTATTTTTTTATTTTTTTATTGATATAAACTAGAGCTTGACTGCGATCCCACCTGATGGTAAGCAGTGATACAATCGTTGATGGTGAGGCGCTCTAGCTTATTAAGAGCCTATTCACTCTTGCCTTGAACACACCTAAATTATAATCGGACGGGAAGACCGCAGCCGGCAAACTGTTCCAGTCCCTCGATGTACGTGGTATAAACGACAATGCGAAACGTTTGGTCCGGACCGTAGAGGTCTCAACAACATAAGGGTGGATACTCGCCGTTCGTCGGCTTGTCCGATTGTAAAAGTGAGAAGACAAGACAATCAAGTCATGTAATTCCTGCGCACACTCTCCAAAATGCATCCTGTAAAACACCGAAAGGCTGGCTACCCTTCGCCTGTGCTCAAGACTTTGTAGACATTCGCTTTTAAAATTAAACAAGTTGTTGATAAAACATCTATTAGTTTATTAATGTTTAAGATTATTTTATGTGTTTTTCTGTGGGTCTCCGATGCCTGAAAATAAAATAGTTAATATATTAGTGTGATTATTAATCTGCTTATAACATATTCAAGCAATCTATGTAGCATAACTTTGGGATGTATCGCAGTTTTTTTAAGGGGTCCGTTATTTTTACAGCCCCGTGTATTTCTTTACCCACTTAGTTGCTACGATCCCTACATACAAGGAATATGATATTTTTACTTCGTCAGCATTCGATCATAATACGTGCCTAACATATTTACCGAATATAATAATTAATTGGCGTTTTGGCCTTTAGTCGTTATTTGTATAAACTAAATAAATGAATAAGATCATTACGCCTTAGGAGAAATCTGATTAGTACTCTAAATGTTTGAAATCGGTATTTGCAATAGTGTTTTAGCTAAGCCTATGTCAGACGAGGCAAGGGTTCTATATAAAATATATTAAGATCATTTTATTACCATCATCCCAAAGACGGTGAGATGAGCCGCTCTTCAAAGTAGTTCAGGAAAACCTGATTGCAACATTTACTGCTCCTGCAGAGAGAGCGCGCCTGCTGGCTCTGGGAGAGTGGGAGTCGGGTCTCTGGCTTCACGCACTACCGTCGTCGAACATTGGTACCTTGCTCGACGATAATACTTTCCGCCTCGCTGTTGCCTTACGTCAAGGCGCCTCCCTGCTGTTCTCCTCATCGCCGCCATCGTGGCGAAGTTGTCAAAATCCTCGGACATTACGGTCTGTCATGCAGTGGTGTGCGGATCGCATAGCGCGACACGCGAATATCAACGACATCATCAGACGCGCTCTTGTCACCGTCGGCATTCCAGTCGTATTGGAACCCCATGACCTAGCACGAGACGATGGCAAGAGACCGGACGGCATGTCGTTATTTCTTTGGAAGATGGGTAGGCCTTTAGTATGGGACGCTACATGTGTCGATACTCTTGCGCCTTCACATCTTCATAACTCATCGTTTCGTGCTGGTGCTGCCGCTGCGGCTGCGGAGAACTCAAGCGGCGGAAATATAACAACCTTGTTGGAAGTTATATTTTCGAACAGTTTGGGGTTGAAACTTGCACTCGGATCCTGGGGTCCGAGTGCTCACAAGTTGTTTAAAGATCTGTCGAAACGTCTAGTTGACACTTCGCGTGACCCAAAGGCTGGTTTTTTCCCTTGGAAAGAGGATAAGAGTACATTACCAGTCGACAGCGATGTGGAAGAGTTTTTTATTTATTTTATTTTAATAGAATAGGAAAACAAACAGTATATTAACAACTAACAAAACAACAAATTATGCAACTATTAACCAATGACATGTTTTCACAATTGATTATCTATGAAGAGCATGCTTGAATGAGAAAAAAAAAATAATGATGGTATGCACTTTAAAAATACGACTTTTTTTTTGACGTCATATTTTAGTTAGTTTCAATTAGCGTACGGTTTTATTATTTTTTAATTTATTGTATATATAGTTACTAGCTTTTGCCCGCGCGGCTTCGCTCCCGCTCTTCCCTACTCCACCCTACTATACCCTTCTCTGCCCGACTCTACTATACTCTATCTTACTCTACCATACTCTACCCTACTCTACAGTATCCTATGTCCGTCACCTGGCTCTAAGGTACCTACCCACCAATTTTCAGCCATATCGGTACAGCCATTCTTGTGTTATAAATAGTGTAACTAACACGACTTTCTTTTATATATATAGATTTAGTAACTGAATTTGTAGTTAAGTATTTTTTAATCTCAATGAATTAATAAATAAATAAAAAGCCTACCCTCATTACAAAACACTAACATAAGTACTTTGTTTCTATCACGTACAGATTTGTTTTGAAGCTACTTAAAAAATAACCAAATTTTTCACTACGTTCGGTCAAATTGCAACAACTTTTTCTTTCAAACAACAAACTTTTAATAAAAATAATTTCATAGCAAGCTTTTATAACTCGGTATACCTATAAAATTAAACTCGTCAAGACGAATCATACGAGCCCAAACTCGATGGGATTGTGTCGTTTAACTACCAAGTTCATATAGCCACCTTCCGGTTCCATCATCAGATCAGCTCCTTTTCATAATAATTTTGCATTGTCATCTGATTTACATATGCATGCAAAATTTCAGGTCAATCGATAAACGGGAAGTGGATCAAATTTAATTTACAAGATTTGATGACAGACAAAAATCGGGACAGGTGACACCTGAATAAAAGTTTGTAAAATAGTGATCAACTTTGAGTTTAGCGTGCATAAGCTAATCGCTGTTGTTTCTCTCAAGAGCTGTATCGTTCACCCCAACAGTTTTTACTACGTATCTGGTGAACCAAATTCTATATAGATATCGCCGATAGAATGACACTTTGTCTAGACCCTAAGGAACCCTAAGAAAGTTAGATAGAAAACCGTATCTCGTGGAGTTAATTCAACTGTAAGAAGAAAAAAACGCCGATAGTATTGCATCCGAGTAATTTCCGGGTCAATCTCCTCCTGTAGAAGCTATAGAAAAGGAGAGAAAACTATAAAATTAAAGACCGATTCATTCTTCAAGTATCGAAGGACATTTATGATTAGCTTTTTTCCGTAGCCTATTCAGTCTTAATCGTGTATACAGACATAAAATGCATAATATATGGTATTTAGAGACGCAGCTTCCTATCTACAACGTATAACGTTAAATGGGCAAAACCTCAGACACCCATATGATTTTTAATTCGATTGACCTAATTACGTGAGAAAAAAAATACATAAAATAATTAAAGGTTTTATGAGCAGTTTTAGTTTGTTTAAAATTTATATCTGCATTGAAATAAGAACTTTTATTATCCCGTGTATGAGAAAATTTGATTGGATTAGAACTATTTGTGTTTGTTTACCTATTTCAGCGGGTTTGCGCATGTGATGGCTCGACCTATTCATAAATAGACAGGTCGAAGTTTTTAATGAAGATTTTTTTGAAAAATGTAACCTATATTAAAAAGTGGTTTAATTGATTCTGCTCGTTATTCTGGTCAAACTAATTTCAGGTTTTGCGCATTTAACGTTACACCTTGTATAAGAGAATTTTAGTAACTGCGTACAAGAGATAAACAATAATAAAACTAAAAAAACATAAAAAAACTCAATTATTTAAAATATTTGCATTTTTAAAAGGAAATTCATCCAAAATCTATAAGTTACAATCTTATCAGTTTGATTTTTTTATATGTATAGATTTTAAGGAGTCTGATAATATCTAAAACTGTTACTGTCTATTCTCCCACGTCCACGTAAGCTGTACGTACATAGGTCACATCTTTGCCAAAAAGATAAGCCAAGTCAAAAGGTTTGCTAGCGAGGCTGTGCTTGCTCCGGATGTTCGTAGATAGGCACCTACTTCAGTACCGCCGCATTGAAACTCTTTTATGACATAACTCTAAAATCTGATGTAACTAAAACTAAGATTTTAGAGGTGTCTTTCAACTTTACATACGAGTGGAGTGATGTTATCTTTTTAACGAGAGAGTGGGGGTTATGCAGGAGAACTAAGATTATCGATATAGCACGAAGAATTGCCAAACTTAAATGGCAAAGGGCAGGGCACATTGCTCGCAGAACAGATGGCCGTTGGGGCCAAAAGATTCTCGAGTGGCGGCCGCGTACCGGAAGACGCAGCGTTGTAAGGCCTCCTACAAAGGTGGACCGATGACCTGGTGACGGTTGCGGGAAACCGATGGATGCAAAATGCATAAGGTCGTTCATTGTGGCAACACTTGGGGGAGGCCTACGTCCAGCAGTGGACTTATATCGGCTGAAATGATAATGATGAAGATTATGAGTCTCGCCATCCTTACTAATATTATAAAAACGAAAGTGACTTTGTTTGTTTGTTTGTTTGTTTGTTACGACTTCACGCCTAAATGGCTAAACCGATTTTGATGAAACGTGGTACACGGATAGACCATGTGCTGGTAAAGGACATAGGATACTTTTTATCCCGGAAGTATGTTCCCTTGGGATAATTTTCTGCTATCGCGCGGGCGAAGCCGCTGGGAGCAGCTAGTCAATACATATAAGTAGAAGTGTTTAACTTTTTGCTCGCCCACCAAGCACGGCCACATGGGCATGGCACTTTGTGCCATATTTTTCGTAAATCGAGCACCCTACGCTTTTTTATTCACAATTATATTAATATTTTTCGTTCATTATTATTATTTTCTACTTATAATGAAAATTATTTTACACTTTAATAAATGGACAATAAATGAACTGAACTGAACGGAACTGAACTGAACTTTTAGTTTGATACGCTATGAAAGCGTGTTTTTTTATTTTAAATATTTTTGGGAATAAAATATCTCAGTTTAAAAAATTCAGTTACTTACAGATTCTGAACAAACTATATTTAGATTTTGCATATATATTAAAAATAATGTATTTTTCCAACAAAACGTTAAGAAAAAGATTAGTGGGTACACCATTTCATTATTTCATTTTTTTTCTGTCAGCTTTTCAAATGTTAAATCGTATGGAATGTGTATAAAAAAGGCATAGCAACTAGCCTAAAATAAGAAATAGTTACGCGTTACGCCCCGTCGATGGCTACCTTCAGTACTTCGTTATAGGAACACGTTGATTGATGAGTTTCGTCGAGTTAGACGTTTGGGGAACAAAGTTCGCCCTCTAACGATTACTAATGATTCCATTCAGGTCACTCGGCAATCATTCACAGTACATCTTGATTTTACTCTTTAATAAACCGTGTTGTTTTTGTTTTTATCAAATTTTGCAGCGAACAGTACTTTTAATTGGAAGTAATAGTGCAGAAAGATTAATTAGTCTGTAATGAAATTGAAACTGTTTCCAATAAAGGAGTGTATTTTTTTAGTTTGTTTTTCTGATTTTACTACCTTCTAATGTGGAGCTTAAAATGTAGAGCAGTGGTGGCCAAATGGTAACGGCCAGCCAGGCGCATTACTTTGTGTAATTTATTTCATCACCACTGCTCTCAAAACGGTGAAGGGAAACATCGTGAGGAAACCGGCATGTCCTAGAACCAAAAATTCGAAGACATGTGACATTCGCCAACCCGCACAGGGCCCGCGTGGTGGATTACGGCCCACTCCCACTCCCAAAGAGGAGGCCTGAGTCCCAGCAGTGGGAACATTAAAAGGGTGATGATGATTGATGATGATGATGAATGTTCTTTTGTCGACCTAAATAAAGTAACTAGCTTATGCCCGCAGCTTAGCCCGCTTACATAAAAATATTAATATAGCCTATGTCACTCAGGAATAAAGCAGCTTTATATCGGTGAAAAAAATAGCAGACCAGTACTTCTGGAAGTACTGGTCCGACTGCTATTCTGTGGCCCTAGTGAAAAAGGATCTAAGTCCAAAAATGCAACTTTACAGGACTCGCTAAAAACACTCCGAGTGATTCAAATTCGTGTTTTACCTCGTGTGACATTTAAACTGCTACCCAATGAAATACATGTTATATTATTTTTAAGTAAACGATTTATGCTCTTTATCATTATTGAGTTATTTTTTATGTAAAGTTAAGAGTATTTGTGTGTGTTGTATTTTTTGAGTTTTGTGTGTTTGTGTTGTGTTTTTTGAGTTTTTGATTGCCACCACAAAATGAATTCCTTGAGGGTATAAAATAAGTTAGACCCCTTTTACCATATCTAAAATATGAATTAATACAAGTGAAAAGAAATACGTATTTGGAATAATTTTAAAATAACCAATTACATAGTGCAAAGAAATATTTTTCCCTTTATTTTGGTGAAAACGGATATAAGCCTAGTAATGTCTATCTACTAACTTAACCATTTTTAAGGACTAAGTGTTGTTGTATCGATAAACACCCACCAGACTTAAAGTGGGTGATTTATGTTAATTTAGATTAAAAAACACAAAACAACATTCGTTTAAAAGGTCAGTTGTCAGTTGAACCTTTTTACAGAAAGTAACTGGCTTATTCCTAGAGATAGCTTAGATCCGTTTTTACCAAACGATAGAGCATTTTTTCTGATCATTTCGGTATACTTAACTCATTTTTGACAAAATCGGACTTATACCCCTTTTCACTAGGGCCACAGTATTAATCTCTGGAGATTACTTCCTACAAACAAAAAAACAAACTTTACCTCGTTATTATGTTAGTGTAGACTAGTTGATGCCCGCGACTTTGTCCTCGTCGAGTCAGACTCTGAAAACAGCACAGTGTGAAATGACCACAAATTCAAGATGTTTTTTTTTTGCACGGTTTCTTACTTTTTTTTTAAGTAATAAAACCTACATTACTCTTTATAACATCAGCTACATCTACCTACCAGTGAAAGTCCCGTCAAAATTGGTTAAGCCATTTCGGAGATTAGCCGGAATAAACTGACTGACATATAGACATAAATGTAAAAATCGCATTTTTTTATAGGTAGCTTCGATTATGCTTTAATAAGTATTCGGTAAAAAAAAAACGTTATTTTGATATTACAAACAGACACTTTGTATGTGTAGATAACTAGATTACCCAACATTACAGAACTCTACATCATAAAATCTCGAAACTGATTACATTACGCAAACTCCAAAATTAACGGCAACCCTTTCACTAAAACTTCCTCAACCCACACCTGCCGTGTCGACATGAAAGCTAAAACATTCCGATAAATTTTTAACCGAATAACTTATTCACATCGGTAATTTTTACCGAACCCTTCATGGTCCTTCGGTAACCGCGACCCGGCTGCACTCATCCGTGACAGAACAATAGGCCCCCCATACCCCGCCCCCCCTCTCTCTCGCCCACCGGCATGCACCAGCGTCACCCGCAAATTTCAGACTTGAAATTTTGATGTGACCTGACTCAAAAGGTTTTTTACGTATGATTTTTGGACAGACACTCGCTGTGGGAGCGTGCAAGCAGTTCGTTAGCAAATGGATAAATTTCTGCAGAGCTCTCTGGTTTTATATTAGTGAAATTATAAACTAGAATCACAGAAAACGGTTTCATAATTCCATTCATTATGAAACCGTTTTCTGTGATTCTAGTTTATAATTTGTGGTAATGCTCCACCATTAAGAGAAAGAAAGAAAGAAAACTATTTTATTTGGCATACACACTCGTAGATACACACAATGTAGTAACAACCGAAGTTAGTGTAGTAACAAATATGTAGACACTGATATTTTATAAAAGAAAGAGACAACTCACAATGAGAGCATTACCACAAATTATTAACTAGTTATAAACCGGAGAAGGGTTAATAATCGACGGTTGTACGATCTGTAGAATAACATTACTTATAAATAAATAAAATATGTCGAGACATATAGACAGTATAGATAATAATTATATTATAGAAAAAACTTAAAATTGCAAAATTTTAATTAATTTTATCTTACAAATACCTACATTTCTATTAGATATTTATAAATATGAAGAAATAGGTACCAAATTCCCTGGATTATTTTAAATGTTTCATAAATAGGTACTTATACGTAGGGATTCATTAGTAATGTGTTTACGTACTGAATATTGTTCAGTAAGCTAAGTCTAAATTAAACCTAAGACCATGTAATGTATATACCTACCATGTTCTAACAAATAAATGATTATGATTATGATTATTATGATTATGATTAAACGTATTTATAACTATTTTTTTGGTATTTGTATGCCAAAGAAAAAATGTGGCAGAATCAGAGAAACTTAAAAACCTTGTAACATCTTAATATTTGTGCATTTTTTTTTGTATTTGTATGTATTTGGTTACTTTGAAACAGCGTTGAAGTAAACTTCACAATAAAGCTGATAAAATTAAGGGAGTATAAAGTTGCTCAAATAATTCTAAATAACCAGGAAGCAATCTGTTCAAACATCTTCACTAAAAGTTCACAGAAAAAGGCATTATCAAAGATTAAAGGAGCATTATCCAGGAAACGTTACCTTAAGTAATTTACTTTGAATTTATTTATTAATCAAATGTTTCTATCCTCTTCGTTCTACAAACAGGCAGTAAATTGGACAGAGCCCTTTGAACTTAAGCGTAGCTAAATGTTCATAAATCACACCTATATAGCTAAGTCCAGTAAATTTAAGCATTTCCATTAAGGTAAGATCAATTTATGGAGGGACTTAAAGATGCAAAATTGTTTTAGACCTAGTGCAATTTTATTTAATATAGTTGGCCTTATAATGTTCCCACCGTCGGGACTCAGGCCTCCTCTCGAGGAGAGGGAATGGGCCGTAATCCACCACGTGGGCCCAGTGCAGGTTGGTTGATGTCACATGTCTCCGAATTTTTGGTTCCAAGACATACCGGTTTCCTCACGATGTTTTTCTTCACCGTTTTGTGAGCAGTGGGAATGAAATAATACACAAAGTAATGCGCCTGGCTGGGTTTGAATCTGCGACTTACTCCTCGTAAGTCGGGGCTATTACCTCTTGGACACCACTACTGTACCACTCGGACACCACTGCTCTATTTTATATAGTTGTCGCCGTTTTATTTAGTTGAAAATATTATTTCACAAAGGCATAGGTTTTGTAGGTTCTAATAAAATGTAAAAAAAGCACGGTTTCGTAAACCACTGTTTAGTGGTGTCTTACGAGTATATCTGTGCTAGACTGCAACGATATACCTATGTAGATGAGACGTGCGAACGTTGCAGGGTCAGCGTCCAAAATTATCGCACAGTTCGGCCGATAGCTTATTTATAGAAAGTTAATTTAAGTTTTAATAGCTCGTGATAAAGTTGGAAGTCGTTCGGGCGGAGGTTTCGATCGGTGTCAAGTTAAGCTCAACTTGAATGTTCAGATTGTAGGAGTGCGGCGGCGGTGGGCCGGTGGACGAGACGGTGCATTTTAAAAGATGTGCGAGCTAAGATCGCCACTTGACGTGGAGTCATCGCGCAGGCGCACTTGATGCCCTCGCGACTAGAAGGACCAATTAAATTTTTTCCTATTTTTTTCTGTCTACCTTTAAATTATTAAACTTTAATAACGGACCTAAAAATCTTGAATGATAGCTTAAACTAGGCTTCATATAAATTGTGAAAAGGCTAGACTGATGTCAAACTCAAAAACTATTTACATTTAAAATTAACTTTAAATTAACATACTAAAATAGTTGAAAGTAACTTTCAGCACCGTTTCAAGGTGATGTAAGTTAGTTTAATTACTTTATTTTATTCTTCAACGCTGTCAATACAATTCGGTTAATCTTATTTACTGTCTCTATTTCCGTAAGCACCTCTCGAAGCAGTGTTAAAGTTTATCAGTTAATCATCATTAACAGCATCGACCTCTGCTCAGCCTACCGTGAGTGATCGCGGTCTACCCAGCGCTGGTTACACCACGGTAAGTGTCGGTCTCATTCGGGCCTTATCGCCTTCCGAGGCGCTCTGTTATCTCTGGGCTTTCACTAATTTACAATCCACGAATGAATATTTAATGGGAGTGTGTCACCCCTGAAAATTTGGCTCCGTCGTCATAGAGTAGGCGGTTATGGAGAAATGTGCAGAGAGTCCAGTCGTGTCTCTGACGATTTATTTATACCGCATAAAAGACAGGTATTTTTTCCTAATAAAATGAGATAAGAAGTTTGACTAATTTCTCCGTATTTTTTCTTGACATTTTGATCCAAATCCCGCCTAATGAGTGGAACAGGTGACAAAATAAGGAAACTGAAAACCGTATTCTAAACGAACCATGATTTACATAAAAGCGCCGATTTATATTCAAAGTAAAAGCACGAAAAATTAAAAGGTAGAAATTTCCTTATTTTACCGAATTTCCCGTCTTCCGATTCTGGTCGGATGTAGTAGGCTACGCGCGGGGGTTGCGAGGCCCCCCCCCTGGAGGGACGCGGCGGGAGGGAGGGAGGGACGAGGGCGAGAGCGACGCAGCCTCCCTCCAGCAACGATTACTGATTAGTGTGGCGGCGAGTGCGGCGGGGCCGCCCGCTTGGAGCTCGAAAATGCCGCCGCCGACTCGTATTCAATCCTCCAGTACTAGTGTCAATGGGCAAAGGTTCTTCAGTCAGGTAGTGTGGCGACCGCGCTTGGACTCAGCCCCTCGCCGGCCCTCTGCTGATTGATTACCTGTCCTCCGCGATCAGCTGACGGAGTGCGCCTCGTGCACCGGCGAACTTACGGCACGCCTCTACATGTGCTTTGGTTACTACACTTACTACGTTTGTGTCATGTTGTATATCAATGTATTTGGGTGTTGACGATTTTTTCGTGTTTCCAATGTGCGGCCTACCGTTGCTCTCTCCTGGTTGCAAGTAAGTACATATAATAAAGTTGTTTGTTTCAAAAGTTTTGTACTAAAGATAACCTTACTTTCAATGTTTTTATTTCGTTTTTGATACTGTTGTCGCGGAAAATTGCCATTTCCTTGGCATTTCATGGTTGAATTACGTTTTGTAAGTGTGGTTACGTGGGTTATTAAGCGGAAATGTGTCACGATAGTTAATGGAGTGTATTTTTTATGTGTCAATTGGCGTTGATGTCTTTACTACTATGATTACATTGAAGTGTAATTTGCCTGCAGTACGTAGTGAGTCGAATGTCGTAACGACCGTGATGGAATGTACTTATTACGCGTCCTAGATTAACTTGTAATTATTTAATTCTGTTTAATATTTTTTTTGTAGATTTTTACTCACGTCTTAAAAACATAAATTTGTTTTTTAATATTTAAAATCAGTGTACTTCTTTTCCAAAGTTCCATTTCTATAGTTATGGCATTTGTTCTACTTGTGTGTTCCATTAAGTAAATAAATATTCATATATTATATGAATAATAATTTTCACAAATTACTATTGATACCACATATTATATATTATACAAATGGAATCTTGGTACAATTACGTTAAAATTAATAGTTTCATTTTCATGACTATTAATATCCGCTTGATGAATCCGATGTTTAAGCCTACGAATTCATATAAATTATTTTAATATTATATTCTCATTACTTTGTAATTATGTTTATATACCTGCCTATATAGAAAGATTATTACCATTTTTGCTAGTTAAAGTAATTGGATTAAAAGGAATTATATATGTATATAAAATGATAAACTGACTGACATATCAACACACAGTGTAACTTCTGAGCCTAGGAGTGTCAAATTTAGTACAAGGTTTCCTTTTATGACGTAGGAGAGGAGTTGCCAAAATTCACCCCTTAAAGGGATGAAATGGGGGTTCAAGTTTTTTGTAAAAACTTTCATGCGGTCGAAGCCGCTGACAGAAGCTTGTTTAAAATAAATCTGACCTTTTTAAGTAAGGGTTTTCTTAAATACTTTACAGCAAAACTTTTCGTTTTTTTTACATGTTTTTTGTATAAAGTTGGTCTTTGTTATCATGATTAAATCTATAAGCAAACGTAAAAAATATATAGAAAACATAAAGAAAATTGAAATACCTCCAGAACATGAGATATGGTCCACAAACAGACGTTATACAGGATGGTTGCAAAAAATACTCCTCGTAAAATACAGGATCGTAAACTGTAACCGTCTGGATTTTAGCTAAGCATTCCCCGCTGATTCTTCCTTGGCTCTAAGTTATAAACATAAACATGTAATATTCTAGAAAAGGCGTGGGTTTGGTAGAATATTTTTTATTGATTTTTTTTCGTAATAAAATATGTTCCAGAGTGATTTTCGTGTTGGATGTAGATTTAAAGGATTTAATTTTTACAAAACATTTTGACGATTTATTAACCGAGAGAAGTAGATTGGACTATGATTTTTTTAATGTTATAAACTAGTGCTTGACTGTAATCCCAGCTGATGGTAAGCAGGGAAGCAATTGTTGATGAAGAATCCCACTACTTTATTGAGAGCCTATTCACTTCAGCCTTGAAGAGTTACTCAATTATGATCGTACAGGAAGACCCCTGCAGGCAAATTGTTCTAACCCTTCAAGGTACGCGTTGTAAATGTATTTAATATAATATCTTCATTTACACTTACAATTATTTCATCACCTCTGCTCTCAAAACGGTGAAGAAAAACATCGTGAGAAAACGGCATATCCAAGAATCAAACATTCACCAACCCGGCCTGGACCCGCGTGGATTACGGCCCATTTCCTCACCTGAGAGGAGGCCTGCGTCCCAGCAGTGGGAATATTAAAAGGTTGATTATGCTATGCTATATTATACTACACTTACAGGTTAACAGAACAATGGCACGAACGTTTGAGATCTGCAATCGTACAATGAATGCTCTAATGGAATTTTCCGGCCTACTTGACTTCCTACCTATTAACTTCCACAAAGGACCAATAACGCGGATCTCAGGACCAAAATTCTCGAAAAACATCCTTCGAATAATCCCATAATTTTCATCTAAAACGTTTTTTATACGAGGGCCGCTATTAAACAGGGATCGTAGTGTTGAAAACAGGCGTCGTTATAAAAAAAAAATGATGACTAGGAGCGAAGCGGGATTTGCTGAGTCGGCACGGGCGGACGGCCCTTCAGTAAGTCAATGTCCGGGCCAGGCGGGAAGATGGCTTAATGCGAACCAATTATCCTCTCGAGTCCTTTACATATACAACTATCGTGACGATTGGCGATTACGATGAATGGCTGTAATCGAGAGTAAGGGTTGGGATCCCTGCTTTATTGGCTACTAAAAGGAAACGCGTTATTAATTACGTAAGGCACTTCTTGTTGAGTTCTGAAGCTTTATACGAGCATGTTGAAAGTTGATTATTATAGAGAGGAATTAATAAAGAGAGAGAGAGATAAAAAGAGTTACCATGGAGTTTCTTGCCGATTCTTCTCCATAGGGAACGACCAATTTGGAACCGTGCACTAGCTTCTGACGTTTTATAAGTGCCCATGTAGGCCTATGTGAAAAAAACTTTTGACTTTGACTTTAATAATAATAATAATATTTCACAACTCGATCTAGGCCCAAACTAAGCAGAGCTTGTGCTATAAGTAGATACGAGACAGCTGATAAGCATACTTATGTATTTCTAAATGTATACATATTCCAGATAAATTACACTCAGACACAGAATATATGATCTAGCTAACCACATAAACATGTGTCTTGGGTGGGAATCGAACTCAGGACCTCCGAAAAGCAGGCAGGATCATTAACCATTAGACTATCAGGCCAGTCTTTTGGAGTTCAATTGAGGTATCTTTTGCTTATCCGAAACATAAATATAGTTTGTTCAGAATCAGTAACTTAATCGATTCCAATAGGTAGTTTTTACACCATGTTAATTTTTTTTTACCAAAAATATTTAAAAAGGTTACGAAGAGAACACCACTTAGGTACCTACAGGTCAACAAGTAAAACACAGATCACGGCAGGTCATAGTGGGCATAAAGAGCTAGCAAACAACTGGATGCAAGTGCAAAATAATCCTTCAGTCGCCTGGATTGCCCGCAGATTATTGCTGACATAACAAGCTTATAACTTTGTGACATTTCATAAAACAGTTTTTGCATAGATTCTTTACATTAAAATACTAGACCGGTGATTCAGGTTTCGCTTTTACTAAAAATAAGGTTGTATAGTTATCTAGTACACACATACTCAAGTATAATCATGTCGGTATACTGAAGTATACGGACATGATTATCCATGCATACTACGTAGCCTCCTTTTTGTTGAATCTCAGCAGTTTCGTATTTGAAGGATTGAAGTGCTTACTGGCTGAATATTTTATGTAAAAAACTGGCCGACGTAAAGCTACAGTATGGGTTTCAAAATTGCTGATACACGTTTATGGTTATCAGCAATATTCAGCAACGGTTTTTTTTGGGCCATAAATTTGAAAGATGGGCTGTCACTGTAACACAGTCAATTAGTTATTAACATTCGCTACGAAAGCACAAAAAGCGCTCTCGAAATATTTCTCAGAATAAAAACTGTTTTAATGCAAATTAGCTCATAAATAATGCCACAAGCACCCAAATAATCTGAATATTGTGAGTTCTCGTAAATCAACTGCCTTTGCTAGAAGGAATTTATTATCCTTTACCCTTTTCTGCAGGACAGAATGCGGTATTGTATATTGTTTATGAAAAAACAGGTCAAGTGGGCGTCCCTAGTCCGCTTTCTGGAGGGCTCGGCATAAATCGCGGAATAATGAGCTGTATAGACTCCCCGGTAACATATTTCATCGCAGTTTTTTGTACTAAGGTTCTTAATTATTCCAAACTCTTTCTCCATTTAAAAATAAACTCTAAAGAGCTCAAGTTTGCTCGTTATTATTTTATGCATTAATAAGAAATACGGTACATATAAAACAATCTACATAAACATTAAAACGAAAACTTGAGAAGTACATAAATATAATTCATTCCTTTAGAATACGTAAGGGTAGTAACTACCTTGGTAATTATGACAACTTAATGAATGTGCTCTGAATTATATCAGAATAATTACGTACGTCCTCGTTAAATTTCTGGGCGTAATTTGCGTTAACGATCCTTTGTTTTTGAGTTCTCGAGACCAAGGTAGGTCCTCAGAACTAAAGGCAACTAATTTTCGCAAGCGCTGCGAGTTGCCTCTGAACGCGTTTGAGAGAGTGTCAAGAACAGATGTCGGATGAATTTAATATAAACTACCTGCTAGCATGAAGTGAGACTTATCCGTGTTTTATCCGAACGCGTATCGCTAGCTGATATCTACGTAGCGCTACATACGTGACCTGAAAAGGATATCCGGTTACTTTTCCTGCGTTCGATTGTAACTAACTGGTAGACAAGACAAAAAGCTTGTATAAAGAACGGCTTTTTCGATTTATCGTTGCCTTGTTTGTGACTTTGTGTGACTGGATTTGAAATGAGGTGTTTATAAAAATGTCGACCTACATTTTATGTAACAATTCAGGTCAGAGGATAAATTAATTTTATTTTCCCACATAATTCGAAAAGTTTTAATATGATTATCACTTCTTTTTCTTTCATTACTTAATTCATCAAATGAAAAACTCAAAACAAAAACACCCCACCTACTTACTCACATCAGCCAGGTTAATTAAATATATCGTGCGAGAAAACCATTTTAACCCTAGCGTTAACGGCTGATATCCCACCTATTTTGAAACAAAGCAAACGCTTGCGTTCATTATACCAGCCAACAATGGATCTGCACAATAAATTAGATTCCCTATTTGTTAAAACAAAATAGGTGGCGAATAAAAGAGGCGCGATGTTTAAATAGAGAAGAGAAGCGTCAACGCGCTCCCGTCAGCCGTCAACGTCACGTTCCAAGATGGCGGCTGCCGCCACTTTAGGCGGGAAAACGTGACAGGAGTTTGTGTTCGAAAATCAAAATTATGTCTGCTGAAGACTTTGTTATTCAAATATGTGTACGTCTTCATAATAACTTATTACTGAAACATATTGCGTGAACGTTTAGGAAAACAAACATCAAACTGTATGCTTTTCTGCACAACTTGTGTCGAGTTTGAAACTCAAACAATTTATTAAATTTAATGATAGTATGCTCTGCTAGTGTGTTGTATTAAATCGGAGTGAGTAGAGAATTCAAATATAAAGGTGCGGAACTGCGGAGTTAAAGCGAAAATTACAACACGATTCAAAAGCTTTATTTTCAGATACATCCAGTTCTCTTTACTTTTTAAATCGCTTAACACGAATCAAATTACATTCCGAATGTTCCACTTTACACCTATGTTTCGCAATTTGTATTCTAATTGCTCGTTGAGTGTTCCTACTTAACTACAATCTACATTTCACTGACTCGATTTTCATTATAATGTTAGCGTTACAAAAACAAAGATTTTGTTAAGCATTCAGGTTATGTTTTCAAAGCTAAGAATGTTGTTCAACGTTACCTCGAAGAAGAGTCTTAGGATGAAACGTGTGAGTGCTATAATGTTTCCTTTAGGATAACATACAAAGTGGTTGAGAATGGGCAGTTCGTGACGAATCGGGAGCCTTCGGCCTTTGCTTCGGGAATTGTTGAGGAAAATTCGTTTAGATGCGGGCTTGCGAAAACGAAGGGGCTTTGGTTTAGCCTATAAGCTCTGGGTTGATACAATGGATTGAAATTGAAGTATTTTCCTCCGAAATAATGCAGTGGAATATAGTGATTTGCATTCGCTTAATAAACAAGATTTGGTTTTGTGTTGTTTTGGACTTAAAGAAGGCTTCTTAAAGAAAATTTTAACGCTGTTTAAGATTACGGATTTGTTAAATCCGCGCAGTATTTACCGACATCAACTTTGTTTTCAATTCTTTGATCGAATCGGTAATGCGTTGAGAGATACATCAATGACTAGCTACAGCCATCGGCTTTGCCCGTGTGAAAGTAGGTTATTTAATACATGCTGTGGACCTCAGTTTTTTCAGATCCAGAATGTATCAAGGGGTGAATTTTGGGAAATCCTTTCTTATTCTTTGCATAAAACATGAAGGAAACTCTATGCTTTCTAGGTCTAATGGTTTAGGTTGAGCAATGATATTGACTCATCATCGAGTTAAAAAAAACAAAATGTTTTATTTTACATGGGCCCGGACACTTATAAAATTTCAGAAACTAGTGTCCAAGCCAGTCAAGACTTTGTCTATAATATGTATACAGATTAAGCAATTTGAGCATAAATATGATAATTATACAGGGCTATTTGTAAAACACTGGCAAGCTTAATAACATACATCATAAACCACAACTTTTGTTCTATGACTTTAAAAAAAATATCCTATTTTAGTTCATCAGATTTCCATACAAAAATAAAAATATTTAAGTTTAATTTTATAAATATTACAAAGTCTATGCAAAGTAAGCTATAGTGCAATAGCAGAAGGGAGCGGAGACCGGGCGGTGGGGTTCTTGATGCGCTTGCGCCGAGTCATACAGACGTAGGTTGGTAAAGCAAAATAAAAAGTTGAAATGTGTTAGATAGAACAACGAAATCTTGAAGGGTTTGTTTTTTGGTAAATGAATTATATGTTTTGTAAAAAGTCATAGAACAAAAGTTGCTGTTTATGATGTTTGTAACATAATCCTGAGAGGTTATTCGGGTTTTACAAATAACCGTGTATAAACTGAGCGTATACCAAAGGAAAACCAAAAACTCATAAAACCGTCTCACCAAATCACAACCACACTTCCACAAATGATAAAGCCAGTATCACACACTTGACCTACTTTAAACTAAAAGTGTAACTTCTTAATGCCCTTAATGCTCGTTAACGGGTGTGCTCAGGATATTCTGTACACGTCTGATATTAGAGCTTTACAGCACGAGTGTGAGTACAATAACATTATAGTACATTAACATGAATTGTGTACCATCCACAATGCCCCCGGGTACCGCCGCCTTATCTAACTCATTATGTTAGACGTTAATTGCAGGATTGTTTTGTATTATATTTTCGTGATAATTGTAGATTTGGGAGGTTTATGGAGTGACATGATTATTTTGTATACTTTTTATATTATTTGTTCTTTGCTACGGAGTTTTTTTGCCATCGTTCTAGGGGTTTGGGGGTTCTATTGCATAACTCATGGCCCCAGTAGGCATGGTCTCCTAGGCCACTGTGGTTTGCTGACAACCCTTTGAGGAGCGTGTGGAACACTGCGCCGTCGGTGACTCGAGCTCGGTCTGGACGGTTACCGGACCGCTGGACGGCGAGTTACCTATTGCTCACCGTCCGCAAGGATAGGACGGAAACGCTGGTTTATATGGTGACGAAAGTAGTCCAAAATATTGTGCCGTCACCTTTTGCTTTCCAAACATGGCTGAAACACTGCTGTTTATCTAGATGACGAGAACAACAAGTGGCCTAGCGGTACTTACCTATTCTTACTCCTTACTAATATTATAAAAGCGAAAGTGAGCTTGTTTGTTTGTTTGTTACGTCTTCACGCCTAAATGGCAAAACCGATTTTGATGAAACTTGGTACACGGATAGACCATGTCCTGGAATAGGACATGGGATACTTTATATTCCGGAAGTATGTTCCCTTAGGATAATTTCCTACTATCACGCGGGCGAAGCCGCTGGGAGCAGCTAGTATTTACATAAAAAATACGAAGCGGTATTTGAACTGATACCTAAGTATTTTTTCTGATTTTAACAAGTAAAAAGTTATAAAGAATAGCACAAAGGTAACTAAAAGTAGAAAGAACTTGGTGCACATACTGTAGCCTACATTTTCAGCATATCTCAAGTTCCTATTAAAGAAATCCAGCATGCGGCAACCGCTTATCATAGTGAGCAAGTTTCAGAGTTAGCTAGGAGGTAGATAACTGGGTACTTGCGGTACTCCTATATTGTAAACTTTGAGCTTGTTGCAGCAAACATATAGCTGCATGGAATATGTTATTATAACATATAGACTATGAAATACAACGTATAGCCAACATTGAAACTCTGGAACTTTATCTATATACAAAAGGAGAAACTGACTGACTGACATATCAACGCACAGCCGAAACTACTGGAACTAGGAACATAAAGTTTTGCACAAAGCTTCTTTTTATCATCACCATCATCATATTAGCCGAAAGACGTAGGTCTTCCCCAAGCGTCGCCACAACGACCGGTCCCGAGCGTCACGCATCCATTGGATTCCCGGATTCTTTTTATGTTTTTTGGAAATTCAACCTTAACAGGAGTAAAAAGGGGTGATTTTGCTTGTCCATAAATATAAAAGGACAAACTGACTGACTGACACAAACGAGCACTAAGAGAAGATTTTTCTAAATTCACCCCCAAAAGGGGGTTCAAAGTTTGTATAGAGAAACCTACATTCCCGCGGGCGAAGCCGCTGGTAGAAGCTAGTTTAAGACATAATTGTAGACCGGTTCTCGACCACTATTGGTGCTACATTTATTATGTGGTCCATTTTTTTATGAATTCTACGCCTTATCAGAAAGTAGTGTGTTAAACAATCAAATTGTTGTGATTATCTATTATTTTTCATACATCTTTTTTTTTTACGAATACTCCGTGAAAAGTGGAGATAGTCTTTAATCAATGAGAACCATAAATACAATTTGTTTTATTATATTCCCTTAAGCTTGGCAATCAAGATCTTATTCACAGAACACGTAAAATAAATTGAACAGGGGTAAAGGTAAAAAAAACTTTCAAAAGAAGAAGCGCGAAGAAAAACTGATGTTGGAGAAGAATACTCAATAATGTAATCACCAAACTTCACGCAACTGAAAAATAATAAGCAGAAAACCGATATTGTTTTGCCAAAGGGCGAACTTGGAAACTGTTTTCTTGTATTTTATTCTTTTGATTAAGTTAGTGGTGTGCTCAAAGGAAGTTTAATTTTCTTCGGGAAAACGTTTTGTTTTGACGTTTTTCGTCGAATACCGCTGTTCGTCATAGTTAGCTTCTGTCACGAAAATACGGATATACGATGGGCCTTTTCTGGGGGAAATGTTTTCGTCATGTCAGATATAGGGGTAATTTATAGGGGTAGTTTCTAGTCGGACGAAATTTGAAAAGTTATTGTGTTTTGTAACAAAATAAGTCTTTATATTACACGTATTTTTTTTTTTTAATTCTAACGGAAATATTGACATCATGAAGAGGTAAACACTAATTTACTAAAAATAATTAAGTTTTCTTTTTAATTCTGCATGAATCAAATAGTTGCGAGGACGTTTATCGGAGACGAGAGTAGTTTATTACTCACAATAAAAAAGATTCTTGTATATCTTTTTATTATGATCAATGCAGGATGGATGAAATGACGACAGGTCACGGGAACAACTTCTGACCCACGGATGCTCCTCAAGTTGAAGGATAAAATCTACAAGTCCGTGATAAGGCTTGTCGTACTGTTTGGATCAGAATGTTGGGCTGTGAAAAAGATGAATGAAAAAAGATTGCATGAAGCAGAAATTAGAATCTTAAGATGGGTGTGTGGTGTGACAAGAATGGATAAAGTGAGAAATGAGTATATTAGGGGAAGTTTGAAAGTGGTGCCAGTGACTGAAAAGTTGAAAGGGAATCGTTTGTCTTGGTATGGTCATGTAAAGAGGAGAGATGAAACGCATGTTGCTAAAAGAGTTATGAATTTACATGTGGTTGGATGGAGAAAGAAAGGGAGGCCAAAGAAAAGATGGATGGATTGTGTAAGAAGTGATATGAATGAAAAGGGAGTTAGTGATAGCGTGACAAGCGACAGGATAGAATGGAAGAAAAAAACGTGTTGCACCGACCCCGAATAAAACGGGATAAGGGCAGGAAGATGATATATGAGCAATATACTACTAAATAATTTACGTAATAGTTTATTGATTATGAAGTAATTATTCTTGAAGATACAATCCGAAATTTTGCTGAGTATAAGAATTAGCCTTTATAAATATGAATATAAATCAATCATTATAAAATGACCCATTATTCAAACTGATATTTACGGAAGTAAGCAAACAGTAATCAATTTTAAAATTTGAAATGTTACATAAACAACCCGAATTTGACGAGGCTTTTCTGTTTTAATTAAAATTCATAAAATTACGTTTTAATGACTTGGATTACTGCCTTAAAAATGTTATGATGAAAAAATGCGGCGATATAAAACCATGGTTCACAGCGTGACTTGGACGCAGCAGAAAAGGGTTGTATAATAATACTAGCTGCTTCCAGTGGCTTCGCCCGCGTGATAGTAGGAAATTATCCCAAGGGAACATACTTCCGGGATAAAAAGTATCCTATGTCCTGTTCCAGGACATGGTCTATCCGTGTAAGTACCAAGTTTAATTAAAATCGGTTTTGTCATTTAGGCGTGAAGACGTAACAAACAAACAAACTCACTTTCGCTTTTATAATATTAGTAAGGATAATGTACCAACTATCGGACTTTTAGACGGTACGTTGCTGTTTCTCCGTAGCAGCTTCGAAGTTTGAACTTTTGACCGGCTATAAACGCTTTCTGTGAAATGTATTTTATGATCAAAACAATCATATCAACAACAATCCTATATACATGGCTTTATAACAGTGGTTCCCAAACTTATTTTGTCTACTCCCCACTTTGAGAATAAATATTTTTTTAGCGCCCCCATTTTTTCACCTATTTAAAAACCACTATAACTTCAAATTAAATTAATTAATTATTGTGAATTCTAAACGAAACTTTTACTATAACCCGCAACTTGAAACCTGAGCGCAGTAGGTAACATACAACGGCGCTTGGGTCTCAAGTTAACTCTTACGGGCTCCACCTGCCCATAAGAATGATTATTGAAACGCAACTTTATAGTATTAAAACAGAGTATCCCCCTCAACACAACGCCTCCATTTTCTTTCTGGGTCTCTTCCCGCCCCCCTTGAGACCTGCAGCGCCCACAAGGGGGCGTTATTGCCCACTTTGGGAAAGACTGCTTTATAAGAACATAAAAAACTTGTTGGAAGTTTAAAATAATAAAAAAAACCCTGCACACATTGATTCTACCAATCAAACCCACGCCTCAAGACCCAAAGAATTAACAAGCCAATGATATAAAATTCCATCCACCTCCTACTACAATTGGGATCCCAGCGAAAGCATAAAATAGATTTCCTAAATCTGTTACACGAAAAAAATTGGAATCAATCAGCATCGTTGAATCCTGATCAGTATTCAAGGTTGGGGCGCGTAACGTTGGGTAACACAGTAACCCTACAGTAATCATTGTGGCCCATCCCTCCCGACCCTTTACCTCGGCCAATTTTATTTTGCTTACAAAACCTTTTTAGGATAGAGTTTAATTTTACCTCGCACCTGGGACTAACATTGTTACACGTGGATCAAAACTGCTAACTCGTTGATTCGATAACGGTACTGCGTGTCGGTATAAATAAGTTAACTATGTCTGGGAGGGGACGCGGGATTTGATGGTTTAATGTTCTATGTGATTATGTCGAGGCTTTACAGAAAGAATATCATTAGCGACAATATGCGTTTTTTGCAGGATTGAGTTTGCTGTTCCATAATTGAAAAGTATTTATGAAAATATGGTAATAGCAACTTAATATTCTATTAAACTAGTAGTTATATGAATAACAAGTTTTTTTTTTTTGAATATTTATGATATTATCATAATTTTTAATTTTTTTTTAATTTTAAAATTATTAACGACATTTAGTATCCAAACCGCAAATAATTGTAATAAATTGCAAATATTTTTTAAATGATGCCAATTATAAACACAACCACTGAAATCATATCATACTAAATGAATTTGAGCAAGGCTCGGATACCGGTTAAATTTTCAAACCGTTATTATGTACTTGACGCAAAACCTTTTACATTAGGTTTCGTTCGCATATACCGGTTTTTTTAAACCGATATTTGGAAGAGTATTTATATAAAGGTTTTTTGGGATTAAACCGTTTAGAGCAATAAAAACCGGTTAATACGGACGCACAATAAAGAAACGACGCGCGCAGTTCAGATTTTATTCAGTAGAAAGTTTACCGACATGCCGTTCGCCGAATAAACCGGTTAATTTAGGTTAAAATAAAGTTCTTAAAACGTTCACGTTCTTAAGAAAAGTTCGGAGGAAAACCGAACTAAACCGGTGCTAACCGGTATTTTTTAAACCGGTTCCGAGCCTTGAATTTGAGAGCTTGTATCTATTAAAATCGAAATAAAAGGCTAAGTACATAACTTCTTCTTCTTCCTGGCCTTATCCCATATCCCTGTTACCCGCCAAACTATCACTCCCTTTTCTTTCATATCACTCCTCACACAATCCATCGATCTTTTCTTCGGCCTTCCTCTCTCTCTCCATCCATCTACATGTATACTCAGAACTCTTTTAGCAATATGCGCTGGCTAAGTACATGACAAAGACATAAAAAACAAAGAGGCTTGCGAAGATTTCTCCTCAATTCTAACTACAAGAATGTTATTGTAGACTTTCTTTTCGAGCACGTTTTTGCGATCTCATCCCGTTTGCTGTGATGGGATATTTGTAGCCAAAGTTTGAGGACTATCAATCATGTCAAGGATTTTTTAAATCGGCTCTGGCGGCCGTGAGATTATCAAACTTGTTCCCATTATCTTCACTCAAGAGGTACATGTTTTTGATGCAAATTTGGTAGGCTTAAGTTTTATCTTTAGGACTTATTTATTTTTTGCTTGGTCAGAGAAAAGATCTGGGTTGAATGTCGCTATAAAACTATTTTCTGTGTAAGTTTTACTTAGCATCAGCTTTAAAAATAATATAGTATTATGAATTTGCATTACATCTGTTTTTTCGTAACTATGTTTTCTTTTTGGGGTAGAAAATCATCCAATGAGTTCTCCTGCTCTCTCCGGTGGAGCGGGGGGCGGCGTGTCAGACTTTAACTGACTAAAATCACATATGTGTCCTTCAGTGCCCTTTGTGTTCAGGACCATGAGTTTCTATTTCACAAGTTCCTCGCAGCTCAAGCGGCCCTGCTGGGGCCCTACGATTTTGCTGGCAACTCTTTGAGGCTACGCGCCATCGACGACTAAGGATCGGTCCGGACGGTTTCTAAACAACCGGATGGCGAATTACCCATTGCCCGACGTCCACAAACCCGATCCTATCGTGGCTTATAGTCGGGATCAAGGCGTGCAGATAGACGTTCCCTCACGCGTGCGGTGATCTCCTTCGCCAGCATTAATACTGTCGGTACTTCGCAACTATTTTGAGGTCCGCTTTCAGTTAAACCGAATGCAGCTGAAGACTAGTATCAACTGCCTATCTGACGTCATCATCATCATCATCAGCCTTTTTTTATGTTCCCACTGCTGGGGACTCAGGCCTCCTCTGTAAGAGAGGGATCTGACCTCCAAAACCCTGTAATGATTTAGTGGATTTTAACTATATGTAACAACTATCAAAGATCTACAAATAACAGCCGGGATCAACCGGCTGATAAACGTGGTTTCTAAAGTATGGAGGAATTCCGTTACCTCGGCAAGCGTCGCTTAAACTTGGAAATTGATCCGTGTGGCTACAACGATCAGCCACGAACCCCTTTTTGAGAAATTCCATCATTACTAAGATAAAAAAAAACGCGAACAAAAGGACCAAAAGCGAAAGCTCTACTAACCAACAAAATAACAGTCACAGAATTAATCAAACTCAAAACTAGCTCAAATATACCAAACTATAACGATCAACCATATTTAGTTAAACTCAGTTTAGCTTCTTAAGTTACAGAGAAGGCTCGCGGACCGTAAAATTGGCCCCTGCGTGCGGATGTTGTTCAACCGTCTTGATACACCAATTTGCGACTATAAATCTGAATAACTACTACGAAAACTGTACACAATAAATCATAGCTAGTTCCACAGTTTCTATCGAACTGTAAAACTGAGTTTAAACTAAGTTGTTCGTGGTAATCGAATGAGCGAACTCTGTTGTATCGAATTTAAATTGAGGGTCTGTTGGGTGATCGTTGCCTCTTTGGTCTTTAAGTACAAGGGTTGAATTTTATTAGATCGAATTGAACTACATGGTTTAACAATTATTTTAATGTGGGTATTGTTACATTTATTAATTTCAAGGATTCTTAGCAATCGGTATACATAATAAACTTAAGAAATTAAATAACTGTGTACATACTCGTATATAAAAAAAATAACAAAATACACTCCGGCGTCGAAGTACTTCTTCATATCGCTGTCATTCCGGAAATATGCCCAGAAGACTGGCAGCAATGCCACGTTGAATGGCAATGCTTATTCTTTGGGTGAAGAACGAGCCAGCACTCTAGCATTTTTTGTAAAAGCCCTACTTAGAACGGATGAAATTTTATTAGTTCTTAAAATTTTAAAAAAGATTTTTTATCATATCTTCTTCTCAGTCGTACACTACTGGCGGAGTAGTCATATATTGTCAGGTTTTTTGTGGCTTTTACGAGACTTTCTCTATCACTATTATTATAAGTATTTTATATACATATTTATAATTTCTATTATATTTTACACCTACACAAAAATGGTGTATTACAGCCCGGTATAAAACCGAATTCGTAAATATTTACCCTTTAAAGGCAGTGCAATGGTGTAGTGGGTGTAGCGTTTAAATTAAATTCGGTCGGTTGAGCCCGGCTCGGCGGCAGGCGCGATTTGACAAGGGACTCGCTCGCAAAACTCCCGCCCGAATATACCCAAATGTTACACATTTTAACTAAATTAACGTCTAGAAAAGTTAAATTACTTGTTTTTTGGCTCACTCTACTTATTTTCCGCTGGGTAAATAAAGTAGTCGTTGTTTATTAACTAAATAGATATTTTACTTTGGGAATCCGATGGATGCGAGCAATGACTGTAGATGCGAGGAACATAGGACCGTTAATTGTGGCGACATTTGAAGGGGTGGGGCTATGTCCTGAAATGATGATGACTTTTTTTTCGGTGGGTAAAAATCATTCAATTGACATCCCCCACCCTTGGGTGGAGCGGGAGATGGTGTCAGACTTTTACTGACTAAAAAACTTGTAGTTACCAGACGGTCTGACAGCGAGCTACCCATTGCTGGCCGTCCGTATGATGATGATGATGATGAGATATTTTACTTTAAAGCAACTAAGAGAACGACTTCTTTGACTCTTCTCAACTCGAATCAGCAGTAATAGAAAAAATCATTAGTGTTCAACCTTTCCACATTATTAGAAAAATAACTCTCCTTCTGGAAATCCTTATACCTACTTTTAAATAACAGAACTGTTAAGCATAATGAGATTTGATTGTTAAACAAAGCCCCCATATGTAACAATCCGCCAGTAGTGGTTAACTATGACGAGACTTGATTGCCAAACAAGGCCCCATATCCGACATTCCGGGCCCGCCAACTCGTATTAATCAAGTTCAGAAACTATTTTATTCGTGAGGACGTTTCTAATTAAATTAGCTGTATATCAGATCCTACGTTATCCTTCCGACATATTGGTGGACTTGTCAACCGGCTTAGCCCCTGTGACGGGGGTCGAGACGTCCGAACGCGTCCAACTAACCGGATAAAATGATAAAATGCTGTCTCATTTACCCTGTCTGGTATGGTTGGAGTGATACGTTAGCGTCTTAGTATGTGGTGATAGGTAAACATAATGCTGATAGGTTTTGGAAGTGATAAACTACATTTATGATAATGAGTATAAAAAAAAATCGTTTCTAATATGTTTTCTCATTTACCCTGTCTGGTATGTTTGGAGTAATACGCTAGCGTTTAAGTATGAGGTAATAGGTAAACTTAATGCTTAACATTCATGATGATGTGTTTAAAACTTACTGAAATATTGCTGTGCTCGTAGTGACAGTCCCAAAACTTTTTACACAAAAAACACATACAATCAATAGTGAAAAAAAAATTAACTCTAATTAATTTCGGAAGTCGCACATATAAGAAGGGTATTTATCCTTTTCGTAGTCGGTAAAAAAATGGACCATCTCAAAAATCAAAGAAATTATCTATTATTTCTCCAATCCAATTTTAATAAATAATATTTTTAGCTGATGAAGTGCTTCTAAGAAAGTTTATAAATAGCATAATGTATTTTAAAATCATATCTGTGAAACGTGAAATTAATTTATTTTATTTACAATTCCAGGTTTAGTTGGCAAAAATAAATAAAATCATTTCAGAATTATGTAGTTACTGAAATTACCTGATATTAAATTCAAAAACATTCTAATGAAAGGTATAGTTATGGGTATTTATGACAATAATTACCTTGATTGTTTTGCCACCATATTTGTAATTAACTAGAACTCGTGCAAAATTTAATTTAAAAATCATTTGAACTCGTACCTATGTTATATGTGTAACAATCACACATAAAGTGCGTATAAATATCGTAATCGTTAGGGTTTTCATTAAGAGCGCTCAAATATTAAAAATAAACTCAACTATAAGTGTTAAGTGATATGGCCTCAAGTATAATTTAATATGCATTTGATGAGATTCTGTGTGGAATATGATTTTGATACACTGTAATCGCGCATCTTAGTTGCTTTGACAAATATGTAGTATTAATTTTTTTTTTATTGTGGTTAGGCTCGCGTTTTTATACTATCTCACCTGTACCTCTAGCCAAGGTCAGAACAAACGAAAAAGAATCGGGGCCGTGGCCAACTCGAGGCGATCGACGCAAGCGAAACGGTAGTAACTTGGCTAAGGGGGCTGTGCGGTCGACGATGAAGCACGCCTGCTTAGAAGTAACCTATTCGTTCGATCTTATGAAACTTAATATTAGACTTTGTATCTACGTACAAATTTTGGAAGAAAGTCGTTCAAGGTTATCAATTTATTTTGAACCTAAGCTATTGAATATAATTATATCTCAAAATACAACAAACAACACATCTTCGCTAGGGTTTGCTGACAACTCCGTTAGACGCGCGTGGGATAATACGCATCGTCGACGTCGTAGGCTCGGTCTCGACTATTACCGGAGGGTCGGACGGCGAGCTACCCATTGCTCGCCGTCAGCAAGCCCTCGCCTACGGGAATATATACTTGCCAAATTTGATATCAGTAAGTCGAACGAGATAGCCATTATACATTATAAAATTTCAAGTGAACTATTTAATAAAAGCCTCACATTACATCTGTGTCAAACTAAATACTTAAAGAATTTTGATATTCGAATATTTAAGTGCAGTATCAATAATATTCAAGTATTGGCACAAACATTCCATATCTGCGCGATGAAACACCATCTCAAGTTGAGCTTCCACACCTCCCTCGGTTACATGGTTGTAAGAGGGGTGAAGGATACTCGTGAGAATATTGGAAGGTCTTTCTCGACTGGCTGGTTGGTGGTTCGTGCCCTCAAATGGGTTAATCGCTTGGAGTCGTTGGCAGCATCTGCACCTGACGGACTGAATTACGGTACCAAGGCTGTAATACGTTCTCTCACAAAAAGCACTCGGCATACATTTGCACGAATTTAGTTTTCATATTGTAATGGTGTGAATGTGAATTATTGTGACAGTAGTTGCTTAATTTACATGATGTTTGAGTCTTAATTTTATTTTGTTTCTTATGCGTTCATGGAAACATCTACCAAATGTTTTTATAGCTATGATTATATTATGCGGTGGACTATTACACTAGGACCATTTTTATTAAAAACCGTTTTATATAAAAAAAAATAACCGACTTCACAAATAAATTTAATTGAGTTTGAGGAGTTCCCTCGATTTCACCAAGATTTCATAATCAGATCATGACTTGGTGATGTTGATTATGGGACCATTTGGGAAGGGCAACAAAAAATGATTTTTTCAAATCGGTTAGCAAGTGACGAAGCTATGCGCGAACAAACATTAAAAAAATACAAACATCCGAATTGAGAACTTCCTCCTTTTTTAGAAGTCGGTTAAAAAACGTTTCATTATGCTAGTAAAATATACTTGAAAGCGCCAGCGAAGGTTGTATAAGTGTGGCTGTGAAGTTTGTCAATTTTATTTTTTTATTTTTATAAAGAAAAAAAAATGAGTGATAGAGTGTTCAGATAAACCGACATTTTATCAGTCCTAGCCAAAATATTTACGATTGGTCAAGTGACGATCGGAAGCGCGAGCTACTTTTCGAAAATTGTAATCGATATTGATAAAGTTCAACTTTGTCCAGAGACTCGGGTGAGAACGTACAATGTAAGCATCGTAGAACTATTATGAAAATCAAATGAAGATGGTATGCCAATAGCATTGAATTTCAAAATAGTTTTCAATAAGAGAGAATGTATAAGATGACAATTTGTCAATTTAATTGCACGTTAGCTGCGAAGTGATAAATCACTTCGCTAGAAAATCCTATTGAAGGTGTACTATATCGTCAAATGGCAACCTTTTATTAGCCTTTTTGAGTCCCAACAGTGCACACTATAAGACCGACTATGCAATGCTATGCTATGCCTAGCCTTTTTCCAAAAACACTGCAGTCGGCTTTCAGGGACGGTGCTTACAAGCAACTCAGTTGCCCGGTAACTTTTTTGTCTTATTTTTATCTTTTCCCCGAAAAGCTGCATCGCCGACCTGTCTCCGAACGCAAAGACAAAACAGTCTTCCGCCAGCGTCATGTTTCTAATTTTTTTTTATTGAGGCGAGAAGTCCTCAAATAACTTCTCCCACTCTTAGGTGGAACGAGAGGGCGTGTCAGACTTTTACTGATAAAAAGCCTTCTCGTATTCTTCAGTGGACTTTTTCCTTGGGCGCGCTTACATAATTATATACAATTCCATAAACCTGATTGTGTGCAACAAATTAGTTGCGGACTCTAAAGTTGCTCGTGTGTGCTATCCCTATCCGAGCTTTAAACAGAGAACAAAAGACAAAGGACCATTCAAAGATGTAACAATTGTACAGTATTTCAAAACATATAAAGCTCTTGTGAAATAGCCAGAAGTAGACAGCAAACGCGGAATAGACCAAAGTGCACCAGGAAATAGATGTTAAGAACTCGATGACATGGCCAAATAGCAGACAAGAACGAGCATTCCTGCGATCCTGGTATTCAAACTTTTCTATTATGAAAATTCAATGTATAGTAGAAGAATGTCAACTTTATTGAATATTGAAATAGAATGGTAGTTGTCGTTGGCATGTTTGAGACATAGAAATAGTTTTGTTTTAAAGAATAAAGACAAGATTATAGAGCTACAATATAACTCATTATCAATACCATCTTTCTACTGCTGGACATTGCCTCCCCTAAGTGTCACTACAACGACCGGTCCTGCACGTCTCACGTCCAATAGATTTCCGCGTCCCTCACAAGGTCATCGTCAACCTTATAATTTTACCACTATTGGGACTCTGGCCTCCTCTCTGAAAGAGGGAATGGGCCGTAATCCACCACGCGGGCTCAGTGTGGGTCGGTGGATGTCACATATAGCCTCAAAGCCTACTGAGGCCAAGGATCGGTTTTAAGATTCGGCCCCGGTACGAAAGTTAACGAAGGAACAGGAGTGGGATTTTAGACAGTAAAAGTCTGACACTATCTCCCGCTTTGTTCAACACCGAGGGATGTCATTGGATGATTTTCCCACCTAAAAAAAACGTTATTCGAGTGTAGTATACCTAAAAGCATTATATTCAATTTTCTAACCATAAAAGTTAAGTTACCGCGATATTCCATCGAAAAAATACATATAACCATGAAAAAAAAATGTTACAAGTCGCCTTAAAGAAGTTTGGAACTAAGACCCTTAACTGTAAGTGAATTCAGGTAAGGCGAGAAGTATCGATGCACATAAACACAGTGGAACCTTATGAAGTACACTTGAACTATGTTAGCACTAAGTTATTTCGTGAAAGGAAGCCCTAAGGAGTACTTGTTTGTTAGCATAGTAACTATGTTTAAGTTGGCGCACGCACGTGCAGTATGGATATAAGCATAATCAGCTTTATAAGGTTCCCACTGCTGGGAGTCAGGTCTCCTCTTTACTACCTATCTATTTTATGTCTCTACGTAATCTATTGCACGGGTCAAGTGCGGATGTCACATGTCTTCTAATTTTTGGTTCTATGATATGCCGGTTTTCTCTTGATATACCACACATTCCAAAAAGTCTGTCATTGACTTGTTAGGTCACTCAGTACCTACTACTTACAAATATATTTAGATTACTTTCCTGTTCAGTTGTAGCGACATCTATATCGTTACATGGGAACTAAATTACAAAGCCCTACATCGCGGTATTAGAGCTATGAGATCTATTAGAACATATCGAATAGTCCCATTTCAACAATTGGGCAGTTGCCCAGATTAGACGCAAATCCCATCTGGTTGGAGGATCCTCCAATTTTGATAGCAGTTTGCAAGACTTTACACCCTCGTTCGCACACCTCCAAAGTCATTGGAAAGAAATATCCCCTAAAGATTAACATTATGGCTGTTGATTAATAGAGTTTTGTATAGAATCCATTATTCTAATACATTGGTCATGAAATATGCCAAACGATACCAAAGAGTGATTTCTTCCGCCGAAGCAGGTGTGTTCGACTGCCTCCTAATATTTTAAGATTGTAATTAATTTTAATTGCTATATAATTTGCCATCAAGCCGAACATTGCTTCATAAATCAGGCTCCCGCAACAAGTGCGGGTTATAGCGACATTAACGGTAGGCGCGGCTTCCTAACGTTATTTACTTGAAGAAAACTGTTTCAGCTGATTGCGCACCGTTTTGAAAGGGTTGTGTGTTTAGCTGAACAATTCTAGCGGTTATTTGATATTTTTTTAACCTTTACTTTTCTTGGGTTATCTCTAGTCTAGATAGTTACTATAATGTGTTATTTAATTTACAAAATACGTTATTCCAATAAGAATTAATCCCCACAAAATGCTAATGTAAAACTCCAGAGATGGAACACATTTTTAAAAGTCAATTTAAATTTAAAACTCCCGTAGAAAAATTGCAAATTAAGGCCTGGCCAGGGAGATTATTTTCTGAAACAACTGGCAGGTTTATGTGCGTATTATCTGCGGGATAATATATTAATATACGCGGCCCCCGAAAGCCCCTATTTCACATAGTAAATTTAAAACTGTCAAATATCTCGCATCTGCGCAGCGGGGTAGGGTTGGCGCTCTATTTTGATCAAATATTTACATTACCTACAACACGGGTCTGACATTTTTCTCTTCCATTCAAATTGTCAATAATGAATATTGTAGGGCGAAGCTGACAGCCCAGGGCTGCCCCGCACCCGGCGCCCGGTGCGGCGCGCTCTGTTACAAACGCTCAAATAAACGTGAAATTTTATCGAACACGACGCGCTCAGATAAAATACGCATCTAAACAATAGATGGCACATTTGACGTGACGTGAAAGACGTTGTTCACGGAGGGGGACCTGGTGGGGCCCTGGCCGTTTGGAGGGGGAACGGGGGCTCGGACTTGTCTCATAACCTTTCGGCGTTAATGTCGCCGGATGAAACAAAAGGCCACCATTAGGGAAATGTTCGCGTTTGTATCGAAAAGAATACGTAATTAAGAGAATATTCAATCTTTAAATGCTCGAGATGGGCGGCATTCCATTATAAAATTTCAATTGAAATTCCGTCGTTGTATTCTTCATTTTTTACACCTAGACTTTTGCAGAACAAAAGATTTTATGAGGTTTGATTATGTGAAAATAGGTACAAACGTAGGTCAGGCTTTAGGTCATATATTTTTCAGTCCAGTGGCTTGTGTACTAAGAGGCTTAGGCGTGCACAGCTGAATATGCCAAAGATTTATTACTTCCTTCGGCCAGCTCGCCAGCAGGTTTGCGATCAAGCGTGAATACAAGATGAGTGATGGCGCGTATCCTTCTGATTAAGCCTCTCTGTTGTTTGTATTAGAAGAGAGGCTTAGCGACGTCTCAACATTTCCCTAAGGGCTGAAATGAAGGGTTTTGTTCAAATTCTGTTGTTGGCAGATTATGGCTAGAATAATATGAAATTGTGGTTATGTGAAAATAATTAATGTTTAGAGGTATCCGGAACAGGGTGTAAAGTCCCACATACCTAGCGTTGCCGGGCGAGCCGGACATGGTCAGGATTTTTAGTTTTTCATTTTGTTTATAATTGTCATTTGAGAATTGCTTTACCTTGTCTCGCAATATTGTAATTAAAAAGTCATGTTAGAAATAAAAAAAATGTTGGCCTTTTTGCCTAATAACTGGCTAAGTAGTCTTTTGTTTTTATTAGTTTGGGATAGGCTTTTCAGTTTCAGGACCTGCTAACCTTACACATGCTCCGTTGAAAAGGAAGAATCATCCGACCAGACGGACGAATGTTATGTCGGATTTCGGGCTGTTGTATGTACCTAGTCAATTCGCGCGGAGAACTAATTGCACGATGAAGGATTTCAAAGTTTAGTTCTTATGTAAAACCATAGATGTCGTTACACATTCAATAAAGTAGACGAAGTTTTCGAATACAAATTTGTCCCATTCAATTTACCACTCTTCGTTTTATCTGCTTTTGAATACGCCGAAGCACTCAATCTGCATTTGCATTCCAAACCACGTAAGTAAGTGGCAAAATTATAAGTTCTAGCACGTCACTAGCTAGGAAGTAGTGTGGAGAGTATATGCAGTGAAAAATGTAAGTAATAAAAGCCGATGCGGCGGCACGTCCGCGCCGACGTGGCCCTCCTACTGGGTGCGAGTACACGCGACCAGCCAGCTTGCACTTATGACAGAATATTTGTTCCATATTTCTGAACGACAAATAAATTTCTATAGATAAAGGTTTATTTTTGTATTCTTAGTTTGAAGTCGTTATTAGAATTTCGATTTAGGCTGTGATCATCACTACATATGTAGTATAAAACAGTCGCTTTTTCTGTCCCTATATCCATGTGCGCTTAAATCTTTAAAACTACGCAACGGATTTTGATGCGGTTTTTTTTTAATAGATAGAGTGATTCAAGAGAAAGGTTTATATGTATAATATTGCACCCGAGCGAAGACGCCCGCGGGTCGCTAGTGTTTTATAATTTAGGCTAAAAGCTATCTATAGATTGGTCGATGCATTGATACTTAGGAGAAGCCTATGTTCAGCAGTGGCAATTGAGCTACTAGTACCTAAAAATACAATGAAAGCCTAGCTTAGGTACCTACGTGTGAGAGTTCTTCAAATAAAAGAGGGTTTTTCAAAGAGCCAATAAGTTTCTTCCCGTATTAGCTGTTGACGTGAAACATTCATAATTTTTGGAGATAGTTTCTTCTTATTAACTCCGCTATAGAAATCGTTGATTGTATCCACTTCTTGTAACTAGAGAAAGTTTAGTAACGTGACACTCCTACGAGTACTAGGTGAATACAGTCACGAGCAATAAAATATATAAATAGATGACATTTTTAATCCATCTTAACTTCTACCTACTATTCCAGAAATAAATGTACGATCATCATCATCATCATTTCAGCCGAAAGACGTCCACTGTTGGAAATAGGTCTCCCCCAAGTGCCGCCACAATGAACGGTCCTGTGCGTCTCGCATCCATCGGATTCCCGCAACCCTTACCAGGTCATCGGCCCACCTTGTAGGAGGCCTTCCAACGCTACGTCATACCGGAAATGTACGATAAATGGTTACTAATTACCTAACCATCGAATAGGTAAATAATTTAAAGCCAATTGTCGTACACATTGGTTTTGGTCAGCGCAACACGTTTTGTCTTCCATTCTGTTCTGCCACCCGTCAAGTTATCACTAACTCCGTTTTCTTTTATATTATTCTTCACACAATCCTTCTATCTTTTTTTTGGCTTCCTAGGCCAGCGATGGTGAATCTATGCCATGCATGCCAGTGGTGGCATGTGCTAAGATAATAATTGGGTACGCCAGTGTAAGATGTACAACACGGTGGTGATTTGATACCGCTGCAATTTTCACACCAATTTTCTCTTTATGTTGTAAATTAAGGGGATGCAATTCGACACATATTTTCACTGTTTTCCATACAACCGCTTTTACGCGAATATGACGTTATTGCACATTTTTCATTAGATATTTTGGAAACACAGTATCTTGTGGACGTTATCTAGGCTTCTTTTGCATTCAGTATATAAATTTGTGTTAAAACTAAACCAGTAACGGAAAATCTGCTATTTTGCATGAACACACTTCATAATTTGCTCAAAAATTAAAAAAAGGATAACAATAGAAACCTTGAAAGTTTTATAAAAATTCTAAATGACGACAATTTTACTCAGAAACTTTTAAGGGTTTAAAAAAACACGTATTTCCTGGAACAATTTTTGTAAAATATTCGAATGAATCACGGAATTACCGAATGCTAACAGAGTTTTTAGGCGTTATATTTCTTTTTTTGCGTTGCCTTTTCGTCAAACATCGCTTTGGATTGCGTTAGATGAAGTAACAAGCTTTTAAACCATGCTCAATTTTGACGATAGGCAAGTGGAAAAGCAGCCTCTTAAGAGTTACTTGTAATAGAACATTTAGTTGCAAAGTTTGTCCATTAAGTTACAAAGTCAAAATTTTTTGGCGGCACATCACGAGTTCACGACTGCTTCATTTTTTTTTCATATATTTTGTGGCACGTTCTCCAATAAGGATTTCTCCATCCCTGTCCTAGGTGATTGCACTTATGGAAGGATATTAAAATTCTATCCATACTTCTGGATGATAAATAAATTCTTGATTTTTCTTCGGCTTGTTTTTGTATTTTCTGGGTTTGTTATTAGATTTTGTGGTCGAGATAGTGTTCCTGTTTTGTACGAATCATATCATAAAAAAATCCTAAAGAGGTTTTTCCGTCATCTTGTTTTTACTGTTTTCTGGTTTGTTAGACTTGATAAATAGAATTTGAGACTAGATGGTGTATTTTATTTCTACGAATCGATCATTTAGAACGCGCCCAGACTATTATTCAAAGCAGCAAAATATCAAATATCTTTCTCATAAATGCTGACACAGTTTTCAGTTTTTTTCTTCATAACAAGATTTTTATCTTATTTTGTAGCCTGGGATAAGGAATGTCACCTTTCTTTAAATCTTAAATGACACCTACAAGTACAATCGTATGAAGGAAGATTTTTTTTACCAAATAACGTTTTTTTTTTTTGGTCGATCTTTTAATAATAATAATAATAATAATAATCCTTTATTTTCAGGCATCTAAGGCCCATAGATAAAACAATTAATTTAATTTTATTATTTTTTTTTTTTTTTTTAATGACATGAGTCCACGTGCAGCACCTACAATATATTAGTTATTTTAAAACTCATGGTGAAGTGGTAATGGTGTCAACCTTTTACCTACTAAGGGTGTTTTTAATATCGTACTGACAACCGCACAATATTAAAAACACCCTTAGTCGCACACACAATCACAATCTCATTGATCGCAAGATCACACATACGGGATCGCTCCGCACGCATAGCCCCCGCAAATGTCCATTTAATTCTAGAATGTATTGTAATGCGTGGAAAACGCAAACTCCAGGACGTGTTTTTTTTTTCATTTAAATTTGCTGCATGCGGGCCTGCGGGGCAAACCCGCCTTCACGATATTAAAAACACCCAAAAACCCACCTGTGCTTTTTCAGCTGCTCTTTTCGTCCCAGTGTATAGTAACTCTTTCAAACAACGCTTCAAATCAAAAACAATTCCTGTACCATTACGTACGTAATTTATACTTATATTATGTACATACATTGTATACACTCACGAATTTTGTCACAAGCTAGAAGCCTGTCGTATTACATAACTGACAATTGCTTAAAATTCCCTTCTCACCTCGCGTTGATGTCACCTTAGCAACGTCTATCGTCTATCAAGGGAGCACAATAACATTGCGAAACATTATACTAAAGGGTTGGAAACACAGAGTAAGTAAAAATGGAGTGGTTTTTTGAATATCTCTAAAAAATTATGGGGAAATTAAAATGTCCGTGGAACACGATTTGTTAGTACCTAATGATGACACATTAGAATTATTTAAATAGCCTTTGTTTAACTGAATAATAACTTTTTGGCAGTACAATGATTTTAGGTATGTGTTACCTTTAGAGAAAGATTGTTAATTGATAACCCGATAGGTACAATAAATAAGTTTCACTGCTTAAGAATAACCTGATGGTTATTCAAATAAAACGGTCAAAACGGGTATTACACTCAAGGGTATGTGGTACCCGTTTTGGCCGTTTAAGCGTAAAGGTACGCTTTTGTGTTGACAGCACACAAATATCATTAATCATTTCAACAGTTGGAATCAATAAACTAATATATAGGGGTAAGCAAAATTTCAAAGTAAGTGCTACTTACTTTGAGGTGTTGCTTACCCCGAAAGCTAGAATGGAATGCATCAAGACAGCGCAGTGCGTTATTTTATGAGCTCTGTAACTGTCAGTAACGCCGCGCTGTCATCTCAGTGTTCGTTCCAGTTGTCAGTACAAAAAATACATTTTAATGTTGCTAAAACAGAAAATAATCATGGTGTACGTGACATAATAATAAAAATTGCTAACTGGTATGAGTTATGTGGGTAAGGATTTTTCGATTACTTCAAACGTAACAAGTGCCTATTGAATAATGTCGCAGTAAATTACTGAAATATTAAGCTACTAGCGACCTACTCCAACCTCACGCGGATGTTAGAAATCTTTGATATTCTCGGCTTTTCTTAGCTTAATATGCATTTATTATACACCTAACCTCCCTCATAAATAATTTTATGTGTTGGCGAAAACCGTGTGAAAATCCGTTAGGTTTTAACCTTATCGTTAATAGTCATCTGACTACTAACGATATAATAGTCATCTGACGCCTATCTAGGCGACGCGGTTGGATACTTTAGTTAATAGTATTTCTCTAAGGGTTTTCTTTAAATTCTATTTACATATAATATTCAGAGTTCAAATGGTAAATGTTAGAGAAGAAGAACAAAGACAAAAAAAAACATTTTTTTACCTTCCTTGGTAGTGCTATTTTAACTGTTTTTTTTTTATATCGCAGTTATTTTCATAGGTACTACGAGTAGTTATAGTTAAAATATTGGCAAGTGCTTATTTGCATTAGTAATCTGTAACCGTTACTAGAAAATCAAATCCAGCCTGACAAGTCCCTCTGAAATTTTTTTGCCGGAACCTATGACATGACCTCTCCATTTGCTCACTACTCTTTGGCACCACCTTCGCTCCGCGTGACATCACTAAATATATAACAGGTTCGTACTCGGTACACGCCCAAACATTTTGACCCGTGTTACCAATTACTCAAACTTAATTTAACATGCTGTAACTTAAGGGTCTTCGGTACCGTCAACAGTGGCCAACATTTGACTTAGTGGTGTTATATACAATGTAACCTTAGTAATATGCTGTGTAAATAGCTTCCGACAGTTTAATGTACTTTGTGATCCCGACTTCGAACTTTTGCTCCTTCGTCTTCAAAGCAGCAACTAAATAGAGCATCTCTTTTGTCGAATTGTAGGTACTTTTTAACAGCTGTCTCCAACATATGGTTTTAGTACTTCATTGTAACGGGCATAAAGTATATTCCGTATAACAGTAAGAAAGTTACTGTAGTTAAATGGTATTTATAAAATTGCTAAGGTGTAGTGGTTTTAATTTTCTAATAAGTCAACACTGTCTCAAAACGGTGAAGGAAAACATCGTGAGGAAACCAGCATGTCCTAGGACCAAAAATTCGAAGACATGTGACATCCACCAAATCGCATTGGGCCCGCGTGGTGGCCTCTCCTAGAAGGCCTGAATTCCAACAGTGGGAAAATTATAAGGCCGACTATGCTATGCAACACTGTATATTCTGATGCGGTGTAAGTATCAAAATCATCGATTAGTCCTTCTGGAACTTAGTCGCTTACAATGGGCTTCATCAGAAGGCATAAATTTGTCCAAACTGTAAGAGAAAAGTGTGTTAGAAGAAGTCAATGCTCGGAGTTTTCTTGGGTGATCAAAACAGAAATAAGAATTATTCACGAAAGAAAAACGGTTGAATGGCAGTTGCAGTGCACATTGCTCGTAGAACAAATAGTTGATGGGACAGAAAAATTCTGGAGTGGCGACCGCGAACCGAAATAAAGGATATTTTCTTTCACACTAGGTTGACTTGGTGAGGGTTGCCGGAATCCGATGAATGCAAGACACACAGGACTAGTTGTTGTGACGACACTTGGGCAGACCTACGACTAGCAGTAGATGTATTCCGGTTGAAATGGACTTATATTGTGGCCCTTTATTATTTAAAACATAACTATTTATTTATCACATAGAATGTCTTTTAACTCTAATAGCGAAAATCAATACCTATATGGTATGGGAGGTCCGTAGCTACTACGTAAGCCGGTGCTGACAAGGAACCGGTCTAACTCCTTGTCATCAGATATGTTGAAAGCGTATAAGCAATCATATAATGGTAAATATATATGCCGAAACAAATGACAAAAAAGAAAAAAAATCTCGTCTAAATACTTTAAACAAAAACTACACATAGTAACAGATATAATATTGGAAGGTTTGCATCTGGCGCCGACCACACACCGAGGTTTACGGGCCGGCCATTTCCCGGTCAGCTAGCCGTGCCGGTGGTTTTCTATTCAACAAACTGTCGGATGCAGTAGTTACTGCATATTGCACTCGCACTTTACACTCAAAGAATATCTCCTAGATTCCAAAAGGCTTTTACAATCGAGCATGAAGAAGTTATTGTTTTGTTTCCAACGACTTACCTATATTTTAGCGATGTGTAGTACATATACACCACAAATTTTTCATCATCATCATCATCATATCAGCCGAAAATCGCCCACTGCTGGACATAGGCCTCTCGCAAGCGTCGCCAATTTTTTTTTATTAGTACAAATACTTAAAGGGCTTATTAGAAAAGGTCTTGTTATTATTTAAGTGAAGTCTCAATGAATAATATTCATAAACAGCGAAGTTATTAGCGTTTATTTATATCCCAAAATGTCACTAAATTTTTGGAAATATTGTATTGTATTGTAAATGACGATAAAAATAGAAAAACACTGCGCGTTGTATTTTCTAGTAGCAATGGTTACGTATGATTGATCCAATTAGGTATGAATTTACTTATAATTATGACATCGTGGACAATTTTGAAACTTTGTTTTTTTTTTACTTTTGACTTCATAAATATGATTAGTAAAGGGTACAGATAGAGCCCCATTTTTATTTGTACTAATTAAAATGTAGAGGTGTATTTTTTGTTCAGAACTAACTGATATGAGTTGTCTCTGTAGGTCACAAAAAGACCAAAAGTCATTTAAACCAAAATGTCAGTTCTTTTAATTTACTTTCTAATCTATCGATCGAATTTATTCGCCAATTAATCAAAATGGCTAACATTTTAATTAATTGGCCCATTAATTCTACTGTCAATAATATTGCTGAAGTTAAAATGACACCAGAATTTTCATGAGAGATTTCAGAAATTAATTGGTTTTGATTGTCCTCAAAAAATCGAAGCTCAATTGGGGCGTTCTCAGAGCTTTTAGAATCAATAAACTCATATATTTATTATTAATTTGAGATCGCTCTTTGTGTTGTTCAAGATTTAGGTCAACGTTACCATTTAGGTTTTCTAGCTGTGTTTGTATAGGTGTACCATAAAGACCTATAATGGCTTTGAGGGGTAATCAGTGCCTACAAAGCTCAAATGATGAATTGGATGTTTGAACTCAGAAAGATGCGAACCATACTCTCCCACAAATTAGCACCATGTTTGCAGACGCTAGTAAAAAAGTGCATTTTGATAAAAGTGGAGAAAATTTGTCAATGCAATCGAGGCGGCATCCTCCCGAGCCGTAGGTGAGGGTCTTATAGAGAGGGCTGCAGTGATAAATTTCCACGTGTATGTCGTTCGTTTTTCAATACATTTTCGAAGACAAAGAAACGGGGACTGACGCACTGCTCGTGGGGGTTGACGTGCGACTTGTGGAGGTCACTTAGCGTCTAGCTTGACACTATAAATGTATTAAAATTGTGGCAGGGTTGAGCACGCACACTTTTCCGCACAAGTGCGCGTGCCTAAAAGCGGTAGGCACAAGAGCCGGTTTTCCAGAAAGTTTACCTATTCAAAAAGCTTTACACTCTTTTTAGGTATCTACCTAGTAAGTTTACAGACGAATACTGCAGAAGCCAGAAAGTAATTCGCTTGAATACATCGGTCCATGATTCAGGGCTATCTACCCGCGCCAGCTCTAGGGAAATGTTTAGCAAATTCTGTTGCGCTTGCCTGATTAATTTTGAAGACGCTGAAGTGAGAATTTGAATCTTGTTGTTTTGGAATTGGGTCGAGAATGTAGTTGATAAGACAAAAACTATATTAAGTAGATAAATATGGTTAATGTTAACGTTTTATTTGTCCCCAAAAGGAAAAGTCAAAATCATACATCTGTATAAATATAAATGGCAAAGTCTTGATACACTCTTTGACTCTTCAACGTCCAGACCCACAGACATAGAACATTTAAATTTCGTATTTTGCTGAAGATAGTACGAGTACATTATACAGGTGACAGCTTGTGAGTGTGTGTATGTTTGTTACTTCTTTACAGTCGAACGGCTGAAAGGATTGCAATGAAACTTTGTGCACAGGTAGACCATTTTTTTTTTGTCGACGGGGAAAATCATCTTTGACGAAACCCGCTCTTGGGTGGAGCGGGAGACAGTGTCAGACTCTTACTGACTAAAAACCCCGCGCCGTTCCTTCTAGCCTTCATACCGGGGCACAAGTTCCTTTTCGGACAACCCTGTCCCCAGTAGGCTTCGGCCCAGCTGGACACAGGTAGAAGACCATGTCCTGGAATGGCACATATGTTACTTTCATCCCGAAAGTATGTTGTCTTAGGACAATTTTTTATTTTAACGTAGGGGAAGCCTACTAGCAGCTGAAATTGTTCGATATTTTCCATATGACGCTCAGATATTAAGTCCTACAGCTATCACTGGGCACCAGTCCAGAATCTGCTAGGATAATTACTGAGAATTTCTGCACAAAACGCCAAAAAACTTGAAACCAAAGACCACTTCAGCTAATGACGCTCCACAAAGCGTATTGAACTACCTAATTAACTCAAAACCGCACTTAAACTAAGAAGCAAGAGGTCGCTGGCAGCAGAGAATATTCGATATTTTCCAGATGACGCTCAGATATTATGTCCTACAGCTACAGAGATGCATCTATTGCCAATCAACGGGTACCAGTCCGGAATCTGTTAGAATAAATTTTGAGAATTGCTGCACAAAATGCCAAAAAACTTGAAACCAAAAGACCACTTGAGCTAATGACGCTCTATAAAGCGTATTGAACTTCTTAATTAACTCAAAACCGCACTTAAACTAAGAAGCAAGAGGTCGCTGGCAGCAGCTAATATTCGATATTTCCCAGATGACGCTCAGATATTATGTCCTACAGCTACAGAGATGCACTTATTGCGAATCAACGGGCATCAGTCCGGAATCTGCCAGAGAATTGCAGCAAATAACGCCAAAAAACTTGAAACCACTTCAGCTAATGATGCTCTAAAAAGCGTATTGAACTATCTAATTAACCCACAACCGCTCCCAAACTAGGAAGTAAGGAGGTATTGTCTCAAGAATGCTTGCTGAGATCACAAAGAACTTTTGATTCGGTTTATCAACTAAATACCGTCGGCCCTGAAGGGAATCAAAGTTTTAATGCCGGGGATATTCCAATAATTTATATTAAACCCGAAACTAGTGAGGCGGGTTCGATTGGAACCAATAACTTGGAATTCAGACGACGATAAAGTGAAGCGCAAACTATATCTTAAGTAGTACTTTTACCCTCCTTATAATAAAGAACAAAGGATTATTGAATCTAGTTCCAATCTCATTGGTACCTATAATTTTATCAGTATATAGCTAGTTTTTCTTACTTCTTATTTGTACTGTACGAATCGGAGATAATAAAAAAGGCTATTCGCGAATATATTACTTTTCTAAATTAACGACGACGTGTGTCTACCCATGCGTTGTTGAATCCTCTACGGTCTGGATTAAGCGTTTTGCCTCGTCGTTTATATGTCGAAGGACTGGATTAATCTGCCTGCTGAGATCTTCCTGACCGATTATAATTTGAGTGTATGCAAGGCAAGGGTGAATAGGCTTATAAACTAATGCGCCTCACCATCAGAGATTGCATCACTGCTTACCATTAAATAGGATCAGTCAAGCACTAGTTTATATCAATAAAAAAACTACTAAATCACTTACGTCTTTCGGTCTAAGTTCCTCATCTGACTCTCATTGTCTGTATATAGTATGCCATTCGTTCTAAACCCTCTAAGGAAATCCTAATAAAAAAAGGGCTTTACAATACTAGAAGAAAGGAAATAGGTAACCTACATACGTATGTAGATCCTCTGAACAATTACGTAACTGTTTAGTACCACTAGCCAAGTTGCTATTCTGCAATAGTTAACGCTTGTAGAAAGCGTCAAATGTACGGGAATAACATCGTCTCAACACTCAGTCACGTTGTCAGAACAAAAGAATAGGCGGCAAGGTCAACTCGAAGCGTTCGACGCAAGCGAAACGGTTTTAACTTGGCTAGGGGGGCAGATGATTTATATTTTTTCATTAGGTTTTAAACATAGTGTAAAAATACATTTAAAAAAATTATATTTAATTGTTAAAATAGCCTTTGTTATTTTGTTTATTACTTGATGAAAAAAATGGTACATACATATCTTTACATATTTATTCATGTAGAAATTAGCAAAGCATTTTACGTGATTCGGTTTCTCATCAGAAAGCTTTCAACGAAGTCGCCCACTGGTTCAGAAGTTTAATTAGGACAAGTAATTGGAAGTTTGTTTAAGTGGACTTTTAAAACTAAGACCGACTCTCAAAAGGACCTAGTTTTTCTAGCACGATTGTTGTATATGACGGAAGCTTCAAACTGTGTAGGACCAATAATTTTCTCTAAGTACCTAACTATTTTGCTGGGAATCATGGAGAAAATGAATCGTTGAGAATTCAAGATGGTTTTTCCGTTCTGCTTATTTATTAAAATTAATATTATGCTGAACCAACTTAAGAAAAGTACTTTGTTAATATTCTATTGTGAAACAATGCAAATAGTAGAAATTAATCAAGTTTTATGTTTTCCTTCATTACGTTTTGTTAAAGAAGATTTCTCCGAAGTATTTGAGTTGAGAACATTGTCACGTATTTTTTGTCTCAAATAAGCGATGTAATAAGTGAACACATATGTATATAATATACGAGTAACTTGACGTGTCTTACAGGCAATTTTACCAGAATTCGCAAAAGATTGCCATGTTTTATTCCCAAAGGGTGAAAAGTTAAAAGTGAATAATATAATAATAAAAAGTCTGAACGTTTCCACGTTCACAGATAAAACTTTTTGTTATAAACTCAACCTTATATTGAGTTTTATTTGCTGAAAGGTAGGGTAAGTAGATCTATATGCTTATTTTTTTGCATTTTTATAAAAGCCGTATTTCACCAAGAAATTATTTAAGTACTACTGGGTTGGAAGGTTACTGGTTGTTATTCGTAGATATTGCTCGCAAAACAGAATAATGGGGCCGAAAGGTTCAGAAGTGGCGACTGTGTTCTGAAAGACGCAGTATTAAAAGGCCTCCTACCCAGGCCTTGTCATGGTCCGGAGCGAGAAGTAGTGGCAGGCGATCGCCTTCTTCTGCGAAGCAGTAATGCAAAGGAGGCACGTGCGAGGCAATGGCCCTCGCGCCCCATCCGCCGGGATTACGATCCAGATTTCTGATCACCGTAGGCGCGGGATTGCGGTCGGCGAGCAATGGGTAGCTCGCCTTCCGACCATCCGGTAATTGTCCGGACAGAGTCCAAGTCGTCGACGGCTTGTATTGCTCCAAGCGCGCCTCAAGGAGTAGTCAGCAACCGTAGGGACCCAGCAAGGTCGAAGCCTACTGGGGCCATGGGTGATGCGAAAGAGATCCCCGGGCCTTGGAACATTGGCAAATAAGGAACGGGAGGGAAAAGGAGAAAAACAAAAGGCCTCCTACAAGGTGGAGCAATGACTTGGTGATGGTCGCAGGAATGCAATGCGCGATGCATAAGACCAGGTTCTATCAGAGTGCCAAGTTTCATTCGAATTTGTTCAGTCGATGAGGTGTGATTGGTTAGCAAACATCTAAAGGCCTAAACATCTATAAAATTTATACTTGTATATTATAGTCTTACTTTTAATAAAAGATATGTAGTTTGAATTATATTTGTCTGCTTTACAGCGGTATATAAAGTCCACAATACAGTTATATTACTTAGCAGTATAGGTAATTAGTTCTACCCGGGCGAGGTCTCAAGGAGCAGAAAAGAACCGACTTTTAAATGCTAAGTGGCTCGCCCATTATCTGCAAGCAACTGGAGTAATTTGTTCTCTCAAGACATCAGCAACAACCCTTACAGGAATCAGCTAAAAATATCCATTTCCACATAAGTGTAGATAAAAGGAAAAATCAGTGGGGAAAAGGAAAGAATTTCTGAAGAGCCCCACTTAAAGGAGCGTACTTTATAAATCAAATGACAAAGAAAGCTTTGATCTTTCACGAATGAGAATTTGTCGTGTGCAATAACGCAACACGGTATAATTGTATGGTTTATGTTATTGTGTTGTGTTGCTAGATCTTGAGTTTGTATTGTTGTTGCTTGCTTATTGTGAAAATAAAGCTTGTATTGTGTTGTGAACGTAGGTCAACTTCACTTTACGTTTGCTGGCTTGCTAGATTTATGTTCATGGCAGGATGTCTTGTGCTTTAATAATATCAGCCACACGGGTTGGTCTCCCAGGTTAAGCAACTCTTGCCGAGGCCGATTTGTGGATGGGTGACCGCCTTAACACACCAAGATTCCTCTGTGCCTTGGAAAGAACGTTATATGAGGGTCCTTCTCTACTCGCTTATCGTAAACATCGAAAATGGTTTAAAAGCTTGTTACTTCATTTAATGCAATCCAACGCGATGTTTGACGAAAAGGCAACGCAAAAAAAGAGAGATAACGCCTGGAAACTCTGTTAGTATTCGGTAATTCCGAGATTTACTCGAAAATTTCACAAAACTTGCTCCAGGAAATAGCTGTTTTTTTTTAAACCCGTTAAGTTTTGGGAAAAAGTGGTCGTCATTTAGAATCTTAATAAAATTTGCAAGGTCCCTAGAGGATTACTTTTTTTACTTTTTTAATTTTTAGGCAAATTATGAAGTGTCAAAGTTCATACAAAATAGAACATTTTTAGAGGTTTTTACTGGATTAGTTTTACACAAATTTAGAAATTGGTTTCTTTAGAAACCTAGATAATATCCACAAGATACTGTGTTTCCAAAATATCTAATGAAAAATGTGTAATAACGTCATAATCAGTTATGAGCGGTTGTATGAAAAACAGTGAAAATGTGAGTCATGATGCACCACCTTAAGCGTTTGGTCCCGACGACGTTCATTTGTTTATTTATTATTATTGATATGTTTCCTCTTGACCATGCGATATTTTAGTTTTATTTAGAACTAGCGATCGGCCCTGGCTTCGTATGGGTGTTAGAGAACATTAAAATTCTCGGCTTTTCTCTACTACAGTATGCATGTAGTTATTATGCAATTAAACTTTCCTCATGACTTCCTGTGTCTATTAGGTGTCTATGTCTGTTTTGCCTTGCATCGTACTCCTCAATGCTGGGGGTCGTGATCTCCCGGGATGCTTTATCACTTTCACTCGTACGATATTCTTCCATCTGTTCCTGTCTCTGGCTGTGTAGGGCACTTAATATACATATACACCATAAAGTCAAGAGCAGTGCAGCTCTGGTTGAACCAAAGTATTGGTCTTCGTCCATGAGAACTTTTCCCGTCCGCTTTACCAGGCACGATGAGCCTTTCGAGGCCATCGTCTTTCCTTGCAATGTGACCAAAGTATTGTAGAATCTTGCGAAGACACTCTGACGAAAACCGGGAGTAGTTAGTCTCTGTTTTGTCGTTTTTGAGTTTATTGCAAACAGACAGACATTGAAACGCGATGGGGGCTTTGTTTTGTATTGTGTGAGTTTCTAAGTGTATATCAAAAAATCTGTAGTCTGAATTCATGATTGTATTGATGAATAGATACTGATAAAGAACGCGATACCTAGAAATACCCTCAAATATGTTCTCTTTCTGTTACTCAAAGGTTGGCTGGGAGAAGACTTATTGCTGAGTTAAGCTCGCCTTTGTACGTGAACTGTCTGTATCTCCATATATTATGTAATGTCTTTATGTACAATAAAGAATAAAGAATTTAAGAACAACAATTTGAAAACAAAAAATATAAGAAACACATAAAATCATCGCGAAAGCGAATTCCTTACTACAACATAAAATACCATCACAATTAATAACACAAAATTAATTACAAAAACACTGGCAGCACGGAATACCCGTGACCTATACAATGTAGTGTTTATGTTCTAACTATGATGAATTCGTTTAATAAGCGGCCCGCTTGCGGAGGCACGCGCCCTCCAAGCTTCCAATGCATCGCTTGCCGCTGAGAAATGGTGGAAGATCTCGTAACACTGCCAGATATCGTTTGTAATGCTTTTTACTGGAGAATATTACATTTAATTAAAGAATGCTAGATGTTACTGGGTTGAATACCATTTGTAGTGGAGCTTGTACCGTTAGCAATATAATTTAAGCACAATTTTTACAGATGAGAGAGCATATTGCAAAAAAAAAAAAAAATGAAAGGATTGCCTGTATAAAAAGGCGAAAGTTTGTGAGTGTGTATATTTGTTACTTCCTTACACTAGAACAGTTAAACGAATTTGGAAGAATCACGAACACGTGATCATGTCCAGGAATAGCATAAGATCCTTTTTTTCAAGGGAGTATGTTCCTTTGGGACAATTTTCTACATAAACCCGAGTAAAGGCGCTGGCCCCAGCTAGTCTTTAGTATTGTATGTTTTATAATCAAGCTTATATTCAACGGCTGAATGTAATTTAATGAAAGATAGAAGTAGGCACCGCCGTGACATAGACTAGGACTTAGATAGGATACTATTTCCCAGTAGAGCATTCTCATGATAATGGGAATATAGGAACAAATCGTGATCGAAAACAGTTCTTTCACGTGGCTCAGAAGGCTGCCCAGATTTAAGTACGACTGGACTGGATATGTCTGCCGCATGCGTCGCAGGCATCGAGCGTTGGGCTTCTGTAACACAAAATGAGTACCCTGAAATTGCACGACGCGAGTCCGCGGCAGACTATGAAGAAGATAGTGGGATGACTTAGATGTCTTCCTTAAGAAATGGTAAGAAGTAGCCTGTTCACTTTAGACTTAAAGATACATAGGTTACGTTAGCTATCAGGAAAGACAGACTCCGGCAGAGAATTCCACCCTTTTTTCTGTACGCATGTTTTATACCTACCGTACATCTAGTGACCCGATGATAGAAAGCTACTTCACAGTTTGTGTAAATCATTAGCTATTGCGTGTGTAGCTCCAGAACTGTCGTCTATTTAAGGATTGTCGCCAACGTTGCCGAAACTCTCAAATCGATCCTGGGGGTCTACTCGCTTTCTCCGAAACGAAACTTTCGTAAACGAACGATATTCATTTGACGTTAAAATTGCAAATAATCCTCTGTCATAATTATATTTTTTTTTTCGAAACATAGCTAATTAGAGTCAAAGATTTTATATATCCTAGTACTCTAGTAGAATATATAAAATCTTTGATTAGAGTAGGTTTAGAGATTCGGTACGTCAAACAATTTTCGTTCGTGCGTAATTCCGGGAACGAAAGGAACTGTGGTAGGAAACACGCGAACTATATTATTTTTTCTTGGAAACCCTTAGAAGAACTCTAAAGCTTTTAATTTGCATAATTTATTAATTGATTTCTCAATTTCCTTGAACTCTCTATGAATGTCGTCGGACCGTTCCGTCGGTCCATTCTCGGAATATCTGCCGGTCGAAGAAACCTTGGCTTATGACTTATTATGATTTGATAGGTATACTTAGATTTTATTAACGAAGTATTTTTACTTGAAATGTAATTAAGTTAATGAAGAAAATTTAGGAAATGTTTTTAGAGAGTCATAAACGAATAACGTTTTTCTAAATTGTTATAAGTGTAATAGTAATTCTGTGAAATAATTACTTGAAGAAAAAAGATGAGGGGGCAGATCAAAATGAAAGTAGCCCGATGAATACGGTAGGAGATGATTGGCAGAACATTGCAAGTGACAAGATCAAATAGAAACTGGGGCCAGGGTTATCCGAAAGGAACTCGAGCCCCAGTATGAAGGCTAGAAGGAACGGGGTGGAGTTTTTAGTCAGTAAGAGTCTGACACTATCTCCCGCTCCACCCAAGAGCGAGGGTTGTCATAAGATGATTTTTACCCACCGAAAAATAAAAATAAAAAAGATCAAATAGAAGAAAACTGGAGGGGACTTTTACCTGTGGAGGTACCCATATAATATACTAATGACATACTAACTTAGATTTAGAAAAGAAAATAAGAAAAAAAAAAATTTAATATATTATGCTAAGGATAACAGTAATGTTAATACAGTGATTTTTTTCGTTTACATATAAAACCGTTGCGTAATTTTAAAGATTTAAGCGCACATAGGGATATAGGGACAGAAAAAGCGACTTTGTTTTATACTATGTAGTGATTACATGTTTTTTTCATTATAATATCACCTATTTGTGGAAGTAAAGTAATTTTTTCAGCTTATACTTTTTGTCTTTGAGTGTTCTGTGCACAGATGTTCCCGCGACTACGGAGAATTATATTATTAAATTACCTAAAAACCCAAATTATAATCTAGCCAGCAATTTCCTCATTTTCAACACACCTTAGCATTTAACCTGCCCTACAACCCAATATTTTCTAGCTCGCGTGTATTTTCCCCATTTACTCCCCTATCAGTTGAACTATATTGGTTTAATCGCCACTAAAAGAGCAATGAATTAACCACTTTCCATATCGATAGGTAAATCGTTTCATATCGATACCGATTTGAACCGAAAACTGATATTCGGGAGCATTATGCTAATGAGTGTGTGCTTTTGCTCAATGATGCCACTGTTGGTATTCAGTGGAAACAAATGACGTCATTTTCGGAATACACGAGGTGTTTTGGTTGTGCATTTGGGATGGCAGTGATATGGCATTGCTTTACTGCTTTTCCGTTATATTTTGGGTATTGTAGGCAGATCATGCACTAGGGTTTGGTTTGTGTAGCTGTGCGTAAATATTTACAATCACACTACCATAATGCTCCTTTTCGGAAACATTATTAAAATGTGTTCTTAACATTTACATTAACATTAAAACAAAAGAGTTCTTTTGTTTGTTTAAATATATTATAATATCACGATACTGTAGGTAGTATCGTGATATGTATCGTGAGATATATAATCGGAGCTAGTTTATCAAAAGCGTAGACCATACGCTGCTGCGTAGGGCGCTACGATCACTTTGATTGCTACAAAACTACGAGTATTTATTAGTCATTTGCTGCATTACGTGCTACGGTCACTGCTACGAAACTAACGCTTGAGTGGTTGTTGATGCATCGCGCTACGATCATTGCAACGAAACTATCGCATAGATAGTTGCTGCGTAGCGTGCTACGACGCTGTCGTGAGAATAGTTGCTACGTAGCTCGCTATGACCATTGCTACAACACTTTCGCGTAAATAGTTGTTCCGTAGCGTGCTACGACACTTTCGCGTAAATGGTTGTTGCGTAGTGCGCTACGATCATTGCTACGACACTATCGTCGGAACGGTGGTTGCGTAGCGCGCTATCATTGCTTGAATGTATTCGACCTTGTTGCATGAATGTATATTTGCATAAATGTATATTTATACATTGCTTTTAGATTTTGTAGTTTATTTGTAAATTAACTTTGTGATAGTGCACAATTTAAGTAACATTTAACTCAAAATTTTTCGTTATCTATTGCTATATGCCTTGTTGTACAGCCTTACCTCAATTTCTCATAATTATTATTTTCTTATACTACCTCGATTTAGCCCAAGATAATACTCATAAGCTTAAATAAGTATAATCAGCCTTATATTGTTTACACTGCGGTTACCCTAGCTTCTCTCTAGGAGAGGGAATGGACCGTAATCCAGTCAAAGAATGTCACACGTTTCAAGTTTTTGTCTTTAGGACGATGTTTTCCTTCACCGTTTTTCCAACAATTGTATTGAAATATATTACACAACGTAGAGTGCCAGAAAATCCAAAAACAATTTGTAGTTAAATTAATTATGTTTTTGTAAGTACATAACTCCTGTTCTATTCTATAAATCTTAACTAACAAACATAAACCCACGCGACGTGATGATGTCATATCCACCGCAGAAGCGGATTACCGAAATCACGGCACAACATACTCTCAAAATTAATTTCAGCCATTTTGCACCAAACATACTATTAAAGCTGACCTCATTCCTTTACGACCAGCCGAACATTAATTACTACATATCAATCAGTTTTAGTGCCGCACCAACTCTATCGGTTTATCGATACTATGATTTACATCGATACTATAATCATAAAAGACTATAAAAGTTAATACTTTGCCATCAGGCCTTGGGTAATGGATGAGTGATTTGGGCCCCTAATGCGCGCGGGTTCCGACGGTCCGACGCGCCGATTGGCTCATTAATATCCTGCCATATGTGTGCACAGGCTATATTAGAAGCATGGTACGCCCTCCGATCTTTATTAGTGACGGTTTGGTTTGAACTCGATTCGCGATTAAAAATCGATTAATATGTGTCGCTATGCCTAATGGGGGAGATGGGGGATTTTGATTTGATTATCGAATGCCTGATTGATTGGATCTATTCATAGACAAGGAATGAACTCAGCAATACAGTTGCAAAATTGACTATATACTTTATTTGTTGGTTTGTCTTTGTTCGTTGTTTATTTGTTTATTGTTGTCCATTCCCTCTTCTAGAAAGGAGCCTTGAGTTCCAGCAGTGGGAACATGAAAAGGTTGATGATGATGACTTTATTTGTTATACTAGCTTCTGCCAGCGGCTTCACCCGCGAGAAAGTAAGTTTTTCCATAGAAATTAAGGAGATCCGTTTCATCCCCTTAGGGTGTAAATTTTTTCGAAAAACGTCGCGAGTACAGGTAGCATGGTTGCTTTGTATCTATGTGGGCTTGTGGACGACGAGCAATGGGTAGCTCGCCGTCCAGTCATCCAGCAACTGACTGAGTCCGACTCGTTGAATGGCGCCTTCAACGAGTCGCGCGTAGCGCGTTCTAAGTGTGCCTCAAAGAGATGTCAGCAAAACCGTAGGGACCCAGCGGGGCCCAAGCCTACCTAGAGCCATAGGTTGTCAGAAATTGAACCCCGAGGCCCTGGGACGCAAAGCAAACCAGGAAAATGGGAGTGGGGGTTAGTTACTAAAAATCTGACACACTCTCCCGCTCCTCTCTAGAAAGAGAGAAGTCATTGGATGATTTCCTACTGAAAGAAAAAAAATTTTAAACCAGATCTTGGATAAAGGGGCTGCCAGATGAATATAAACCAACGTCCCAACCAAAGTGACCTTGCCAGTAGCAATCCTTGTAGACAGCAATTGTAAACTATGACCTTTAACGCCTTTGGTTGGGAGGCGCGTTTTCCCAACTACCGAACCTGTTTGCGCGTGGTTCACATCCATATAGCCGCAACACAAACCAAGGTCACCTTGGTTGGAAGGCTAGTTTGCAACCATGTGGCCAACACTTAAGATTCCTTACTTCGTTCTTTGTTAAAAAGCCTTACCAGTGTCTTGCTTTGTTACTGTCAACGAACAATCGTATTGTATTAAGGATACACCTAATCCATTACGCCATGCAAGCTTGAGGTGACTAATGGATCACATCAAGAGGAAGGGGAGTCTCCAGCTGACTGCTAATAATATCATGCTGCGGTCACTAATGTGCCCACTAAACGCAGCTATAGTGGTTTATATAATTGTTATGCTATCCTCTTAGTTTGGTTGCTTGTAATGAAAGTTCATCTCTTGGGGTTGTGATTGTACAGTCACGAGCAATAAGATATACATTTAATTGAATTCAATGTAGGTCAAATGGTTCATAATTACCTAATCATCCAATAGGTAATTCAGAACCAATTGTCCTATACGAATTTTTTGAATGTCGATGGGGGTGAAAGTTTTTAGAGTGGTAACCACGTGCCGGAAGACGCATTAGGTCATTGATCCACGACCTGGGTGATGATTGCGGTAATTCAACGGATGCAAGACGTACAGGACCAGTCGTTATGAACACAATTGAGGGAGGCCTATGTCAACAGTGGACGTCTTTCGGATATAATGATGATGTATAAAATTTTAAAGGATATATGATTGGATGATTTTCTACCTCAAAAAAAAAGTTTAAAACTTGTGCATTGCGGCATAAATAGTTGTTATTATTTAACTACAGGCAGTAACAGTTTGCAACAGTATTCATAACGGGACCGTTTAAATGGCGTGGCATTCGTTGCCTAACTTTTAAACCGTGAAATGGACGAAGTAAAAGTATGAATACGGGGTTACAAATTTAGTTTCAAACATTCCTGTGAGGATTCATTTTATGTGCAGGCTCGCCATTATAAAATGGCAGCAACGAAAAATGCAATGTGACGATGCAACAACCTGTATTATAAAAATAGTTGTACGGTCATCTCTTAGCAGCCAGTGAATTTATATTTAGAACTAGCTGCTCCCAGCGGCTTCGCCCGCGTGATAGCAGAAAATTATCCCAAGAGAACATACTTCCGGGATAAAAACTATCATATGTCCTATTCCAGGACATGGTCTGTCCGTGTAACAAGTTTCATCAAAATCTCTTTTGCCATTTAGGCGTGAAGACGTAACAAACCAACAAACAAACTCACTTTCGCTTTTATAATATTAGTAAGGATTTGTTTTATTTAATTTTTTTTGTTAATTCAAGGGTTTTTTGTTGATTTAAGAATTAGAGTTGGTTGCGCATTATTCTTCAAAAAGATCTACGCAATTAGCATTTTTTTTTTTGACTGACTGACATTTTGACATTAGAAAAGTGCCTGTAAATGGTTTATTTGAATCTTTGAATCTATCCAGCTAAGCAGTGGAATTCCTTGTTGGAAGCTGTGTTTCCTGATAGCTATAACCTGGGTCTTTAAGTCAATAGTAAATAGGTTAAATCCAGGCAAGCGTGCTCCATTTTCAACCACATCGTCGCTTACCATCAGGTGAGATAGTGTATAAAATGAAATAAAAAAAAATGTGCACTTTCCCTATTCCTGCAAAGAACGCATTCGTCGCATCGTATCTAAAAAGATTGATATTACCCATCCAAACCAAAAAACTTCGTCGGTGCCTTTTTACATCACGCCTTCCTAAGAAAGCCTTGACCGAGTGAACAACACACAATGCTCACAATGGGCCTCATCAGAAGGCTCAAAGTCACCCAGAGGGCAATGGAAAGGGCTATGCTCGGAGTTTCCTTGCGGGATCGAATCAGAAATGAAGATATCCGCAGGAGAACAAAGGTTGCCGACATAGCCCGAAGAATTGCCAAACTTAAGTGGCAATGGGCAGGGCACATTGCTCGCAGAACAGATGGCCGTTGGGGCCGAAAGGTTCTGGAGTGGCGACCTTGTACTGGAAGACGCAGCGTCGGAAGGCCTCCTACAAGGTGGACCGATGACCTGGTGAGGGTTGCGGGAAACCGATGGATGCGAGACGCACAGGATCGATCATTGTGGCGACACTTAGGGGAGGCCTTTGTCCAACAGCAACGTCTGTCGGCTGAAATGATGAATGATGATGATGAGTGAACAACTTACTAAAATGAACCTTGTTTGCGCCTGAATACCTTTTTATTGTTGGCTTCTGAACGTAGTTGTTGTCTAAGTATTTAAGCATAGGATTTTCGGTTCGGAACGTGTGAGCCAACTTACTGGAAAAACTTGATAAAAGTTTGTTTTGATAGGAAACATTATTATTTTTTAGCCTTTTCATCGTTGTAACAAGCTTTTAATGAAAATCATTATTTCATAGCAAGCTTTTATAGCTCGGTATATCTATATAATTAATATTCGTCAAGACAAATCATACGAGCCCAAACTCGATGGGGTTGTGTCGTTCAACTATCGAGTTCCTTTAGCCAAGCCACCTTCCAGTTCCATCATCAGATCAGTTTCATGTCATAATAATTTTGCATTGTCATCTGATTTACACATGCATACAAAATTTCAGCTCAATCGGTAACCGGGAAGTGGGTCAAAAATTTACAAGATTTCATGACAGATAGACATCGGGACAGGTGAAACTAAATAAAAGCTTGTAAAAACTGGGTCTATTTATAAACATGTAATAAATCGTTTTACTAAATTGTTAAGACTAATTTTTTAAGCCAAAAATAAATGTACTGAGGTTTTTTTAATACAACTAGTCAATCCGCTTCGCGTGACTAGTTTTCCTTAGCGAAGGATAATACTTAACGATCCATAACCAAAAAACTATGTACATACATAGGTAAGCATGTTACCCTGATATCGAGCGTGAAATTAATATACGAGTTTAAAGTGCCTCTCTGGCCTACATAAAATGAGTTTCGTACCAAAAAATATAACATCAGATTATTTTACAATTAAGCTGAAAATATAAAAATTGCCACTTAATTTTCAAATGTTATGCTTATATCGTTGTATTCCCAATTAATAAAACGTAAGTATCCGCTTAACAATTTTTTATTCAAGTTCAAATAAGTAAGAGGTTCTCAATTTGTTTATTGTTTTAGTAATGATCGTAAATACTTCAGATTTTTGCGATTTATTTATTTACTGTCCCATTTTTTTTTGAATTTTTTTGGTTTTTTTTTTTCAAAAAAAATCTGATATCGGATTCTGAAATCTTCATATATTTATTATAAGCTGTTTTGAAATGGTTTTATTATTTTCATTTAAAACTAAAGTGTAAAATATTAAAAAAATCTCTAAGTTGGCTTCAACTTTAGATATGGACGTTTATGAACCATTTAGGCGCAAATATCATGAAAAGATATAGAGTACTTTTAGGTGGCCTAGGATCCTGTAGTTAGGCAAGAAGCAAAGTTCCATTTACAAAACAATTGCGTACATTTTTATGATTTAGAAAAAAAATCGGAATCCGATTCGGGAAAACGGAACCCCTGCTTGAGTCTATCTCACATTTGATTGGTATTTTTATGAAAAAGCCAGTTCAATTTTTTCCAAACCATTTTCGATTGGTTGAAAATAAACAAATGGTTAAAATTCGTGCCTCACACGATGATTCGTAAACGCATGCATAATGCATGAGCCTGCTTCAATAAAAAAATCCGTTCAGCACCGATTCTACCATCAGGTTTGCTTTGAACAAACCTCTGCTTGGCTAGGCCCAATAAGCTGTCTGAGTACGGTGTTATTTACATAAACTGTAGGCACCAGGCAGCTACTGCACTCCACACGGTGCTAGCGACACGGCCACTTGGGACTTGCCAACTTTAAACATGTTGCGTTAGTCAGGGCCGTGTGTCGGCAGAACTTAGCTGAGCTGAATATATTGCCTGCTAGTTTATTGTAGTTGCTTATTATGTTTCCGTTGCATTAAATTTCTGAGTTTATGTCGTTGGGATCGTGTTGCCGTTGCGTAACGTTATGTTTGTGAGCTTGTAGCTTGCAGTGCAGTTTCGTGATATTCATATATATTTTTTAATTGTGTTTAGTGTTGTTTTTGACCAGTATCTGACCTGATAGAAAGCAATGATGTGGTCGACAATGAGCACGCTTGCCTAAAAGTCAACATCATCATCATATCAACTAATAGACGTCCACTGTTGGACATAAGTCTCTCCTAAGTGTCGCCACAATGAACGATCTTGCGCGTCCCGCATCTGTCGCATTACCGCAACCTTCACCAGTCATTGGTCCACCTTGGAGGAGGGCTTCCATCGCTGCGTCTTCTAGTACGCGGTCGCCACTCCAGAACCTTTCGTATCTAACGGCCATCTGTTCTGCGAATAATGTGCCCTGCCCATTGCCACCCATTCTTCGTGCTACATCAGCAACCTTGGTTCTTCTGCGGATATCTTCATTTCTGATTCGATCCATAGATAATCGATAGTCTTTATTTATTTTTAAATTTATTTTAACGTAAATTTGAATGTTTTTTTTATATGGGTCTTAACGATGGTACCTGAAATAAATAAATTTTATTATTTACCTTACCTCCTTTTATTTTAAGGTAGGAGATGTTCAAATGACTTCTCCTGCTCTAGAGTGGAGTAAGCGTTGAAAAAATCCACCTGTATCCTTCAGTTAGGTTCCCTTTGCATTCCTGAACATTCCCGTATGTCATTGTCACGATATTCTGACTCTGCCTTCTTTTTATATCTTGGAATGCATTTTGTATGTTCGTAAAAACTTAGGACTCTTTAAAATTAGAAGCGATTTCCACAACAAAAATACACGTAGTAAACACGAAATTGTATTACCCAAATGGAGATTAGCTAAGACCAGCAAGTCATTCCTAGTAAACAGCATACGTTTTTACAACAAGCTACCAAAGGCGGTAACTGAACTTAGTGAGGGAAAATTCAAAACGCATATTAAGCGTGTCTTAACAAAAAAAGCATATTACAAGGTTAAAGACTATGTCGAAGACACGCTTGTTTGGCAATGACTACCTCTGCACATGTGGCTCCCTGGTAACTCACCAATATTGTGTCTGTTAACTGCTCCACCTCTGTTTTAATATATATACATTTTTTATTTGTATTTTTTTTTTCTATTGGACATTGCTTTTGCAATAAGTACTTTTTTTTTTAATTTTTGAGACTTCAACTACCTTAAACTCGTTGATAATTTATTTTGTTAACAATTTATTGATAGTTGCAATTATCTATATTTCTATTGCTTTTTTTTTATATAGCCTCTTTTTCGTTTTGTAATGTGAATGTGAGAACACTGTATACCTTACAAACCTTTAGATTACTTCCTATTTAAATTACTTTTTTATTTGAATTACTTTTTTTATTTTTTGCTTTTGTGTACAGTATTGATATACACTGTTCATACATACTATCATATTGTAACACCTACCACTTTTTTTAAAAAGAGTAACCATGGAGTTTCTTGCCGGTTCTTCTCCATAGGAAACGACCAATTTGGAACCGTGCACTAGCTTCTGACGTTTTATAAGTGCCCATGTAGGCCTATGTGAAATAAAATATTTTGACTTTGACTTTGACTTTGAATTAAAGATCCTGAAAATAGGCATTGGACAACCATCCTGAACATAGGCATTGGAAAGTAAACCAAGTAAACCACAGTTCTCGCTTACAGGAGAATAGTGTTGGTCGTCCTTTAAAACAAATCTGTTAAACCCTTTTTATGAGACGTTACCCATAGAGATGGGAGCTGCGTAGCACCTTCTTCATGGAAACTGCAGTTAAAGAGCTGAGTGTTCAAGTTCTTCTTAATTTATTTGCGTTTTACTGTGAACTTACTAGAGTACACATTATGAATTATTTTCTTGCAGAAACTCTCGTAAAATTCTGTTAAATAAATGCAATAAAGGCAGATAAATAATTACTTATTACTGGCTATATATTAATGACTATACTGCTTGGGATTTATTACTGAGAGTTATCATCAAGCTAGATATTCTATTAAAAAAAAAATATATTTTTCCTCTTATAGTTTTGGAATGGCGACTACATACCGAAAGACGTAGGGTTGGTAGGCCTCTTCCAAGGTGGACTGATGCCCTGGTAAGGGTTGCGGGAATCCGATAGATGCGAGACGCACAGGACCGTTCACTGTGGCGACACTTGGGGGAGGCGTATGTCCAACAGTGGACGTCATTCGGCTGAAATGATGATGATGATATTTTTAGTGAAAAGTATCAGTCATTAGTAATTAAATAGTTCTTTTTCTGATTAAAACGCAGCCGTTATATTCCAAAACCATGGAGATTTTTTCAAATAATCTTCAAGATTGGCAGTAACGTGCCCTATCAATAATGCTGACATGTTTGAGGCGAACGTAGAACACAACGTATCGTCTACTCGGGTTTAGTTCTTATCGGACGGCAACCTACCTATTGCTTACCGGCCGCAACCCATGCCAAAGGTAACTGGGAATCTCCCTAAAAGCCTCGACGTCCAAAGTGTGATGATTTCCCAATGCGGATGAACGACCTACAAAGAAGCGTCGAACTTGATTCGCCAGAGTATTACATTTTATAGTCTTCAAGCAGCTCTAACCTATCTCAGAATCATAAAAATCTTTAAAAGCTCATCTTGGAAACGTTGCAACAACTATACTATTTTTCATAAAACAAGCTTACATAACCCGACAGCCTTCCACAACACGAATTACAGTCTCTATTGTTCAGAGCGTTTTAAAAAGATTTTCACAAGACAATTCTTTTCTAAAATTGCCGTAACAAAATGCAATTCCCTCAGGTTTCCTATACATCATAGAGGCGTTGATTAAGGATAGCTCGGTGTTCTCGTGAGGAATGCAAGTAATAATCTCAGGATTATGGCTGTCATCTGGTGTGGCCACATTGCAGCTTTGCAAGCGATCGACTGGAAGACGAGATAGCATGTTGATTTTACATTCAGCTGATGGAGAACTTAGTTTATTTGACTTTGTGTGTGAGGTTGGACCGAGGAGTACGTGTAGGTAGATAATTTTACACAAAGTTTTCTTTTATGACGCAGCCAAGCACTATGGGAGGATTTCCCAAAATTCACTCCTAAAGGGGATTACTGGGGCCAGGGTTATCCGAAATGAACTCGAGCCCCAGTATGAAGGCTAGAAGGAACGGGGTGGGTTTTTAGTCAGTAAGAGTCTGACACTATCTCCCGCTCCACCCAAGAGCGTGGGTTGTCATTGGATGATTTTTGCCCAACGTCAACCAAAAAAAAAACTCCCAAAGGGGATAAAACAGGGGTCCAAAGTTTGTATGGAGAAATTTACTTTCACGTGGGCGTAGCTGCTGGCTGAAGCTAGTAGTTTTATGTTCATATGGGACAGTAATTGTTGTCCTTAACGGGACTAATCCCATTCAATCTAAATTGACGCCATGGGTTGACTTCCGAAAGGGAAACCGAGGGTCCATAAGTGTGGTTTTATTTAGTAAAAGTCTGTCCCCACCTAAAGCAGGAAAAGTCATTGGATGATGATCCACCTTAAAAAAAAGAGTATAAAGATATTTAAGTGAAAGATTATGTATTTAAAAATCCATTTGAAACGTTATTTACTCGTTGTCTGTTTATTGTACACACTTTGTAAAAACAAGAATACTTAATAAAATTCGGACGAACGAGAGGTGTGCGCGTACATTATTTCCATATTTTACTTCAAGCTTTACCATATATAATGTAATGCTCGCTTCTTTTGTTTATGCTGGACATACATGCATCTGTATGGAGTAATTTTTAAATACAGAAAACAGTAAAGATGTATGTCAAAATAAATGATGAAAATTTCGGAGTTTAACAAGAGCAAAGAGATGAACATGTTTCAATCGATTTTTTGGCGTAAGTGCTATTTAAACATATATAATTCATTTATTAAAAGGTAGGTAGTTGGGCTCAGAAAAAAGTTTCATACTGTATATAGATGTCCTCTTTTATCGGTTTAGAAAGTTTAAAAGTAATGGAAATATAGCAAATATAAATTTGAGTTTTAAAATGAAAAGAGTATCAGAGGACCGAGAGAGATAAGGACGTCTGTCAGACTGATAAGGCATGAATGGTTATTTATGTCTAATATATTTATAAAAATCTCGTATCACAGTCTTTGTTGTCAAACTCTTCCGAAACGGTTAGAACGATGTCTATGATTTTCTTTGTGCATATTTGGTAGACCTGGGAAAAGTCTTGTATTTACCTTATCTCTTTCTTTTATTGCACCTAGCACTATTTTTCTCTGCATCACCCAGAAGTTGACTAGTAAAAAATGCCAAGGCATTAAGTCCGTCTTTGTAATTTTGTTTGCATAAAGTATTAAATAAAGAATAAGTGACCCAGCCGGCTTCACACGAGTGCAAATTATTATGTGTACAAAACCTCAACCATTTATCGTTCTTTCTGTGAAAAACTGCATCCAAATCTGTTTCGCGGTTTAATAGTAATTAACGGACAGAGAGACAAATAAAGCGACTTTGTAATTTAAACTGAAAGATAATGTATTTATATAATAACCTAATGTTCAAAAACTTATTGAGAAACCTTATTTGGAGTCAATAAGTATTTGGCTCTACAAGTGAAATTACGTTTTGTATCACATACGATCTAATAAAAATATATGATTCTCAGAAAAATATATTTTTAAAGTATATTTTGCGAGTGGATTGAATCCCATTATTTTTTTATTGGTTTGCAAAATGTATATTCTGCTTCTCACATTAAAGCTAATATGAAAATAAAAAAGGATTTTTAGGGTTTGAAAATAATAATAATGAAAAACATCCACTGTCTTAAGCTCCATGTAACCTCTAGAAAAACTTTCAAAACGACACATTAAAAATCAATCTTAACCCAAGTCTCGATTTTTAATCTAACAGTGGATTGTGCAAGGTTTTTCAGGCAAAGTCATCATTTAGCCATAAGTTATCTTTTTCATTAACACCAGTTGGTAGAGCAAGTGCGCTCAAAATGAGAAATGAATCTCATTCTTTATCGTTTAGCTCATCTAGTAGCCATATATGAGAGTTTTTGTGAAACATAGCTACTATATAATGTGAAACATCTAAGGAATATTTTGGTGTATAGGGTTATTTGTAAAACACTAGCTACCTCTCAGGACTATGGTACTTACATCATAAACAATAACTTTTGTTCTATAACTTTTAAAAATTTATCAAAGTTTAGTTCATCAGATTTTCATATAAAAATAATTTAATTAATGTTCTAAATATTACAAAGTCTATGCGAAGCAAGCGATAGTACAATAGCGGAGGGGAGGGGGTTGGTGTTTTACAAATAACCCTGTATAATGTGCAATACCTAAGGAATTTTGGTATATATCGGTCTCTTTTGATTTAACCCTTCAGATACCGTCAATTAGAGACACAATAGTAAGACAATAGATGCGCGGCCACCGGGTGTCGCTTGGGGATTCATGAATTAAACTAGTGCTTGACTGCGATCCCGCCTGATAGTAAGCAGTGATGCAATCTCCGATGGTGTGGCGCACTAATTTATTAAGAGCCTATTCACTCTAGCCTTGAAGACACCCAAATTACAATTGGACGGCAAGACCGCAGCAGGCAAATTGCTCGTCTGTTACAGTTGCGTACTGTGCATGGCAATGTTAATTGGTTATTAGATATGTTGGCTCACACTAGGAGTAAATCCTGTATCCTGGGTGTGTTTACAAACATACTCACAATTGGTCCAACTGACTTTATTTACGAGTTTTTATAGGAATCTATCGTGTCCCTCAACATTCTTACTAATGAAAAACCATACATAGCTTTTTTATGGTGGTAAATCATCCAATGACAAACCCCCCTTTTGGGCAGAGCGGGAGATAGTGTCAGACTCTTAATGACTAAAAACCCACCCCATTCCTTCTAGCCTTCATACCGGGGCTCGAGCTCCTTTTCGAATAACCCTGGCCCCAGTAGGCTTCGACCCAGCTGGGTCCCTGATGTTGCTGACAACACCTTGAGGCGCGCGGGAACAGTGCGCGCCGTCGACGTCTTGGGCTCGGTCCGGATAGTTACCGGACGGTCGGACAGCGAGCTACCCATGGCTCGCCGTCCGCAAGCCCGGATTCCTTTTTATTTATTTTTTACGTGGGTAGTCAAATGACTGCTCCATCTCAAAAACCCAGTTTTTTGTCAGTTGCCCTTTGCGACAGTCACGGTAACTCTTTCAAAGAATCTGCAGCCATACCAGGTCAGGTAACAGCCCTAACCAGCCCTGTCAATTTTGCTGACCCCTCTTTGACATACGCGTAGAATACAACGCGCCTAGCGGATGCATTCCGGTATTTCGCAATTCCGGAATTCCGTGAAAATTTATCAAATATTCAAATTCCGGGATTGAGAGGAATAATGTCGTAATTTCGATATTCAAAATTTTATGATATTTCGATTATTATACGTTGCCACGCCATACTCATCCCATATTTCATTATGGGAGGGTGAGTTACCCACTGCTTGCTTGTAGGGTAGTTTGGGTTCTTACGATCAGATTTTTTTAAAGAGCATTGACCTCTATTACCATGCTTAAACGAAATAACTTACTATAGGTGACTGAAAACTGTGCAACAACTGATTTGTGAAATAGTTTCTATTCTACCCAATGTTTAAAACTAATATGTAAAATGACGTTTAGGTATTAAAGTTATTTATCAAACTTATTGTTTAAATTACCTAGGTTTCCCACCTGAATACTTCTGAATTAAATTTAAAGGTCATGCTGTTTTTAAAAGTCCAAGCATTTTATTCAACTTCATTTGTAAAGTAACACCTCCCGAAGTTATACATAGATTTATTCGTCCCTAGTGAGTCTATCGGCTTTGATCTCACTTAGTTTATTTATATAAATTTTGTGTACAGCTGTAGTGGTACAATGGTGGTCTTACTGTACCCACACACGGGCTTCAAAAAAACGCCGCTTTAAGCTTCATTTTGAGGCGGCCTTTTTTGTGGCTCATGTGCGGCCGCCACAAAAAACGCTTGAAGCAGCTTCGAGCTTAACCGGACACAAGAGGAGTTGCGCGCTTAAGCTGTTTTCTTGCGGCGGCTTCTAGCATTTCATTGTGGCCGCTTCTGGCGTTTTTTTGAGGCCCGTGTTTGGGAACAGTTAATGCAACAAAAAATTGTCTACCAGTCGACTTTTGAGTTAAAAAAGACTATGGGTATTGTGGTAGATATTGCTCATTAAATAATATAGGTAATTGAAAGAGAATGAAGTACAATATATACATTTATTTATTTAGATTCACCTGTACACACGCATAAAACCAGTCAAAAGTACTGTTTTAATATACATGCTAATTACGGGTAAACACAACATTTAAAGTATTTTTTGTACAATTGTGACAAAACTAAACACAAAGAACAATATTATTTAAGTTAAATCCTTATTAAATATTATAAAAGCGAAAGTGAGTTTGTTAGTTACGTCTTCACGCCTAAATGGCAAAACCGATTTGATGAAACTTGGTACACGGATAGACCATGTCCTGAAATAGGACATAGGATACTTTTTATCCCGGAAATATGTTTCCTTGGGATAATTTTCTGCTATCACGCGGGCGAAGCCGCTGGAAGCAGCTAGTATAAAATATATGGAGTTTCTTACCGATTCTCCTCCAAAGGAACAACTAAATGGATCTGTATACTTACTAGCTTCTGACCTATATAATCTAACCCTATCACAGTAATATTACCTAGAAAAGTTAAAGTTTGCGAGTGTATGTGTGTGTGTGTATGTTTGTAACCTCTTCACGTTCGAATGGTTGAAAGAATTTACATGAAACTTGGTACACGAGTAGACTATGTCTTGAAATAGTACATAGGATACTTAAACTACTTTATCTAGAACTTACTCCAAGTTCCTTTGAGATATTATTTTACTTTCATGCGGGCCAAGCCGCTGGCAGCAGCATAGCACAATAGTCGGCTTGATAATGTTCCCACTGTTGGGATTCAGGCTTCCTATCTAGTAGAGGGAATGGGCCGTAATCCACCACGCGGACCCAGTGCGGGTTGGTGGATGTTACAGGTCTTAGAATTTTTTGGTTCTAGGACATGCCGATTTCCTCACGATGTTTTCCTTCACCATTTTGAGAGCAGTGATAATGAAATAAATTACACAAAGTAATGCACCTGGTGGTTTGAGCCCGCGACCTACACTCGGAAGTCCGGGTCGTTACCACTCGGCCACCACTTATCTCCCGCTGGCAGCAGCTCCAGCTAGTAATCATCATCATCTTCATCATCATCTTCCTGCCCTTGTCCCCTGTTATTTGGGGTCGACACAACACGTTTTTTTCTTCCATTCTATCCTGTCGCCCGTCATGCTATCACTAACTTCCTTTTCTTTCATATCACTCTTCACACAATCCATCCAGCCAGCCTCCAGCTAGTAATTTAATATTATATTTTTCCGACGACAGTACAATTTAACCTGCTATCGGTTTCCTGTAAAAATCTATTTCCATCGTAATAATAAGTGACATTATCCATTAACTATAGCCGGCTGTTACACGTGCGCCTGAAATGAGATATGAATAGCCATTAATTTTTCCTCTAGCACTTACATGAGTGGGTTTTCACGGCGTTGAAGTAAAATGGATTTTATCGTGAGCTATATATCTTTCCATTGTGCAGTTTTACAATTTCCTAAATATATAACTAGATTAATGCACACTCCTATACAATTGGAAAATTAAGTTACAATAATAAGCACTGAATTTTTTTTTTAAAGAAACGCGTCTCCACTCTAGTAATTATGCTAAGCGAACAAGCTTTTAATGAAAGTATTTTTTTTATAGCAAGGTTTTATAGCTCGGTATACGTATATAATTACTACTTGTCAAGACGAATCATACGAGCCCAAACTCGATGGGGTTGTGTCGTTTAACTACCAAGTTCCAATAGCCACCTTCCGTTTCCGTCATCAGATCAGCTCCATGTCATAATAATTTTGCATTGTCATCTGATTTACCCATGCATACAAAATTTCAGCTCAGTCGGTAACCGGGAAGTGGGTCAAATTTAATTTACAAGATTTGATGACAGACAAACATCGGGACAGGTGAAAATAAATAAAAGCTTGTAAAAAGCGGGCTGTGGGCTGTTCGAAATAATTACCGTGGCCGTGAAACGTAAGTAAGCTTTAGTCAGCAAGAGTCTGACACTCCCTTCAGCCTTCTGCCCAGAAAGGGAGGAGACTTTTTTGACAATTTTCCGCATCAAAAAAAAATAATAACAAGGGCACTCTAGGAATTACTCCTGTATAGTTGGTGCGTTCACAAACATTCATATACACAAGATACCCACTGTCTATTGTTCTGACTACCCGCAGGCTGTATTGATATGCACTCAATCTCCAAATAACAGTCGGGACCAGTTGCTTAAAGTGCTTTCCAAATTACCAAGGGAACCCCTCCGGGCTCGATCGGTCATCCATCTAGGGATCGACATCTGCAAGCGTTGTCTTCAGTTTGACCCATATGGCTGTTTATAGTTATATACAAGCCCCTTGAAGAAAAGTGTTGTCTCTACATTTACACATGTAAATCCTTCCTACTAATATTATAAATGCGAAAGTTTGTATGTATGGATGGATGTATGGATGTTTATTACTCTTTCACGCAAAAACTACTGAACGGATCTCGATGAAACTTGGTACACGAGTACCAAGTTTCATCGAGAGTTATTCTGGGATATGATCTTATCCCAGAATAACACATAGGATACTTTTTATCCTGGGACTATGTATGCGGGTGAAACCGCGGGCAAAAGCTAGTATAATAATAATTGTAAAGGCTGTTTGTAACGTCAAAATGTGTATCATTTTTTTATATGATAATATTCCATAATAATAATATTCCAGGACTATCACACAACGCCATCTAGTCCCAAGCTAAGCAGAGCTTGTGTTATGGGTACTAGACAACTGATAAACATACTTATATATTTCTTAATACATAATGTTATAGATAAATTGGAAGAGGCTCTTTCGGCTGATATGATGATGACATAAATTACTCCCAGAGACAGAACAAATGATCATGCTCATCACACAAATATTTGTCCTGGGTGGGAATCGAACTCACGACCTCCGGCATAGCAGTCAGGGCCGCTAACCACTAGACCAACAGGCCAGTCAGTCATATGAAACTATATTCGATATCTACCTATTCCACACACAGGGCTAGTTTTTTACCTAAAATGTTGTATTATATAAATACTGGTATAAAACATTTTTTACCTATAATGTTTGTACTTAATAGTTTTATTGTAAAAGAAAAACTAAATACCAGCGCAAAGTCAATACTTTCACTAATGGGTTTCAACAGCAAATGTCTTATTTATAAAATTACCTTCAAGCCACGTCTGAGGATTTTTCTAAATAGCTCAAGTTTATTGAACTGTAGATGTAATGATGTACTTACCGGGTACTACCTAGGTCGTTAGCGAAGGGGGAGCGAGATTTTTATGCTGTTGATTTTTCCATTATTTTTCGTAAAAACGTGTTGGCACTTAGAATATTACCATTCTCCCTACTGCCTATTTGCTCCTCCACTCAAATCTAAAGGTCGCTTTTGTAACAGGTGATTTAGACCGTAATAAATAAGCTGAATGGTTCCAAAGTCAAGGTACAAACTGCCTCGCCAGGTGCCTGTTCAGCGGTGTGATCTTTGATCTGATATTTAGGATGCAAAGTTTGATTGGGGTTGATGAAGAAATTAACACATTGAATTCCGACTAAGGATATATTCGTTAATGGTTTTTTATACAGGATACCCGTTACGGGTAGACGTAAATGAAGGACTTCTAAACCAGGTGAGGAATTGTGCGGTGCGATTTTTTTCCTATCTTACAACGGATTCGTGCGAAAGAAACATCTGGGTGTACAGTGCAGGTATGCCCCGCCTGGGCAGAGCACCACCGTGTTCTCGTGGGGCCAATCGGCGGCAGTGTTGTCTCGCGCAGGGCCTAGTTACAGGCCATGATCCGCAGCGAGGAGGAATGGCAGGCTGTCGCCTCCTTCTGCGAAGCACTGCATGCTAGCAAAGGAGGCGGCCGCACGCGCGATACAACCGACCACCGAACAGTCCAGTAACCGTCTGGATCGAGCCCAAGTCGATGACGGCGCGTAGTGTACATGCATGCCTCAAGGGGATGGCAGCAACCGTAGGGGCCCAGCAGGGTCGAAACCTATGGCCATGGGTGATGCGAAAGAGAACCACGGAGCCCTGGAACGAATGCAAGGAACGAACAGGAGTAGATTTTAGTCAGTAAAAGTTTGACACGCCCTCCCACCCCGCACTAGGGCGGGAGATGTCATTACTAAGATGATTTCCCACCTAAAAAAATCCATTGGTAAGCTAAAAATAGGCTTTGTATCACTTAAGCAGACATTATGGGTGTTTCGCGCGAATCGGTTACTGCCGGTAGATTTACGGGCGCCGTATAAAAAGTTTGTGTCGTTTAGACGCACCTGGTGTTCGCAACCGCTCATAAACTGATCATGCGCGGTAGATTGTACGGAATCCGATTGTGTTTTGTTAATTAAGTTGTGTGTGTTTGGTATCGGTTGTTGATGAGGAGTGAAGTGGTCGTTAATAGGACGTTAGAAAGCATCTATTATTATTAAAGCGTCATTTATAAGTATGTTTATCAGTTGTCTAGTACCCATAGCACAAGCTCTGCTTAGCTTGGGACTAGACGGTGTTGTGTGATAGTTGTGGAATATTATTATTTTTCTCTTTATTTATTTTATATACATATTATATTATATATATTATTTTTAAATAGTTTTTTAACAAATTCCTACAAAAAAAACATTAAAAAATATAAAAAATAGTAGCCCACCAGCTTCGGGAACAGGGTCCAAGCTACCGGTGGTCAGGGCTCCTGAGAAAGGAACCTCCGGGCAATACGCGCCATATTATTATTATTATTTGACAGTTTGACTGTTTCATAACGAACGCCTATGAAAGTGAAGCGATCGAAAAGCGCAGGGGAAATTTTGATTGCTAGTTTCTTCACTTTGACGCTGTATCTGATTTCAATTCCATTACGAGATCAAAGCAGCATCAACGCAGTATTGTATACCACAAAATGCCTGCCAGAAGTTTTGTCTACAATGTGCAATAAGCGACCGAACACCGGGCTTCGCGGGGTACTGCTTCAACATGACAACGCGCCCGCGCGCTCAGAGCTTAAAACAAAGTACTTCCTGGACACCACACCGGTCAGAGTCTTAGGGCATCCTACTTACAGTCCTGATTTGGCACCGTGTGACTTTTTTATTCGCCAAAATAAAAAATCTGCAGAAAGGAATACAGTTTTCGTCGCCGGAAGATGCGCTAGCAGCGGACTGGAAAAAATGTTTCGAAAATAGGTTTAGACGCATAAAACCTTATTTAGAGGCTGGTGAAGAGTTTTGAAACAATTTAGTAAAAATATTTTATCCATCGAAGATAGTTTCACAATCCTTTCTGATTTTCAATTTTTACATGTTTTTGTCAAATTTTACAGAATAAGAACTATTTATGCTTGATGTTTCCCAGGCCCACCATATCTTCAAAGAAAACTTTGTAAAGTAACCTAAATGTTAGCCTAAACTACCCTAATCTTTATTTATATCAATAGGTAGCCCTAGGTTGCTACTTTATCCATTTTGCCAAATAAAAGCATTGCCACATTATTAGCAGATAATCCAATGACCTGGCCCATACACGTGGACCTTCCATTCTTGAGCCCAAACTCGGCTCAAATTAACATTAATGATAATGAATGCGGCCCAGTATTGATCCCGCATTAACCCAGCAACGGGACCCAACGGGCCCAAGTCTCCCATTCGAGAGCATACCAATAAATTGAGATATTTGCCCTGTTGTGAACAAAATTTATGTTCTTTTATTGGGTATTGTACCGTTTTTCGAACGTTTCTACAGGCGGCAGGACTTTTTGTAACAATGGGTACGAATTTACGATCAAATTGATGTTATTACTTTGTCCATTAATTTGGACTTGTTTACGCTGAGTACAATTTAAAGGTGCGAGGTAGGTAGCTCTAAAGGGTAAAGGTGAAAAAATGTTTCGCGATTTATGAATGTTTACGTGGCATGAGAGTATTTCATGTAAGTTAAAATCTTTTACAAAAAAGTTTACAATATTTCTTTTTTAGGTACGTTAAATATCAATTTAATTGCACTCTTTTAGTTAATTTGCATGTATACTAAATTATATTAGTATTTTTAGATTGTTTTTGTGTATGTATATTTATTTTTGTTTGTAAGAGGTAATCTATGAAAGTACTAGTCCGATTGCTAAAATTTTTTTACCAATAGCTTGGTCCGAGGTCGAACATAAAATATAGCCAATGTCACTGAGAAATAAAGTAGCTTTATTTCTGAGTGAGTGATTTTATGTTCGCGAGTGAAGCCGTTGGCAAAAATAAGTTTTGAATATTTTGGACTTTTAAGTTCTTACGATAACTCTGAATTACGATGAACGCTGTTATACTAACCAAAAAGAAATATAACTAAAGTCAACCGCCTTACTTGACAAAGAAAATACCCCATCCAACTTGTATTCCTTTTCCCCATTCATACATATTTCACTGAGATACATATCTCATTGCTATCGAATAGAGAGTAACAGGTGCAGATTTGATATTTCAATCTATCTTACATAAATATATATTCTGGTCCCTGCATAATACTTGTCTGTGTCTGTGTGTAACACGTGAAGGTTTGGGAAAAGTTTAGAATTCTTCCGGTACGAAATCTTATGGTAACAGAATCTTAAGACATTTTGACAAGGCAATAGATTACCTTACCTTATACTTGAAAATCATAATAGGTAAAATACTAGCTTTTGCCCGCAGCTTCGCCCGCGTTGGTACATAAAATATAGCATATGTCACTCAGGAATAAAGCAACTTTCTATCGGTGAAAACATTTTAGCAATCAGACCAGTACTTTCAGAGATTACCTTTTTATAATATTAGTATAGAAAAATAAAGCCTTTTTAGTTGGGGCCATACATACGAGTGGAATTTATTTCATGACCATTACTCTCAAAAATGATATCTGTGATTTTCTTAATAACAGACATCGTGAGAAAATCGGCATTTCCTTGAATCAAAATTTTCATAGACGTGACATCAATGATACTCTAATAAATATCCATACTCGTACCTCTCCTAGAGAGGCCTGAGTACCAGCAGTAAGCACAATTTAAGGCTGATTATGTCATATGAGGTCATACTTTGTAAGCAAGCATTGTGACATTATTTTAAGTAGTAGGTCATCATCATCATATCAGCCGAAAGACGTCCACTGTTGGACATAGGCTTCTCCCAAGCGTCGCCACAACGACCGGTCTTGTGCGTTACGCATCCACCGGATTCTTGCGACCCTGACCAGGTCATCGGTGCACCTTGTTGGAGGCCTACCAACGCTGCGTCTTCCGGCACATGGTCGCCACTCCAGAACCTTTCGTCCCCATCAACCATTTGTTTTATAATATGTATGTATTTAGAAATATATAAGTATGTAAACCGGCATGTCCTAGAACCAAAAATTCGAAGACATGTGTCATCCACCAACACGCATTGGGCCCGCGTGGTGGATTACGGCCCATTCCCTCTCCCAGAGAGGAGGCCTGAGTCCCAACAGTGGGAACATTAAAAAAGGCTGATGATGATTATGATGAAGTATGTTTATCAGTCGTCTAGTACTCATAATACAAGCTCTGCTTAGCTTGAGACTAGACGGCGTTGTGTAATAGTTGTGGAATATTATACATATATTATATGAGGTCATACTTTATAAGCAAGCGTTGTGACATTCTTTTAAGTAGCAGGTAGCTCGACAGAAATCGCGCTTTAGGTTCTATCAGCGTCTTAAGGCACGGAATTTTACCGTACTGTATCTCGGTAGCAGCAGGTCGAGATTTAAGCTGCTTGCTTCTTTTGTTATTAAAATAACTTACTTAAAAGACTTATGCATGTACTAAAAATTGAGTTTTGTAAAAGCCAAATGAAAGCGGGCAACCTCAATTTAATTCATGAATCCCCAAGCGACCACCGGTGGCCGCGCATCTATTGTCTTACTATTGTGTCTCTAATTGACGGTATCTGAAGGGTTAAAAAAAAAAACAATATCTCCGACTACGTAGCGTAGTATTCAGGACATTTGTAAATTCTTTCATAGCTCTTTCAGCTTTTTTTATGGAACATAAAATATGTTTTTTTTTAAAGTTAGTAAAGTTTGGGACCCCGTTTCATCCCTTTAGAGATTTTCCAAAATTGGGATGAATTTTGAAAAATCCTTTCTTAATGTTCGCCTAGGATATAAAAGGAAACCTTGTGCATTACACGGTCCTAGTCTCAGTCATTTCGGCTGTGCGTTGATATATCAGTCAGTCAGGTCTTCCTTTTATATGAAAGTATAGATTGAAGTTTTCTTATGTATGTGCTTTAGTTTAATTGCGAATACTAAATATATTGTGTCTCTAATTCCGAGAGACACAATAGAAAGACAATGAGAGAGCGATCAGCGAGTTCGCTTCGAGTTTAAATAATAAAAATACATTGAGAGAGGAATTGCCGGAGTTCGCTTGAGGTTTAATGAATTAAATCTTGGTAGAAGACATTTAATAGTTTGCCACTTCAAAAAAATGCGACTCTTTCTCGTACTTCACATACAATTCACACAAAACAATCCAATTGATTACCCATCAGTTATTCGACAATAAACTGTGACCCATTAAGATCACTATCTCCATTAATTAGGTTCGTTATACACCTGTATTTACGTCGGCATAATCAAATTACCTGGTGCGGGATCACTGGTCGTGCAACGATTCATATCAATTACTGTAATGACGTAATGCATGGTACGTGCTTAATGAAAATTTACTGTTTGGGCAAACCATTAAGTCTATGGGCAATTGATTAAGTTAATGGGGAATATTTTTTTGTGGAATTTAATTACAACTTGGGAAGATGGGGAAGGTTTTTGGAAACCCGGTAGTTGGTGATGTAGGGCTGAAGTGGTATTGATAAAGTTTTAAAGGAGAGTTCTTAAGAAACACTAAAAAGGCGATTGCAGTTATAAAATTTCTAAAAATATACTGCATAGAATTACACAAAAAAATAAATAATGAAGAATGTAAATAAATTTGCCAACAGTTTCACCGCGAGATATTTGCGAATCTGTCCTTAGTTTCGAGAAAAAGAACTGCACCAAAGGAAATAAGTATTGTTGAAATGATTGGCAAAAATATGATATTCTATTTAATTATAATGAGAATGTGTCCCACTGCAGGGCGTACCTTTCATTCTTCCAATATCTTTATCTATAGCAACATTTGACAAATAATTTAGGTATAGGAGTCAATTTTTTCATGCCATTTCTTTAAGGGTCTGATTTAATATTCAATGGGTTGATTAAATATTTACCAAAAGGAATATTAAACTAAATTTTCGGTGCGGAAGTTACGTTTTCTTAGTTAGTAAGATTTCAGTTAAAACTAAGAAATTAAAAAAAAATCGGTTAATAGAGCTTGTATACTAGAAGTACCTACCTAAAAATATCAACAGGCCTTTTGGTCTAGTGGTTCCATTCCCACCTAGGACAAATATTTGTGTGATGAGCATGCCGATTTGTTCTGATTCTGGGTGTAATTTATCTAAATAAGTATTTATTTCGATATATATTAAGTATGTTTATCAGTTGTCCAGTACTCATAACACAAGCTCTGCTTATGCTTAGCTTGGGACTAGACGGCGTTGTGTGATAGTTGTGGAATATTATATTATTTAAATGGCAGAATTAAATGCCTAAGCACATTAATCCAAAGGCCGTTTCCACTTAATTCAGGACCCAAAATGATTATGTATAATTGCTAATTTATGCTTATCCAGGTTCAAATACGACAGGTATTTGCTTGAATGTAGGCTCGTAATCAAATCATTGATTCGGAAACTGTATTTGCCAGGAATGTAAAATCGACATAAATATTATATTAAAGTGTTAACACATTTTATTTGCAACAGAATATAATTAAAATATCTACACTAATATAATAAAGAGGTAAAGTTTGTTTTTAGTTACCTCCTACTCTGAAGGTACAGGTTCGATTGCTAAATTTTTTTCACTGATAGAAAGCTGCCTAATTCCTGAGTGACATAGGCTATATTTTATGTGCGCGTGCGAAGCCGAGGGCAAAAGCTAGTTTTATATATTGACAGTTGTTAATTGACACTTCGCGTGACCCAAGGCCTTACGGCGCGCACTGTTCCCGCGCGCCTCAAGGAGTTGTCAGCAACAGGAGGGGCCCAGCTGGGTCGAAGCCTACCGGGGTCGGGGTTATCCGAAAGGAAACTAGAGCCCCGGTATGAAGGCTAGAAGGAACGGCGCGGGGTTTTTAGTCAGTAAGACTCTGACACTGTCTCCCGCTCCACCCAAGAGCGGGTTTCGTCAATGATGACTTTCCCCGTCGACAGAAAAAAAAAGGCCTGATTGCCATACAACGTCCAGTCTTTTGGGCACACTTGCAGTCGACAGTGATGAGGAGAAATATTTTTTGATGCCTTATATAGAACTAGCTTTTGCCGCGACTATACCCGCGTACCTACATAGAATATGTCCTATGCCACTCAAGAATAAAGCAGCTTTCAATCATTGAAAAAATTTTAGCTATCGGACTAGTACTTTCAGAGATTACCAACTACAAAAAAAAAAAAACTTTACCTCTTTATAATATTAAAGCAGTATAGTGTAGGTGTAGATAATTGATACTAGTTGGTAAAATAAAACAAAATTAAATACAAGACTTGTGAAAACTGTTTTATATATTACCATTTACGAACATAATAAAAAAAACATACAAAAGAGCACCTTAATAAAACGTATATCTTTCAAGTATTTAACTACAAAGGACCACAATTTCCAATCTCGAACAACATTTTTCTGCGAATCCAAGGACCAAGAATGTTTGTACTCAAGTACCTAAAGTTATAACTCAATAAGTAAATTGTTAGGGGTTGTGTGCCGGCTCGTCTTGACCGGATCGCTGGAATCCTCTTTCCGTCTCGTATTAGCACTTAGCCAGGTCACTGGCTTCCAATTCGATAGTCTGTCGTAACAAGGGGCCGTGATAAAGGACCCATGTCTTGTAAGCGATAATTTGTGGGCCAGTATTTGGAGAAATATTTGGTCCTTGTGTGGTAAAGTTAGAGTATCTATCTACAGTCAAGAGAAAAAATAAGAAGTAAAGTTGTGTTGCTTATACAACATTATTTTTAGTTCATGCGAAACCTGAAAATGGTTTGTTGAATGGATTCCAATAGTTTTTACACCATGTATTTTTTCCTAAAAATATTTAATGCATTATGCAATTATGCAATGCACCCCAAGCGAATGCCGGCGTTCACTCTCTCATTGTCTTTCTGTTGTGTCTCTAATTACGGTATTCTATAGGTTAAAAAGGTCTCAAGTTTAACACAACGAAGAACTACGTACAACCCAGGTTACGGCAGGTCATAGCGGGCATTAGGCGCCAGCAAACATCTGGGTGCAAGTGCAACAACCCCTCAGTCACCTGGATGGCCCGGTGATTATGTGTTTTTGCTGAAATAGCAAGTTTATAACTTTGTGATTTTTCATGATACAGTTATAAAATTTTGTACATAGATTATTTACATAAAAATACTACGGTAGGTGCCAGTTAACCGTGGAATAACGCTCATTGACCCTCATAAATTTGTTGAAAGTCTTAATTTGAAAAACGGAAATAAAGACATAAAGCTGTCTTGAATCGACATGTATCGTGATCCTTTACATGATTCTAGTAATGAACAGCAGTTCATTGTTTATTTTTCGGGTACGTACGCAGAGATATTAGAAAAAGGTCAATGTACTTTATTCCCCGGTTATCTGGTGCCTTTAGCCTATAGACACGTATTTTAGGTTTCGCATATACTAAAACTAATGAAGCTGATGGTAAAGGTTATTTATTTAGGAAATCATCAAACGACTTCTTTCATTCTGGGTTGAACGAGAAGGACTGTCAGACTTTTAATGACTAAAACTGGCAATTTTTCTTAACTTGTCTTTTTTGAGGACCACGGTAACTCTTTCAAACAATCCGCAGCGCCAGCGGGGCGAAGATTTAAAAAGTTAAAAAATGTCAAACCAATTTAAAAAGTGTCCCAAGCTAATTTTAATTTTTTATACTTGGAAAAAAATCAGTATAGGATATGCCATGGAAGTAAAATCGTTAAATACAGCTGGTCTAAAACGAAGCAATTCATTTGGCTGTGTTCAACATTTGCTCATCGTTGTTCTTTATTGTGAGCCTAAAAGGTTGATCGTCGGAACTCGATTTACCATTGAGAAACCGGTACCTAACTGTAATGTAATCTATCTGCCTTAAGTTCATCTTTTTTTAGTTATCTTTGCCAACAGTTTTCATTACAACCGCTCCGGTGATCTCTATCAGTCCATAGGGTGAAGTTACCTGTTATACAATAAGAGAGAACATTCTTAGTGTAACGCCTGCTCGGGTACATCCTTTAAGAGACCCCAGTAAGGGTTTCCCCTAAACCTAACTGTGCACAGTAGTCCATGATTACTGTGCCAAGATCCCGCTCGGCAGCCTCCTTCCGAACCGCACGACACTTTAGTAAATATTTACTCCTTTAGATACTGTAGGGTTTGTAGCGTAGGCCATAGATAAAGGTTTCTCCGATAAAATAAACTCCAGAAAAAGTATTTATATTTTAAGCACTTTTGTTAGTAAAATCCAACTTAAACTAATCATATCTTTTTTTCCTTTAGTACATATCTTGCTTGCTCCTAGTCAAGAGTTTTAGTAGTAGCCAGTATCAATACAGGTCATAGGGGCGTTTTGATAAGTAAATTGTTATCAATAAATTAGTACTCAGTAGAGTTACTGAGTGTGTTGTTGTCCCGCAAACAACAGGATAATATGTCACTGGGCCTATAGCCCAATACCTACCTAATTTTGTGATAAAAAAATTGTTATTATCTTTTTAAGTGAATTTTCGAAAAATAAAGGTGTGTTTATAGTCAAAAATAATATCGTATACAAAGCGAAAGGTACGTAGACTTGAGGTAGAGTAGCAAAACACTTTCCTTCCAAAAACGACAAAAAAAATATTCCGACTTATCTTTAATGTTGACAGAATAATTTACGGCATCACCTCTTACAAAATATTTGCTGAAGACGTTTCTTTAAAAACGAGCACGCTTAATGTAGTTTGAAAAAAGATTTCTACAAGGTTTTTTTTCTTTCTTTTACAGGAACCCCGGGAAAATGAAGATCTGCACGTATTTGCTGTTGAGTTTTTTAGGTGAGTTTATCTTTGTTTAGCTTTTTGAGTTGTAGTTACCTACTTTGCGATGAGATTTAAATGGAGCTGACCATTTATCAAGCTTTTTCACTGGATAGAAAAAGTAAAAATAAGATCGCAATTATATTTTGACTAGACGCTAGACTGTTTCACAAACTTACATTTTTCTTGACTTATTTAGAACACTTTGAGATACAAACAAACCAAGCGCTTGTCATAGTACCACGAATAATTTAACAAAGAACTAATATTTGTAAAGATGTAAATCTAAATAAATCTTGCACTTATTTATATAAAACAGAACAAAGAACTCAAATTCCGTAAATAGATTTGTATTTACAAACATATACGCCTAAACATCGATCTGTGAACGTTTCCACCAGACCGGCACCAAAGGCAATCCATTCAGAATTCACTTTCTGGAATTCAATACAAGGAAATGTTCCATGATACCGATTTGGCTAAACCTAAAACATAAATTGAACATGAAGCCGAGCTAAACTGGCTGGCTACAAGGTAAATCAAGCTTAAAGTTGAAGTATGCCACATAACTTTATTCCGTTCAATACATTATTCACTTTTCTCGACATATTTTTGTGGAGCGGAGTGTCGAACTGAATTTTGCGAGCAACGGTTCGGAGTAAACGTGGTCCTTGGAGATCGCTAAATCTACGGACATAGGTAAGTAGGTACCTTTTACGTACGTGTACCTTTATAAATTTCTTCAGGTTTTTGATTTGTTAATGTTATAGACTCAGAAGACTTTTCAAAATAATATGAATAACATCATTCATTGTTTATATTTACCTGTTTTAGGTATAATAGTAGTATTTTATTTAGATGGATATTTTTTATTTGCCCATTTTGTGTCCCATTGCTAGGCAAAGACCTCCCCTTCTTCATTCCAAACCTCTTTGTCTAGGGCGATCTCTGGTCAAGTTTGGCCTGTGAACAAGATCAGATCGTCATTCCACCTTTGTCGCGGTCGACCTCAACGGTTTCGTCCTCCCTCAGGCGTCCTGTGAGTGACAATACTCGCACATCTGTACATGTGCATTCATGTGTTATGGCTAGCTCACTCCCATTTCAGCCTGGCTAGTTTTTCCCAACGTTGGCTTTTTGAGTTGTGAGATGTAGCGTAGTATGCTACGCTCTATTGCCCTTTGACCAATCTTGAGTTTAGATTCTTGTTGTTTAGTAAGTGTACAACTTTGTGCATGTAGGTTAGGGCAGGGCTAAATATTACATTAATTTTAAATATTCAAGGTAAGTGTAGACGGTAAGATAGTGTTCATCAAATCAGTAGAGTCAACCCCACATAATCATACATTGACCTAATTTTGATAACCTATAAGGTCACAGTAAAAAACTAAACCTTTAACACCCACTTTAGTTCCGACCAGTCTCTATGGGAAGCAGCAGGAAAATGGTCAGTCATGGGAAAAATAAAGTTACATAAACAAATGAAGGAAGTTTTGAAAGTAGGACAAATGGGAATGTAATTGGTAAAAGTTTGTTCTGTATCAAACTTATTTCGTGTTACCCACTGATGTTTTGATGTGTTAGATTAGGAACCATAGATATAAAATGTATATATTATTTAAAAAAAAACCGTGCCACAGAAATTTGACTAAATTCATTTAAGCAATCGTTGTTTCTACAAAAATTAATCGACAAAGTACTCGTATATTCAATAACTAATTACAAATATACACATTGTTAAAAAATTTACTAACTATACTTACCCCTATATTGTCACCAGCCATTTGTAGATTCCGCATGATTGTAATAAAGCTTTATTAGATTCCAATTTACCGATATATTATAAAAATAACGTTTCGCATACCATAAAGCACACCCAAGTTCATTACTTTCTAACATAATCGTGTCTTATTTAAAATAAATAGTTTACAATTTCTTGAGATATTTTCCAATCTTATGGCGTTTGCAATTTTCTTTGTGTATTTCCCAAACTCTACTTTATCCTGAAAACATATTAAAATTTGGCACTAAGGTAGGGTTTGAGACGTTTTTAACTCAAAATACTCAATTCAGAAACCCATTTCAATACATTTCTTTTAAAAACTCGCTAAGTACTTACGATTGTAAAATAATAACGTCTAAAATTTCTCCACATCCCTGTTGACTAAACGTATGCCTAAAAGACAAACGGCATTGGCATCGGCAATGCTTAATCGATAAATTAATATACATATATGCACCCTTGATATTTACAATTACTTGGCTAATCTGTAATCTAGCGAATACAATCCGATTGTTATTATTACCCGATACAATTAGTAATCCAATTGTTAGTCTTGTTCGATTATTCCTCAATCGCAACTTCTTATCGAGTTAATTTTTATGTATTGAAAATTTTATGGCTCTTAACAAACTAGTGCACCTAACCATCAGAGATTGCATTACTACTTACCATCAGGTGGGATCACAGTCAAGCACTAGTTTATTTCAAATAAAAAAAAACTGGTATAGATCCACTTTTGTTTTAAAGGGTGCGATATTTAAGCAGGTAGGTTTATATTTAACAACGGAATCTCAAAATCTCAAAATGGTTAGCTAAAATCGCAACATACTATTCCCAAGACCGCACTCGGAACCCATTTATAACATCTTTAGAGAGAAGCACGTTACCAAAGGGTTGCCGAGGGGACTCGCAGTCTTATCACATAGTATCTCCTTTATATAATTGTAGAACCATGTTCTAGCTTATTTCAAATCGTATTTACTAACAGTAACTGTATTTTGAAACAGCTAACAGGAAACTGTCAGGTATTCTACTGTGTAATTTGTACTATTTCGTACTTAGGTAACTTACAAAGTGCTTTGGATTCCTCTGCCGTTATAGTCTTAGACACGCTCTTGACAAAACTTTATATAATTGTAACCACAATTTATCTACGCTAAGAAAGGTCTTCGCATTTTTATTTTCATGTTTATTATTTTGGTGTTGCCACAATAAAAACAGTAGATATAAGCCCATTTATAATTGTTTAAAATTCCAGTGTTTTTGCTTCAAAGGCCAGAACTAGTTTTTATAAAAGTTAGTACCTAAAAATTGTACCGAAAAATTGACCAATTCTTGTGAAGTACATTTCTATAAATGACTGATAGATACTATAAATTACCAATTCTAAAATTAACTGGTTCTATAAATATCGATTGTATAAGAGTCATAAAGAGTTAAAATCGTTTGTTTCTAATAACATGTTTTATTACTTACGATATCACTGATTGAAAAAATCTTTTATAGTATAATCCGTGGAGGCGAAGCTAGGCAATACCACAAAATATATAGGTACAGAAGTCAATCTACATACAAAGCGCGCTCGAGCAACGCACACATAAACACCACTCACGGACACGATATCTCGGACCGCTCGTCGAACAGTTCCGGCTCAAACGCTCATGTGTGCGTTCATCGAGCGCAGGTATAAAAAGTACGGTAAGTCCCCTCTTTGGGGTGTGGCTGGAAAAACATCACGGCGTCCTTACCTTCCGCATGACGCAGGCCCTCACCGGACATGGCACGTTCGGGAGGTACCTGTTTCAAATTAAGTCGGAAGAGATGCCCGGGTGTCGCCACTGTGCGGAACGCCCGGAGGACACGGTGGAGCACACAGTCGAGGTGTGGGGATCCCGATTTTCGGCCACCGTAGACGCGGGCTCGCGGACGGTGAGCCATGGGTAGCTCGCTGTCCGATCGTCTGGTAATGGACCGAGCCCAAGACGTCGACGACGTGCACTGTTCCCGCGCGCCTCAAGGAGTTGTCAGCAGCAGGAGGGGCCCAGCTGGGTCGAAGCCTACTGGGGCCAGGGTTATCCGAAAGGAAGCTCGTGCCCCGGTATGATGGCTAGAAGGAACGGGGTGGGTGTTTAGTCAGTAAGAGTCTGACACTATCTCTCGCTTTACCAAAGAGCAGGGGTTGTCATTAGATGATTTTTGCTCACCGGAAAAAAAAATTGTATAAAAAGTAGACGTACATGAACTTGTCTTCTGTACCTATCTATTTTGTGGCAATACGTAAGGCGATCATACCGTCTATTGTTAATGAAAGACAATATAAATACCTACGCATCTATTCACAGAACTCCATGTTTAGTAAACACCGATGAAATTGTTTATTCAAACAGATACTGTAGGACGACATAAACAGTCTTGTTCAACATAACAACTGTACTAAATAAAGGACACCTCGGGCCTTCAGTGACTGTACTAAATAAAGGACACTCGGGCCTTCTAAGTATATTACTACTAGCGGCTTCAACCGATTGTATGCCGAAAATTATCTCTCAGGGACATATTAATAGGATAAAAATTAAACTACACTAATATTAATAGAGTGTTATATTCTTGAGCCAGGTGAAGTCACGGGCAAAAGCTACATATTCATACCGATGGAAACAGCTAAAGATTACAAATATAAAACAGTATAAATATATGTGAGAAAGTATATATATATCACACTATACTAATGTTATATTGGCAAAAATTTTAGAATGTGTATATCTATTAATTCCTCACGTTCAACCAGCTGAACTGATTTCAATTGGAGCACGGGTAGATCATATCCTACATACTATAGCACATAGGATACTTTTTATCCCGGGGGTATGTTCTCTTGGGACAATTTTCTACTAACACACGAGCGAATCCGCTGGTAACAGCTTGTTTACAATATGGATGGAATTCGATCAAATGTCAAAATAGCATATTGTTGACGAAATGCCTATATTTAGAACACTAATTAACGCAACGTACACTGTGTAACATTTAAGAATATCACGCTTTCTGTCACAGCTTTTTTTTTGAGTAATATAAATGGCTGAGAAAGATTTTAATCGGATTATGAAAAAGCTAGTCAGTGACAGAGATGGTTTAAAAGAATTTAACTGCTTCATTCGTTTCATGATCACAAATGCGACAGTTGACCGTAGGAGTAGCAAATATACACACACATACAACGTTATCTTTAGTATATGCGAAACCAGAATATAGTTTGTTCAGAACCAGCTACTGAATCGATTGCAATAATTTTTACACCATGTTTTATATTTTTTCCACAAATATTTAAAAAACGTTAGCACCACGAGTGGGACACAACCGATACTAAATACAACACAGGTCACGGCAGATTATGGCGGACAATCACCTCGATGGCCCGGTGACTATGTTTTTTTGCTGACATAAAAAGCTTATAACTTTGTGATTTTTTATGATACTCGTACAGTTATGAAATGTACATAGATCTTTATATAAAAATACTAGACACGTGTTTCGGGTTTCGCATATACTAAAAACTTATCCCTACTAATATTATAAATGCGAAAGTAACTCTGTCTGTCTGTCTGTTACGCTTTCACGCAAAAACTACTGGACGGATTAGATGAAATTTGGTAGGTAGGTAGAAGAGACACTGGAATAATACATAGGCTACCTATAATTCCACTGCTGAGCACGGGTCTCTGCCCGCGCGATATAAACTGTAGTCCACGCGGGCGAAACCGCGGGCGGAAAGCTAGTATTGTATAAATTTTCGATTCGAATTAATATTAATGTAATACCTACCTTCAATTCAGTCATTACATACCCTTGTAACTAGCTCTCGATATATGTAGAATAGGTTAATTCACGTGGAAGTGGTGTTAAACATTATAATTCAGTTTGAACGGGCGGACGCCTCGAAATTAGATAGATAGATAGATTGTATCTACCTAGACAGAGCTAGAGCTGGGTATACGATCTAGATCTAACCAATTAAGGGATGGATTCGTGTAAATTACTGCTCAAATTGAGCCCGGAGTCAATATTACTAGACGCAAATATTAGGTCGATTGCTGTTATAGATGGAGGTTAGAGCTCGTATGTTCGGCTTAGTTTGATGGCAACATTATTGTTTCAGACTAAAGATCAGGAATTTAGACTAGATTGTTCATTTTGTGTTATACTAGCTTCTGTGGTTTTGCTTGCGTGAAAGTGGGAAATTATCACACGGGAATATCCTCAGATGTACCTAAGTCTGACAGGAACAGAGGTGGTTTTAGTCAGTAAGATTCTTGCAAATCCATCCGTCTACCCCGGAGGTGGAGGACTTTTAAACCTTAATCACAAGCTAAGCCCCTTAGCTGATGGTAAATAACGTTGAAGACAAACGACAAAGAATTTGACAGTTCATTTTATGTTACACTTGGTTACCACCAGCGGTTTCACTCGCGATCAGCTAACCATAGAGGCCCATCAGGGTCGAAGACCGCTAGGATTGCACGAAAAGGGCAACTGACATGGATGATTTCTCACTTTAAAAAAATGGGTGGATAACATCCACTTCAAAAAAAGTTCTTAGCTGAAATAAAATAATATGCCGACAGCAAAAACTCGATCAGATCTCTGAGAATTGATTTCACTGCTCAAAAAATGTTTTCTCAACTTGGTGGTTAAAGTTACAACTTGTTCTAGATTAAGATCTAACTTGATTAGCTTGCTTTCAAGAAGAAAAACTGGTGAAGTAAGATTGGCTTGGATAATATCTCGTTTTCATCATATAGCATGCTAGCTATTGCTTGTGGTTTCGTCAGCGTTAAAGTAGAAAATTGTCTTAAGTGAACGTGCTTTCTGGTTGAAACAGTATAAGTCAGTAAAAGTCTGAAACGCCCTCCTGCTCCGCCCTAGAGTGGGAAAAGTCCTTGTATGTTTTTCCTCCTAAAAAAGCATGAGTACGTATGTGTAATTTTTTAAACATTCAGATCGATAGATGTGCCTAGACTAGCGACATTCTGGAATATTCGTTTGCGATTTGTGACGTCAGATTCTTTCCTGTTTCATATCGCTGCCTATAAATCGCAGGATGCATATTGCTGTCTGGTTTGACAAAATGGCAGTTTTCGTAAAATCTATTGCTTTATTCGTACGGCTATTTGTCTTTTTGGATTCTAGGCAAAGTGACCTGCTTTCTTTTTGTATGATGGTATTTTTTTTCGAGGCCAACAATACAGCCGTACAGGTTGCTAAATATTGGTCAGAAAAAGTATAGTTTGAGGGCATCGATACGAAAAGAAGAAGAAAGTGAATCCCGAAAACATTGGCAGTGGGCAGGGTGGGTTGTTTGTAGACCAGATGGTCCGTGATGACGAAAGGTTCTGGACTAGCGATCACGTACCGGAAAACATAGCGTTGAAAGACCGCCCACAAGGTGGTCCGAGTACCAGGCGATTGTCTCAGGAATCCAATGGATGCGAGACGCATAGGACCGGTCATTGTGGCGACACATGGGAAAGGCTTATGTCTAGCTTTGGACTTCTTTGAGCTGTAATGATGATGACATTTTAAAATGTGAATGTCTCCTTCTTTCTGCATTAAGGATAACGGTTATCAAAGTGGAAGATTTTTACAACTGACCCCGTGCAATTTTGGAAGCACAAATTCATACGATATATGCACGTCTGATGGCCTCTTGGTCTCAACAATCTCAAGTCCAATCGACACTCAAAAATGACGGACATGACCCAAAACAACGCGTAAATGTTTTTCCTTATCTTTCATCTCGGTAGATGTAAAAGTAATTACAAAAAGGCACTGGGTCTCATTAATTTAGTCGCTCATTCATTCACAGCACGTCCCAGTTTTTGGACATTATTCGTTAATTACTTAACATGCAGATTAGGTGCTCGATGTAATTTGTATACTCTTGTATATTTAGCGCAACGTAAAAACGTTAAAATGAACCTTTTTGCAGCTCAAATTGAGTAAAAAATTAAATGGCTCAGCTGTGAATAATGGTTTCTGCTGAATTTATTTAGATTTGTTAATTTATTAACACATTCAACAAAATGAATATTCTGTTTTTATCCGATAATGGAAGCGTTTGTCAGCCTGTTTTGGTAATTTTATTGTATTGCTTGTGTACTAAAAATCACGTTCCGATAATGAAAATTGATACATGAACAGCACGAATAGCGCTGAACGGGGTTTTTTTTTTGTGGGTATAAATCATCCAAATGACAGACCCCGCTGTTGGGCGAGGCGGGAGATAGTGATTAGTAGATTCTTACTGACTATAAACCTATCCCGTTCCTTCTTGCCCTTCGTAGCGGGGCTGAGCCTTCCTTACAAAAGCAGACCCTTTGCCCCAGTAGGCTAATAACTAATAACAATCTTTGAGACGCGCGAGAACAGTGTGCGCCTCAAGGCTTTTTTGAGAAGCAAGACTTTTTTTTTGGGGTTACTCACCACGTTATTCCCCTTCTCTGTAACTTCTAAAAGTAAAATAGTGACGACAAAAAAAAAACACTGAGACAATGAAACTCAACTAGTCTTGGAAATACGATTTCAGCAGTCTTAGGTTTCACAATAAAATAAATAAAAACCTGTCAAATGCGAGTCGAACTTGTGCACGAAAGGTTCCATCTGTATCAAAAAACGGCAAAAGTGTCACGTTTGTTGTAAGGAAGTGCCATTTAAATATTTATTTTATTCTATTTTTAGCATTTGTTGTTATAACGGCAACAGAAATGCTACACCTGTGAACATTTCAAGTGTGTAGGTATTACGTCTTTGAGATACGGCCTGGTGACCGACAGATGGACGGCGAAGTTATAGCAATAGGGTTCTGTTGTTACCTTTTGAGTCCGGAACCCTAAAAAAGAACAGCGAAGAATTAAGAACAAAAATTTACAAATACTTATCTGATTTTTTTTCAATTTTTTGTAATTATTTATAAAATACTAGTTTCTACCGGTGGCTTTGCTTTTCTTCGCTAGTTTGTATAATTTAAAACATAAAGATACAGGTGTGCCTATATCTGTACAGTATCTAATCTAAGTTAGCCGAGCTCGAGCTGTGTTAACAGCTAATAGGTCAGTCTATCTTTACGTTTAGTTACCATCAGGCGATTAAGAGATTATAGTAAGTAACGGACGGTTAGTGGCTTCTACCTGTCCGAAGATAACTCAGAACCCGGTTTATTAAGTACTCTCAAGTTTCGAAGTTTAACTGATAAATTCTAGTTAGTAGTTAGATCCGATCATGAGAAATCCAACTCAGATATACTTGGAATCAATCTGTTTAAATTTATCTAAGTTTTGTTTCTATTTTTTCTGGAATATCATCCATTCTCACATCAGTCCCTTCGCTCCAGGTGGAGTATTAAGGGAGTGTCAGATTTTTACTGACTAAAACCCACCTGTATTTTTTCAATTGCCTTTTGCATTACAAATGCAGGAACTCTTACGAATAATCTCGCAGACCTAGCAAGACTCAGCCCTAGCAGGCTCTATCAAATTTGCTAACAATTTTTTTGAGGCACGCGTGAAACAAGACACACCATAAACCTGGGCCTGATCTAAGCTCCCTCGACGTCCGACGACCAGGATGTCTCCAGCGTGGGCTGGGTGTATTGTTCCCTCTTTACGGTTTTCACCATCTTTTCGCTCGCATTACTGCTTCGCAATAGGAGGTAATAGCTTCCTATTACCTCTCGCTCTGTCGAATGGTCTAGAACAGGGATAGACGCAAGATGTTATTACCGCCAATCCATCCACGAGGACTCGGTGGTACTCTACCCAAGGGAGGCAGACCTTAACCATATGCTACAACATGTCCTTCGGGTTCTCAATTAAATCGTTGCTCTTTCCAGACTTAACGGTTGCAGCTAAATACCTTCCAGTATTTTATATGCAGCAACTGTTTATTTGTCTTACATAAAATAAGATCTGGTATCAGATTTCCAAAAATCTGTATGATGAAAATTGGAAACAGCTTCAGAGATGAACTATCTATCCTTTTTATTCTAGAACTTTAAACATAGGTACCGTTCTGTTATAGGTACTGTTGAAATTGTTCTGCATAAAGTTATAGTTTTACGTAAACACTTTTCGGATCGGATCCTAAAACTTTACACTGCTTACTAATTTGAGCACACAAGCTTTTGTTTTTTGAAACAAACTAAAACATTTAGCTCAACTCTATTTAGCCTTGATATTGAATCCTTAACGCGCTAAATGTAATATTGTAATTAACAAACAGCGCGGAAGCACACACGTAGTGTTTGGCACGAGTTGCCCGAACTATCGCGACGCGCTCTGAATGCTGAACAGCGAAGATATTGCAACATCTGGACCACATGTACCGAAACTAGTAGAAATGTTCAATTCCTTTACTTTACCAAACACAGAGAAATAATCTTTGCCAAAACGAATGGCTGGCTCTTGAGACAGCAAACCAATTTCCTTTCGCGCAAAAATTACTGCCGACAAAATTTACTTTTTACCTCAGAGAGTTAAGATTACGTGGTTTAAGGCAAAACTTTCAACATAACAAAAAAAACGCGCTTTGTTATCCCCTCAGTGTAAACAAAAAATAATTCCCAACTTCCTTGAGACTTTGGTAATTACTTAACAAGAACACGAACCTTGAACAAGTTGTGACAACCATCCCTAAACGTGCTTCGTGGTCCCGCTCCTCGGACTTATCAAACCACTTTGCAAGCCCTAATGACCGCTTTTCTTATCGTACTTTAAAATAATTCCCAGCACTATTCTAAGAAAAAAACGTCGACGGTTAATTTAAAGTTGTTATCCTCAAGGGGCATCCGTAGAATAAAGCGGGGAGAAAAATTGCTTTTTGAGTAATTCTTGACTAGGAAAATTTACCTTGTCTCTGAATCCCTAGTAGCATATTTAAATATCCGAAATCCGCTGGAGAGTGACGCTACCGCCGAGCGGACACGAAATTGACTTAAAATTTAAGGCACTTAGCTAAAAGTTAGCACAAGTTTGCACAAGTAACTTACCGAACATTGGATCCCGGTGGATCCGCCACGCGGGAGACTTTACACTTTCCAATAGTTGGACGATGTCACTGACATGACATGGCACATCATTTTCACCTTTACGACAAATCTGCTTATAGGATAACCTCTTAACCTTGTTGTTTCTTCGTATTCATAAATAAATCAATTCATTAATGGCCACGTTCTAACTTAAAGGAACCATTTCAATCATTTGTAGAATCCATTTAAACTCCGACTCGACTTCAATTAACCTTTTCACAATGAACAAATCAATGAAACTAATAAAAATAATATCATGAAATAAGTGAAAATTTGATTACATTTCAAGCAATTACTTATAAAGAAAAATATAGTTACGTATGAATGGGATTCAGAAGATGAAAATCCATTAAGAATATGTCTCAGATGTAATACCGTTTATCATGCTCTGTTACTCGCTCCTTTAGTCCATAAATGGGCTATTTTTAGCAATTCCATTTAAGTATTTTCACCTAGGTACATTTGTTTGTCAGCGTCCTATTCACAAATATACGGCTTTCTTTGTAAAGAGTCCTTGTGTGCCTACTATATAAATGTAAACGCCAAGTATAAAGGGGCCTTTAGCAAAAACACGGAGTAATTCGGTTACGGTTAAAATTTAAAAGCCCGGCTTGTAAACATACAACTACGTGGAAAGATTGGGCAGAAAAATTAACTTCAAAAGTAGCAGGACAGGTCTATATTTCGGGAAAAACAATATCATGTTTTTTCAAGTTCTTTTGTGTTCCTAGAAACATCTGTAGTTCATTATTATGTAATTTGTTGGGAAATGGCGAGATAGGCTCGTGTTTGACCTCCGTTTTAATTTGTTTTGTCTAGACCGGGCTATTAATCAGGCTCTTTTCACCAACAATTACTTTTTATTGTGGTTATATTTATTTCAGTTTCATATAATGAATTTACTTTTGTTTTGGACATCGTTTGAACATTTTCTTGTCTTATATACGTTTCTCATTTCCTTTACTTTTATTGGCATGATATTATCGCTTCTAGAATACAATACAATAACAAATTAGTTGGATGTTTACGAAATACCGCTACATGTTGTAACATTTTTACCAAGATTATTCCACTTTACGTGAATTTACACATCATATTGTACTAGGCTATCATAATTCAACAGTGGTAATATTCGTAAAGACGTGCGACAATCTCTTGAACAAATAAGTGGTAAGTTGGTGACACAAACACGTGTCATTGCAAGGCGAGTGCAGCGCAGTTTGTGACACATTCATAACCTCGGAGGAGAAGTTGGTGTTGTATCCTGAACGTGTGTAGTAGTATAGAAGGAGAACGTTACTTAAAGGAGGATGTTACTTAAAGGTCTTACATAGATTTAATTAACAAACGAGAAGAATAGGTACTGTAATGAACCCCTTGGGTCCACTAATAAGCATTATCTAATATTATATAGTACTGTAATCAATAAATTAATAACTGTAATCTAAATTAAATGTAAATTATTCGCATGCCAGATTATTTAATAATTATATTCATCACTAGCTTTTGCCCGCGGCTTCGCTCGCGTTAAATTCGGGGCAACACGGTTCCCCTGGGAAGTGGGGCGTTAGAAAAAGACAAAAAGTAGCCTATGTCACTCTCCATTTCTTCAACTATTTTCACTTAAAAAAATACTTCAATTCGTCACTCCGTTTTGGCGTGAAATACGGGCAATAGACACACACTTTCCCATTTATAATATTAGTATGGATTGTACACCGTACTTATAAACAAAAAAATAATGATGTAATATTTATAAAAGTGATGAAGAGGCAATTTCTTACAGACAATCTTTGGATGGACTGAACGAAAGGAGATAGATAGTTATACTATAAAAAAAATAGGTAACACATGCATAACGTTGTAAGTTACACATTAAATACTAAGGATTATTAATATGATATAATTAGCTTTGCCAAAGAAATAAATAAATATCTTTTTATTAGAATGGCGCAAACAGTCCTGAAATCAAAAGGTCAGGTAAATTAGAAGACCGGGTGGTTATTGACCTGTGTTATTGACCCTTTTGCTACTCAATGATTAATACCTACAGTTGAATGTTGAGTTTGTTTACGTAGGTACTGAATTTGAATAGTCAAGTAAAAGTAGGAGGGGATACATGATCTTTAGGATCAGGATCCAGGGCTACTGACACTCCTTCTCACTGTACCCAGAGCCGGAGAAATACTTGATGGTTTATCGAAAAAAACTAATAAACAATAGGTGCTTTATTAATATGACTTTTTTTATAATTCATCTCAGAAAAGGTAACGCAAGAATGTACATTATCATTTACTGAAGTATCAGCTAACCTACACTAATATTATAAAGAGATAAAGTTTGTTTTTGTTTGTTTGTAGGAAGTAATCTCTGAAAGTAAAAAACTTTTTCATCAGAATAAAAATAGACAAGCAGTACATGCTTGTCTGGTTCATTATAGAGTTATATTATACTCCAGGGTCTAAACAAAAGCAGTTGGGTAAAGAACCCAAAAGCAGCAATAAAAAATAAACATGAAATGTCTTAAGGCATTCATTTCGCCTCTGAACTCTTTGTCCATAAAGAATTAAATAAATAAGTTACGTAGCGACATCTATGGCGTCACATAAGAACCAATCCTGCATCACGCAATTACAGTTCTCCACGCGATTTGATAGAATAAATACAATAACCCAAAATAACCTATCGGGCAGTTACCCACCAGATATATACACCCGTCTGGTTGGAAGATCCTCCCTTTTCAACGGCGTTATGTGGGTTGTTACACTCTATTCCACTTACCTTCAAAGTAGTGTACTTTTAAAATCAAATCCTGTATATGCTTATCTAGTACATTATACAGTTGTGTGATACTCTAGGATCTAAACAAAAGCAGTTGTGTTTGCCACATGAAACACATCTATATGGCAGTCCTCACTACCCCCTCGAGTGCGGTTACCGAACAAGTGCACACATGTCCTAGTGTATCCAGACATTCTCTAGCCATCTAAGTTTGCGTTTGCTGTTCAGTTCTTTGGTTTCCGCCTGGTTGATATTTTCTTTTGGCTGCTCTATTTGGTAAGTCTTGTCTAGAAAGTTTTCACTGGGTTCTCGAACCGATAAATGATTTTTATTACAAGCTTTTATTTAGTTTCACCTGTCCCGATGTTTGTCTGTCATCAAATCTTGTATATTAAATTTGACCCACTTCCCGGTTACCGATTAAGCTGAAATTTTGCATACACATGTGTAAATCAGATAACAATGCAAATATATTATGACATAGAGCTGATCTGATGATGGAACTGGAAGGTGGCTATAGGTACTTGGTAGTTAAACTGCACAACCCCAATGAGTTTGGGCTCATATGATTTGTCTTGACGAGTATTAATTATATAGGTAGACCGAGCAATAAAAGCTTGCTATGAAAAAATTGTTTTCATTAAAAGCTTGTTTTGCAAACAGTTATGCCAATCTAATTTCGGTATGCGAGGAAGATTCCTGAACCAGCATTTTTAGTTGGTCATTCATTAAATGATTCCTGGCGTAAAGGTGCTAGACTTTTACTGCCCTTAGTTCACCGTCGCAAATCTAAAATTAGAAAATTTAATTTACTGAATTTTTTTCGAGATGAGCCAATTTTGCTTTGGAACAAGCGAGCCATTCCTGTTCACTATTGTTATGAAGGATGATAGGTAACGTACATGGTAGGGACCACAGACGCTGTCAGAGAATTACATTATGCATACAGTAAGTGTTAAGTTACTGTGTGCATAATTAATGCGGACGAGAATTTTCATTCAGTTGGGTAGGTGCGTCTGGACGTCAGGGTATCTCTATAAGTCATCACCTTTAATAAACCTGAAGGAGCGGCCGGTTGTATGTAAACCAAGGTAGGCTTTCTTTCTTTCGTTTTTTCATAATTGATAGGCTCGCGTTCGACCTCTATTTCACCTGATGGTAAGCGACGATGTAGACTAACAACCCAGTGACAGTCGCTGTCTCGTTTTCGAATTTATGAAAGAAAAAGGCCTCGTTGATGTGCTTTCACCCACTTCTAAATTAGCCACGTTACTCCTCTGGCTGCAACATTTGAAAGAGTTACAGCCCTAGAACGCAAAGGGTAACTAAGGAACATACGTGATTTTTAATCAGTAAAAGTCTGACACTATTTCTCGCACTACCCAAGAGCATATACATTCAGTCAAAAAAGTATCGGGAATGGATGATTTGTTTATGGTTCCATATTCAAATTTTTGTTTTTTTGTAGTTGTTAGATTGGCACAATTGTTTTCCATTTTGGCGCGGAGTTTGAGTTGCATCTGTTATTTATATTAAATACAGTGCTGGTTTTAGTAATATATATATAGTGTGTATTGCGAATTTCATAATGGACAAAAATATCGAACAAAGAGTTTGTCTTAAATTTTGCATCGCGTTACAGAAGGCTTACGGTGAATCGACTTTATCAAAAACTCGTGCTTATGAGTGGTTCAAAGCGTTCAAAAGCGGTCGAGATGTGATGGAAGATTTGCCTCGCTCTGGTAGGCCGTCAACGTCTGCAACTGAAGTTAACATCGTAAAAGTGAAGGAAATAGTGACTGAAAATCCCCATTCAACTCTGATAGAGATAGCCACCGAACTTTCTGTATCTCACGTGTCGATCCGTACCATTTTAACTAATCATTTGGGTAGATCTGAATTTTCTCCAAAAACTCAATCGCATGAAAGTCGCTGAGGACATGCTAGAACGAGTCAGTTCGGACCCAACATTCATGAAACGCATTGTTACTGGTGACGAGACGTAGGTTTACGAGTTTGACATGCAAACTAGTCAACAAGCTTCGGAGTGGCGCCTTCCAACTGATCCGAAACCGAAAAAACCACGCCAAAGTCGATCAAAAGTCAAAGTCATGTTGACTGTTTTCTTTGACTATCGCGGTGTTGTGCACTCTGAATTCTTACCGGAAGGTCTAACGGTAAATAAAGAATATTATTTGAGCGTTATGCGGCGTTAAAGAGAGCAAATTCGAAGAAAAAGGCCAGATTTGTGGAAAGAAAATTCTTGGATTTTGCACCACGACAATGCGCCTTCGCACAAGGCTATCATTGTGAACGAATTTTTGACCAAACACTCAACAAATACCATCCAGCAACCACCATATTCACCAGATATGGCTCCTGCTGACTTTTTTCTTTTTCCTAAACTCAATTTACTACTTCGTGGCACCCGTTTTCAATCGATAGAAGACATAAAGGAGAATTCGCGGCGAGAACTGAACTCAATTCAGGAAGCAGCGTTTAAAAAATGTTTTGATGAATGGATTATTCGTTGGCGCAAGTGTATCGTTTCTAAAGGAGCATACTTTGAAGGTGATAAAATAAATTTGGATGAATAACAGACATTTTGTGTATTATTGATCTTTTCCCGGTACTTTCTTGACAGAGTAGTATATATAGCATATATACGAACGAGAAACGGCAAAAAAATCACGTCTGTTGTATAGGAGCCCGACATAAATCTTTATTTTATTCTGTTTTTAAAATTTGTTGCTATAGCAACAAAAGAATCATCTTCTGTAAAAATTTCAACTGTCTTGCTATCATGGTTCATGAGATACAACTTGGTAACAGGCAGACTGTGTCACTGCTTACCACCAGATGGGATCGCAGTCAAGCACTAAGGAAGGCGCCAAATAACCGTAGAATAACGGCCATTGGCCCCAACATATACCCCCACGCACACACGCCCTACATTTATTGACATTCTTGATTTCAAAAACGGAATTAAAGACATAAAGCTGTTTTGGATCGACATCCATCGTGATCCTGTACCTTTTCAGAAAAACAGTTCAGTGATGGTTTTTCGGGTACCTTCGATATAATGTAGATGTCGCAGTAGTATATAATTATATCCCTAGGGATAAAACTATATTACGGCTTTATCTATCTTACTGCGACATCTACATTATATTGAAAGCGATTCTTTACTATCTCACTAGGAATATAGTTATAAAACTGTCGAAGTTTAGTGATATACTTATATTACTAGATTAAGTTCAGTGTTATAAATATATTAGGGTTTGTCACAAAAAAAAACATATTGTATCATATTGTCATCATATTGTAGTATATTAAAGTTTATTTATTCTCAAATATTTTTGATAAATTGAAAAAAAATAAAAAATGTGCCACTTTTTTGAGACAGACCCATTACTTGATTACGCTTAGTGAAATAGAAATGAAACTATTTATAATTAAATAAAACAAAATTTTATTGGTTTTATCTTTATTAATAAATCAACTTTATGTATCCTGTAGTTAGTTACAATACTTTGTGACATTAACACGTATTAAAGTAATTATAATTAAAACGATCATATTTTTTGGAATTTAAACATTAACAGTACAATTAAAACTAATCAAACATTAAAAATCTTTGTTCTTTGTTTTGAGATATCTTTATTTCTTATCAACAAGTTAAGATCTTGGTTTCTTTAAAAGTATGGCGCGCCGCCGCCGCCTGCGCCACACACTCCGAAAGCTATTTCACTAAACTTAACCAAGTAATATAAGTATATAACTAAACTTAATCTGGTAATATAAGTATATCACTAAACTTGGACCGTTTTATAACTATATTCCTAGTGAAATAGTAAAGAATCGCTTTCGTATAACTATGTTACGGTATATAATTATATCCCTAGGGATATAACTATATTACGGCTTCATCTATCTTACTGCGACATAGATCTTAGGAAAAGGTCAATGTACTATATTTTTTGAGAGTAGTGGTGGCCGTGTGGTAACGGCTTCGACTTACAAATTGTAGGTCGCGGGCTCAAACTTAGCCAGGCGCATTGCTTTATGTAATTTACCTACTTCATCACCACTGCTCTCAAAACGGTGAAGGAAAACATCGTGAGGAAACCAGCATGTCCCAGAACCAAAAAATTTGAAAAAATGTGACATTCACCAACCCGCACTGGGCCCGCGTGGTGGATTACGGCCCATTCCCTCTACTAGAGAGGAGGCCTGAGTCCCAGCAGTGGGAACATTATAAGGCCGACTATACTATGCTACTATATTTTAAGTTTATCTGGTGCCTTGTATAGTTCATATCATTAAAAAGACGACAGTAGTGGAGTCTCAGTAATAGGGTCCTTTTTTCCTAAAAAGGTTCTTTCACGCATTATAAGCATCGCCATTTAGGTCGCTACAGCACTATTCTTATTTAGTTGGAATTTGTTAAGGCTTTTTCATAACGTACAATAGACAGAACCTTCCGCCTTATAAAGCGGTAATTAAGATTTCTCTTATATAAAAACTAGAACGTTGACGGTGCCGTGATAAAGCGTGCCTTGTTATCGCTACAGTAATAAGACGACGAACCTAGAATGATAACTGAAAATGTACCTTAATGCTACGTAAATTATAAGATCTCAATGTATCAAATACTGGCTTCTTACAGTGGTGATTAGGGAACGTACACAGATGGTCTCAAAAGTTTTCGACCAAACAAAGATACAAACCAAAAAAAATGTTTCAATTAATTTTTATTTTTTTTACATTGTCTCCTTATAACTCTACCTACTTTTTTCAGCGATATCCCCATCTCTCTAGCCCGTTCAAATAGTAGTTGGCGTTTTTCTCTGTAAAATTATTATTTACGAAGTTTGCCTGTTCATTTGACAAAAATCTCTATCCACTGAGCGCTTGGGGCTAGATCTGATGAGTAAGACAGATCATCAAGCAGTTCATACTGAAAGTAGATTTTAGCCGTGGTAACCGCTGAGATGTGAGATGGCGCATTTTCTTGGAGAAAAAGGATATATTAGAAGACTTTCCAGCACTGAAAGCAGTACTCATAGAATCTGGTTTAAAAAAATATTATTGCCTATATTTTGCAGTATTATGCAAACATAGAATTTGTGCTTTTGCTATTTCAAATAGCAAAAAAGTCTAAATTCACAAAGGAAGTTTCAAAAGTTCGTAACAAAGATACCTGCTGGCGCCACAATCTTCCAGACTACCGCACCATATCGTTGTTCTACAAATACATTCTTTCACACTGAAATCTTTCAATTAAACTTACTAACGAACTAGTCTAAGCACTGAATTCCTCTGAACGTGATTCTACCGACGAACGAACTTTCCAAAGCAATTAGGAATGTTCTATCTCTTTAGTTCTATTAAACTTTGATCTCTGAATCTCATGATAAGACAAGTTCCATTTTGTTTCATTTAACTACCTAAATCTTTTTTTGCCTTTCTTGGTTTTACTTTCAATATCTATAAAGAAACATATGATGGAACTCCGAACTCTGTTATATTTTATTTGTCAACTTATAGAGCCCTGACACCCATAATACAAGTTTAATCTTAGCTTAGGTGTCTGAGGTAATAAATTCGGAGACCTCTCGCGCCGGGCCTTGGTTCAGGCCATGGTCCGGAACGAGGAGGAGTGGCAGGCGGTCGCCTCCTTCTGCGAAGCAGTAATGCTAGCAAATGAGGAGGCCGACCGCATCAGGCAACGGCGCCTCCGCCGGGATTCCGATCCCGATTTCCGGCCACAGTAGACTCGGGCTCGTGGACGGCGAGTAACTGACCGTCCGGTAACTGTCTGGACCGAGCCCAAGACGTCGACGGCGCGCACTGTTCCCGCGTGCCTCAAAGAGTTGTCAGCGACAGGAGGGGCCCAGATGGGTCGAAGCCTACTGGTGCCAGGGTTATCCGAAAGGAACTTGAGCCCCGGTATGAAGGCTAGAAGGAACAGGGTGGAGTTTTTAGTCAGTAAGAGTCTGACACTATCTCTTGCTCCACCGAAAAAAAAAGAGGTAATAAATGTGTGTTAATTTTACAATTTTCTACATGTATGTATTGCTAACCACGTATAAATACTGTTTACACTTGTAAACTTGGAAATAAAGATTTATTATTATTTAACACTTCGCTTTAACGTCGCTTTTGTGTTTACTATTAAAATTCTCTTATCTTATAGAACAAAAGATTCATTATCAAGATCATCACATTAAATGAAGATTCGAGCAGAGAGAACGTTTAAATGTTTTGTGGCAATTTATGTGGAAAGTAATTAAAATTTTGTTTTGTTACTTTAAGGGGGCACTAGTCGGCGGAAATCGTTGATGAACGACATTAAGACGCTTGCTATCAAATCCAACTTTATGTGGGATAGTTAAAAATGCTTTAATTAACAATAAGAAACTAGAATACACACGACTACCCAGCTTAACATTTGGACATATCTGATTTTGAATATATCCGTTCCAAACAAAATTAATTAATATTTAGATTAATATAAATCTATCCCTTTTTAGAAACCATTTTACTATACTCATACATCCATAAATTATTTATGTATACCTAAAGGTACGTCAATTAACGTCAAAATATAACATTTTCGACCCAAAAACTACAAATTTTATGTTTTTTTTACTGTTTTGCTCCCGTAGGACAAAGGCAAAACAAATCGAAATTTTTTTATTGTTTAAATTGAAATTATCGCCATACTATATATATTTGGAAGAACGACCGACTAGGGTATAGAATAGAATTACTTTCATTCGGGATAAACATAGCACAACGATTACAAACACAAAGTTAAAAAAAAAAGTACAGTGTACGCCGAGCACCCCCTTAACTCTAGTAAATATCACCAGAGTCTGAAATTGGGTATCTATAAAGTAAGGCTTTTGTAGAATATTTCAGGGGGTGAAAGATGAAACTACTCATAAACATATGAACAACTTTTACTAGCCATATATTTGTTGGTGCTCCATAAATACAAATGGAAACATGGAACCCTTAGTAGAGGATCCGGGCCTTGGTACATTTCCAACCCGCTGATGGGCGGAGCGGGAGATAGTGTCAGACTTCAACTAACTAAAAACTCACTCCTGTTCCTTTGCTGCCTTTCGTACCGGGGCTGAGCTACCTTTCGGCCATGGTCCGGAACGAGGAGGAGTGGTGGTCGGTCGCCTCCTCAAGATGATATTTAATCACGGAAAAAACCTCTTAGTAGAGGATTAGTTGTGGGTCTGTCTGTCACACTCACAGCCGATTTGCTTGGAATCTGCTTGTTCTTTTATTATATTTCAGAATTCTCTAGTAAAATCAAACAAGACGTACATGGGTGGACATCCGAACAACACACACAAATATTTTTGTGTACTGTATACATTCATTAATTGTGCGTACTTTTTCTGGCTAGGCTCTCTTTCTTTTAAACTAAACTACCTATCTATGTATTGACTTGCGCATAAGAAGCCATATAATCCACTAATTTAAAATATCGACTTTTAAACTAACTAACCTATCTATGCATTCATCTCCGCATAAGAAACCATAAAATCCACTAAAATTGAATTATCACGCTCACCACCACAATTTAGTACGGAACACCGATATAATAAATTCGTATCGTGCATAGCTGCTGTTAATTGGCTCATTATTTCGAATGCACAGTTCAACTATTAATCGTTATTAACTATTATTCAGTATGAACAAGCCAATAACAGGCCACAGGAGGAGAACATGTCAGCCGCAGTACTCCAAGTTTGTTTGTAGTCTGTTATACATTTGGTGCCTTAGGGAGCCAACTTTGCTATACTGTGGTCTTCATGTTCAATTCAGACGGGCGTAGTAATGCTGGTGTGTTGCTGAACTTTTGCTTAAAGTTTGATACTAATTATATTTTGGTATTGTTGTTAGTCGCAGATATTTAGGTACTTATGTTTGTACCTAAAAAGTTTCTAATTCTAAGCTCTATGTTAGCATTAAGTTAATTGGAATTTATTTATGAAATAATATTAGATGCAGTTTTGGTTTTCAGACACCACCGCTTAATTAGTAGTTTTTCTTAATTAGTACAATAGTAAGTAGGTATAATAACAACTTTATTTGGTCGAGTTTATATTTTAGTTTAAACTTGGTTTATGATCTAAACGATAGTTGTCTTCTTGTACAAATTAATTTCTATCTTAAAAAGATTTGTGGTAAGAAGCCCAATAATTGGTTAAGCTTGCCTGTACACATCAGCTGTTCTGATATAAATTATATCGAGTGTTCCATATTTTATATTATAAATTCCACAACTACCACACAATGCCAGCTAAGCAGAGCTTGTGTTATGAGTACATACTAGACAACTAATAAACATACTTACATATTTCTAAATACATACATTTAATAGATAAATTACACCCACACACAGAGCAAATGATCGTGCTCATCATACAAACATTTGTCCTGAGTGGGAATCGAACCTACGACCTCCGGCATAGCAGTAAGGGTCACTAAACACTAGACCAACAAGCCAGTCAAACCAACAGACTAGTATATAGCCAAATGTTTAATTAATAGCAGTAATTCTTAATCTTATTACCACACTAGCTTCTGCCAGCGACTTCGTACGCGGATCCTGTTGCTTATGCCAGCGACAACGGGGTCGTCAAAATCAAAGATCTTAAACGTCTGATATCGAATTCTAAGAGCCGGGGGACTGGATTCAGTATTCACGCGCGATGGCTTATTAGCGTATTTCATGTATAACTTTGGTGTTTCTATACCGATTTCTATGATTTTTTTTTTATTGAATAGATAATAATGTTATCTTCTTTTTAATTAGGGATGAGTAAGAGTGTTATAAACGTAAGAGTAGACAAAAATAAACAGAAAGCTCCGAACTGCTAAGCTATCGGGAGTTACACGTGTTATTGTGATTCAACCATAAAAGATAGACACATGCTGTCGTGGGATATTTTTTATATAACTTTAAGGGGAACATTTCCGTTTTACATGATTTCTGTGTAGCTTTAACCATTAAGGCTGCAAACGCGACGGAAGCTTAAAAAATGGAGTAATTTCTCCCGTTTCCCCAACATTTCCCTTCACTGCTCTGCTCCTATTGATCGTAGTGTGATGAAAAGTATACTATAACCTGCCCAGAAGTATGAAGAATGATTGTACCAAGTTTCGTTAAAATCCGTCGCGTATTTTTTGTTTCTATAAAGAACATACAGACAGACAGACAGACAGACAGACAGACAGACAGACAGACAGACAAAAATTTTACTGTTTGCATTTTTAGCATCAGTATCGATCACTAATCACCCCCTGATAGTTATTTTGGAAATATATTTCATGTACAGAATTGACCTCTCTACAGATTTATTATAAGTATAGATAACATTTTTTATATGAATTTAAAAAACTGTCATACTCAGACCTTTTTTACCTTGTCTACACGTCCCGCTCGCACATTTATATAACATCGCGCTAAATAAATCACAAACTTTGATAGAAGTGAGAAACACCTGCTTTACGCGTCCGACTTTACAGATTTATGTTTACACAGGACATTTGTGAGTTAAATAAGTTTCCTTAAGTGTTTGCCGGCGACTGTCAGTTAGGTAGACTGGAAGCAAGTTTGTTTGGTTTCCAGTCTGTCTGATTATACGCCCGGCCGAAATCAGGAGGGTGCTCGACGGCTATTGAAATGATTGTGCTTTCGGAAATTGGGCTCGAAATTTACACTTAACGGTTGAATTCTCTTGTTCTTGGTCGAGTTTGTGAGGTTGGCTGCGGTCGGCACATATTCAATTATAGAGTAGATAACATTAAGGTATGTTCTTGTGTGGTGTAACTGTACACACAGTCGTGTAGTTGGTATTGCTTTTGTGTGCTTTGTTGAAGAAAGTGATCGATTTTATTTTCTATTAATTTTTTGTTTCCTGATTAATTATTTAATATGGCAGTAAAAACTTTTTTGTGAGATTTTTCGAAATATTTGTTTCATGGCTCTTGTAAAGAACAACTAAAGCAATATAGTGCTTTTTAGTCAGTATTCCTGCCCACTCTACCAAGAGCGGGAGAAGTATTTTTTTTACGGAAATAAAAGGGCTGCTAACTTGGGAATCCAATGTTCATAAAACTGAAACATTTTCAAAATAATATCCTTACATATTAACAAAGTCCCTCATCGCATTTGGCTGTCTGTATGAACACGATAAACTCAAAAACTTCTAAACGGATTTTCATGCGGTTTTGCCAATAGATGAAGTGATTCTTGAAGAAGATTTAAAGGTATAATAAAAGCCAGGTTATTGTAGAAGAAAGCCGAGAACATCAAAGATATGTAACATTCAAGCGAAGATTGGACGGGTCGCTTGTTAAGAATCTATATATATAAAAATCAATGCCACTTTTCGTTGTTATTTTATAACTCAAGAACGGGCTCACCTATCCAAACCAAATTTGTAGGCTTTGCTCGAACTATTTAGTAGATGGTTTATGTGAAGTTTGGTAGGGTAGAGTAGGGTAGAGTAGTGTAGAGTAGAGTGGTGTAGAGTAGTGTAGAGTAGTGTAGGGTAGTGTAGGGTATAGTAGGGTAAAGTAGGGTAAAGTAGGGTAGAGTAGGGTAGAATAGGGCAGAGTAGGGTAGAGTAGAGTAAAGTAAGGTAGAGTAGGGAAGAGCGGGAGCGAAGCCGAGCGGGCAAAAGCTAGTAGTGCATAAAAGAAAAGTGTATAAACACACTTTTAATGACCAATTGTTTGTTTAATGTATTTGCACAGTCACGAGCAATAAATTTGATACATTTTCAACCGATCTTAACAAATCAAGCAATTAGTATACAACAAATGGTTCTTAATTGGCAGCCATCAAATAGGTAATTTAGAATCAATTGTCGTACATATATTTCTTGAATGGCAGAAATTAAGAGGGAAATTGTGAATGTGCGTGTATGTGTGTCACGAGCAATATCTTATTGCTCATGAGTAAGTTTTATTCTAATCTGTTATTTATATTTGATTCTTACAACTTAAGAACTCGAACTGATACCGGACGTCCAGATGGTGATCTACACATTACTCGCCGTCTGCAAGCAGCTTAGGTGCCTAAAGGTCAACGCATACTTATCCGAGCCGAACGCGTCGATCGAATCGAAGTCAAGATAAGGCCTCGCACACATATCCGCACTGAAAGAACCGACTGCTTCTATTTACACCTTTACGTGTCGCATTGAAATTACATGTGAATTGTGATGGTTCTTAACGAGCATTTATTGTGAATAAATTGAAGATGAAGAACGTTAAATACATCAAAGGGTAACCAAAACGTGAGTTCATAACATTAACTTAAAGATAGCCATAGCAAGGGTGTACCTGACAGGATTGCCTGCTCAGTAATTTTGCAATGAACACGTTCCGGTTTACCTGAAAAACTTAACTGTACAGGCAAACCTCTCAGGCAAACCTTAGCGTGTATATTTGAAAAGGCAGTGCTGTGGTGCATCCGAATTCGTCTAGGATTTCTAACATCCAGATTCGGGCGATTCGACGCAGTTAGGTATGCAGGATTTCAAATACAGAACTCTAAAATTCATTTCTTTCAATTCATTCGACGCATTCGGCTCGGATAAGTGTGCGTTCGCCTTTAGTCGGATTACAAAGAAATAAAATTCACCACCCAAAAAACATTCTTCCATACCCGACAGTAATCTACGTTGTTCAAGAAATTTTTGTGTAAAGATTGGTGTATTCCGAGGTAATCTTCGGTTACAATATCGGGGCCACAACAATGGTATATCAAAAGGCAATTTCCTCTGACAACACTTGTTGGAGTTCACATTTTAACGATTTCCCCTTTGTTCCGCGAAAGTGGAAACGAGATGTGAACGAACCAAGTTTCTGTGAATTCTATAAATATTGGAAAAATTAATGTTCGATATTGAAATTGTTTTGGATCAATAAGTCTCGACTATTTGAAGCTTTTCACTATCGACAACGTTGGTGACTCTCAAGAATGTCGTTTACTTTGTGTGTGTAATCTTTGTACAGGGTCTGTCCCGAATTCTGTTCCGCCCCCCGAGCCAAGTTACAACCGTTTATATTCTATTCTTTAGAGTTAGGCGCGCCTCCGATACCTTTGTTCTGACGTCATCTAACGCTCAGTTAAGTGGTCAGAACAACAGAATTGGCCATGCCTCCGATACCTTAGTTCTGACGTCATCTCAACGCTCAGTCACGTGGTCAGAACAAAAGAATTGGCCACGCCTGCGATACCTTTCTTCTCACGTCATCTCAACGCTCAGTCCCGTGGTCAGAACAAAAGAATTGGCCACGCCTCCAATACCTTTGTTCTGACGTGAACTCAACGCTCATTTTCGTGGGTAGAACAAAAGAATTGGTGGCGTGCTCGTGGCTGACGTGATCTGCCTAATCATAATTTGGCCTAACAGCCTTTTTTGATACACCTAATTTCCCCGTTTTTGAGCGCAGTCTAGAAAAGTTCAGGGACTAAAGTCAATCTATATTTATAAAACATTAATTTCATGGACTTATCAGTTAATTTAATGCGTTCACACAACCGCCATTTGAGAATGCTCGGAAATGGCGGCCATCTTTTAACTGGAAAAGGAATTTTTTCTGCAAAAACAGATTATGATTTTCTGAGAACTAAAACCCAGGCAACAATGAGAACAGAATTTTATAAGGAAAATAAGTTCATTCACCTATGTATCTAACTTATAAGTGGCATATTTCCACACAGTTCGACTTAAGTTTATGTAAGTTTATGACTTTATTGTTCGCGATACTTCATGCGCCTCATCAGAAGGCTTAAAGTCACCCAAAGGGCTATGGAAAGGGCTTTGCTCGGGGTTTCCTTGCGTGATCGAATCAAAAATGATGATATGATGATGATGATACTTCTTTGTCTGACTCTGCTACCATTAACTGGAGTCGGGTTTTCTCAGAATTCTGCACCAGAAGAGTCTGTCCTGAGTAGTCGATTTTGGAAATTGGGCTTTCTTGAGGCCTCTCTCGACATTTGACCACCAGGTTAAGAATAAGGCGGCATCTGGCATAACGGGCGTTATCTCCCTCTCTTTTGTTCAGGTAAATTTATTGTTCGCGATACTATACAAATAAGATTGTCGCAATGCATTTGGTGGCTGTATTTGCTCATATCTAATAGAATAATTCACACCCAATTCTGTTATTTTTTAATTCAGAGAAATGGCCTCTTGCAATCTTTTACCACGAGATAGTTTCTTTTAACTTTTACACTAAAAACTTTCTTGTTGAAACATAAGTTCATATTACCAACTTCAATGAGGTCTAGATTCTTATTACCCCGTAATGCACTTCGTGGCCATCTTACCCCATAAGTAATCCGGTTTGTGTTAAGGCAGTGCACTTCATTCGTAGAATTTAATTAATCCGCATAGCTGTTGCGGATAATATATATTATCTTGAATTAGTAAGAATTTTGACACTAAAACGGAGGAAATACTGTTAAGCCATTTATATGACAGACCCAAATGAATGTTCTTGTTGTGACCCAGTGTCTTATTGCCCCGTAGTGCACTTCTTGGCCTTTGTTTTAGGTCATAAGTTATCTGACTTGCGACAATATTTCTTTTCACCTCGGCACGGTAAATGACAAAATTTTAGCTAAGACATTATTTTTTCAATTTACTTTAACTATAGTTATTTAGTTGTTTGTATATATGGTAATTGTTAAATAATTTTTTAGCCTTTTTAGCTTAAATCTGATATTTTAAATTTAATTACAAAAACATAATATAAATTCTAACAGATCAGACAGCAAATTCAAGCAAATTAACTCTCTCGTAATAATAAGTTCATATTACCAAGTTCAATCTGTCGCGTTGTCTTCCTGCCCCACAGTGCACTTGGTGGCCGTGTTAGCCCATAGGTTATCCGGCTCTCGACACGTTTACCCCGCCCAGTTCCGCTTCAATTTGGCGCACGACAGACTTAGGGTTATTTGCGTTCTACGGCGCAGTGTTTCAGCCTGACTGGTTGGTTTAAATTCTAATAACGTTTGTGTTTCTGGGCCTAGAAAATGTAATCTTTCATAAAGGTATGCGATGTCGCAGATTTGTGAAAATATATAAGGAAATATACCTTATTCGCGTCAAGATTAGACATTTAAAGATACCTTTTTTACTGTCTGTTTAAATGATTTTAACTCCTATTTCGTAGGCATAATGATGATGATGATGATGATGATGAAGGATGGTATTAGTGGTTACAATACCAACTATTTATTGCCGCCACCATTTGTCATGCCGCCAACGTAATAAGAGTCAAAACCGGTTGAACGGACGTATTAAAAGGTTTTCATAAATGTCTAATGTTATTTTGAATAGAGTATAAGTGCCTTACCATTATTGTTAGGTTTGTAGTCACGTGGGATTGCGAATGGCAAGTAATTGGTAGCTCGCCGTTCAACGCGACAGTTTGTTGTGTGTCATACTCGTCAGCATACGGTCAGAGCTCTTAGGTCTGAAGCCAGCCAGGGTCACGAAAGAATTCGAAAGTGTTAGGTACTTTACGGTAGCTCGGAAATAAAACACAAAATCTTTACGAATCAATTAAAAATCTTAAAGCCACTTCCAATGAAGCTTATTAAAGAAACTGTAAAGTAAATATAGGGTTTTGACTCGAAGAAAACAGTAACAGTTGACTGCGACGCCGATTACGGCTGTAATCCAATTGCTTAAGGAAAATCCCACAGTTGATTCCTAAAGAAAATAAGAAAGAGATTTGTAGAAATTGCTCCAATTTCCTCACTCAGCTGTGATAAACATACAAATAATAACACATAATCTATCTGTTACGACTTTGTTATGTTAATGTTACAGATTGGAGTTTACCGCAAAATATTTGTGTGGCTTTTTGGATATGAAATTTTGAATGGCGCGAAAATACGGGTGATTGTGCTGTATTATAAAGTGAAATGGGTAATTGTTTTTATTAAGTGGTAATACTGTTTTATTGTCACTTAACGAAGGTCCAAACATTTGTTTGGATTGCTATTTTCGAGTCAATAAAATTACAATAGGAAACTATACAACGTGTAACGTTAAATGCGCAAAACCTCAGAGACCCCAATTGATTTTTTATTTAATTCATGAATCCCCAAGCGACCACCGGTGACCGCGCATCTATTGTCTTACTATTGTGTCTCTAATTGACGGTATCTGAAGGGTTAAAAGACCTAATTCTGTGAAAAAAACATAAAAAAAGAATTTAAGGTTTTATGTGCAGTTTGTTTGAAACTCGTATCTGCATTGAAATAAGAACTTTTATAATCCCGCGTATGAGAAACTTTGATTGTACTACAACAATTTGTGTTTATTTACTTAATTTTTTTTTAGTTAATTTAACATATATCTACTAAAAATTTATTACATATATACATAAAAAAAAAACTTAAATACTAAATAAACTTGTTTTTATTTATTTACTTATTTGGGCGGGTTTGCGCACGTGATGGCTTAATCAATTAATAAATAGACAGGTCAAAATTTTTAACGATCTTTTTTTTTTAAACATTAACCTATATTAAAAAGTGGTTTTAATTGATTCTGCTCCTTATTCTGATCAAACTATTTTCAGGTTTTGCACATTTAACGTTACACGTTGCATAAGTCTGTCTTTGTTTTGCGTCAATAAGTAAACTAAATTCTTTGATACAATTTGAATTAAACACTCGTACTTAGTTAAGCTTAGAAAATTAATTATTGTTCAACATTTAATCTTTATTACTAATTTAGGTAAATGCAGTCTTAACTTTAATATTGCCTTTTGAAGGTATCTTATCTTTCCAATTAAGACAAAATTAATTGAGTAAAGTTCCATTGTTCTAATAAGTAATTACGTAAGTCAGCCATTTATTTAAATAGATGAGAATAAAAGAATAGACGAAGACCCTTACGTTGTTGAAACCTCTACGGTTCGGACTAAGCGTTTCGCCTCATCATTTATACCGCGTACATCGAAGGACTGGAATAATTTGCCTGCTGCGGTCTTCCGATTATACTGGTGTCTTCAAGGCTAGAGTGAATAGGCTCCTAATAAACTAGTGCGCCTCACCATCAACGATTGCATCACTGCTTACCATCAGGTGGGATCGCAGTCAAGCACTAGTTTAATTGTGATAAAAAGACGTGTCTGAAGTTAGTTTTAATTTTTTTTTTAAACTAGCTTATGACAGTGGCTTCGTTCGCGTATACGTTGGTAATTGAAGACACAAAGTCAAAGTTGAAGACAGATAAAAAGTAGTCTATGTCCATGCTTGGAGTTCAAGCTTGTTCCGTAATTTAATTCTGTTAATTCAACCGTGAAAGCGGAACATACAAACTTACTTACACATCCTCACTAATATTATAAAAGCGAAAGTGAGTTTGTTTGTTTGTTACGTCTTCACGCCTAAATGGCAAAACCGATTTTGATGAATTTTTGTACAGAAATCTTTGGGAGGGTCCCGAAGATTTCTGTACAAAAACAGAGACGGATATAGGCTATTTTTTTTAAAGTGAGAAAAGGGGGAGAAAGTGTAAAGTATATTAATAAATTAAGGCTAAGCCGCGGGTAAAAGCTAGTTTATAATATTAGTGTAACTTAGTTCTAACTAAACATGTTTCAGGAGCATTTACATTTTGTTCCTCCAAGGATAATAAGCGTTATTTGATAAAAATGTTAATAGGTACTCTCATAATAATCCGCCCCACACGCTCTCTTAAAAATCAATGTATCGACATACCGCCTAACTACGTTTTTAAGGGGGATATAATCTAGGAGAATCCCATCCACGCCACCACTCGGTTTTATGCGGTCGTGAAATACGGCGATTATCATAAACGGCGCGTTTTCGTCATTCAGCGTGCGCCATTAGAGCAGACGGGGGGAGATCCACAGAATAGCGAGTTCACAGAATGACACGGCATAGATAGGTTTCTATACCTATCTATCCATTTCCTTCTGGAAATGGTGGAAAATGAGAGTGTTCTAAAATGATGTTCACCAGGTGTGTCGTCAGTTCCTAGCACCTGTCAAAATGCGTATGTTAATGGCATTGGTTAATTATTTTTTTATTATTGTTAGGCTTGCGTTGAACTAGCATCTCACCTGATTGTAAGCGATGATGTGGTCGACGATGGAACACGCTTGCCTAGAAGTAACCTATTTACTCTTGACTTAAAGACCCCTAAGTTGTAGCCTTTGTTGTATTTCAAAAGTAAAGGATTTCTCGAGTAAAAGTAGTTCAAGCATAAAATGTTCCCACAAATGGAACACAAGCTTTCTCTTTTTGAAATGATTAAGCGGACCAAAATCCACCATTTAAACCCGATGTGGATGTTACAGCTTTTTGGTGGACATGCTGGAATTCTCATTTTATTCTTCACCGTTTCGAGATTAAACCAATCATTTACGTAATAAAAGTATTAACCACTGGGAGACCAATGCTCTCTACAATAGCTAGCTTCATGTAGCTAAAATAGGTGCTTAACAATAAATTAATGCAGGTCGCTAGAGACAAAAGTTTGTAAATATGGAATGGACTCTCTGCACCTATTTATTCTGTGGCACAGAATAACCGCCTTTATCGCCCACGTGCGTAGATATTACGAACAGCGCACAGCTACACGCAACCTGTGTTACGTACTGAGTACTTTTGTAATGATGTAACTTAGAAGGTCAGTGGTGACAGTTCCTGTTTGTGAGTCAAGTGCGCCGTTGTTATGGTTTAGTTATGGGGTGGTTTTTTTCTGTTTAGATATCGTTATGGGTGACCGTAGGTTGTTGGTTCTTGTCACGTTTGTAATAACGGTTATTTTATTTGAGTGTCTTTTCTGTTATTTTGTAAACGCTGGAACAATAATCGGCATAGTATTACTCCTTTGGTCGATGAAGCCGAATGGTTTATTTGAGATAGGATATCAGTAAATGTCTTCTTCCGATCTAGAGTGGAGTGGGAGGTTTTTACTAACTACATCTGTGTCCTTCAGTTACCTTTTACTTTACGTTCTAGGACTGTGCGAGTTTATTTTACTTTAACTCGATCGACACGTTTATGACGTGTGGCGCTCCGATTGGTCCGCTGTAAGTTCTTAGCCAATCAGAGAGCCAAAGGCGGTAAATGTTTCGATCACGTTAACGTAAAAACAAGTTGCAATCAGCGCACTGCAGTGGCGACCGCGTGCCTGAAGAAGTAGTGTTGAAAGGTCTGACAGTAAAGGTAGGGCTCACGTCTGGCCCAGTAAGTCGAATGTCAAATAGATTATAATTATTATTACTGAAGGTTTCAGTTACCTTCAGTAGCTCCATCAGTTGTCAGTTGTTGGGGGCAAAAAGTTTCAGATCATCCATGTAAAGGAGGTGAGATATGACCTGACCCCCTCTTCTCAACCGGTAGCCTAAGCTCTACCCTCCAGCAGTGTGCTGAGAGGGTTCAAGGCTAAGCAAAACCACAGTGGACTCAGACTGTCGCCCTGGAATATGCCATGCTCGATCCTTATCAGTTCGCTGTTCTCCCGGATCTATCAACATCCTGGATAGTGAAAGACCGTTCTCCACTGTTCCATACACGACATCAAGAAGGTGCGCAAAGTTGCATCAACTTTATACAGTTCCAGCACCTTCATGAGCCATGTATATGGCACTGAGTCATAGGCCTTCTAACTGTCCCCGCACACGGGCTACAAAAATAAAAGCCACTTCAAGCTTCATTTTGAGGTGGCCTTTTTTGTGGCTCGTGTGCGGCGGTGCCGCCACAAAAAAACGCTTGAAGCCGCTTCAAGTTTCTGCGGCCACGAGCTGTTGCGCGCTTTTTTGCGGCCGCTTCTAGAATTTTTTTTGAGGACACATATAAAACATGTCAACAGGTCTCTTATTATTATTATCTTCTGTAACTAAGGAAGACTAAAGTTTGTTGTTTGGAAGGCAAACACCTGTTATTCATATCAAATTATAGTAAGAATAAACACATTCAGGTACTGTTTAACAAAAACAAAGTTGTAAGCTCAGTAGGAGCTTGGTTACTAGTACAGTTAATCATAAGTAGTTTTAGACCACCTGTTACTCCTCGTTTGGGTCAATATTTGCGGCCTGATGTGTAGCTTTGACTAAAATATTACGCTGATGTGTAGGTTTGATACTTGGTGGTTTTAATGAGCATCAATCAATGTAGGTAAGCTCAATATAATGGTGTCAACGTTTCAATCCTGTCAATAATGAGTGCCACAATTCGTGATGTGAAATAGTGGTCACATCCTATCAGATGAGATAGTGGACAAAAGCGTGACTATCCAAACAAATACTGAATTTGCAGAACAGTGGCTACCAGTGGACTAGTAACCTTGAACTAGCCTTTCGTATTAAAGAGTTTTGATGGAATTAGAGGTCAGCTGATACTGGTTTTGTTACTGAAATGCGCCTCTCTGTACTTGCCTTTAAGAAAACAGGTTCTTAAAAATCTTATCTTTTTTATGGACCTGTCTTTCTTCACAACCTTTGGTTGGCTGGAACAGAATGCCTAAGGCATGTCCGCCTTTGTACCTTTATGTTGTTTGAAGTTTTATGAAATAAATAAATGTATAATATTTTCAATAATTTCTATCACAATATTTGGTTCAAACTCAATTTATGTCCAGCAGTAGCCATTTTTCAGCTGTTATGATGATGATGATGAGAACCTTAATAAATATTAACATAATTATTTATGTTTAGCTAGCTGCTGCCATCGATCTCATCCACGGCATAGTAAATAATTATCAAAGGGAACACGATATGCTCTTCCCGTCTCATTACCGTTTAGCTCTTCGAGCGTAAAGATGAAACAAAAGTACACACACTGACACAATTTCGTCTTTATAATAATAACTAGCTTTCCGCCCGCGGCTTCGCCCGCGTGGACTACAGTTTATATCGCGCGGGCAGAGACCCGTGCTCAGCTGTGGAATTATAGGTAGCCTATGTGTTATTCCAGTGTCTCTTCTCAAATTCTGCCTACCAAATTTTATCTAAATCCGTTCAGTAGTTTTTGCGTGAAAGCGTAACAGATAGACAGACAGAGTTACTTTCGCATTTATAATATATATTATTATTAGTATGATGTGAATACGCTGTTTTATCTACGCGTAGCGCTAGCAATGCTACGGCATTCCCGCGCGCAGCTACGAATGCTACGAACTGCTACGCAAAGCATTCGGCTACGAAAGGCATAGTTTCATCAAAGTTGTCGTCGCCTAATCATCATCATCTCATCAATAAACAATTGTTAAAGTTGATTATTAAAATAGTTTTGTACTAAACTTTATAGTGCTCATAACGTAGTTTTAAGTTTCAGTCACTAAAATAATATGGATATTGAAATTGTGGAAATTAGTCTGGAATATTTTATTTTTATTATATTTTTTTTTTGGAATTGCCAAACTTCTATGGCGCCAAATCAACCGCGCCTGAGAAATGTGTGTTTGCCAGTGGGTATGAAGTTTTCTCGAAAACTATTGGGTCGATTTGACTACACGTTTGATATGACTACACGGATACTACTTCAAGTAGTACTCGTAATTGTATATTGTCAATTAATATTTTAAATCATACACAACGACAAACAACTTGCGTGTCTTGTGTATTAACGTGTTTGTGAACGCATTCACGATGCAAGAGTAATTATTCCTAGTGTGGGATAACGTTTTTTTTTTACTTACAATAATATTCCGCAACTATCACACAACGCCATCTAGTTTCAAACTAAGCAGAGCTTGAACTATGAGTACTAGACAACTGATAAACATACTTAAAAATTTCTTAATACATACATATAGATAAATTACACACAGACACAGGACAAATTATCGTGCTCAACACACAAACATTTGTCCGGTACGGAAATTGAACCCACGACCTCCGGCTTAGCAGTCAGGACCACTAATCACAAGACCAACCGGCCAGTATATAATATTAAGAGAAAGCATTCCCTAACAAAGCTCAGCCAATACAAACCGCCTGTAGATGGTAATTAATTATACACGTGTATATTCGTATACCTGTTTACTTGTTTAATATTAGTAGGCTAGAATAAATCAGTGGTGATGGCGAATTAATATTCTCACCTACTGAAACGCTCCTTCGGGGCACGGGATCAAATGTTAGATTCAATCAGGGCATTATACATAATGGCTTGTGATTTACATATGTAATATACACGGTATGTATAACTCAAAGGGGTAAACAAATGTGTACGTTCTGTACTTAATATGACTGAAAACGACTCAGCTAGACTTATAATCTTCAAAATACTTTTCGCATTTGAAATACAAAACCTTTATATTTTATTTTAAGAGCTTATATGAAAAATAAATAATCATAATAATACTTTATTGACACAAATTCTTACAACATAAGTATATTATTTAATTCATGAATCCCCAAGCGACCACCGGTGGCCGCGCATCTATTTAATTGTCTTACTATTGTGTCTCTAATTGACTGTATCTGAAGGGTTAAGTTACAATAAATAATGGCGCACAAAAGTTGACACCCTGACTCTTAATTCATGAATCCCCAAGCGACCACCGGTGGCCGCGCATCTATTGTTTTACTATTGTGTCTCTAATTGAGGGTATCTGAAGGGTTAGGTTACAATAAATAATGGCGCACAAAAGTTGACACCCTGACTCTTAATTCATGAATCCCCAAGCGACCACCGGTGGCCGCGCATCTATTGTTTTACTATTGTGTCTCTAATTGACGTTATCTGAAGGGTTAGGTTACAATAAATAATGGCGCACAAAAGTTGACACCCTGACTCTTAATTCATGAATCCCCAAGCGACCACCGGTGGCCGCGCATCTATTGTTTTACTATTGTGTCTCTAATTGACGTTATCTGAAGGGTTAGGTTACAATAAATAATGGCGCACAAAAGTTGACACCCTGACTCTTAATTCATGAATCCCCAAGCGACCACCGGTGGCCGCGCATCTATTGTTTTACTATTGTGTCTCTAATTGACGGTATCTGAAGGGTTAAACGGGAATTCCTGTGCTATTATGATATTGTGTAGATTGCACGTAAAAAATATACACCCCTATTTTTTATTAGTACACAAAAAATGGGGCTTAATTCGTACCTGTTACTGTGTGTAATCAAAAGTAAAAAAAAAACGAAGTTCCAAAATTGGCCACAACATTTTTCCTAATTGGTTCATTCAGATACAATATAATACATTCGGATCATTTATTCATAGTAATAGTTATGAATAAATGATCCAATCCTCAATCAATTTAAAATACTAGGAAATACTACGCGCAGTGATTGTCTATTGTTTTTCATTCATAATCAATATGTAGCCTGTACAATATTTTCATAAATTGAGTGACATTTTAGGACATAAACAAACTCTAATAAGTTTGTTGTTTATAAATATTATGTATTAAAGCTTTACCTAAATAATAACGAGACCTATTCTAATAAGCCCTTTAACCCTTCAGATACCGTCAATTAGAGACACAATAGTAAGACAATAGATGCGCGGCCACCGGTGGTCGCTTGGGGATTCATGAATTAAGTATTTGTAATAATAAAAAAATTGTGGTGTATTATTAGGTAGGTACATAGTAAGAAAAATGCACGAGTTCAATCATTTTATTGGTATAACACTTAGTTCAAGATTAATATTTAAAAGTACATGCTTTAGTTTAGCTAAGATCCTTTCTCTTGCTTGCACTCGCAGTTTGACAGTCGTGTGACAGTGACAGAAATAATTCTCATTCACTGAAAGTGCTAAGCTATTTTAGCGAAATAACTTTTCAAGTAGGTAAAGTCACAGTCACAGCTAGCTAATATATCATATAAATATTATAAAAGCGTATTACTATAATATTTAAGTATTTATCTTATGTAGCTTATGTGGTATTTAGCTATAGACGTTATATTACATTTGGGGTTGGGGCACCATCGTCATATTGATCGAGTCAATATTAAAACAACAAGCAACAGGAATAAGGCATAACCAAATTATGGACTGAATCATACCAGCCGAGGAGGCCGGCCGCATCAGGCAACGGTGCCACCGCCGGGATTCCGGGCTCGCGGACGGCGAGGCATGTGTAGCTCGCTATCCGAACGCCCGGTAACTGTCCAGACCGAGCCCAAGACGTCGACGGCACGGACTGTTCCCGCGCGCCTCAAGGAGTTGTCAGCAACAGGACCCAGCTGGGTCGAAGCCTACTGGGGCCAGGGTTATCCGAAAGGAAACTCGAGCGAGTATGAAGAGGCTAGAAGGAACGGGGTGGGTTTTTAGTCAGTAAGAGTCTGATAATATCTCTCGCTCTACCAAGAGCAGGGGTTGTCATAAGATGATTTTTAACCACCGAAAAAAAAATACCAGCCTTAAAGTTTTTCAAGCGAGTAAATCCACAGCTAGCTAAAATAATGCCTCTGTCTATACTTATATACAGGATACGGAGTAACCCCCTATAATACGTGGGAAACGACTGGGATAAAGAATGTACAGACGTGCCTGGACTGGGCTATGAGCACACTACATCATCGTGGGGTGTTGATAGTGACGATTAATGTACACACATAAATATATAGCCTTTGTTTTTTTTTCTACTACGGGTAACTTGCTAAAGAAAAAATAAGTAACATTCTGTGAAGGTATACAACTGTTTTATTTTAGTGACTTGACTTTATGTGGTCATTAGAATAAAACACGTATATTGAAATGACTATTATTCATTATTAGTTTTCAGTTGAAACTGAAAGACGTCCACTGTTGGATATAAGCGTCCCCCAAATGTCGCTACAACAACCGGTCTTGTACGTTTTACTTCCATCAGATTGTCACGACCCTCATCAGGTCATCGGTCCACTTTGTAGGAGACCTACCAAAGCTGCGTTTTCTAGTATGCGTTCGCCACAACCTTTCAGCTCGGTAACGAAGCCTTTAGTCATATGTCATCACTGGCAATACGTACTGATTATCGACTTTTGTCCAGAGACACAGTTGGTGGGTAGTATATCGGACGAGAAATACCGTGCAGTTTTTCGAACTCTGCCCAGTCCAGTTGGTTTGAATTGACGTTACATTTCGATGTATTTTTCTACCTGAACAAGCTTTGGTCTATTACGCAGCATGGGCCAGAAGAAATACCATAGTTTTAGTCAACAGTAACTTGGACTAATAGCCTTCTTGGTTCCCTAGAAACAAAATTCACGGCACGGTTGAAGTAGTGGTTAAGCGGTTGCCTACTTATGCGTGTTGAGGAGTGTGTGATTTCTGCATATAGCAAGTATTTGTTCTTTGTTATAGGAGTATTTCGTTGTATGAGACAATGGTTTCTTTTTAAAAAAAGATTATCTGTCACAATTTCCCAAAAATTTAAATTTAGAATTTGAGTCAGAGACAAATCTTTTTTTTAATATAATCTGTGACTTTATTGAAGTCTCTTTTTGTGCCTTCCGTCACCAATCCATCTGTCAAAAAACGGTATGTCATCAATCACTGGTGCCTACCTCACATTCGTACATAAAAGATTTATTACTTTCAAATTGAAATACGTAATACATTTAATATATACCAGAATTTATTTTCAAATATAAATACGCGTTTTCATATACATTGAATATGGGATCGGTCCTTTTGAAGTTGTAATAAAAAAGTAGGTATGGGAAGGTAGGCAAGGTCGCTTTTATAAATCAGTTCACATGAAATATTTTATTTTTAAAACCTTTCTGTTTGAAAATTGTTCCGTTTAGCGGATCCAAGGGGAAAAGCTTTATTGAGTACTCCTTTTTTATCATCGTATTTGTTTTCAGATAGTGTTTTGAAAAGTTTACAAATAAAAATATCATTCTACAGGTATTGTTGTGAATATTGATGATATTTTTCGATCATTTGGTTAGATTTTTTAGACTAGGAAAGCAGTTGTTTTGTTTTGACAACTGTCCGATTTTAATGCGATAGCAAAATATTAGTTTGCTATGTCCGCGTTATATTGTTTTGGTTAACGTTACGAATCTACCTATTGTTCTAGGTAAAGTCAGCAGTAGACTGAAAATATAAGAATTCTTCTCAGCCTACTAATTTTTTTTAAATACTTATATTTGAAGAAAAAAACTGAAATTGATTTTACTAGCCGTTTCTGCACCTATTACTTTCAGGATGTACGTTTATTATGTTATATGTTGTGTATAAAACTAAAACAAAAAAAACTAGGCAAGCGCGAGTCGGACGCGCGCCCTGAGGGTTCCGTACAAACTTACCTATGTAAACAGTTCGAGTCCCGAATGAAGTCTCAAAGATTTATTGTAACATGTATAACATATACATGAAGTAACAACAAAACAGTTTTTAGATTTATTCCTATACCTGAGCTATAAAACCTTGCTTTATGCCTAACAGGATTCTAGGTCAACGGGAAGTACCCTATGAATTTTGATTCCCTTGATAGTGACGAAATAATAATAATAAATACGTTTAAATTGTCGACAGACGGACTACAAAGTGACTTAATAAAGGTTCCGTGTTTTTTCCTTTTGAAGTAAGGAACCCTAAAAACACTTGTCTAATGAAAACTTACTTTTATTTAATTTATAAGTAAGTAAATAAGTATTATAAGAAGCTAAACCATCATAACTCTTTGTTATAGGAAAAACTGTTTTAACACAATTTTAACCCACAGCAACAATAATTTGAATTAAACTTCAAACTCAGTTCAGGCAGGCAGAGGCATCTCCATGGTTAATCTGCAGTGTAAACGCCCGGGGGTTTAAACTAGATGGCGTAGTTTAACGTGCACTAACTTTACTCTATGAATTTATTTTAACCCTGTTTTTATAATCTTACCTCGGAAAACTTGCTTTCTTATCTTTACATAAAGATATTTTTCGCTAAAGATATTTTAAGCGGAGATTTAAATTGTTTTGTTACTCTATATTGTACAAGCTTTTGCCTGCGGCTTCGCCCACGTACATAAAATGTATTCTGTCACAAAAATAAAACAACTTTAGTAAAGCAGCTTTATAACGGTGAAAAAAGTTCGCAATCAGACTAGGACTTTCAGAGATTATCTTTTACAAACAAAAAAACAAACTTTACCTCTTTATAGTATTAGTATAGATAGCTTAGATTTATAAGTATCGAGATCTACTTGGATAAAGTTCTAACTATTTTTAGATTAGAACATTTTTATAGAAAATAACAGAAACAAATACCTTTACCCTTTAAAATTTCAAGGATTCTTAAAAAAAGATTGTTTTTAGATATAAGTATAAATATTTACACCAATGTAGAAATCTAATAAAAAATTCGAATGTTTAAGACAAAGGTCGTTTAAATATAGGCATTTACAGTGAAAAGCTCTTAGTAAAAAGGTTTTTGTTCAATTATAAAATCCATTCCACCACCACCCAAACAGATTACAAAATAAACATTTTAGCTAAAATCCTTTTAAAACTTAATTCACATATTAATAAGAGCTATAAACTGACGCAAATATATTATTCAGATTAAAAATCCTGTCCCAAAATTAATGACCCAGCCACGAAAGAGACAGTAAAATGTCCAGTATAAAACACTAACATTACTTTATATGGGTACACAAAATACACATAGTGTCAAAATTACTTGGCCACGGCAGGATCGCAATAGGTCCTCATATAACTCCACATAAACAAGCCTGACATAATATAATAAGTAAATAAAGCGGCTCACGTTTGGCCATATAATAAAACGTGGTACATTTCAAGCTGTGTACCAAATATTCAGTTAGCATCGGATACACTCGGCGAGATACGAAGGGGACGTGACCTGGGTGCCGAGACGTGGACATATCCTTAACTGGTATAAGTTAGAATAAAGGGCTTTATTAAAGAACATGTTGTGGCGAGGTGGATTGTGTTTGCTATACTTTGTTTAAATTAACTTTACTCAGTGTGTACGTGCTTCGGAAGTAATGTTTTCATCGGCTTTTTTGGCGCCTACAGGCAGATATATAATTTTTGTCATATCGCCGCCATAAAATGCGTGATAAACGGGGCTCACTAGGCTCGAAACCTGCTAGAACTGTGGAATTATCTGATAGAGTTACCATGGTTCTGGAATGCAAAGAGTAACTGAAGATTCCAGGAGGGATTTAGTCAAACACGTCTTCTCGCTCCATCCGGAACGGATAAGGAGCAGAGGATAAATACTATCACACAACGTCATGACCAGTTCACCGGTAACAATGTCCTAAGTGACAATTATATACCATACCTAAGCATAGCCTTTTAATGTTCCCACTGCTGGGACTCAGGCCTCCTCTCTAGGATAGGGAATGGGCCATAATCCACCACGCGGACCCAGTGTGAGTGTGGGTTGGTGAATGTCAAATGTCTTCGAATTTTTGGTTCTAGGACATGCCGGTTTTCTCACGATGTTTTCCTTCACCGTTTTGAGAGCAGTGATTATGAAATAAATCACACAAAGTAATGCGCCTAACTGGATTTGAACCCGCGACCTACAACTCGTAAGTCGGGGCCGTTACCACTCGGCCACCGCTGCTCCCTTACTTATATATATTGTAAATATCATTGTTTGCCATATTTTTATTTATTTCGGAAGATTACTTTTAAAGTCAGTTTAACTTTCATATCTATTCTTTTAGAATATCCAGTTTTTCGGTACCTATTTACATAATAAGTAAACCTTGCTTTAAGTTAGGCTTTGTTTCTATTTTCTGCTTCTAAGTTTGTTTAGGACCTTCACAAGAACAAACAAAGTCGTTGTACGTCTACAGAGTTTCAACCGTTGTGTATGTAGAACACTATTTTAAAATTTATGAGCAGCTCGGTTCGATTTTCCCGTAATCTTGAATATGGGTTGAACTTGGGTTCGTCTTAAGTATTGTCGAGTTTTTCCCGGAGTTTGTTCGTTCGTTGTGGGCTGGCGACGCTTGGGGGAGGCCTATGTCCAAAAATGGACGCATATGGGCTGAAATGATGATGGAAGTAGTTTTATTATATTAATAATATTAATTTATTCAGATAATTTTCTATACTCATTACAATTTTCATATAAAATGAAATGAAACAATAAAATTATCACCTAAAATAAAAACAAACAATTACATGACAACAAATAAAATAAATAAATAAATTGAAAAAAAAAACTGAGTTACGTTGATTAGTTCCTTATAACCTAAATAGGATTTATTGAAATTTTCTCGAGAGCAAACTTTTCAACATATCTAAATTGTATTCTGTACATATGTAGATCATCTATGGCCTTGAAAATAAGTTGCGAATTTCTGTTCCTCAGTAATATAATATAACCTGAATTTTTATATTTGCTTGCTTAACTTGCTACAGAAGCACGAACCACCTTAATTTGTAAAGACAGCACATATACCTTTTATCTCTCTATTTTCATACCTGCTGGGCGTTTTGCCGAGCTTACAAGAGAGTCTACGTAAAATGGCAGTAGTATTATATAAAAGTTGTAGTTTCTTATCTGCGTGTTACGGTTGAACTCTTTACAAAAACCTCTTTGGATAGCAAATGGGCGGCAAATGTACATAGCTGCAGATGACTGGCTGGAGAGAATTGTTGTGGTAACTGTGTAGAAAGAAACGTTACAGGTTTTGTTTGTTCAAGCGTATTCGTAATGTTTCTAGTATTTAAAAAAAGAACTTAGGTATAGGTACTGTTTACGTCGGACTTTTTGTAGGACAGATAATCGGGCCGATTTTGTATATTTGTGACATTGTTCTGTATTTCTGACCGACTTTTTGTAGGACGTGTGCGTTGCACTATTGCTATCAGTGTGTTCTCAAAAAATTGGCCACCGATTATCGGACGTGTACGAGCAGCTTAAAGGGTATAATGCCGTGTACTTTACAAGCTTTTATTTAGTTTGAACTGTCCCGATGTTTGTCTGTAATCAAGTCTTGCAAATTAAAGATCTACTTTCCGGTTGCCGATTAAGCTGAAATTTTGCATGCATGTGTAATCAGATGACAATGCAAAATTATTGTGACATAGACCTGATCTGATGATAGAACCGGAAGGTGGCTATAAGAACCTTGTAGTCAAACGACACAACCCCATCGAGTTTGGGCTCGTATGATTTGTCTTGGCGAGTATTAATTATATAGATATACCGAGCTATAAAAGCTTGCTATGAAAAAATGATTTTCATAAAAAAAGTTGTTATTTGTGTATTCTTGAAAATCTTGAAATGGATTTTCATCGCCCAAAGCATTAAAGTAAGACTCAGTTTTTGTAAATACTTGACCAGAATAATGCCAAGGCATTTATGTACGTTCAGCGTCTTCAGACACACATTGAAAAGTAAAATCAAGTCTGCGATTGGATTCTAGGTCATAAAAATAGCTTGTATCCATAAAATGAGTCGGTTAGGTTTCTTTTTACGCTCGAGATAATCATAAAGATTTTTCTAGAAAAAACCTCCAACATATCACGAACGCATTACTCTTAATAGCGTATTGACAACGTATCCTTACATCACTTACCTTGCAAAAAGGGCTATACATAATTTAGTATTGACACTCGACAACGTACATATATTTTCGAACATATTAGCGCATGAAGGTTCCGAACAACACAGCACTTAGATCTGCGTCCCACAGGAGCACATTTACGCACATTACGAGTGAAATGCTTCGTGTCGCCGCATAAAACTCGTATTTACATAGGAAGCGATGCGTGAGAATGATTGATACGAATTTAGTACTCGGGGAGCGGTATTCCTTAGGACTGATGAGGCCATTCATCAGCGGGTGACAACCGCACCATTACGAGTACGAATTTAATAAATATAATTTATGAGGAACCTATATATCACTGCGAAAGGGTAGGACGAGTAGGTACTGAACGTCGAACGTTCGAATTTTAAAAAGGTTTGACGGGAACGTTTTTTTTTTTTCATTTAGGTTGGTACTTCGTTTAAAAATCATTAGCCGTGTTCTGCTTATGTTGGTAGGTACGCAATTTTCAGGATAATTAACGCCTCTGGCAATGGTGTCGGTCGAACCGGTATCAAGCTACACATGTAAAGCTATATAACCAAGAGGTATTTGACGTATATTTGCCAAGAGCAGCTGAGGGCCAGCGTTTAGACAGTCGATATTTGATGTTTATGAAATACTAGCTTTTGTCCGTGGCTTCGCCCGCGTAGATAAAATATAGCCTATGTCACTCAAGAATAAAGCAGCTTTCTGTCGGTGAAAATGTTTTAGTTAAAAGACCAGTACTTTCAAAGATTATCTCCGATAAACAAAATAACAAATAAGCAGCCTCTTTATAATATTAGTGTAGATGGTTTTAGTTATATATTATGGTGCTTACCATATAATGAAATGGGATGTTTGACAGCCGTATTTGAGAATGAAAGGCTCTATTTGTCTTCGAAAACTAAAATAAATCAGCAGAATGATCATAATCTTACTTTAAAGTTTAAACTTTTTGATACAAATCACTTCAAACCACGTAAAATTATACACCACTCTAACACTCACGAAATTCGAAGCCAACTTCAGTATAAAATGAGTATCAAAACTTTTCAATGAAGATAAGCTCGTAGGAAATATTTTGTGAAGGTTGGTCATATTTTGTGTGCCGGTTGCTACACGGTCGGGCGCCAAATGACCCGACAAAATGTTAAATGTAACTTGTGACGGTGTTGCTCGCATGTGGAAGATATAATATTTTGCATTTAAAACACCTTAAGTTGGGAAGCAGTTTGTTGTCGATGGAAACATTTTGTAAGCTTTGAATTTCTGACTAAAGTTATGTTCGTGTGTGCAGTTTGTGTTACAGATTGCTGTCTTGAAGTTTCTCCTTGCATAATAGAAACTTTTGTTGACGCTCATCACTTACTTATGCACAAACAACTATGCTCAGTTAGAAAGCAGTATTTGATAGAAGAAATTATAGAAACTCGTAATAAAATATCTTATCATTTAGAATGTGATGATAATGACTTATAAATTTTAATCAATTACTTTCAACCTCCTTCCAATCGCTTGTTGTTATTTTGTCACTTATAAATGTAATTTTACCTTATTTAGAGACGATGCAGCATAATTTCACCTTCTATACACATCTCTCGCAACCATTATTTTATTTTATCCATCTTTTTCTTATCTACCATAAAGTCTTTTATATCATCTACCATTGTCTTTCACCTATAGTTTCTATAGTCCTTTCTCGCCTCTTATTAAATCCTGTTCGAAACATTGAGAACGACATGCAAACAAACCTGTAGAATCCATTTAACCCTTTTTTTGTCGAAGAAAATAATCATTTTGTACAAAAAGTACAAAACACTGGCCACTTACAATCAAGCCGCGTACAACTAAGCCTATGCAAAAAACATAATGTATTCTTAGACGATTAGGCAGTTTAGAGAGCGATGACGTCACGTGACAGCGATGACGCTGCAGCTGTCAAAAAAATGGCGGGAAGACGCTAGGAGAGCTCGGATGCGACGCGGTCGCGATTTAGGCAACATAATTTTGAATTATATCGTTGTTACAGTTTTTGATCGTTTGTCATTCTAAATTAATAAATTAGTTGTAGGTTGTTCCGAGTTTTCTTTTAAAAAAGTCAAATACACTTCTGATCCATTAGATTATTGTTATTTGAATTTCGTTTTATAACAAAACTAGCTGACCCGGCAAACTTCGTACCGCCTACCGCCTAATAGTCGATGAATGTTTTGACCGAATGATGGAATGATTGAGACCAATCAATATAGGTATTTGACTGTTGCTGTCATTTGTGATGATGCGTATATTGTATTTTATATTACGTTACTTTTCGTCATTTTTATAGTTATTCTGATATTCGAGGCGGAGACGACTCCAACAAACCAAATATCTTTAAAATCGGTCCAGCCGTTGTTGAGTTATAAATTGACTTTATATACCTACTAATATGACTTTGCTTTATGTATCTATAGTAAACATTAACATTCCATCATTTCCACAGTGGACGGATAAGCACATTTGAAATGCATGCATTGAAATGTTGGAACACCGAGTTTGCGATGTACTGTGTACATTTCGCTAGCTGCTCTATTATTTCCTGGAATGTCTGTTTTGGTGCAGTGTGTAATCTTGGATGCTCCATTTAGATACGAAATTGTTCGAAATTTGAACGTATAACCTTCTGACAAACTTCATTACTGAAAAGACTTGAGGAGTAAGGGTTGATCTCCAAGGTTAACCAACGCTTGCTGAGGTCCGTCTGTGGATGGGTGACCATTTTCAACATGTCGAGCCGCCTTCGTGCTTCTGTCGTCTTCTATAGACAGTCATTAGATATGTATAGTCAGAAGCTAAGAAATTTCACCAGTTTGGCTTAGAGATATTGTGTGACCAATTCACTGGGTTATGGACGTAGTCGCTGCATGTAAAATACTAATATCAGCTGCATCAGGTTTGACTTGAAGCAGATCCCAACATCGTCCCCACGGCGTCCTCACCTTCCACATAACACAGGTCCTCACTGGAATGGTAAGTTCGGAAGGTCCTTCCAATTCCGGATTCAGGTGGAAGAAACATATGAAGAAATACATGGTGGAAAGTAAATTGGTGCTGTGTCCCGCTCCATCCTAGAAAGGGTTTCTCATTAGATAATTTTCCACCTCAAAAAAAATGATATGGATTAATGTATGTATATTTTCTACTAGATGACATGAAATTATGCTTTGACTTATAACAGAATTTTATTCTGTTTATACAGGGTTATTTGTAAACCACTAGCAACCTCTTAGGTCTAGTTAAGAACATCATAAACAACAACTTTTGTTCTATGACTTTTTACTTAAACAACTTACAAAAAGAAACCTTCAAAATTTGGTTGTTCTATCTAACATATTTCAATTCTGTAATTTGCTGTACCTACCTACGCCTCCTGCACACTGTTCTCGTAGTAATAGTAAGCGGACTTCCGAAACATTGTTATCATACCTACCAAGCAAGCATTCGCACCATTTTCGTGAACATAGACTTCACAACATTTAGAACGTTCGATTTAAATATTTTTATTTTTGTATGAAAAACTGATGAACTAAAATATGATATTTTTTTAAAAAACATTGAACAAAAGTTATTGTTTATGATGTTAGTAACACAGTTCTGAGAGGTTGCTAGTGTTTTACAAATAACCCTGTATAAATAAACATTTGGAATCTTGCAAAAAAAAAAATGATTTACACTCATTTCAAAATACTGTTTTGTTTCCAACCTTTACGAAAAGTACGCTTAATACACACACGTGCACAACCATACCTACCGTTATCATTTCCAAGCACACACCTACATACCTACTACATACCTACAGGTACACACGAGAAAGTGAGGCACAAATAAATGAGCGGTGTAGCATCGGTCTTGAAAACATTGCGGGGTGTAGCACCGCTGTAATTAGGCCCCCTTGGAGCGCCGCAGTGTGTTCATCAAAGTCATGAGCTGTCATGTCAGCATTGCCAGTACCTACTATTGTAACTCACACAAAGTCATTGTGGTTTTCATTTGTCGCAATGCTAAATTTAATTCCTTTGCGAGATATCATGAGCAGGGTACACAGATACACGGTACAAATGGTCGATGGAGACGAAGGGTTCTGGAGTGGTGACCACGTACCGGAGGACGCAGCGTGGGAAGGCCTCCAACAATTAATTAGGCCCCCTTGGAACGCCGCAGTGTGTTCATCAAAGTCATGAGCTGTCATGTCAGCATTGCCAGTACCTACTATTGAAACTCACAGAAAGTCATTGTGGTTTTCATTTGTCACAATGCTTCTAAATTTAATTCCTTTGCGAGATATCATGGGCAGGGCACATTGCACGCAGAACAGGTGGTCGATGGGGACAAAAGGTTTTGGAGTGGCGACCACGTATTATATATATATCGCCTTAGTTTTTTAACCAATAATTGAAATCCAAACAAATGTTTTTTTTTTTTTCATCCGTATTAAAACAAATGAAGAGAAATTATTCTATTCTCTTTATGGTTCTGTGTGTTTGTTTATTTTCACAATAGGAAATGCTAGAAGAGATTAATTTCTAAAAAATAGGTAACAAGAACACTATGTCGCACAAAAATAATTTCGAATATAGGAGTCACACGTCGACTGCAGGTTAGATAGATGAGACGCTGGTGTGTCAGATAAAAGTATAAGCATAAAGCCTCCCTAGCCAATTTACGTCCGTTTCGTTTCGATTCACTTGCGTCGAACGTCTCGAGTCAGCCACGCCTCCGATTCCTTTGTTCTGACCACGTGACTGAATGTTGAAATGACGTCAGAACAAAGGAATCGGAGGTATGGCCAATTGGAGGCGTTCGACGCAAGAGAACTGAAACGAAATGGTACTAACTTGGCTAGGCCTGTTGACCAGCAGAACAGTTTTAGAAGACCTAAAACCAATAATTTCAATATGACAAGAATAGGTATTTTAACTGCTTGGCTTTATTTTATACATGTGTGACCTAAGTGTGTGTGTATATATAAATTGTTGAATAAATTGGAGGCACAATTGTTTGTGTATATTTTATTAGTTAGGTGTATATTGTACCTAAATAGGCTTTGGCACACAGCAGCGTTATCATCAAAGTCACAAACTGTCACGTTACCATTCCAAGCCTACTATTGAAACTCGCTTTATAGTGATACTACGAAAATTGTTCGTGTTATAACAATATAAACACGCCGTCAATAGGAAATTGTTATTGTTAATGCTTTGTTGGCTGTACCTTGTATTGATTCCAATACACCTACCATCACTCGATGTAGGTAAAATAAAATAGAATGGTTCAATGCAATTTTTGCAATTCGTGTGATAATGTCATAATTTATTGTGTGCAGTTACAAATACAATAAGGTCAGGTGACCACCACTTAAAAAAAATGATATAATTACATAATGTTTTTTTTTTACTTATATGCCTAAATTATTACAGAAGTATAAATAAACTTTATTATATTTTTACTATTCGAGATTCGCATTGGGGTTTTTATTTGTACATTAATTATAACCAATGGTATCAGCCCCCCTGGCCAAGTTGCCAATCTGCAATAGTTAACGCTAGTAGAAAGCTTCAAATGTACCGGAATGACGCTCAGTCACGTGGTCAGAACAAAAGAATCGGCGGCAAGGTCAACTTGAAACGTTCGACGCAAGCGAAACGGTTGTAAGTTGGGTAGGGGGGCAGAACCGATACTTCTTCATTTCGCGGGCATGCGGACGGTGAGCAATAGGTAGCTCGTTATGCGACTGTCTGATAACTGTACGGACCGAACCCAAGTCGTAGACAGCGCGCAACGGCAGGGGCCCAGCTGGGTCGAAGCCTACTACGGCTAGGGGCCAGAGTTAGTTCCGAAAGGTAGCTCAGCCCCCGGTACGAAAGGCAACGAAGGAGTGGGTTTTTATTCAGTAAAAGTCTGACACTATCTCCCGCCCCGCTCAAGGGCCCGGGGATGTCATTAGTTGATTTTCCTATCGAAAAAAAAAAAACTTCATTGTTTGTATTCTTTTCAGCTTTGTTTCTCACCTTAGTAGATATTTTAAATTGGTTTCATATGAAGGTGTGTACGTCATAATTAGGCTCCCTTGGCACCCCGCAGCGTTTTCATCAGTCACAAGCTGTCACGTCACAATTGAAATTCGCATTGTGGTAACACTTGTGCTACAAAAGTCGCTCTTATTGCTTCGGCATAAAGGCGCTGTCATTGTTAAAATGTTACCACTGGTAGGTGTGTGATTATCTACCTTATATTATTGAACAATGTTGTTTTCATTTGCCGCTACAGTTTTCTTGGGAGTATAGAAACTGAGCAGTATGATTTTTATTCGTTACCTACGAACAAAAATCATACATTCTTTTTTTATTGTTGATATGTTTGCGCTTGACCGCCATCTCACCTAATGGAAACCGACGATGCGGTCGACGATGGAACGCTCTTCCATTTAATTTAGTTGTTGTTTGTTTATGTAGGGTTTTTATTTAAGGTCCGACTAGAACACGATTTTTACTCAATGATCTTATGTAATACTAGTTTTTGCAAAACTTGATACGATAGACTTTTCATTCTGTAGCGACATCTATGACGCCACATAAGAACTACGAAGAAAATACAAAATCCTGCATCGCGCAATCAAAGTTCTCCGCGCGATTTGAATATATACGACAGCCCGACGTTAACTATCGGGCAGTCGCCCACCAGACCATAACACCCGGTCTGGTCGGAGGATCCTCCCTTTTCAATAGAGGCTCTGTTCCGCATACCTCCAAAATTCCATCTCTATCTGCTTAAAAACTGAAAGATTTACTGGATTTTCTAAATGTAACACGGCTTGAATGTCTTGTATATTCTCTACGGAGGCGTATCTAATAAGATTTTAAGATTGGCGTATCAGTTAGTCGTGTAAGCTGTAATTAGGCCCTCTTGGCACGCCGCAGCGTGTTCATCACAGTCAGTCGCTGTCACGTCACTATTGCGCGAACAAATGGAACTCGTACGGTGTTATTGTGGTTTTATTTATCCAAATGATATATTCATTTTCTTCTGTATTTTCATAAGAAGTTTAACTATTTATGGGCAAAGACTGTGACTGACGGTTTTTTTTTCAAAAACTGAGTGTAGAGTTTTTTTTTAATGGTGGAAATTATCCAAATGGGTTAGCACCGGAAAATAAAATATATATAAAAGCGGTTTAAATAGCTCTTTTTTTGAGCGGGATATTATCTGATGACATCTCCCGCCATAGGGCAGACCAGGAGTGTCAGACTTTTACTGACTATTTCCGCTCCAGTTTCTTCTTGGCCTTCGTCCCAGATCCCCGGGGTTTTCATGGCCCTAGTAGGCTTCGACTCTGCTGGGCCCCTACAGTTTGCTGACATCTCCTTGAGGCACGCGTGGATTACTATGCGCCGTCGACGACTTGGACTCGGTCCGGACAGTTTCCGGACGGTCGGACGGCGTAACCATTGCTCGCCGTCTGTAAGCCCGTGCCTACGGTGGCGCTCTCTTTTGAGTCTGCGAATAATTTGTTATTGTCCAAGCAAAACAGTCAGAAAAATAGTAATTTTGAGAATATTTTATTAGTTAAAAGTACTTTTTCTGTAGGTAATTAGGCCCGCTTGTCACGCAGCAGCGTGTTCATCACAGTCAGTCGCTGTCACGTCACTATTGCGCGAACAAATGGAACTCGTACGCAAGCGTTGTGGTTTTATTGGTTGAAAACAGATTGCCGCTGTTTCGGAAACCCGTTCAACAGTACTGTGGCATATGGAGACGCGAATAAAAGGCTTTTTGTTCACTTTTACTTATTATATTGTTAGATTAGCCTTTAAGATGGTGCATCATGACTCACATTTTCACTTTTTTTCATACAACCGCTCATAACTGATTATGACGTACGATATTTTGGAAACATATCTTGTTGATATTATCTAGGTGTCTATAAAAACCAATTTCTAAATTTGTTTAAAACTAATCCAGTAAAAATCTCTGAAAATCTCCTATTTTGTATGAACTTTGACACTTCATAATTTGCCTAAAAATTAAAAAAAGTCAAAAAAGTAAAAGTATAGAATCCTTGCAAATTTTATTAAGATTCTAAATGACGACAACTTTTTCCAAAACCCTTTTAAGGGTTAAAAAAAAACAGCTATTTCCTGGAGCAAGTTTTGTGAAATTTTCGAGTAAATCTCGGAATTACCGAATACTAACAGAGTTTTCAGCCGTTATCTCTCTTTTTTGCGTTGCCTTTCCGTCAAACATCGCGTTGAATTGCATTAAATGAAGTAACCAGCTTTTAAACTATTTCCGGTTTTTACGATAGGCGAGTGAAAAAGGACTGCTTAATCGTAATCTATATATATAAAAATCAATGCCACTTTTCAAATGGTCTAGCAACATTAGCAGGCATTTTTTTTAAGTAGTAAAATTATCCAATGACAACTCCTGCCTTTTCGTCAGACTTATACTGACTAATACCCACTTCTAGTTCCTTCGTTGCCTTCCATGCCAGGGTCGGGTTTTCCTTTCAGAAGCGAACCATTTTCCAACAAGCTTGGCATCGGCTTCTAATCTAACCAGATGCGGCTGGATACCTCTGTTTTACACCACCGGCAGTAGACCTAAGTATTTGATATAAATTTAAGGTAACCTTCACAAGTTCCTGAAAAACAGGGTCATGATAGACAAACAGACTAACAGACGGAAAGACGGACCCACAGACAATGAAGTATTGGCAACAAACGGAACCTTTATGGGATTATAAGGGTTCCCTTTTGGTCGACTGAGGTACAGAACCCTGAAAAATGATGAAACATGTTTCTCAGTTTATGATTTCGACGAAAAGACGTACTTATTCTTTTTTTGGCTTTCACTTAAAGTGCCCTAAACAGAAATAGATCTAATTTTGTTTGTTCTTTATGATCCAATTACGTAAGTTAGCTGTGATTGGGACCTTCTGGTTCAACGTAGCGTTCATTCACGTCAGTTGTTGTCACGTCAAACGTAGGAATTGAACTCGAATGAGGGAATATAAAAATATACCTTTATATAACATTAAAGTTATAATTTACAACTCTTTAAACATATCCCTATATTTGATGATAGTTTAAATCTAGTTTTTTTTTGTATGTCTAAAAGTAGGCAAAAGCTAGTTAATACAATATTTTTTTAACATTGCTATATGATATCTAGGTACGTATCTGTGGCGCAGCTCGGGTCGATGCCTTTGCAAAGTTGAAAGTAAATAAGTGGCAACTGTTTGATCTCCACGTTCGGGTTACTGATATTTTATCGCAAAAACGATTTTTCAACGACCGTTATATGATTTTGTTGCATTTCTTTGAGAGAATTACTATTATTCCTTATCCTTAAACATGTGTAGGTATCTACTTAATATTTTTAAGAGGAATTTGTGTTTGTATTTTTTTTTTATTAAACCCCAAGTGAAGCGTTCGCTCTCTCATTGTATTTCTATTGTATCTCTGATTACGGTATTCGACAGGTTAAGCTGAATTTTGCGACATTTGATTTTATACATACTTTTATTTCGTTTCAAAAAAATCCTCCTAATACAGGCAGCTCTCACGCTTTTCTCTATACAAACAAAACTACATGAGTACCTGCTAAACATTTGCCCCAAAGAAAAACATTTTACGAACTCTGAAGAGCATACAAACAGCACAATATTTTAACAAAAAAAAAAGAAACCCCTCTAAGGCACAACAAAAAAGTGTGTTATGTGAACAAAAAAATATAAAAACAGAGCGAGTAACTCGATCCAGTGAGGGGCGAGCAACGGTCCTTAGTCACGCGTCACCCATCGTTTGAACGCGGCACTCGAACGTTCCCACGTTGCCAGTAGAGTAGGTAGGTAGATGAACCGACTCAATATATTATACAACACGTACCTTAATAAAGGTACCGCCTGAAAGTAGTATTTTCAGAATCTTCTGAATCGATTTAAAATAGGTTCATTAAAATTAGGTAATGACTTAACTGTGATCTTTGAAATTTTGAAATCTTCGTAACTCAATTCTCGAATCGAGTTACGAAGATTTTTTCGTATCATTTTTTTTTTGTGAAGTGCTACTACTTCTTAATTTTTTCCTATACCTACTTGTACTATGAGGCCTTGCTTCATGTCAGTATTCAGGATTCTTCATCAACGAGAAGTATCCCATGAATTAGAATTTCCTCGAGAGTTTCGAAAAAATGCATGTTTTTTTTAGGTCGGAAAACATCTGAAGCCCTTCACGTTCCAGGACCATAAGTTTCCTTTTAAATAAATCCCCGTGTTTGAAAGATTATAACTTAATATTTTAATCGGGTTGCATTATTCCGGATACCTACATTTATATATATAAAAGGAAAACTGACTGGCTGACATATTAACGTATAGGCACATCCGAAACTACCGCGACTAGAAGCATGAAATTTTGCACAGATTTTCTTTTATGACGTAGACGAGCACTAAGAGAGGGTTCTTCAAAATTCTCCCCCTAAGGGGAAGTCACGGGAGTGCAAAGTTTTTAAGGAGAAACCTATTTTCACGCGGACGAAGCCTCTGACAGAAGTTAGTGTTATATATTCGACGAGAGTACGACTCTGGCAGTATCGACGTTCCCAAAATAACTCATCGTTCAACGTATTTATTTTTAGAGAAAGGTCCTGTTTTTTGTTTGTGAAAAGTATCTTCCAATTTCCGCGGCTCATGATTCATGAGAGATTTAGGTATTCATTTTTGGTATTCAGAAAAAATACGGTGCTTAAATCAAATTAAAGAAGGACGAGAGAATTCAATAAACATTTTCTTATAAATCCTCCACCTAACTAGCATTTTCAGTTAAAGAAAACGACGGAAAATATTTTAACAAGCAGACAATTATTCATTTGGTTCCTCCTCTTTAATTTGCTCTTTCTTTAATACGCCTGAGCTCGCTAGATAACTCCATTAGCTGGATTCCTTGTGGTTTTTCACGGTTCTCTGTCTGCACTCCTTAAGTTTTCTCATCAGGGAGAAAATTTTCATTTCCTTTAAGGTTATTCTATTCGTTCGTCTTGATTTTACTTTTTGCCCTTTTGTTATAGTCTTGGTTTTTATCGCTGTTCTGTTTGCATCATTAATAAAGACGGAATAACTTATGGCAGTAACTTATTAAGGGCAGGAAGGCCATTACCGGCATTCTCTCCCTAAGTTAGGCAATATTTTTCGAATTAAGTACGTAAATACGTTTATAGGATGTATTCTTAATCGACATTGAACGGTCCCGAATTTTCTTATTCGGGATTCCACACGGCCATATTTAGAAAGTTTTTATTGATTCAATATGCTAGAGGCGGTGTTATCGCCGTTCTCACAAAGTATTTTAATAAAGGTCCCAAATATTCAATTGGGAATATGAAACGATTTGGAATTGAAGTCATTTTCTTGTATGTACCGATCGCATTTGGTTTACAAAGTTACGGGTCTTGAGATATTTTAACATTTAAACAATTTTATGGTCGATCTTAGGGATTGTAACAAAATCTTTTTCAAAGGCATTCAAAACATAACTTAAGCCTCGCGGTACGAATACTCGTGGCTCTAAGTCCATACTTCAAGGTTACAGATGTGACACATTTGTAACCTTCAAAAAGGGGCATTGTCCTCACCTTCCGCCTGATGTAGGGCCTCATCGAACACGGGTGTTCCAGGTGGTCCCTGTTTCGAATTTGATAGGCAGATATTCCGCCTATCATCATTATAGGGACCGTTCGAAGACTATGGTGAAGCTTACAGTAGAGGTCTAACCCGATTAGGTGGAGTGAGACGTCATGGGAACTGGGAAGTCATAATTCAAGCGTAGGAGGCGACGGAAAGCGTGAAAGAACGTCAACCCTTACGCCCCGTGCATCGAGAGACTATGGACGATAATTGGTAACCGTGAGCGCAGGCTTGCGAACGGCGAGCAATGTACAGTTCGCCGTTCGATAAAGACCAGGCCCGGTTGACATCGGCTTTTTTTTTTTTGTCGACGGGGAAAATCATCTTTGACGAAACCCGCTCTTGGGTGGAGCGGGAGATAGTGTCAGACTCTTACTGACTAAAAACCCCGCGCCGTTCCTTCTAGCCTTCATACCGGGGCACGAGCTCCCTTTCGGACAACCCTGTCCCCAGTAGGCTTCGACCCAGCTGGGCCCCTCCTGATGCTGACAACTCCTTGAGGCGCGCGGGAACAGTGCGCGCCGTCGACGTCTTGGACTCGGTCCATTACCGGACGATCGGACAGCGAGCTACCCATAGCTCGCCGTCCACGAGCCCGCGTCTACGGTGGCCGGAAATCGGGATCGGAATCCCGGCGACGGCGGCGAGGGCGCCTTTGCCTGATGCGGTCGGCCTCCTCCTTTGCAAGCATTACTGCTTTGCAGAAGGAAGCGACCGCCTGCCATTCCTCCTCGCTCCGGACCATGGCCTCGACCAGGGCCCGCGGTTGACATCGGCTGGTGTGCCTCAAAGAAATGTAAGCATAATTGATCGGGTTCATTAGTGTTAATGCCTGCGAGGGTTGCAGGGTCGTTTGTAACAGTCACTGCAGCCCTGTAACGCAAAGGGTAATTAATAATAATAAACATTTTATTTTCAGGCATCGGAGGCCCCGAAAGGTCATCTCAACTTCCTGCAAATATGATGCCGAACCCAAATATGATGGGCTTGTCCGCCCAACATACTTGGGGTCGGCTCAACACATTTATTTTCTTCAATTCTATCCTGTCACTCGTCATGCTATCACCAACTTCTTTTTCATTCATATCACTCTTGATATCCATAAGGTCAAAAAAACAAAAAAGGAAAAATAAAGAAAAAAAGTGGGGGGTAATTAAAGCATTACAGGTGGGTTTCAGTCAGTACAAGTCTGACACTGTCTCTCGCTTGATAATTTCCTACCGTCAAAAAAGGCTCTTTTTTTCACGAAACTGTCCTGAAACTGAACTGCAAAAGCAACCCAATGAATTATTTCATATGTTGTACTAAATTAATAGGCAGAATGGGATCAAACTCATCAGCTAACTTAAACAACGTGAAGTGTGAAGGGTTCAAAAAGCAATTTTCAATTAAAATTTGAACTGGACTGTTTTGACAGACGTTTCATTAGCCTGTTTCCATTCGAGTCGGTTTCCGTGCGACTACAGTTGCTAGTGTGGTGTATAAAGTTATAACATCTGTCGATATTCTGGGAAACAACGGATTGAAGTATTGGGGATGAAACGAAACTGCTTATGACATTTGAAATACCTTGAAGGACCTTTGAAGTACCTTTGTGCTCTTCTATCTGTGTTTGTTCTTCTCATTTTTAACTGTTTGTAAGTAATTTTTTTAATAGTAGTTGGTAGGTAGGTAAAGGACAGCGTAGGCATGGGCTTGCGGACGATGAGCAATAGGTAGCTCATCGTCCGGCCGTCCGGTTACCGTCTAGACCGAGCCCGAGTCGTCGGCGCATACTGTTCCCGCGCGCCTCAAGGAGTTGTCAGCAACCGTAGGGGCCTGGCAGGGTCGAAACCTACAGGGACCAAAGGTCTGCTTCTGATAGGAAGGCTCAGCTCTGGTGTAATAGGCAACGAAGGAACGGGGTGAGTTTTTTAGTCAGTAAAAGTCTAATACTCCCATTCTGGCCAAGACTGGGGAATGACATTGGATGATTTTTACCCACCGAAAAAAAACCTTGATTTCCAGTCACCGTAGACGTGAGCTTGCGGACGATGAGCAACGGTAGCTCATCGTCCGGCCGTCCGGTTACCGTCAAGACCGAGCCCGAGTCATCGATGGCGCGCAGTGTTCCACCAACGCCTCATAGAGTGTTAGTGGAATGTTTGAAAAACTAGGGAAAACTAGAATGAAAGAAATCACGATGCGCGATACTATAATACAAATCTAAAAGGTAGGTATATATAAAGTAAACATGAATAGAGGAAATATTATCATCTAACGCGGTCTCGGGAGAATTATTGGAAAACTAGCTTTGCTGGCGAGTGGTATTGGAAAAAATAAATGAATGCACGGGATTCACAAATAGAACATCCCTAATGATAGTGCTGCTCTTGTAGAAATCGAGGTTTAGTGATGTGTTAATGATTTATTCTTTAGAGAGAAATGCATCGCCTATATTAAGGTAGGTATATCAACCCTTTATAGGAAGAATGGGGTAAGCGACAGTTAGTATTTTTTGGAGAGAAATGTATCGCCTACATTTTAGGTAGTTATATCAACCATTTTAAGGAAGAATTTTGCAAGTGACAGTTAGTGTTTTTTGAAGAGAACCGCCTACATTTTAAGGTCCACCTTGCAGGAGGCCTTCCAACGCTGAGTCTTCCGGTACGAGGTCGCCACTCCAGAACCTTTCGCCCTCAATGGTCATCTGTTCTGCGAGCAATGTGTCCTGCCCATTACCACTTAAGTTTGGCGATTCTTTGTTCTATATCGGCAACTTTGGTTCTCCTGCGGATACCTTCATTTCATGATACAGTTATGAATATTTGTACATAGATTTTTTACATACTAAAACTAATGTTGTATATAATACTGTATCTACATCTTTCAACCAATTGTCCTGTCATAGGTCTGTTGGAAGATAGGTCGGTTAGATTTCATTAGAAATAAGCAACATCTTTGTGCGCTTAAAGGCACGAGTCCGGCTCGCACTTGGCCGTTTTTTTAATTAAATTGTACGTGAAATGAATATTCGAAACATTCAGTCTCTTTCCAACTATTAGCTTCAGAGTTTAAAAGGTAACAAAACAGAACTAAAACAATGATAGCTGTATTTCAATTGAGAGCTTTTAGAATCTTCAACAAAAGTTTAGAGTAATACACTTTATTGATATTAATATCAAGTAAGTTCTTAGAATTTCAGCGGAGTAGGAAATTGCGCAAAAACACTCAATGTTTACTCGTGCTGAAGAAATTGTGCTGTAATCGCAAATTATATTCATGATAAATAATGCTAAAATTATAAAAATAACCTCCATAATATTGAAAATTCAATTCAACTCAGGATTTCATCTATCCTGATTTTGTTTTCCTCATTTAGTCTGTCATAGACCATTTTACGTACGTTTACATTAAAGTAATAATAATACTTGTGTTATGAGTACTAGACAACTGATAAATATACTTTTATATTTCTAAATACATACATATATAGATATATTACACCCAGACACAAAAAAAATGATCCTGCTCATCACACCAAACATTATTTTGTCCTGGTAATCGAACCCACGTCCGAGCAGTCAGGGCCACTAACCACTAGACTACAGGCCAGTCAATCAATGTTAAATCAGTCAGCAGTGTTTTGTTGTGTGTTGCTCGCTATTTCATTTCAATTCTCAAGAAAGACATCCAGGTCGGCCCGCTTTCGTGATCTATCGCAGACCCACGTCACTGTATCTGGGCACCAATTCTGTGTATTACGAGCTTAGTTCATTAGACAGTCTTTAAAATACAAAACTGTGTAAAAGATGTAATTAAAAACGAATATTCTCCAATTCAAAAAAATATTACGACTCCGAATAAACGACCAAGCTGCTAATACTTACAAATCCCAATTATCTACAGGAAAACCAAACTCATTAACTTATTCTCGGAAAAAAACGGAGAACACAGCTGAGATAATAGAAGAGAACATAATTATGCTATGTGCCACAATGCAGCAACAGTTAAAATATATCAGAGGACTCAATGATAACCATTTACGAGTATTTTCAGGCATCGGAGGCCCATAGAAAAAATACATAAAATAATTTTAATTCATGAATCCCCAAGCGACACCCGGTGGCCGCGCATCTATTGTCTTACTATTGTGTCTCTAATTGACGGTATCTGAAGGGTTAAACAATAATAAACTAATACATAACCAAACTTATACATGTAGCATCGGCGTCGTGTTCCGTTGCGTGGTGTCGCGTAGCCGTCCTCTTTATAATCGTCCTTTTTATACACCTACCACATCACCACTACCATCACTATCTAATTAGTGATCGATGAGCTAACATTGTTTCTCTGTCATCCTTCGTAGAGAATGCCTAAGGTATTCAGTCCGCTTTTGTATAATTATCATCATCATCATCATCTTCCTGCCCTTATCCCGTGTTTGTATAATATATAAATATAATAATATTTTTATATTTTGCAGTCACATCGCTCACTGCCTGTTTTGTTATACGACTTTATTATGCTGTGACCTGGTAGATTTTTAGATAGAATGTGTGGGGAAGTGTTTTCGTTAACTTCATGTGATTTGTGGAGAGTTTCTTCAAGTATGATGGTATTGTTATTTATTCGGTGCCGTATAAGAATGAGTATATGAAAAAGTAAGGGATATGTATTTTTTTCCTTATATGCGTTTTCTTCTGTATCTGAATTGTTATAAAATGAAATTGCTACAACTTGATAAATATATTCACAAATTGAAATGAATAATAATACATATTGTATGCAAACGCCTATAAAAAAATCATTGAGCATTAAAAAAAATCATCAACGTCGCTGTCAATAGGAAACGCGTCAAGAACGCTGGCAGCAATACTGATTCGTTTGCCAAAGAAAAGCCCAGCCTTCTGGACACGTCAAGAGTCGACTAGCTGTTTGCTGACATCCCGAACAACTCGATGAGCTCTCGCCACTCACAAATTATATTGAAAGATTTAAAAGATGTTATACGACGACGGCAAAAACACAAAAAACGTTTCAGATAGTCGCAAAAACTAACTCAGACTCAGAATTGGGTAAATATAGGTACGTAAAATGTAAAACATAGATTTATGATCCCATCCATGAAAAACTGGAAAACGGTTTGGCAAACAAAATAGTTGGAACGAATTTTTGATATGTTTGCAAAAGGCGGGGAACGATTTTTGTTTACACAGACTACATATATTAACAGAGGAAGGTTTTATTATATCCCTGGGACACCTTTAAAAGCCAGATCATGTGTCCTGATCACGCTCAAGCCCCTAAAACCAACACACTAAAAGTGACGGTAATTGGAAAATATCGATAGCCTATTGACAAAGGCTTGCCTTGATCCTTTTATCCGTTTAACTGATCATTAGGGGGCTGTGTGGTGACGTCACAGGTCGATGACCCTGTCACGGCGTCACGTCGCTCGCTCAACATATTGACACACGTCCCTTTAAAACAAACACATTAGGAATGACGCTAGTGTGCTATTGTGTCCTTTATCTGGTCATTTTGCGAACGATTGGTTCGAAATGCGACAAATGTCAGTCTTTGTTAGACTGATTTTGGCTGCGTGTGACGTAAATCTTTTTCGGTATACATCTTGTTGAGTTTTAATTTGGGTATGCACATACTGAACCTACCAACATTTATATCTGTTAACAGATTGACAACTTTCAACAAGTTTATCATCATAATCTTGTTTCATATTACTTAGGGGTTGGTGCCCACACATTTAACGTGGTTGCCCCAGAAGGGGGTAATATTTTTCGAGAGTAGACATGTTCATCATAATCTATAAAAAAAGCAAACCCATTAAACACGTCAACTATCTGCAATACACTCAGGGGTGTCTCAAGAAGCCATCAAGAACGACGCTTTAATTAAGTTTAACGCGAAAAATATCGCCAAAGACGAAAATCAATTAGCATTTCCAAGAGGTTCATGGGACATGAATCTCTAAGTGGGTTTGTAGTAAAACTGCGCTGTCAGCTTTAAAAGTGCAATCAAATTATTGGTGGAATAATTTATTTTATACTTAGGAAGCTTTCGCGTCGGCCGTTACTCACCTTTTACGAGGTAAAAGTCGTTTTTAAGAGAGTTAAGGCCCGCACGCAATCTCGGCGTGTAAAAATGTTCCTGCTCGAATATTTATGTGGTGGAAAGACGAGGTTTCATATCAGTTCTTCTGTATTTTAGAAATGGTTTTTCACAAAGTTTATCCCTGCATAATTCTCTCGAATACATTCAAAATAGCCGCAATGTTATATAACGTTGCAGTGAGCCATTTTATTGTGATAGCTTACTTGTAGAGACAGTTTCATAGAGAATACAGTTCAGAGCATTTTTCATTTTCGCACCATACGGTAAGTATTTATTGTCTCCGTTGCCTAGAGAGTAATTAATGGCTTTAATGGGCGCAAAATGTAAATTCCGCCAATCGAATATCTATATTTCATGCCAGCATAAAAATAAACCAATAAAGTGAAACCAATTTTCATAAAAGGAATTTAATTAATAGTAAAATAAAATGAAAATTTTATCATTTAGCTAAAACTCAGCTTGGGGAGACGCTCACTATCAGAATTCCATATTTGTGTGCTGTAATTGTCACCGGATTTTCCAGAAATGTTTTAGCAATAAACATCGGAAATGGACCGATCATCTTCAAGTGGGGTTCTAACTTTCACTTTAAAGCCAAGGAATTCAATTAACTTAACGAGCTGTTTACATGATTGGCTAAATATTTAAATAAACAAAACAAAAGTTTTGTGACTGTAAATGGTTTTATCAAACTAAATCCGAGTTTGAAGAGGCAGATTTAAAATTTCATTCTATTCCGATAATTTCTGGAAGTTTTGGCAGGCAAATATTTTGTCTGAGTAACTTATATATTTGTTTTAACCTTCACTAATTTAACATAAAACACGATTTGTTTAAAACGGATTGCCCGGCCTTTTGTTACCTTAATTGTTGCTAATTTAATATTGTTTTGTGAACATAACTTGAGTCTCGTAAATTATAATTTGTTTTACAATATTACTAGCTTAAGCCAGTGGATTTGCCTGCGTCAAATTAGAAAACTTATCTCAAGGGAATATACAGTCGCGTGCTCCAAAGTTTTATACAAATCGATTAAGTATCTATTACTAGTGTGATAGCTTTGATCTTTGTTACCCACGATACATGAGTAATTTTACAGTACCTACGGCATGTCTTAGAACCAAATTCGAAGACATGTGACATTCACCAACCCGCACTGGGCCCGCGTGGATTACGGCCCATTCCCTCTCGTAGAGAGGAGGCCTGAGTCCCAGCAGTGGGAACATTAAAAAAGGCTGATGATGATGATGATGATGATGACCTACGGGGTAACGTTATTAAAAAAAAAAAACAAAATCAAACAAACAAAAACATGTAGTTCACTAGTTTTATCATATTTCCACACAAAGCCTACTGAATGTTGAATATTCGGTTTATTATATGACTTCATACGGTATTATTTTGACGGGTTTCTGTTATATTATTGACAGAGCTAGACAGGAATTGAAATCCTGTGTCTGTCTCGATATTGTAGCCTTTGCTTTTGTCTCTGACGGCTGACACAAAACGTACATGTCTGTACACAGGAAAATGCCTTTGAAGGTCCTGTAGCGAAGTAGTGTATCATTTCTGAACGAAATTCTACCACAAACATCCTCCGATGCTTATTATTTTTCAATTTCTCCCCAACAAACAAAAAGGTAAAGAAAATTGATACAAAAAACTTATAGCTTTTACACAAAGTACCGCCTTCGACTACCAATTATGTTTGAGGAATGATCGTTTAAAAACATAATATTAATTCTGAGCACGAGGGACCTCGGGTACACTGAGGCGTGAAATTCAATAAGTGTTGTAACAAACGACTAGGAGACGTGGCGCGGACGCAGCGACATCGACGCGACGTGGCAACAACGCGGCCTGGTGACAAAGCGACGCCAACGTGGCAACGTAGCGACGTGGTAACGTAGCGACTTGTTGAGTTTCACCCACGAAGGATAGTTGGAACTTAACTAATGAAATGTCGGCGGTATTAGCAGCGAATGGGTATTAAATTGGTGGGCTATAAGGGTAAATCCTTCACGTCGGAATGAGGTATTAATAGCATAGCTCCGGTTAAAGGTTTCAGATAGAAAACCGATATTGAGAGGTTGAGTGAAAATTGTGTAGCGGTATACAAAACTTTAGCTAATAGAAATCTAGTATATATTGAAATTGTTTACTGACGCCCCAGCCGCCGAAATTCCGACCCCGACTACCAGCCTTGATAGACCCGGTTTTTCAGACGACGAACTATGAATAGCTCGCCGTGCGGTCGTCCAGTAATCAACCAGACTGAACCTAAGCCGTGGATACCGCGTAGTGTTCCACGTGTTCTTCATAGAGATGTCAGCAAACCGTAAGAGCCGATGCTTACTTGGGCCACAGAGATTTTCTGAAAAGGAAACCAATGGTCTTCTAATCAGCAAAAGCATAACACGCCTTTGCACTCCAACCAGAGTGGGAAAAGTCATTGAATGATTTCTACATATCAAAAAATTTTTTTAGTTAAAATTAACTGTTTTGTTCGTGGCAAAGAACGACTACAAAAAATTATTACGACTTAAAAGAAGATAATTATCAAAACCGACCCCATAACGTCAGGGGAGACCGTTCAATACACTGTCAAGGCATTTGTATCCGAATTCAACATAAAAGTGAATCTGGCAATGCGCAGCTAGGGGCTAAACAGGGCACGAAACCACCTGAGATGTAGCCCAATCCACGTGCTTCCGCCTAAGGCTTCCCACAAACGACTGTGCCTAACTAATGACATTCAATTTAGCAGTTATACCAACAATTAATCGTTTGTAACCAGAATTATTACCACAATTGTTGTGTTGGCTGTCAGAAATGATTAATTATTGATGAAGGTTACACGGTGATCGGAGAATTGTTTTCTATATTACTATAATTGGAATATAATCTTTATTGACAGAATAAATCCGCTTGGTAAATTATGTTTTTGTTTTTGGATGTAAAATTAAAACCGTGTTATAGGTTTAATCTAACTATACATATAAGTACATATAAAAATCAATGCCACTTTTCGTTGTTATTTTATAACTCAAGAACGGGCTTACCTATCCAAACCAAATTTTTAGGCTTTATTAGGACTATTTAGTAGATGGTTTATGTGAAGTTTGGTAGGGTAGAGTAGGGTATAGTAGGGTAGAGTAGTGTAGAGTAGAGTAGTGTAGGGAAGAGTAGGGTATAGTAGGGTAGAGTAGTGTAGTGTAGGGTAGAGTAGAGTAGTGTAGGGTAGAGTAGGGAAGAGTAGGGTATAGTAGGGTAGACTAGGGAAATGCGGGAGCGAAGCCGTGCGGGCAAAAGCTAGTAAAATATGAAATATTAGTTCCCCACCCCAGCCTCACACGATCGAAACCGTCTTCATGAATCACTCTGCTTTAATAAGTTTGATTTTTTTTTGTGAGCTTTCAGACAGACAGACAGACACAATGAGGGACTAGGTTTTATAATATGTAAAGATATGTATACACTTAACAAGCCGTATCGTTTTATAATAATAATATAATAATTTTATTTGTCTCAGATACAGTAGATCCATATTTTTGTTAGTACTTAAAAAATATGTTAGCAAGCTTAAATTACCTTCGCACCTTTATTGCTTAACATGCATCTGTATACAATGCCATAATATTGGGCAGTCTAATCTATCGGTCACAACTCTAAGAATGCTGTTGCTACTGCCGCGGACACGACTTAGCAGCGATGCGGCCCTCTTACGAAGAATGGCATGAAAGCCATCAACACGTGCTTCGGCAAACATGCCAGATGCACTACAGTGCCCCGGCAGCCGCATCAGCATCCTAAACGCGTTGTTATACTGAACGCGCAAGGCGTTGATTGTCCTTAGACAATTGACCCATAGACTGCACGTATAAAAGCAGTTTTAGATTGTAAGAGAAATAGTTAGCCTTAGCAGCTCCATGTAAAATACTGGCATTTGGCGGTATTCGGAACGTAGAGGCCCAGCAGGCTAAGGGTTCGCTTCGGAAAGGAAAAACTGGCCCTCGAATGAAAGGCAACAAAGACACTAGGAGTGGGTTTTAGTCAATAAAAGTCTGACACGCCCTATCGCCCCGCCAAAGGGCAGGAGATGTCATTGGATGGTTTTCCACCAAAAACCCACATCGTATCTTTCCATCTGGTGAGATGGTTTGCGCTTTCATCAAGCGCGAACCTATCAACAATAAAAAAAAGTATTTGGAAAGTTACAAAGGTAGCCCCAAATATAGTTGAAGCACTTAGCCTTTCTAAGCGATGATGTATTTCAGTATTTCACGTGAAAACTTACGCGCAAAATGTTTTTGAAGTGCAGTCGACCCTTTCCTTATTAGTTTCAGTTTTTATACAGTTTCCATTGCAGTGGCAATTTGGAACGCAATTCTAATGCTGGCTATGTTTTGCTTCATATACGTGATATGGGCTACAGCTGCTACGCTATGTTCAAGTTCTAAGGAGTAAATTTTATTTTAATTTGCTCAGGATCATGGCCTGGACCTAAGGTCCGGCGTGAGAGGTCTCCGCTACTGATAGCTCCCACGAGGGCACGGCGATGCTCCGCCAAGGCAGGGCACACCTCGACTGTGTACTCCACCGTGTCCTCCAAAACTCAGAAGTCTCTAAGTCCATAAAGAAAACATGTAATGGTCAAAAACAAACACCATATATATAATTACAATGGTAAGGATTTCTCATTTCGTAGTTTGCCTCGTCCAAGTTAATTAAGAGCCACGATATACAGTGTTGCCATGCTTTCAGGAAGCTAAAGTGTCTAAAGTAAATAATGGCTTTTGTTCTAAATACATACTAAGATAATTCGGCAAGAAACTGCAGTGTGGGGTCGTTTAGAGATGCCTCGTCTGTGATTAGTGATAAGTGCTTTGATAATGAATAAGGAGTAGTATTTGGGTTACTTACTGACCCAGCAAGAGAGTCGTGGTGCCCAATGGCAATGGATTAAGGATTTTACGAATTTTTTTTATCGGTGCGTAAAAATCATCCAAATGACATCACCCACCCTTGGGCGGAGCGATAGATAGTGGCAGACTCTTACTAACTAAAAAACCCATCCCGTTCCTTCGTTGCTTTTCATACTGAGGCCAAGCCTCCTTTTTGGAAACAGGGGGTCTACTCGCTTACTCCGAAACGAAACTTTCGTAAACGAACGATATTCATTTGACGTTAAAATTGCAAACAATCCTCTGTTAAAATTTTTTTTTTTTTTTTCGAAACATAACTAATTATTGTAGGTTTAGAGATTCGGTACGCCAAATACTTTTTGTTCGTGCGAAATTTCGGGAACGAAAGGAACTAGGAAACACGCGAAATTTCAATCGAAACTTCGTTTTTCGGAAAAAAAACGAGTAGACCCCCAGACCTTTGACTGGGGCTACACACGGTTGCTGACAACTTCTTGAAGGAGATCACGGGTTCAAACCCAGGCGCAATGTCTAATTTATTTTATCACCACTGCTCTCCAAACGGTGAAAGAAAATACTTTAAGGAAACGAGCATATCCTAGAACCAAAAATTCGAAGACTATCCACCAATCCTCACTGGACCCTCGTGGTGAGTTGCGGCCCGTTTTCTCTTAGAGAGATGACCTGAGTTCCAGCAGTTTAAATATTACGCAGGGCTCAAAGTCTCTTTTAAAGTCCATACATCAAACAAATAATGGCCTAATCATCTGAGAACCGCACAGATTGAAGTCTGAGATGGTCTTTTAAAGAAAGAATAAAGTGTACCAAGAAAGTGGTACTGGATAAACTTTATGTCTGATCATTCATTGCAATTTAACTCACTACTGTGTCATTACAGTCCATTCAACGGATGTCGGGAACAAATCACTCGAGAAGATAGCTTTAGAGGCCTTACTACGAGTTCTTTAGGCAATCCATGTTATGACCTAAACTGAATTGTTAAAGGGATGGAGCTATTTAGGGTGTATAGCTCCATCCCTGTATCTCGCTTGCATGACTGACATTTTAACACGTCATGGTAGATATCCGTAGAAGAACCAAGGTCGTCGAAATAGCCCGAAAAATAGCAAACTTAAGTGGCAGTGGGCACTACACTAACGGATGGTCGATGGGGTCGAAAGTTTCTAGAATAGCGACTGCGCACCGGAAAACGCAGCGTTTGAAGGTCTCCCACAAAGTTGACCGATGACCTGATGAGAGTCGCGAGAATGTGGTGTATGTGAGACGCACAGGACTGTTCGTGAAGACACTTGGTCAATATCCAACAGTGAAATGATGATGATGATGGTGGTAAGGTCTCTGAAAAGGTCAACAACTAAATAATCATTTTCTTGTTCTGTCAAGATATGTAATGTACCATCAGAGACACTTCTGCCTGACCACCGCTAAGTTCATTGCACTCCAAACGAAAACTACAAAGGGTTTGGTTTGGCATTTTTTTTTAAGTGATCAGACATAAATGACCGCGATGGTACCTACCTACTTGTCTTTTTATTGTGTTGTACAATCTTCTAAGCAATAATCTTCTTCATTCAATCTTCTATTCATTTGGTGTAAGTATATTTTAAAAGGTCAAGCGACCTTATTATCCAATTATATGTAGGAGCATTGGGTCGTCTTTGTTATAACCGGGGTACGTCCTCGGAGCGCACTTGACATTACCTGAGAGGGCGCCCCTAGTTTACCTTACAAATGATAGCTACAGGATGCTTAACTTTATGAAAAGAATTTTCAAAACTAGTACCTGTCAGCGGCTTCGCCCACGTTAATGCTGAAAATGATCAAAATCAATCAAAAAATCAAAATCACAGCATTTATTTCAAATAGACCATTTGCAGGCACTTTTGAATAGTCAAATGCCGGTCGGTCCAAGAAATTTGAAGCTAAATTGCACGTTCCAAAGCGTAGATTTCTATGGAGAAGAAGGTGCAAGAAACTCCATGGACACTCTTTTAAATCATATTACCCAAGTGTTATATGTAATTCTTGTTATGTGTTACATATTATCTCAAATAAATATATCCCCTGAATAAAAGTATCTTGTGTACCTTAGATAGTTGAGAAACGATCGAGCGGATTAGAACTAAGATCATATCCTGGATCATCATTTTCTCGGACATAGATACTTTTTTGCGTTTAGACGTTTAATTCATGAATCCCCAAGCGACCACCGGTGGCCGCGCATCTATTGTCTTACTATTGTGTCTCTAATTGACGGTATCTGAAGGGTTAAACAAACATACACATACATTAGTGTGATAGTGAAAAGTAAATATTATAGATAAATAAATTACACCCAGACACAGAACAAATAATCGTGCTCATCACACAGTCATTTGTCCTGAGTGTAAAACGAACCCATGACCTCTAGCATAGCAGTCAAAGACAAGCTCAGGAGGGGCCCAGCTGGGTCGAAGCCTACTGGGGACAGGGTTGTCCGAAAGGGAGCTCGTGCCCCGGTATGAAGGCTAGAAGGAACGGCGCGGGGTTACTGACTAAAAAGTCAGTAAGAGTCTGACACTATCTCCCGCTCCACTCAAGAGCGGGTCTTGTCATAAGATGATTTTCCCCGTCGAAAAAAAAAAGCCTAGGCCAGTCGAATTATGTGACTACTTCTTCTCTTGATGATATCAATAACTAGAATCAATACGAATTAAGTGTATTTCCAGTTACCCAAAAAAAGCCTTCCTCTTTACCATCCGGAACTTCACAGCTAGACCAAAAAATTCTCTCCTTGAATTATCTAAAACTTATTCCCGTGTAGGAGTTTCTCCTCACCTCGAGTGGTGGGTAGGTAGAGTGGTCCGACGTGCCCTATCTCCCCAAGCATGGTGGCGCCGGTGGCCCTATCGCAAGCAAATATCTGCCTTAAGGATCATTTGTATTCCTTTTACATCCCTATTATTAGTCGTTTAATGAAGCTTCCTTGTTTTTTAAAGTAGAGAAATTGAGGAAGATTTTACTTATACAAGTGTAGAGCTGGGGGTGAATAGGAAATGTCCCCTAATGTGATTGAATGCCAATGTGTTGACGTAGAAGATGCATTGGAAATATATTGTTATTGAGTTTCAGTGTTGGGATAAGGAAAATAGAAAATACTTTTATTTATGGCTCGAAATAACGCATGTAGAGCGTAAAAACAAAAATGTAGGTACGAACCTAGTTAACTCACACTAGTATTAGTGTGAGTTAACTTGGTAGGTAAATACACACTAAAAAAATATTGGTGTACTATCTTCGGCCGCGCGGTAGCAGAAAATTATCCTAAGGGAACATACTTCCGGGATAAAAAGTATCCTATGTCCTATTCCAGGATATGGTCTATCCGTGTGCCAAGTTTCATCAAAATCGGTTTTGCCATTTAGGCGTGAAGACGTAACAAACAAACTCACTTTCGCTTTTATAATATTAGTAAGGATTTACAGGTAGACGGAATGAGTCTGTGTGTATGTTTGTTACTCCTTCATGCTCAAAAGACTTAACAGATTTGAATGAAAGACATAAGACTTAATATTTAAGTTTCTATGAAATTGTTACTATTTTGGTGTACAATAAAGTTTATTCTATTCTTTACGGGTACACAATCTGACACCTTAGCGTAATTGTTTCTCAAGGAGTTGTCAGCAACAGCAGGGGCCCAGCTGGGTCGAAGCCTATTGGGGCCAGGGTTAGTTTCGAAAGATAGCTCGAGCTCCGGTATGAAGGCTTGAAGGAACGAGGTAGGTTTTTAGTCAGTAAGAGTCTTACACTATTTCCCGCTCTGCCCAAGAGCGAGAGTTGTCACTAGATGACTTTGCCACCATAAAAAAGCGTAACTGGTTGCATTTTAATGCGTAATAATGCATTGATAAAAAAAAATGGTATGACCTTTACTGCATACTTTTGTAACAACACTGGAAACAATTGCAACAACTTTTAAAATATTAGTTTCTTCTCGAGTCGTGGGGTCCGATTTCACACAAATAGTTTTAAGATCTTTCCTAACGCCTTGTTATCACTTCGCGTGACTTTTACCTCGACCAGAAGATAAGCATTGCCATACAGCGTGGAATTGCCGCCAGTCCCTTGGGTACATTACCAGTTAACCGCGATGCTTAGGAGTTTTGTGACGCCATACTTTAGTTTACATTTACTTGGCTCGTAAGGGTCTTTATTTTATTCAATGTATATGTCGTGGCCAGATTTTAGAATTGATTGCTTCATGATATGGCCATCTAAAACTGGTTAGAACTTTTAAACTGTAACGTTTGATAATATGTTAGAGCGCCGTTACACTAGCGTTTGTCCAGCGTAGGCGTTCGATAAACGTATACGCAACACAGACGCCGCGACAACGCAGCGCAGGCGTCGTGTTATTCCGGAGTTACCTCTGGAGTCAATTGAACGCTATGCTAACGCGGCGCAAGCGTCGCGTTTTTGCGACGTTTCCTCTAGAGTCATTTGAACGCCACAGTAAAGCGACGCCAACACCACGTTGTCGCGGCGTCTGCGCTGCGTATATGTTTAGCGAACGCCTACGCTGGACCAACGCTAGTGTGAAGGCGCCCCTAATTCTCGTTTGGCCATATCATTGATGTAGGATTTCTATGATAATAAATAGACTAAAGAAAGTAAAAAAATTACATATCATCAAACTTTCCATTATGTTAGTTAGTGTCTTTATTTTAATGTAAATATAAAAATTCAAAATAAAACTTAAAGTTGGAAAATTTCGTTTATTTATTTGAGTGGGTATTAAGGAAAAAAAGGCGTGGATTATCCTTTACCAACAAGGCCGGAAGATTACCCTTATATTTCAAAATTAGCCTACATTGTTGTAAAAAAAGGTTCCGGCAATTTAATGATGTAATTGTGTAAGGTAGACTCTTAGCAAAAGGCTTTGGGAGCAGGCCAAATTATTATAATTTAAATTGTGGAAAAGGCAAACTTTGTAAATATACCTATATTTAGAATATACCCGTCTTAATATAGGTAGACTAGAACTTTGTCAGCGATGTCATTCTCGAGAATGTTTTCATAAAAACTGTAAACTTCCCTTACGACGCTTTCAATTTATGCGTTTGTTGACGGCCTACTGTGGTGCGTTAGTCGTACTGCATGCGGATGATCGTATTTTTCATTAAACGCGCGCGGTACGACAACCGTGCGGCGAACGGTTGACAACAGGACGGCAATGTCACAAGCACCACGTGTGCAATTTGGTGTTGAATAGCGCATCACTGGCACACAAATACACGGCAGCCAGATACGTTTTCAATTTATGCGCTTGTTGTCGGACTGCTAAGGTACGGCAACCAGCCGTCTGCGGCACGATAAACGTGCGGCAACCGGCCGGTTGCAGTACGTATAAATTGAAAGCGCCCTTGGGAGTAGTTTAGAAAAATCATCGATGACGATCTTTATTAGTCATTTTGAAGGGGTTTTTTATGGTGGGCAAAAATCATCCAATGACAACCCCGGCTCTTGGGCGGAGCGGGAGATAGTGTCAGACTCTTACTGATTAAAAACCCACTCTCTTCCTTCTAGCCTTCATACCGAGGCTCGAGCTCCCTTTCGGTTAACCCTGGCCCCAATGATTAGAACGGGTCAATACCCTAGAATTAAGAACCCTGCTACAATCTTTAAAAACCGCTAAATAGTTCTATTAAGGATAGTTCAAAAACAAATAAAGATAACCTTTACTTAGGTTACTATTTACACTAACTTTCAAGTATATTAGTTTACGGAATGAGTTTAAGCATACAAACGAAATTTCCCTTTTTCACCCCTCTTAAAGGTCGAATTTCGAAAAAACCCCTTCTTAGCGCTCACCTATATCGTAATAGGAAACCTTGTGTAAAATTTATATTCCTAGTGCCAGTAGTTTCAGCTGTGCCTTGATATGTCAGTCAATCAGTTTCTACTTTTATGTACAGGGTTATTTGTAAACAACAACTATTGTTCTCGGACGTTTAAAAAATTATCAGATTTTGATACAAAAATAAAAATATTTAAATTGACGTTCTAAATATTACGAAGTCTATGCGAAACAATCGATAGTACAATAGCGTAGAGGAGCGGGGATCCTACCGCAAAGTATCAGAATTGAAATGTGTTAGATAGAACAAGGAAATCTTGATGAATTGTTTTTGGTAAATGTATCAAATTGTTTTTTTGTAAAAAGTCATAGAACAAAAGTTGTTGTTTATGATGTTAATAATACAGTCCTGCAAGGTTGTTAGTGTTTTACAAATAACCCCGTATATTAGGTCTTTACCTATGAAATTGCCGTTTTGTATGAAAAAATTTAAACGAATTTTTTTCATGTATTTTTTATTTGTATTAATCGAAGTAATCACCCATGCAATCAATGCATCTTTGCCAACGCAGTGGCAGTTTATTGATGCCCTTCTTAAAGAAATCAGCTGGACGGGAGGCAACAAATTCTTCAAAGGCATTTTGTACTGCCTCTAGGGTATTGAATTTTTTCCCGCCAAGAAGTTATCCAAATTCTGGGAAAAGTAGTAGTCTGTAGGCGCAAGGTCTGGTGAGTAGGGCGGATGACGGAAAGCTTCCAACCCCAGTTCTTGCAACTTGGAGACCGTCTGCTGTGCAGTATGAGGTCGCGCGTTGTCGTGCAGGAGCAGCGGAGACGAGCGATTGACCAATGCTGGTTGGAGATGTGCCAGCTTCTCCATCATTGTGTTCAGTTCTTCACAGTACACATCTGCAGTAATGCTCACCCCGTTTGGTAAGAAGCTGTGATGAATCACACCGGCGCTAGACCGCCAAACAGTGACCATTACTTTTCCAGGGGTAAGTTTTCGTTTAGGGCATTGTTTAGGTGCTGAACCAGGATCCAACCAACTTGCTGAGTGCTTGCGGTTATCAAACAGAATCCATTTTTCATCGCAGGTAACAATGCGGTTCAAAATTCCGTCATTAGTACGTCTGTTGACCAGTGCAAGGCACGTCTCGACGTGTACTTCGCGCTAGCGATCATTGAATTCCAATATTGTTTTGACGCTAACGTCGAAAGCTGCTGCTAATTCAGCCGTAGATTGTGTATCATCAGCTTCCACAATCGCCTTTAATTCGTTATTGTCGACCAAAGTCTTCGGATGACCGCGAGGTTAATTTTTCAGGTCGAAATATCCAGAATGGAAGCGAGCAAACCAATAAAAGGTGGTGCGTTGGTTTGTAGTGTTAGCTCCGTAAACGTCGTTGATGTTGCGTGCCGCTTGTGCCGCGTTGCTGCCACGACGGTACTCATATTCCATAATTACTCGAATTTTTAACGTATCCATGATGACGAAAAAGATTGAAATGCGATGAAAATGTAACACTAATCAAAAAACAAATGACTAGAATTGGAAAAAAACAATCCATGTTTTAAAATAAAATTAATTTGCAATTAGAATTCTGAGCCAAACAAAAATTATTTTGATTTGAAATGGCCAGTACTGCAGAACGGAAATTTCATAGGTATTATATGTATGTAGATATAGTTTGTGTACCTACTGAAGTATACAAATCTACAAATATAACAGTTTATACAAACATGTAATAAATTGTATGTTATTTTGTTTAACATAAAATTTACTAAACAAGGAAATACAAAAGGCCATTCATTACTGTAATTTCGACAAGCATTCATTATATTCAACCCTGTGAAATTGTAATTTCCATTTCCATCTAATATAAATTCCAAACATGTTTCCTATAATACGAAATATGCCTATACTTGCTTATATGGTTTCCCATAGACTACAATGCGTATTTAGTTCCTATCATTTATTTTCATGCAACCAACGTTACAATGGCAGACTTAATGCCTTATGGTGCTCCCACATTTTCGTTAGAAAATGTTTGTAAACATTAAAGAAAATGGAAGAGGATTTGCTCATTGGAATAGCTTTATTTTTTTTTGTTTTGTTATAATTTGTTAACTAAAGTTACTAAACAATTTCTAACATGAAAAGATTTTTTATATTCGTGATTAAATGTTTGCTAACAAATGTTTACTAACGTTACTAAACATTTTCTAACGGCAATGTGGGAGCACCTTTAGGCATGCTCAACCGGTCAACCTACCGTAGGTTGACTGGTTGAGAATGCCGTGTCTACGAGATAACGTCACGGAAATATTTCAAAGTTACAAAAAATAATAAACATTGTTTTTTTTAAAAGGGTCTCGCAAATACAAAAATCTTGAAAAGTTATTGGTTTTCTTTTATAAAAATAAAACCGATGTTACGGGGCCGCAAAATCGACATAGACCCGGGCGGAGTTCATACAAAATACTCAGTAACTACCACCGGCTCTTAAGGCTCATCTCTTGGGAAACTGCAAAGGAGTCTCCCCAAAGTTAGCACGTGATCACTGAGCCACCGTCCTTCCTGGAGCACGATCGCCGATCGGTACCAAGTAATCTTATTGAACGAGTACAAAATAAATCGTCCTTTAGTCCTTCCATTGCTAGTGTAGTTGCCTGTACTTACTTTTAATTAATTGAAATGAATAGGCACTTAAACGATTTTACTTAGAAAAATTGATTTTATTGGTACCATTTAAGAATTAGAGGCACGTGATTTCATTGGCTTTTTATGTTTAAAATTAATCTTTTGTTAGCTTCTGGCAGCGGCTTTGCTTTCTGAAAGTGTATAATTTCCACAAGAGAAAATACTCAAAAGATAAAAAAAAGTAGGGGCCGAAAACACTTCTTTTTTGTTGACGAGTCGTCGAATGAGCGACGATGTGGTCGACGATGGAGCGCGCTTGCCTAGAAGTAACCTATTTATTCTATGTCTTATTTCGGGACCTATACACTCGTGCCAAATTTTATCCAAATCCGGTCAGTTGTTTGAGCGTAAAAGAGTAACAAACACATCAAGGAGTAACACACACTAACATTAGCCTTTTTAATATTAATATGATGATTTACTTACTCAAATTTTATTTTAAAATTGTGATATTTAAGTATTTTAAATTACAGTAATATCACAGCAAAGCATATAACAAAAACTAATAACAACTAACTAAAATAATGGCGTTAGATTTAATTTTGCCTCAATATCTGATTCAGAAGACAGATACCCAAAGATATTAAACAAAACTGCATTACTGAACATCTATTTCCGAATATTCCAACACCGCAAGCCACTGCGTATCCAAATCAACTACCCCCCTCCCAACCTAAGCTAAGCCTCATCATAAAGAAGCCGATTAACGAGTAAAGAGAGACGCTGCAATCAATCAGTCTGTCGTAGCTAGTAATATTTCGCAGTATGGCTGCGTCGATCACGCTCCATCGAGAATACGTCGCGCGTCGGGCCTCGACAATGACGCCGAACCGTAATTAAAAATGGCGAGGATTTTTATCAAAGCGTCGACCTCAACGTGCCTGCGTCCGATCGTTAAAACTTTGTTTTGCCTAATGGTAACGAAAAGTCCAATAATTTTATACACTTAATCTATTCCGGGTAAATCGATAGTGAGACTGTTTTTATTAGGGTAGAACTAAATTGGGACCACATGGGCCATGTAAGTAGCCCGATCTGGACGCGTCGCCCACGTGTGCGTTGATCTAATGTAGTTCCCACTTCAGGCTACAGTGTTGCTTTTTTTTTGGGAATTATATTTTACTAGCTGCTCCCAGCGGCTTCACCCGCGTGATAGCAGAAAATTATCCTAAGGGAAGATACTTCCGGGATAAAAAGTATCCTATGTCCTATTCCAGGACATGGTCTATCCGTGTACCAAGTTTCATTAAAATCGGTTTTGTCATTGAGGCATGACAAACAAACAAACAAACTCACTTTCGCTTTTATAATATTAGTAAGGATTTATGCGCGTTAGGGACAGGTTCGTCTCAAAGGGCCCATTAGGGCCAACCCTGCTAAGGTTAATAATATAAAATACGAATCACATGAAGACTAAATTAAATATTCAAAAATGTAAACAAATGACGGACACCATTTTAAAGTTTAAACCAGTGATGAGCGCACGTCACGGCTGGGGCAATCCGCGGCATCACACGTACATGTGTTGGTACATAAAAACCGTTTGCACGTAAAAAGAACTCCATTATTCGCCCCAAAATTAGATACGTGTCGGTTGAGGTTCACATTTATTAAAAAAGTACGTATTTTTCGCGTGAATATAAATAATTCTGTATTAAAGTTGTAAAAGGGGAAAAATGTAGCTACAACATATATTTATTTTTGTATGAATACTCTTCGTATGAAGTATTGGTGCCTCGCTGTGTTTTCATATAAATATATTTTTAGCAACAGTAACGAAATATATAATCTATTCTATTCTATTCTTTATTGAACAATAACTTTTATTAAACAAACAAAACAGCATAGCTCATCAGCTATCCAGTTTTATACACAGGTGTGATAAAATTGGGGGTTCTTACAACAAACCATTGTGTAAATGAGAGAGAAATTTTGCGCTTGAGGATAAATAGTGAGAATGCACAACAAAAATTTCAGCATATTAATTAAACAATTAAAAATAAATTTGAAGAAAAAAGGAAGAAAGAAAGAAAGAAAAATAATCTATTTGGTACAGCACAAGGCCCAAACACAAATACAAGAAGCAAAAAAATAAAAAAATACAGTTGTTGTGTACCTCATCTTCTTCTTCTTGGTCGTTTCACTCTTGCCAGAGTGGTCGTGGTTATCACGAAGGTAGCTCTCCGGAAGCCGTCAGGGTACGCCGCACGATTTCTCGCCACTTTTGCCTGCTGGCAGTCATCCGGGCACACTCGTTCAACGGGCCGCCAACAGCCGTTTTTATTTGGTCAGTCCAACGCATCGGCGATCTGCCTGTACCTCATGCCTGCACCCAAATAGGTCCAGGTCAGCATGATTGCCAGACAACTAGTGCCAGACGCTGGTTTTCAACTGAACCTGTGTGTTGAAAAGAATCTTCTTTCAGAAAGATCTTTAAAGATATGCTTTTTTTACGTGCAAAATCATTAAATAACATCTCTCACTCTGGATGGAGCGATAGGAAAATGTACTTTAATGTACTTATACCGACTAAAACCCACTAGTGTTTTTTCAGATGCCTTCTGCGATCTTCAGGGTCACCTTAAACAAACAAACCCATAAAGAAACCTCATATTGCATCCTGATATTACAAAAAAAGGATTCCGCTTTATGAAGTCTTCGTGGAAACCACTATCTATACTAATTTTCAGTGTATAGATAGTGGTTTCCACGAAGACTTCAGCAGGTCATGCAGTATACGGAACGACACGTTTTTCCATACGCACGAGAATGTATTGGAATGTTGTACTTAAACGTTTTTTAAAAGGTATATCGTATTTAGGGAAACCTGTATAAAATAACATGGTTGGCGCAGTAGTTGAGCGATTGGCTGCTACGATGCGTAACGTGGGATCGATTGTCACATGGAACAAAGTGGTTGTTTGACTTTACATGTCTGTGACCTCAACCACAAATAGGAGCAATCGTCACACTAAAGGTGTTTTTAATATCGTGTGGATTTTATCACGCACGCGGGTTTGCTCCGCATGCAAAAAATTTAATAATACAAAAAATCGCGTTCCTCGTGCGTATTCCACGCATTACAATAAGTACTTGTATGAAATGGACTAAGCGTGCGGAGCAACCCGCATGCGTGATTGAAACCGCACGATATTAAAACACTCTAATAATTATCATATTTATTTATTTATTAAAACTTTATGCAACAAAAAGATACAATGGCGGACTTAGGCATTTTCTCCCAGTCAACCAAGGCTGTCATAAAGGCAAGAATTTGTGAGTGTGTGTGAATATGTTCCCTAGGGTCAATTTTCTACTTTCAGGCAAGCGAAGCCGTTGGCAGCATGTAGTTCTCAATAAGAAGCAACGTTTTTTGTAAAGAAAGAAAAAAATATGTATTATATTTTCTGAAAACAATTTCATTAGCATTCAATGTGAGCTAAAATATTTTTCAAGATCCAGATAAATGTAAATAAAACGGAATTTTATACTCCAGAAAACTATTTTATAAGTGAGAGTAAAGTAATTGTCGAATCGAGACGTGAATATTAATATTGCCGTCCGAAGCGCGCTCAGTCATATTATAAATCCGATCTCTGTTCAGCAATCACGTTGGAACGACTGAACCTGATTTCAATAGAATATTATAAGACTAGCTACTACCAAAGGCTTTGCTTGCGCGAAAGTAGAAGATAGACTCAAAAGAACATAATCACGGTCTAAAAAGCATCCTATGTGTTATTCCAAAACTGACTTTTTGAATTTGTCTGGCCTGTTAGTATAGTGGTGGCCTGGTGGCTATGCCGATGACCTCCGGGTGCGTTTTCCACCTAGGACAAATGTTTATATGATGAGCATGATCATTTGTTCTGTGTTTGGGTGTAATTTATGTATGTATTTAGAAATATATTATCATCAGTATGTTCATCAGTTGTCTAGTACTCATAACACAAGCTCTGCTTAGCTTGAGACTAGACGGTGTTGTGTGATAGTTGTGGAAAAAAGACATGGTCTACTGGTGTGCCAATTCCATCAAAATCCTTTCAAATGTTTGAGCGTGAAGAAGTAACAAAGACACTCACAAACTTTCGCCTTGAGGGTATTTTTTAATATCGTGCGGATTTCATCACGTATGCGGGTTTGCCCCGCATGCGGTTTTCATGCAGCATGGAACACGCTAGCCTACGATAATTTTCTGCGGGCGTACGTTGTGGTTGTGTCCAAAGGACAAATGCGCGAGGACTACTGCCTGGGATGACGCCCCGCGTCTCGCGTGCGTATCCCACGCATTGCAAGAAATATTTGTATGAAAAAAATATTTGCGGGGTTACGCATGCTGGGCCAACCCGCATGCGTGATCGAAACCGCACGATATTAAAAACACCTTTATAGTGTGATATCTAAGTGTTCAAGATAGATATTATTGTCTAAAAACAACAATAACTGGCGTTAAATCTTCATTAAAACTAAACAATTTAGTTTGATTATACGAAATTGAAAATTAGCTTGAATACTTCATAACCTTCAGTCACTGGCATTTAATTAATTAACTGTAGTTACTTCAAATTAAAAGTTTAGTTCTTCAGAATGATATCAATATCTGCCGAAATATCACGCCCACGGAGATCACGCCTGCAGAGTTTCAGTTACTAACTTAATTTGAGGTTTGCCAGCGAGCTATTGGAGCGCAGTATCCTGTAGATTCGAATTTCGAACTATGTAGGGAACACCCGATATTATCCGAAAAGTGACTATTCTTAAGTGGAATTAGGCTAGACGTGCCTGCTGTATGTTAGATGAGCTGTGGACTAAAATACCACTTATTGGGTCCCATTAAACGCCAGGCGATGTTATGGTAAACCAACACGAAGGTGGAGAGATAAACTTGACACTTAACGGAGATACTAACTCATATTGGCAGAAGACAGACCGTGTTTGGAAAAAAGAGAGGGATTATGTCTTCACCCAGGAGTGGGAGATTTGTATAAATTTGTTTAAAGTACTCCAATAATTAATATTCAATAATTTAATACAAAATAATAACTTATTTATTTTGTTCAATTTGTCTCTTAAATAAGTACACAGCTTGAAACTTACTTAGTTTTAAAATGAAATTTTTTTTTGTTACCATTAAAATGCAATATTTTTGCATAAGAACAAAGAATACAATAACAGATTTACATATAATTAATTAATTTACATTTTATTAATTTAGATTAGATTCTTGAACCAGCAAAATAAAAGCGATTGTGACTAAAATTCGGTTCCACAATTGAAAACTTGGTTTAGTGCATAACATAAACAAACAGTGTCAGAATTACAATCATTCGATTCCACAACCACAGATAAATATTAACTACGCTCTTTCTCCTTCTTCCCATATCTACCATCCCTCTCACACACTCCATGCATCGACTAACGAGCCATTAAACCCGCCATTCGGATCGCGCTGTTATTGCAAGATCACAATGGGACGTGGCGCAAGACTAATTAGTCCGGTGTTATAAACAATACCGTGATTGTTAGCCTACACGAACTATGAATTACGGTTTACTATAACCTTTTGTTAAACCGAACCTTGATTGGAAACGGTGTTGGGCGCTTGTAAATGTAAACCTACCTTTTAGGATTTTAATTGTTTCAGGTTGAGGTGTGAATAGGTATTATATAGGGTAGTTCCGCAGGATGTTATACGAGAAATTCTTAGGCTGGTTTTGTAATATGTACCTCATTAAGCTACTTCAAATAAAGGAGGAGGGGTTAAGAGCAGCAATATTTCAGCTATTTGTAGAGCGATCTTTTTATTTTATTTAAATTAACGTTGTTTCATACTCTTGTATCGTGGGTGTGTTCACAAACACATAAAGTCACATACACAAGACTCTTAGACCCGGACTCCTATCTGACGACCTTTTTTTTTCTAGCCATTACTGTCCCACTGCTGGGCTCTCCCAAGAGGGAAAATATTAACTTGTTCCTAGCGACAATGAAAGACGTCCTACACTGCAACCAAGTGCTCACCACTGTGTTAACCATACCGTAAACAAATTGGGTTTTTAGCACAATATTTTTTATAATAAACCACAAATATCGTTACTTAAAACTTTTTTCTGAAAATAGTACGAGTATCAACATTGGTTATTAAATGAAGAAGCAGTAAGCATTTATTCGTATAAGGAAGAGTGGGTGCAAGGTAGGAACATCCCAATATATCTTAACACGTAACGTAGTGGCAGTGACGTCACATTTCAGTTCCACCAGATTTGAAAGGTTATTATCCGACTTAATTTTGAAACGCTTGGGTGATTGTAAAAAAAAATGCGTAAATTATGCTTGTCTCATCACTGTTCTGAATAAAATAAAAGATTCCAATTCAAAACATTAAGAAGAAACTTAATTGAGTGTGGGTCGTAGTATAATTGTTTTAGATGTTACTTCAAGGACCTAACAGCGGAACAAGAAACCTAGTAGGTCCCAAGAGATTCAAACTGCTCGTATTACTGTTCCTTTAATTCAATGCCATGAACACTCCAATTTCCTCAGAGATTAAAGTTAATCCATTTTATATCCAGTTTATACAAAACGATTTTAAAGCAACAATGGCGGACTGCTTTCATCTGAAAACTTTACGATTCTTTAACGCGGCTTATTTCAGCCATAAAAAGCCGGACACTATAAACTGAAAAAGCCTTTTACTTAAAGAATTTATAAAAAATGGGGTCTTATTTGTTTTGAGTTGGTGCACGAGGGCGTGTCAGACTTTTACTGACGAAAAACACTCATGTTGTGTTCTTTAAGTTGTCCTAACCATAAGTTTATTTTTCAAAAGTTTTCCAAACAAGAATCGACCCTGCTGGATCCCTATAGTTATACTGACACCTCATTGAGGCTCGCGTGAAACGTTATGCGCCGTTGACAACTCCGGTTCGGTCTTTATACGACAAGCCGACGGCGAGCTACCTACTGCTCGTTGTCTGCAAACCCTACGGTGGTTGATAGTCGGGGTTCAAAAGTTTTGCAAACAAGAATCCATCCTGCTAGTCCCCTATAATAGTTATACTGACACCTCTTTGAGGCGCGCGTGGAACATAATACGCCGTCGACAACTCGGACTCAGTCTTTATAGGACGAGCCGACGGCGAGCTACCCACTGCTCGTTGTCTGCAAACCCACGCCTACGGTAGCTAGTCGTTGGCGTCGCGGTCGCAGTAGCTGAGGAGCTGAGGCGTAAGAAAGTCTGTTTTCGCAACTAGTCTTATTGCATTGCTGATTTCGCTTGAAGTTTCCATATCACAGTAGTTGTAAGAATTTATTGTGCACACACAAGGCATAATAACATAAGTGATAAGTTAGTTTCCTTATCAAATACCGCGGAATTTTATGGCTAATAAAAGAGTATTTCCTCAAAGGAGTCTATTTATATGTAAAACTCAACGTAATAAAATGTCGTTTGAACAGCAAAGTGAGACTTACTACAGGGCCCGTGGTCCCGTACATCAGGGATTGCCCAAATATTTTTGCAAAGCCCCTAAGAGCCCGGACCGCCAATGAATTAGCCAATAAAACCAAATTGAACCTAATAAATTTGCCATTATGTTTGTTTTTCTATTTGGTTTAAGTTTGGGGGAGTCCTTTGTGTTTTGGTATCGATTTTCCTAACGTAGTTTTTCAGTGTCCGGATAACCGAAACTGTAATAAAATATCAGCCAGATTAAAAAGAAAGAAAAAGTGTATCAAGAGTGAATAGGTTGCTTCTTGGCAAGCATGCTCCATCGTCGGCCACATCATCGCTTACCATCAGAAGGTATGGTGGTCAAACGCAAGCCTAGCCATGATAAAAGAAATTTTAAGGAAAATATTTTTTTTATAACAAGCTTTTATAGCAGTATAACAACTATATAATTAATGCTCGTCAAGACGAATCAATCAAGCCTAAACTCGATGGGGTTGTCTTGTTTAACTACCAAGCTCCCATCATCAGATCAGCTCCATGCCATAATAATTTTGCATTTTCATCTGATTTACACATATGCAAAATTTCTGCTCAATCGGTAACCGGAAAGTGGGTCAACTTTAATTTGCAAGATTTGATGACAGACAAACATCGGGACAGGTGAAACTTCTTCTCCGGTCGATTGGACTCAAATTTTGTGAAACTAAATAAACGCTTGTGAAAAAGATAACTTTATCAAAAGTCAAAAGAATCAGAACAAGCCAAAAAGATCGTTTACAAACGTTTGAAGAAAACTAAGATGTTACTCGTAGCCGTTGTTTTAAAACAAGACTCTGGAGTGCGATCCAACTTATAATTTTCAGTGAAATAAACAAGGCGTTCTGTTCCGCAAGCAGTTTCTTAAATTCATTAAGAAAAGAAAATGTTTAGCTGGCGACTTGTAAAGGATCTTCTCGAAGTTGTTCTACAACTGATAGCGCCGCTCTATCTTTAGCTTGCTCCTGATTGTTTCAACTTCTTGACTTGGTTTGTTTAAATTAATAATTAAAGTCACATGAGCTTTCGTTGGGTCAGAAACAAGTTGAGAAGTTTGTTTATTTTAACTGTTAGTGCGGTTCCAGATGTTGGAACAAAACATCTGTAGTTCTCTTGTATTTTCTTTTCATCTTATTGAAGAAAAAACTTGTCCGCTACTCTAAAAGACTTGTTGACAGTTTTCTACAATTTTCTCACTTTTATGAGGCATACAAATATAAGAAAAAAATCACATAACAAATTGTGATTCACAGTTGGACATAGGTCTCCTCCAAGTATCGCTACAAAGATCAGTCCTGTGCCTCTCGTTTCCATTGGATTTCCACAGCCCTCGCCAGGTCATCGGTCTATCTAAGAAGGCCTATCAATGCTGCGTTTTCTGATACGCTCTCGCCACTCCAGAATTTTTCAGTTCCGTCTACTATCTTTTCTGCGAGCAATTTGCCCTGCCCACTGCTACTTAAGTTTGGAAAGTTTTTCCTTCCTTATTGTTCTTTAAATTTACTCTTATTTTAATTTAATTTTCGTTCGCTCCAATATTAACAGGACGAGCTTATTTTTAAAGTGCTCTAAATCCGGTATAAATATCCGACACCCAAATTAATTAAGCTTATCCCAGAAAAGATCCTCTACCGAAATTAATAAAACATATTTCAGTTAAGAAAAAATGGTTTGATAAAAGTATAATTGATATGAAAATGTATCTGGTGAGTAGCGAATGGCGACCAGTTTATAAATTTCCATCGCTTCGTTAAAGTAAATTTATTGTGTTTACCTGATTTGCATTCAATTAAGGAATGTACCGCGGTGCCAACTTGTGAATTTTAAAGTCCATGACCGGCTGTAGATCTTCCGCTGTCTGGTGTAAAAATAAAACAACGTGCTCCACTTCTGTCGGCGTCTGTACATGTACATTCGGAGACAGACGGTCGAAGTAGACGAGTGCAGGTGAAGTTCCAACTTGGAATTGTGGATGAATTGAAGCTGTCAAACCAAGGAGACAAAATAGACTGTCGATCAAAATGATATCTTTGATAGATTTGAGCTGACAATGCATCTATATTTCTACTACTGCATTGAAAGTTACATGCTTTATAGGTTTTGAATTATACTGGAGATTTTTGAAACATTCTTATCTCTTTGAGTTCTACTGCATTTTTTTTCTCGGCTGTCACGTCATTAGTTTTAGATGTTTATCCTCTAGGTCTATGTTTTTTAAAAGAGCTGCTGATAAATAAATATATATTTTTATTATTTATATATTAAAACTTCATGCAACACAAAGGTACAAAGGCGGACTTAATCCCTTGGGCATTCTCTATCGGTTAACCAAGTGAAGAGAAAACATGCCAGGTTCACATATCAGAATCCTTGAAGCAAGAAGTATATGATGGAATTCTATTACCGCCAAACTCCAATTTATCTTAAATCAAATCAAATCAAATCAAATCAAATCATCTTTATTGCAATCCATAATGTACATAAGAGGTCACAAATAATAAAAAATTGAAACAATTATGGACCCTGTCGGGCACAGCAACATTATAATGGTAGGAGGGAGGAAGAGCGCTAATATACGTAAGTATTTAATTTTCTTATCTGAATATCTATTATGTTGTTTAATTCATTCCAACTAATTACTTATTATTATTATGAGCAGATTCTATAGTTTTAGATGTCAGATTGTTCACATTAAATATTAAAACAAATAATTTGCTAAAAATAAAAATAAAAAAATACAATTCGATGTCATTAATAAGTATATAAAAATATGTAACAAAACAAAAAAAATACAATTTGATGTCATTAATAAGTGCAAAATAATAACAAAAAAAAATTGCTATGTCATTAATAATTACAAAATAATATGTCAAAAAAAAATTGATGTCATTAATAATTACAAAATAATATGTCAAAAAAAAATGATGTCATTAATAATTACAAAATAATATGTCAAAAAAAAAAAAAATTGATGTCATTAATAGTTACAAAATAATATGTCAAAAAAAAAAAAAAATTATGTCATTAATAATTACATAATAAAATGTTAAATATAAAATAAAAAATGTTTTTAATCTATTTTCTAGTGAATTTATCCGTTAGGTATTCGTCAATTGTGTAGTAGGTTTTTTCAATCAGGAATTGTTTTAATTTTTTAATAAATATATTAGTTTTATTTTGTTGTTTGATGTTTTCCGGTAAATGATTGTAAATCCTTATTGACATAGAATATGGACCAGAAGAGTGCAATTTAAGGCGCGAAGGAGGTAAATTGAGCCTGTTTTTATGGCGTAATGAGACTTTTGTTTGCATATCTTCTCGTGTTTTATAGAAATCGGGATATTTGCGGACTAGTTTACATAATTCTAAAATATATATACCGGCTAAGGTGAGAATTTTATGTTTCTGAAAATAAGGCTTGCAACTCTCTGTTGGTACTATATTACATATAATTCGTATCAGTTTTTTTTGTAAGGTAAATAGGGAGGGAGCGTCTGTGCTATTTCCCCATAAAATAATGCCATAGTTGAACCAAGCGTGGGCGTAAGCATAGTATGTTACTAGTGCGGTTTGCAAATTTGTGGTCTTTTTAATTTCGGTAAGGGCATATGAAAACTTTGAAATTTTTGTTTTAACTTTCTGTATATGTGTTTTCCAGTTTAAGTGTGTGTCTATTGTTAAACCTAAGAGAGTGAAATTATTAACTGTTTCTAATTTATGTTGGTTAAATGTAAAATTTATGTTTATTTGCGTTTTTTGCCGAGGATGAAAGGTTATTAATTTTGTTTTTGTAAAGTTAATTTCGAGATTATGATCACTCATCCAGTTTATTGTTTTGTTAAGGATAGTGGTAAGTTTTTCATCTAGATTATTATTATTTTGGCATGAGGTGAGGATAGAAATGTCATCTGCAAACAGTACACATGGCCCGTCAATGGTCTTGGGAAGGTCATTAATGTATATAAGGAAAAGGAGACATCCTATAACACTTCCTTGGGGGATGGAAGCATGTATTGGTCTAACATCAGATCTTATGAGCTGTGTTTCTCTAGTTGCTTGATTATAATATTCAATCTCAACCTGTTGCTCTCTATCCTTCAAATATGATACGAACCAATCATGAGCTTTCCCGCGTATTCCTATACCGTACAGCTTATTCAGTAATATTTTAAATTGCACTTTGTCGTAGGCCTTAGTCATATCTAGCAATATTCCTACTGCGTATTGCTTTTTATTAATTATATTTAATGCTTCTTGGATATACTTGTACACTGCTAGCGTAGTAGATCGGTTTTTGCGAAATCCGTTTTGGCAGTCGTCAAATATCTTATATTTCTCACAAAAAGAGTACACACGATCGCACATTGCTCGTTCAAAGACTTTTGATGCTGTGGGAAGAAGAGCAATGGGCCTATAGTTACTGGGATCTGTTTTAGCATTCTTTTTATGGATAGGTTTTATTAGAGTTTTTTTTAATTGATTGGGAAAAGTCCCCTCTTCAAAAGATTGATTAATTAATTTAAAAAATGGCAAGGTAAGTTCGTCAGCGCATTGCCTAAAAAGAGATGGTGGGAGTTCATCTATGCCGTGGCTGTTTTTATTTTTCAGGTTTTTTAAAATCTTGTTAATTTCGTATCCGTCAACTGGGGTAAGAAACATGGTATTCTCAGTAGGGTTCATTACTGAGGTGTCTCTGGGTTTATAACCCGGTGCTTTGTCGGTATTTTCCCCTATGGATGCGAAAAAGTCATTGAATATATTTGCCACTTGTTTAGGTTCAGTTACCGGGTGCGTTGTTTGTAAAATTATATTTTGTTTATCTTTTTTGCATTTTTTGTTAGTTCGTTCCTTTACAATATTCCACATAGTTTTAATTTTATTTGTTGATTTATTCATTTTCTTAATATAGTGTAATTTTTTTGCAGTTTGTACAGATTTTTTTAGGATTTTTTCATATTTTTTATAGTATGTCGTAAGAACAGAATTATTTAATTTTTGAGACAGAATTTTTAACAATCTTTTATTTTTGCAGGACTCTTTTATTCCTGTAGTTAACCAATAATTTTTATTTTTATTTTGTATTTTAAGTCTACATATAGGTATACATTCATCTAAGATTTCTGTCAGTGTATTATGGAATGACTGATAGTTTTCGTTTACATTTTTATTCGGCTGTATAATAGTATCCCATTTTTGCATTTTTAGTTTGGATTTGAATTTTTGTATGTTAATTTTATTAAAAAGTCTTTTATTGACGAACGTAACTGATTGTTTAGTTTGTGGTTTCGGTTTCATTTGAATAACTGTTCCGCTATGGTCCGAAAATCCCAGTTCTTCAACAGTTGTAAACATAGTATTATCATCAAAATTTGTGAATATCAAGTCTAAACAGGTTGACGTGGAATGTGAGATTCGCGTGGGTTCTTTGATATGTTGTACAAATTTATACTCTAGCATAATATTTATCAATTGGTTTGATTTTGCGCTATTTTCTAAAATGTTTATGTTAAAATCTCCTCCTATTATGACGTTAAATGTTTTATATTTGTTATTTATACAATGCATTATTTGTTTTAGTTGACAGATAAAAATATCTTCCTCTTTTCTATTCCAGTACATAGTGACTATTATTAAGTTTTGTTTTGGTATCTTACATGCACATACTTCTATACAATATTCAACTGAAAAGTCTCCAATATCACAACACTCTATGCATTCTAAGTCATTATCTAATATAATACAGACACCGCCGCCAGTTCGATAGCGACGGCAATACGATGCAGCAGTTTTGTATCCAGTAAACTGCAGAGTTTCTAATTTGTCTTCAGTTAACCAGGTTTCACACATGCATATTGCCTTGTAGGTGGGCTTATCATTGATGAAAGCTTCTAGAAGATGTTGCTTGTTGTAAATGCTTTGAATATTTTGAAACAAGATTTTAAATGGTTGGTCTAGAGTTTCGAAATGTATGATTGTCTCTATCCTCATTTATGTAGTATTGAGTTTGGTTTTGCTCAATTTTATTTTTTGGGTAGGTATTGGTTTGCTCCTTATTTATGTCTATTCTTTTGCCTTCTATAAATAACTGATTGTTTCTTATTATTGAATACAACCCATTTTTCCTTGCTTTCAGCATTTCTTCACGCATTTCTTTTCTTTCTGATCTTGCATTATTGTCGAGAAACTCTGACAGAAATACTCTTGTTCCTTGGAGGCACTGCTTATTTTCTATCATATATTTAGTCATTCGTTTACTAAGAAGTTCAACTACTAGAGGCCGGTTTTTATTATAATTTTTACCTAGTCTGTATGTTTCCTCAATATACCCTGTAAGGTCAACATTTAGGTATTCATAGCAGAGATCAATTAGTCTGCCTTGCTGATCATAATCTGGTTCATTATAATATTCAGGGAAACCGTAGAGTACTATTTTTTTCGAGTTATTCTCTGTAAATTTGAAGTGTTTTTCCGGTTTCAGCATTGTTAAATAATTAATTTCTTTCTTTAATTTTTCATTTTCTGTGGATAAATTCTCTATTTTTTTGTTTATTGTTTCAATTTCATCTTGTCTTTGCTTATTTTCCTTAGAAAGGGAGTCTGTTTTACTTTGAATTTCTTCTCTAACTTTAGTAATTGCTTTGTTTATTTCTATTTGGATGGTGTTTTGTAGTTCCTTTATAATAGATTTATTGTTTTCTTGTAAACGGATTATTATCAATTCGCTTAGATTCTTTAAAGTTAATTCCTCTTGAATATTGGTGCCACAGGGTGTTTCTCTGTCTTCCGAGTACTGGGTATCGCCTAATAAATTAAAATCGCCTTATCATAACACAAGACACATATTTACTAACGACACCTTCTTTCACAAAATAAAAACTCAAGCAAACAATAAAATGTCACACAGGACGAAGAATATACACCGGAGATAAATCTGAGAGCCTGTTATCCCACAGGCAGGCATCAAAGCCACGCAATCTCCGAGCAGTCGCGAACATTCCCGAAGTCCCTTGTCTTTCGACGAACTACAGAATTTACTCCGTAGTTCCTCCATATATCGATGAATGATAATACAGTCGTATTCTTTCTTTTGACATTGTTTTCCGTGTTACGTATCGTTCTTTTAACAAATGTAACGTTTATATCAACTTTATTCCGATCCAAACTCTTTGGTATTTCCGTCATTTCACCATGTTTTCTTTATCTCTCTGTATGTTTATTTAGGAATTTTATGAGCGGCAAGTGTTTTTTCTTTCAATATCTGTTTTGATATTGTTGAGTTTAATCATGTATTGAGTTTAACGTGGTTGGATTTTGTATTATTACAAGCTCTTATTTGGTTTCACCTATCCCGATGTTTTTCTGTAATCAAATCTTGCAAATTAAATTTGACCCACTTTTTTTTTCCCGTTTACTGATTGAGCTAAAATTTTGCATACATGTGTAAATCAGATGACAACGAAAAATTATTATGATGGCTATAGGAACTTGGTAGTTAAACGGCACAATCTCATCGAGTGTGGACTCGTATGATACGTCTAAAAGTTTGCTATGAAAAGAATGTGTTTCATTAAAAGCTTGTTTTATTCTATTCTTCCACAAATTACTACTTTCAAAGCGAGTTATTTAGTATCTGGTTTAACTCGTAAAGCGGAAGTTTTTTTGTTTGTTACGTAAACAAGTTACACTCTAGAACTATTAGTCGGATTGGAAAAAATCTTTCTGTATTTCACAGCCAGGTTTATGGCAAATAGTATAAACTATATATACCTAACATAACGCTACGATCCACAAAGTCAGAACAGTAACCAAAGGCTAGTACTATAATTATATTATAATAGTATCTATATAGCTTTCTTCCGGCCGAGGAAGGATCAATTCATTAAGAATATACGAGCTTGTAACATCTGTAACACAACGGAAAATGGGACTGCTAACGACCTTAATAAAGTAATATATAATACTGCGGTAATCCATAATTACCTTTCTACATGTTCGTATATCATTCACTCCAGACATCAAAGAGGTGGATACAGAAGTCAATCTACATAAAAAGTGCGCTCGAGCAACATAGAATGTCACTCACGGACACGATATCTCGGATCGGTTGGGATCAGTGCGAGCGCGAGTGCCATTCGCTTTAGACGTGGGTGTGTGTACTTTTTGGTGCAAAAATGGTGCATCATAAAAAAGTTATAACTGTTCAGTGGAGGGTTGTTTAAATTCAATATTAATTCATTGAATTTCAAGTGAACGCCGGCGTTCGCTCTCTCATTGTCTTTCTATTATGTCAAATGGTAAACTGTCGTTTTTTAGTTACCGACAACCGTCGTGCAACTAGTTTTTTCAGAGAGTGAAATAGATAATTGCTTGTATTTTATTAGTTCGTTTTGACGTAACACAGAATAGTTAATTAGGTAGGTAAAACCCTGGCCCGCGTCTAGAAAGCAAACAAGACTTTATGGCCATGCAATATTTTAAAAATTATATTAGGTTTTTATAGTAGCATGAGCTGTGTAAGCCTTGTATTAAAAAAATTAAAAATAAATGGTTGAGATATATCTCAGCTGGCGAGCCAGCCGCCAGCGCAGTCGCCATCGCGTCGAGCGTAGATGTAAGTGTGTATCCTCGGACAATTGCCTCAAAAAAACGCCTCCACAAAAAAAGACGCTAGAAGTGACCACAAAAAAAAAAGCTAGAAGCCGCCGCAAAAAATATAGCTGAAGCGCGCGACAACTTGTGGCCGGAGAAGCTTGAAGCGGCTTCAAGCGTTTTTTTGTGGCGGCACCGCCACACACTAGCCACAAAAGAAGGCCGCCTCAAAAAGAAGCTTGAAGCGGCGTTTTTTTGAGGCCCGTATACACGGACACTAAAATATGAAGTACATATACATGAGATTGACTTCTGTACCTATCTGTTTTGTTCTTTGTTTATAAAACAACATCGTCAACAAACTAATTTAAAGTAAATGATGTGAAGTGGAGTTAAGTAACATTAATTAGAGTCACCAATGAGTTGGTTTTCACTCTAGACATAGCTCACGCTTAGTTATATAAAGACCTAACTTACAAAGAGGGTTGTTGAAAAATGAACCTTATTATTGAAACATATGTTTTAAGATTTAAATGGACTCTTCTTTGAGATAAGTCTTTTTGTGGTTAAGCGTGTTAGAATAGAGATACATGGAATATTCATGGGGATGGGTTTGAAATGCTCGAGGGCATTAACAAACAGGTGTATTTTCTTTGAGGGTGGGACTCATCAAATAATTTTCTACCGCTCTGGTTAAAGTGAGAGACCAGACTTTTACCGATCAAAATCCATCAGATTCTTTTATTATTATTATTTGAAAGAAAGAAAGAAAAAAATATTTATTTGGCGACTCTCACCAGGATCACACAACTTAAATAAAAAACAAAAAAAAAATATGTAAAAAATAAATAAAAACAATATCATTGTGTGTGCCTCACGGCCGCGCCAAAAAGGTTCATTTCAGCAATGTTGCCAGACAGAAAAATACTGTCTGACGCTGGTCTTCCAATGAACCTTTAGAGATATGTGACGGAGCAAACGGTTTCAAAGATTAGGTACTAGGTAAGTATAGCCTCTTTTTTATAATGAGATCATGAGAACACTATAGTCTGCAGATTTATAGATCACTTTATATTTCAACGTACATTTTTATCTACACTAATATAATAAAGTTTGGTTTTGTTTGTAGGAGGTAATCTCTGGAAGTACTAGTCCGAATGCTTAATTTTTTGCACCACTAGAAAGCTGCTTTATTCTTGAGTGCCACAGATTATATTTTATGTACGCGAGCAAAGTCGTGGATAAATGCTAGTTATTAATATCGTATTATGGAACTTATTGTAAAATTATACATGTGTCCTTTAATTGCGTTCTAGAGCTACGGCAAACTATTTAAATCATTCTCGCTGACTTAACCCTTCAGATACCGTCAATTAGAAACACAATAGTAAGACAATAGATGCGCGGCCACCGGTGGTCGCTTGGGGATTCATGAATTAAAAGGTTATTTTTCTGAAGTCAATTGTATTATTTATTTTTTTAAACTGTAAATATACTTACTGAGTGAGCTTTCTGCGAAGTTATCTCTGTTCCCTCAAACATGAGCATCTAAATACAGCTGACTGAAGTCCATAGATATTACCATATCGACAATAGGACGTTTATTTTAATACAAGGCACCCTTATCTGAACCCTCTAAGCTAATTTACTCTGTGTTTCTAATTACATACAATTATTCTCATCGAGCAGCACCGCTATGCTCCAAGTTAAATTGTGCCCTGTATTTATAATGCCATGTCCTATATAATATTCAAGGGCCAAAAGTTTTCTTATAAACGGAACCCTGGCATACATAAAAGTAGCCATATTATATGCCAAAGTTTGTTTTTTTGGGTGTTTTCGTGTAATAAGGTTGAATATTAAAATGTGGTGGGTATTATGAGGGAAGCAAAGGTATGTAGACCTCAGTTTAAAGTTATGGCTCAAGTTGGTACGGGAGAACGTGCATCGATAACGTAACAGCTGATTTTGTGGAACAGACAGGCTGTACACTGTTTGTAGGTCATCTACACTATCTACACTAATATAATAATAATAATATAATTATATTCCACAACTATCACACAACGCCGACTAGCCCCAAGCTAAGCAGAGCTTGTGTTATGGGTACTAGACAACTGATAAACATACTTATATATTTCTATATACATACATATTATATAAAAATTACACCCAGACACAGAACAAATGATCATGCTCATCACATAAACATTTGTCCTGGGTGGGAATTGAACCCACGACCTCCGGCATAGCAGTCAGGGCCACTAACCACTACACCAACAGGCCAGTCAGAGATAATAAAGAGATAAAGTTTGTTTTTTTTGTTTGCAGGAGGTAGTCTCTGAAAATACTGGTCCGATCGCTAAATTTTTTTCACAGACAGCTTTTAAAGCTAGTATGAAATATATATTTTTTTAATATTGTGATATAGTGCTTAACTGCGATCCCATCTGATGGTTTGCAGTGATGCAATAATTGATGGTAAAGTGCAGTAGTTTATTAAAAGCCATTCACTCTAAGATTTAAGACACCTAAATAATAATCGGCCATGAACACGGACACCGCAGCAGGCAAATTACTGGAACAATTTGATGTAGATGGTATAAAAGACGAGGTGAGAAGCGAAAACTGCGTTTCCTGATACAAGGGGTCTTTAAGTTCGATAGTGAATATGTTATTTATAGGCAAGCGTGCTTCATCGTTGACCACATCATCGCTTACAATCAGGTGAGATAGTGGTAGACCGAGAAGAGAGGACAGGAGAGTGGAAAGTGGAGTATAAGGAGTGGAGAGTCAAGTGTAGAGAGTGGAGATGAGAAATTCCTCCCACTCCCACCCATTTTTTTAATACTATAATATTGATATAGTGTAATATTGATGCATATTACCTTTCAAACTAAACTCAAAAATAAACATAAAGTTAGAAATGTCTAACTCCAAAACAACCCCTCGCTTAACCAAACAACCATACATTCGCAAACCAAACTTGAGCAACCGAAATATAATTCAGAATTGTCCCCAAATAAAACAGGCTGGTTCCCGCCCATTATTCTATTAAAGCCTGTTACATGCGACCTTTAGCGGGTACATTTTGACATGGATTTTTCGGTCCTTTCATCGCAGGTGCCAGGTAGGGTCCGAAACGGTGACAAAGGTATGCCATTTGTATCGCAAATTAGTGCGGTCAAACGAATATGTGAACGTCGTGGGTAATGGGTACTGTTGGCCTGATGTATTCATTTTGTTTTAGTGTGTGTACATAGGTACCTAAGTTAAAATAACTTTAAACTGGGATTGGGCCGGACATGTTTGTCGCATGTCAGATGAGCTGTGGGCTAAAAGAGCCACTTATTGGGTCCCATTGAACGCAAGGCGACATTGCGGCAGACTGAAGCGTAGATGGAAAGATGAGCTTGATAAGTATCGGAAGGACTGGCCCGCAATGGCCGAAGACAGAAGTATGTGGAAAAAGGAGAGGGAGGCCTTTGCCCAGCAGCGGGACATAAATGGGCTAACTGACTATGTTGATGGCAAACTACTATTATAGCTGTTATCTTCATTTTAAAGACCAAAGAAGAGATTGTGTGTGGATAACTCCTCACACAATCTGAAAAAAAAAAGGGAATTAGTGATAGCGTGACGGCAGCGTCTGCGTTCAGTTATGCAGAATGGAAGAAAAAAAGTATTGCACCGACCCCAAATAATATGGGACAAAGGGCAGGAAGATGATGATAATATTCATTACCGACTTCCCAAAAAGGAGGAGGTACTACGTTCGGCTGTTTGTATGTTTTTTTTTTTTTTTTTTTTTAAATGTGGACGGATTTTCAAAATTCTTTTTTTGTTCGAAAGTAGATAGTTCTGAGGTGGTCCCATTATCACCAAATTAGGATCTGATGATGGGATCTTGGAGAAATCGAGGGCAACCTTCAAATTTTATAGGCTCACTTATTGATTTTCGCATATTTTATGAAGTATCTTGTGTATTTGCGTATGGTCGTCACCATCTCAGGTAGCTGGGCTGATGATGGAAGGTACAACTCCTTAACAGTAAGAAGTTACTCGAACAGGCAAGGACTGTTTTAGTAAATTGTTTTGAGGTTTGATAGGGCATTTGCCACATTTGGTCCCATGATCATCAAGTCATGACCTGATGCTGTAGTCAGGATAGTCTGCAGAGTACCTAAGTCCTCGACAACAAACAGCAGATATATCGAGTTTAGGCTCATTGAAAACGGCTCGATGTGTGGATAAACGTACTGCTAATAAAGAACACCGAAGTACATAGAGACCTGATGCTGAAGCCAGGAGCATCAGGAAAAGTACAAACCTTGAAATTACAGCACCGTAGTCGTGTTTGGGCTCATTTTAAACAGGACTAAATTTTAAGTTCATTGCAATGTTGACATAAATCTGGCCTGATGCTACAGCCGGGATTATCAGCATCTAGTCTAATGACTGATTGAAAGATTTACCTCTCGGCTTCATCATCAGATCAGTTCGATATATCCTTTCCCTCTCCAGCATCTAGTCTAATGACTGTTTAAAAGAAGAGGGGGAGAGGATATATCGATCTGATCTGATGATGAAGCCGAAAGGTAAATTAATGTAATCTAACCGTGTTTGGGATTATTAGAACCGTTATGAGATGCGCTCTGACTATAAGGTATTTAAGTTTGACTGAGGGGTACTTTTTAGTGGTGATACCATAACTAAAAAGTGTAAAATAAAAAACTTTTTCCAAAAAAAATATAACCGACTTCAATGATAAAAAACACTGAAAAGTATCAAATAACTTTAATTTTGGAAGTCGGTGTTAAATAAAGAAGAGACTAAACTATTATAGAAACACCGACTTCCAAAATTAAAGTTATTTGATACTTTTCAGTGTTTTTTTTAGAGACAGTAAAAACTATATTGCTCACTATAAACGCTATAATTTTTTATTCGAGTTTTTGCTTTTTATAACCCAGTGCGCTTCCACCAACGATTGCATCACTGCTTATCAACCGGTCGGATCGCAGTCGAGCACTAGTTTTTATCGTTAAAAAAAATATCAGTCACGTAATACGTACCTATTTAAACCATAAACAGAAATAAATTTTTATTCCCTCCATACTTCATACAATTTTAAAACAATGCAAGATTGCGAAACCGGTGATGCGTCATTTTTGAGAACTGTATGATGACGTAGTATGCAATTCCGACCGTGCACAGTTCAGTGAGTTTGCAGGAATACTGCTAGCAATTCCCTGTTCACGTATGTGAAGGAGTTTTCATGCACCCATATGCATGCAGATAAGAAATAAGATGAGCTTTAGTAATATATTTTACAATCTCAATTCACCGCTAAGCTGAAATTTAAGAGAATTTCATGAAATTCTGTCGGAGTTACAAGAACAAAAAATTCAATACGTCCACAGTAGAAATGTATAAAAACGTAAAAGTTAGGACGAGTTTGACCTCATTTGAGTTATCGGCTGGAAATGTTCCAATCTCTGCCATTGTCTTAGCTCTGAAAGTGGACGCGTCCATATATTACGTCCTCACATGTCTTAACTTTGAAATGGCGCCAATTTGCGACGGCTTATATATATAAGAGAAACACGTGCTTACGACAAATGTATAGGTTTTTGAAGGAAACTGAGCCAACTGCAAGTTTGGACAAAGCTTTATAAAGAGTGGAATAAGCAAGAATTCTTAGCCTTGTGTTCGGAGCAAAACTTTAGTCTTTAGTCAGCGGGGGATAAGGAAATGGGAAACCTTGCCACAGCAGCGGTGCTAGCTGGGCATTTTTAATGTGGATTTTTTTGTAGTTTTAATATTTCCAGTATGTTCCTAGAAGTAAAAATTCTAAGACTTGTGTGGTAATTCTTTGAAACCGGGAGAATGTCTCATTCATCTAGCCTAGTTTTCGTAACTATCTGAAATGCGCAAATGAGTGCCTTTGATACATTTCGTGATCGGAAAAATATAATATGCAAATAAAAATATCAAATTGTAAAGAAGAATCTAGCCTTGATGAATGAGACTGTGTCTCGGTTTGAAAGAATCACCCGACATCCACCAAACCCGAACTGGACCCGCGTAATGGATGTCCCAGCAGTAGGAAGATTATAAAGCCGATTGAGACGGGGTTTGATTCCCAACAATGGGAACGTTGTACGGCTAATTATCATCCGACTTATATTCTAGTGATAGACAAGCCCTTTCACGGAAACTGTTTGTCAAAATACTGAAAAGTTAAACTAAAAGTTCGCTGCAGCGCTACATTGGCATTATACGTCTAGCAGAACTATTAAAACATGCGCCAAGATAGCTTTTAGAGGATACTTTTTTCGCGACTAAAATGTCTTAAGTGCCATGAATTGCGTGGCACTTACGCGTTTCGTTCAACATCGTGTAATGTTCAAGGTGTACAGTCTACATTACACCTGAGTTGACTGAAGTGAGTGTTTGGCACGCTTATCTAGTGCGTAGTACATATATATCAATACTGAATATAGTTTTGGTAAATCAGCATCGATATAGATTTAGACTGGCCTGTTGGTCTAGTGGTTAGTGGCCCTGATTGCTATGCTGGAGGTCGTGGGTTCAATACCCACCCAATGCAAATATTTATGTGATGAGCATGATCATTTGTTCTGTGTCTGGGTGTAATAAAATTTATCTATAATATGTATGTATTTAGAAATATATAAGTATGTTTATCAGTTGTCTAGTCTAGTACCAAGCTAAGCAGAGCTTGTGTAATGCACAAGCTCTGCTTAGCTTGGGACTAGACGGAGTTGTGTGATAGTTGTGGAATATTATTATTATATGGTTTTAATATTTCTGGTTTAGTGCGGTTGGTGTGTACGTTTGAATGCGGTGAGCTTGAAACCAATAGCCTCCATCGAACAATTACTTAACCCTTCAGATACCGTCAATTAGAGACACAATAGTAAGACAATAGATGCGCGGCCACCGGTGGTCGCTTGGGGATTCATGAATTAAGAGAGCTAAGCAGAGCTTGTGTAATGCACAAGCTCTGCTTAGCTTGGGACTAGACGGAGTTGTGTGATAGTTGTGGAATATTATTATTATATGGTTTTAATATTTCTGGTTTAGTGCGGTTGGTGTGTACGTTTGAATGCGGTGAGCTTGAAACCAATAGCCTCCATCGAACAATTACTTAAGAGATCGTTGACCCATTTCTGGGCTCGGTTATTTCAATCTGGACCGCTACAGCGCTGAAGCGCGGCGTTCGAGCGCTTTTTACGCTGCGTTGCCGATGACACGGACGAGAGTCGCGGATATTAGAATTTTGATTGGCTCTTTATTTTAGCGGGTTAAGCATTTATCTCATAAGGAAATTGGAAGATGGAGAGATTGAGTTTATTATGTCAGCTGTGGAGTGTTTATTTAAGTTTTAGGAAGAGTTGTTAGGAGTTGATTCCTGTTTGGGGATTTTGTTTAGGAACATGTTTTACGAGTCTCTTTCTTGTTTTTTTATATGTATCATATAAGTATTATCCAAAACATATTATCGTATCTTAAAAACTAACTATATAGCATAACTTGGTGGGATCACAATAAAGCACTAGTTTTATATCATAAAATAATAATAATAATTACATACGTAAACAAAGAGACAAAAACTTGTATTTCGATTTGTCCTTCACCTAATTTCATCTTAACATTGGCCAACCTTCCTTAATTAGGCCTCCCAAACAAACCGTTGGCCACATTACCCGTGGCCAGCTGCTCCTGGTCCTACCTTTAATAAAGCTGCGTCTACACTGCCACTAAACAAGTACAGTTCGACATGAATGGCCCATTACACGCCACCCGCCCGCCTTTGTTATTTACCACTAAACAGCTTTGTTTTTGTTTAGCCTAACTTCTTCGACGTTATTTTTTATTTAATGTTTAAGGTAGGATGCTTTAGATGTGAAACTAGCTTCATTTTAAGAAATACTACCTACAGCTGAAAATAATATACACCTCTTTAGTATTTTATGTAAAGAATCTATGTACAAAATTTCAAAACTGTATTATAAAAATCACGAAGTTATAAGTCAGTTATGGTACCTGGTTGGCGACATAAATACATGGTCATCGACCCCTTAGTCACCCGGGTAGCCACCCGGGTTGTTTTGCTTTCGCACCTAGCTGTGCACTGGCTAATGCCCGCTATGACCTGCGGTGACCTGTTTTGTACTTAGTCAGAAATCAGAAAATGTCAGATGGTGTCAAAAAATATTCAGTTACTAATTCTGAACAAACTTTATTCAGGTTTCGCATATACTCGTACTAAAAATAATGATGTATATGAAGACCTTCTGAGAATGAGGTCTTATCTTTTTGGTAGGATGTGATGAAATTACTACGCTCAAGGCCAGTTTCTGATTTCCCATACTTCTCTTCAACCCTTCGGAGAAAGTAGGCGTGATGTTACGTTAACTTTGTTTCTTTGTAAATTTCACAAAAGATGTCTTGATAGGACGATAAATAAATAGTAGGGATGGCCCAGATAGGACAATAAAAGTAAAGATGCTCGTAAAAGCTGAGTTATTTATGCAGATTTTATGGACGCAATGGCAATACGAACTAATTGTCAATTATCGGAAATCATTCAAATACCGATCTCCTATCAACGCTTTAACAAAGAAATGAGAAGAATATTCATGTTTTCAATTTATTCCGTTTTTTAAATAACGAAATATCTATTAAATTATGTTTTCTTGGGATTGTTGAAATGTAACAATGTAAGGGGCAAACCACTTAAGATTTCAGTAGCACTTATATTTTTTTACTTAATTCAATTCCTATAACCAGACGCACGGCGAGTACCCTTACATTGTTGACTCCTCTACACATATCTCTTATGTGTCTACGGTCCGGACAAAGTGTTTTGCCACGTTGTTTATACCGCGTACTTCGAAGAACTGGAACTTCTGGAACCATTTGCATGCTGTGGTCTTCCTGTCCTATTATATTTTAGGTGTCTTCAAGGATAGAGCTCTGAATAAACTAGCGTGCTTCACCAACAACATTTACATTATTATTATTTTTTATTTATTATCGTCTGCTGGTAGAAAGAAAAAAACGTGTTGCGCCGACCCCAAATAAAACGGGACAAGGGCAGGAAGATGATGATGATCGTCTGCTGGTATCACATATTGACGCTATACTTCGACTTTCTGACAATCATCATTTATAAATTAAAGCTAGAACAACATAAGATCTCTCGCAACTCTCAACGTTATTATATAAATGAGTTCCGATAAACCAAATGAGGATTTTATAAAGATTAGTTGGACTAGCCTGTTGGTCTAGTGGTTAATAACCCTGACCGCTATGCCAGAGGTCGTGGGTTCGATTCCCACCCAGGACAAATGTTTGTGTGATGAGCATAATAATCATTTGTTCTGTGTTTGGGTGTAATTTATCTATAATATGTATGTATTTAGAAATATATAAGTATGTTTATCAGTTGTCTAGTACCCATAACACAAGCTCTGCTTAGCTTGGGACTAGACGGCGTTGTGTAATAGTTGTGGAATATTATATTATTATTCCATTTATTTATTCTATATACATACATATCTGTTATATTTTTAAATATTAAAAAAAAAATATATATATTATTATTATATTATAAAGTGAATTTACAGTCATGAGAAAAAAAAGCACAAGAAAGACTAGTCGAAAAAAAAGAAAACAACATTCTAAATGTTTTTATTTAACATAAACCTAGATACTATAAAACGTCAGAAGCTAGTGTACGGTTAAACTTGATCATTTCCTATAGAGAAGAATCGGTATGAAAAACTATGGTTTCTCTTTTTGTATAAAAATAATCTTTTTTTTACAATATTTCCTATTATGATAATAATAGGTCGATATGTGAAGACAGTGTAGATCAGACACCAGTCAATATTATGCCCAAAAGCACAATGAAAATAATAAGAAGAAGATTGTTCGAGATAGAAAGTAATTTATATATCCGCGGAATCTACAGTGTTCTCACATTCACATTATACAAATGAGGCTATATAAAAATAACAATAAACATATCACTAATGAAGTTAAGGTGGTTGTATCTGAGTGTAAATAAAATAAAAAATATTGGAAAAGCAATGTTTTCTTTTTGGTAATATCCATTTTTTTACAGGAGACTGTCGTCTGAAAAAGAGACAAAATCTTTGATGCTCTACTGCTTCCTCGTGCGCATATAATAATAATATTTAACCAAGTCTTGAACCCTCAATATACTTCTTGTGTTGAATCCGTTCAGAGGATTTTTTTTGCGGTACTTAGACTTCAAAGCGAAGCAATTCTCAGTAGATTATGAGCAACGTTGTAAGCGATATCATTTCTTACACATACGGTGTAATATTTCTGACATTTGTTTTAGCAAATCACTCGATTAGCATAACATTATCAGCCTTATAATGTTTCCACTGCTGGTACTCAGGCCTCCTTTCTAAGAGAAGGAAGCGTTTGTAATCCACCACGCGGGTCCAGTGCAGTTGTTAGATGTCACATGTCTTGGAATTTTTGGTTCTAGGACATGCTGGTCTCCTCAATATGTTTTTCTTCACTGTTTTGAGCGCAGTGATAATGAAATAAATTACAGAAAGTAATGCGCCTGCCTGGGTTTGAAACCGCGACCTAAAAATTGTAAGTTGGGGTCGTTACCACTCGGCCACCACTGCTCTCATGCTCTCAAAGTTTCGAGTGTTGTTCGGATCTATTTAGCTAAATACATAAGCACTAATCAGAACAACTCTTAAGCGGCCTTTACTGTTGGCGTCTGAATGCGCGTCGATAAAGTAAATGAGAATGCAATTAATAATTATTGTACTTGTGGACGGCGAGCAATGGGTAGCTCGCCCTTCAACATTTAGGAAAAATGATACAAGGTAAAGGAGAGAGGTTATCTCAAAAACAACAGTATTCTAGTGACCAAGTAACCCGCAGGTCATCCAGCTTACTGTACCGTAACTGTACTTACTTTATTATATAACCCACAAAAACTCCCGCTGAATGAACTGTTCAACTCATTATACTAATTAATGAAACGTATTTATGGTAGAGATTAAGCCAACGCAATAAAAATAAAAATATATATATCCCGAGTTTTTAATATCGTTATGTAGTAAGTTTATTCCGCGGTCGTATTAAGAGGCACTTTTAATTACGAAAAAGTCCAATTAGCAGGAAGGGCTTGGCATAATCCTTGCGGTCACCGAGCAAGCGCTACCCTACATAAACAACGTAGGGATGCCGCACGCAGAAATTAAGACAAGTTTTTTTTTTTCAATAGTCGATAGTTTTTTTTTTTCGAGGAATGCGGAACAGGGTGTAAAATGTCCCGCAAACCTCAGTCGAAAAGGGAGGATCCTCCGACCAGACGGGTGTTATGTCTGGTGGGCAACTGCCCGATAGATGATTTCGGGCTGTTCTAAATGTTCAAATCGCGCAATACAGGATCAGTTCTTATATGACGCCATAGATGTCTCTACAACTACATCTACTCATCATTATTTTCCAGCTTTTCCTTCATGTTACTTAGGTTCGGTTACTTTTCTATTCTTTTATTTCAGTTTCATAAATTATTTTTAGTTATATCCTTAGTCTTCACATGGCCATACCAAAACTAATGGTTCTTTCAACTGGAGCTACTCAAATCAAATCAAAAACATATATTAAAAAAAAACATTTACAAGCACTTTTGAATTGTCAATATGTCGGTCAGTCATAAAAGAGATACTACATAAATTACACATACCAAAGCGGAGATCTATAAAGATCTCCATAGAAAGAAGAACGTACAAGAAATTCCATGGACACTCTTTTAAATCATACTATGAGTTACAAAAATCTAGGTACCATGTTTCTTGTTGCTTCTATTATGTGAGCACAATGTAGATAATAATGAAAAAGGGAATTAAGAAATAGAAATATACGCAATATACAATATCAATGTGCGAGTTGACGACAGAAAAAGTAAGTGAAATTGGGAGGTGACAACTCGCGCGGACTCGAGCGCATTGTGTAAGCGAGTTGACGAACAAGTCCAACTTATTAGGCTAACATAAAAAAAAAAAAAACACAAGTGCGTAGGTATACTGTCTTGGGTAAATCTGCAAGTTGTGAGCAACTTAGTTGCCAATAGTCGTTCGCAATAGGCAACTTAGTAAAGGTTTACCTGAAAACTTAAACCTTTGAACCATCCATTAGTGGAATAGATTCTACGTACTTTTGTAGCTGTATCGTTTATCCGACTGCGGCGCCGACATACTGTAAAGTACCATAAAGTTTTAACTACGACCCAGGTGTTATAGTTACGTACTTAAGCTTTTAAATAAACTTCAATTAAAACTTTTCCTGTATAATATTAAGTTTTAGAGCTGGTACAGCGAAACGTTCTTTTGTAGATGTTCTTATCGTATGTAGGATCAGTATTCATTTGCTGACTACGGGTTTCTGAATTGAGTATTTTGAGTTAAGCACGGCATGAATCATATTTTAATGCCAAAATTATGTAAGTTTTCAAGCTAAATGATTGAGAAATACTCGATTTTGACACCTTTAATGATCTTTACAAGAACCAGAAAGGCTGGCTCACGCTGACAGCTCAGCGCGTAGGTTGGCAGCGCTGAGGTTCAGCGCTAGACCTTTCTGTATCGTATCAGTGTGGAGTACAGACGCACAAATAATTGCCGCTTTGTATCAGTACAAAGCGCTTTGTATCAGTCAGCTGACTGACTGCTCAAGTTGACGGTATCCGCTCGGCGCGTGTACGTTGGTCAGCACCGACAAGCGACGGTTACGCGGCGCCGCTGACCCGTCAGTGCTGACCAATGCACGCGCTGATAGTTAAAATTTTATTCTAAAACGCTTCCTAAAAGTTCATTTGTTTGCGGGCATCAGCACCGACGGTCAGTACGACAACCAGCCAGAGATCTAAATAAATGAATTATACAAGTTATTGTTCGTTTGTTTGTATGAAGTAATCCCTGAAAGCACTGCTCTTATTTAACAAATTTTAGCATGATTACTGGACAGTAATAGATTGCTTTTACAACTCGAAAAAAAAACAGACATTTCTTATGAAGCAACGAGAGCGAACACTTGAAAAATCCCTTCCGTGTTAATCAATAGTGCGTCAAACCCGAAATCCAAAGAAAAGTGGGTCAGGAATGAAAGCCCTTGAAAGCATCACATGGCGGTTTATTTTGGTATACGATGATAGATAGTCCAGGAAATCGGGAAAGGCGAATAAATATGGCGTAGATTCGAGCATTGAGAATCGTGTTGTACGAGGTTTTCTGGGGTTTTATTATGTTATACGAATGTGTGTATTTTTCTGTCACATAGATTTGCAAAAGTAAAAAAAGTGACCTTTTTTTACTTTTGTCAAAGCTAGATGATGATAGATGAATAAAATACATCTTTATGGTTATTAACACAGAGCAAAGGAATCATTCTACATTCTTCAGTGCTGTGGTTATTAAACATACCATAAAAATGTATTTTATTCATCTATGTCGATTTAATATACAATAATTTTACATAGAGCAATTTACATTTTCATATTTTTGTTTGCAATACATAAATAAACTCAATAACTCCTTCTACTTTCACCAGATTCTGAAAATGGAATATCATCTTACACACATGGATGTCCATCTAAAATAAAACGGTATAAAATATCATTCTTTTTTCTGCATTCAAAGTCAAAATATTTTATTTCACATAGGCATACACGGGCACTTATACAACGTAAGAAGCTAATGCACGGTTCCAAATTAGTCGTTTCCTATGGAGAAGAACCGGCAAAAAATTCCACAGCACTTTAGTTACTGTTAGTGTCATAATTATAATAAAATGAACAATTTGTTTACATGGTTCTCTCATAATAGTAGAGATAAAAAACATGTAAACGAGATATTTTGTAATGTATCAAATTGAAAAGAGTGTTCATGGAGTTTCTTGAATATTCTTCTCCATAGCTTTGGAATGTGCAACAATTTTTTCTGACTGACTGACTTCTTGACTATACAAAAGTGCCTGTAAATGGTATATTTGTAATAAATGCTTCAAATCTTTTAATCTTGAAGCTATTATTATGGAATCTAAATGGGTAATACTACAACTTAATAGTAGTAATTGACCCAAAATATAATATTCCACAACTATCACACAGCGCCGTCTAGTCCCAAGCTAAGCAGAGCTTGTGTTATGAGTAATAGACAACTAATAAACATTCTTATATATTTTTAAATACATAATATTATAGATAAATTACACCCAGACACAGAACAAATGATTATGCCATCACACAAAGATTTGTCTTGGGTGGGAATCGAACCCACGACCTCCGGCATAGCAGTCAGGGTCACTAACTACTAGATTAACACGCCAGTCAATGTCCATACTCATTTCATATTTTTGCATATTTAGAAAATTAGTATTTCATATATCATTTTCTAAATTTATCAAATAGGTCTGTCAATAATTTCAAGAAAATGATTTGATAGTAAGCCAGCATCAAACATTTCCCGACAAAAGGTGTCAACTTTGAAATAGATTTTGAATAATAAATTCATGTGAAACGGAGACATTTCGTAGAATTTGAAATCCTTATTGTGGTGAATAAACTTGTATCTGAAAGGCTTGCCTAGAAATTGAATTGTACTATTATTTGTTTGACCTAAGGTTTAATTTTAATAATACAATGACGTAAATTTCGTAGTAACTGTTTATTTTGTAACTTTAAATGATATTATTTCGCAAAAAGGTTTTTTAAAAACAATTCTACACGTAATTTTTTTTGTCAGTTAAAACTGGATGAGACCGGTGTTTCCTAGCTGACCACCCTGAAAAGAAACACCGAAACAAGGGTCAAAGTCTCTTTTAAAGTTCAGACAGCAAACATTTACAAGTTATTATTTGACCATGCTGGTTAGTATCTTAGGAAAGATCACAGATTTGAGTGGACCTGTCTAGTCAGTGCCAGCATTTGTCAATATTCGTATAGCTCAACTTAGGACTCTACTAAGAAAGTCAACGATTTGACGAACAAATCCTTACTAATATTATAAAAGCGAAAGTGAGTTTGTTTGTTTGTTTTTTACGTCTTCACGCCTAAATGGCTAAACCGATTTTGATGAAACTTGGTACACGGTATCCCGGTAGTATGTTCCCTTGGGATAATTTTCTGCTATCACGTGGGCGAAGCCGCTGGGAGCAGTATATTATAATACTACGATAGTTTACCCTTCTGGTAAAGCAATGTAATATACACATACTAGGTACGTATACCCACATTTCGCTAGGTATATTAAAGTTCAATGCACCCAGTCTATTGCAATCATTCGGGCACATTTACACGCTCAATATTAAGGTATATAATGAAGAATGTATCATAAAATATATGGATAATAAATTGAAATACCAATTAGAGAATTGTATATTTAAATTGAATTCATTTTACGATTGCTTCTTCAAATACGTATTTTTTTATATATATATATTCAATAAAATCTAATACATATTTTACAACAAGCTTCTGCTAATAGCTTTGTCCGCGGGTAAATAGAATATATCCCATGTTTACATATCCGTGATAAAAAGTAATAAAATAGGAATTTATGGACTTGGTTTATCTGTATACTAAATTGTCTAAATCCGTTCTGTCTGTGATCGAAAAAGAGTAACAAACATTTATAGATACACGTACATACAAAATTTTGCCTTTATAATATAAAAGTGATTCGTTCAAGCGTGCAAATTGTCCGTTTGCACTAATTAGACAGGTTCTGTCTCTTTCCTCAAAAACCCACCTCCTACAATAATCTACATGGTTTTGAAATATTTTTTATTTCATTTTATTTCATGTAACAAAAGGTGGACTTAGTGCTTCAGGTAAAACATCTAGCCTCCTGGCCTTTTTTTTTAATTCAGTTATCGACCTGACTTTTGAAAACGTAGATTCATAGGCCGATTACTCAACAGTTAGGCCTGTTGGACCACTAAAGCAACGTGTTCGTCGATTAATAATAATGATACAATTTGTCTGACATGCGGGTCAGAAGACGAAGTGGAGAAGTGACTTCGGACAACCACGCAACTGTTCAGTCATTTATCTTCGTTACACATCTAGCGAATCCCAAGACGGGTAAATATGGAGAATGACATAGGATTCATAGACCGCAACTTGGAAGTGTTTCATGGTAGAATAGATAACAGTGGTGCCCAAGTGGTAATGACCCCGACTTACGAGTTGTAAGTCATGAATGCGAACTCAGCCAGGCGCATTACTTTGTGTAATTTATTTCATCACCACTGCTCTCAAAACGGTGAAGGAAAATATCGTGAGGAAACCGGCATGTCCAAAAATTCGAAGACGCGGGCCCAGTGCGGGTTGGTAAATGTCACATTTACCAACCCGCACTGGGCCCGCGTAGTGGGAACATTAAAATTAATAATTAGACGTACCTACAATATAATAAAATAATTTTTATAATCGAGGATGTTGAGATCAAATGGGCAAGGAAACCCATTAGATCATCCGTCTAGTCGGTGATATCAAACTATTTCATAACAATCAGCATTATAAAAAAAAAGTTGTAACCATGTTTGAATACTATTTAGCTGATTCAAAATTCGAATTGTCTCTGCTCCGGAGATGTTGACTTGTCCCTTATGCGCGGCGCGCGTCGACGTGTCTTGACATGGTAAACCTACGCCGAACGTTCGATTTCGGCAGAGTTTAACTAAATATTATATTTGCATAAAAGAATACGATCATGTAGGTTTTTTCGCAACGCTTACCGTCCGTAACCAGGCCCGGTTCGAGGGCAAAGACACTTAGAAAAATAGACAAAAAAATGTTAGAAAAATGGACAGAGCTCACTAAGTATTGTTTGAAAGAGTTGCTGTGGCCCTGAAAAAGATGTAAGGGCAACTAAACGAAAACCAAAAAATAGTCGGACACCCCTTTTTACTCCACCCATGTACGGAAGGACCTAATTCATGATTACAAAGAAAAAGGTATTTCCGCAAAATAACTTCAGATTGTACAACACAAAAATGTTCTTACCAAATTCCTCTAGATACCTTTTGGCCTCGGCTCGATTGTACCCAGTTAGGCTTTTAGCCAGAAAACAATAACATTGTTTTTAAAGAATTACCTAAATGATGACTTGCAAATTGATACAATGTCCTAAAGCTGGGATCACACTGAAAACGGTAGACAAATGATATCCATTTATGTGTAGGGAAGAGAAATTCGGAAGGCTTAAACTGACTAGCAGCGTAATTATAAGTTATTATGTCTGAAAGCCTCCTTGGAAGATGATTAATGATATACGTTTCGTTAAACAGGGCACTGTCGGCTTCTGAAGTATTATAAGTTGCTGCTACATATAACTTTGTACAGTTACAATATCGAAAATATTTTTGCAAAATTTTCAAGCTACATGTGAAATAAATAAAATTACTTATTATTATTATACTAGCTGCTGTCAAAAAATGAAGATATTCGCTGGAGAACCAAGGTTACAGGCAAAACACAAAGAATCGCCAAACTTTATTGGCAGTGGGCAGGGCATATTGCTCGCAGAACAGATGGTCGATGGGGACGACAAATTCTGAAGTGGTAACCACGTACCAGAAGACGCAGCGTTAGAAGGCCACCCACAAAATGGACCGATGACCTGGTGAGGGTAAAGGTAATGGATGCGAGACACACAGGACCGGTCATTATGGCGAAAGGCGACGGCGAAGACGTCCACTGTTGGACAAATCCAACAATGGACGTCTTTCGGCTGAAATGATGATGATGAGCTGTGGCCAGCGTCTTCACCCGCGTGAAAGTGGAACCCAAAAGGACATGCTGCCAGGATAAAAAGTATCCTATGTACTATTCCAGGACATGACAGTTCTTACCAAGTTCAGGTAGAATGCAATTTTGTACCTTTACCTCTACTTGAAGCTCTTTTATAAATATTTATATAAATCAAAATAATTCAATAAATATATCATTATTATTTGACCTATTCGTGTCCCAAGTTTCGTCTAAATCTGTTCAATTGTGCGAGCGTGCAGAAGTAACAAACATTTACACACACAAACTTTCACTTTTATAATATTAGTGTGACTAATATTATTTTGATTTAACAAAATGCCCATTATTTTTCTCCATTTTGAATAGATTGCCCATTATTCGAGTTGACAGATTTTGTAAACATTTTGTTAATTGGATACTCACTTTGATGGATGAACTTAACCAGAAATGAAAACAGTTTACAAGAGGCAAAATATGAAAACAGTGAAACGTATTCATGTACCTACATTGGTCGGTCGGAAATATTCAACCATTAAATACACTCCACAACAATTATTTTTGTTGATTTCTCTGCTATTTTTAAACAAGTTTTCAATGAAATATTTTTATAAAACGAACTTTTATTACATACGTATGTACCGATAAAAAAAAGTCGTCGTGTTATTCCAAAAAGTTAAAACACGATGGGATTATCTTGCTACTCTTAGTTCTTAGACCCCACTATTCGACTCCATCATCACGCCAGCTTCATGGCCATATTATCACATTATCGTCCAAGTAACCGGTACCTATACTAAATTTCAGCTCATTCGGCTCGAGGTAACTGTTACAAAATTTGTTTTTTTTTTTCAGTCATATCTATCAGATTCCCTTGACCCTCTTTAAGTCATTGTCGGTCCATCTTGTAGAAGGCCTTCCAACGCTGCGTCTTTGGTGGCGCGTTCGCCTCTTCAGAACCTTTCGACACTTTCAACCACTGCCCTGCCCACTGCCAATTAAGTTTGGCGATTCTGTGAATATCTTTATTCCTAATGTGAGATTTTTTTTTATTCTCTTCATTGTCCTTTGGATCACTTTAAGCCTTCTGCATTTTAAAATACTGAAATTCAGTTGTATCTAATTCAATTGACAAGCGATCAGCATTATTAAGATATTTTAAAGTTAGGCATTGATGTAGCTTTTTAATAATATTGTACAAACAAGTATTGATGATCGTTATTACTTTGATTGATTTCGACAAATTTCTACTTATCTTTTGTATTTCATGAATTTTTACAGCGTTGAAAACGATTGATATTGACAATGCCCGAAAGCCTTACACAATAAAGCGTAAACAGCGATCATAAAAGGTAGCGGAGCAAGCAATCAATGGCTACACAATTTCCTATTTAACTTTATGGCTTTCTTTTACCGTGATCCTATTTGAACCGTAAAAAATAATCCATCAGTTAACATTTTTACATGGTCCATAGAGAGCCTTTACTTTTCAAGATTAATAACTTCTTTATTTTTCTTACAATTTAACGTTGTTCAAAAAGTTAAAACTTCAAGCTATAAAAATGGTCATAAAAATATTTTACGACAGTAATTTTACTGGAGAAGCAAACAAGACCAGGAAATTAAAAGTAAGTATTAGGAAATTTTAAAAGAAAAACATTTCGCAACTTCTGACAGGCCCTCGGAACATTGAATTAAACAATGAGCCCTCTTTGTTTAATTTTCGTCAACAAGTAGAAAAATGAAAGTCAACGATTAAATAGCTTTAATGAAATAAGTTAGAAACATTGAAGTGACTAACTTTATTATTTTGTGAGACGTGAGAATGGAATTACTATCGATTGAGGACAAGGTACGAATAGGCACAAGAAGTTCGAGTGTGGGACTTATCCTTTAAATCTATATAAACAGGGTTATTTGTAAAACACTAGCAACCTTTCAGGACTATGTTACTAGCATCATAATCAACAACTTTTGTTCTATGACTTTTAAGTGTCATATTTTAGTTCATCAGATTATCATATAAAAGTAAAAATATTCAAATTGAACGTTCTAAATATTATGAATTCTATGCGAAACAAGCGATAGTATAATAGGTGAGGCGAGCGGTGGGGGTGCTTTTTACGCTTGCGTCACGTTATATAGACGTAGGTAGGTATAGCAAAATACAGAGTAGAAATGTGTTGGATAGAACAACGAAATCTTGAAGGTTTGTTTTTGGTAAATGAATTGTGTATTGTAAACAGTTATAGAATAAAAGTTGTTGTTTATGATGTTAGTAATACAGTCCTGCAAGGTTGTTAGTGTTTTACAAAAAACCCTGTAAATAAATATTATCCCCTTGACCTAGAATCTTAAAATTAGCAAGAAAGGTCACATGGTACAAGTAAAGGAAAAAGTCTGAATGGGCTGTAATCTACCACGCAGGCCCAGTGTGAGTTGGTAGATGTCACATGTCTACGAATTTTTGGTTCTATGACATGCCAGTTTCCTCGCGATGTTTTCTTTCACCGTTTTGAGAGTAGTGGTGATGAAATAAATTACAGAAAGTAATGCGTCTGGCTGGGTTTGAACCTGTGACCAACAACTCTTCAGTCGGAGTTGTTACCACTAGGCCGAAGAGGCCTGAATCCCAGCAGTGGAAAAATTATAAGGCTGATTATAGGTGACATCGTGATCAATATACCTTAACTCGTGATATATGACACAATTATACGATTAACAGAGAACATGAAATTACTACGAAGTTATATGGACAGATACTTAGAAGATTTGTCCGAAAATAAATCCGCATTTAATGACCTCAGTATGTCAGTAACCGAAAGGCACAGTAGCCACGGGTCACCACTAGCTTACGTTGCCAGGCAACCGGGGTCGTTAGTGTATGTTCCCCAAATTTAATACGCTGTAAAACTGACTTTAGTTAGAGAGGATTTCCGTAAGAGGTCAGGTGAAAAGCGAGTCTTATTAAAATTTGTATTGGCTCGCCCCGAAAATGCTGAGTAAAGGTAGAACCCGTGCGCACCCGTGTAACACACACGCCGATCTGGGCGCGCCGTCTCCATACTTTTTATATGGCAACTAAACTTGTAGAGTAACACTTGATCCATGCCACGCAATCTCGTTCTACGTACAAATCAGGCGTGTTACACGTGTGCGTCGGTCTAATGTAGTTCTAGCTTTAGTCTTCTTATGAATGGTGAGAGGGTGAATTCTTGTGCTTACTTCGTTTGGTTAGCAGTCTATGTATTCAAAGGAAAGTTACAATAGTTTCTAAAAGAATATGATCTTTACAAAAAAACGCGATATTCTTTCAACGATGATGATCGTCAAAAACTTTAAAACCACCTAGTGGAGTGACGTCTCACTAATCTTCTTCTTCGACTTCTTGTATTCACCTTTTTCTCCCTCCTTTATTGCACGTACCACTATTTTTTTCTGCATCACCCATAGGTTGACTGGTAGAAAATGGTTAAGGTATTGAATCCATCTCTTTGTAAATGTTTGTGCATAAAGCATTTAATAAATATATACATGAAAAAATAAAAAAAAAACTCAATTCAGTTTTATTTTGACATGATAGCTCAGTTTATCTTGGGTTTTATTACTGGAAACTTTGTCTAAACCTTTAGGTAGGCACAGTAATATTTTCGTCGCCTCTTAAAATAATGAATATATGAATCACATTTATGACTTATCCATTCCCAAAAGACTATAAAAAAAATGTAAATTCATTATTGTTTCTGTATATTTGGATTTCATTAGTAAATAAAGTAGTGGACGATAAAAATCAGATCTATAATGACAAAAGCCTTCCAACCCTAATATATTCTTGTATTAATTCATGTTTATTTTCTTTTTTGGCAACGCCATTAATAAACACTACAATTTAAATAAAACTCTTTTAAATACGGAATTTAAATGAACACATTATTAAGCCAGATTGCTGTAGTGCAAATTAAAAATAATCAAAGAGATTTTTCAGCCGTACAATAAATTACTCCAGTTTCATTTCACAAGTATTTCTCGTTTCAACCATATTTCACGAATTCTGAAATATTTGCTTTCATTCGGAAATGAAAAATTTTCAAATATAACTTTTTTACTAAAGTAACTTCGACTTATGGTTTCTGCAGGGTTAAAAAATAGAACGGTACGAACGGTTCTCGGATGCTTCCGATCTTCAGTGTTTGTGTGGCGTCTCTCCGCAGACGATGTCCCACCTTCCGCCCTGCATCACGTGCCCGGTTACCTGCTCACATAGGGACCTAATGGCAGCAGCCGCAGACTGCATTGCCGTGGCCAAATTCTGGGCCAGGCAAGGAATTTAACTAGTTTTGTCATTCATACGCTAAGAAGAAAAACAGAAAATAAAATTCTAAATTAAATAATATGTCTTTGAAAACAGAATATCTTTGCTTTATTCAATTTCAGTGAAACATATCACAGATTTTGAATGGAAAAATTATAGATTTTTATTGTCATTCATGCATGGCAACGGTTAGCTCGCCGTCCGGCCGTCCGTTAAACGTTAAGACCGAGCCCAAGTCGTCGACAACGCGTAGTGTTCTACGCGCTCCTCAAAAAGATGTTCGCATACAGTCCCAGCACGCGGGACCAGTGCGGGTTGGTGGATGTCACATATCTTCGAATTTTTGGTTTTAGGTCGTGCCGGTTTCCTCACGAGGTTTTCCGTTGCCGTTTTGAGAGCATCATCATCTTCCTGCCCTTGTCCCGTTTTATTTGGGGTCGGCGCAACACGTTTTTTTCTTCCATTCTGTCCTGTCACTCGTCACGCTATCACTAACTCCCTTTTCTTTCATATCACTCCTCACACAATCCATCCATCTTTTCTTTGGCCTCCCTCTCCCCCGCCGTCCATCCACATGTAAACTCATAACTTTTTTAGCAACATGCGTTTCGTCCCTCCTTTTCACATGACCATACCAAGACAAACGATTTCCTTTCAACTTTTCAGTCACTGGTGCCACTTTCAAACTTCCCCTAATATACTCATTTCTCACTTTATCCATTCTTGTCACACCACACATCCATCTTAACCGTTGCCGTTTTGAGAGCAGTGGTGATAAAATAAGTTACTGCTGGCTGGTTGGGTTTGAAATCGCGACCTACAAGTCGAGGCTATTAGCACTCCACCACCACTGCTCTCCAACCACTAATTTATTAAAAAAAAAAACATAGCAGTTAACACATAACCTACAAAATATTTCATTAAAATATAAATGTACACCACATAACTCACAAAATCCTAGCTCACTTTTAACGAAGATAAGACTCACTATCAGGTCGTCACGTCCTCCTCTTATATTCTTTAAGACAAGAGTAATATACAGTCTTAAGACGTCAGATTAATTTTGTCAGGAACGTTGTAAAGATTAAGGTACGTGAGTTGAGGTGCTGAATTACCAACATTGAAACCGCGACCCTGACTCGCGCAAGAGTTGGGTAAAATGGCGCTTTTGATATAGAAGGCTACGTTTGTTTAGATTATTTTTATCAAGAAATAAATACCGGGTTGAAATTATGAGGAGGCGGCAATACAGAGTTTATAAATATACTGAAGAGGTATTTCAATAGGCACTTCGCCTATTGAAATACCTAGTATTAAAATCGAGCTGGTTGAGTGATTATAGTTCCAAACTTCCTTTAGAATATTCTCTAAAGTTATACATTCGAAAGCGGTAAGTACACTTATAAAAATAGTTTCGTAAAGCTGTTCTCGCTGTAGTTTACAAAAGTAAATAATTATCTCTATTTACCAAATTCACGACACTTCGTGTTTAAGCCCTAAGAGGAAATGTAGATATCAATATGGAAACAGTAACACCAAAAGCTGCAAAATACGTCTTGTGTAGCCACTTATTGACTCGACAAAGTTTTGTAGCCACATTGTTCGTAGAACGTCTACGGCGTAGCACTACCTGGCTACGGCGTAGCTGATTCACTTACCATTACCACTACAGGATGTAGTCGTCATATTTTGAGAATTGCTTCTGAAGTCAATTGTTACTTCTAGAGTTAGAGAAATAACAATTGACTTCAAGGAAGACGTAACTAATTTTCTTAAAAAATATTGTACTTCTCATAGCAATTTTGTTCAACAGATGATAACTTTATTCGGATAGTTACCATGTGATGATCATAATTTATTAGTTATTTTTCCTTTTAATTTTTGTTCACTGATATATACAACGTGTAACGTTAAATGTGCAAAACCTCAGACACGCCAAAAATATAATTGACCTAATTCTGTAAGAAAAAAAAAAAAACCATTTATAAAAATTTAAAGGTTTTATATACAGTTTCAGTTTGTTTAAAGTTAATATCTGCATTGAAATAAGAACTTTTATTATCCCGCGTATGAGAAAATTTGATTGGACTACAACTATTTGTGTTTGTTTACCTATTTGGGCAGGTTTGCACACGTGATGGCATGACCTATTCATAAATAGACAGGGCGACATTTTTAATGAAGATTTTTCCGAAAAATTTAACCTATCTTAAAAAGTGGTTTAATTGATTCTGCTCGTTATTCTGATTAAACTATTTTTAGGTTTTGCATATTTAAAGTTACTCGTTGTATATAGATTTAACTTCCAAGTAAAATTTATCATCGAATTGTCATATTCAATCCTCAAAAACATTTGAGGATTGAATATGACTTTTTCAAAAAATCTTGTTTGTTTACTTCGGCAGACGCCATTTTAAAAAACGACATTCCGTTACATCCTGTATGATATGAAAATTTACATTCGCTTGACTATATATTGTGACCTGAATATATTTTCATAAAGAGAAGGATTACACATTGAATGTATCCGAGACACGAGTGGCTGTGTCAGCAACATTTTAGCCTCCCCGTCCTGAAACTGCCAGTTTATCTTCTCAAAAAGCCATTGTAGTAAGTTGTTAAACTGAAATTATTATGCTTGAAGATTATTCGTCATCTTAGTTTCTACACAGCTGCTCCACCTACCTAATTAAATCTCGTAAATTGTCGCCAAGTTATGGAGACAAAGACTCATTAATTCACCTGAAACTGACTTTCAAAGTTACGGTAAATGAATGTCTTTACTTTTAAGTGGTTAATTTTACTCTGTTGTTTTGCAGTTTTCTCAGTACTACCTACTTTTCATTTTATTATTTGGCCTTGAAAATTTTTATCTAAAAATTCTTTATTACACCTCAATCGGCTGAACAAACGTAAAACGAACAGATATAACATTTTCCCCAAACGACGTCAATCTATTAGGGTTATCGCGTAAAAAAATGATGCCATGAAAGCATTTTTATGGAATTCAGGGCTAAAAAGCGGCGACAGCAGTAATTTGGCGACTGAAAGCTACCGGTTGAGTGCTTCGGTCGGTGCTTCTCGACGCGGCGGCGCGCGGCATGACGCGGCAGCACGCGGCATGATGCGGCAACCCGCGACGTGGCGCGGCCTAAGCGGTTACGGTACTGATTGTTAATTCCAACACCGGTACACACGGACATTCCTCGCTGTGTATTGAATCTAGTGATTATCTCATCCTACATGAACATGTTATCTCAATGCATGCAGCTGAGAGTAGAGACCTGACCTCAAAATTCAGATTCATGTATTACAGCAACGAATACTTAAATTGCATTCTTGTCTGAGATGTTTTATTCGGATATAAAGCGTGAACGAAGATTGCATCTGGTGGAACGTAACGTCTTTTTATTATAATCATTATTTCAACACCTCATTTTTGTTTATTTTATATTTTACAGCGAAATCTACCATAACTGTGCCCTTATCCTACATGTTTTAAAATAAGATGGCCGTTGTTAAAACTCGTATTAAGCTGTTTTTTTGACAACCTTTCAACAACAACACTCGTGTAATTTGAAAAGATTTAATACTCTCAAGATCGGGCTTAGAGAAACTCCGAAAACCAATCTTACCAATGGGTAGCAGTAGGTACAGGTAGTAGTATAGAGACTCCGTCAACCGCAGTTTAGACTCCTATTCGGACCTTTGTACGTTTACCAAAGGGGTTTATTGCGTTACTCAGTGGCTGTTGTGGCGGTCAAATACGGAGTCGCAGTATGCAAAAAGAGCGAAAGCCGACTCCGTTGTAGTTGAGAAGCTTAGCAGACCTATTGTAAATAAATCTTTTTTACTAAGTGAAGTGTACAGGCTAAAAACTGGTAATGTGCTCATAAGCTGATTTTGAGAAAAACCAATTTAAAGTTTTAATTATATTTATTAAGATATTTTGCAGTTACATAGTTTTAGCGATATTCGTTGGTTTTCTGCGGAAACTAGAAGTTGGCAATGAAATTACCTTAAACATTTTTTTTATTTGTGATCATCATGTCTGCAAATGGAAAAGGATAGGCCTTTTCCATTTGCCATGTTTCAAACCTGCAACCTAACACATGAGAAGCGGGCCATTACAACGGTTTTAAACATAAATATGATACCAATACGTTCAAATACCAATATGTTAAAATTATTAAGAGTTAACCAACTTCGTGTTAACCTGTTGTTGGGCCAACTCTAGTTTTTGTTTTTTTTTTTTGTCGCTATAACTACCTACATGTGGAAGCTTGTAATTAGCAATTTAATTACCTATTATTATCATTATGTAGTCATTAGTCTGTAAGCTTTCCTAAAATGTGAAAAATAAATAAAATAAAATACAAAACATCCTTAAAAATATGTAAAGACCCAAAATGTAAAAGAACGGCATTGATTTACAAAGCCATTTGTTTACATATTTGGCAGACTAGATATATAAGCGTGGGTTTCATTACATTGAAATGCACCTTTTTTTTGTCGACGGGGAAAATCATCTTTGACAAAACCCGCTCTTGGGTGGAGCGCGAGATAGTGTCAGACTCTTACTGACTAAAAAGCCCGCGCCGTTCCTTCTAGCCTTCATACCTGGGCACGAGCTCCCTTTCGGACAACCCTGTCCCCAGTAGGCTTCGACCCAGCTGGGCCCCTCCTGCTGCTGACAACTCCTTGAGGCGCGCGGGAACAGTGCGCGCCGTCGACGTTTTGGACTCGGTCCATTACCGGACGATCGAACAGCGAGCTACCCATGGCTCGCCGTCCGTATGCCCGCGTCTACGATGGCCGGAAATCGGGATCGGAATCCCGGCGACTGTGGCGAGGGCGCCGTTGCCTGATGCGGTTGGCCTCCTCCTTTGCAAGCATTACTGCTTCGCAGAAGGAGGCGACCGCCTGCCATTCCTCCTCGCTCCGGACCATGGCCTCGACCAGGGCCCGGCGCGAGAGGTCTCCAACGCCGAGCGCCGGGCCCGCCACGAGGGCACGGCGGTGCTCCGCCCAGGCAGGGCACACCTCGACGGTGGGCTCCACCGTGTCCTCCGGGCGTTCCGCACAGTGGCGGCACCCGGGCGTCTCTTCCGCTTGAATCCGATGCAGGAACCTCCCGAACTTGCCATGTCCGGTGAGGACCTGCGTCATGCGGAAGGTAAGGACGCCGTGAGGTCTTTCCAGCCACGCCTCAAAGAGGGGACTTAATAAATGTACCTTCATGTGTTGAGTGAATAACGTGACATAACGCCAGCTAACACAGCTGGCGTTATGTCACGTTAGGAAGGGGAAGGCAAAAGTGTGTAGTACCTACTTAAACATTTCACCCCGTGTAGGATTTTAATTAATAATAATAATATTCCACAACTATCACACAACGCCGTCTAGTCCCACGCTAAGCAGAGCTTGGTACTAGACAACTGATAAACATACTTATATATTTTTAAATACATACAATATATTATAGATAAATTACACCCAGACACAGAACAAATGATTATGCTCATCACACAAACATTTGTCCTGGGTGGGAATCGAACCCACAACCTCCGGCATAGCAGTCAGGGTCACTAACCACTAGACCAACAGGCCAGTCAATAATTAGATCAATCTAAATGAATAGTGACAGTGGGCAGGGTACATTGCTCACAGAACAAATGGTCGATGGAGACGAAAGGTTTTGGAATTGAGTCTACGTACCAGAAGATGCAGCGTTAGAGAGCCTGCCACAAGGTCGACTGATTACTGACTTTTGTATCCCAGAAAATTGATGAATGGAATAGGAATGATATCATGAAACCAAGTGTTTTTTTAATATATTATAAGGTCAACTAGTAGAAAACGCATATGGCATTAAGTCCGCCATTATACATTGTTGTTTACTATAGTGCATAGAGTTTTTAATAAATAAATATTTTATAAAAAACATAATGGATAATTATAATTCGTAATACCATTAGTATAAAAAGTAAGGATTTGTATATTTGTGTTTCTATTTTTATTTGTAACTCAAAAAAGAACTACCAATAGACCGATTTTGAAAAATCTTTCAACAATAGTATACTACTTTATTTCTGAAAACATAAAGATGCAGACAAAGCCACTGGCAGAAACTAGTTTTAATGAAACCTAAACCAATAGCTAACAAGAGCATCGAACCAAGATCCTTTGACCATTAACTGCGATGTACATTATACTAAGTACCTATGCCAACCAAGATGGCAGTATCAAATGAATGTACATTACACACATATTACGTTACAGACTTAGTTCATGATACATGTCTAATGAATGCACATAATATACATATCTGTAAACAGATACGCTTGAGATGGGACGTGTACCTAACTACATAGCATAATAGCGTAATCAACCTTATAATGATCTCATGGCTGCGATCAAGCCTTCTCTCTAGGAGAGGGAATGGGCCGTAATCTGCCACGCGGGCCCAATGCAGATTGGTAGACGACATATATCTTCGAATTTAACTAACTTAACCTAACTACATAATCATCAACATACACCTTAGAGTGAACTAATGTAACACTGGTCTCTACTGGATCTTCTATGTTAATATCTACTACTAACTGTCCCCCGCCCATGGGAAATTTCTTGAAAGGAATGTCTGGACGTAGAACACAAAAGGCAACTGAAGGGTGGGGTTGAACTGACTAAATAGTCAGTAAAAGTCAGACACGCCCTTTCGCTCCAATTAAGTGTGGAAGGAGTCATTAACTAGCTGACTGCTGACATCTCTTTGAGGCTCGCGTGGAAAACAATGCGTGGTCGACCCGAGCTTGGTTTTTACCGAACAGCCAGACGATGAGCTACCAATGACTCACCCTCTGAAATCACACGTCTACGGTGATCGCCGTGACCGGTACTCGTACTGTGATTTCTTTCGCCGGGGTGTCTCCGATGGCGAAAATCACTATTCCTAAGTTTTAAGATAAAGATGTCACAAAAAAAAGTCCGTTTTCACATTTGTATTTTGACTACCTAGCGGCTTGTTCTGTGTTATGTAGCTACTACTACACCGGACCCCTAATTATTATTTTACTAGCTGCTCCCATCGGCTTCGCCCGCGTGATAGCAGAAAATTATCCCAAGGGAGCATACTTCCGGGATAAAAATTGTGTGTCCTATTCCAGGGCATGGTCTATCCGTGTACCAAGTTTCATCAAAATCGGTTTTGCCATTTAGGCGTAAAGACGTAACAAACAAACTCACTTTCGCTCTTATAATATTAAGTAAGGATTGTTTCTTTCAGTTTCGTTCCAAGTTACATTCTAGAGTTTTTCTCAAATATCAAAACGGGCCTTTTATTTTTATCATGGATTTTTATTTTTGTACTCTAGGTATATCAACTCACACACTGTTCTCATATAGGCAAGCGGAAAATAAAGAACACTTTATTTTGCTTGCAATTTTTTTATTCACTACTCCGGGCTATGAGTTTTATGTCTTCATAGATTTTATGGCTGCCATTCACCAAATCCCACTGCTGCATAGAGACTGCAGACATTTATTGGTATTGGTAGCTAGCTAAGTCCCATAATTTTTTTATCTGATAAAAACTAGTACTTGACTGTAATCCCACCTGATGGTAAGCAGTGATGCAATCGTTGATGGTGAGGCGCACTAGTTTGTTAAGATTTTATTCACTCTAGCCCTGAAGACGCTTGTAATCGGACGGGAAGACCGTAGCAGGTAAATTGTTCCAGTACTTCGATGTACGTAAATGTAAATGACGAGGCGAAACGCTTAGTCCGAACGGTAGAGGTTTCAACAACGTAAGGATGATACTCGAATATGCAGGTAGATAATAGTAGACTATATACATTGGGCGCAGGCAGTTTACAAGCGACTCACAAAACAAACTAACGGCGGTCATAAGCCTGAAATAGCAGCTCTCACGTTATCAATACTGTACCGTTACCGAGTCGATCGACTATGTAACTTTATACACACAAATCTGTTGCGTTAAAAACACAAAATGCCAGTAGCTACGAAATATCGGGTTTGAAAATTGCATATTAGCCACGAGACTAACATTTTCTACTTTCGAGTGATTTTAGAGCATTATCCGCGTTTGGTCTGGACCAAATGTTTCGCATCGTCGTTTATCACGTACATCGAGGGACGGGAACAGTTTGCCGGCTGCGGTCTTCCCATCTGATTATAGTGTGTCTTCAAGGCAAGAGTGAACAGGCTCTTAATAAACTAGCGCGCCTCACCATCAACGATTGCATCACTGCTTACCATCAGGTGGGATCGTAGTCAAGCACTTTATATCAATAAAAAAAAAAATCGAAGATTAGCAGATCATTAAATTTGATAGTTACGTCCCGTTCACGACCTTGCCTGTCACGACCTGTGAGTGGTAGCTAAACGCGGAGCGGCGAGCGGTAAGATCGGATCGGGTAGAAGGTATGAAAAAGTCAAACTTTTTCATAGCATGCCTAAAGACGCCGCTCATCATACGTCAGGCCGGCCGTCAAACCTCAAGGTGGATTAAATAATTATATAAATATAACAAAGTGCTTCTAAGAATATAAACTAATTTAACTACACAGAAGCCTTTAATTATATATTCGCCCTGACAATACTATCAATTTTAGGACTACTTATTACAGTTTCCGGAGTTTGTAAATTATTTTATAAAAATATGTTTACCTAAAACAAGATTAGGTAAACATATTTTTATAAAATAATTCTAATTACAGCTATCGACGTCTATTTTTTTATCCAAAGCGATTTTATGCTTCAGTTTGGCAAGTGTTGGCTGCGATTCTGCGAAGTAATTAACTCCACCAATTAAGCAAATTCAGGTCGAGTTTTTTTATGTGAGAATTTATTTGCGTTTCCACAACCCTATTAGAAATGCAAATGGCCGTTTGTTTGTTTATATATTGTTGCTAATTATTTATTAATTAAAGCCCGGAACGTTTCTACAATTGGAGTTAGGTCAACAGAATTACAAATGGAGAATTAGTTTTACTAAAAATGTCTTAGGAAATACACGGGTTTAGGGAGAAGTTGGAATTTTAATTTACTTAGGAACTTATAACGGTAAAATATACCAAATAGCAAGTTATTTAGTTTCATAAGCAACATAAAACAGTTTAACAAAGCTAGAACTACACTGCGCACATGTCATGAGCCATACATCAGTCTGGGCGTATCGGACTCCATACATTTTATATGGAAACTAGACTTGTAGAGCCACACTGGATCCACGCCACGCGACGTCGTTCTACGTACAAATCAGGTGTGTTACACGTGTACGTGTCGGTCTAATGTAGTTCTAGCTTTATTGTGAAATTTATATGTATTGTGATATTGAAAGATACACACGCACAAATACGCGCGCCATGAAGGAATAAAAAAAAAAAAAAAAGTAAATGTGTAACTTTTGAGCACTTTTTGTGCCTTTTGTTTTAATAAAATGTACTCGTAATTTATAATAGATTTTTAAATTTTAAGAATAATAGAATTGGATTGTTTTTAAGTCAAATTAACCGTCGGATTGCAATGTGATTAGATAATATTTATTAACAAGTATTTACAGACTTACAGCTGGGCATCTATCATCTTAGAATTGGTGAATGCTGCCTAAACGACTTCCACGAAAAATTGTAACTAACTTAGCAGGATCACCTACAACAAAGATACTCCACATTTTAGATATTCTTATCACTTAATAAATGTATGTAGTGTGAAAAAGAATATGAAAAATAGATTATTGGAAAAATGTGTGGAGGTGAGAGGCGGGAAGCCTGCGCCGCCTCTGGGCTAGACGCAATATCGTGCTGATGGCATTCCGAAGGCACCTGCCTACAGACCTCCTTGGTTTTATCGACATTCTTTGAACAGCACTACGAATATCGATAACCGTAATAATCGTGTTTGATCGCACATTATAAGAACAATTTTTAATTTTAAATCAATTTTCCGACGGCTTATTGTAATAGCTCCTAGGTTCGAATTACCAAATTCAGATTTAATTTTTAGGTTTTTTTTTATTTTACTAGGACTTTCTGGTGTACCAACTGACTTGTTTTTCCTCTAAATCTTGTTTTTATTTTTATTTTGTTTTGTTTTTTTAAACCAACTACAAAAAAAACTTTTTGATAATAAAACCCTTTTATTTTTATTTTGCTACAAAATGGATAATATAGGCAAAACTGTGAAATAAATGCCTCAACGACTACAAATTAAGTTAAGAAAGCAGACTTCGTCGATTGAGTTAACTTTCTATGTAGATAATAAGTCAGCGTAGTATTTCTTAAGTAAACTATTTTTATATAGTTCACACTCCAGGTATTAGGACTTTATTAACGAAACGAAACACTTCTATTATACTGATGACTTTTGTAACACCTACGATTTAATTTGTACGTTCTTCTCCATAGAGATCGACGCTTCGGGGACGTGCAAATAGTTTCATCTTGTGATTTTGAGACTCAATCTTGATGATTCAAAACTGAATTAGGTGTAATCTAAATAAATACTAGAGTTCCCTGCACGATTAGAACATTATGTATATACAATAGCCCGTGGTCAACTATCTGGCAGTTTCCTTCTGCGAAGCAGTAATGCTAGCAAAGGAGGAGGCCGACCGCATCAGGCAACGGAAACCCTCGCCGTCGCCGCGGATTCCAATCCCGATTTCCAGCCACCGTAGACGCGGGCTCGTGGACGGCGAGCCATGGGTAGCTCGCTGCCCGATCGTCCGGTAACTGTCCGCACCGAGCCAAGACATCGACTGCGCGCACTGTTCACGCGCGCCTCAAGGAGTTGTCAGCAACAGGAGGGGCCCAGCTGGGTTGAAGCCTACCGGGGCCGGGGTTATCCGAAAGGAAACTTGAGCCCCGGTATGAAGGCTAGAAGGAACGGCGTGGGGTTTTTAGTCAGTAAGAGTCTGACACTATATCCCGCTCCACCCAAGAGCGGGTTTTGTCATAAGATGATTTTCCCCATCGACAAAAAAAAAAACTATCTGGCAGTTACCCGGACCAAACACAACACTTGTCTGGTCGGAAGATACTCTTCTTTCAACGGAGATTTTCGGTATGGCCGAGTCCCAGCCCTATATAGATCGTCCACCCTTTTTCAATATACGTTCACTATGAACCTTCAGCACTTAGGTGCTCAATTTATTGCAGGATATACCACCCTAGGCTGTGCCTTCCACAAAAGTTTGAAAGTTAATAAAAATTTAATCTTCCGTAAGCAATGATCCAACCTCAGCTTAAATGTTTAAAACTGAAATTTAGTCAGAGTTAATTTTGGTTAAATCGGAAATAATCTAGCTGGACTGAAAATGGTTACCGTAAATCAGTCTTTATGTCGATAGTTAACTAAGTCACTTTTGCTTTGGAAAAATGCTAAAGAAATATGCTATCATTTTCCAAAGTACCCACCTATGAAAATTTTATGCAAGTTAATATTCTTGACCTAATACTTTTCTCATGTTTAGGATATGGCATGAATACTAATGCCTAATACTTAACTTATGAGCCAAGACTAAGTTACGACTAATAGGTCCGTAAAAAGATCATTTATCGCACATAAAGTACACGCAACAGGTGGTCATTACAAGCTGAAACACGAACATTAGGATTCCACAAAAAAAAACTATTCGTGTAAGTTCTATTCATGCGAGCAGTTCTAAGTTGGCTGTGAGACAACATGGAATAAAAATACGGAATTGAAATTACGTAGGTGATAATGTATTAGGACACACAGGTACATGGTGGCTATCCCGCCCGTACAAAACGTTTTGGGAACACATTCATCATGCGTACAGCTAAGGATTGGAATTCCGTGCCGGAGTCTGTGTTTCCTGATAGCTACAACCTAGGGGTCTTTAAGTCCAGAGTGAATAGGTTACTTCTAGACAAGCGTGTTCTGTCGTCGGCCACAGCATCGCTTACCATTAGGTGAGATAGTGGTCATACGGAACCCTTTTAACCACTCAATATAAAAGAAAGCTTAGTATAACTCAGGGGTTTGCGGATGGCGAGCTATGGCCCAGTGTTCTACACGCGTCTCAAGTAGATGTAAGCAAAACCGTAGCGGCCCAGCAGGGTCGAATCCTACTGGGGCCATAGGTTTTGTGACAGAGTAAGCCGGTTGCTGGAACAATGACAAAGAAGAAACATAAGTCAGTAAAAGTCTGGCGTGCCCTCCCACTCCGCCCCAAAGTGGGAGAAGTCATTGGATGCTTTCCCACCTAAAGAAAAAAGCTTGAGCGGTTCTCAATACACTTTATATCTATAATTATATCAAGCTTAATTTTTCGGTCACCCGACCTCATAAAAAGACTTCACAATTTCTTAGAAGCGAAACACAATGTCGCCAAAGCTGCGCATGTACGATATTCTGAACAAAAGTTGATAGAGATGATTCGAAGCGTCATATTCCATTACGAACGCCGAATATTGCCACAAATGGCCTTAAGCCGCTCATCCGACATAATCACGTTTGATATGTGGCAGGCAATTTCTTTGAATTTGGGTCCAAGGCATTATTTATATCTGAATACAATATTACCTCCCGTTTTATATTAACATAATATAGTTTTGGGTCGACTTGTTTCTTACAAATTCGGGGACGTCTTTCGACTTATTATTATCGGTGATATCGAGACATTTCGCAGAAAAGTGCACCATCATCACGTTTTTGTCTTCTGGTTCATCAATTCACTGATTTATGCGTTTCACCTTCGTTTATACCGCGTTATCATCATCATCATCATCAGCCTTTTTAAGTTCCCACTGTTGGGACTCAGGCCTCCTCTCTAAGAGAGGGAATGGGCCGTGATCCACAACGCGGGCCCAGTGCGGGTTGTTGAATGTCACATGTCTTCGAATATTTAGTTCTAGGACACTCCGATTTCCTCACGATTTTTTCCTTCACCGCGTTCATTAAAGGAATTTGTCTGCTGCGGTCTTCCTGTCATATTATAATTAGGTGTCATCAAGGCAAAAGTTAATAGGCTCTTAATAAACTAGTGCGCCTCGCCATCAACGACTGCATCACTGTTTACTATCAAGTATCAGCCTACTGGAGCCAGGGTTATCCGAAAATGAGCTCGAGCTCCGGTATGAAGGCTTGAAGGAGCGGGGTGGGTTTTTAGTCAGTAAGTGTCTGACACTATCTCTCACTCCACCCAAGAGCGGGGGTTGTCATTGGATGATTTTTGTCCACCAAAAAAAATTGGGATCGCAGTTAAGCACTAGTTTATATCAATAAAAAAAAAGACGTCTTTTCGATGTGATATATGAAACACTTCATACAATTGGTTCACAGAAACAGTCTCCTCTTAGTAGCTAGATGTTCAGCGATTCCTACTTGTTCTTGGAACCGCACTATTGAAACAAGGTTTGTCGGCCCGCATATTCCTCCGTGTTTTCGCAAGTCAAATAATTGTATGCTGGTGAAGCTGTTTACTTTATGCCGCGGTAGAGACAACACTTCCTTCTGCTTCCGACGCGACGCTTCCGCGAATTTCCGTCTTATATATAATAACTTACATAGTTCATGCATTATCTATAAGTACTACGTAAAGTAATAATATCGCTTTTGTGATGATCTATTTATACTACGAGTAATATTATAAAGCTGAAAAGTTGATCAACGCGCTAATTTAATGACTAGTTAGAATCAAAATAATGTTAGATAGCTCATTTATCGAGGTAGGCTATATGCTTTACAATATTAGTTTTAGTATATTTTATGTAAAGAATATATATGCAAAATTTCATAACTGTATAAAAAAAAAATCACAAAGTTGTAAACTTGTTTTTTACTCCGTAAAATGCATGGTCACAGGGCCATCTGGGTGACTAAAGGGTTGTTCTGCTCTCGCACCCAGGTGTGCGCGTGCACTTAATGCCCTCTATAATCTGCCGTGACCTGTGTTGTACTTAGTGTCGGTGGTGTCCAATTTGTGACTTTTTGAAACTTTTTTTGGGAAAAAATATAACATTGTGTAAAAATGATTGGAATCGAATCAGCTACATGTTCTATAGCAACTATACCTATTCAGGTTTCGCATATACCTAAAATAATGTTGTATAACGCTATGACCAATTGGAACAAAGTACTTAGTAACCGTGGGCGATAGCTAGCATAAAATAAATTATCTCCACTTAATTGGATTCGTATTTCGAGCATTAAATCTTCAATTCATTTTCCCTGTGTCTTCATATTTTCTTTAATTTTCAAATTTGGAGCTACCATAAATTAACGACTATTATCTTCATTAGGTACTTTTACTAAGCTGTAAGACGAAACTCTCAAATCAGAAAAGACGGCTATAGGATTCTATTTCTAATTGCTTGTAACAATGGAATCATAATCCCAGTTTAAATTTACATCTTATTGTTGCATTTTCATTAAAATCTTCCTAATAATTCGTCTGTATTGTTAGTTGAAAGCGTTCGCCGGCGCCGTCCGAAAGGGTTCGTTCATAATCTTTACTCCAGACTTGTGTATATTAAGGCGTATAGTACCTTGAATATCTGGCCGGATTTAAATGTACACATACTCGTACTACTGCCAGCGCCCGCAAAGAGCCCGGCTGACGTTAAAAACCTTAAATGTCTTAAAGGATCTGCACTACTACTTTTGAGCGTAGGACCGGGATAACGTACCACGCAATTTGTATGACAATATGACTGTTAAATTTTATAAGTATAAACTAAGTAACAAAAAAAATCAGCTGGTTAGTAATCATTTATGATGACCTCGTTATCGATACATGTAGGAACGATGCGGTTCTTTGATCAAACCATACATTTTGTAGGACGAATACTTTCCGAATAATTTAGATAATTATTTTAAAATTTAACAAAAAAAAAACTGTTAGTAAAATAAAATTTTGAGAATCATCAAATCGACATATTCTATCCCTGCTACCTCTGTAAGCTACTGCAATCAAAAGTTTCGTATAGAAAATTGTTAGGCGTCTCATCAAAATGAAGCTACTCACGGAAAATTAGCTTAATAGTAATCAAGTGCAAAAATGGACCAGGGATCCTGGCCCCCTAGCCAAGTTACAACCGCTTCGCTTGCGTCGAACGCTTCGACTTGACCTTGCCGCCAATTCTTTTGTTCTGACCACGTGACTGAGCGACATACCCGTATATTTGAAGCTTTCTACTAGCGTTAACTATTGCAGATTAGCCACTTGGCTATGGGGGCTGGACTATAGCCGTTACCGAGGAGTAGGCTTCAGAAAATCACAGTTTTATGACACCGCTCGGGAGCAAGGGCTTTAAGTGTAGTTATAGGAGTATTGTAGCGCGATCTATTGTCGTACTAATGAGCAATCACCGCAACTCTCTTCACGCAACTCCGCCCTCTCAATAGACTTATAGACAACTTTGAATAGAGGTTTTATGTGGGGGTTGTGCGTTTCATTGATACCGATCTGTCGCGTAGGAGGGTGGATATTTATCTAAGTGCCATTGAATGAAATTGAGATAAATATTTACAATCAAAGTGGTTTCCCTAATCATAGCAATACCTTCTTATATACACAAAATTACCTTCATAAAACATATTATACTCGTATATACTTGATCAGGATTATTTGTTTGCCGCTTAATCTAAATTATTATTTTTTTATTATTATTTCACATAAGCCAACATGAGCACTTAGAAGCTAGTGGATGGTTCTAATCAGTGGTATCTAATCATCGAAAGTTACTTTTAACTTGTTTCCTAATTTATATAATAATATTTACCTACTTAAACAGTTTTTTCAACTAAAAGTAACAGGTCTACTATGGTTTTAATTTATTTTTTAATTTATTAAATCACACATTATTACACCTGTTACTATTACTGAAAATATTCTGTATTAGTGGATAATTTAACAACAATACCATTAGGTTAAAAACATTAAGGCTTTTATCCTACTTAAATAACTGTGTATGATAAATAAATTTTAAATGTAAAAAAGGACAGAACTAAAAGTAATTGTATGAACCTGTTATTTCTTTAAACCTGTTATAACTGTAAGCATTGTACTTACTGAATAAGAGGTCTTCTACGAGTTTGACACACACAAGGAACAGATATAAGCCTAATTGAAAATCAATCGCTGTTATATTATATTCTTGGCATACGCCAGCAATACGAAGGTGGTACCTACTACCTACCTACATACATTACATACCTACCTAGCAACATGTGGCTACATGTAGATCGTGTGATTTTCCCGCGATTTTCTTTGAATCTATAAAGAAAACACATTTATCAGTTAGGTACCGAATTCTGTGAAATAAATCGGAAAGCTCACGTTTCGCATTAAAAGATATCAAAGGAAGCGTTCCCAGCAAATTGATATCATAAATCTATAAACAAAATACAATGTAATTTAGTAAAAGGAAACGGAAACGTGATATGATATGTTATGAGAGCGTAAGTCCTCTTTAGCGTTATCCTCAATCTAGTGTTGTGATTGTAACATCCGCTTTCTGGGAATATATTTTATCGGAGCGTTACAAATTAAAGGCTACTCAAGTTATGATATAGGTCGAGTTTCTGAATTGAGTATTTCGTGTTAAAGATCGCCAAACCCTACTTTAACTGTTCCAGCACACGGGCCACAAAAAAACGCCTCTTCAAGCGCCGCTTTCTTTTTGAGGCGGCATTTTTTGTGACTCGTGCACAAAAAATGCACACGTTTTCATTTACTTTAATTTATTTATATGTATAAATATGCAGAATACCCATAGCCAATCTAAATATAGTATATGTACAACTGCCGGGTAAAAGCCTGCCTCTCCTTTTTCATCTGCTTTCGGTCATTATAGGCCAGTACAATAAACGTTTAATGGGTCTAAAAATATGAATTTAGTCTTCAAGCCGTACCTCGGAAATTTCATAGAGCACGCAACTTGAATTAAACTAAAAAATCTCTAAACTATATGTACACGAAATAACTTTAAAACATTCACACGCAAAATACACAAAAATGTTTCGTTACTGTCAAATGCGAGGATTATGAGAGCTTACGTTGAGAATCACAACGAGCTGAAATGTTGAATGGGGGCAATCAGCCCTGCCAGTTGCCGCTGAAGGGATGAAGTATGCAACACTCCTACAGCTTTACACAGCGCCATATTTACAATGCACTATTTCGTGTTTTGAATAGCAAGGGGCGTTTTAGGCATGATGATTTTTTTTTTTGTTTTGAAGGGCCTTTCTAGGCTGCATGTGTAGAAAACTACCGTTCTCCCAACAGATTTAGTTTTAATATTCTAGATAAAGAGCGGAGTTTACATGGAGAAAGGTGGAGAGGGAGAGAGAGGCCAAAGAAAAGAAGCGAACGTTAAAAATATGTGAACGTTATCTACACAAATATAATAAAGAGGTAAGTTTGTTTTTATATTTTTTTGTTTGTAGGAGGTAATCTGGAAGTACTGGTCCGATTGCTAAAATTGTTTCACCAATAGAAAGCTACTTTATTTCTGAGTATTTTATGTACGCGGACGAAGTCGTCGGCAAAAGCTTGTGGGTAATAAAACTATGGGACTAATATATTCATTTTGTTTTTGTTTGGGTACCTAAGTTGAACTAATTGCATCACTACTAGTGATGGCAAACGCATTTTTATTACGTATATATTTCTTCATTTAAAGACCAGAGAAGAGATTCAAGAAAAGATTATGGATTCCAACCCATATGACATGACTTTATGAGCAAAATAAAAGTGTTCGAGCAAGTTTCTGAGCTATTCACTTGAAGTTGAGTATATTATATATGTACTAAACTTTGGAATGAATATGATATTTTTTTCTTTTAGTTTCCCATGGTTTATGCATTCAGCTAGTGTCAAGTTCAGAAAGTATTTCGTTTTTGATGCGGCTGTGGCACGACAAAGTGACTTTATAGTCACTTTTCCATTAGAATAAACCTTAGCAGTGAGGATAAGTTGGTGAAAACAACTGTTCGTTGCAAAGTTTTTATATACAAATAATAATGCTAACTTAAATTACTTAGTTACTAGAATAACAAAACTTGCGAAACAGGACAGATTTTCGCCAATGTCTTAAAGGAATGTTCAAATACTCTCTATGAGGATCAGGAGTATCATACTTTAACTGAGTAAAACACATCTATATTCCTTCAGTCAGGTATACTTTGCGTTTTAATACCTTGAAAAGTCTCTCGAATAATCCCGTAGCCTAGACAGAGTTGTGTAGATATACTTGTTGTTATTATTAAGCGCTAGTTTTTTCCCGCAGCTTCACCCGCGTACATAAAATATAGCCTGTGTCACTCAAGAATAAAGCTGCTTTCTATCGATGAAAAAATTTTAGCAATCGGACCAGTACTTCCAGAGATACACACTACTACAAACAAAACAATTAAAAACAAACTTTACCTCTTTATTATATCAGTGTAGATTATCAGCTTTTTTTATTGTTGATAGGTTTGCGCTTGACCGCTATCTCACCTGATGGAAAGCGACGATGTGGTCGACGATGGAACGCGCTTACCTAGAAGAAACCTATTCACTCTCGACTCGCCTTGCTTTATTCCCACTGCAAGGGATTCAGACTTCGTCTCAAGGATAAGAAAACAATATCCACTAATAAACAATTCACGAATGATTCAAAACCTCCGAAACTTTTTTGTCGAAAATTCTTAATTTCAATCCGGTTATATATTTAATATGCATGTCACTGCCTTCTACACAAAGCCTCGTATTTCTACTAGTGTACCTACTCATAAAAAATAATAAGGGCTTCTTTTACTGTAAAACATAACAATTTAGGTACCTCTACCAAACAATTAAAAGTCTGTGCATAATTACTGCTACAACAGAAAGCACCTCTAAAAACATTTTATTCAAAGCATTTTACGGGCAACGGTTGAATTAAAACTCACCACAAGCGAACCAAAATCCAGAGCTTTTAAGAAACGTTGAATAAAGATGATCAACATAATAACCAAACTAATTATCCGTAAAACCGTTAAAGCGCTGCATTCGGACAGTTCGCAAATAAAATAAAATATAATAAAACTCCTTAGAGCACTTACGAGTTGTAGATCGTGGGTTCAAACCCAGCCAGGCGCGTTTACTTTGTGTAATTTATTTCATCACCACTGCTCTCAAAACGGTGACGGAAAACATCGTGAGGAAACCGGCATGTTCTAGAACCAAAAATTCGAAGACAAGTAACATCCACCAGCCCGTATTGGGCCCGCATGGTAAATTACGGCCCATTCCCTCTTCTAGAGAGGAGGCCTGAGTCCCAACAGTGGGAACATTATAAGGCCGACTACGCTATGCTTTGCATGCTTTATTCCTTATTGGATGATTTTCTACCTTAAAAAAATACATAAAGAATTTTTTGCCATTTTTTCTCAATCATAAAACTTGATTTCATTACCATGAGTCGAATGAAAATACTTCAAACTAACTTCAAATATGACGGGATTAAATTTTTGGACGACTTTTCTACGAGATCTTCATTCAAAAACACACATCGTTGCCTTTTTTATTTTATAAATTACATAAATATTAAATTGAATATACCACATTATTTTTAGTTTATGCAAAACCTGAATATAGTTTGTTCAGAATCAATAACTGAATGGATTCCTATAATTTTTACACCATGTTATATTTTTTCCCAAAAATATTTCAAAAAGTCACAAGTTGGACACCACCGACACCAAATACAACACAGGTCACGGCTGATCATAGCGGGTATTAAGTATCAGCAAACCGCTGGGTGCAAGTGCAAAACAACCCCTCAGTAACCCGGGAACGCCCGGTGGCAATGTATTTTACTGACAAGCTTAGGTATAACTTTATGATTTTTCATGAGACAGTTATGAAACTTTTTGACTGGCCTGTTGGTCTAGTGGTTATTGGCCCTGACTGCTATGCCGGAGGTCGTGGGTTCGATTCCCACCCAGGACAAATGTTTATGTGATGAGCATGATCATTTAATTTTGTTCTGTTTCTGGGTGTAATTTATCTGTAATATGTATGTATTTAGAAATATATAAATATATCAGTTGTCTAGTACCCATAACACCAACTCTGCTTACCTTGGGACTAGACGGCATTATGTGATAGCTGTTGTGGAATACTATTATACTATTATTTCGTACACAAATTCGTTATATAAAAATACAAGACATGTGTTTCGGGTTTCGCATATACTTAAACGAATGTTGTATAATGGCAGATACCTAATAAGTAGTAAAATCTAGTAGAGTTTTCCTCTTCCATTGACGTCGAAACGTCACGAAAGCCATAATCTCGGACAAATGGCAGCCTCACTTGAGTATTATATGAGTTTCCAAGAAAAGTGACGGTCTGCCCCACCTGGCCTCTCCAGTCATCTAGTGAATGAAGTTATTCAGCTGTAATAGCGCCATTAAAGCGCATTATTGCTGAAAGACCGTCGCTTTAAGGACTCCGCATACAAGTGCAACGTGACTCTGTGACAACGCGTTTTTATAGAAACTATTCTATCATCATTATCATACTTTCGACCGAAAGACGTCTACTGCTAGACATACTCCTCCCCCATGTGTCACCACAATGAAGGGTCCTGTCCGTCTTGCGTCCATTGCATTCACGCGACTCTCACCATGTCATCTGTCAACATTATGGAAAGCCTTCCGACACTACGTCTTTCTGTGCACGATCGTCACTCCAGAACCTTTCGTTCTATTTGACCATCAGTTTTACGGGCAATATGCCCTGCCCACTGCGACTTAAGTTCATATACAGATGTAGATGCATATCATACAGCTACAGGAACAATGTTTGTTCTGGTCAATTTTAAGCCAACACTCTCCAGTCTGTACCACCACACCTCCAATTTGCTCTGGACCTCTAAGTCACTCTCAGCAACCAGCTTAATGTCATCAGCAAACAGCATACACCAGGGAGCCTCTTCCTGGATGTCCGATGTCAGAGCATCCATAATTATCAGGAAAAGGTAAGGGCAGAGAGCTGACCCTTGATGTAAGCCACATTGAAGTTGCTAGTATTACCCACTGTAGACCAGACTTGGGTACTGCATTGACTGAATACTTATCTACTAATTAAAGGTTTCAATTACATATTCGTTTTTGTATCCTTTGGTTTATTTCCATTCCATATTCATTTGCTGTGAATTATTTAAACAGAAGTTGGCTCAATGCATACGATTATCATATTTGTATGGGTTTCTGGATAATTGATAATTGTAAATTATCGTCACATATTGTATGGGTTTTTTGGTGATTAATGTCATTATCATTCTGGATTTATGAATAAAAGATATCAGTGCATGTGACGTGTTTACCATAACACGTATTGTGACTGTACGTAGTTAAAACAAATATAAACTCTAACTCTTATTGAGTATATATAATCGATAAATAAGTTCTCTCGCTCAGAGTGGTGCGAGAGAGAGTGACTGGGTGGTGCGAGTGAGACTAAATGAAACCCAACTGTCCTCCGTTAGTTATCAATTATATCAATTTAAGTAGACTGTTAGCAAAAGTTACAAAAAATTTAAATCTTTGATTAGTAATTTTTGGACTGTTTTTAGTACGAAAAAAAGATCTGCTACGGTGTTAATTACGATAATAATTAAATTTCAGTACAATCGCGCCATAAATAATTTTCAATGTGGCTTCAAATAATATAGATAGATATATAGATAAATTCTTTATTAAAAAATCTAAAAAGCTTACTAACTCAAAACTACTGAATATCGGTAGAATATTTGGTGACTGACACCAACCCATACTGGGCTCGCGTGCGTGGTGGATTACGGCCTATTTTCCTCTCCTAGAGAGGAGGCCTGAGTCCCAGCAGTGGGAACATAAAAAAGGCAATGATGATTTGGTGAATTCATTTGTAGCATTTTAGTCCTACCATGACAACCTGCAAAGAATACGTTGAATTGCCACTATCTTTAAGTCAAAAGTGAATAGGTTTCTTCTAGGTAAGCGCGTTTCATTGTCAACCGCCTCGTCGCTTTCCATCAAGTGCGATAGCGGTCAAAACCTGAAGAACCTATTAACATAAAAAACCCTGTATATAGAAAATATAACAAAAACATGAAGCAATCTTTTGTACTAGGTACCTATATTACAAGAAATTACTCCACGTCCCAAATTTAATTTTAATTGGTAAGTAACTTGAATCTTCAAGAGTTATTAGGACTTAAAGATAATGGAACTAAGTTTCACTGAGAATTTTGCTGGAGCCATTTAAACGCTTTCTAAGTAAATTTATAATATCTAGCTACCTGTCGGGCAATTAAACTAACCCAGAAATAATAATGATGCTGGGTAACTTTGAAATTTAGAACCTGTATCTAAAGACCAATTAAATTATTATTTCAATCAGAAATGGTAAAATCTTAAACTAGACTTAGAAGCAAAGACTTTAAATATATACTAAACCTCTTTGGCTAAAAACGACTTTTTGGGAAATGAGGTGTTTTTTTTTTAATTTTGTTTTTAAGATCGTTAAAAATGGAACCTTTGTGCTGTCTGTCTATCTGTCCGTCAGTGAAGACTTTTTCTCAGGAACGCATGAATGTATGAAGCTGATATAGATTATACACTCAACTCTGCTCTCAATAATTTGAAAACCATTTAGTAGTTAAATCACATTTTTTTTGCAATTTAGAATATTCTTCGAGACTCGATTCGGGAATAGAACTCTGTCCATTGGTAAGTTACAGAAAGGTATGGGAAACTTGGTGCCCGAATCTAAATTACTCTTGGCCAGATTTTTCAGGTCTATAAAGGTATCATTGTAATTTCACGTCCTTGCCTCTAAAATGACTCTCAATAAAAATATGTTTTTAACCAGGATTGAATTTTTGTCGATAAAACTACTATGAATAGCATCCCGAAGATTTTAATCTTCGTTCAAACCCTAATAAATTAACTTCTATCTATTTTATGATGACATTTTATAGTGTGCTTACATTATTCGGTTCCATTGTAGAGGTGAGCGTGGAACTCTTACAAATCCAATTGGTGATTTATGAGCTTGTCGAACGAAATTATCTACGAAATTGGATGGTGTTTTTGGCTGAATTTTGTTTCTAAATCATTTCTTCCGTTCTTTTATAAGTTGAATTTTATTTAGGTTACACACACACGACAGTTTGATTATTAAAGTTGACTTTTGGAAGGTATAAACCGTTTTAGTTTCAGAAAAACTTTGAAAAATTGTTATAATGACTACAGGTGTCTATATTTCAATAATATACTACTTTAAAAAAGGTTCGATGACCTAATGAAGGTTGCGGGAATGCGATGGATGCGGGACGCACAAGATCGTTTATTGTGGCGACACTTGGGGGAGGCCTATATCCAACAGTGGACGTCTATCGGTTGAAATGATAATGATGATGACTACTTTAAAATTTTAAATTTTTGTTTTGATTCAGACAGACAAGACACAAGAGTGATTCTATAAGGGTTCTATATAACTATCATTCGGACGTTCGGAAATCAAAAAAAGATACACATTATTTTCTAAGCTTTATAATCCAGTCAATATCGAAACAAAAAGCACAAAAATCGCAAACGCGCATATAACTACGATCATTTTATATGTTGTTAGGTCTCTTGAGAGTTTATAAACTTAAAAAACGCTTTCCTCGAGTAGATTTTAGTTTTTTCGAAAAAACTATAAAAGTGCCAAAATTTCGCAGTTTTTCGAGCACCATAAGAGTAGCACAGGGTTTTCAGGGTTGCAAACTTGGATGTAAACTACTCTCAAGGAACCTAACAACATATTAAAAAATGCTATGTTGATGTCAATTTCGATTTTGACTGGCTTACATTTCTTGTTACTAAACAAATATCATTAACAAAGAAAATAAATATAAAATAGAACATCGCAACATACGTTCTTCGTTCTTCTTCGCTCTCTGATCTCCGTTTTATAAATGCCGCAATTAGGTACGGAACACTTTCAATTAATTTGCATTGCAAAAAGTACAAGTCTATGAAACTGATTGCGCTCACAAATTGTGGCTACGGAGGGAGAATAAGGTTCTTTTTACGAGGAAACCATTAATTGCAAGTGTTTGTAAAAGTAGACTGATGGTAGTATGATACCTCTTTGTTTGTATTCGGAACTAGTTTAGTTCTGCCAATCGATTCACTCACATGAAAGTACACATTGCACAATGCTCGCAGAACAGATGGCCATTAGGGTCGAAAGGTTCTGGAGTAGCGACTGCGTCCCGGAAGACGCAGCAAGCGATGATCTGGTGAAGATTGCGGGTTGCACAGGATCGTTCATTGTGGCGACACTTGGAGGAGGCCTATGTCCTACAGTGGACGTATATTGGCTGAAATAATGATGATATTTTTATAAAAAAAAACTTTTTGGGTTCCGCGCGCAAAAAATGTTCTTGAATTATGACTGAACTGTGCTGTCTAATGCCAACAAAGTCGCAGGCGCGCCGGGCAGGGCTTTTTATTTTAGTGTATAATAAAGATGTATACAACGTGTAACGTTAAATGCCCAAAACCTCAGACACCCCAAATGATTTTTAAGTTAAAAAATCTAATTCTGTAAAAAAAAAAACCATTAAAAAACAAATTAAAGGTTTTATGTGCAGATTTACTTTTTTTTAATTAATTGAAATAAGAACTTTTATTATCCAGTGTATGAGAAAATTTGATTAGACTACAACCATTTGTGTTTGTTTACGGCGGGTTTGCGCACGTGATGGCTTGACCTATTCATATAGTACATTTTTTTTTTTTAATCTTCATTAAAAATGTCGCCCTGTCAATAGACAATTTAATGAAGATTTTTTTGAAAAATGTAACCTATATTAAAAAGTGATTTAATTGATTCTGCTTCTAATTCTGGTAAAACTATTTTCAGGTTTTGCGCATTTAACGTTTATTTTTCTAGTTAAAAATAAAACAAATTAATTTGGAAGAACGGTATCGTAATCGTTTCTATACCCTTTTATGTTACATAATTGTAGTCACATATATAAATACAATACATGCCCATTCAAGCCATTGCAAAAAAAAAACTGACATAACATACTTACTCAGAAAACTGAATTTTACAAAGAAAACTAGTGTTAAGTTAGCCATACCTAAACACCAGTTTTCTTTGTAAAATTCAAAAATGCAGAAAATATTGAAAGCATTTTCCAAATGCCGTGAAACTTGGCTTTGAATAGAAATTCTAAGCCAAGTCGACAATCCACTATCGACCATATAACGTTACAGGTGATTGAAGTAACATCCTTATTGTAAAGTGTCGGTACAGTCGGATGCAGCGGTGTGCAGCAGCGTACAGGCACAATATAGATAGGTACAGAAGTCAATCTACATACAAAGTGCGCTCAACCAACGCACACATAGACACTATATTATTTCGGCTCATTGCGAGCGCGCATGCATCCGCTTGAGACTCGCGTCTTTGAACTTTTTGTGAAATAATGGAGCAAAAAAAAATGTCATGACTGTTTAGTGGGCGGTTTTTTTAAATTCTACATTAATTGCTGATTTTTTTTTTTTAAGTTACCAGTTTTAAAACGTAATTAGGTATATATTTGCTTGTACTGTGATAGTTTGTTTTTACGTGGGATCGCAGTCAAGCACTCGTTTATATCAATTTAAAAAAAACTAAAGCAGAACAGTTAGAAAGGTACATAACTTTGTAGCCATGTAATATTTTTTTATTAATATGTATTAGGTATTTAACGCCACGCCCAAGCGCGCTCGGACAGAGCGGCGCCGACCCTAGCGCGATTGCTGAGCGTAGGTATGAAAAGTGCAGTACATACATGAGATTGACTTCTGTACCTATCTATTTTGTGGTACAGGTATGTGTCGGCGTGTGCAGGGGTTGAAATAGCTTCGGATGCAGATACGGGCTGTCTGTGCAGCTTCCGTATATACGTTCAGTCTGTTTGAACGCCGGTTTGTTTGTTGACAGTCTGTTTATTACAGCCTTATGTGTTTATTGTGTTTTACTTACGTTGGATTTAATTTAATAAATTGATATAGCTTCTGCCTGAGGCTTTGTCCGGGTGAAAGAAAAAAGTAGCCTATATTCTTCCTTCGGCTTGATGCTTACTCAGTTCTCATCAAAATCGGTTCGTTAGTTGAAGTGTTAAAGCGTAACAGACATATAGAATCACTTTCACATTTACAATATTAAATATGGATTCCCAGCCTCTACTTGCCTATGTGTATTTGGAACGACGACTATTGTTTCTTACTTATAATTCTGAACATGAAGACGGCCCGAGCATCGTTAGTTGTAGAGCGATTCTCGGCTACCGTAAGCACGGGCTTGCAGACGGCAAACAGTGGGTAGCTCGCTGTCCAGTAAAGACCAAAGCCAAGTCATCGACGCAGGCGCCTTGTGTTCCACGCAAACCTCAAACAGAGGTCAGCAAATTGGACAGGACCCAGTAAGACCGACGCCTGCTATGGGCTGCGGGATTGTTCAAAAGAGTTATCAAGAGTTAGAACAGAGGTGGGTTTTAGTCAGTATAAGTTTGACACTTCTTCTCGCTCCAACTAGAATGAATGAAATAATTTTATGAATTCCCAGCTCAAAAAATAAATCACAGTAACTGAAGCAGAGCTGTTGTTGCCCTACCTAACCCTTCGGAAAATACAGATGTCATCTCATAACTAATGTTTGTCCTAGCAAAAAATCCTTGTACAGATTATTTATTTCATATTATTTTGCTTTATGTATGAGGGCTACTTTTTGTGAAATTAGTAGATAAGTGGTAACAACCGCATAGGTCGATCCCCAAAGTTAAGCAACACTTGTTGAGTGTTAGTTTTATGGATAGGCTACCATCTCAACAACCGGAATTCTTCGATACCTCGGAAAGCACGTCAAGCCAATGGTCTCGGGTGTCATTTGTAGATCTTCGACTGTCGTTACGGATAAACAAAAGCTAGAAAATTTGAAACCAGTATAAATTGTCAAGAAGTTTCGTAATGCCCAGTTACTGGGTTGTAGACGTTAGATATACAGTTGCTCCATGTAAAATGCTAGTATCCAGCTGCATCCAGTTTGACTGGAATTTGAATTCCAGTCTCCAACTCAGAAAAATACACTAATCAGATTGCTGTGTATGCAATTTTTCTACAATATAGAAGCAGATAAATACTACGAGGACAAAAGATAGAACTACACTGCGCACACGTGTGCCACACAAGCCAATCTGGGCGAGTCGGTCACCATTTATTTTATAGAGTAACCAGACTCGTAGAGTTACACTTGATCCACGCCACGCGAAATCGTTCTACGTACAAATAAGGCATGTTACACGTGTGCGTCAAATGTAGTTCTAGCTTAAAACTCACTTCTAATCCCACACACAATCTTTACTAAACCAAAACTCCTCAACTCACTTGTCACCATAAATAAGCAAATCAATTCCCCGACTCACACCCCTATATAATCGTCCCCTGACGTCTCTATTCGCTTCAATTCACTCATTATAACACGATTAGTCAACTGCGACGTCAATAGTACTATAGATGTATATGAAGACAGACAGACAGACAGGCAGCCGCGGTTGTCGCGAAATTAAACGGAAATCGAACGTTGCGGCTTGTGACCGCTTCTGAGTTGGCCATTGTATACACGCCTATAGGTAGACAGGTACCATTGTGTGCCAGCCTGCAGTATCGAGGTTCATCGGTAAAAAGGTTTTATTTCACTGTGTGCTGACGGCAAATGAGTCGGACTGGCCGGTAATACGTTTCAGTGTATTTATGGGGAAGGGGAAATAACGAGACTGATAAACCACGGGTTGAAAAGGAATTTAAAGCTTCTAGGATTATAATTTTGTTATTTTTTGAGGCTTTGCACCGTTTGCGCGTTTTTCCAGTGAGTAGTTTAATAATAAACAGTAATTAGTTTTTTATTTAAAATTATATAGTCTTAAAATGTTTTACAGTATTTGGCACCAAATATGGATCTAACTATCCCCGCACACGGGCCACAAAAAAAAACGCCGCTTCAAGCTTCTTTTTGAGGCGGCTTTTTTTTGTGGCTTGTGTGTGGCGGTGCCGCCACAAAAAAACGCTTGAAGCTTCTTCAAGCTTCTCCGGCCACAAGCTATCGCGCACTTCAGCTGTTTTTAGAGTCCGTGTGCGGGGACAGTTAGATAACTGTCCCCGCACACGGACCTCAAAAAAACGCCACAGCGCCGCCGCATACAGATGCTATCTAGCATCTGTCTTATAATCTGCATCCTCGCCGCGAAGGCTGACCCGAGCTTCGCTATGGTAGTCTGATACTACAATAAAATTCGCAGCACCGATTTATCGAGATCGTTCCTATTTCCATGACTCGACTCATGATGTGTCCAGTTGTGTACACACTTCAGAGAAACTTGTACCAATGAACATAACAATATTGACATGGAATCAATTCGCAAATAATCAAAACAGTCGCTGAACTTCACTCGAAAACATCCTATCAAAAACTAGAGGTTTTAATTATGATAGTTTATAACATTAGTGGTTCTGAATTCCTCTACTTTCTAGGAAAAAGAGTTTTCCTTCGCATTAACCTTTCAATGGTGATAATTAGAGACACTAAAAATACAATGGATGCGCGAACGCCGCGTTTGCTTGGGGTTTAATGAATTAAGATCGAATTCTGCAATCAACAAGAAAAAAAGAGCCATTAAAAATCTTAAAAACTTTCGAACGTTATTTATTCATTTTGATTTGTTTAATAGAGCAAGGCAGAACAAACAATCAGCCTTATTGAAACTTTGTTTACTGTGTGTAACTTCATGTTTACTGTTGAAAGAAAAAGGTAAACATTAATAATAAACAATTAAATATTTACTTCTGAACTGTCGCTTTCGAATTTCCACTCAGAGTTTATGTTTGGCTAAATTACAAAGGACCGAATTGGATGTTCTTATCGGCCTTCAATCGGTATGATTCTAAATAATCTATTAACGGTGAAAACATTAAGGAATCTGGCATGTCCAAGAATCAAAAATTCGAAGACTTATGACATCCACCAGGCTGATTCTTTGAAACCGAGAGAACCTCTCATTCATTTGGCCTAGTTTACGTACCTATCTATTTTGTATCGTAATCCATTGGGAGAAAATGAATGTCTTTGATACATTTAGAGATCGGGGAAAACTAATATGCAAATAAAAATATCAAATTGTAAAGAAAAAACTTGGCAAGATGAATGAGACAACCTCTTGGCCTCAAATAATCACCCACCAACCCGCATTGGGTCAGCGTGAGTTCCCAGTAGTGGGAACATCGTAAGGCTGTATGCTATACTATGCTAAATAAACCAGTAATGCTATACTTTAGTATCTGTTAATTACTTCACATCAGTGTCAAATTACTGGAAACTAAGCGTTCCCTGCGCTGTTTACTATGTACGTATGTTTGCTATGTAAATTGACAGAACTGAAATTCGCTGGAAGCTGAAACTGTTTGACTTTTGATATTTCAAAACGTCATTGTACCTAATGAAATATCCAAACTTGCGTCGAGCATTCAGGATAATGAAACGTCCGTACGATGTTAGGACTGGACGTGTCCTCAGAATCTACACAACAAAAAAGTTGCCAGGACTCTCCCGTCACGTCACATTCGCCGGGATCCTGCTCAAGGGATCTATTACAATTTTCACATCCCCAAATGAGTGGAGTGCGAGACTACCTACCGCTTTAATGCGAACTTTGGGACCTTATTCTATTAAGGCCGACATGACGCGACGTTCCCGCATACTACGTGACGGCGTGCAAACCCGCCTTAAGCCCCCATTGTGCCCAGCCAAGGAACTAGTTTAAGTTTGCATAGATAAAATCGATAAGTTAAGTGCTAGACTCGTGCTGCTATCAAATGCGGGACTCGTTCAAGCCGATTTTATCATTTTACAAATGTACTTTACTGAGCTTAGGTTAGTTAAACTTGGGCAGTTTGTTCAAAGAAACAAATGGAGCGTATTGTGGAGAATCCTGTTTACATTGTGAAGGTTTTTGCGGTAATTCAAAGTTTACTTTTACCGTCAAGTGTGGGTACTTTTCTTTTACTGTAAAGTTTCAATGTCCCAGCACTATTTATCTTAACGTTGGAGTTGAAAGGCACATTGTCTTCGAGGGCTGTCCTTTTATTTACTTGTAACAACTACACGAGGTCTTGTTTGTGACAATATTACTTTTCAGTCTCCTAGTTTTCTACAGTGTGTTCTCGTTATTCTCTAAGGGCTATATTTCACTGAGACATCATGGCGACGCGCATCCAACAAAACGTATACAGCTCTATAGAGAGTTACTGGTGTCCGTTTGGTTGCGCAACCAATTTGGTGGCGCGAACAGCTTGGACGTGTGGCGATTCTGGTGTCTGTTTTGCTAGCTAAAAGCAATATGCTAATAGAGGTACCAACTTTTGTTATAAAAGGTTACGTTTAAAAAAAAAGAATTGTGAAACAAATTATTAACTCCGAGATGTTCTCATGATATGAAGGAAATGACGTTACTAAGAGTTCGTTTTCCTTATTAACAGCAAGCAAACAAGGAAAATATAATATAAAAATATCTTCTAGAGGTGAAATTTTGTTAAATTTATTTTGTCTTTGTTTGTTGAATGATTGTACTTGTTTGTAGAGATGCGTGCGTCACGCGGCGCGTCGGGCGTTTTCACTGTTTACGCGTGGCGCAACACCGGTGGTCCCGCTGTGGATGTCGCTACCGTTAACGGGGAACGGAAAATTTTAGGAATAGCTCGCCAAAACGCTGCGTGTGCCGCTAAGACAACCATTGCGTATGGCGGTGTCATCCACGGGGCACCGGCTGCGTTTCAAGTAAACAAATGTAAAATCGGTCCTCCATAAACGCTTCTATACAACACAAATATGTTTCAATTTAGAGCGACGCCCCGAAACTTCGTAAACGAAGCTGAACTAGCAAAAAAACAGTGATTTTTTTAACACATAATCTAGTTTTTCTATTCATGTTCATTATCTACTGAATACTCAATAGTTCGACCAGCTTGTCGCTAGAACAACTCCGTCATTCGCCATGTCACAATTAACTCTTTACATAAATCTTGACTATTCTATTCTCGCTATTACGCTAGTCAAGTGAATAGGTTCTAGGTAAACGTGTTTACTTTGCATCAAGTGAGATAGTGGTGAAGCGAGAACATAGCAAAGATTAAAAAAAAACGCTGATAGCCAGAGGCCCTACCACGGAGCTCTTAACACGATCCATCTGACGACCTAAACTGAACTGTTAAAGAGATGAAGCTATATAGAGTGCTCTATCCTTCTATCTCGCTCGCACGTCTGCCATTTTAACTTGTCATAGGCCCTTGGCCTTAGGTAGAGATTCCCAGCTATTTACTACTTCTTCACTCGTCTTTGCGTCGACACCGTCACCGGTCCACGTTGAAAACCAGCGCTGTAGACTCGTCGCATTTTGAGTGTGGTCACTACATTATACTGAGCGTTCTGCCATTTTGCGCGGACTTGGCGCATATTTTTCCTATGGAATGATTATAATTTGCAAAATAGTCCTAAAATTGCGAAATTTATCGCAAATTAAATGTTTTTCTTTCTTTCTTCTACAATCTCCATTTTGCAGATAGTTATTTTCTTATCCTTTAATGTTTTTCTTAACCTTCATTTCTCTATTGTTACAGCAGTGCGAGCGTCCCCCGAACCGCGGAGGGCCCCCAGCATTCTGGAACCACCTCACCATGTGGATTTCACCAACGACACGGGGGCCCTGCTTAGCTGCGCCACCAGGGGAGACTATCAGGTGATGTCATATAGAATGTTGCTGTTTTGAAACCCAAATCATAGGATAGATAAATTGAAAGACAGCCAATGTCAACAATTTCAATTGTTATGCTGTACTTATAAAAGCTGATTTGTATTTTATAAGTTTAGCTTTTGCCCGCTTCTTCGCCCGAGGACATAAAATATAGCCTATGTCAGTCAGGAATAAAGCAGCTTTCTATCGTTGAAATTTTAGCAATCGGACTAGTACTTTCAGAGATTAACACCTACAAACAAAAAAACAAACTTTACCTCTTTATAATATTATAGTGTAGTCTAACGCTAGGCCCGCAACATCGCGTTCACGTCTCTAATCTACACTAATACTATAAAGAGGTAAAGTTTTTAATTTTTATTTGTAGATCTCTGAAGTAACTACAGGTCAGATTGCAAAAAAAAAAATCCCCGATGGAAAGCTGCTCTATTTCTGAGTGAAATAGGCTACATATTATGTACGCAGGCGAAACCACGGGCAAAAGCTAGTATTTTCATAAAATCTTTTACAACCCTAACTAAAATCAGGCTAATTACTTTCGTAAAAGAACACTAACTAAGAGTTATTTTATTTACATGAAGTATTTCTGTGTTTGAATTATGATTGTAGCTTCATTTTCTAATTGTGTTGTAAGTTCCAGTTACACGTTGTATAAACACCTTATTTTAAGAAATAAATATTGTTACTAGGATAAAATTAAGTTTGTTATTATTACAGAATCATAAACAGTTTTCTATTTTACTTTGATAAAACTCATTCAAGAAATAATACAGGGATTCCAACTTTGTTAGACGACGCCGTTGTTATTTTGAACTTAATAACATTATGAATATAAACGAACAAAATTTTCTTTACAAGCAACAATCTTAGGATGGGTCCAGTCTTTGAAAAGACAGAGAAAATTAAACTAAACCCCATACTCAATCCTATTAACGACTTAAAAAATGAAAATGAAAACAGTTTAACAGATGAAATAGAAAAATAGGTTTTGAATGAAAATATTCACGAATCCTCAAGCAACGGTCGCGCATCTATTGTTTTACTATTGTCTCTAATTGACGGCATCTGAAGAGTATTTTTATAGCGCGGCATATACATACCTATAAAATTAATACTCATCAAGAGCGTCCCAAAAAACTCTATATATATAATTTCAATCGTGAGACCGAAATCAGTTATCCACAGGTATGTCAATTAGTCATCGCTAGGTTTAGCCAATAAAGATAAATGATGTATCATCTAATTGTTTCTTGTCGAACAAAGGAAAACTCGCTAACATCGTAATAAAATTACCAATTGTAACATAGACTAAAAGTTCGGTTTTCGTATTACATTTTACTGGGCATAACTTTATATTGCTCTAACTTTTAACAGTAGCCTTGGCCGTGTGAAAGTCGAAAATTGCCCAACGCGAGAGTGATCGAAAGAGTTACCGCGACCCTGGAACATAGGCCGTCCGGTAACCGTCCGAACCAAGCCCGACTCGCCGACAGGACCAGTCGATGTCAGCAAAACCGTAGAGCCAGACAGGACGCAAGGCCAAAGCCTACTAGGGCCATGGGTTTGCTTCTGAAAGGGAGACCCCCCGTGGTTCTGGAATGCAAGGCAAAAAAGGAACATAGGAGTCGGTTTTAGTCAGTAAAAGTCGGATCCCGTTGTCAGTAGTCATTGGATAATTTCCCACCTAAAAAACCACCATGAAAGGTAACTGAAAGGTTTTATTTAGTTGTATACACTAAAACACAGGAAGGTTTAAATTAATAAAAGACTGAAACGCCCTCTTGCTCCATCCAGAGTGGAAGGAATTAATTGACGATTTCTCTCAAATAAAAGATAACTATATCCTATGTCGCAAAAACCATTTTATCTAAGTATCATTCGAGTTAGCTCAACCTTCAAAGTCAAACAATTTATTCTCATAATATGGGTAGATATATATGGTATAACCATTTCTTAATAATTAAAAGGAATGGTCTCACAAGGTGGACCGACGACCTGGTGAGAGCCGCGGGAATGCGGTGGATGCGAGACGCACAGGATTGGTCGTTGTGGCGACACTTGGGGGAGGCCTATGTCCAACAGTGAACGTCTCGGCTGAAATAATGATGAAAAGAAATGGTTAGGTACTTAAGTACCTATACTCGTATGAGACATGATTGACAAAACATCTAAATACCTAAACCTTCAGTCTTATATTAAATCGAAAGTAAGATAATATTATCGTTCCTTTGTACTGTAGGAATCAAACGAGAAGCGTGTAACTAATGGAGTGCGGCGCAGTAACTAATTGGAGACAGTGGCCAACTAAACGGAATATTTCCCAATTTACTTCCCCTCTCGTAATTCTCTCGCAAAGGAATAAACAAAATCCTTTTCAGCCGGATATTCTATCGCGTCGTGAGATATTCGTGTCAACTTGACCCATTTACTTACTGTCTACTTTTATATGTATATTGCTTTATATGGATATATGAAAACACTCGTGACTAAAATCGTTACTCACGAGTCACGAGTATTTTAGGCGGGTTTTTTTTTTCCGTTGGCAAGAATCATCTTATGACAACTCCTGCCCTTGGGTGGAGCGGGAGATAGTGTCAGACTCTTACTGACTAAAAACCCACCCCGTTCCTTCTAGCCTTCAAACCAAGGCACGAGTTTCCTTTCGGATAACCCTGGCCCTAGTAGGCTTCGACCCAGCTGGGCCCCTCCTGTTGCTGACAACTCCTTGAGGCGTGCGGGAACAGTGCGCGCCGTCGATGTCTTGGGCTCGGTCCATTACCGGACGATCGGACAGCGAGCTACCCATGGCTCGCCGCATGGTGCCTCAACAGGCACCTGCCTCTCATGCACAAGGTTGCGGGTTCAAAAAACCGAGCAAGTACCGATGTGATGTTTTCAATGTGTTTATGTACTTTTCTAAGTATATATAGGTAATTACTGACACTCTTTTTGCCTCGGCAAGCACGTAAAGCCGGTTGTCCTGGTTGTCATTCGTAGATCTTTGTATAGGTAGTCACACGTCTGAAAGTTGAACCATCAGTCTATCCAAGGAGTCATGTTGCCCAGTAACTGGATTGTGGAAGTCTGATAGGCAGTCGCTCCTGTAAAATACGAGAGGTCAGCAAAACCGCAGGGCCAGTAGGCCTACTGAAGTCATAGGTTTATTTACGGAAGAGGAAACCCGTGGTTCTGGAACGGAAAAATGCATAGGTTTGCTTTTAGTCAATAAGTCTGACACGCTCTTGCACTCCACCCTGGAGTGCGAGAAGTCATTGATAATATTCTATCTTAAAAACTTGTAACTATAAACTTTGTAGTTAGTTTAGATAGTGACCTAAACATAGTTGTAGAGAGCGTAGGCACGTTGCTTTTTTACTCGACAGGTATATGGACATTTAGTCTGTTTTTTTTCAACACACTCGAAACCCCGGTAAACTTTCCACTTTTAATAAATTGAATTTAGCTCGCAGCTTTACTGCAATGTTTTTGGACAGAATAGCTTTTGTTGGAGGATGGATAGTCTCAATAAAATCCGTGGTGCAATACATTTAAGAGACCCATTTAAAAAAAAGTTTAATTGCTGCATAGTTTTAAGCATTCAATAAAAATGTGGGCAGGTATATACATACAGCTACAATTTATAGTGCAGTGACGTAAGACCTAAAAATATAGAAGGCTCGGAACCTCCTCCTCTCAGTCGTACACTCTTGACAGAGTGGTCGTGGTTATGTCTCGGTCGAGTCCCGAACCACCGCCTCTCTAGCGATACGACGCCATGCAGCTCTGTGTTTGGCGGCTTGGGAGCCTTCATTTACGCTGCAGTGTGTCAATTTTGATGAGTTCCGTCCACCGTGTTGGAGAGCGTCCACGAGATCTTTTGCCCTCGACTTTCCCTTGCACCACCAAACGTTCCATCAAGTCCTCGTTGCGGGTGATATGCCTGAAGAACTTAAGGATTCGTATTTGCACAGACGACCATAGAAACCATGCCCCGGAACCATAGAAATACAAATAACAATAAATAACTCCTTTCTTATACATATCTAAGCTCGGAACCCAATTTCACATTAAAATTTATCAACGGCGGGTAGAGTTCTACTGAGGCCTTAGCTTGACTTCCAAAAGGGAAACACGGGGAACGATAAGCAAAGAAGGAACATTGTATTAGTCAGTAAAAATCTGATATACCTACATTGCATGATATCCCAACTATAAAATTAAAATGATTTTTATCAAAACTTTCCGGTTACATTGTTAATAGCGGTAAAATAATACTAATCTCGATAACAACAATTTACTTATGAACCTTGGACGAGCGCTGGCCTAATGGTAATGCTACGAAAGTAAGCGTACGTGACTCACTGTTGCAACGCTTCTCCAATGTCTCTAGCATTCCACACAACAACAGTTGTTTTCCCTATCGACTGATGTTATGTTATGTTTGTTATCTAGCTTTAATTATGCGTCTTATTTCGCGTAAATAAAAAGTTTTTCTTTCTTTCCAGTACCAAAGTACCAGATTTTGAACTAATTGGTTCTCTGTTGGTGCAATTACTGGAAGGCGTTCTTTTATGACGATAAATTAGAACATTTAATAGTAGAGAAAAGATTTTAAATCTATATACGAGTAGGAAAGTACAATAGCGTATATTATTATAAAAACGTTTATGTTATAAACATTATTTTATAGCAAAAATAACAAAGAGAACGCTCAAGAATTAACCAGGTTCGTCTCAAACGGAATGTATCTCGACTTTTTTGTATAAATGTGAAATCAAATGTTACACAGGTGGTATCATCCAAATCGATGAATAAGAGTACTCACTCTTATTCATTGATTTTTATTATTTATTATGTGTGTCAGGAATATTTTATTTTTTCGTGTGAAATTAAGTAAGATCGGTGCCTAAACATGAGCTGGCAATTTGTATTTTTTTTTCTTAAACCAGGTGGTTTAAGAAAAAAAAAACAAATTGACATATACATTATACACAGACATTATCGAGCAGGTGTTCGATAATGTCTTTGTCTAATATAATAATAATAAGATAATGTCTATTCTATCCCTAGGGAGATAATGCAATATGGGCGGTCCCTAGGGAATAATGAGATTTGAATTTGTTACATCAAAAACGTCAACATTAGGTGAATTAAAATGTACGTGCATCGAATAGGTTTATTCGAAATTCAAACTGGCCTTACACTTTAGCACCATAAAATAACAGAAAACTTCACCAATTCTTCAATTAGACAACTCTATTATAACTACCAAAATTTTTAAATAACACTGATATTATTTATTTACAGTTTTCATTCTCCAAAAGTGTAAACAAATACGTAATCCCCAATGCCTGTGAAATATTTTGTTTCCACACAGTTATATTCAAGAATCGCATATCACAGGATAAAATATAACGCGCAGCTTCGCATCCTGTACCAATCTGATTTAGTATTCACAAACCAGCTTCCCCAACTCAAATATAAATAAAGTTTTTCCATTCGACAGAGTTCAGAAGTTTACGGTCACAGTACCAACTAGGAAATAAAGATATACGCAATGGCTACGTTTTGTTCGTGTATGTTTGTGCTTTGTTAACTCATCTCTGCTCGTTATGCATTCACTGAAATGAGTTGCTGATAAGTATCGAGGATATTTTTTTATTTTATTAAATAACAAAATAAGATTTTTATAAAACGGAATATTAAAAAAAAAATATTCAGACCCAATACACACAACAAAAAGTAAACAATAAAAAAAATTATAATCATAATATTTGACAACACATTTTTTCCACTTAAGAGGACTAGGTACAGGACCTGAAGTGCGGCTACTCTCTGACTGTATACAAAAGAAAGAGATACACAAAAAGACCACAAGTACTTCAAAATATAAAGCATTTTAGCGATTTACTAAAACTAAAGATTCGATTCATCATCTTCATCAACCTTTTTAATGTACCCACTGCTGGGACTCAGGGCTCCTCTCTAGGAGCCCTCTCCTAGAGAGGAGGCTTGAGTCCATCCCTTTCCAGTCCATTCCCTAATGGGTCGTAATCCATCACGCGGGCCCTAGCGTGGATTGGTGAATATCACATGTCTTCGAATTTTTGGATCTAGGACATGCCGTTTTTTTCACGATGTTTTCCTTCGCCGTTTTGGGAGCAGTGGTAATGAAATAAATAACGCAAAGTAATGCGCCTGGCAAAATTTGAACCCACGACCTACAACTCGTAAGTCGGAGCCATTACCACTTGGCCACCACTGCTTTCAGACTCGATTATAAAATTAAAATACTGTAACGGTTAAACATTGCTTGCAAATAAACTGATAAATAAGCAGAATGATGTGTTAGTTCGGTTTTTAATCGATAAAAGTAATTTTTAGAGGCATCCACCTAATTTTTTTTTCCGTCGTATTAAATTAGCTGTTTTCAGTCCGCTATCTTCTAGTATTTATCCTGAAAAATAACATATATTTTTCTAATTCTGTTTACTGTAGTGGATCATATACTTTTGAGCGTTAAAAAACTCACCATTAGCTCAAATAGTCCTCTTAAATCCCAAGTAAGGCTCATAAACATAGCTCGATATTGTTAGCCATTTATTATTGTCTATGGCAAACATTAACTTAATACCCTATTGTTATCGCACGACACTGGCTTTAGGAGGTATCAGGTGTTGACATTGATTGCCCCATAAAGGACGAAAACATGGCAACTGAGTGCCTTCTGTGGCCATAATAACGTAATCTCAGTACTGCCTCTATTTCGCTTTGTAGTTCCAAACTAAGAAATAGACGGTCAAGTTTGCAGAAATTTCATTAAAACTACGCGAATTGTTATCAATTCTTCTTAATCAAAGAATCTTTACGGGTCTTTAGTTGTACGAATTAAAGCAAAAACTCGTCGGTTGCGAGAATTTCCCGCAAAGTTTTCACATTCAGTCGGAGTTTGGGGGAGTTTGCCGGAATTTGACTGCAAACGTTCCCCCGGGATGCTCGCTACCTGTTCAATGTGGAGCCTGCCAGAATTCTACAATTAATTCCCTAACTTTTCATTGTAAATATTATTTGACGGCCATTTTGCTAATGCTGCAAAGCAAAACAGCAAACGACTATTTTAATACTTATTATTCGTTGGTATATCAATTCTTTATTGTTTACCATAGCAACTAATAAAATAAGTGTATAACATAGGTTAGATAGAGATAGAGAGTGGTGGTGGTTGGATAGAGAGAGATGACAACAGAGGGTAGGATCTAGTGTATAATTTTAAAATTACAAATAATACGAATAAAATAATACCTGCATTTAATGCATAAATACAAACATACTTATATACATATATAATCAGTATTAAAGTAGTAGGTATAGTAATGCACGTCGGTACCTAAACATTTGGAAAATTAAAAAGAATATAGGTACTATTGCTACAGTTCCCGGCGACCTTCATAATTTTTAACAGCCTCTAAAAGTGAATATTTGAATTGAAATATTCATTTTTTACTATGGAATATCAATTCAATAATGTGTCGTAAAATCTTTTCTACGTTAGAATCACATCATAAAATTCTGAAATAAAAACACAGAGACCTACGTTATCTCCGAATGTTCTTTACTTTCAGACTTTCAGCTACATTCATTTCAGTTTCAGAAATCTAAAACAAAGAGATTTTAAAAAAATATACGGAATGGTAGCCGTAAAATGGGAATATACAGCTTTATTAACGAAGAGGGTGTAAAAGCGTGGCAGGCAATGCAGGGCATGAGTCGGGCCAAACAATCGTGAATACGGGTCGCAGATGTCGGAGGCAAACTAATGAAGTACCACGATGAAGCTTTTAAGAAATTGAACCGTTACCATTGAAATACGCGAACTGAATGTTCCGATAATACTTAGCGTCTGTTTTGAAACAAAGGCCAATGCCGATATTTTAGTCATTGTTCGGTTGAATCGATTCGTAATCTCTAAATGCATTGCAAGCTTCCTTGCGTTGCAGCTCGCTTATGTAGAATAATAAATTATTGATACTATTATTATAAATGTGAAAGTAATTCTGTCTGTCCGTTAAGTTTATACAGTTCTGTCTTTCCATTAAGTTAACCGATGTTGATGAAACTTGGTAAGGAAAAAGCTTGGACCTAAAAGAAGGACACATGCTACTTTATATTTGGCTTTGCCTCCGACACTGCGTCTGTTAAAATCGACATTCACGCGACATCACGAAGTCGTTACCTTGTATACCATACATTTTTAAGTAAGTATACATCTCTTTGAGGTTATATTTACAGATCCAAATAAAATTAGTCTTTTCTTGTCTTGACACGAACTTTATGCTATCAATATTAGCCCACCTACAAGCTGGTGAGATTGATTGTTTCGTCAGTCAGCGAATTAGACATTTCCGTACCGGCAAAACCTCGAGACTGTAAGTTTAATTATAAAATAGTACATATGTGTTTTAGGCTCACAATGGACCTTAACAGAAGGCTCAAAGTCACCCAAAGGGCAATACGTGATCAAATCAGAAATGAAGATATCCGCAGGAGAACCAAAGTTGCCGACATAGCACGAAGAATCGCCCAAACTTAAGTGGCAATGGGCAGGGCACATTGCTCGCAGAACAGATGGCCGTTGGGGCCGAAAGGTTCTAGAGTGGCGACCGCGTACTGGAAGACGCAGCGTCGGAAGGCCTCCTACAAGGTGGACCGATGACCTGGTGAAGGTTGCGAGCATCCGATGGATGCAGGACGCGCAGGATCGATCGTTGTGGCGACACTTGGGGGAGGCCTATGTCCAGCAGTGGACGTCTGTCGGCTGAAATGATGATGAAGATGTTTTAGGAACTTTAAGTCTAATTATAGCAAAAATCGAATAAAAATCCGTTAGTGTAGATTAAAAGAATAACGCGGTCACACATACAGACTCAAACTAACTTTAGTTTTTAAATTTAATTCATTAAACCCCAAGCGAACGCCGCCGTTCGCGCACCCATTGTCTTTCTATTGTATCTCTAATTATCACGATTGAAAAGTTAAACATTCATTCACAAACATGTAAACCCACATACTCAAGATACTCTTACCTATAGGGCATGTTAATATTTGTTCCATGCGGGAACGGAACCCGTGACACGCAGCTCAGCTGCCAATCGCTCAGTCACTGTGCCAACCACGCCGTCTTTATAATTAAAGAGAAAATGTATGATGTGTAACTTGTACAATTTCCTTATTATTTAGCATATACAAATGAAGTTACAACCGGAATATACAAATATAATTTACGTTAAAAACAGACATGGCTCTGGGACTCCTTTGTAATTGAAATTGGTACAAAGCTGCAGAGTTCAGACGCTTTTCACATTTCCTTAGCTTCATTACGCAAATGACATTCTCAGCTAAGGCGACATATATGTATGTAGATAATATTATGCGAATACACTCAAAGAGCCTTGTGTCACGTGCATGGTATCGCATGTGCATGGAATTTGTATTACGTTGTCTATGAGTGGAATAAAAACGGTTTAAAACTCTTTGACAAGTAGTTATGCAACGATGAACTTAATTTAACTTCAAACTAACTTTTGATTACGCTGAGGATATTTATTTATTATTATTTTATTTTTCACATTTTAGGAAAGCTTACAGACTAATAACTACATAAAGACAATAGTAGGTAATTAAATTGCTAATTACAAGCTTCCACATGTAGATAATGTTCCACATGTAGATAATATGATTTCAACTTTAATATCTTCACGCTGAGAAACAGAATCTTGACAGACGGACTAACGGAAAATAAATATACGGGTTCTGTTTTAGTCGACGGAGATACTGAATTTAAAAAGGCAAGAAAATGATCATAATGTACTGAAAAAAAAGAATGATTGATTTTACTAAATTCCACATAAATTTTATCAAATCCGCGGGTTAACCGTTCAGATACCGTCAATTAGAGACACAATAGTAAGACAATAGATGCGCGGCCACCGGGTGTCGCTTGGGGATTCATGAATTAATATGGTCCTACACCCGAAATTGTTGATTTTACCAAAGAGAACTGGTTGATTATGTAAATCAACAAAGTGGATTTTGTTAAATTCACTCTTGTTATAGTAAAATTAACTATGAAAAGGGTTGACTGTGGCAGGTCATTACTCAACCTACGCTACTTTAGTACATTCAACAATTTCTTTTTTTTTTCAGTGTGGAAACTTACAAAAACATTCAAGAAAAATAATGTTTCAATTGAATCTTTCCAAAAGCACCTACAATAAACAATAAGCCAAACTTTTTATAGCACAGTTAACTTTAACTTACAAAACAGATGATATCACAACTTGAAACAGTCGTACAATATCTTAGTTACCAACTTATTCCCTACTTCGACGAATACACTGCTCGAGTTTATGTTTACACTTGAGATAGTGTTTTCAGCGAAGCGTTTCCTGTAAGTCGGATCTTACAACTTACTTATTGGTTTTAGCAACTTGTTTCGCGATCTCCTTCCTCAGTCTCAGTACAAATACTATTAATTAACATCGCAAAGACACACACGACTCGTAAATTGGAAGCTGTAACTGTAAAAACGTTTGGAACATTTCTACTGTTGATAAAGACTTCTCAATGTTGTATTAAACTTTATTGTTTAACTAGAACGACGCGAGACGAGTGTAATTGCAAAAGTTTTGGAGGCAAGCCGTCTTTCTCCTAAAATTGATCCTATCAATTTTGTTTCCGTACAATTTCTTGTGAAGGCAACCATATGCGTAATTTAAATTATATTTTCTCTTTTCTCAAACTTGTGAGTGGTTCGTTTGACTTCAAAGTGGCGTTAAATGGAAACAAGAATTTGATATTTTATAAACAAAAATGAAACCTGTTAAACAGTGGATTTCGAAGGAACTAAAGAGAATGCTTTGCATTTCTAACTATGTTTCAGACCGTGTTAAATTCCTATGAAACAAATAATGAGTTTTAGTGTTGCCAAGTTTTCTATTTCGGTGGATGGAAAGGAAGAGAAGACTGAAGAAAATGTAGATGGATTGCGTGGGGAGTGATATGACAGAAAAAGGAATTAGTGATAGCGCGACGGGTGACAGGACAGAATAAAAGAATACAAACGTGTTGCGCCACCAAATAACCCGAGATAAGGGTAAAAAGATGGAAACCGTCTTTCCTTAGTCAAGCATTGTTAAACTATTACCGAATCAGACTCTTCTTGATAAACCTCTCTATTTATTTTACCCCTCGTTATTGCTTCCGACTGTTCAGTATTTTTGTTGAAATTGGCTGTGTCGTAAACACTTTACTTTTACGAGAAATATAGAGCTGCATGCTATTGCAGAAGCAGGTCGTTACAGTCCAGAGGCACGTGCAACTGTAGCGAACTGCGTTAAAAACTGCAACATTGCACTCAAACTGAAGGAGCGCTGAAATAAATCGAGCGCCATTTTCTTTTATATTTTCTATCTCCCTCTAACGTTCTCAAGAGTTCTTGTCATCAATAATGGCGCGTTTTTGGATTCTTTGCAGAGTTTCTGGTATCAATCTTTGCCATCTTAATATTCTTCAAGAATATATTTTCTTTACACAAACCATTAATGTTACTCTACCCGCTGTTGCATTAATTTTCATAACAAATAGTTTCTTAAAATACAAGTCACGTTTTAAAACTGTTCCTGTTTTCATTTTAAATTCAGTTGTAGAATAAGAATCGTAGTAAGTTTAAAACTGGCAACTTTGTTTTAATCAGAAGAAAACTGAATTCCAACTACCTAAAAGCTTTTTGATTTCTTTATAAAATTATAATATACTAAGAAATTTATGAAAGGAATAAGCTCGCGGTGTTCCGAATAAGAAGTACATTGTAATCAATCAATCAAGATCAATACTCTTTTACCTAATCTTCTTTAATGCTTTTAGTTTCGTTTTTTTTTTACGGTGATGCGCCACCTGTACTGTGTGTTACTTGAAGATTGACGCAATGTAATAATGTTTTCTACATTATTACATTGCGTCAATCTTCACTAATTGTTGTACTAATGACATCCAATAATAAATAAATTAATATTTTTTTTTGTTTTTATTTCTTTTAATAACTTTATATAATTATGAATGCAATAATAATTTAATTTATAATAAGAAACAATGTTGCGGTGTAGGGCACCGCAGGTGCAAGGTTCATGTACGAAACTTATATGTAAACGACATGAATGATGATGAACGAAATACATACATTGTAGACATCCTACCAATACGCACAATGAATACGTTTTGGGAACATATTCACTGTTTTTAAAGCGACAGAGTGGAATTCTTTGCCGGAGTCTGTGTTTCCTGACATCTACAATCTAGTAGTCTTTCATTCAAGTGTGAATAGGTTCACAAACGTGCTCAGCCGCTATGAAAGCAATTTCTTTATGAAAGCTAAAAAACAAATAAAGAAATTGCATGCATATTCCCTGTTGTAATATTTTAGTAACACAGTAGTGAGTAGTCGTTTGTTAACTTTTCAACTTTTTGACGACCTTTTTTCTTTCTTTTCTGACAATTTTGATCTGTTTTAGTACAGTGGGGTTCTGTAGCTTCCTTGTTTATGCAGATGTAACATATACTTGTTTTATTCTTTATCTCTATTTAAATATAATATTCTAGAACTATCCACACAACGTCGTCCAGTCCCAAGCTAAGCAGAGCTTGTGCTATGACTCCTAGACAACTGATAAACATATTTATATATTTCTAAATACAATACATATTATAGATAAATTACACCTAGACACAGAACAAATGATCGTGCTCATCACACAAACATTTGTCCTGGGTGGGAATCGAACCCACGACCTCCGGCATAGAAGTCAGGGTCACTAACCATTAGACCAACAAGCCAGTCGTATTAACCCTTCAGATACCGTCAATTAGAAACACAATAGTAAGGCAATAGATGCGCGGCCACCGGTGGTCGCTTGGGGATTCATGAATTAACACGCAGTTAAAAATAAAACAAAGATTGGAAAAAATACTGAAGGGATAGCAGCTGATGTGTTGTACATCAGATCATGATGATCACACTCACTTTTCACTTTTACGACCCTCTAAGCAAGACTTTGTGACCCACCTGGGGGCCGCGACCCACAGATTGAAAACACTGATCTATACTATACCTAAAAATAAGCATGGTCAGGTAAACATGAAAAGGGTTCTGAAGTAGTAAGCAGTAAGGCAATATTCCTTCCATGAGGAACATATAGGTTGATGTAAGAGAGGTCCTATAGAGGACATCATCGGCTGAGTAGTTTCCTCTGCTCCTATTTGCAGAGGGCTCCTCCCATCGCAATCCCCTAATGCAAATAGAAAACTTATTTCAATTTTTCTTCGACAAACTGTCCAAGAAATTCAGCGTAATAACACGAGGTCCATTTCTTTGGTTGATCTTATGAAATATGCGCGTATTGGTTTGTGAAAAATTGAATTTGTTCGTTTGACTTAGTTTTATAGATATTTTTGCACTGTTTACATTTCATTTGTTTAGTTTTTTTGTTGTTTTCATGGGCAAAGTCTATGCGGATCAATTATGTCGATGTGAATAAACAACTTATTAAATCATTTGTTTCATTTTTTACATAATAGTAGTATAATAATAATCTCGAGAATACGAGATCCCTTTTTTCATAGGAATTCATTAAATAATTACTCTGGGTCGAGCGAGAGGAAATGTCAGTCTTTTACTTATCTGTACTCGTTCAATATAGCCTTTTGCGTTTTATGGCCACGGTAATTTTTTCGAACAATCCTACAGCCTTTATATTTTTATTTCTGAATTCGATTTTTGGGTTGGGCAAAAATGTTACTTTTTTTCTTCTAAATAATTTAAACTAATGCTTGACTGCGATTCCACCTGATTGTAAGCAGTGATGCAAACTTTGATAGCGAAGAATTAAGAATAGCGAAAGCTAAATACTTAGTCCGGACCGAGGTTTCACTAAAGTAAGCGTTTGTGCACTCCGCGGAATTTTGCCGTCCGGTAGTCAGATTTACATCAACTTTCATTGACAATTGTAAGAAATCGGTCGGCTGGACGGTAAAATTCCTTGTAGTGAACAAACGCCCTAAGGGTGGACACTCGCCGTATGTCGGGTTGTCCGTTACGAGAAAGGTGATGACGGAATTACATCATATATTGATTTTATTGAATTTTATCTCGACTTTTAATGGCAGCCCAAAGCCTGAATTTGTATGTACATCAGACTTACACGTATCTGGCGGAATATGAGTGTACAATCAAGTAGTCATCTGTGTATTCAACCCTTTGAGTAGGTAATACAAGTGTGTTATGTTGTGGTACCCAAAAGAAATTTGGTCAAACCTTCATCAATGTTCACAGGACTTAATCCTTCATAAACGGAAGGTATTCCAAGGACACATCTGTGTGATCCCTTGGTACCGTAGGCGTGACATTATAGTGACGAACGTTTATGAGACACGTGGCCCCCATAGATTTGTGACACCGAAAATACCGAATAGCTAAAGGTCTATTAATACATGTAAATCGGGGCCCTACACGTGGGAGTCGTAATAGGAGACTAAGGGATATAACTAAGGGTCAATTCAGACCGACACGTGACAAAACGTGATGATGCTTGCCCGTTTCGCATCTCTTGTCGTATCGTTTAAGGCCACTGTAGATCTGGTCGGGTCGAATTCTGAAAGAGAAACCCGTGGTCCTAGAAAGTGAAGGAACTATCAGCAAGGTTTTTGTTAGTAAAACTCTGACAGGGTAAGCACTAGTATATATCAATTTAAAAAAAACGGGCCTTGCTCTCCGCCCTACAGTGGGAGAAGTCATTAGATGATAGCACAATTAAAAAAAAACCACAGTAGGTGGCCTCGTTTATTGTGGCATCAGAGGCCATGTACAGATCGTCAAGGGTACTGGCGGATTTACATTTTGGACCATCAGATAGTTTTTTTTAACTTGATATATACTAGTGCTTGACTGTAATCCCACCTGATGGTAACCAGTGATGCAGTCGTTGATAGTAAGGCGCACTAGTTTCTTAAGAACCTATTCACTCTATCCTTGAAGAAATCCAAATTATAACCGGATGGGAAGACCGCAGCAGTCTTAGTGGTTTGATTAGGAGCAACACACTTGTACTGAGTGTTGGATGAATCCATGCCTCGCTACATAGCGCAGGTATGTAGGGAGGAACATCGAAAAACCGCGGGCCGCTGTACAGATGAAGAATCGTTGCATCGCATGTTGTATTTTCTATTGTTTTAATTCTCTTATTAAACTATGTACTTATTTTTTACCTGCCCAAATGAAGCTCCAAACGATATCAGCTTTGCTTTCCGTTTAGTCTCCGCGTGAGCGACCCCTAACGGAAATTCAGAAGGATAATTAGAAATATTTCAAAAGAACAGTAGGTACATGATCATTCATACTAATATTGTAAATGCGAAATTAACTGTTTATTACATTTATTGACGTCTTTATCATCATCATATCAGCCGAAAGACTTCCACTGTTGGACATAGGCCTCCCCCAAGCGTCGCCACAACGGCCAGTCCTGTGCGCAGGACGGATTTGAACGAACCATGGCACATGCGAAAACCAAGTCTTGAAATAGTACGTAGAACACTTTTTAATGGCCCGTGGACCAGAAAATACGAAGAGTTTAACTAGCTTCTACCAGCGGCTTCATCCACGTGTAGATTTCTCCATACTAAATTTGTGCCCCTGTTTCATCCCCTTAATGGGTGAATTTTGGAAACTCCTCGCTTAGTGCTCGCCTACGTTATAAAAGGAACCTTTGTGCAGAATTTCACGCTGTACCCAGTAATTTCGGCTGTGCGTTGATATGTCAGTCAGCCAGTACCTATCTCCATTTAAAATATAGATACTTAATGTAGTATACTTAAACAGACTTTTCATAATGTTTAACAATTCAATATTTATTAAATAAATGCCTTATTTCTCTATAGTGGGCAGTCTGCGTCACAAGTCTAATATCGTAATACGATCACCGATGCCAAAGGTGATACTAATGCCATTACTGCCTTTACTGCCTTTACTGCTGCGATCTTTGAAGAGCGCCCACGTCCATAGTGGGTGTTCATTATTTTGTTAAACGTATTACGGTATTTATAGAAGCAAAATAGAATAGGGAAATATAATAGTCTGAGCTTCCTTTGCGTTAGCACTTCAGTAAACTTGATTTAATTACCTTTTTTTTTGTCGACGGGGAAAATCATCTTTGACAAAACCCGCTCTTCGGTGGAGCGGGAGATAGTGTCAAACTCTTACTGACTAAAAACCCCACGCCGTTCCTTCTAGCATTCATACCGGGGCACGAGCTCCATTTCGGACAACCCTGTCCCCAGTAGGCTTCGACCCAGCTGGGCCCCTCCTGCTGCTGACAACTCTTTGAGGCGCGCGGGAACTGTGCGCGCCGTCGACGTCTTGGACTCGGTCCATTACTGGACGATCGGACAGAGCAGAGACCCATGACTCGCCGTCCGCGAGCCCGCGTCTACGGTGGCCGGAAATCGGGATCGGAATCCCGGCGACGGCGGCGAGGGCGCCGTTGCCTGATGCGGTCGGCCTCCTCCTTTGCAAGCATTACTGCTTCGCAGGCGACCGCCTGCCATTCCTCCTCGCTCCGGACCATGGGCTCGACCAGGGTCCGGCGCGAGAGGTTGATTGAATTACCTGTATATAATCATCTTCCTGATTTTCCATTTAGATGTCACTACACTATTGTGACAGTGAAAAAATTTTGCTTTGTACATACAAGGTGAATTTTTGTGTGTCTGTATAGTTTGTTACTGCTTCAATCTCGATCGGCTGAACTGATTTCATTGAAGCTTGGTAGGTACAGAGAGCAGTGGTGGCGAAGTGGTAACGGCCCCAACTTACGAGTTGTAGGTCGTGGATTCGTACCCAGCTAGGCGCATTACTTTGTGTAATTTATTTCATCACCACTGCTCTCAAAACGGTGAAGGAAAACATCGTGAGGAAACCGGCGTGTCCTAGAACCAAACATTCGAAGACATGTGACATCCACCAACTCGAACTGGGCCCGCGTGGTGGATTGCGGCCCAGTCCCTCTCCTAGAGAGGAGGCCTGACTCCCAGTAGTGGTAACATTAAAAAGGCTGATGATTGCTAGGTACGTGGGTATGTACCTACCAAGTTTCAAGTTTTCAAAAAATATCCTATTTCTATACATGGTTATTTTTATACATGCTCTCAAATGTATGAAATGAATGTACATTTTCAGATAATTTCATACTATCTCGTGGACAAAGTCACTGGCATCAGCTACTCATAGTACAAAAATTCAAAAAAGAAAATAAATAATATAACTTCACTGACTTATAAATATAATGTATGTAAGAATAGGAAAGCGAATTAAAGTAGATACAATATAAACATCTAAAACGGAAAACATGTACCTTCATTCAAGCTGACATATATGTACCCTGAGATATCTACCAAGTAAATAAGCTCATTAAAAAAAAAAATCTGAAACCTCTTACATAAAATCTCTTTAGTCCATTTACCTACTCAAAGTCACACTTAAAATTCACAGTGTAATCTCAGCTTTCCATAAATCATTCGTTCTCGTCCCATGCAAACACAAGCCATCACATTCAACCAGTAATAAGTTCCGCCTCCATTGATATCACAACTTCATTCAGCAAGTCATTTCTTGTTTTGTTATTTAGCTTCATAGAAGGGAAGAAAACCTCCCCCGGCTAATGCCGAGGGCGGGTTTCTTGAACTCTTTACAACCGGCCAGTACCAAACAAAGCCGAACTTCCATCAAAGCTTCAAGTACAAAGAAAAATATAAAACTTGTAAGTTTCAAAGGGATCATCCTTTGTGTTCTTTTTTTGTTGCCCGGGAATGGAATACCCATGATGAATTGTGTTGGATGCCTTAAAAGAAACAAATCTTATTAGGGATTTCGGGTTTGGGCTGTCGTGTTGGTAGATGATGAATGTTGATCGAGGGATGTGGCGGAATGAGTCGCTACGATGTGGGAAGTACTTTTACAGTTTGTTTGATACAAATCAACTGGATCTATTTAATAAAAGTACTGTTGACCGACTGGCGTGTGTTGGTCTAGTTGTTAGTGGACTTGACTGCTGTGTCGTGTCGTGTCGTGGGTTTGACACTTGTTTGTGTGATGAGCACGATGATTTGTTCTGTGTTTAGGTGTAATTTATCTATAATTATATGTATGTATTTAGAAATATATAAATAAGTATGTTTATCAGTTGTCTAGTACTCGTAGCACAAGCTGTAATTTGTTTGGGACTAGATAGCGTTGTGTAGAAGTTGTGAAATGTTATAATTATATTATTAGTTTGTGGTCAAAAGTGCAGTTGCATCAATGCTGTAGTATCTAAATATTTATTTGTAGAAGAGGGTCAATAGTCCATTACTGATTTAAATTGTTTTTTTACCTCCGTCAGAGATTAAGCATGGCCATACAACGTGCCACCAGCCTTTTGGGCACACTTCCAGTCGACAGCGATGCGGAGAATTTTTTGATGCCATATTTTAGCTAGGAGTTATTGCTTTTAGTGTATAAATTTATAGTTCATATTAGTGAAGTCTTTTTGTTTTTCTTGTTTTAGTATTTACTTGGTTCATTACAGAATAAAGAATAAAAACCATTATCAGTATTGAATACTAGTTGTGAATCATTGAACTTCAGCTACAACGAAATTTTAGACACTTCAACATCGGTAGAGTACATAGTGTCACTGCACTTTTGACCTCTGACAGTACATAAAACTAATTCCAATAAAATAGCATTTCAGTATTATACCGAAACAACTCTTCTCTTCACTTGAATAACTGATTAAAGATAGAGCGTTATGTACTTATCTACCTGTATAATAATACTATGACATACAAACCCTATATCTAAAATGAATAAAATCCAAAAGAAATCTCGCCACCGACCTTACATCACCTCCGTTTGGTTCCGTTCCAAGACAATTTACTTGTTTTTCTTCGTCTTTTCCATCTTGTTATTCCATTATGAAAAAATTGGAAAAAGTAGGTATTACAAAGGTAGTTCAATCTTGACCTGAGCATTGTTGAAAATCATAAGAAAAAGATAAGAATCTAAGAAAAAATATTCTGATTGTTATCATCGTCTACTTTTAGGGTACCGTGCCCGAAGTGTGCCATTGGGATTCCATTACTAAGCTTCCGTCGTCCGTCTGTCTGTCCGTTTGCCTGTCAGTCTATCTGCCTGTCAGCTGAGTTGAAATTTACACTGAATCTTTATTTCTATTACCGCTACAACAACAAATAATTTATAATTTCGTTCCTATACTAAAAAAGTTATTTTGTCGGTTTTTTCCTTGATTTTAATATGTATTATAGTCTTTCTATATAACCTATAAAGCTGACTTGGTCTGGGTCACGGGTATCCGATGGATGCGAGAGGCACAAGCCTGGCCGTTATGGCGACACTTGATGGAAGTCTATGTCCAACAGTTGACGACTTTTGGCTGAAGTAAAGGTCATACATTGTAAAAAAGAAGTATTATTATCCATCTGATTGTAAGTGGTCACTAACATCTGTGGATATCTTCTGTAACACTGCAGTGTTCAAAACATCGGATGTGCATTACCAGATACAAAGCCAAAATATCTCATGTAGCTGTACTAACACTACCTAACCTATTGTATCCTTGATGGAGTGATGGATATCGCAATACAGTAAGTGCTACGTCGTCAGTCGACCAACAGAACAATACTCTAAACTACAATTTGATAACAAATATACATGAAACTGTAATGAAACGCAATATAGGCAATTCAATTTTGACCCGACCATGTTCGATCTAAACATAATCTTACCTGAGAAGATAGTATACAAGAAGTTCGTGCACGCCCCTTGCCTGTACAGTCAAGGAGCCAATTATTCACTGACTTGTCTGCGCGAGTGTACCTCGCCTTCTAAGCGAATGCAAGGATACCACTTTTATTTTCTTTGTTCAATACTTATTACGTTGCTTAAAAGATTAGAGTACGCGCTATAATTTATCAAGCTATCTACATACTTGAAAAAGATACAGTTAAAACGACTGTTCAAATTGCTGCACCAATCGGAAGATCATTAAGAGCCAGTTGTACTCCGTACTCCGCCTGGATCTATGTTGATTTCGCGGCCTTGTAACAGCGGTTTTATTTTTTATTATAAAAAACATCTATATTAATGATGGCCTTTTTACCGACTTCCCAAAAAGGAGGAGGTACTACGTTCGGCTGTTTGTATGTTTTTTTTTGTATGTTTGTTCGTCGAATACTTCCCCAAATGTGGACGGATTTTCAAAATTCTTTTTTTGTTCGAAAGTAGATAGTTCTGAGGTGGTCCCATTATCACCAAATTAGGATCTGATGATGGGATTTTGGAGAAATCGAGGGCACCCTTCAAATTTTATAGGCTCACTTATTAATTTTCGCATATTTTATGAAGTATCTTGTGTATTTGCGTATGGTCGTCATCATCTCAGGTAGCTGGGCTGATGGTGGAAGGTACAACTCCTTAACAGTAAGAAGTTACTCGAACAGGCAAGGACTGTTTTAGTAAATTGTTTTGATGTTTGATAGGGCATTTGCCACATTTGGTCTCATGATCATCAACTCATGACCTGATGCTGCAGTCAGGATAGTCTGCAGAGTACCTAAGTCCTCGACAACAAACAGCAGATATATCGAGTTTAGGCTCATTGAAAACGGCTCGATGTGTGGATAAACGTACTGCTAATAAAGAACACCGAAGTACATAGAGACCTGATGCTGAAGCCAGGAGCATCAGGAAAAGTACAAACCTTGAAATTACAGCACCGTAGTCGTGTTTGGGCTCATTTTAAACGGGACTAAATTTTAAGTTCATTGCAATGTTGACATAAATCTGGCCTGATGCTACAGCCGGGATTATCAGCATCTAGTCTAATGACTGATTGAAAGATTTATCTTTCGGCTTCATCATCAGATCAGTTCGATATGCTGGAGAGGGAAAGGATCCCTCTCCAGCATCTAGTCTAATGACTGTTTGAAAGAAGAGGGGGAGAGGATATATCGAACCGATCTGATGATGAAGCCGAAAGGTAAATTAATGTAATCTAACCGTGTTTGGGATTATTAGAACCGTTATGAGATGCGCTCTGACTATAAGGTATTTAAGTTTGACTGAGGAGTACTTTTTAGTGGTGGTACCATATCTAAAAAGTGTAAAATAAAAAATAAAATTTACAAAAAAAATATAACCGACTTCAATGATAAAAAACACTGAAAAGTATCAAATAACTTTAATTTTGGAAGTCGGTGTTAAATAACGAAGAGACTAAACTATTATAGAAACACCGACTTCCAAAATTAAAGTTATTTGATACTTTTCAGTGTTTTTTATCATTGAAGTCGGTTATAAATTTTTTTTTTTTGTAAAAAGTTTTTAAAAACCAGCTTTATTATTTTCTGTAACTTTCAAATATTTCCGTGACGTAATCTCGTAGTTTGAAACGTTTCAAATCCTAAATTAGGCCCACATTCGCAAAAATTGCGAATTTTTATTTATGACTTATTTTGATATTTGCCCGGCGGTTGGTCATATTATAATAAATTTTAATAAAAAAAATTAACAAAATTTTCATGGTATTCTCTTGTATTTATATTTGTGGATTTCCAGAGGTTTAAAAAGGTTCAAAATGAATAGAACCTGGCCTTATATGACGCCAGTCGATCGACGTAACTTTTAGTCTAGAAAAAACTGTCAATCGACTTCATTAATCCATTCTGCTTTAGCTCAATTGCAGCAATCGTTGGTCGATTAATTAGTTTGGTTTCCAATAACATTCTTCCAAGAGACATATAGTAACTGTATTTTCAAATCTAGTCTAACCTACCTCAAAGAAGTAGATAGAGGAACACATTTTACTGGTTACGAGAACCATAATAAATAATCGGAGGCGTGCCTATAGACATTAAAGGCTAACATCGTTGGATGTTAGCCCTTAATGGGGTTTGCCGGGGGCTGGCTGCTGAGAATACCCTCAATAAGTCATTTGAAAAATGATTGCTTTAAAAGTAACCCATGATTTTTACCATCTTTTTCAACATAAATATTATTTTTTTGTTTGTAGAAGCTAATCTCCGAAAGTACTGGTTCGATTGCTAAAATTTTTTTACCGATAAAAAACTGTTTTCTTTTTTATTCCTAAGTGACATATTATAGGCCATATTTTACGTACGCGGGTGACGCCGCGGGCAAAAGCTAGTAAATTATAAGTAGGTACTAGGAGTATCTCGCGTCTTTACTTCTTTTTTTTACTGTTTCGCTCCTATTTGGCGTAGCGTGATGTTACATAGCCTAAAACCATTCTCGATAAATAGGTTATCCATCATTTTAATATTTTTTAAATCTAACCATTCCTGAGATGAACGCGTGAAGTTCAACCATCAAACTTACTCTTCTTCTTTTTTTTTAATTGATACAAACTAGTGCTTGACTGCGATCCCACCTGATGGTAGGCAGTGATGCAATCTCTGATGGTTAGGCGCACTAGTTTATTAAGAGCCCATTCACTCTAGCCTTGAAGACACCCAAATTATATCGGACGGAAAGACTTACCCTAGACCTTCTCCTATAAAAGTAGTATTAAATACTGATATTAAAATGAAGCACCTTTTATATCATCGACACACATTAAACCAATTAAGTTTCATTGATATTTTCATAGTATACTTTGAACCGATTTCAATACATTTAAAATACCTGAATAGTACCGATGTAGAATATTGAAATCATGACTAAATTGCCTAAAGGTTAATTTTAAATAGATATCAAACTCGTTCATGTGTATCAACGGTAATGGTTGGCGTTCAGAAATCGAGTATCGTTTGATTTTATATCAAAACAAAAACAATTGAACAGCTAATTAGAACACTAGTGAAAAACCACAGACTCTCGTAACGCATAATTTGGAATGTTGTGCCTTCTTATAGAAATAGAAGGTCAAATAAATATGTATAAAATGTATTTGATATGCCCACTGACTAAAAACCCACTCCAGCTCCTCTGTTGCCTTTCGTACCGGGGCTGCGCTACCTTTCAGAGCTAACCCTGGCCCTAGTAGGCTTCGACGCAGCTAGGCCCCTGTCGTTGATGACAACTCTTTGAGGCGAGCGGGAACAGTGCGCGCCGTCGACGACTTGGGGTCGGCCCGGACAATTACCGGACGGTCGGACAGCGAGCTACCCATTGCTCGCCCTTCGCTACGGCTGCGGTGATCGGCCTCCTCCTTTGCTAGCATTACTGCTTCGCTGAAGGAGGCGACCACTTGCCGCTCCTCTTCATTCCGGCGGTAACTACGCCCCTGAACTCACTTCACTTTAATTTACACGGTAATATAACGGTTTTTTTGGTAGGTGGTAAAATCATCTAATGACAGGGGAGATAGTGTCAGACTTTGACTGAGTAAAAACCCACTCCTGCTCCTTCTTTTTCTTCATCGCAGGGTCCCGGGTCTCATTTTCACATAGCCCGTGGCCCCAGCAGGCTTCGACACTTTTGGTCCCCTACAATTTGTTCGGTTAGAAAATAGTACTGCTGATCAAAGATGTTGAATATGGATAGGAATCTTTTCTCAAAAATTAAGGATACAAAAACGCGTCAGACGTGTTCCTCTCCAACGAACACCTCTCAATACTCCCATATATATCAAAATATCCTTTGTTAAGCGAGCTTAGATAATTGGTGCGGAACAGAGCACGCGTGTGATGCCACTCTTAGCGAAGTATCGCCTCTTAGACAAATTGAAAAAGGATTCGCAGTAAGTCATGTGTGGAGAGACAGATCGAGCCATCATTGGAATCGAGGAGAGCTGAAAGTAATGAGGTCCTCTAAGAGTTTCTTTTACCTGTGATTTAGATTTTAAAAGGAAACGGTGATGAGAGGTTTTAGATATAGTGTCATATACTTAAATACCGGGTTCCAAACATAGTATTATTTATTATGGAAGTGCCAGAACAGTGATATGTCCTGAAGTTAGGAGAAAGTTTATCGTAACGGCTTCCACACTGAATTCACAGTTCAGTTCCCATCACATTCCTTCTTCTTCTTCTTTTTGGCGAGTCAATGGCAAAACTAATCAAATTCTATGTCAAATCCTTTCACCACGATGGTAAACTTAATCACATCACTATAACAGTTCAGTTTTGTCATCAAATGGATCGCGTTAAGAGGACACAACCTAGTCATGAATAGGTTAGGGTATTTTAATATCGTGCGGTTTTTATCACGCATGCGGGTTTCATGCTAAAATATCAAAATGCAAGAAAAACGCGTCCCGCGTGCGTATTCTACGCATTCGGGACGCGTTACATTAAATACTAATATAAAATGGACGCTTGCGGGGGTTACGCGTATGGAGCAATCCCGCATGCGTGATCAAAACCGTAAGATATTAAGAACACTCTTATAATGTCCGAATACAACAGATAAAATAATAAAACGATATCTATACTAGCTGCTCCCAGCGGCTTCGCCCGCACAAAATTATCCCAAGAGAAAAAAAGTAAAAAGTATCCTATGTGCTATTCCAGGACATGGTCTATCCGTGTACCAAGTTTCATTAAAATCGGTTTTGCTATTTAGGCGCGAAGACGTAACAAACAAACAAACAAACTCACTTTCGCTTTTATAATATTAGTAAGGATTCGTGTCTAAACAAATATATCATTATTATCTCACATACTTTTTTTTCTCCTCAAAAGTAAAACGAAATCTAGAACCTCAGTACCTATTTCATCTATTTAGAGCCTGTCATAAAAATAAAGAGGCATGAAAATTTTATAGAAAAAATACAGAATTAGTTTAGACTTTTAGAGGATCATAAAAACACGCTTTAACATCTGCAATAAAGTTGTCATAGATAAAAATTCGACGTCAAAATGTCAAACATTGTTTAAAACCTGCCGCGATACTTTTAAACATAAAAACAAGGTATAAGGGTTTATTTTCACACCGATTAAATAGCGTCACTTATTGTTCATTGTTTTATAAACTTTTATTTTAAACCGCGGTATACAATACCTTGGTGAGCTCGGTGGAAATTAATAGCTAGGCAAGTTTGGTTTTGTGAAGCGAGGTAGATAAACCATGAGAAATAGAGCAGAAGATATTATATAATACTAGCTTTTGCCGCGGGTTCGTTCGCGTACGTAAACATAGCCATTTCATTTAGAAATAAAGCACATTTTTAGCAGTGAAAAAAATTTAGCAATCGGTCCCGTACTTTCAGCGATAAGGTACCTCCTACAAACAAAAACACAAACTATACCTCTTTATTATATTAGTGTAGCCTGTTGGTCTAGTGGTTAGTAACCCTGACCGCTATGCCAGAGGTCGTGGGTTCGATTCCCACCCAGGACAAATGTTTGTGTGATGAGCATAATCATTTGTTCTGTGTCTGGGTGTAATTTATCTATAATATGTATGTATTTAGAAATATATAAGTATGTTTATCAGCAGGGACGTGCGAGCAATACAAGCCAAAAAGCCCGGCTTGACCTACCACTACCACACACCTAAATCATAGATCACGGCTAATCTATTAAATAAAACAAAAATCTAAACTTTAAACTTCGCGCGCCTACGCGGTTACGCTCAGTTGCCACTTAGTGCGAAATTCGAAAATTCATTAATAAGATACGATACCATAAGCGAGGTTGCCAATCTGACCGCAATCTCTCCGATCTCACTCTAACACTTAACAAAAGAAAGAGATGAAGACTAATGTATTCCTGTCTCTTTCTACCACAAATGCTTCATATGAGGCTTGCTTTTCTGTCTCTCTTTTTGCTATAAAAACATCAAATTTTGTGTCTGTGTGGGTAAAATATGAGAGATTCATCGAACATTTTTGTATTAAAATAAAGCTGGGCTTTGGAAAAGTTATGAATGAATATTACGAGAGACCTCCATTTTTACGCATGGAGGCGCCCTCTATGACGCTTAAAGTACGAACTACAAATTAGTTTAAATTTGCTGTGATCGGTTAACAACACGTAATTGTTTTGATAGTTATTTTTTTGTTTTCTGTCATTTAACTTTGTTGTGTGTAGCGTATTATGTGCGGAATCGATATTGTTTAGGTAGAGTTTGAGTTTTAGAGAGAAATATAATCTTGTAACTTTACTAATTAGAATATTTCTCTGAAAAGTAAATCACATAATAGGCAGTTATTTTTTCTCAAACGATAACAATGCTTGGAATACATCAGATATGACTCAAATAACTTCGCTGGTGCCATGAAAATGCATCAGAATTCTCAATAGCTGTTGAATGCTATTTCATTTATTCTGTTTTGGTAAACCGAAAATAGAAACTTGATTCTCTTTTTCGAAACGTAAGTGTTATGTGTGTGATAAAGAAGAACTAAAAGCTAGCGGTTTAAATTGTGAGTATTTTCCAATAATATTACATTTCGTAAACAATTTTATTTAATGATAAATTTTATTAAATACTACGGACGGATTAATACAATCTTTTGTGCGCCATCTAGTGGATTTTTCTGAAGTCAACTAGAATGTTGTGAGCTAGTTGCCAAAAATATCAATAGGTGGCTCTTTTTCGTTTTTTTAAGTACCAATATATATTTTAATAATATCTATCAGTAAAAAAAATGTACCTATTAAAATCAGCATTATACCGCCAATTTTTTCGGGATATTAGGTGTGGTGTGGGTAGGTAGATGAGTTAAGATTCCTTGGCTTGCCCCCTCTAAAGGCACCTGGCACGCCACTGTTTATCAGTTGTCTAGTACCCATAACACAAGCTCTGCTTAGCTTGGGACTAGACGGCGTTGTAATATTATATTATTATTATATATTATATTATAGGTTTTAACTTAAATGAAAATCATTAAATTGAATTTAAATAAACAGATTTTTTTTTAAAAAGAAAATAAAATTGTTGCGCCGATCCCAAATAAAATGGGACAAGGGCAGGAAGATGATAATGATACAGATATATTTTTTTTTTGTTAATACATTATAATTATTATTATATCTAACCTATACTGTCCCACCGCTGGGCAAAGGCCTCTCTCCATTCCTTCCATTGTTCCCAATTCTGAGCCACTTCTTGCCAATTCCGAAGTAAGATACCACGAAAGCACGATGTGGCCTAACAGGTGTTACACAGAATGGGTTCCAAAGTGGTCTTTTCAGGGACAAACCATTCCACTAAGGCAGTCTGGGTTGTAAGAAACTCAGGCTGCCATAATGTGAGTTATTTTCACGTTAACGCGATCGAAACGTTTACCGCGTCTGACTCTGTGATTGGTTAAGAGCTTGGAGCGAGCCAATCGGAGCACAGTCATAAACGTGTTCATCGTGTTAAGGTAAAACCAACTCGCGCTAGGCACTCTAGACTTTTACCAAAACCCCAGACGCCAAGGTTTCTTACGATACAAAAAAAAACGGACAGATAGCAGGATTAAAACGGCAAGCTCAAGATTAGACGAGAACCTAAATTCTAGTGAGAGTTTCTCTAAAGCATTACTTACCCAGACCTATATCATTAGCAAGCCCCACTAAATACCTAAATCCAGTGTTAGAATACCAAACGAAATATATACTAGTCGGGGCTTTCACGTGTCAGTAAGCAAATGTTGAGCCTCTTAAAATATTCAGAGGCCGCCTCGCCCGTCGGCTGCGACCTAGCCAACGACACAACAAAACATCATTAGTAGAGAAAAAACGCAAAAATAAACCCCGCTCTAGAAATTATTTAATTAATTAAGAAGAATTTGTTCTTTGCGTAATGAAACGTGCTTTGAATAAAAGCTTTGGTTTTAATTAATTCATGGATCCCCAAGCGACACCCGGTGGCCGCGCATCTATTGTCTTACTATTGTGTCTCTAATTGACGGTATCTGAAGGGTTAAATGAGGTTTAAAGTTTCTTTTCAGGGAAAGAATTTAATGTTCTGCGTAAATAGGTAACTGTGTGGAGTGGCTCTTTGATTTGTTTTGTAAAAGATTTTTTTTAATGTCTGTCAGTTTCTTGTTTAGTTTAAAAAATGTTAGTTTAAATTAACTCTCAAAATCAAAAAAATAAATTTCTCATAGGACAACAACCTTATTTTTAGTATACCTATGCGAAAACTGAAACGCCTGTCTAGTATTTTTATAAAAAACCACTAAGTTATAAGCCACTTATGTATAGTACCTGGTTGGCGACATAAATACATGGTCACCGGGCCACCCAGTCGACTGAGGGGTAGTGTTGCTCCCGCACCCAGCTGTGAGATAGCGCCTAATACCCGCTATGATCTATTTTGTACTTAGTGTCGGTGGTGTTCAACTTGTGACTTATTTTAAATATTTTTGGGAAGAAATATAACATAGTGTAAAAATTATTGAAATCGATTTACTTAGTAACTGATTCTGAACCAACTATATTCAGGTTTCGCATACTACTAAAACTAAAAATAGTGTTGTATAAAACGTTAGAAGGTATACAGTTCCAATTAGCCGTTTCCTATAAAGAGGACGCACGATGAGATGTAAGAGGACGCACGGGGTATGTAGACCGGTCAACATTGTATCTAAAAGCACAAACTATATTTAACCTTCTCCAGTACTTATAGAGCTGAAGTGGAAGTGGGCTGGCCACATCGCACGAATGCACCCGGAGTGGTGAGCGAAGATTGACACTCACTGGACGCCTTTTGTTAGGTGGGAAATCATCTAATGACAGACTGTTTCAGACTTTTAATGACTCCTATTCCCTTTGCTTTTGCAGCACCCATAGCCCCAGTAGGCTTCGACTCTGCTAGGCCCCTACAGTTTCCTGACATCTACTACTCACTGGACGCCTCAGAAAGAACGTTGCGCTGTCGCGGTTAAACGCGGTGTAAACGGTGTGACAATTTGATTATGTTTGTGGAGAAAACCAGAGATTGCCTTAGACGGAGAGGTTTGAAAGGAGAAGAGCCCTAGGAGCTAGGATTATCTACATAACTCTCTTTCTCTCTCCTTATTTTGCTGTACCCGACGGGGTCTCTGTTGATCCGTGACAATTTTCAATACCATCTACGCATAAATATTGATAACAATAAAGTATCAAGAATTGAGTATTGAGAGAGAATAAAGAAATAATAAAGTATACTTATACTGTTAATATTGTAGTACCTACTTATAATGTTACTAGGAATACTTATACTTACTGTTTACCACAGTTCTTGCGCTCTGATATATATTTTTAATAACGCTTGTAATCTAGCTTCAAAATCTCTCGTATTTTCCTCCTATTTTCTTCGTTGTGCTTAGTTTGTACCTGCATTTTCCTATGAAATGCGCTGTATTATTTTTACAACCACGACGGCGCTCCAATGTTGCCTTTTCTACCGCAGGGTAGATAGAAAAGCTTGTTGTAAATGACAGAAAAACATCAGAGCATCGTATCGGCTATTATCTACCTGGAGGTTAGCAGGCTATAGGAGTATGGGTAATGGGTAACTACCCCTTAGTGTTCGTAGATACGTGAGGAAACTGCAAAGCTTTGTCGGAAGGTATCGGGCGAGAAGCTTGACTACACTATAATGATTTTTGAGGCTAACATAACCCTCTGAAGCTCCTTTTTCGTGGAAAACAAGAGATGAGCAATTTTGAAATGCTAAATGCCACATCTTTGTGGTTATTGGTCTCTTTGGAATTAGGGCTTTGATGAATATTAAGTTTGTGTTGTTTGAGAGGCGTAACCTAACTTGAATAAGGGTTTTAGTTTGTTAAATTTCTTAATAAGTAGCTTCTGCCAGCGGCTTCGCCAGCGTGTATGTAGAAAACGTAATGTGCCTGTAACAATCAGGGATAGTGTAGCTGAATAAAAGAATTTTCAGAATCGGTTCAGTAGCTTTAGAGATTACCCTCCACATACGAACTAACTTTTACCACTTTATAATAATAGTATCTATAGATGTTCAATATTTCACGATACAAAAGAAAGATCGTACGTATATTTTTGACAAGCTTAGTTTACTATACCGCTTAGTTGTAAAATACGAGATCACATTATCACTGAACTTTTGGCTCATTGCCACTGAATCTACCTACTATTTTCAGCGAAAAGAACGACAGTAATTTTTCACAAACACCCAAGTTAACCAATTTCATACATCTTTTCACAATCGCAGTTCATGTCAGCATGAAATCAGTGAATTATATTGAAATATCAGTGAATTAAACAGTGAGTGTTCGTCGACGGGCTGCCCGTTGGGCCGTTCGGCGAGCCACGTTAAATGACGCGGAAAAATGCAAATTTGCCTGAAACGCACCGCATACTATCGCGGTACATATTTTATACCTTCACTCTTCGGTAGATTAGACCGTTGAGATTGTTTAAGAGAGGCAAACAACCTCGATGCTTTGAAAAGTTGCGGTTATTTTTGTTGTTGTGAGAACCATTACCGTCTTAACTTTTAACGCAGAAAATAGTTAATACGAGAGATGCTACATTAGAATAGAATACAATAGAATAAACTTTATTGTTTACTAAAAAAAATACACAATGCATAAAGTTAATTCACTAAACTCCAAGCGGACGCCGGCGTTCGCACTGTTATTGTCTTTCTATTGTGTCATTAATTGACACGATTGAAAGGTATCTACGGGTACAATGGCAGTCTTTTTTTTTTTTTTTTGTCGACGGGGAAAATCATCTTCAAAACCCATCGACAAAACCCGCTCTTGGGTGGAGCGGGAGATAGTGTCAGACTCTTACTGACTAAAAACCCCGCGCCGTTCCTTCTAGCCTTCATACCGGGGCACGAGCTCCGGGTTTCGGACAACCCTGTCCCCAGTAGGCTTCGACCCAGCTGGGCCCCTCCTGCTGCTGACAACTCCTTGAGGCGCGCGGGAACAGTGCGCGCCGTCGACGTCTTGGACTCGGTCCATTACCGGACGATCGGACAGCGAGCTACCCATGGCTCGCCGTCCGCGAGCCCGAGTCTACGGTGGCCGGAAATCGGGATCGGAATCCCGGCGACGGCGGCGGCGAGGACGCCGTTGCCTGATGCGGTCGGCCTCCTCCTTTGCAAGCATTACTGCTTCGCAGAAGGAGGCGACCGCCTGCCGTTCCCCCTCACTTCGGACCATGGCCTCGACCAGGGCCCGGCGTGAGAGGTCTCCGCCGCCGATCGCCCCCACGAGGGCACGGCGATGCTCCGCCCAGGCAGGGCACACCTCGACGGTGTGCTCCACCGTGTCCTCCGGGCGTTGCGCACAGTGGCGACACCCGGGCGTCTCTTCCGCTTGAATCCGATGCAGGAACCTCCCGAACTTGCCATGTCCGGTGAGGACCTGCGTCATGCGGAAGGTAAGGACGCCGTGAGGTCTTTCCAGCCACGCCTCAAAGAGGGGACTTACCGCCATAAGGTACAATGGCAGTCTTATCGCTAACAGCGATATCTAAGTACACTAGATTAATAAATATAAAATAAATTTGTAACTACTTATGAAGAATCAGAAGCATTTATGTATATGATACCTACATAAATGCTTCTGCTGCACACGAAATATTCTGAAAAAAAAAACACGTGAAAGATGTTTAAGTTCTTATTGTCTTATAGGTATATCAAATCTTTGAGGTAACTTATGAAATACTTGTAGCTCTGTTCCACAAAGAAAACTCGCATCGCAAAATTGTGTTTCCGAAAGACATTCGTAGTTTGAGCACGACAACAGAGCATCAAAGGATCACACATACATATTTACTTAAAAAACCCGGCTGGGGATGCAAAAACTGTGCGATACGTGAAAGACACTCAAGGGATGTGAATTCGTAGCTTATAGCTATCCCGAACATGCCCCCGAGAGGTATAAATATCACGTTGTATCGTATTAACTGTCACGAGAACCGCTATGTCTTAACTTTCGTTTTTTATACGTGAGAGTTTGAATTTCAGGACAAGTGTGTTACTTTTTAAGTGAAGTTTTTTGTTCTTTTGAACTTTTTATTCTTTTATTTATCATATACCAAAAGATTTTAAGTCGAAAAATCTTCTTGTGTTAATCAGAAAGTAAAGAAATAGCGCCAGCAGTGATTAAAGACGCCACTATTATTTTAAGCCGCATAAGTTTCAACAATATGGAAAAATTCCTATTTCCCTTGTTTACGTCTTCATGAACGGAAGTTTGTTGTGTTTGTTATTGTCAGGAGAAGCTTTTTACGAAAAGAAAAATAAAAAAAAAACACTTGCGCAAGAAACGGAAAATTTCAGAAAACTACGACAACTACGAATTTAACTTTCACGTGTTTGACAGTTCGCACGTTTGGCAGTTCATAACTAAGACAGGCGCCTCTCTAACGCCCTCCCTCTATTACTAAATTTTGTTCTCATTTTTTAAGTAATTGTGCTTTTGTATTATCTTTTCTTGTCGAGACGTATTTATCTATCTATGGTCCGAATAAAACTGTCACTGGCCGTCAGTTTATTTGAGTAAACGGAGATAGTGATTCGTTTGGTTTAGTTACATTATAGTAAATTATGATATAAGTGTGTAATGTTAGTGATTGCCGTCTATGCGGTATTTAGACCCGAGCCGTTGTGAGGGTCTTAATAGAGCCGAGTACGGTAATCATTAATTCATGAATCCCCAAGCGACCACCGGTGGCCGCGCATCTATTGTCTTACTATTGTGTCTCTAATTGACGGTATCTGAAGGGTTAATTACTCACTTGTATCATACGACGTTTTTCAATACACCTGTGAAGAAAATAACTGTAAAACTAGTAAACTTTTGTGGTGGTAAAAATCTGTTTTCAAATGCGCGCCCATTTTTTTTTTCTTTTCCTCGTGGGGGACGTCGCGCATTCATCCTGACACGAATAAATGTAATAAAATTATGGCGGGGAGAAGTTGACAAAAAGGTATTAAATACGTTATAGCATTAGTGCGTAATGGTAATCAAAATGTCACAGTTTGGAAATATAAAATAAAATACTCGATGAAATAAAATGTATGCCATTGCAGAAGTTTAAAAAAACGCTTAATGGGTTACTACAGTGCGTTTCACATATGACGTTTCTTTGCCGTAATGTTGGCAATACGAAAAAACAGTGTTGCAACATTTTTAGCAATTAAATTACTTGATATGAGGGAGATTAACTGATACTTCGTTACTTTAACAATTGCCTTTTTTATTGTTACTATTTTTGTATAAAGTATAGGGCGCTGGGCTCCATTCCGATTGTCTCACATTTCGGGGAACAATTTTGGTAGAGTAGGCAACTCTTTCCTTTTTTCCCTTTTTTTGTGTAGACAGACAGGGGAGCCAACATTACGCCGATGTAACTTCTTAAGTGAAACGCACTGTACTTGAAAAATGTTGTTACAGTCTAGGTGAATTTCTTAATGACGAATCTCTGTAACTTTATATTATTGACATTTTTACTTATACCTGACATTTTATAAATATTCTTTTTTTTTACTTATTTTAATTTTAATCTACTGAATTGACTTTACTTTTTGACATGAAATGAAATTTTTATGAATACTAAAATTTTGCTTGCATAATGATATTGTGTTGAATTTATATTTTAATTTAATAGTATTTTTTTTTTATAAGTTGTATGTCAACTGACAAAACACAGCGCACTACCTAATTTTTAAGATCTTGTATATAATTATCTATGTAATTATCACCTGTGTTTACGAATAAATGATTCGGATTCTGTAACAAGTGCCATTATATACCTAAGTGCAGTCCAATAAGAGCCACTTTATGAAAAGTGTTTTGAAAATATTATAAAAATTCTGTAGCGGTATTATCAAAGACGGAACTCTGCAGTGTTACTACAAACTGGCTAAAATGTCAAAGCAGAAGTAGGAGTAAGTAACCACAATCAGAACAAAAGCCCTCTAAGGCAAAGCGAAGATCAAAGTGTAATAATAATAATTAATCAACCCAGATGCTTTATATTGGTTAAGATCACTTTCCATTTATCTTTCGTAAGTCCTAACAAATGGCGATGTCACTTGTAACAGTAAATTGCTTTTAATTTAAGCTGGCTAGCAATAAACAAACGGTTAACTAGCATAGTTTGTAAGTAAATTGTAATTAACACTGAGTTTTGGAACTTGTTAGTGAGTGAGTTTTTATTATTAATATATTAGCTTTTCTCATTTAGGGTTGTTGTTTTATATATATGCTTTCCCCAAGTATCACCAAAATTAACTGTACTATGCATCTCGCATCCATCGGATTCACGAAATCCTTACCAAGATCATTGATCCACCTTTTAGAAGGCCTTCCAACAAGCTTTAATCCATTATACCCCAAGCAAGCGAACGCCAGCGTTCGCGCTGTCGTTGTTTTTCTATTGACTGTATTCGAACGGTTATATGCACAAAATGTATAGGTACAAAAGTCAATCTACAGGCGCGCTCAAGCAACGCACACATAGACACCGCTCACGGACACGATATCTCGGAGTCTCGGCCCGCTCGTCGAACAGTTCTGCAAACGCTCATTAGTGTGTGTCCACCGAGCGTAGGTGATAAAAAGTGAAAACACACATGATATAGAAGTACATACATGAGATTGTCTTCTGTACCTATCTATTTTGTATCAGCAGATCAAAAATTAAAAGCCAAGATTCCTTTTTCAAACAATCCTAATCTCCATGTTGCCCTTAGACATGAAGACATGAGACATTTAATCCCCGTTTCTCCCCAATCCATGTTCCCGTAACATAAACGAGTGTAAGTCTTATTTGCGATTTATTCGATGTTACCTTTAGATGTAAAGGGTAATATTCTTAAAGCCAGCGCTTGTTATTATTGCCCGAGGACGCGAATGCTTTTATTGGTTTCATTTATTCCTTTTCGTATCTGGTATATTTTATACCAAGTTAGGTCGAGAGCAAATAATACGGTGCCTTTGAGGAGCACGGGAAATGGATGTGAGTTTATTTGTTGGTATTGATTCAGAGTGTGTTACAAATGATCTTTTAGATTATGTAATATTAAAATATTTTGAAATATTTGGATACCGTGGGTTTTCATGTGTATTTTTGTAACACATAGAGTAAGATATTATGTCCAAATTGGAGTAGTTAATAATCTCTTCTTTTGTAAATACATCACAAAAACTACACAATTATATGCACAGAACCGTGCCGACGAACTTTTACACTGCTCGATAATGCCCTTTTATAATTTGTCACACAACCGTCACCAAAAGCAATAGAATAGAATAAACTTAAAAAATCACAACCAACAACAACACACACACACACATAGTACATCCTGTCCTAGGGATCTAATATAATATAGGCGTTCTCTAGAGCTTCGGGAATGTGATTTGAAATTGGAATGTCAAAACCAATTTAAAAAAAAAACTTATTAAGTGAATTAAAATGTACCTACCTACGTGCATCAGACGAGTAGAAAAATCAAACTGGCCACTAACCAAAAAAAGAATAAAATGTGTTTTCATCCCCCCATCTCGGAAAAAGTATTTTTGCTCTTCGATATCTGAGAGCAAAAACCCGTTTTTATTCTCTAGAGAGATAAGGTAAATTGAAAAAAAAACATCGTGTGCACTATGTTTATAATTCAAAACATCATTAAACCTATTTACTTCTACCTCCATGGTACCAAATTTGTCATACAACTTTTTTTTAATTTGTTAAAAACTCAGACTCAGAACCTCCTTGGTGCACTTGTTTTTGCATTTAGTCATTTCCTCGCTGAGGTGGGATGAAAAGTTACGTGTTGCACTCGAGTGCAAAGATTTTTCACCTCGTGCTCTTTTGATTCTCTCGCTAACGCTCACGATTTAATTTTTGAAATTTTAGAATCCATTGCTTGCTCGATCATCAAAATTGAGCACGTGGTTAAAAAGCAACTTTGCACTCTTGTATAAATAACTATTATTGTTGTGTTTCCTAGAATTATTGCCATAGCTAGACTGTATATTCATTCATCATCTAATAGACTCTTTGTTTTCCTAGTTGGACTGGCTACTCCCAGACAACACCGTAGCCAGCTCGCTGGCGGGTCTCCGCCGGGTCTTGGCCAACGGTTCTCTGGAGCTGCCCCCCTTCCCAGCGGAGCGCTTCAGGAGAGACGTGCACGCCACCACGTACCGGTGCCGACTGCGTCTTAGCAGCGGGTTCGCGATGCTGTCCAAGAACATTCATGTACATGCTGGTAAGTGATGGACGTATTACCTAGCTTAAAAGTACCTAGCTTTTAGTGCAATTTTCCGCAAATTCGTTACTGTTTTTTATCCTACAGGATCCATACATGTTCCAAACCACCTCGTCTTAATGCTCATACTCAAAGGAGATTAGCCAAGTATGCAGGAGATATTATAGGGCCATAAGTGCATGCGTAAATAAAAGTGCACGCTTATACAGGTCAGGCTTTGTTTCTTTATGATAGTATAGTTTTCTAACAATGAAATAATTTTAGTAATCAGATCGGTATGTTTTTCAGCAATTAACTTTAACGAAAACCATACAAATATTTTTTGAGTTTTATAATATTAGTTGCGATGAGAATTTTTCTCACAGTAGTGTCTATCACTTCTCATAATGCTTTAATACTTAATTACTTTCCTTGTATTCCAATTTTGGCTCCAGTTCTTATTTATTAGCCCAAAGTTTCTGAACACAGATCCTTAACCTTATTTTACTCGCTACAGCAAAGCAAACAAAAAAATGCAGCAAAAGTTTTAAAAACGTAGTTACAAGAAAATTTTAAATAACAATCTCAAATTCCGTGAAAAACGAAATGTAACAGAGATAAATTGTATAAAACTTATTACACTCACTCCTCGCAAGTTCGTCTTGCACTTGACCAGAAAATTGGCTCGAAACGAAACTACAGTTCAATAAGTCTCAAGTTTACTTCACCAAATAACAAACTGCATTGCTCGCTTTTTTCCTATATGAAAACCGACGTAGTGTAACAAGCTAGAGTAAAGCTAAATACTTGTTTCGCGTCTCGGTTAACCTCAACTCGAGTCGAGATCCTAATCTCGGCAAGGCATCTCTAACCTCATCTTGGAAGCAGACTAATTAATTGCTGAAATGCAGTACTGTTTGCTCATAGAATACTTCAACAATATTGTATATACTGAATTTTACTAGCACTAATTAATTAATTCACATAGCAATTTACATTGCCCGTATTAATTTTACTATAGAAATAGCCTGCAAATCATTTGGCGTTACATTAATCAGGATCACTGAATTAATTTAGAAATTAGAGTTCATGATTTTTGCATATATTGGTGATCGTTTCACAGTTTTATTCAACGCCAACCAGTTTTAGGTAATCATATTTGTAAAAAGTTTTGATCTTGGATTTCCAACCATAAATTAAAAAAAAACTACTGGCACACTGCAGTGCACAGGAATAGAGTTAGCATTTTTTTGAAAATGGAATCGAAGTGTGTGTCGAGTCTTTTGTTTTATTATAGTTTTTGGCGGGATTTTTTCGAGTAGCAATAAAAAAGTTTTTTAATAAAATATTCCGTGAAGTTTCTGATTAACTAATTAATGTAAGTTAATATCTTTCAATTTCATTCCTTTCGAAAATTATCAAATAAGATAATACAGACTTTTAGATAAGTACCCCGAAATGTTAATAGAGGGTCCTCTAGATAAAATGTACCGTGTCCCCAGTAACAATTCATGGGAAATAAACTAAATGAAGCGTAGATGAAAGCGATTTGAAATCCGCAATTAGGGCTGTGCGAAGAATTTGCCGTTTGTGTTAAAAGGGATTACTGGGATAAAACGTAGTCAGCAGTCTTTTAATTGTGGCCTACTCTGTGCTGAGTACTGACCTATAAATAATTACGGGCACAAATGGTTTTTGAATCCGATTATCATAATGGTATAATCTGTTATAAAGTACGAACAATTTATGGAAAATTACGACTCTGAACAAAAATGGTTGCAAAATTAATGTGATACGGATACGATGTCGAAAGCACGTTAACAGCTGTAATTGATTGAATGAATTTTCAATTGCCAATCGTAATTTTGAATCAGGAATGAAGATAACTGGAGAATCACGGTTACCAACATAGGATGAAGAACCGCCATACGTATGTAGCAGTGAGCAGGGCACATTGTTCGCAGAAGAAATTATCTAAAAGGCCACTGACCTGGTGAGGGTCATAGGAATCCGGTGGAAACGAGAGACACAGAACCGGTTATTGTGGCGACACTTAAAGGAGGCCTATGTCCAACAGTGGTTGTCTTTTGACTGAAATGATAAATCGCAATTTGTAAAACGATTTTTTTTCCTACCTTTGTATCCCTAAAAAGCCAGCCTTACTTTCACAAATTAAACTGAGAAAATTGTAGAAAACTGTCGACAAGTGACTAGAGTAGTGGATTAGTTTTTTCTTCAACAAGATGAGGGTATCAAGTAGTCAATTTATCTGAGACTATGTGACACTTTAATTAACTTTATTTTTTTTCCTTTCTTTAAACGTTTGCTACTAAATTAAATTGCCAATAGTACTTTCACCTTTGAAAAAGAAAAATGTTTTGCTAAACAGAATCCTGATTAATCTAAATGCGTCTACCTTCTTGGAATTATACAGAGTAGGTTTTTATTTTGATTTCCATTCAAGAATAAAATTAGTGATGTAAATAAGAATACAATATCATCGATATGGACTGGCCTAGTGGCCTGTTGGTCTAGTGGTTAGTGGCCCTGACTGCTATACCGGAGGTCGTGGGTTCGATTCCCACCCAGGACAAATGTTTATGTGATGAGCATGATCATTTGTTATGTGTCTGGGTGTAATTTATCTATAATATGTATGTATTTAGAAATATATAAGTATGTTTATCAGTTGTCTAGTACCCATAACACAAGCTCTGCTTAGCTTGGGACTAGACGGCGTTGTGTGATAGTTGTGGAATATTATATTATATTATTATTATTATATTATATTGGAAAGATTTTACATAAACAGTAGGATTGTTTATTTAATTAAAAATACTTTTTAACCCTTCAGATACCGTCAATTAGAGACACAATAGTAAGACAATAGATGCGCGGCCACCGGTGGTCGCTTGGGGATTCATGAATTAAGCTTTGTGCACCTTATGGCATGAGTCATGACAGAGCACTCTGTACTTTTTTATTAACTTAATTTCTCTATACTTTTTTAAACAAATCAATGAGTGACTTATGACTTATCTCTTATCTGCAAACATCCAGTTATTTATTTATTTAATCTTCATACAACACAACGCTACAACGGTGAACTTAATGCCGTATATAAGCCTTCTCTACCAGTCAATCGTGGGTGGTGAAGAGAAAACATGGTTTAATAGTTTGTTTCAATATCAATAGTTTATTTATGCACCTGCATAAATAAACTATTATCTAAAACTACTTCGTAGCAAGACCTAACAGTTTGCGGAGGCCTGTCTCTTACACTCTGTACATAAAATATACATTCATATTATCTATTCTCATCCAGACTTCATACTTTAATGAAACTTCTCACAGACCAAACCTTTGCTTTTGTCCACAGCGCTAAACATTCCATGGGAGATCCACGTGCCAGATGAGTACGTGATGGCGGGAAACGCCGTGGTGCTCCGTTGTGTGGTCCCTCCACACTGCGCCGAACGCGTCAGTAGCACCGACTGGTTCACCGAGGACCTGGTCAACGTGCCGCATCATTTAGGTAAGAGTTTTTATTGGTTTATACCATGGATTTTTTTTTTGTTGGGCAAAAATCATCCAATGACAACCCCCGCTCTAGGGTGGAGCGGGAGATAGTGTCAGACTCTTACTGACTAAAAACCCACCCCGTTCCTTCTACCCTTCATACCGGGGCTCGAGCTCCCTTTCGGTTAACCCTGGTCCCAGTAGGCTTCGACCCAGTTGGGCCCCTACTGTTGCTGACAACTCCTTAAGGCGCGCGAGAACAGTGCGCGCCGTCGACGTCTTGGGCTCGGTCCGGACAAACACCGGACGGTCGAACAGCGTCCGCAAGCCCACGTTTACGGTGGATACCATGGGGATGGTATCCCATACTGTGTCGAGTGCATCAGTAATACCGGCTGGTTCACTGACGACCAGGTCAACGTGAACAATGATCAATCCATACGCCTCAGCAGCGCCGAGCAACAAACATACAGTGGAACTTCAAAGTCCCAAATGGACATTACGTTAGAGTTCTCTTTTAATTATTCTGTAACAAAAGGCAGTTTTTCGGCTAACGATCAAAATAATAGGTTTATATTTTGCAACCTGATACTAAATCTTATGTTAAAAATTTATTTCTATCGCGGGATTCAGTAAAAAAATATTATATCTCTATTTGGAGGAAGTAACACAGACATTTATGGCAACCCACGACAAAAATGGGCAAATAATAATAAATATATTTCTCTGCCTAGTATTGAATTTCCACTTGACCCAAATGTAATAATCGCAGCCGTTCTACAAATCGTTTATAATCGACCTAATCGCATTTAAAAATGGTATAATTTACAATGGCCCAGCATTAATCAGAGAAATTGCCATAATAAACTGTTCTTTTGTGGTCATCAATTTGATTTACATGTCTCTGTATCATAACTATTCTAGATATCGAGTTATGATTTACATTAAATACGTGATATTCATAAGATAAATTATTTGATATAGTCGATTGTACGAATAATATTGTCATAGTCACGTCCCTATGACCCCATTCATTCCATTTATACAAGATAGCTGACGATTCTCTCTCGAAAAAGATTTTTTTGTGATCTAAGAATTTCGCGCCAAAAGGAAATTGTTGCTTTTCTCATCAAAACACTTGTCAGCCAGCGACACACGCAATTACATTTTTATCTGGAATCTTATTTTTGCGCAAAATAAATTGAGGCGTTAAAATGGACGTTTGAACGTCTCATATCGCACGCTGAGAACGAAAGTGACTCAACTCAAAATTGCTAATTTTTGGGCTAGAGCGAAAATGTGTCCGTCGTATTAAGCATTTTCTGTTCATTTTACAATAACACTAAAACATGGTAACAAAAGTTATGAATTTCTGTTGAAATTTATTGTTTCACTAAATAGCTTTAGAAACATTATATAGTTTTTGCAAAAAAAATATGATTTTCTCGTATAAAAGAGTTTAAAAAAAAAAATTGAAAAAATAGATCACTTTAGTATTAGAAGGTTTTAGATAATATAATATGATAATAATTATGATAAAATATACTTTTTTAAGTCATTCTGTATACTTAACTCATTTAACCAAAATTTTGAAATCGGTCACTTTCGTTCTCAGCCTGCGATATATTTCCCTCATGGAGGTAATATGGGTTCATGATTATTTATTCAGTACTATTGTCACTAACTTAGTCTATTTAAAGTTAGAAAATGTGCCTTTGTCATTCAGTGATAAAATGGTATTCTAAAGGTGTCTTTTTAACCGATTTCTAAAAAAGGAGGAGGTTCTCAATTTTAGGATGTTTGTTTTTTTTTATGTTGTTCGCGCATAACTTCGTCGCTTGCCAACCGATTTAAAAAAAATATTTTTTTGTTGGAAAGGGAAAAATATACCTTCCCAAATGGTCCATTAGCCACCAAGTTGGGATCTGATGATGGAATCTTGGCGAAATCGAGGGAACTCAAATTCAATTCAAATTTTTAGTGAAGTCGATTATTATTTTTTTATAAAAAGGTTTTTTTTTTAATCGGTTCCGTTTTTTTAAATTATTTTCATTATAAGTATAAATACAAATCTTTCTATAGGTCATATCTTTTTTTCTATAACCTAGCTATTTTAATTAGAATTTGTATACATAGTTAAACGGCTAGAAGAATCCATTCAAATACAAAGGCGAGCTTAACTGAAAGTTTAGTTTTCTCCCAACTAACAAAACTTATAAGCTCTAAAATGGGAAGATTTAGCAGCCTGAAATGAATATTTCATGTTCACACCATGTGTTACTGTGACTACTGTACAATGAATCTGAGTGTTGCAGAGTAATAACGAATTTAATTTATTTTAATGTGGACACTGGGCGGTGCTGTGAAAATGTGTTTCCGTCACACCTGTGTTTCAATTAGTATAGTGGATTCAATTTGTATGATATTTTAACGTGACCTAAATGAATTGGTTATGTACTTTATGGACCTCCAGATACATGTTGGTTTTCTGTTTACATTTTTGCGAATATTGTATCATATGTTTGACCATATGACATTACCTCACCGGAACAAAAGACGAGTGTAGTATGGTGCCGCTTCGCACAGTTGAAGAGCATTTCAGGACTTAGGCGTAAACCTCTTTTTCTCTCTTCTTCGGTCTTCAGGACAAAAGCATCTACTTATACAGGGAAGCAAATGATCACTTACCACACACCCAAGTGACTACTCTGCACGTGTTTGCTATATCATAATAAGGCCTTTTGTACACTATCTCGCCAAGTGATTCGATTTAAGGCATATTAGAGGCATGCAAGATAAAAAAAAAAATTACAACTTTGCGATTTTATGATAATTAAAAATTCAATAACATAGCAAAACTTTTACGAGTGAGAAGTGCGATAAAAAATATCCATTTTATGGAAAATAATATGTTTAGTATGTTACTGCAATTTATCAAAAATGTCACACCACTTAAACCCCAAGCGAACGCCGGCGTTCGCGGGTGATTTCGCGGCTTCTGTTAAACGTCAAGTGAACGTCGGGTACGCATAGATTATTAAAATATTAATCGTTTTATTTACAGGTTATGTACCCAAAAACGTAAATAAGAAGTTTTTCATAAATCATTTATTCCATATTTATACCTACTTAGTGCCGAAGCCCCAAGAGTTAATGATCTGGCATTGTGGGCATGAAGATATAGAATTACAGATATTTCACACACAAAGTAAAATTCAGCAGACATTTTATCTCAGTTTACCTTTTATGTAAGATACCTTATAGCATTACTTGTTGTAGGATCTAAGTACCAGCGCCTGGACGACGGCGCGCTGTACATCAGCGGAGTGAGCCCGAGAGACCGACACAACGCGTTCCGGTGCCGCGTGCGGGACCGCGTCACTGGGACACTGTACACTAGTCAATATTTTGGTGAGTAGCTACAATTTACCAGTGATTAAGTATCCAAGTTATGGGCCCTAAAGCACCGGCCACACAGAACAGACGCTAGTCACGGACCCGTCGCGAACAATACAGAAAAGACGGGACGCCGTCTTTTCTGTATGTTTTACGTCGCGACGGCTGTATACATTTTATATGCAAGTAGATTAAACGGGCGCCGCGACTGCGACGGGTCCGTGCCTTGCGTCTTTTCTGTGTGGCCGGCCCCTTACGTTACATGACTTGTTAAATAAAATCTCAGTCGAGCGAGCGAGAACGAGGGATGAAGCTGTACACCCTTTATAGCTCCATTCCTTTAACAGTTCAGATTAGGTCGTCAAATAGATCGCGTTAAGAGCTCGTGGTAGGATCTCAGTTGGTAGACATTAGCTCCTCTTGATAATATTCAGACCGACATATACATGTTTAGAGGTTAAATTACATATAATAGATAAAATTATAGAATTTTACTTTGTTTTGAAGAATATGGGAGTAAGCTTGAGTGACAGAAAAAGGATAGATACATAAACTGAAATGTGACGTCACGGCCATTAGCTTAAATGCGATGTTCCAAACATGATGGGCATTATATTGGAACTTATTTGGCCCCCACTTATTTTGTTATACTAATATTTAAAGTTTTAATCGTTGCTTAATTTATTAAACTATTATGCTATATTCTGAAACTGATTTGTTTTTAGTGTATTGTGTAGTTAGTACCTATTATATAAAATTAATAGTACCTATTATATAAAATTAATAAAGGTAAGTTTCTAATTTTCAGTATCGGTTCACGATTTTGATCTGTACCTAATTATGTGTAGGTAGGTACAGATTATCTAAACGTACCAACCGTCCCTTTTTATTAGGGGGCTGTAATTTTTCCACTCAATTAAACAAAATATCGTACCTACTTAATCTTGGAAGTTAAGCGTAACTAAACTTATTATGTTGCTCAATTGCCCATTTGATCTAATAAATTGGTCGTGTGGAACACTGCCTACAGCGATAACAGCGCCATTTTGTACAATTCTTCAAGTTTATTCATCATTTATACAAACCTGAGTTTACATGCGTATCGTTCAACTATAGATAGGTATTTATAGCCTATGTCACTCATGAATAAAGCAGTTTTCTGTTGGTGTCAAACAAAAAAATTAAAAACAAACTTCACTTGTTTATAATATTAGTGTAGGTACTGTAGACAATATTAAATACGTTTTTAGTAATAGATTTTGTTAATATTCACAGCCAAAGACGATTTTTTTCACTTGCAGTAACAGATTCCATTTGGCTGAATCCTATCTTTTAAGATATAGGCTAGTACAAATTTAAGAGATGTAGTCTACTATTGCATCATATCGCAAATCCGTATTATTTTCAAATAATATTATATGTCGCAGCCATCTGGTTAAACATTGCCGTCACGACATGGCTAGTTGTTCTTCAGCCATTTCATTGGATTTAACCATAGATATCCAGATTTAACGGTGTTTGGCGTTTAACGAACGCCCTAGGCATCCAATTGGGTGGCTAATTTAACCAGATGGCTGCGACATATACAGTGCAAAGTGCTACGTTTTGTGAAATAAATACTTTATTATTATTATTATAATTCCTTTAGCGGTGTATGATATATTGGTACATGTCACGATAAAAACCACGTAATGTATAATTTCTTAGTAAAATTTTAGATTAGTTAGTAGCAAATAAAGTATTATCTAACTTACGTCGTGTCTTTGTTTTACCAGGTCACATAATAGTGACAGAACCAAAGGGAGGCGTGCGACCGCGGGTGGCGATAGAGCCGCGCACGCGCAGGATACAGGCCGGACAGGACGTGAGGCTGCCGTGTGCCGCGCACGCCTGGCCTGTGCCGAGCTACAGGTGAGTTAAATTCACACCATAAAGGCCATATGACATTTCATTCATATGTCATTTCTAGACTAGGAGGACACACATCGGGTAACTGACATGTTTAGGTATAGGTAAAACTCCATTTCAATAAGTTGTGTTTAGCATTACCCCGTTAGCTAGGTATTTCCTAACTATAACGTACGTACAAAAGAAATTAGACGGACACATAATTTTGCAAAAAAAATGTTTTAATAAGAATGTAGCGCACAGAGCATAAAACAGTTACTGATTCATAATACTTGGATAGTTTATTCCAAAACAACATTTCTCGAGTCAGTTTCCACGAAATCCTTTAACAGTTCCACAATAGTATTCAAGTGAATACTTAACTAATTAAAACAATCTAAATCTGTTGACACTTTGCCTGTCTCAAGGGTCGGCTTTTACTTTGGCCAGACGATAAGCACTGCCATACAGCTTGGCAATTCCGCCAGTCTTTTGGACAAATTACCAGTTAATGGAGATGGAGGAGGAATTTTCGTCCCATATTTTATATTGTTTTTAGTTGGTTTTAATTAGTTAAAGGTTTTCTAATTTTTTATTTTATTTTAACTTGTTTATAATAATATAGGTAGTTAAATGTATAAAAAAAATTGAAAAGTACTGTAAAAGGTGTTTTTTTTTAGTAAAGATTACCAATGATTTCATTGTAGTCTGTATTGATAATTTAATATATATATTTTCGAAATATATCAATAACTTAGGGCTGCTACATATTAATAACTCCGCAAACAGATTTTGAAAGGTAAGTATTATTCGAATTTGGTTTGATATGTGATTTTTTATCAATCTAAGTACGATAGATAGTTTGACAGAAAACTGCAAAATAAAGGACTTTCTACTTGTGAAACACTCGCCTTTTTAGTAAGAAAAGAAAGTCAACCTGTATAATACTTTTTGACTTAAAAAAAAACACGGCAACATTTTCTGCGGTTTTATCCTCTAGCTAAAAGGTATCGCTTCAGTAAGCAAACAACGGAGTCGCGGAGACTGGCATCACGGCGTAAAGAGGCTAAAGACTTAGTTTTTACGTCAGAAACAGGTCTTGTGAGCCCGTTATGACCATCGGTTGCTGATTCGTTTAAAAGGTTTCAGGAATAAAGCTTTCTGCCTACCATTATCCTTCACTTTACTAACTGCTTACTGTTACGTAGTAGGGTGAATAGAAACAAAACTTTGATGAAGATTTGCACGTTATTTAAAACACTAGCAGCTTCGCCCGCATACATAAAATATAGCCTATGTCACTCAAGAATAAAGCAACTTTCTAACAGTAAAAAAAAAAAATCGTAATCGGACAAGTATTTTCAGATACTAAGTTCTTCAAACAAAAAAAAAAACAAACTTATATTATATAGGGTAGATTGTTTGCAGCATTTGAGTGAATGTTATATTAAAAACATCAACGCTTTAATGAAATTAAAAATATAGTTTCAAAGCAAAAGTTTCTGTTTTAATTCTGTTTCTATTCATCCCCATTGACTGTACAACGTTTAATTATGTGTGTTATTTCCGGGGATATTATACTATTCAGTTTCGTGCTATCTATTTCAACATAGGTAGCTGACTCCTAATTAAAATGTATTAAAACCAACAACATACAACGGTTGCTTACATAAATAGTGACGCGTAACATGACCATTGAATTGGCTCAATCAAATACTACGTATATAATTCACAATTGCATCTAATATTCGCCGGCTTTCGATTCAGTAAAATTGTATTTGCAGAATTTACCTCGTGCGCTCCATTCGAATGAAATTTAATATTTCTGCCATTTCCTGGAAAAGTGCTGGTGGCTTCAATGTATCAATATAAAGGCCGAAAACGATTTAATAATATTCTGTTACATTTCAATGCTATTACTGAAGTACCTCAGCTCTGCCTCGTTCTAAAATGAAGCTGACATTTTATACTGCTTTCACGTAGCGTGAACAACAATCGTTTGAACGAAAAAAAACCATGTTAAAATTCACAGTTGGAATCCCTTAAACCTGCCGATACACGCCTCGGTCAAACTGGCCATTTTATTTCGTCGTCAACGCGTTTTGATCTCGCGTCGAGATTTAACCGCAATTTTATAATCCCCACGCGACGTGATTCGTTTTAACTGCCAAGGAGCAATTTAGCCCGCAAAACCCGGTAAATTGCATTATACCCTTGGAAATGTAGCTCTATCTATGTAGCTGTTGTACTCAGCCTGTCTCTGGATAGCAAAATGGCATGTAATTTAAATAGATTTTCATAATGTGACCGTTTAAACTGCTGTTACGTTGTCGGTTAGACCTCAGCGTGTGGGGAGCAATAAGAAAGGGTCATCGATTTTAAAGTAGCTTTGAGTCGGTATCTTGCTATAAACAAAACCTACTGAATCAACATGAATTAATAGAATAGAATAGAATAGCATTTATTCGGAGCAAGCAACACAAAATACCACAACATATTTTTTTTTAAAAACAACAAGAAAAAAATTAAAAAACCAAGAGTACAGAAATACAATACAGTTGCATTAAATGTGCCTGAACCGAAAGCGCCACCAACTCAGCAATTGCTGGGCGTCAAACACCCAGCGCTGATTTTCAGTTGGCACCCCGCAGTGACGCACGGATGATGGTAAATAAAATATACTTAATATATACATACGACCTATCTAAATATAACCCATATTTAAAATATATATTGATGTTAGTGTATTTGTGTTAATTTTTAATAGCTACCTAATTCGGTTTGAATTCAAGTTATGTACCAGAAAACTAAGTAGGTACACACAAGAAAATGTTGGCAAGTTTCAGCGGCCAAACTTGGCCATGCTTAGTCAAATAACCGCGCAGACCGAGCTCATGGGTCGATGGTTGGCAGAACTCGCTTCACTTGCTATTTGTCTTTTAAACGTGGTTGCAACTAGTGCCTACACAAACGAAAATATTGCTCCTCTTTAGGCACATCTTTATTCACTTTATAGACTGAAATATTGCAAGATATTTTCTGTCTGATAGAATTATTATACGCACTAACTAGAAATAATGTGGTGAAGAAATTATGTGGCTGTATAACCCAATTTTTTATCGGTAAACTTAGGGTACCTAAGTTAACCTATAAAAATATTATCTACGTAAAAACGTAACGAACGTAAAAAACATCCCAAAGCGTTGGGATAAAAAGTGTAGTAAGTAAAAGTATCCTATGCGCTATTCCAGGGCATGGTCTACCTATATCATCATCATCAGCCTTTTTAATGTTCCTACTGCTGGGACTCAGGCCTCCTCTCTAGAAGACGGAATGAATGGGCCGTAATCCACGCGGGCCCAATGCGGGTTAGTGAATGTCACATGTCTTCCATTTTTTTGTTCTAGGACATGCCGGTTTCCTCACAATGTTTGCCTTCACCGTTTTGAGAGCAGTAGTGCTCTTTTTTTTCTCCTCTCCTAGAGAGGAGGCCTGAGTCCCAGCAGTGGGAACATTAAAAAGGCTGATGATGATAATGATGTTTATTTAAATAATTACATACTGTCTTCTGCTAGTGGTTTTACCCGCGTGAATCTAGAAAATTATCCCAAGGGAACTCATGAAATAAAATGTATGTGCTTTTCCAAGAAATGGTTTACTCACATGCCAACATTTCATTCAAATCCCCTCAGTCATTAGACTGTTAAGGAGTAACAAACATACACACAACAAACTTTTACCTTTATAATATTCAATTCAGTTCAAATATTTAATTCAGATAAACATCTATATACGAGTATGCTAGAAGTAGAAGTACAACTTAGCCTAATGTTAGTATTAAATTAAATTATAATAATAAACCACTAATGAAACATTGAACGAACAATTCAATGTTTCTTTAATTTATTTGGATAAGTATGTCTAGACATTGATCCACCCTTGTAAAAGGGGAGAGTCCCACCGGTCTGAAAAGATACTATATTATTGTGTGTGATGTGATATACGAATTAACAAAAACTTCACTGGGTGTTTTTAATTTCATGGTGGATTTCATCGCGTAGAAAATTTCAAAATGCAAAAAAAAGCGTCCCGCTTGCGTATTCCACGCTTTACAATAAATAAGTATTTGTATGAAATGGACATTTGCGGGCGTTACGCGTGCGGACCCCGCATGCGTGATCAAAACCGCACGATATTAAAAGTGCCCTAACAAAGACAGGCGACGACAATGAAGACCTAAACCCAGGTGATTTCAAAACGTCAGAGAGTTATAGACTACATAAAAGTTCACAAACTACTTCAGTGAACTGATAACATTTTATGTTTTCAAAGAATTACTGTGGCGAGCTGAATACGCCATAAACTTTCATATCCAGCCATAGTTCGCGGAACCTTTTAGAATGCAAATGTCTCGGTGCATTTCAACTCCTTTCAAAACTATTTCTAAAAGGGAACCTAACTTGGAGAACATTGAAGATTTCGCGCCACATAGCCATTTCATTTCCGTGAATTTGCGCATAGGATATTAGACCGTATTCACAAAGCTTTTGCTGTCGTGTAATAGTCTTCTGAAACGAGTTGAAAGCTGAAACTATGCGACGGTCTCTTTCGCGTAACATTATCTGGACAGATCCGGAATAAGTTGCTCCATTTCAACCCCTAGGGTGTGTAATTCAATACCAAACAAATTTCCCTTCATATAATTTGTGTCAAGGGTTATTAAATGCTTGAAACGGCATTAGTTGCGAATATTTCACATTATTTCGTGCGATAAAAATGTCTGCGTGTGTCATAAAGGACTTCCGGTAGACATGATAATAGACTAGCAGTCCCGCGCGGTTTCACTCGCGTCTTTGGTTACTGCTCTGCTTGCGTGGGTCGTAGCCTGGATTTTATAGAGCCTATACTATGCATCATACATATCTCTAACGTTTAAAAAAACAAAATCAATACCACTCTTTTTTTTTAATATATCACTGTATATTAGCTTGTGCCAGCTGATTCGCTTGCGTAATAGTAAAAGATTATCCCAACAGAACAAACTAACAAGAAATAAAAAACTTTTTACAAAAAAAATTAAACCCACTTCAAAAAGTACAAAATAACTTTAATTTCGGAAGTCGGTGTTTCTATAATAGATACCGAATCTTGTCTCTTCGTTATTTAACACCGACTTCCGAAATTAAAGTTATTTTGTACTTTTTGAAGTCGGTTTAATTTTTTTTGTAAAAAGTTTTTTATTTTTCACTTTTTAGTTATGGTAGCACCACTAAAAAGTACCTACCCTTCAGCTAAACATAAATTACTTTATAGCCACAGTGCATCTCATAACGATTCTTATAATCCCAAATACGGTTATATTACATGAATTTACCCCCTCCCCCTTTCCCCTCCCCCTGTCCCCTCCCCCTTTTCTTTCAGTCAGTCATCGACTACACGTATAAACAAAGCAATTTTACTTGTTACGACAATTCTGCTATGATTCTATGAGGAGTTCTGTTCCATATCTTCGAAGTTCATGATCAGATCATAACAATATTTCTATGGGACCAACTTGGAAGCATAACCTTTCAATCAAAAAAAAAAAATTTTCCAAATCGGTCCACAATTGACCAAAATATCGGTGAACATACATACAAAAAAAAAACATACATTCAGCCGAACATAGAACCTCCTCCTTTTCGAAGTCGGTTAAAAATATGTCTAAAACTTATGTCCTATTCTAGGACATAGTCTACCCGCATTCCACGTATCATTCAGAACTGTTCAGCTGTTAAGACGTGAAAGTGTAACAAAGAAATAAACTCTCAAAAGCATATTTAATATAAGTTAGAATTGCTTCTTCATAACATTTTATATTAAATATTCCTATCTACCTTATTTCTTATTTGCGTCATTACTCGAGTTGGTCATAAAGCTATAAGTATTAATTATAATATTATATTATGGAAAATACCTTTCAAGCAAATAATGAAGATTATAATCATAAAGGTACTTCTAAGTAATAATGCTGTTGCTCGGTTCTTTGAGTAACGAAGCATACAATAGACATACCGTAAACATCATAAAACTACCCAAAACTTCGAAAGTATGTTGTTATTTACTAAAACGATGTAATATCATTTAATTCTTATTAGTACATAACAATAAATAAGTCTAGTGTAATGTACTAGATGTAATTATTGTACGCAGCGTTGACACAGGAACATAACTGTGGATTGATATCACCTTTTTTCAGTTTTCCATGTAGCCACAAACAAAACATCCTACTAATATTATAAATGCGAAAATTTGTATGTATGGATGGATGTATGGATGGATTTATGGATGGATGTATGGATGTTTGTTACTCTTTCACGCAAAAACTACTGGACGGATCTCGATGAAACTTGGTACACGAGTAGACAATATCCCAGAATAACACATAGGATACTTTTTATCCCGGGGATTATGTACGCGGGTAAAGCCGCGGGAAAAAGCTAGTAAAAAATAAGTATAAGCAAAGAACGTCGTGAATATTTACAGAAGTGATTACCCGATAACCTTTGAAAATTTCGACGACAATCAAAGTATGAAAAATAAGTTTTTCTGAAGCTTTACAAGTACAAGATATGTATCGGAAATTCCCAGCAAAGACAGCGATTTCCGTTTGTAAAAGGAGAAAAAGAATCGCTAGCAACAATGTGTATGGAACGATGAATCGTTGTCACGTTGAAAGGCCGTGCGAAACATGTCATTATGTGTCGCGTGACAATGAGCTATCTGTCACAACTTGTTTACTATTGACATCTTTAGCTTGTTGGACGTACGCTTTCACGTTGCGGGACTGTTAGAAATAGTTATCGTGGCCTTGGAACAAAAGAGCACAGATAAGTTTCCCGGTTGAGACTTCTAGAACATCAGGCAATACAAAGATTGCCACCAGCCCCCCTAGCCAAGTTACAACCGTTTTGCTTGCGTCGAATGCATCGAGTTGACCTTGCCGCCAATTCATTTGTTCTGACCACGTGACTGAGCGTTGAGATAACGTCCTCGTTGCAGATTAGAAAATTGGCTAGGGGTACAGGTTTACAGACGGTGAGAAATAGGTAGAAATAGCTCGCCATCCGGAAAAGACCAAATTCGCGTCGACGCTGCAACATGCTGGCCCGCAGGTTTGCACGCTGTACTGACTCTGTCAAAATAACGCTTTTTAAGGCGTTCTGTCAGTCGTTTTACACGTGCAGCCTGTGGACCAAGTATACCCAACGGGCATACAGCGACCTGCGCGTACAGTACAATAACGCATTCAGGGTGCTTTTGGGGTTGCCGTGGCGATGTAGCGCATCAGGGATGTTCGCGGAAGCATGTGTTGACGAGTTCGCCGCGATCATAAGGAGGCGATGCGCTGCGTTCCTCCTCCAATGGCATCCTGAATGTCTTTGCAGACAGGTGGGACTCCCCCCTCTTACAAAGGTGGATAAGTGTCCAGACGCACTTATCGAATTAAACTAATGAACCATTGTAAGAAAAATGGTTCATTGGTTGTTTATTATTATCATTTAATTCATGAATCCCCAAGCGACCACCGGTGGCCGCGCATCTATTGTCTTACTATTGTGTCTCTAATTGACGGTATCTGAAGGGTTAATTAAATACTAACACTAGGTCAAGTTGTTCTATTACTAACACATATGGATGTTTATCTGAAGTAAATATTTTGAATTTGAATTTGAATTATGTTTCGCGCATGCCTATATATCCGCAAAATAGACGAGGCCACTAAGGCTGATGCCTATTGCAGCTGCGGTATGATTTTTAAAAGAGTTACCGCAGCCCTGAAACGCCATGGGTACTTAAGTGAAAGAAGAGTTGGTTTTAGTCAGTAAAAACCAAATCCTCTCGCTCGTCCAAAAGCGGGTGAAGTTATTTGGTGATTCCACCTCAAAAAAAAGATACCCCTTTTTTGTTACAACAAGACATAAGTAGTAAGAAATAGGCTCACACATGTTTTAGTGGTTTAACCTTCAGAAACGTAGCTATGTATCTTTAATGAAACTATTTTGTTACCTGAGCTCAACTAAATTGTTTTTATGATCTGTTTTATTTTTGGTCCCAGTTTTTAAGACTGTCTGGAGTACACATTAGGACTGAGAAAGAAATAAACAATACACACGTCAACATTGTATCTGAGTTTCAGCAATCCTCTTTTCATTTTATTTTTTTTACTTTCATGATTTGTTTTTATTCATAGTCATATGAAAACGATTGACTTTACTTTAACTTTGCCTTCAGTAAACATAATTTTTAAAGGTAAAAACCAAAATAGGTCATGCTCATCTTTCTTTACACTATGAATGGTCTGCTACTTGGGGTCGGCGTAACTCATATTCTTTCTTCCATTCTGACTTATCAATTGTTAATATTCCTCAGACTAAGACAAACTTTTCGTTCGTATAATTTCTCACCTCTCTCTTTCTCTCACCTTTCATTATATTATCAATGCTCTACCACATGGGATCGGCGTAACTCATTTTTTTCTTCCATTCTGTCTTATCAATCGTCATTATTCCTCACACTAAGACAAACTTTCTTTTCTTTCATATTATTTCTCAAACTAACACTTCCTCCGTTTCGTTTTATATAATTCCTTACGCTAACGCCCACTGTCTTTTCTTTTATACTATTCCTTACACTAACACTGGCACCCTTTTCTTTTGTATGTTTCATCACAATAACACCACCTCTTTTTTCTTTTCTATTATCCCTCACGCTACCACCGGTTCTCTTTTCTTTCATATTATTCCTTACGTAATTTATACTGTTCTACATGTTTCTTCACTTATACGTCTTCTGTATTTTTCCTAATCTTATATAACAGGTGGTTTCGCGAGCACCATGAAGAGCTAATCCCCATAGAGAAGACATCTCTATGGTCTCGAGCACGGCTCCTCGGCAGCGGTCTGCTGAGCCTGCAAGCGGTGCGGCGTGAAGATGCTGGCCGCTTTGTGTGCTGGCTCAACAATACCGTTGGGGGAGAGTCCGTGCATTTCACACTTATGGTCACAGGTCAGTATTCTGGCTAGACTGGAAAACACCGTTATACCGGGCTACCAAACCTACTGCATACAGGGTAATTGATAGTAAGATGTATTATTTATTGTACACCAAAAATAAAAATTACATTAGGAACTTAATAGAGTGTCATAATGGGCGGTCTTATCGCTGAAAGCGATTTTTTCAGACAACCGTCCGTGGTGTACTATTTACATAATACAATACACAATATATAATATTCTCACTCTTTTAATATATATTATCGACTAAATTGTTCCATCTCTACTTTTATTACGCATAGAGCCAAAATGTGGAACTCTCTGCCAGAATTTGTTATTCGTACTCATCATTTTTTAAAGAATGAGAAACAGGCATGTTCTTGGCTCGCTCGCTCCATAGAAGACCTCATCCTTCTTTTACCATTTAGCAAAATCGTGATCAAGAGGAGGTTCATTAGGAATAAAAAAAGATTATTTTTACTGTTGATAGGTTTGCGCTTGAACGCTATCATATCAATTCATAATAATTATGTAAATTAATGTTCTTGATTATAATTAACCGTCCCTGGCCGTTACTTGTAGAGCCTACACCACGAAGATTGGAAAATTTTTGTTTTTACGCTATACCTGTGTCTTAGAACTTTAAAAGGTAGAGGACCTAATATATACTGTGCTTGTTACTTAGTAGTAAAATAAACATAATTTGTAGCCTTATTGCTAACAGTAATAAGCACGAGGCAGACATTAAAAAAGATCACCGAAAGCCGAAAGATCCAAAGCCTTGTAATAAATAAAGTAGTTAGGCGCAAGGATGTTATGATTTCAGTTCAGCATTTCCAACTAGTGTTATTATACGTTACAATTGTCGTATATTTCAGAGAGAACGGTACTCAACGGTTTAGAGCACGATATTGCCTCAATTTCAATATCTATGACCGTCTATAACCATTGTCGTAAACGTACAATAGCTGGTTATAAAATCTATAACTTCAGTACATGCCCTAACTACCTTGGTCTGTACAAAGTGTATTTGTAACAAATCTTGCTTTTACTAGTGAGCCACAGTTAAAATGCTGGCATATTTTTTCAAAGGACGTAAAAATACACAACAAAAAGGCGATATGTCGAGATTCTCCCCAGCAAGGATACGTGAGAAACACATCCCCTTAATTTATGTGAACAGTTTCCTTCCTGAGCACCATTTCTTCCGTATTACCGTCCTAATTGAACTAATCGTAAAATTTTATTACTCACAAAATAACGTATTGCTTCTTCTAACTTATTTTCTCTCTCACAGAACCCATCTCCGTCCGAATAAAACCCGAAGTCGTGCGAACGAAAACGAATGCCGACGTCACATTTGAATGCAAAGTGTCGGGCCATCCAATCGAGCTTGTCTACTGGGTGCATGACGCGAAAGTTGTCAAACCGAATGAAAGACTCAAGATTTCTGAGGACGGCCTAAGACTACATATCAAGAATTCTCAGAAGGACGACCAAGGAGTTTATCAGTGTTTTGTCAGTAATACTAAGGATCAGGCTTATGGAGTCTCCGAATACTTAATAGATGGTAAGAAATTGTGCTATCATACTTTAGTTTTCGTAAGAATTTGCTTTTTAATCGAACTTTAATAATAATTGGACTTCAGTTGTTCTTTCGAAACTGTTTTATTACATTACAATAGGATAAAAATCAGCTCACTTTCATAACCCAGTTTCTACGAGTCTAAAGAGTTGTAATTAAAAAATTGATTGAATAACTTTGCTCTTTTAAAAATACCTTGAACTTTTTATTGTTTTAGCAGAAAAGTTTGTAAAGGGCGCGTACTTGAAAGAAAAGAAAATTTTGAACATTTAATGGACTGTTCCATTCATTCGTAATTTGGGTAATTTATACGTTTTGAAGAGTTATAAGTTAAAGTTACAACTTACAATAAAGCAAAAAAAATAGTTTATACTTATACTTTGGACAATTTAAATGATGATATTATTTTATTTTCCCTGCTTTTGCACAATCGGACTTCAATCATGAATGCACTTAGTGGTTGATCTGATCATTATATTCATATACATAGGTACAACATTATTTTAGTTTATGCGAAACCTGAACATAGTTTGTTCAGAATCAGTAACTGAATGGATTCCAACAGTTTTTACATCATGTTATATTATTTCCCAAAAATATTTCATAAAAGGTCTCAAGTTGGACCCCAGCGTCACTAAATACAACACAAGCCACGGCATTAAGTACCAGCAAACTTCTGGGAGCAAGTGAAAAATAACTCCTCAGTTGCCTGGATGGCTCGATAACTATGTATATTCGCTGACATAACAAGCTTATAACTTTGTGAGTTTTCATGATACAGTTATTAAATTTTATACATAGATTTTTTACATAAGAATACTATACACGTGTTTCGGGTTTCGCATATACTAAAACTAATGTGGTAGATAATCCTACAGTAGATGGTTGTCAAACGAAACAATCTGACAGAAATTAGTCGAAAGTTACAAAACATTATTTTAGCTAATTTAATAATAATATTGCGCTTTATCGTTGAGTAAGTGAATCAAGTCTTCGTCAACAAACCAAGACACATAAAAACAAAATAGACAAACAAAAACTTCACATAAGAAGTTCTATTAGTACTTTGCAAAAATGCCTTTCAAATGCCCTAAAGCCAAATCCTTCCATGACTTCAACTTTTGTCGAGAAAACTTTGCTTTTCTTGAGTAAAAAAGGTCGTGCTCGTATATTTTTGTAGTGTCCGAGGGCCGGTCGCGATCTCCGGGCAACCGCTCGCGGCGCACGCCGTATGCTCGCAGCACACACACACATGATGCTGACTGGAACTTCACTGGCACTAGAGGTAAGTTAGAAAATGTATTCATTGTTATTTTTCTTAGGAGGAACGTTGCCCTGCACTAGGAATGAGTGCGTTCAAAAACATTTACACGTTCAGTGCTCAACGAGGTCTTATAAGCCTCGTACATGTCTTTCTTGCGGTACTAAGAAAAATGGCCGTGTGGAGGCCGTAACTTCAATTTAGTTTTGTTTAGAAAAGATATGAATTCACGCCTAAAATATAAATACAATGCAGTGGTGTATCTACTTTAATACGGCGTCACTTTGACCTCTAAATGCAGCGTTCACTTCGGGTTTAATGTATTTAGAAAAAGCTTTTAGTTTCTTAAACATTACGGGGTCTAATAAGTCCCTTACTGTCAAAATAATAGTTTTCAAACAAGGTTTTAAAAGCCTCGTACCACTGGAATGGAAATAATACAAAAATGAGTAACACTATCACCATGTTAAACACATATACAAAAAACACCCAGACCCGGAACAACTAATTGTAGGCCATAACTATTTGCTCCTCACGGGAATCGAACCCGCGAAACGTAGCGCAGCAGTCAATTGCTCAACCACTGCACCAGCCCTGCTGATTAAGACATTCACAATTTTTTTTCGTTGAAGAATATGAAAGAAAAAGGAGTGCTAGCGTGACGATTGACGGGATGAAAGAAGGAAACGTATTGCACCGACACCAAATATGTAATACGAACAAAAAAAAAAAAAATTATGATGACCGAGAAGAGGAGCAACCCAACAAGATTTATAGGCCAATTGTCAATATAGAATTGTAATGAGTTTTATGAATGTCTACAGAAATAACAGTCCTACGTATTTATAGAGCAAAGAGTCTGATTAACAAAATGTGTGGGATTGTACGAGCACAAACCTGCTAACTTGTGTCGATGGTAATTTTTTTTTACCTTTTTGTAGATCTTATTTAAAAATTAAAAAGGTGTTTGTCAAACACGTGGTCTCGATCATTTTGGACGGAAGCACTCTCGTCAAAACAGTGAAGGAAACATCGTCGTGAAGAAATCATTTATGCGCATGTCCACCATAAATCTTGAAAATTTCCACCAACAGGCACTGAGCCCGTATGATACATTACGACACACTCTCCCAGAGAGGAGACCTGAGTTCCACCAATAAGAACATTATAATGCTATGTTTATTTTATGCTAAGGCACTGAAGTTAGTTAATGTATTATGTAGCTCTGCGTAGGTATTCACACACGAGCTCACGTCAACTCGCCAACATACGACCCATTTCTAAACCCTTACGACTCGCAAGCTATGAAGACTATCCGAAACATTTCACGTAACCAAATAATTTGATCCCAGATTTTCCTTGACTGGGATTTCTCTATCAAGTAGTCACGCTACAGTGAAATACCCGCTGCCTCACAGTGCCGTATTTTTCAGCTGTTACATAATAAATGTTGTTGATATTTCCCACTTGGTACCACAATAATTAATTTAAAAACTTCGTTGAGTTACAACTCGTATTTTATTAAAGCTACGCAGCGGTGAGGTGGTAATTTGCTCAACAAATTATTATCTAGTGAGGTTCTACAACTATCTGAAATAAACAAGGGTTCTCTACATAACTTTTCCACTTACTGCCGGTGTCAGCTCCCAACTTTATCATAAACAGAAGGTAACTAAGTTGAAAGTTTTGACGTGGCCCCGATACTAAAGCGCGTTTTTACAAAATGTTTGGACGTTACGCATTCATAATCTTGGAAGGGAAACAAAACAAATATTTACCGCGAAACTTTGTGGTAGCCCCAATTGGACAGGTTAAGTGTATTCGAAAGTTGAAACTGGGTCAGAAATATGTACCTACCATAATCACATTATACCTACCTCATCATTATAACGGTCATAACTCTTGCGTGCATCTGCTGCCTTGGCGGCCCACTAAATTCATTAGGAGGCCTCTATATAAATTAATCTCCGCTCGCAGATTCTTTTAATTTGTTTGGGTACGTACCAATGATTTATCAAACGCTTGAAGGTTTTTCCTTGTAGAAATTACATAGCATTCATTTTATTTCTCACTGTTTCGCTGTTGTCTATAGACTCGACTAAAAAAATGCTTTTCCTCTTAAAAATGCGACCCTATGTTCGTAAAAAATGTTGTGATACTCGTTTATTCCTAAAATGTTTACCTTCGTACATTTCAATGATATTCACGTAAATTCAAACGAAATTCCAAAGTTTTCTTCGTGAGTTTTTATGTGGGAGACACCATTTTCAGTTACGGAAGTTTCCGCCCGCCGCAATCCCTGCGACATAGAATGAGCGTCTAAATAAAAGAAACAACTTAGTTGTATATTTACGTTGAGTGTCCACATAACTTCCTATACACGTATGGTGCACGAGTGCATGCGGTGGTAGATATGTAAATTTTAAACTTTTTATCCGTCCGCCCGACTTCTTCATAAAATATTTAAAAGTCCATTTTTAAGCGCGGATCCGGTGCAAGCTATTAGAGTCAGCTCTTCAGCTCAAACAAAGAGCTTCAGTGACGCAGCCGGCTGCCGCGGGCGCATCCAACCGCCGCACTAAATACTAACCGCGGTGCTACCAATTAAGATCGTATCTCGCAGCTCATAAGGTCGGTTTTACCCGCCCCCGCCTTGAAATATAAGCCGCTTTGTTTCATTATTAATTCGTTCCCCGCTATTTGGTGTCGCTGCTCTTCAGGGTTCAGAATAAGTAGGACCGTGACGTTACACCCAACCACTTATTTCTATGCCGATTTTTTTTCATTATTTTGTTTTCCTTGTGTAGGAAAATCTCTTTTTCAAGAACTTAATGGATTTTGCTACCCGACACGTGAGGTTAGAATTAATGATGTGGATATTAGTATGTATCAACGTGTGGGCGAAGACTTATGTATGTATGGAGGGTAATTTGTTGCTAAGCCAAATGTAACTTTTGTACTCTTCTAGAGAGAAGAGTAGAAAGTTATTAGTTCGTTTGGAAGATAGTTAATTCCAGCTCATAAGAACGCTTCAAAACAAGTCCCGACATCAGCTTTTCATAAATAACGCCCAAAGTCTGAATGAAATCCTCGCAAAACAAACGATGGGAAATAAATCCAAAACAAAATCGTTTTCCTTGACCGTACTCACACAAAAATCACATTTCTCAAAACTTAGCTCTTTGATCTCATTTAACAAACTTAGAAATAAATAAATTCTTTGCAAAAGACCCTGAGAATTTGGTTACGACGGCTTTTTTCTTCAGTAATGGCTATTAGAAGCCTTAACTCAGAAACAGACGGAGAAAAAGGAAACTCGAGCAAGAATCAGAAGGTTTAAAGGCGATTTACTCACAAGTGTGTGGGACTGGCTTCTTATAAATTATCCAAGTAGCTGACCTTCTGTTAACAAGCCTCATTTGTTACGGCACGCAGTAAACCCGACCAGACAGGGAGGAATGACTTCGAACCACTACCATTGATAAAACGCTGCATTTTAGAATGGTCTGGAAGTTGGAATACCCGAGTGTATTGGCTTTTTTGTGATTGAAACATCGCAACTAAGTACCAGGTACACATTTATTTATTTACCTATATACTAGTATGTATACATACATCGCATTAATATTATGAAGGCGACAGTTTGTGAGTGTCAGCGTCATTCTTACTTAAAAAACGGAAAAACGCTAAACGGATTTTGGTGAAACTTGGTACACGGGTAGACCATGTCCTGGTATAGTACATAGGATACTCTTTATGCCAGAAATATGTTCCCTTGAACTAATTTTCTATTATTTACGCGGGCTAGATGATTGAAAGGTTATGCTTCCAAATTGGTTCCATAGAAATATTGTTATATTTCTGATCATGAACTTCGAAGATATGGAACAGAACAACAAGTAAAATTGCTTTATTTATAAGTGTAGTGGATGACTGACTGACCAAATAAAATACATTCAGCCAAACATAAAAACTTCTTTTTGAATTCGGTTAAAAAGTTCACAGCACACTTTGAAGTCCACATCCACTTATTAGTAATTCATTCACATAGTCTATCTCATTTACAAAGGTAGACAATAATGTTCTAGCATACTTAGAACCTCCTTAGTGCCTGTGTTGAGAACAAACTTGGTGAAGTCGACAAGGTTCGGATTCTTGAGAAAGTTTACGCCTTATTTGTTTTTATTGAGGCCACTGACCTCAGGAGAACTAAGGTTGCCGACATAGCGCAAAGAATTGCCAAACTTAAGTGGCAATGGGCAGGGCACATTGCTCGCAGAACAGATGGCCGTTGGGCCCGAAAGGTTCTGGACTGGCGACCGCGTACCGGAAGACGCAACGTTGGAAGGCCTCCAACAAGGTGGTCTGATGACCTAGTGAAGCCGATGGATGCGAGACGCGCAGGAGCGTTCGTTGTGGCGACGCTTGGGGGAGGCCTATGTCCAGCAGTGGACGTGTATCGGCTGAAATGATGATGATGATGATGAGGCCACTAAACACTGCGTAATAACATTTACCACCATATACGTTTCTTTTTTTAAATACCTACTAGCTTTTGCCCGCGGCTTCGCCCACGTACACAAAATATAGCCTATGCCGCACAGAATAAAGCAGCTTTCTATTTGATTATCCTACAACCAAAACAAAAACAAAACAAAAACTTTTCCTCTTTATAATATTACGGTAGATATTTTAATACTAGCTGTCTCCCGCGGTTTCAACCGTGTCTTTGGTTGCTGCTCGGCTCCATTTAGCCGTAGTGTGACTTTACTTAGCCTAAGAATAGCCTTTCTCGATAAATGGATTATGAGATGTTTTGAACCAATAGGTCCTGAGATTAGCGTGTTCAAACAAACAAACTCAAAAATAAAATTCAAAACTAGTTTCAGATTTGTTTTCTAGACGTAGGCAAGTTCATAGAAATTTCTAGCATGAGTAATTGAGTATCAACAGAACCACTTGTGTGCATTTTTACTAGTAACATAATTCAAAAGTGGTTTTTAGTTGTAATTGGTAAGTTTTTAGCAAGTACGGAGAAAACGAAATGGATCAGTAATAAATCGAATGTCAGTCATATACAATTTCTGACAACTATAGTTATGATGACTTTCTATATTAGAATTTTGAATTCGATATGATAACCGAATTTCCGTGCAAGAAACTCTACAGTGGAAAAGTACATTCTAAATGAACAATATTGTTTTTAGTTTATGCGAAACCTGAATATAATTTGTTCAGAATCAACTGAGAAAATATAACATGGCGTAAAAATTATCGTAATCCAAATAATTTTTACACCATGTTATGTTTTCTCCCAAAAATATTTAAAAAGGTCACAAGTTGGACACCGCCCACATTAAATACAACATAGGTCACGGCAGGTTCGGCCCCAGTTCAAAAAGCAACGAACGACGGAATAGTAATAGGTTTTTAGTCAGTAAAAGTCTGACACTTTACATAATAAAAAACTTTTTACAAAAAAATTAAACCGACTTCAAAAAGTCATCATTTCAGCCGACAGACGTCCACTGTTGGACATAGGCCTCCCCTAAGTGTCGCCACAATGATCGATCCTGCGCGTCTCGCATCCATCGGTTTCCCGCAACCTTCACCAGGTCATCGGTCCACCTTGCAGGAGGCCTTCCGACGCTGCGTCTTCCAGTACGAGGTCGCCACTCCAGAACCTTTCGGCCCCAACGGCCATCTGTTCCGCGAGCAATGTGCCCTGCCCATTGCCACTTAAGTTTGGCGATTCTTCGGGCTATGTCGGCAACCTTGGTTCTCCTGCGGATATCTTCATTTCTGATTCGATCCCGCAAGGAAACTCCGAGCATAGCCCTTTCCATTGCCCTCTGGGTGACTTTGAGCCTTCTGATGAGGCCCATTGTGAGCGACCACGTTTCGGCACCATATGTCATCACTGGCAACACGCACTGGTCATAGACTTTCGTCTTGAGACACTGTGGTATATTGGACGAGAAGATACCGCGCAGTCTCCCGAACGCCGCCCAGCCGAGTCGGATTCGACGGTTGACCTCTTTCTCGAAATTAGCTCTACCCAACTGGATTGTCTGTCCGAGGTAGACGTAATCGTCCACTACTTCGAGTATAGAGTCTCCGATCTTGATAGGAGTGGGTGCTACATGGTTGTTTATCATGACTTTAGTTTTGTCCATGTTCATTTTAAGACCCACTCTTTCGGAAGCTCTACTGAGGTCATTGAGCATTGTGCTGAGCTCCTCCGTAGTCTCGGCCATGACTACTATGTCGTCGGCAAACCGAAGGTGAGTGATGTACTCGCCATTAACATTGATGCCTAGTCCACTCCAGTTCAGAACCTTGAAAAAAGTACAAAATAACTTTAATTTCGGAAGTCGGTGTTTCAATAGATACCTAATCTTGTCTCTTCGTTATTTAACACCGACTTCCGAAATTAAAGTTATTTTGTACTTTTTGAAGTCGGTTTAATTTTTTTGTAAAAAGTTTTTTATTTTTCACTTTTTAGTTATGGTAGCACCACTAAAAAGTACCTACCCTTCAGCTAAACATAAATTACCTTATAGCCAGAGTGCATCTCATAACGATTCTTATAATCCCAAAAACGGTTATATTACATGAATTTACCCCCGCCCCTTTCCCCTCTCCCTTTTCTTTCAGTCAGTCATCGACTACACGTATAAACAAAGCAATTTTACTTGTTACGACAATTCTGCTATAATTCTATGAGGAGTTCTGTTCCATATCTTCGAAGTTCATGATCAGATCATAACAATATTTCTATGGGACCAACCTGGAAGCCTAACCTTTCAATCAAAAAAAAATTTTCAAAATTGGTCCACAATTGACCGAAATATCGATGAACATACATACAAAAAAAAAAAAAACATACATTCAGCCGAACAAAGAACCTCCTCCTTTTCGAAGTCGGTTAAAAATACTAGACACCTGTTTTAGTTTTCGCATATATTGAAACTAATGTCGTATAACTTATTTTAAGTGTAATAAGTTTGATAATTTATTTCCGACCAAAGTGGCGCTTAAGTGGTTTAACCTTTCCACTGTCGATATTTTATTACATAAGGACCTTTTTGCGACAAATTATCATTTAAAAATAAGCCTAAAATACACAATGCTAAATTCAATACTGTTCTGAGTTGGTAGCGAGAGATTGTAGTCTTCTCGAATAATCATTAATTCAGGTATAGCATAACATACAATCATTAGCCGGCTTATGAAATACTAGCTGCTTCCAGCGGCTTCGCCCGCATGATAGCAAAAAATTATCCCAAAGGAACATACTTCCGGGATAAAAAGAATCCTATGTCCTATTCCAGGACATGGTCTATTCGTGTACCAAGTTTCATCATAATTGGTTTTGCCATTTAGGCGTGAAAACGTAACAAACAAACAAACAAACTCACTTTCGCTTTTATAATATTGGTAAGGGTGTCTAAAGATCGCAAGTACCTACAGTGTAATCACATTAACATTACGAAGAATGTTTAATCTTGCTCCATTATATCTGCACAATAAACTCGATCTACTATTAACACTCATGGTAGGTACACGATTCAAAGCAGTCTCGTATCTCTCATCTATCGATAGCGCCGGGCAAGTTCACAGACGCGTCTGACGGCAGGTGACTATTGTGCGCCAACAATCATGCCTACGTGTAGACGAGTACCTACGTGTCCCGTCTGCCGCTTTGTGCATCACAGACTAATACAATTTATGCGAATTGTTAGAGACTCCGCTATAATTGGTTTGTTTACTTTATGTACGAGGAAAATACCGTCGATAAGGTTGATTTTGCAGTAATTCTTGGACATAAGGTTACCGAATACATTAAAAACTTTTATGTGGAAAAGTTGTAGCCGTTAACTTCCATGAAGGTAACGGTTTGGGAAAATTACGGTCACTCCTATTATACTATATCTCACAATGATCGCCCAAAGTAACTAATGACGGTTTTAAATTATAGGTCCGTTTCATTTCCTGGTTCTATATATTCAAATATGTAATTTAGGCCCTATTGTAGCTGTAGATAACAAAATCCTATAAATAACAGCTTCCACATAGCGTACACAAAATCGAAGTGGTTTTAAAACTAACCATTAGGGCTGGACCCAAAACGGGCAACTAACAGTAACCGAATAAATGTCGCAATTTAATGCGGTCTCTAATGAAGGGACGGAACCCTTCTGCATTATTACATGCGGAACCCGGAGGTATTGCGAACTACACATAATTTTAATCCACAGTTTATTGGGCCATTTATATGCCTGCCCACCACGCTGTGCCGAAACAATGCGAATTTGTATAAGAACAAAAGCAATTTCGTTCGAGATTTGTCTAATTATGAATTTGTGCAACGGTCTGTGTGAATAAATAATGAGATATTTCAATAACGACTGCTATTGAAACAACTGTGTTGGTTTTTTGTTTTTCCATTTTCCAAAACTACGCAAAAAAAAAAAATTTTAGAGAATTTAGATTGTTAGACACGAGCGGTGAAACCATGGGGGAAACTCAATAAATTACATAGAAACGTTGCTATATTACTGACAAAAAAACGCTAGAAGCGTCCACAAAAAAAAAAACTAGAAACCGCCGCAAAAACAGCTGAAGCGCGCAACAACTTGTGGCCGGAGAAACTTGAAGCGTTTTTACTGCCGCACACGAGCCACAATAAAAGCCGGGGATACTTAGGGCTGGTGGATAATTAAAAAAAAAAAACATAAAAAATATATTGAATACTAATTAAGCTACACTTTCTAAACCAAACAAAAATATAAAAAAGTTTTATATGTTTTCATTGTTAACTGCCAATTGGCGTCATAAACCCAAGTTCCGTTTAGAGTTTAAAAAAAGTCAGTTTATTTCCGACACATTCAGAACGACTATAAATACGGACAACTAATGCAGGCGTCTGTATCCATGTACTAGATACATCCGTTCTTCGTATGTATTTACTAATGAGATCATTAAGGCTACAGGCAAGGATGCACGTTCCAAATGGAACTACAATCCGAACAGCGAAAACAAACACTGTCCGATTCTAAAACCAGCGGAATAAAATACAAAACCATTAAGTTTGGAGCCACTGAATATCCAGTTTAAATTCCGGAACTAAGTAGACACTTATTGCACTGTATTAGAATACTAATGGAGTCACTTTCCTTTGTACAGTTCTGAATTATGCAAAGAAATGTTATGCATAAAAATTATGTAGATTATTTAATCTAAGCGTGTATAAAAAGAACTATGATAATGGGGAGATTATAAAACCAGCTTAACGCTAAGTCTTTTAGCCTTTTTTTAAATGGATTGAAGAATTTCGGTTCTCCTTTAATTATGGAGCACAATCAAAAGAATTAACGAGGGACATGTGTTCGCGAGCGTGAATTTTTGAAATAAAGGTCAAAGAGTAATCCGGAGGATACGCCTCTCTGAACGTCCAATTCATTTGGAATATTCTCCTTTTTGTTACACGTCAACTTTTCTGATCCGGTCTTTGTTTTTTTTTTTTTTGTTGTAAATTTTAATTAGAAAGGAGACGTTATTTTCGTTGCATTCTGAATTAATGAATTCTATAGCTAGAGAACAGTAATACTGCCAATGTTCCAGTCAAACATTGGTTTTCTAATTGATTGGTGAACGTTATCACTACATAATATAAAACAAAGTCGCTTTTTCTGTCCCTGTATCCCTATGTACGCTTAAATCTTTAAAACTACGCAACGGATTTTGATGCGTTTTTTTTAATAGATAGAGTGATTCAAGAGGAAGGTTTATATGTATAATAAAACCCATTAAAAAGTGAAGAAATACTTTTACCCGAGTAAAGCCGGGGCGGATCGCTAATTATTTAATAAAAAAAAAACCATTAATAGTTTAACTTTACAAAAACGCCCTTCACAAACAGACAAATTATCACAAACAGAACAACGTACCGAAAATTGTTTAACAAATCGTTCCCCAAAACAAAGTTTTAAGCTTAACAAACGAATCTGAGTATCTATAATCTGATCCAATCGTAAAAGTTTTATATAGCGCAACTGGGCCGCGCCTGCTTTACCATTCGAGGTGGAAAAATTATACCCGAGCGGAGCAGGCGTGCCGTATACCCGGCCGGACGGATTTGCCCGTCCGCCCGTCTGTCTGTCTCAGTAATACCGACCTTAACTACTTATACAGCTTACTTGATATGGAAACTAGCTTCTGTATACTTTGTATAGAGCGGAACGGAGGTCTGATTGTTTTGATGTCGTAACAAACAAAAGGAATAAATGCCTGTCTGTATATAATTTAGATGTCTTCAGCTAGAGTGAATAGGCTCTTAATGAACTAGAGCGATTCAACATCAACGATTGCATCACAGTGCTCTGCATCAGGTGCAATCGTAGTCAAGGATTGGTTTATACTATAAAAAAAAATGGAATCGAGACTCAAAGAAACAAGAAAATAATGTCAATTAAGCATTTCTCGAATGAGATAACTTTCAAAGGCAAAATTAATTACTGAGATTGAAAATGGATAATATCTCGAGACTATCAACGAACAAAGCGCTCGTGAAAATAGATTGGACATAAAAGTAAAAAATACCTTCACATTCTATACAAACATTAGATAACGACAGTCTAGAGTTCCCTGAACGTCTAAAGAGCTGAATATTAATCAGACGGAACCCACTGCACCTACTGCACACAGTTTATTCTGACGTAGAGCTAGGGGGTTTTTATTCTTTCCCCTCTCTCCCCGAGATAATAAGCTTAGCCTTTGTTTTTAATACTTACCAGTTAATGGGATTGTTTGTATGAGAGAAAAAGGAATTTTTTCTAACAAATTCCCTTTGACAAAAGTATACATCGGACTTTTAATATATCATTTAATCATTGAGACAACCAAACAGTAAGCGGCTAACTTTACCGACACTAGGATTGTAAAAATGGTGATGGTGATAAAGTATGTTCTCACCATCACCAGTTTAAAATTATCAAATAATAAAAGGCTCGTTTTGACATTTGTATTTTGACTACCTAGCGGCGTGTCTGGTGTAGTGTAGCTATTACTAAAATAGCTAAAGTATAGCTACTCGTACAATTACACCGGACCTCTAATTATTATTGTATTGTGTCTTTCAGTTTTTAAGTTACATTTTAGAGTAATTCTCAAATGTCAAAACGGTCATTTTATTTTTTATCAATTTTAGACAATAAAAATCCACTGTTGGCAGTAGGCCTCCCAAAAGTGTCACCACAACATTTGGTCCTGTGCGTCTCACATTCAACAGATTCCTGTGACCATCACCAGGTCATCATTCTACCTTGTGGGAGACATTCCAATGCTGTGTCTTCCGGTATGCGGTCACCACTCCAGAGCCTTTTAACCCCATCGACTATCTGTTCTGCGAGCAATATGTGTTCGTGTAAATACTTATAGTTTCTCGAAAACTTGTTGAGAAAAGATGGCTCGCTGCTTCAGTAACTTCTCAGTATTTTAAAAAAGAATAACCTAGTTAGTTTGAAATACAGTTTCACCACAATCGAGTGTTCTATCAATAGATTTAGACAGACAATTCGAGGGATATAAAATGTTTTATTTGTTGCAGAATCTAAACCGGAGCTGGTGTATTGGTTCTCGGAACAGACGTTGCAGCCAGGACCGAGTGTGTCGCTGAAGTGTGTTGCTATGGGCCATCCTCCACCACAGTTCACGTGGTTACTTGATGGTTTTCCTATTCCTACTAATTCGAGGTGAGTAAGCACTCGTATAAGCCTTAAAAATGTTCTTTTTAATTTTTCTTTTTTGGATTTTGTAATTTTGTAGTTGTATATTTCTTGATTTTTCTTTTACGAATGCAATTAGTAATTACCCGAAAAGTTAAGGACACTCTCATAAGACCAATCTACAATCGTTAAGATACCTGTTCTAACTACCCGATCAAAAAACAGCCTGTATTATTTTTCAAAGAGTACTTAGATACTATTTATGAAAGTTCTTAAAAGCAATTTCACTATTACTCGATTAAATAATTGTCTTGAACTGAATACACAAAGGAAACTGTTCAGAAGAGCAAAAGCGTGGCGATCACGCGATCGTA